>OY728160.1:2036660402-2038060402 GCA_963277665.1 Viscum album | reverse complement strand
GGTTTTACTTGGGCTCGGATGTTGGAGCCGAATGAGAATTGATGACTTAGGTATATGTATGGGCATATACCTAAGTGGTGTCGGATGTTACTTCGTGATTGTATCTTACCTTGTGGATTATCCATTGTGGATTCTGGGAGACCTTAGGGGGTCTCGGGGTCCCTACTGAGTAGCTTATACTCACCCCTGCACGGGCTATGCCCGCACTATGTTGTGTTGGTTGCAGACGACGGACAACGCTGATCGTAGTTGAGGCACAGGGAGCAGGTCGGTACCTAGAGGTGGACCACTGGGCGGAGCGTACTCGGAGCGGACGGCTGGATCCGAGGAGTCGTGGAGGCTATCTGTACCCACCCTTCAGGTGGGACGTCCAGTGGACGGCTCGACGCTTCAGCTTTACTTTTCAGTTGCTGTACTCTCTTTTTCAGTTGTACTTTACTTTCAGTTTGGGTTTGTATTCTAGACCACTTACTTTTCCACACTTACTGTTGTACCCAGTTTTTACTTAGTGTTTGCTTCTACTTGCTTTCTCTGTGGTGTTTTTTTACCTTACAAAGGCAATACCTTCCCTTTTTTCTGGGAATTACGCCTTGGTGCTAGTCGCCAGCCCCTGGCCTATGGAAGAAGGGCTTGGGGTAGTCACAACACGGGCCCTGAGGACGGGTCGTGACAATCTGCTAGTTTGATATCCATTTCATAAAATTTATAAGTTTTTTTAAATGTTTTCGTAAATTGTAAATAGGTTTTAAAAATGTTTTTCAAGTAATTTCAAAATTTTAATATGATAATAATGCTTTTGTAAATTATGGCATTTTATTTGGAAGTCTTTAAAGTGTTTCTACGGTTTTATAAGTGTTTTGGGGGGTTTAAAAGTGGTAATAAATACTTTTCATAATTATTTATATGTTTTTGTAAATGGATATTAATAATTTTTAAGGTTATTCTTACCCTTGTGCATGACTATGCCTCTAAGTAAGGGTAAATATATTTTTTAAAAGGTTGCATAAAATTAATGGTTTCTTTTTATCATGAATAAAGGTAATTTTGTTTTTATATGGCTTGTGTAAGGGTATCCAAGCTTTTAAAGATTCTATGTAAGGGTATTTGGTGTTTTTACTTACGTCTGTAAAGGTAACCATGATTTTTCAAATGTTACGTAAGGGTAATCCCAATTTTTTAACTATTATATAATGGTAATGAAAATTTTATTATATTAACCTAATTTATATGCAAGGTTCATCAGATGGTTAAATTTTTTTACCTTTACTCAAACACACCCTTCTCTATAAGGGTAACTTTTTTTTTCCATATTTTTTGTTTCTTCTTCCCAACTCGACCCGTAAGATTGTTCTGTGATTTTTTGTGCCTAAAATCACGTTTAGTAATGTTTTTGACTCATTTAAACCTAAATATAATATTTTGGGAATATTTAATCAATCCACCATTAAGTTTTTCTTTAAAACTAAATTAATTGGTGGTTTAATTGAAAGGCTGAATACTCCGGTATTGGTATATTCTAAATATGTGTAATTACCAAATTAAAAATACTAGAACCTTACCTCTCGATTCCATTCAAATTATATTAATGTTAAAATGATCAAAAATCTTCCTTGGAGTCTTTTGAGTCTTCTTCATCGAGACTGATCCACCTTAGGTCATGAATTGTAGATCTAGGAAGGCTAAGTCCCCCTCTCTCTCTCCATCTTCTATGTTTCGAGTGCAAAATGGAAACTCCTTATTTTCTAGTTAGGTGATACAATTTATCTATTTTATTCCTTTGCATATGTGATATTACTATTCCATTTATTCCTTTTGGGTGGATGGTAACTGTCATCCTAATTAATATAAGTAATCATACTTAATGAAATTGATGAGAATTGAGAGTTTGGCCTATATTTTATATGATTTCATTATGTTGTAGAAATTTGTTTCCTTATAAATTATTTTCACATGCATAAAGAATTATTAATATTTTTATCACTTGTATTAATTTATATAATCAAAATATTATCCTTGAAAGATAAAATGATAATCACATAAATATAATTAATATTATTTTTAATGAAAATAGAGTTCTTACAAGCTTTTACTTGTTTTTTGATATTATTTAAAGGATTATCCATATTTATTTCCTTAATTAAAATAACAGTTGTTTGAAACATTGTTTGTGTAGTAATTCTTGTGGATTATGATACCATGAATGTGATTATTTGATTAGGATCACTATGAATTAAATGTATAACCACTTATATATGGTTATTGAATCATTTTCCCATGGAAATCTAGAATTTTTTGATAATATCCCATGATAAAGATGATATAGTGTTATGATATCTCTTTAACTGGGATTGTGGTGGTTATAGAAGATGAATTGTATTGTTATGTGTCGATATGAGCTGATGTGGGGTGGTTGTGATGTGTGGCTATTGTGGTGAGATGGTCAAATTATGGTGATGTCTTGGCTGATGTTATGTTGTGATGATTGTTAGTTGAGGTTGGAAATATTGAATGTTAAATAAGATAATTATGTTTTACTTTAATTTGGAAATATGATAAGTGACTGTGAAAATGGTTAGAATTTGATGTGGTTTATTAAGAATTATGGAATTGATGTGTGGTAATTAGATTCAATGAATTGAAAGATAAATAAATGAGTAATATAAAATCGAATGGATGGGTAAATAGGTGTTAGTGAAAACTCAATATGTTTTGAAAATATGGAACTTGTAATTAAAGTGGGCTTGTGTGAATTATGTGTGGTTGTTGTGTGGTGTGATGCATTAATTGTGGTAGCAATCTTCACATGTGATAATAGTGCTGTAGGGGTTGTGGTTTTTGGTTTTTTGGTTGTGTGAACCCATATACTAGGCTTCTGTGTAACTATTTTATATTTTATTTTCATTGTGATTTCTATACGCACCCCACCCACATCAAGCACTATGTTCCGACACCCAAATATTTTGGGGATATTTTTCCAAGAATTCAAATAGTGAGGAAAGACGACTGGCCACCCCGTTTTTCTCACACTCTCTTCTAGGAGAGTAATATTCATGGGTTGTGAAGGCTTTAGGTCAAAATTTCACTACTAGTGTTGTTTAATGAAATTATGAGGTGGTTTATAGTGGAGGTTATGCATGGTAGGAGGAGGGAACAAGGTTTACCTCCATCATATTACTGATACCTTACAATTTTGGTTATGAAAATGATGAGATGTGATGTGATGGACCATGTGACTTAAAGATAAATGTGATGTGATGACCCAAGTGTCTTTAAGTGAGATGTGATGTGGTATCCAAGTTTTCTTTGGGAAAGATTATATGGAATAGATGGGATCACAAAGATTTATGATGTTAGGGTGTGAGAGTGGAAAACTAGTGGGAAATTTGTATGAGTTACCCTTTTATCAAAATTATTATATTATACTACTATAATTGGTTGTGTTATTTGGTGATCTATCCTTAGTGAGGATAGAAACTATTTTAACTAATAGGTTCCCATTGATTCTTCTCTTTTCTCACTAGGTATTCAGTATGATCTTCTCACATTTTCATGAGATTCATTGGGTAAGATCCTATTGAGTATACATGTTATGCTCACCCTAGGTATATATAAACTATTTTCTAGTTTCCAGGAGGACTTTAGGAAGTAATATATACATAATAGCTTGGGAATTATAGTTTTTGTTGATTTGTTTTCATAGTATTTTATTTGATGTTTTACTTGGATACTTTCATTATATTCATATGACATTACATGTATTGTGGATATTATGGATATTACCTTTTCTTATTTTATGGATTTGTTTGGTGGTTAATATCCTATCTCTTGATCATATTTTTTTTCTATTGATGTTAATGCCTCTAATATGTGTGACCTTCTTTATACCCTCAATGCTATTCACCAACCTAGGGCCTACTAAAGGCTGGACATGGGGGTCATTATGCCCCTTTCTCCTTTTCCAGCTTAAGATAGGTACCTTTGGAGGGATGGGGTCATGAAAATGTGGTATCCAAGGTTTAGGTTTAGATATAGGATAAAGGTGAGTGTTAGGAAATAATGAGGAAATCATGGGTTAGTAGGGAAATAGTATCAGCAGATCTTGGTGCATGATATCGACCTAGGAGACCGGCTAGAATATAGGATTTTAGGGCCCCCATGTTCCTATGTATGATAACCCACATTTATATTTCACAATTTATTATATATGGGTACTCATAAAACAATACTAGTAGATCATGAATCCTAGTTTATTTGGGAAGATAGGTACATTGAGCATCATCTTAAAACATGGATGTAATGACTCAAGTTTTTAAAATAGAAAATTATGTTCGATAGCTTATGCAATACACAAAACTGAACCTAAACAAAACAATGATTATTTAAATATGACCATTTTAAACTTTATATTAAATTTTAAGATATTATTAGTATTATATAATGCATTAAATATATATTTCATAATTATATTAATAAATTATTATTAATTATTCCATCAAATTTTGGTAATGACTTTTTGTTTTTCAAAATACATCTTTATTTAAAATTATTTTTATTTATTTATTATAATTATTTTCTAGAAAATATATAAAATTAATTTGATAAATAAACTCAATCTTTGGTATCATCATATCAAAATTAACATAGGGTAATAATTCGGTATTTTTCAAAAAATATAGATTTTTTGTGAAGAGTGAAAATATAATTTTACGTAAAATTATCATTTCTTTTGATAAATGAATTAATTATTCTATTAACCTGATTTAAAGATATCATAATTATTATTTTATTATATTTAATTAAATTAATTACTTGTAAATCATATTTATACTGGATTTTATTATATAATTATTTTAGGATTAAAAAAGCATTTTTATGAAAATTGGTTTAAAATATATAATGTATAACCATTTTAATTAATTAAAATAAACCCAAATAATAAATGAAACAAATTAAATATTAATATTATATATATATAATTATTAATTTAAAATAATAAAATTAATATTAGTAGTTGTAGAGTTACAGTGAATTCATATTTTCCTTTAAATTTATTTTTCAGAAAACTATTTTCCATAATACCTGTAGATTTTATTTTAAATTAAATTGATGTTAATAAAATTTATTCCATATTTTGAATCATCATAATTAATATTATCTAATAATTTCAGCTTAGTATTTGAATAATATGATTCGTAACTATAGTAAATATTAATAATCATGATAAAAGGAAAATAAGACATTTAACGGTAAAAAAATAATTTGACAAAAAAAGAGAGAATCAAAGAACTCTATTAGTATGAATATTTATTTTTCATTTTCATTTAAATTATTAATATATTTATTTATTATCATTTTTATTTTATAATTTGTTAATTAATCAATTTTAAAAAAAATATATTTTGATACATTAAAGCACAAATAATATTTTGCACAATATTAAAATTCAATAAAGAAATCTATTTTTAACAAATTAATGGATTTTTGAAATAAATAATATTTTAATGAAATATTATTATTAAATTAATTTGATTAAATATAAATTATTATGTAATTTTTATGAAGTCATAATTAATTTTTATTAAGGTTTTAAAACTATTTTTGTCATAACCCATCAATTTTCAATAAACATCAGTTTTTTAATTTAAAAGTGAAAATTTAAATATTTAGAAAATTATTTAGATAAAAAGAATTTTATTTTTGGAATCGGGATGTAAAAATTATCCAATGGTGAATTTTTTCATAATTTTATGAGACAATCAAAATTTTGGGTAAAAATTAAATATTGTATAAATAAAATATGTGTTTTATGACATCATAATGGCCCCAAAATGATGTAATAAATACTATAATGTGTATTATCTTCCCAATATATTTATTCCCATTAAAATAATGCGATTTTATATTTGTTTTACTTATTTTATAAAGCCTTAGTGAATCCTCCAAAAATGTATAATATATTTTATGATTTTAAAATCATTTCCTTGAGAGTGTAACTCACCTCCACATAAGAAAGGACAATATTTTAATATCTTCAGCCCTTATCCTTTTAAAATAATTTATACCACTCCCCTTTTCTAGAAATCATGGGAAAAAACCATGAGATGGATTATGGTTTTGAATATTTTAGTGTGTAGGGTCCAAAACCAAAAATAGTAAAGAATTCACTCCTTATGTATTAATGATGAGATACCCCTTTATCTCTAATTAATGCCTTCTGTGTACACCCGTTACCAATAAATAATTTATTATATATTATTAATCTACATTCCATTTCATATGTTTGGATATTCTGTTCCATGATTACCTTAATATATATTTCATGTATAAATCATTAGAGACCCCTTTCTCTCTTAACAACCTAATTTTGTAAGGGGTTTCTCTCTCCTTATTTAAATTCAATAATTTGTTATATATTATGAATCTACATTCCATTTCATATGTTTAGATATTATGTTCCATGATTACCTTAAAATATATTTCATGTATAAATTATTAGAGACCCCTTTCTCTCTCATCAACTTAATTTATGAATCTCCATATAAAGCTGTTGTACTACCAAAATTGCATTGTGATTTTCCTAGCCAAAATCATTATGTAGTGAATACCATACTCATTTCTCTATTAAGGGTATTCACCTTTATGCACATATACTTATTGAATGGTACTTAAATGTATGTATTCCACATTTATTTATCATGTAATAATTTATGATGTTGAATGAATCCATGTTATATGATCTATGTGGAACACTTAATCACTAGATTGAAATGATTATGAAGGGTGCACCCTAATAGCGCTCCAATACATTGGGTAATATTTATTATAATGATACGTCATGTTGGGACATAGGTTTACCTGATTCCTTTTAGGACATTTTCCCACCATGTTGTTATAGGGGTTTACCTTATTTCTCATTGTTAATGATGTAATGTTTTAAGTTGTTACCACATTTCCATGTTATGATAATCTTGCTATATCATGAATTTATGTTCATATTTTTCTTATGATCCATTAATATTCTCATTTCCTAACATGTGTTGTATTATTGATGATATGCCTTGTTTACTCCCTTATTTGGATTTATAGCTCACCCTTTTCTAATGTATGTTCTTTGGTTATCCCATGCGA
The DNA here is from genome assembly GCA_963277665.1 of Viscum album. Lineage (NCBI taxonomy): Eukaryota > Viridiplantae > Streptophyta > Magnoliopsida > Santalales > Viscaceae > Viscum > Viscum album. The sequence goes on along the minus strand of OY728160.1, from coordinate 2,038,053,274 downwards.
TGCTAAGTATGAGGGAATGTTGTGGTCATGTAAGATAAGTTTTCAATAAATATGTTGTATTTTATGTATTAATTTGTTATGTAATGTTCCTAATCCCCAAATACACTAGAACTTTTAATCTTCTTGGTTGTATTAAGTGAAATTTTATATAATAAATCATTTCTAAACGTGTAATAAAGACCAGGGTTGTAATATTGGATATAAAAATATTATTGAAAACTTCCATAACATGATATTAAAATTCCATAATTCTTATAAAATTGAATGGGATAACCTGAGGATGTATATACGAAAGGGGTAAGCAAAGATTAAAAATGGAATCAAGAAATCATAACATAAGGTAAAGAAGTGAATTTGATACAAGGGGAATATCAAGGAAACATAAGAGGGATGAGCATCATATCTTGAACAATGAGGCATGATATAACATGTAGTATAAAGGCATCATGGGAATGTAGAGACAACATTAAACATGACATCATAAACATAAGTCAAGGATAAACACCAAGACATCATAACATGGGGGGAAAAGTCCCATAATGTATTAGGTTTACTCCCTAATACCATAAAAGATATCTTATGAGACTAAAATATTACCCAATTCATTGGAGAGCTATCTATGTGCACCCATCATTTTCATATCATGTATATGTATAAGTGTGCCACACGGATCATCAAACATAAAGATGAATTTCATCAATTTTAATCCCATGATTAAAGAGTATGGGGAATAAACATGGAATTAAAATATAAATGGAGTATATGTACATCTAGGTGAATAATATTGAGTGGGAATAAGGATGGGTATTCACAAAAAAAAATTTGGTATGGAAAAAAATCACAAAAGAATTCCAACACCATAACGGAGGTATATAAAGGTTCACGAGAAGGATTATTGAGAGTGAAATGGGTATATAAACAATTTTAAATCATAATTTCCATAAAAGGCATGTGTAAAATCATATCCCAACATGAAAAATTAGAACACAAAGGGAATAATATAAATGAGTTTCTTGAATAAAGAGGATAAAGGGTGGTCCCTTACCTTAAGAGGGTGATTCTAAAAGTATGGGAGGAGATTCTTGAGAGATTGGGGGAACCTTGGGTGGGATTTATAGAGGGAATGGAAGATTAATGTAATTTTCCAAGAGTTTTTAGTGAAGCTAAATGGGGTTTTGGGTGGGTTTATATAGAAAAAGGAGAGGAAAGTTCTTTATTAATTTCCAAACATAGGTTTTGGACTCCTATCATCAACTAATCAGAACCAAAAAATATCCCATGTTTTTTTACAATGGTTTCAACTAAATCGGATTATTTTAATTATTTTAAATGTTTAATAATTTATATCATTAAAATAATACCCTTGGTGACGTGCAAGTGAGTCATGTTTATAAAGAATTGATTTTAAAACCTTAAAATATATTATAGATTTTGGAGGATTCATTAAGGCTTTATAAAATAAATAAAATAAATGAAAAAAATTAATTTAAAATTTTAATATATATTTGTTCATGGATACCATTTAAGTCATATATTATATCAATTTTGGGTCATTATGATGTCACAATACACATCATATATTTATATTGTATTTAAATTTTACCGAAAAATTTGACCATCTCCAAAAATTATGAAAAATTCACCATTGGATAATTTCGATATGATAATTTTAAAAATAATATTTATTTTATCAAAATAATTCACTATGTATACAAATTTACACTGAAATAAAAAATCCACATTTATTGAAAATTAGTAATTTTTTTGACAATAACAGTTTTCTAACCCTTATAACATTTATTTTTAGTTTCATAAAATTATGTTATCATTTATATTTAACAAATATTATTTAATAATAATATTTTATTAAATTATATTTATTTAAAAAATTCATGAATTCATAAAAAAGAGTGTCTTCATTAAAAATATCTAATTCCCAAAAATACAATTCGAGTTTTGTCATATTAAAATCTAATTTTTATCAAACTCATTTTTTAATCATTTAAAAAGTAATATTAAAAATAAATAAATATAATAATTATTTTATTATATTAAAATATATAAAATTCATATTGTTGGTGTCAAGATATATAACCCTTTATTACACTCACATAATCTCCTAGGTTAAGGTGTGCGATCTTGAGATTTTCTCTGCGTGGTTTGGCATACATTGTTTGGGATGTGATCTAATTGATCTTGAACTTATCCCATAAATAGTTTCTTTCATGCCTTAGTTATTGAATCTCATCTTGGTATTAGTTAATGTAAAATCCCACAGATGGTATCTCTCTCAAAATCTTCAATAAAAATGCTTCATAGGGTATGATCCTATTGGTCAATACCATATATTCACTGGTTGCTCCTCATATTAAAGATCATTATCTAATGGAACCACCTATGTATTTAGTACAAGTAGGATTGTAGTATATACTTCCTCAAGAGGGATACCCAAAACACATCATGTACTTGAGATAGGTTATGATAGAGTTATATTTGACATGCCATTGCTCTAATGTGGTCAAGTTTATAAAAGGGGCTATTGTATCTTGGAATAATATTTCCCTTATTCCCAAACCTCATGACTTTCTTCCATGGTGATATACAAAGTAAAACTTTATCACTAACCTCAAACTCTAAGTATTGTTGATGATTATATGATTATATTTTTTTCAACATTTGTGTGGATTTCATATAATACTAAATGGTTTGAATCTTCTCTATAATATCTTGGATATAATCAAGTCCCATTAGTTTCCTCACTCCAACTTTATCCCATCATGTCAGAGACTGACACTTCTTCCCATATAGAGCCTCCTAAGATTCCATTTGAATTATATAATGGAAACTATTGTTACATGAGAACTCCACCAGGAAAATTTGTTGATCCAAAAATCCTTGGAGATACATTGTAAATTTTCTCAACATATCCTCCAGAGTTTGAATGGTCCTTTCAGGATGACCATCCTTATAAGGGTGATAAGTAGTGCTGAAGTGCAGTTCTATATTCAATTATTAGTGAAGGATTCTATAAAACTTCAAGGTAAACCTTGGATCCCGATTAGATATAATAGACAGTATAAGTCCATGAAATCTTACCACTTCCCTTATATATATCTTAGTGATTTATTCTAGATATAAATATTCCTTGATTTTAATGAAAAGTGATAGCTTTGTAGGGTGATCAACAACCACCCAGATGGAATTATTACCTTTAAATGTCTTGGGGAGTCCAACAATGAAATACATAGTTATATTTTCCTATTTCCATACTTGTATAGGAAATGGTTTCATTATACCCTTATAATTCTATCATTCAGCCATGACTTGATGATATACCAATCATTAAGATAAAAATTCATAAATCTCTCCCTTCATGTTATCCCACCAGATTTTTTTTAAAATCTCTACAGATCTTGGTGCTTCTTAGATGAATAAGGAAGGATGGGATATGCACATAATACAAAATTTACCTCTTCAGTTATGGTTTTTATGGGAAAAATATCCATATTCTAAACTTTATAACTCCGTCTCCAGCAAATTTTTACTTTAGAATATTCATTACCTTATTTTATAGCACCTCATCATCTTTTTGAGCCTCCTCAACCCTCTCAAGAATGGATAGTTGGTTAATTTTTTGATAAATGTTGGATGAATATCCTTTTATTATTCTCATATCCATCCATTTATATCCAAGAATATTAGATCCCTTACAATCCTCATCATGGATAGGGTTGTAGGGTCCTTACTACTCAGAGAATTTAACACTTTATTCTCCTTCAAAGGATGGTAATGGATTAAATATTTACATTACTTGATTAGTTTTAACCACCACTATTGGTGCATATTAATCTCCTTTTGTGTGAATATATACTTTTGGATTTTATTATTTGTATATATGTTACACTATTTCCATATAGATAATCACACCAAATATTTAATGAGAAGATAACTATATCCAATTATAGATCATGAGTTGGGTAGTTCCACTCATGGATCTTTAGTTGGTGGGAGAAATATACTGGCACCTTTTCATATTGCATGAGTATACAACCCAATACCTTTTTGGATGCATCAAATTAGATCAAAAATCCATCCCCACTGGTGGGTAATGTGAGTATAGGTGTAGTTCTAATCCATCCTCATATTATTTATTACAGACAAACTTGTCTCCCTTCATAGTAATCTTGGCCCGTGGTCTTGAAAATTATGATACTTTTCTCAAAAATTGACAATAGTACCCAGCTAATCCAAGGAATCTAAGGATTTATATTATAGATGTTGTTCTGGGACATCCTTTAATTGCCTATGTTTTTGAAGGGTCTATAGATTTCCATTTACTAGTGATAACATGGCTCAAGAATGTTACTTTCTCCCACAATAATTCACATTTACTATAGTTTTCATACATATTTTATTTCTAAAAGGCCTTCAATATAGTTTTTAAATACCCCTCATGTTACTGATTTCTTTTAGATTTGATGATAATATCATCTATAAAGACTACAAAAAATTTATCAAGGTAATCTATAAAGACACTATTCACCAAGTACATGTATATTTATGGAGAATTAGTGAGTCCAGATGGAATCAATATGTACTCATAGTGACCATACCTTTTATGAAAAGTAATCTTTTGGATATCCACCTTCTTCAAATTTACTTGATAGTATCCCAACTGAAGATCCACCTTAGAGAAATACTGGGCACCTTTTATCTAATCAAACAAGTCATCACTCCATGTAAGAGGAAACTTTTTATTTATCATGGTCTTGCTGAGCTTATGATAATCAATGCAGTGACGTGTTAACCTATCCTTCTTCTTGATGAAGAGGACCGATGCACCCCATGGTGAAGCATTTGGTCGTATGGACCATTTTTCTATATTACCCTATATTTTTTTATTTAGATCCTTAATTTTAACAACAACCATTATATAAGGATTATTGGATATTGGTAATGCTCTGAGTATAAGATCAATTGAAAATTTAACCTATGGGCTTAGAGGAAGACTAGGTATTTCTTTGGGAAACACATCAATATATTCCATCATAATGGGGATTTCTTAATGGATGATATTTTCTTTAATCTCAATCATTTTATATAGATACACTTATTCACACAGAAATAATATTCATGCTTGAGACATTAGTACCAAAGAATATTCCTCCTCCTCCTTTCACTTGTGTAGAATTAAGGATTCATGATATGAAGGGAGATTTCCTTCTCTCATCAATTTATGTTGGATCTACATAAGAAAAGACAATACATGCCAAGAATAGAATTTAATTACACTAAATGAAGTATCACAAGGTTATATGGGAAGTTCATCCCACATTGTTTTATAGGGACGGAGTTATATACTTGGGATGAAATAATTTCCCCATTTTTTATTTTTACCAATACCTATACTTCCATGATTTGAGGCGGTGTTTTAATAGTTCTAATAAGCTTTTATGATTTAAAATAATATCTACAAATAGAATCAAACTATATGTTTTCTATCCTTGAATGAATAACTAGTGTACCTATCACCACATCATTGTTAGGATTCACATTATTAGTTGTGATGGAATAATCCCACCCATGTTTCCTTAGAGTTTCTTAGCATTGATTGTATCTAAAATCCATTGGGTTATGGTATTGGACTATGTAATTCTTGTATTCCTTGCAATTGAAACATTGTACTACTGGATGAGGGTTGACTAGATAATTCCTTTCTTCCATTACATTGGTGGTTTTCTCCCATCATTAGTCACTAGCTACATTCCCTTCCTTCCCACACCTAAATTATTTCTTCATCCATTTTAGTAAATTTCTATGATTCTTTTTCCCACACTTTTGACAATTGGGATGTTGAGATATATTTCAATCATTGTATTTCTCTATTCTACCACTAGAATGAAACTCTATTTTCTACTTCACATCCCCATGAGATTAAGCTCTATCCATATCAACTTTGAAGAAACATCCAAAAATTTCCACACAGTTTTCAAAGTCCCAAATGGCAAAGGATTTTTTGTAGACCTATATTTAACTCACCAAAAAGTGGTCACCTTTAATTTTGAGGGCAATTACAAAGCTTGAGGGTTATCATGCAAGTATTGTGAATTTTGGGTCATATGATCTAATGGATTCATCATAATTTATCTTAGGACTAAGGAAGTCCCTCTCTATTTTTGGTCGAAGAGTGAGAGGAAAATATTTATCAAAAACATTATTTGGAATTCATTCCCATAACTTTTACCTATTCTTCGAGATTTATATTTTTGATCAACATCCAATATTTATCAACTTATCTCTCTATATAATAAACATCTAGTATGACCTTATCTTTCTCTGATAATCAAAGTATAGAGAACATATTTTAAATAGAGTTGATCTATTACTCCACAAGTAATGGATCATAAGGTCCATTTAAAGTTGGAGGCCTTTTTTTCACATAAAAGGTCTCATTAAAACTTTTTATATCTTAGGGGGATTTTTTAATTCCTCAATATTCATGTTTTGGTCCAAAAATTGATTTAATTTAGAGAGTATTGTCATACAGTTGCTGAATGTTTCTCCCATCAGGTTTGGAATCTCATTTGGGTAGCCATTACATTGCTCATCACATTTGTTGTTGAATAGATTTATTTTATTTATATACATTTAAATGGATAAAAATTTTTAATCTACAGATCACAAAAATAGGATCCATGAACATTAAAGGGATTAATCACAAATGACATATATTATTTTACCTATGAATTTATAGGTTTTAATCTATGTTATCCATGATGTATTTCCTAACATAAAATATTATAGGAATTTTTTCCCTTAATAATGGTTCATAGGAAAATTATGAATTTACCAATGTATATCCCATAGTAGTGTCAAACTAGATGTGAAAAAAGGCCCATTTGTTTGCACCAAGTGATGATCTATTCCAACTCATTTCTCCCTTTTCAGGGTTATTACCCCTAGGTATCTCTATTGTAGAACCATATCCACTTTTAGTATCTTGAAAGGGATGAATTTTCATAGAAACCACTTACTCTATAATTTACCAAAATTTAGGGATGTTTTCATATGTTTATTATTATCCCCATGGATTTCACTAGAGTTTTTTAATCCTAAAACCAAAAAATAACTAAAATTTCCTCTCATAACAACTATGAAAACCCAGGTTTTTATTTCATGATTTATTACTTAAGGCACACAAAAAGATATAAAAATAATGTGAAGCCTTTTTTATTTTGGAAATTAGGTACATAAAAATTCAAATTGAAACATGGATACAAAAAAATTATTGAAAACATCCTTAACATGCTCTTAAAATTCTATTATTCTTCTAAAACTACACAGAATAACTAGGGGATGTACATAAAAAAGGGGTGATATATAAAGCCCTGTAAGTGAATAAAAAAAGAATAACATAAGGTAAATCAATACATGTGAGACAATGGCCGTATCAAGGTAACATAAAGAGGTAATCATAATAATATTGAATAATGAGGCATGATATACCATGATATCATAAAGGCAACATGGGAATGTGGTGACAACATTAAACTTGACATCATAAAAACATGTCAATTCTAATAACCAATACACCATAACATGATGAAATAATTCCCAAAATGGATTAATTTTACTCCCTAATCCCATACATGATGGTCCATTATACTAAGACATTAACCATTTCATTAGAGTGCAATATGGGTGCACCCATCATTTTTATATCATGAATATGCAAAAGTGCCCCACAAGGATCATACAACATAAAGATGCCTTTCATCAATTTTAATACATCAACCAAGGAGTGTGGGTTATAACATGTAAATCACCTATAAATGTATAATATATGCATCTAGGTGAATACTCCTTACTGAAAATAAGGATGGATATTCATAATAAATATGTTTGGCATAGAAAAAAATCACATGATAATTCCGGCAGCATAACGTGGGTATGTAAAGGTTCATGGGAAGGATTAATGATATTAAAAGGTGTATATAATCATTTGGAAATCATAAGGTTAGTAATAGTTATGTTTTAAATCATATAAATACATGAATAATTTGAATAAAAAAGGATTAATATAAATGAGGTGCTTGAATAAAGATGAAAAGGAGAGGATCCCTTACCTTGAGAGGGTGCTTCTAAAATCTTTGGAGGATCTTCTTGAAAGATTGGGGAAACATAGAAAAATATTTATAAAGGTAAGGAAATAGTAATTTCATTATTGAAGAGTTTTTAGGGAAGGTAAATGAGATTTTAGGTGGGTTTATATAGCATAAGAGAGGGGAGTTTTTTTATTAATTTTCAAACATAGGTTTTGGACTCTATAAGATAAAGTAATCAAAACCACACACTATCCCATGGATTTTCCCCATGGTTTCTACCAAATTAGATATTTTTTAATTATTATAAATTTTTAGTAACCAATATCATTAAAATAAAACCATTGCTGATGTGGAAGTGAGTCATATTTATAAATAACTGATTTTAATAACTTAAAAATATACTATAGATTTTAGAGGATTAATTAAGGCTTTAAAAAATAAATATAATAATATGAAAATGAATTATTTTAAAGGGTAAATATATATATTTAATCGTGGATACATTTTATAGCCTATATTACATCACTTTTGGGTCATTATGATGTCATAATATGCACCATATATTTATACAATATTTATTTTTTACCAAAATTTTTTACTATCATAAAAAATTATGAGAAATTTACCATTGGATAATTTTTACATGATGATATCAAAAATAAAATTTATTTTATTCAAATAATTTTATAAGAATGAGAATTTACACTTTTAAATAAAAAATCCTTATTTATTTAAAATTACAGGTTTCTTGACAATAACAGTTTTCTAACCCTTATAAAAATTAATTTTTTCTTTGTAAAATTATATTATTTTCTATATTTAATAAATATTATATATTAATATTATTTTATTAAAATATAATTTATTTCAAAAAATAACTAATTAATAAAAAGGAGTTTCTTGGTTGAAACAATATGTTTCCCAAAAATACAATTTGAGTTTTTTCATATTAAAATATAATTTTTATCAAAAAAATTATTTAAACATTTAAAAAGAAATATTAGAAAGGAACAAATATAGAATTTTTTTATTGATATAAAATATAAAAATTCACATTGTTAGTGTTGAGATACATAAACCTTTATTACACCTTTGAAATCTCTAAGGGTAAGGTGTGCGATCGTGAGATTTTCATGGGGTGGTTTGGCATACATGGTTTGGGTTGTGATCATTATAAGCTTGAAATTATCCCATAAATTATTTATTTCATGCTTTTGTTGTTGAATCTCAGTTTGAGATCGGTCTAGAAAAAATCCTAGTGACGCTACCTCCCTTGGAATCTCTATTAAATGGGATTTATAGGGTATGATCCTACTGGTTAAGGCCATCACTTCATTAATCTATATCAAATAGATATTATTATAGCCGTTAATATATAATAATCATACGATCACTATACAAATTCTATATTATCAATGGTTATGATGCTTTATAGTCTTTTATATCCAACATGATATAACTTATAATGGTCTAAAATAACTAAATTAGTGATTTTTTTTTCTATAACCACATTACATAATAGGAAACTTAATTTAATCACCAAAGGAACTTAATTTATAAACATTTAGGACATTACACTATGCAAGAACACCGAGCCTACCAAAAAACCAAGTGAGGCGGCGCTTCTTGCTGGGTAGTGACTTAAGAGAGGTACATGTATCATGAATAGTTGCACTTATGATTGAAAGAGGTTATTTTAAGAAGTTATGGAATTTAAATAAATAAATCATAAAATGTTATAATTGTTTCTTTAACCATGCTCATACTATAGTTTCTAATAAACTACCTTTTTTTTTCTAAATTAGTCATATAACCTGAATGGAATGTGTAAAATGATGATTAACTACACTGAGAAGTTTATTTGAAACCTTATTGAGGCTTGAATGCATCATTGCATTTCCTATTATAACATGGTTCTTTATGAATTAAATCTTATTTCAATTGTTCAAATTCATGACATGATAATATATTTTCCAAAAGTTTAAAATTGTTACTTAAACATGTTTAGTGTTTTTTGTGAATAGATTTTAAATTTTGAAAACCCTTATGAATCCTGTTACCTTAAGTAGATTTCATAATTCTTTGATGAAATTTTTATTTAAAAAACCATGCTTAGGAGTATTTTGGTTTCCATATAAGTTAATATTCCATTAATTTCATTCCATTTTTAATTTATCATGAGCATGTGTTATGGACTCATTATAAAAATTGGTTTTGGACTTTTAAATTCTGAAATTTCTAAAAAATTACCATTTTTATTATTTAAAATTCATTAGAATTTGGAAACTTTGACATGAATTAATTGACCGTTAATTTTTAAAATGACTACATTTTTTTAGTAGCAATCCTTTTATAAGTTGTTTACATGTGTTAAAAAATTTATTTCAAGGATGAAAATTTTGTGTCATTTTGTAAGGAATTTTTAGAAAAATATAAACATTCTCAATAATAACTATAACGAACTAACCTTGGTTAACCTAACTAGTCACCCAATTCATCCCATCACACAAATCAAAGCACATAAAAACATCCACTTGGTAACAATTTCACCCACAATAAGCCAGTATAACCCATACGTGAAATAATACAACCACAATAATATCATTAGTGTCAACAATATAAAATAAAACATTTAGAGTACACAATTAAGACTATAAGATACCATTGACAACATCATATACCAACATGCCTAAAAGAGATATACATGGTACCACAAGTCAAATATCAAAACTCAAAATAAATAGAACAAATCCCAACAATAAAAATACATGCATCCTAATAGATACCAAAATCCAAAAAATGACTCCACACAAGCCAACTCCATGAGACCATGTATCCTCCAAAAAACCCTAAATGACGGTAATCAAGAAGAGGCACTTAGGTACATGGTTCCATTGCCTTTACATGTGTCCTTCAAAATGGAATATATATATTCCCAAAGGAATACATAGGGTGTGAGGCACAAATCTTATAAGGAAACCACCATGAATCTATTTAATTATTTAACCCATAAAAACCAATAAATTAGTTTAAAAACCATTTTCAAAACTAAACCAATTTGGAAACATTCTGAATTTAAAAAATACCTTTTAAATCCATTTAGGTTTTCATTTCAAATGAATCATTTTTTCTAAAACAACTCCCAACATGGATTAAATAAAGAAACAAGTCCAAATGGTACAACTTGAACAACATATCCAACAAGGTATAATAAATGCAAGCATAAACATCATCAAATAACCATATTAATGGAAATTGGCATAAATTGAAATATCCCCTCAACAAGGCTCTAACAAAATGTATAAAATAATAAAAATAAATCAGGCATGAGTAAAGTTCACCATGGGATTTAACCATAATGGTCTAGTGTGAGTGATAAAAAATAATGTTTGCTAGCCGTCTAAACAAAGTGGAAGCTCCCATGGTCTTCCTTGATCCCAAATCAAAGAGAAATCTCAGTCTCGTAGCAAAAAAGTGTTATATATCACGGTCTTCCTAATAAAGTCTCTCATAGTTCCATGGAAAACAATGTAAGATCTCTCAGTCTTCCTACTATAGGCTCTCATGGTCACTCAGACAACCCCCTCTCACACCCTAGGAATTCCCATGTGCTACTCAATTCCAAACACAATAACATAAAATAATATATCCGTCATAGGGTATTTCACAAGATACTTTAAGAAAATAACATGATTATTTGATAAAACACTATTCCACAAGGTAAAATTATTCCTAAAATCCATTTCTAAATCCTTTTGAAACCATCAAAATCCCTTTGATCCATTTTATCAAACACTTTGTGTGCATTAAAGTCACCCCCATTTGGAAAACTTTCTTTAAACATACAATTTCCAAACCAAACCATTTTACACATCAATCATGGAATAAACATAAACCATAAATCATTTAATTAGAAATTAAACAAACAGAAACCAAATGAGATTTAGAATTTAAAGGTAAGCCATGGAAAACACCATTAGGTAGAGTCACCTACCTCAAAATTTGTTCTAACTTCATATAGTTCATGGAAAACCACATGTAATAGGTAGTAGAAGGTCTCACACACCAAAGACACAAGAAAACAATCCAAAAACCCTATTACAAAACATAGGTTTGTACAAACTATCATCTAGGATTATACACCTCTATGAAAATGGAAGAACAAATATGAGGAAGGGGAAAGGATGAATAAAACAAGATGATTTGGAATTAACTTAATCCAAATCACCAAGATCTCAACGATAATACACCAAATAATAAGAGGGAAAGATTCTATGATAAGGAGGAAAGTGTTTACATGATGGGGTTAAAAAGAGGACCAAATGGGTATAGAAATCGACTAGGGAATTTTGGTAAAAAGAAAAAATTTAATGTGCTAAGAAAACCCCACAATTTGGACACATTGTTAGGAAAACCATGCACAAAAAATAAAGGAACTACTCACTCCCCCTAAATAGGCTACACATTTATCACTTGGGCTCACATAGTTTGACAGACCAGGATCAAACTATGCAAAATCCCTCTGTCATAAAAACAAACCCCTCATATGGTTATCCCCAAGGTAAGGAAAACCATTCAACAACCACATGCCTAGGTATGAATTCCGCAAAACTCTAATTTACAACCCCAAATACTCAATAATTACAAAACTAAACCAAAATATAAATAAAACTCAAAAATACATATACTAGTGACCTGATGGGTTTCAGAAACTCCATGCCATGCCACTTTATACCCTCATAAGGTCCTTAGGAATCCTTAAAAGAAAATAGGTTAGGCCACTAATCCATCAATGAAGTTTCCCACTCCCATGTCTCATGGTTATCTCCACCACAATGCGAGAGAACATGGACCGACATTATATATTTATCATGGATAACCTTAATTTTATAATATAAGATATGAATAGGCTACTTAAAAATGGTGGAATTAGGATCAAACTCCAAATCTTCCTACTATAGTACATGAGATAGGTCTAGATGATATATTTTTTAATCAGGATACCTGAAATAAATCCTAGATTTAGGATAGTTGTGGTGGAAAATCCAACCAATATGGTATCTTCCTAAGTTTATCCACAATAAAAAATGGATCAGAATAACATGACGCCAATGTTCCTTACGTTCACAAGTGATGTACCAGTCAAAAAGATACCCAATTAAACACCTGATCACTGACCTAAAACTATAATGGGAATTTTTTTTGATTGGAGTACAACTTTTGGTAACTCTAATCTATATCTAACCTATTCTGAATCAGTTTTACTATCTCTATTATCTTCTAGATGAGACATATTCCTAATAAGGAACTCTCACCCACCTATTCCCAACACAAATGTGGATGGCATGATTTCCCATATAACACCTAAAATGGGGATATCTTTATTAGGGCCTAATAATTTTTGTTATAAGTAATATTTTCTAGAAATAGGAACCTTTCCCATAAACCTCCAAAATCACCCACACATGATCGTAACTTATCCACAAGAGTCTAGATAGTCCTCTTAGAATAACCATCTATCTATAGGTGATATGCAGTGATCAATCAAAACTAGGTTACCAAAGTCTCCTAGAGTACCTTCTATCATTGAGAAGTAAAATGAGCATCCCAGTCTGAAACTATCACTGAGGGCACTCCATGAATCTAAATGACCTCTCAAACATACAAGCATCCAAGGTTATTTAACTTCATTTACCCCCTAATGGAAAAAAATTGGGATTATTTTTCCAAATGATTGATAATAAACCTTATTTAATCTTTACACTTGGAGTATGAGATAGTATGATTAAGAAATCTATTGATATATCATCTTTATTCCACACTAGAATGAGAAGTGGCTGTAATAACATGGCCTATCTATGATTCTCAGATTTGGTTCTCTTGTCGGTCAAACATCTATAAATCAAATTCACAACTATACGTGTAATCCAAAGCCACAAATACCGACCCCTCAAGGTATAAAACATTTTGGTTTTCATGAGGTGATAAGACCAACTAAAATTATGCATCTCATGCATCACCTCCAATCTCAATGTCAAAGGAACTTCCAACAACCTTCTAAAATGATTTAACCACCAGGAGACTAATAACAATAACCCAATGTCTCCCCACCATTTAAAGTACTACTAATTTACTATACTGCTATGTCAGATACTTGATCACTCCCAACCTAATCGATAAGAGTGGGTATGAACTACACACTAGATAGTCACAAAATCTCTCCATCCTTCTATACCCCTTTAATTAGATTAGAAAAAAATCTCATTAGACCCCATTATTCTATTGATTTCTAAACATCCGATATAGGAAGCTTCCTTCTCATAGTTTTGATGAATATGTTTCCTTTCTCGAGCATATAATGAATGGTTAAATCAAAATTATAAAGATATTATATCCATTTCCTCTATCTAAGTTTTAGTTCCCTCTAGGTAAAAATGTACTTCAGGCTTTTATGATCCAAATTAACTATAAAATGATCCCCATAGAGGAAGTGTTTCAATTTCTTCAACCCATGCATCACAGTTTCTAGTTCTAGGATGTGGGTGGGAAAAATTCATTCATGTGAGTGTAACTAACACAATACACAGGCCACCACATTACTGTATTTCATAAGAACACATCCCAATCCCACACTAGAAGCATCAAAATACACAACATAATCTATCTTAATATCAGAAAGAATTAGAACTTGCGTGGTTGTAAAATGGGTATGAAACTTATAAAAAGGGTGTTCTCACTTCTCATCCCATTCAAACATCACCCATTTTCTTGTCAAATCTATTAAGGGGAAATATATCCTAGATAATTCTTGAAAAAAGAGTCTATAATACCAAGAAAATCCTAAAAAGATATATATCTCAAACACATTCTTTGTCTTCTCCAAATACATGATTTCTTGAAATTTCTATGGATACACTAATGAACTTACCTATAAAATCATGTTTCTTAATAAATTTACTTCCTATATCCAAAAATGACATTTTAATAGCTTTTAATATAGATGGTGGTCCCTCAAAATTCCCGAAAAACCACCAGATGGTCAGCATGATCCTACTCTAGTCTTGGAATTCCCCAAGATGTTGTCAAAAAAAATGACCATGAAGGTGTCCAAATGTGTTTGAAGATCTATTTCATAAACACCATAATGACCACAAGTTCATTAGTAATCCTAATATTCATAAAAAAATACTCAAAATATCTATACTTTATTTGAATGGAGGTCTTTGAGATATCCTCTTCTTAGACACTGAACTGGAGGTACCCGGATCTCAAGTTGATTTTTAAAAAATATCAGGATCATTTGGGAAGATCAAATAGATCATCAATTCTAGTTAATATGTATTTAATCATCATAGTCAACTAGTTAATATTATGATAGTCTATGAAAATTCAGAGGATTACTTCCACCTTCTTTGAAAATTGCACTTGAAAATCCTATAGTGACACATTAGGATGGATAAATCCCTTACCCTTGATATCTTCTAGCTAGGATTTAAAATATTTCTTCTTTGACAGATCCATATGATAAGATGATAAGGAATTTTGTATTGTATTAGAGAGAATATTTATAGTAAACTCAGCCTCTCTTTAGGGTAGAAATTTTATTACACACTCCAAAAAACACATATAGCTTCCTTTTGATGACCACTAGAAGTTCACCCCTAGAATACTTCTCAAAGACATCAAGTAAAAACATAGATAGTTGGAATGAAATCACCCCAATTCAAAGGAAACTAGTCCTTCCCTCCTTGATAGTGGATCCAACTCACCTTGAGAGACATGATTTCTTTCATCATGAGTAAGAAAACAGACCTTGTAGTGATAATAGTCAACAACACCTTGAAACTAATCAACCAATCCATGTTAACAATGAGTCCAAAAACTTCTAGGTCCAATATAAGGATATCCCAAAGTAATTCCACTTCATTAATTAAAATATGACACTATGGACACTTGAAATCATGCTCCTTCTTCCTACCCAATGTGGTTATAAAATCACTTATAAATGGCGTTAACTTTTCTCACATACCCAAAGAATAATGAAAATTTAGTGAGATAAAATAATTAAATTATCATCTTATCAAATAAAAAAAAATTCATTGAAGAAAAATTAAACTCTGTACCTTTCATGGTGGTTGTCTCAGGATTTGATTCCTCTGGTATTACCTATGATTCATGAAGATAGCATGTTTGAGGCCCATTCTAAGGGTTCTTAACCTAGTGAGAGTACCCCATTTCTTAAGGTCAATATCCCCACCAAAATAATTATACTAAACCCAAGATCCCTTTAAAAACATGGAGCATGTATCGTTCCCCTCAAAAAATATATATAGGAGATCTAAAGATGGTCTAAACACCCACATCAGTGGCACATCCTTGGTTCCTCTAGAAATCTGGGCCTGATGTTTCCACTTTTACCACACTGATAAAAAAAACTAGATTATTCACTATATAAGTCACTTGATTTGTAACTAGTGACTATGGAACACTCTTTCTACTTCCCCAGTGAGACTCCACCCACTTCTTCTTTTGACAAGATGATGAGGTCTGGGTACCACCTGCTAAAAGAATTACACTAAGAGCTATCTTTCTGGTAAAATATTTATATTCCATAGCTTTCTTATTGACTACCTCTGAATAAGTTTTTAGATGTAGAAGAATAATCCTAGAATTTATATATTGCCTTAACCCCATATCAAATTGTTAAGCCTTGAGGTAATAGTTTGTGAGGAGATATAGGGATACATGAACCAACTCAGTAAATTAGGTAGTGTACTCCATCACCAAGCGATACCCTTACTCCAAATTCAAGAACTCATGGGCCTTCACCACTCTAAAAGTATTTGGGTAGAACTTCCAATTAAAAGTCACCTTGAAACTGGACCATGTGAGATCTCCAAGCCTCATTGTAAGCACCAATGACTCCTAACACTTCCTACCAAATCCTTACAGCAAATATGTGGTGATTCCCACCATTGAGGTCTCATGAGTTTTTGTAAACTCAAAGATCTACTCAATATGATCCAACCACTCCTCAGGATCATTGGGTCCCTTATCTCCATGGAATACCATTATATTTTTTCTTATAAACTCATGATCATGGTCCAATATCTTTTTCTACTCTTGATCACCCACCTAACCCTAGTATTGGATCATATGAATCACTGAATCCATTAGAGTTAGGTCAAGAGGAGGTTTTTCCTATGGGGTATTCTCCACAACACCCTATCTACACCTGGTTGAGGTCTTACTAGGAGGAATTTTCTAAAAAACAGAAAACATAAGCTTAATCAATATCAAATTCAATCTCAAACCACATCAAATTTACAAAAAAGAACCCCATAAATGGTCTCAACAAAAATCACTACCATCATAAGAAACTACAAATGAAAGTGGAGTAAAAAAGATAATATTTTCAAGTGTTTACCACTATTCATGGTTTAGTTTCATGATTTGGAAAAATTTTCACTAATCGTGTGTGTGTGTGTCACTAGAGGTTTATAGGAAAGGCCACATAGGATATGCATGGTTACTACTAACTGTGTGCCTTAACCATGAAACTCCACCAAACCTACCCATTTCACCTCAAAACTCCAGACATCCCCCCAGGATCACCCTAGGACTCAACACCAACTGAGAAATAACTCAAGATCACATCAAGACAACCCATAACCAATATAAAAATGTAAAAAAAAAATCCTAGACCACCCATGAGAACTTGAGGTTCGACATGAAGAAGTGCTAGCCCGAAACTCCTCCACTCCAACCTTCTATGACCCGATGGTTCTTGCTCTAGTATACCACTGAATCTTAAATAAAAATGGGCAATGTTATCATTTTTTAATGAAGCAACCCTGGTCGACCTAACTTTTCACTTGAGTCGGACCATCATGGAGCCCAGAGAGTGTTCTCGATATCTATGGGTTGATGAAAAGAACCGGGCACAATGAACATCCACTTGGGAATAATTTTACCTATAGTAAGTTGGCATAAACCATCCATAAAATAATACTTGGATAGTAATATTATCATAGTTAAAAGAATAAAAGAAAAATCCATATTACACAATAAAGACTAAAAAATACCATAAACAACATCATATACAAGCATACCAAAAATTACATATGCATGGTACCACAAGTCAATGACCAAAGATCAAAAATCCAAATAAATGGAATAAATAATAAAAATACAAATAAATAAATCCCAATAGATACCAAAATCACAAAATGACTCCACATGAGCCAAATTCATGAGGCAACATCTCCTCCACAAAACCCCAGATGATGGTAATCAAGAAGAGCCAACTAGGTTCATGGTGCCCTTACCTTTAACCATGTCCTTTAAAAAAAAGGAACAACATGATCAAAATATCCAAGAAGGCATACAAATGTTAGCATAAACATCATAAAATAACCATATAAATGGAAATGGTCATAGCATATGATATCACCTTAAAAAATATTTAAAAAATTTCATAAAATAATAAAAAACAATCTAGCATGAGTAAATTGCACCAAGGGATCTAACCACAAGGGTCTAGTATGGGTGAGAAAAAAATAAAGTTTTCTAGCCTACTAAATAAAGTAGATGATCTCATGGTTTCCCCTGGGACCAAATCTAATAGATCTCTCAGTCTCTTAGAAAAAAGTGGAAGTTATGAAGATCTTTCTACAAAAGGATCTCAGGGTCCCTTGTAAAATAATGGAACCACTCCTAGTCTTCCTACCAAAGGCTCTCACGGTCCCTTAGATGACCCCCGCTCACACCCCAGGCATTCCCATGTGCTATTCAATACCAAAGAAAATCACATCATAAGTTCCATACATCAAAAGCTACTACACATGACACATTAATAAAATAACTTTAATATTTTACAAAAAAACCATTTAATAAGGTAAACTAATTTCTAAAATACATTTCAAAATTCTTTTTAAACCACTAAAATCCTTTTCAGCTATTTTATAAAATATTTGGGGTGCATTCAATCCACCCCCATTTGGAAAACTCTCTTCAAACACCCAATTTACAAACTAAACCACTGAACACAGGAATCGTGGAATAAAAATAAACAATAAATTATTTAATTTTAAATTATAAAAAATAAAAAACTAAAGTAGATTTATAATTTAAAGGCAATCCATCGAAAATTTCCTTAAATAGAGACACCTACATTGGAATTGTTTCCAACATCATCATTATCCATGACTACCACACAAAATAAGAAGGAGAAGGCCTCACACACCTAAGTCATAATAAAACAATACAAAACCCCCATTAAAACCCATAGTTTCATCCAAACCACCATATAGTGTTTCACACCACCGTGAAAATGGAAGAACAAGCATTAGGAAGGGGGAAGGATGAAGAAAATAAGAAGATTTGGAATCACCTCAATCAAAATCACCAAGATCCGAAAAATAATTCACCAAATAAGGATAGAAAAATCTTAAAAGATAAGGAATAAGGGAAAAAATGATGGGGGGGGGGGGTGGCAGGGCCAAAGGGTTATAAAAATTATTAGGGGTATTTTGGTAAAAAGCCAAAATTTTAATGTGTTAGAAAAACTGCATGGTTTGGCCATACAGTTAGGAAAACTATGTGAAGACAATGCAGAATCCAATACCTCCCCCAAAATAATCAACATACTTATCCCTTGGGGTCATATAGTTTGGAATAATGTGATCAAACCATGAAAAATCCATATATCCCCAAAACCAACCCCTCACATGGTTAGCACCACAGTGAGACAAAATGTGAAAAAACCATGACCCTTGGTCTAAGTTCCAAAATACTACAATTCCTAACCCCTGATACTCTAGAAACCCATAATTAAACAAAATGATAAGTAAAACTAAAATTTAGATGTACCCGAGACCTAGTGGGTTCCACAATAATCATTAATAATTTGAAGTATTTCAAAATTAATAAATCTCTCTCATTTAAAATAATGGTTAATTTTTTTTAAGAAATAAAATTTTTTGTTATTGATATGTCATTACATGTGTTACCTTTTTTACTAATGATACTTTAATTGCACAAGTTATGAATTTATTATATTAATATAATTTGTTTTAAAGTATTGTAAAATGATAAGTTTTACTTATGGTTACCTATTGAGACTCAAAACTATTTAAATTATTGAAATTATTCTTTTTAAGACTCATATGAATTTTTAGTAATGAAATAGTTGTGAATAAAATTTTAATACATGTTTAGTTTATTATATAGATCTTGTTTAATGTTGAAAATATTTGTGAAGTCCCTATTAAAATTTATAGAATGTGAATTTGGATCGTGTATCATGTTAAATATGTTATATTTATAATATAAAATCATTTTATTTACTGATCATGTAGTATATAAATATGGATGTAAAATCATATTACCCTTATTGTAGTGTATAATCATGTTTTCCTAAGCAATAAAATATTTAATGAATGTATTATTTAAGAATGTTAAGCATGATTCATGTCATTACACATGTGCAGTTTTTTTCTATAACTTGTCTACATGTTGAAGCTATTTCAAATACAAGACATGATGTTTTCCTTGAAATTCCTTGTAAAAATTGAACATTGTTTGTGGTTTCATTGTTTATGGCTTCATTTAATTTTTGGTATGAATTTATGAAAAAAGCATTCATGAATTATAAAATGATGGTTTAAGGATATCTAAGAAGGAGATATTTCATAATGAATCATAATCCATGAATCCATTATATATTTATTAACTTGGAAAACTATGTGATCTTTGATATGATATCTCTTATTATTGAGAACATGTATCCATACATTAATTATGTGTTGTGTTTCTGTTTGTGCCTATGGAATCCCCTATCCACTGAATGCGTTGTTGTGACACATAAAATTTATTATTTTTTAAATGTGATTTATTGCATAGGGAAGACCCTGGTCTGTATCTAAAAGAGCATTGGATATTTTAAGTGTGCATCTTTAATAAAAATTACTAAAAGAGGGGTGATTTTGTAAAAATATTTTAAAA
This sequence comes from Viscum album, assembly GCA_963277665.1. Classification (NCBI taxonomy): domain Eukaryota; kingdom Viridiplantae; phylum Streptophyta; class Magnoliopsida; order Santalales; family Viscaceae; genus Viscum; species Viscum album. Next base: position 2,038,032,164 of record OY728160.1, on the reverse strand, counting down.
ATAAAAAGACTTAATTTAAAGAGTGTAATAGCTGAAAATGTGTATTTAAAAAAAAGAGAAAAATGGTTTGTTTTGAGTTCACTACACACATTTAAATTTCATCGTTATTAGAGATTAATTAAGGTTTGAAGTATGTATTTTCTTAAAATTAATCAGAATCCTAATTACTTTCCACGTTGCTATATCAAAGCACGTTGAACTAAACCTTGACATAAAAATCATATAGCCAAGTTACAGTTCTTATTAATGGTATGATAACTTCCAAATAAAATTTAAATATCAAATTAGTGGGTAAGAAAAGTATTCTTGTGTTTTCCAATCAGAACAACACAAGTCATGCACTCAAAAATTCACACCGACCAGTTAAAAGTAAAGAGAATTCCATTCGGTTTAAAAAAACAAATCATTCAAACCTGAATCAATGTAATATAATTCTAGATAAAATGTTTTCAAACCCAAAATAAATCAAACTAGTAGATGTACATGTTTTGGAACTCCCTTTACAAGATGTGTAGCTCCCCTACAACAAACACCGAAAATTTATCCCACTATTCAGTAGATGAGGAACCTCGGGTGGATCTACCTGTTCATTTTAGCTCTCCCTATGAGGATAGGGATCTCCAGAACGTCCAAGGTAATGAGAGGAATCCTATGGAACTTCAAATTGGCATAAAATCACTATATTCCTTGAAACTCCAAATGAGGTGCCTTTGGTGTGCCTTTATTGCCAAAATGGGAAGTGGTTTTAGGCACCTAGTTTTCAAGATACCAATTGTGTCTCATTTTTTGGTCAGCAAATTACATTATATCAAATTTTAAGAAAGAGAATAGTTGTCTTAAGAAATATTGACTATTACCATGTCAATTGTTTTGAACATTGGACATATGGAATGAGAGATATAGTCAGAATACTAAACCAAACTTTTGACTTTGTGCAAATTAGGTTCCTTGAACATATTTGTTTGATTTTTCCACCAGATGGATGAACTAAGCTTGGGTGTCTTGTGTTTAGTTTTAATAATTGTAGTTTTTTATTGGATAAAAAATTTTAGTCCTCTTTTGATGCATTTATTTCATGAAAAAAGAAAAAAGTGGACAAGTGTTCATGGGATTCCATTTAGTTGGACCCATTTTACTTCAACTTCATTCTGGGTCCTTCAAATCACCTCCAACTACAATGAAAACATCAAAAAAAGTGAAATAGATCTTTTTAATAGTGATAGAAATTTAATTATTGAGTAAAACATGAATTTAAATTTTTTATAATAATTCAAATTTATAATAAAAAATACATTTAATACAATGGTGTAAGGGTTAAATAAAAAACTGAATCCCAGTGCGATCACACACCCACACTTAAACATTTTCACTCTTGGGAAAAGTCACATTTCCAAAAATTATGCATCGAGATATTTCCAACTTCATTAAGATTTAACATTCAATGAAAATTAAATTCCTAAATTTGATCAAAGAAAAAATCACAACATGGATTTATTATCAGTTACCATAGAAGAAGATGTCTCATAAATTATATCAGAATGAAATTCAAGGAGATGAATGATACATATTTTAGAAAATAATTCAAAAGAAACAAAATGTCACTAACTCTCCATGTTTGATTGTGACAACCATTTCATGTTATTATTTCCACTTTCTATCAATTAAATATAGGTTATTTTTTTCCTTAAATGATTCTATCCACTAAACCTTCCATGCATCATTTTCAATCAAATTTCAAGACCCACTCACCAAATAATTCCCATAATTATAATCATAAGCTCACAACCTAGATATCCTCATATGTTATACATTTCAATATTCTGCTCATTTTTTTTTCAAAATTTGAACTCAAAAAAAATATCACACTCAATAATCAACCCTCGTCTGATCTACTCATGATAGTAATTGTTAAAATTATAAAAAGATCGAAGGTTGATGAATAGTGATTTTTGACCTACCCAAGACACAAATCATATTTTTGTGTTTTTATTTTATTTTATTTTTATTTTTTTTAGTTTTTTAGGGCATACAACAGCCGATTAATAGATACACACACATAGGTCAATCTTGTATAGTAATGAAAAAAATTGGATATAGAAAAAAATATGTAAAAATAAGTTTTGAAAGCTGATAAATATTAACCTATCTTATATTTACCTTCTATTGAGTAAAAAAAATTCACACTTCATGGTTTGGTGTAAAGATGTGTGGAGATATTAAGTGATAAAATTTTTCCATAAACTACTCAAATAAAGGGTACCATTATTTTTAATGGTTTTAAAATTATATAACCATTTATATCATCAAGAAATTACTAATTTACTAGAAAAAGTCTCACCTTAATGTTAAAAAACCATGAAATAAGGATATTACTCATGCATTTTTTGATAATTTACATGATTAAATGGGTATCAAAAACGAATATTCTAGCACAAAAGTGAGGGAGAAAATGAGAAGGGTAGTATCAATACAATTTAGCTAGATAAAAATAGAAAAATAAAAAAGATAATGAAAATTACTAATGAACCCAGTAATGTACCCACTCCCCCGAACCCAAATTATATTGTGTCCCTACAATAATAAAAGATAATGTTGTAAGGAAGGGTAAAAACTTGTGTGTGTCATTCATAGGTTTCTTCTTGAACTTGGAGTTCCTCCATTGGGGACTCTGTAATGGATTTATAAAAGTCCTTCATCTGTTTCACATTGATTGTGAAGGTTTGTTTTTTTATTCTTTCTTAACCTAAACAACACCAAATGGATAAACATTAGAAACATTGTATGGGTTAAACCAGTAGGAACAAAGCTTAACTGGATACAACATCAGCCTTGCATTTAAAAGTATGACCTTATTTTCAATTTGGAATTGAAAATAAAGGATGAGATAATCACAGGTAGCCTTGGTTCACTCCTTATAGATCTGGGAGTTCTCATATGAATATCTATGTATTTCCTATAACTCTTGAATTTGTATCTTTATTTGAGAACATACACTAGAAAGATTAAAATTTCCCTGTTTAATGGCCGAGTAGGCCCAGTTCTCTCTATCAATAAGGAGGTGATAACTTTTTCCAAAAAACAATCTGATATGCTAGCATTGCAATGGGTGTTTTAAAAGTAGTATAGTAATCCCATAATGAATCATCGAGTCAAAGAATCCAATCTTTTATATTGTGTTGAACCTTTTTTTCAATAATTATTTTACTGCTCTATTAGACACCTTGACTTGACCATTGGTTTGTGGCTAATATGCAGTAGACACTTGATTCCCAACCCCATACCGATGAAAAAGTTATTTCATTGTTTAGTTGTAGAAATAAGAACCCTCATCACGAATGATGAACCTAGGTAATCCAAAACTACAAAAAATTTCGGTTCTCAAAAATTCCAAAACTATATTGGAATCATCATTCCTTGTGGTTCATACCTCTACCCATTTTTACACACAATCAACTGCTAGAATAATGTAAATTTTTTCAAATTAATTGGGAAATGGCCCCATAAAGTCAATGCCCTAAACATTGAAAATGTCATGGAAGAGAAAGGGTTGTTGTGGAATTTCATTACTTCTAGAGATATTCCCCATTATTTGGTAGTGATGAGAATCTTTACAGAAATCATGGGAATCCCTAAATAGTGTTGTATAAAAGAGACCAGAATCAAGGACCTTGAGAGGATTCCATTGGGGACCAATGTGGCCCCCCATAAGCAAGATTGTGAAAAAACCCAAGGATAGAATAAATATAACTACCAAGAACACAAATACTGAGGAATTGATCAATACATGTTCACCAAAGGTAGGCATCATCCCAAATGTACCAATGTGACTCATGTTTTATAAAATCATCTTGGTTTTTGTTTAAATCAATGGGAATGAAAGATACTGCCAAATACTTTACAATTTCGGCATACCATGGAATAAAATATTTCACTCAATACAATTTCTAATCAGGAAACATGACATTTATGGGAATATAGGGGGGAAAGTCATTGTCCGAGGATAGAAGTATCCTACTTATATGGAAAACCACTATATTATATGCTTCTTTTTTATCCCTAATTTCTAGATTAAATTCCTGAAGTAGGAGCATCTAGTGAATGAGATGTGGTTTGGATTTTGATTTCTTAAGGATATACCTGAGGCTACACAGTCTGAGAACATAAGTTCATTGGAACATAAAAGTTATGACCAAAATTTATCTAAGGAAAATATAATGGAGAGGAATTATTTTTTAGTTGTGGTTTAGTTTTCTTGGGAAGTGTCTAGTGTGTGTGAGTCTTAGGCTGTGATATATAGAGTTCAATTGACCATTTATGAAAAGACTACCCCATGTACATAGTTAGAGGAATAAAAAATGATCTCAAATGGTAAATCCCACCAAGGTGGTTGTATTACCAAGGGTGATGTGCGACTCCATTTCAATTTCATAATGTCTTCTTCATAATTTTTATCAAAAACATATTCCTTTTAATTTTTATGTAAGCGGGAGAGGGGAAGTGAAATCTTACTAAAGACACAAATGAAATGAAGATAAAATTCAGCATGACCTAAGAACGAACACACATACTATACATCTTTTGGGAATGGTAGTAAAGAAATGACATCCACTTTTGATTTATCTACTTGGATACCATCCCCAAAAATGACATGTCCAATTACTATACCTTGTCTCCCCATGAAATGGAATTTCTCATAATTTAATATGAGATTATTTTAAATATAGTAATGTAGGACAGAACCAAGATTTCTCAAAAATTGATCAAAAGTGGATCCATATATAGTTAAATCATCCATGAATACTTCCATGAAATTCTCTATGTAATCAGAAAAAATACTAACCATGAATCAGTGGAAAGTACATGGATATTGCATAGATCAGATGGAATCCTCCTATATAAAAATTCCCAAAGGGGAAGTGAAGTTTTCCTTTCCTAATACTTGAGGGTGATATGGATATGAAATTATCTTGAATACCCATAAAGGAAATAGTATTGGAACTGCCCCACTACCCTCTCAAGCATCTGGTCAATAAACGATAATGGGAAATGGTCCTTCCAAGTGTGTTTATTTAATCTATGATAGTCTATATTGACATACCAACTATTCTACACATGGTTTGGAACCAATTAATTATTTTTATTTTTTATTATCATTAGACTAGTTTTTTAGGAACTACTTTCATTGAACTGACCCATTAGCTTTCAGAGATGTGGTAAATGATTCCAGCAACCAATAATTTTGTTACCTTCTTTTTAATAACATCTAAGAGGTTTGAGTTCAGTTGACGTTTTGCCTACCTCACTAGTTTAGCCTCATCATTTAACAATATATAATGTGTGAAAATTGATGGGATAATACCAATAATTTCAGAAAGTGTCCATCCTAATGCTTGTTTATTCCTCCTCAAAAGTTTAAGCAGTCAAAATTCATGCCTTAGAGGGAGAGAACAAGAAATTATGATAGGTGTCTTGTTTTCATTATCAAGATATGAATATTTCAAATTTTGAGTCAGTGGTTTAAGTTCCAATTTAAGTAATTTTTTTATTTATATGAGGGAATATGAAAGTGGTAGGTCAATGATCTCATCGAACAACTCAATGGTAACATCATAATATGAGGAATAAGGTTTTACAAGCTTCGCGACATCATCAATGGTCATAGGATCCTTTGTGCTCAAGATATTATAAATTAAATAACATGCTTGATATTTTTATAAACTAGTAAAAGATTCAATGCATGAATCATTACCAAGAGTTTCTATCAATAATTAAAACTCAGAAGGGGGATAAAAGGAAAGAAAATAAATTTTTTTAGGGGAAGGGAGTACATCAATAGAGTTAACTGAATGTGAGGAATGTTCTTCCAAGGGGTGTTTCATGGAATAAAGGATGTTAAAGTGGACAATTTCACCACCAAAATCCATATATAATGTATTATTTTAGATATTAATTATGGTTTTTGTGGTTTTCAAGAAATTACACCCCAATATAGTTGGGGCATGTCCATTTATCATATCATCTTCCATTTTATGCACCTAAAAGTCAACAAGAAAAATTAAAATTTTCACCCTCACAAGAATATCCTCTAACACACCAATGAGGTGTGTTGTACTCCATTTTTCTAGTTGAACAAAAATATAGTGGTATTTAGTTTCCCAACCTATAATGAGGAGAAAATAGAGTGGAGAATCACATTTATAGAGTAACCCAAATCAAGCATATCATCATAAAATTAGTATCCTCAATGGTGAATGGAATTTAGAATGTTCCTATATTATTGTTTTTGGAGGGAAGTGATGAATCTATAAATTATGAGACATTCCTCCCCAAGCTCACAATTTCGACACCTAGAAGTTGACTTTGGTGTGTACACATATTCTTTAGAAAGTTGGTGTATCATGGATTTTTATTCACGACATCAATCAAGTGCATGTTAACCTACTATATTTTGAAAGTTTCTGATACTTCATTATAAAGTTTAGTTTCTTTTAGTTTCCATGGTTGGGTAGAAAATTGGAGAAATGGAAGAGGAATGGTTTGACATGGTGGTTCATAAAATCAAACTCCCTTTCCTTTGGAATGGATTCTCTTAAGACAAGGTTTTTCCTCATTTGGTCCATTTTCAATGGTTGGGATTGTGGTTTCCTCAGGAGGGGATGAATCTAATAGAGGGGTCATTTGGATTTTAAGTTGTGCTCCACTATTAAGGGTTATGTCACTGAAATTTCCCTTATCCATAGGGCTGACTAGTGGTTAAGAAGGCATTTTACCGAACCCATGACTTTGAATTTTCCCCACCAAGTTGTCGAGTTGAACTAATTGGGTTTTTTTGGTATTGTATGGATTCTTGGTTGTTTTATTGAAATTGAAGATTATTTTATCCTTTTTTTAATTATTTATTCTAGGATAGGATCAGGTTTTAGAGGGGGTTGTTGGAAAGGCCTTGGTGGTGGTTGGGTATTTTTGGGTGGTGTTGGTGGATGATTACTCTGATATGGTTGGTTCCATGGTTGTTGAGGTTTGTTTGAATACCATCCTTGGATATAGGTTTTATTTTTTTCCAATTAGGGTTGAATGTATAGTATGTTTCTTGCCTAATGGGTTGGTTATAGGGGCATCCTAGGTATATTTACTCACAAATCTCAAAATTTTACCTTAGTTGAGGGAAGTGGCCAGAATAGTGGGTGTTAGCTGACTATATACCACAATGGATGTGAGAAAGAGTATGGGATTTCCCTTTAGGAAAGAGAATGTTTTCAAAGAAGGGTACTTACCTATTCAAACTTCATGTCCACCTTCTTCTCAAACTTATAATTTTTTATCAAGGACACTTCAAATGGGTATACTAGACATTGAACTAAATTTTTGAGTGTTCTATTCCATGTTCTCAATCAAGGTCCTTGTATAGATTTGGGTTTTATCAACTAGTACACCACCTATAACATCATCAATCATGTTTCGATCAATAGGAATTAAACCATCATAAAAATAATATATTAAAATTTTATCACTAATTTGGTGGTGCAGATAGCTAGGACATAAAATTTTAAATCATTCCCAATATTCATGAAGTCTTTCCCGTTGAGATTGTCTTATCCAAAAAATTTCTTTTCTTAATGTTATAGTTTGTGTTTCTGGGAAATAGTTTTTATGAAAAAGGTGTTTAATGTTTTCTCATCCTCTAATAGGGGAGTTAACATAATACAACCAATATTTTGAAGTTTCTTATAAGAAAAAAGGTATTTCCCTAAGCTTTAATTATTCTTCATCCACATTATAATGTTTTAATTTTTAACACACAATGTGAAATTCTTTTAAATTCTTTTGTGGGTTTTCTCTAGTAAGTCAATAAAATCTTGGAAATAACTAAATTAGCCTAGATTTTAGTTTAATGTTTGGTGCTTCTCCTTATATTTGAAAATAAGTGGGTTGGATATCAACATCTGGAGAGGTCAGATATTTTAATGTTCAATTATTTTCATCCATATTATGAAAGTTTATTTCAGTATTAATATTGGTTTTATTAGAAGAAGAAGGATCAATAAGAGTGTTGATGTTTTGTGCATCCTCCATTAAGGGATCGTTCAATGTTTTTTGTAATCGATGACGTAATATCATCTCTTGTTCATGTTCAAAAATAAAGTAGTTACTCTGATGAAAATCAAATCATGCACAAGGCCAAAAAAATAATGAAAAGAAGCACAAAAATATTTACAAAATAAACACTATTTTTCTAAAAAGTGCACACTAAAATCCAAAGCGCTCCCTGAAAACCGCACCAAAATTTGAACAAATTGTCATAAAAAATAAAATTTATTATTTTTTAAATTTTATTTATAGAAAATGTAAGATCCTAGTTAATACCCCAGGCGTTTTGGATGTTTTAATTGTGTATATTTATTAAAAATTACTAAAAGAGGGGGTGGTTTTGAATATAATTTTTAAAAATAAAACAACTTAATTTAAAGAGTTTAATAGTTTAAAAACAAGTGGATTACAAAAAATATGATAAAAAGGTCTCATTTTAAGTTCACTACACACATTTAATGTTCATTTTATTAGATATTAATTAGGGTTTGAAGTAAGTATTTAGTTAACATTAATCAGAATCCTGATTAATTTCCATGCTTTTATATCAATACTTGTTGAAAAAAACCTTGAAATAAAAATTATATAGATAAGGTATAGATCTTATACATGGAATAATAAATATAAAATCAAGTTGAAATATCAAATTAGTGGGTGTGAAAATTATTCTTGTGATTTCTAATCAAAACAACATAATGCATGCCCCCCAAAACTTCACACTGATCAGTTAAAAGTAAAGAGAATTCCATTCAGTTTAATCAAAAACATCATTCAAACTTGAATAAAAGTAATATAATTCTGAGTGATTTTTTTTAAAACCCAAAATAAATTAAACTAGTATAAATAAAAGTTTTGTAACTCCCTTTACAATATGTGTAGCTCCCTCACAATGAACGTCCATCATTTATCCCACCATCGAGAGGAGGAGGAAGCTCATGTGGATATCCTTATTCATTTCAAATCTCCCTATTAGGATTGGGAGCTCTAGAACCTCCAAGGGGATGAGAAGACTCCTATGGAACTCCAAATTTTCATCAATTTAATCTCTTTATTAAACATACAAATGAGGCTCCCATGGTGCCATTTTATAGCCAAAATGGGATGTGGTTTTAGGAATGTAGTTTTTGAGATACCACTTGTATATTAGTTTTGGGTTGGTAAATGACATTATCTAGAATTAGTAAAAATATAAGAGTTGTTTTCCAGCATATTGACTATTTCCATGTCAAATTTTATTCCATTGGACATCTATAATGGGGCATATATTTAGAATACTAAACCAAAAATTTGACTTCTTATAGATTTGGTTCCTGAGATAGATTAGTTCAGTTGGGCCACTGGATGGTTGAATTGGGCTTGAGTTTCTTATGATGAGTTGTAGACCGTAGTGTTATGTATTATATCATAAAATTTCAGCTAATTTAGATTAATAGATTTCATAGAACATGAAAAATAGTGGAAAAATGTTCATGGGATTCCATGCAGTTTTCCCCATTTTGCTTCAAATTCATTCTAGATCCTCCAAATCACCTCCAACTACAATGAAAACCTAAAAAAAGTGAAGTATCACTTTTTAAAAGTGATAAAAATTATATTATTGAATAAAAAATAAAGTTATTTTTTTATAATTATTGGAATTTATAATACATAATCTGTTTAATACAATGGTGCAATGGTTAAATAAAATAGTGAATCATATTGCGATCACCTCCCCTAAAAACGATAATCACTTAAAATTGGTAATAAAAGAAATGATTTTTTGGAAAATCTTAAGATTGATGAATATGAACATTATTTCCACACCTAAATTATTATAAATGAAGTGCTGAAACTGTTTAAATGTTATCCTATTCGTTGGGTTTGTTTTGGTTGATCTTATATTCGTGGCATGTGTTATGACTTTAAGTATATGAAGAGAGGGAAAACATTTCCTACATAAAGATTTGTTATATTATGATATGTTTTATAACCATGTGTGTGAGTCAGTGCTACCCATAACAAGCAATGTCATGGTGCGATGGATGGGTTCTTTTAATTTTTATGCTTAAAGAATCTATGTCTATGTTGTTATAAGTTCTTGTGTTGGTTGAGAAATTTTATGTAAAACTCTTGGAAGTAATGGAATGAACTTATGGAAAATGGAAAATTAAATGTTAAATCCTTTGTAATTTTTACATGGGTGTGATCCTCATAAATAATGTTTTGTTAGAATGAATGGAAAATTATACTACTAAATAAATTTTATTTTTAAAACCTGATGTTTTTTGTGATGCATGTCATATGTTAAATTGGATTATACAATTTTAATGTTATATGTTGATATAAAATTATTAAAGATCATGTTAGAGTTGTGTTATTTGAAAAAGAATTTATGGAAGCATCTAACTGTTTTATTTAGGAAAGTTATTTTTGGAAACATGTTATATAAGAATGGTTAGATATGTTTCTTTTAGTGTTTTAATTTTATTACAATTATCAAAGTGTGTTGATATTAAACATGTTTTAATATTAAAAAAATTGTGGGTAGATAAATTAAATCTTTTAATTCTTGATGAATTAAATTAGTTAATCCTTTAGTTGGCATAGTTATTTAATTAGTAATGAAATGTTTTTTAAAAGAAAAGCTTTATTTGAGTATGTTATCATTGGATGTTCCCTTCATGTTTTATAATACAATTTAGTGAGACTGACTTGAAAAAAATTGATTTTTTGGAAACAAGTTTTCATAAATAAACTAGATCAATTATTTTATAAAAGTTTCATTTATTTTAAAATAATTTTGACAAAATGTGTTGTATGAGTTTTCACAAATTGGATTCGATAAATACCTTGTTTTGAAAAATATTAGGGGTTTTTCTAAAATGGGTTTCTGACCTACCAAATTTTCTTAAATGAAACTGACTTAGTGGGAATGTTTTTTTATCAGCATGATTTTGAACATAACATGTTTAAATATAAAATGTTGTGATATTTTTCTGGAAAGTAAATAATCATTTGAAAATAGTGATTAAGTTTTTAACTTCTTATCTAGAAGGATTTAATGATTCATATTATCACATATAATATTACCAATAAATTGTGATAAAATCATACCAATCTACCTTTTTTCATGAAATTTTCAGCATAACGAGTTTTTAATATTATGAGTTAAAAATTTAATCATGATAAATGATATTAAAGTTTGTATAGATATTTATTTGGTGTCATGACTAAGTAAAATTATTGAAGTGATAAATATAAAAATGTATCCTATTAAATAAATTTCTATGTTTTCTGTTTAAAATAATATAAAGTGTTAATTTTTAATGTATTTCTTCTGTAGTGATGTTTTAATGTAATTATTGTTTTATTTATGTGATTTGTTTGTGATTTTTTATAGCCAAATATATGAAGTTAATTATGAATGAGAGTCTTGGATGGGTACCCAATATCCCAAGTTGTTTATTTCTAGTTTCTATAAGGATGAAGTGTTTAATCTCATGTTGATATATGAGATTGATTTTCATCCCTGATGTGATATATTATTAATTTCTTTTCCCATATTTGAGAGGTATCTCCCTTTTGAGATTTTATTGAGAATATTTTTAAAAGTGATGCATATATTTAAGCTCTAATTCTATAGAGTGGTTTGTGTGTCCCAAATTTAGGGGGATACATGAGAGGTATCTCATTGTTTGGTTAAATAATTTCCCCATCATTTTCTATCCCTCCCATTGTTTTAATTATCAAGTATTATAACAACCCTTGTATTTATTACACATTAATTCATGATTTATTCCATAATAAATTATATAATACAAACCAAAATATTGATAAGTATAGTGTATTAGGGTAATTAGGGACATTACATAACTACTTAAAATAGGGGGTACATCTGCATTAGTGAAAACTTCTTTAAGATACTCATAATTTTCCATCGTTCTTAAAACTATATGAGATAAATTGGGGACAAACATAAGGAAGGGGTTAGATATAAATCCCAGTAAGGGAATATACAAGGAGTAACATGAAGAAAGTATTATATGTTATACAATAGGATTTAAGTGGGATATAAATGGGATGAGAATCATAAAGATGAATAATGAGGCATAATATATCATGATAACATAAAGGCAACTTGGGGAAGGGGAAACAAATTTAAACATGACATTATAAGAATAATTTATTGTTAAAAAAATAATAACATAATGTTTTTCGGATAACCTCCCATGTACCATACATGTAATCTAATAAGAATAAAACATTACCCATTGAATTGGAGCATTATCTGGGCACACCCATCATAATCATATCATGTACATGCATAAGTGTTCCACATAAATCATATAACATAATAAAATAATTAATCAAATTTAATAATATGATTATGGATTGTGGTTTAGATACATGGAAGTCCCCAGATAATGAAGTATAGGTACAACTAGGTGAATAAATTTTATTAAAAATGGGTATGGGTATACACCTTACAAATGTTCGACATGGAAAATTGCAGTGACATTTTAGCTACATAATCGCAGTACATAGAGATTCTTAAAATGGTTCAATAAGAGAGAAATTGATCTCTACTGAATTTTATGTAAAAATTATGGTATGAGGGATATATAATAACATAATAAAAAATGAAAATTTTAGAATTAATAGGCATAATATAAAGAGGGTTCTTGAATAAAAACATGGCATGGAAAAATCACATGATAATTTCAGTAGTATAATGAGGGTACATTATGAATTATTAGAGAAATTAATGAGAGAAAAAGGGATAAATCATCACATGGAAATAATAAGGTTATAAATAGTGATGTTTAAAATAAAATCACATCAATAGGAATTGGATGATAGCATACATTATATAAAAAAGGTGCTTTAAAAAAAGAAGAAAGAGAGAATCCCTTACTAAATTTTGGCATAGTAACGGCCTAGGTAAATGATATAATGAGAGAGTATAAATGATATATAACTATTATGAAGTCGATTTTAGAGTATAGGTATCTTTATAAATTCATCAAAACCTAACCAATAGAGATTTATAAGGCTAAATACATTGAAGGTTATTTAATTGAAAAGAAGAGAGGGAGGTCCCCTACCTTGGGAGGGTGATTCCAAAAGCTTGGGAGGAGCTTCTTGAGATCTTGGGGGAACCTTGTGATGACTCTATATAAAGGTATTTAAGAGTGAATACATGATAAAGTTTTTTTATTTAATATTAATGAGAGTTTGGGAGGGTTATATTGGAAAAGAGAGGGGAGTTTTTTTATTTGACAAACATAGGTTTCAGACACTAAAATAAATTAATAAAAACCATAAACCTTACCACGGTTTCTGCCTATGGTTTCTAACAAATAAGAGTGTATTTAATTATTTTATAATTATAAGGTCCAAAATCATTAAAATGTTACCCTTGATGATGTATAAGGGATTCATGTTCATAAAGAACTGATTTAAAACCTTAAAATATAATATATGTTTTGAAGGATTCATATTGAATTTATAAAATTAATAAAATAACCTCAAAACCAAATTAATTAAAATTTGAAACATATATTTGGTCTTGGATACCATTTATAGAATTTATTACATTAGTTTTGGGTCATTATGATATCATAATATACACCATATATTTATAATGTATTTAATTTTTATAAGAAAACTTGACTGTCACAAAAAATTATGAAAAATTTACTAGGTGATAATTTTGATGTTTTGATTAAGAAATTTTTTTTATCAAAATATTTTTATAAATATGTGAATTTTCACTTTTAAAATAATAATAAGCATTTATTGAGAAATTCTATCATTTTTATCAATAACAATTTAAAAACATTTTATTATAATTACATTTGATTTCATAAAAATTATATTATCATTTAAATTTAATAAATTTTATTTTGATTTATTATTTTATTAAAATATTATTTATTTTTAAAATTATTGAATTCACAAAAAAGGAATATCTTAATTGAAAATGCTTATTATGAAAAAAATACAATTTTTTTATCGTATCAAAATCTAATTTTTATAAAAATAATTTTTTAATTATTTATAAAGAAACAAAAAATAAAATAATTATTATAATTAAATTATAATATTTATCTTAATACTATTATATTTACTTAATTTTTCTATTCCTTTTTAAATTATTTTTACCCTTAACTAACCTATTTTCCTTTTACCGTGGTAGTTAATTTTTACTACAATTACTATTCATACTATACAAAAATTTAGTTAGACTTATTAAATAATATTAATTATGATTATTCCAAATATTGAATCCATTTAATAAAAATCAATTAACATATGAGAATAAATTTAATTTAAAATAAAACCGGCAAGCACGATGAAATTGTTTTTTTTCAAAAGATGCTTTTTTCAAGGAAAACAAGATTTTACTTTATCTCTATAAAAAGTAATATTCACTATATTAATTTCAATTCATAATTATAGATAAGATAATAAAATTTATTTTAAATAATTACAAATTAGTGGTTATTTCTAATTAATTAATAAGGATAAATATTATGCATTTTAAAATAGTTTTTAGAAAAATGTGTTTTCATGCCTAAAAATAAAGTTATGCTAAAATCTAGTATAAGGATGATTTAAATGTTATTAATTGGATTAAATAAAATTAAGTAATTTTTTTCCATAATGGGATGACTTTTATTAAAAAAGGAGGGATTACACCAGATGAAAGGATGGAGTTTTGTTTACATCATGAATATAAAGTGGGATCAACTCAGCAAGGAGATCACCACTCCACATAATAGCATGGGCTACACCCATGTTTGCCAGAGCATCAGCAATCCTGTTGGCTTCTCTATAAGTGTGCGTTGCAATAAAGCTGATGAAATAAAATTAAGTAATACATATTAAATTTTAAATAAAATTATAATTATAATGGGAATTTTAAATTACTTAATTTATCAAAATAAATGATAGTTTTACGAAACAATCTGTATTTTTCACTATTTACTGACAAATATCATCCAAAAATCCAAAAAATTTACCCTAAGTTAATTTTGATATAATGATTTAGTTTTTTTTAAATTATATCAAATAAATTTTATAAATATTCTAAAATTTTATTATAATATCTTTTCACAAAAATAAATAAAAATCATTCTTGAAGAAAATGTTTTTTAAAGAATAAAATGACATTAATAAAAATTGAGTTATTATTTAGTAATAATTTATAAATTTATTTATGTTGAGTTGGAAATTTATATATATATTTCATAATTTGTTTCATCCTATTAATATCCTCAAATTTAATGTCAAGGTTAAAATCTTTTTATTTAAATAATCATTGTTTTTTTGGGTTTGGTGTTTTGTATCACATAAGCTATCAAAAATAATTTTCGCTTTTAAAAAAATGAGGTGTTACAAGGTCGATCATTGTTTGAGAGGTATCTAATATAAATTTATGTACCATTACAAATACTTAATATTCCATTTTGGGATGTATGGTGGTTTAAGAGTGGTTTGAAAACATTTTGAAGTTGTTTTAAAATGCTTTTGTATATTAGGTAATTTCAATGATTTAAATTGATTATATAGATTTTTTAAATTATATAATTTAAATTTTAAGTTTTTTAAGTTATTTTAATATTTTATAACTGTCTTTGTGTCTTTAAAATTTATAATAAATTCTTTCCTTATATTTTTATAGGTTTTTGTAAGTAAAAATTAAGAATTATTAAGGTTATTTTTACCCTTACGCATGAACATGCCTCTCCATAAGGGTAAATATTGTTTTTAAGAGGTTAAATAATGGTAATGGTGGTTTATAATTTCTTGAATAAAGGTAATATAGTTTATCTAAGGATTTTGTAAGGGGAACCAACTATTAAAGAGGCTATGAAAGGGTAAGTGATGTTTTTTCCTTAAGTTCATAAAGGTAACCATGATATTTAAAACGTTATGTATGTGCAAGATTTTTTTTAATCGGTACATAAAGGTAACCATGTTTTTATTAATTCCTAAAAAATTTATATTTATTTCTACATAAAGTTTGTGACAACCTGAGATTTTAAAAAATACTATGTTCAGTAGCGTATACAACATGTAATAGTGAGCTTAATAGAACTAAAAATATTATTATTTAAATATGACCATTATAATCTTGCCATTGAATTGGTATGAAATAATATGATTAAGAAATTCATGAAATATATGAAATATCTACTCAATAAAAATTTATTTATTAATTCTTAAGAAATAAGCACTCTATTTTTTTTGTAAATATATTTTATTATTAAAAATAATTTTTCTTCAAAAATGGTTTTTATTTATTTTTGCGGGATAATATTACAATTAATTATTAGAAACCATAAAAATTTTATTTTATTAAAATGATATAATTTTTTAATAATCTTGTGAAAATTATATTAGACTGAATTTTTGATATTTTTCTGAAAAGGTTGATTTTCTAATGAATAGTGAAAATACTATTATTTTATTGAAAACTGTATTTTTGTATCAAGCATGTAAAAGATTAATTTTTTATAAATAAATTCAATGTAAAATTACTTACCTTATATTATTAATATTCTAATTAAGTTTATTGGACCAAATTTTATTGTTAAATTTGGTATAAAAACAATTTTATACTTGAAAAGAATATTTTTGAAAAACTATTTTTATTTTTGTTTTGTATTTTTATCTTAAAATAATTTTTTAAACTTATAGAGACCGAATATTGAAAAATTAACACCATATTTGTAATCTTTATATTTTAATTCTTTAAATAGGTCCCTTTTATATTTGGTTATTATGAATAGAAACCATGGAAAAATTTATCACCTCGGTAAAGGGTAAATTCGGTTAAATTAGATTAAAACTATGTGTTAAGGTCCCAATATTTTATCTTAATTAATATTGTATTAATGTATTTTTAAAATTATCACCTTATTATCTAAACACAGTTGCTTAAGTGATAATTTTCTATGAAAATTAAGCATATATTATTCAAATTAGTGAAAAATAAAAATCGTCACTCTCTTACTTTTAAATATCTCTTATGTGTTCACTTAGGGATAAAAATAATATTGTGAATGAATATTAATACTTATTTTGAGGATATTAAAATTAATTTCATGATGGTAATTTATTTATAATTTTTAATTATTATACAATTACCATATATTATTATTCAATTATGACGTAGTATTTCTTGAAGTTATAGAAAAATAAAATAAATGTTTTCAAAAATACTAAACTAATATAATTTGAGTATGTTATAGTCTTAAATGAATTTTATAGATTAATATAACATATTATAGATGTTTTAAAGTATTTTATTCTATTTACATATTTTTATTTATGTTTTTAAAGTCAAATTAAATGAATAGTGTCAAAAATGGCATTAATCATATTTTATGAAAATAAAAATTTATTAAATTATTTTAAAATTATAAAAATCCATAAATAGGAATATGTGGATAATATATGTTATAAAATAACATGCCTTGTTCATTTATGATCTAATTTCTACCTTATAAGTAAAATTATGAACCTTTAAGAGTGAAAATTTCATTACAACAGTTAAGGTTAAAATAGGTTAACACGTGGGAGAAACAAAAAGATAAGGGTAAAAATACCACTTAAATATACCAAAATTTATTTTTTTAATGATATTTAAATCATAAAATAACTTATATTGTAGTGTATTTCTATTTTTAATCATTTTTATTGATTATAACATTATTATATTTTTATCTTTTATGAGATTACAAGAGTTCCCCTCCCTTCACTTATAAAAGGACACCCCTTCCCTCAGTTATTTACACAAATTTTAGAAACCTATATTGACCAAGAATTGAACATTTCTCTTCTAAAAATCCTTATATAATTTCTATAGGATATGTTCTTCCCAAAATACCAACCCTAGTTTCTATAATAAAAGATCTAAAAGAGATATCTTGAAGAAGAGGTAATTATCTTACCCAACCCATTTCAATTCACCTATTCTTCTAAATCCCTTAAATATATGATATTTATCATAAAATAATATCTTCAGTATCATAAATACACTTAAATTTTATTATTACTTTCAAAAAACCATTATCTAACCTCTTTTTCCATCAACTAGGAAGTGAAATTATCCCTTGTGTGTGCGTACGACTTACTATATCCACAT
This sequence comes from Viscum album, assembly GCA_963277665.1. Taxonomy (NCBI): domain Eukaryota; kingdom Viridiplantae; phylum Streptophyta; class Magnoliopsida; order Santalales; family Viscaceae; genus Viscum; species Viscum album. The sequence goes on along the minus strand of OY728160.1, from coordinate 2,038,013,941 downwards.
AGCGATACAATTTATTTTTCATAACCATAATTTATAGAAGGGTATTATGGTGGGTTTAATGTTTACATATGATATTTATGAAATAATTATTCTTCTAGAATTATAATATCATATATAACTTCTTAATTTACAATCCATTGAAAAATGATATTGTCGCTCATGTATATGTGTCGACTACCACCTCCATTATGCGATGTGATTCATTTTTCAATTAAACTTTACATGAACGGTAATAAGGATAGATTTAATGAATATAAATGATTTATATGAAAAAATAATTATTCTTTAAGGGTTAATTATTATTTAACTTTCTTTTTCTCCATCTGTTGAAAATTGAAAACATAGTTCATAGTACATAAGGCCTACCGTCTCCAAGAATGATATAATTCATTTTTATTTCTATGTATTTCATAGATACATATATATATATAATAAATATATATCATATTTAAACCATTATTAAAATTTTGTATATGATTAAACCATGATCAATGTAAAAGGACCAAAACTACCAAATAAAAACATATGTGAAAAACAAAGTAGTTATCACCCAAAATTGTGATTTTTAATAAATAATTATTTATAAATGGGTGATAAAAGGTTATAAGTAAATAATATATAGTATCATATATATTATAATGGTTCTATAATAGATTTATAATATATATATATATATATATATTATATAGGAATTTATAACACATACTAAGTAAGTCAGACCTAAGGAAAGGGTTCATTTCACAATCTCATCAATATTCAGGATTGCTTATATTTATGTCTTTTCTGGGGGGAGTATAAGTTATTTATATCATAAAACTAATATATTTTATTATAATTGGTTTATTTTTTAGAATTAAAAGTTTTCCTTTAATTTTATTCTCTTTAAGTACTCAATATACCAAAATAATGTTATCAAGGAAAAATGATCTTATTTTTCTACTAAGTCAGGAATATTTTTCTTTATTGTCCACATTTTCCTTAAAATATATAAATTAATATTTTTTATATTGTCAAATTATTTTTTAAATACATTTTATACAATGTTTTAATTTTACAAAATGTTTTAAAATGAATCATCTTGTTGTTTTTCAGATGAGGTAATTTTTGATTTTTCTTACAAATGTGTGAAATGAATATTTTTTAAATTATAAAACATGAATTGAATTTATCACCCTCATGACCACTCAAAAATTTTAAGATTTATTTAAAATTTTAAATGTTTATTTTTAAATAAAATTTTCTCCTTAATAATTAGAAATTTTTTAGATTTTAAATAAGTAATTTCAAATTGAAAATGGGTATTTTCCTTAAGAAAATTTTTATTGATCTTTTTAAAGTATTTTCATATATATCAACATCATTTATTGAATATTATGCTTTATTGAGAATATAATCTAATGATAATATCCACCATATTTATCTGGTTGGTTTATTATTATATTTATTAAGGAAAATAATGAAATTCTGTATGCTTGTTCTACCAATATAGAAAGTTATTTATTTTAAGGCATGTTGATTGAGATATATTATTCGTTCATAAAATGAATATATTGGACTTATTAAGTGATTAAAATGGCCTAAAATTACATAGAACCTCAATGCATCGGTAGGTATCCTGAGAAAAAATATATTAGGTTTTTATCTAAGGCCTTATCAATTTATTTAGATGTTTCGGCATGACATCTTGATGGAATTTTTATATGTTTTGGTATAATTCCTCAATAAAAAGTTTTAGATATCCATAATTATGTATTCCATCATAATAAAATCATTTATTGATGTCAATGTTATTATTTTAATAGTTATTATATCCATGGATAATTTTTAATCTCATGTATTTATTTATATTGTATTATTTGATCATTATTTATTACTTCCATATTATTATTCATGATCAAGTTACTTATTAAATGAAATGTGTTTTCAGTAATTTTCCTTTCTGTATTGATTATGCCTTATTTATTCAAGATAACTCCCATTTTAAGTAACCCATGCTAATAATCTGATCTCACCCTTTATTTTTTTCCTTTACATAGGAATCCTTGAAGTGTATTTTGATTGATATGAAAGGATATTATAAAGGGAATAATGATTTTCTAAAAGAAAATACTATGTTTCATTTTATATTTTCAAATATAATGTGAGATTCAAGTATGTATATTGTTTACCAATATGAATACACTATTCAATCATTCAGAATTTTATACCTTGTATCTAGTTCCAATGTAATAAATTTACCATTGACTCTAGGGTACTAGGGTCTGGGCCTTAACAGTTAATATTATAGTAAGTTTAGTAGAAATATTTGTATCTAGATTAAGGAAAAAAAATATTAGGAACTTAATCCTTTGAAAAAATTTTGAGGATAAGTCTAAGTATAAGATAATTATAACATCCTATTTCCATTTTTAAGTATTCATAAACCTTCATTTTTAATTGATTTTTGGTTGGGTTTTGTTTGGGGTTATTTTGGGTAGAAAATTTAAGAATCTTAAAAATTATGGGCTAGTGCACGGTTAGTACACGACCTGCGCATGGTTTTCCAAACCGTGTGCCCTACTATAGGAAAATATAATGTTTTAGATAGAGATATTTTCACATCTAGAACATGGTAAGTCAATATATTATCCCTCTCATGAAAAACCATGCGACCCATTTATAATAGGAACACGACCTTTGTACAGTTTGTCCAAACTGTACAACATTTCCCAGGAAACCGTGTGAACGAGTTTTATTAGATCAAATTTTTGTAAATAATTAATTAAATATATTTTTGGGTCCCAGATGGACCAATTTTAACCCAAACATAGCTCTTCCTTCCTTATAGGTATCATGGAGGATTCTTGGCCTCTTATATCCATCCCAGAAGCAATCTGAAGCTAGGCGAACATCGATCGATCGCCTTCCGGTTAGTTTTATCCTCCAATTCTCAATATCCCATGGTCTCTCTCTTTTATTCTAGGGATCTATAGATCATCATTGTTGTTGAAGGATTTAATACCCACTGTAATGGATCTAAACCTAGGTTTGATTCTTGTTTCTCTAAGATCCAGTTGTTGTCGTTCTTTGTTGACAAATCCCGACTAGGGTTTGGTGATCTGAGATCCCTTGATCACAAGGTAGATGGTTCCATTATGGTGATCAATTTTTATTAAACATAATTGTTTTGTTTAATTTTAATTGATTTAATTAAATGAAATAGTTTTATTTTGGACTAAAATGTACTGCAATCATTTTGTTGAAAATACCCAATTCCAATTAATTTGGGTTTTTAATGAAAAATGGGGTTTTATAATGAAATTAGAAAACCCTTAATTCCATTGAATTGGGGTGTGTTTATGGAATGGTGGAAATTTAAATTGTTGTGTTTAAATTTTGATTTTTATGGAAATTGAGTCAATTCAATTGTGGAATTTAATTGAAGAAAATATTTTGATGGAAAATTGTGAAAAACCCAAATTCCAGTGAATTGGGGGGTTTGTGGCAAAATTGAAGGAATTGCTTGAAAATTAAATTGTTGAGTTTAATTCTAAAATCAGATTGTGAAATATAATGGGGAATTTATTTCAAATCCTTGTATTTGAAAATGAATTAAAATGATTTGATTGGAACTTTAGGGTTTCATCTTAGTGAAAAGGCTTATTTATGATGAAAACCCCTTTATGGTGTTTAAAGAGGAAATTGGAAAATTTGAAATGGGAGATGGGATTTAATTTTATTCTAAGTAGTCTTGAAATAAATTTCCCATTATTGTTTTTACTTGATCACATGAATCCCTTAGGTAGTTAGAGAGTTATCTTGGGTGAAACTTTATGATTTATAATGATCTAAAAAATAATATCAACACATCACATTCCTTAGGCGATGTTGACGAGTCCCCTTTTCCTTAGGACCAAAGGGACATATGTACATACATTACGTTTCATAGTATTGGATCTCTATATCATGGAACTATCATTCCTATTTGGCACCTGACCATGTTTCTTTCTTGTTGTATTTCAAATGTATATTCCAATGTTGTAAAATTTTCTACATGCCTTGAGAATTTTTATAAACCATTTTATATAAACGTGTTTATTTAATAATTTTTTTGAAAAGTTCCACTTGGGAAAAGAACCCTTTGATTTAAGGTAAATTCTATCTTTTTTAAATGTATTTCCATTATTTGAAAAGTGAAGAATGTATTTCTAATGGATTCCCATCTTTTAAATTGTAAATCATGATTTGTGCAAATAATATTTTTGTAAATTCCAAACTTATTTGTTATTTATGCATATTGTGTTTCTTGTCTTTCTTCTGCTATATTTTGTGGAAAATTTGTTCCCACATGCACATTGTATGATGCCAGGTGCTAGTTTCCAACCCAGAGGGATCATGAAAACCCTTTGAGATATTTTAGGAATGGATCAATTATCAGGTTACGAGGGTACCCATATTGGTTCACAAAAAGTGGTATCCGAGGAGAGGTTATGATTTAATCTTGAAGTTGGTATGCATTTTTAAAATCTGGTCTGGAATTAAGAGGTATTTGCGATTGAGTTCCTAGAAAAAACTCACCACAATGAAGCTTAAGTCTCCAAGGGTGGTTAGGGAAAGACCTCTTGTGGATTAGTTCTATTTTTTTCTATGTTTTTATATAGATACGTCAAAATCCAAATATGGTGGTCCTATATATTGGGGTTTATTTTCCCATATTACTCTATTTGAGTTTCTATCTGATGTCTTCCTTGTTGTTTTTTGATGTTTTGTAACATCATGCCTCCAAGAAGTCTTGAAAATCAGATATAGGAGGAAGATTTTACTGAACCTCATTGAGAAAATACTATTTTCGATCCAAATTTGATTGAGGTGATTGTGTGCGTTGTCCAAGAACTGGGGAAAACACCACCTCCAGTTCTCGTTTAGGCTCCAGCTATGGAAATTCATAGGGATGTTCTCAAATATTGTTCTCAAGAGTTCATTAACTAAAACCAGAGCTGTTTAAAGGCTCAAATGACCCTCATGAGGATGAGGAGTGGTTGAGTAGTATGGAGTATTTTTTGGGGTTCTTGGACACACCTGATGAATTCAAATTGAAGTGTGCCACTTTTATGTTGGAAGGACCAATCAGAATACGGTGGGACACTATGTTGATTCCAAATAAGTATGAGGGCTTGGAGTGTAAGTAAATTAAGGTTGTTTTCACCGATTAGTTCTATTTAGATTTTATGTTTTTGGGTAATTGTATAAGGTTTTTCAAACTTGAGCAGTCTGACGGGACTGTGACAAAGTATGTAAACTTTTTTTCTGAGATCACACACTTCTCACCTGAGATAGTATCTAATGAGAAGATGAAGGCTCAAAGGTTTGAGTTGGGACTTTGTAAGGATATTTTTTCTATGGTTTTCTTACTTAAGATACCCTCTTATAATGATTCTTTGGATAAAATACTTATTGTTGAAATGGACCTGGCTAGAAAGTTAGGATTATCAGGGGTTTATTTTTCTCCCAATGGAAGAATGATTTCCTTCTAAGGAAAGCATAAGCATGATGATTTACATAGAATGAATCAATATCAAAGTCATTATAGACCTCTTGCAGTTCTTGGATGAGGTATATTGGTTTTCTTCCGATGTGGAAAGGCGGGACATTCGAAGAAGGTTTGAACTAAAGCACCCAATAATTGTGGCTCCTATGGATGTTCAGTGCCCTTGCAATAATTCTGATATATTTATTCAACTTCATATAGTGGGATGGGATCATCAGATCCTTCTAAAACTATGGGGAAATCAGATGATTTACATGAAAAAGGGTTCTATCCACAGGCATCTAGAATGAAGCTTCTTCAGATAGTGAAGCATCTACAAAGGTAGCGGATACATGAAAAACGATTGGGAGAGGTACCATTACTATAGATTCATCATTACTAATTGCTTTATTTGATACTGGTGCATCACATTTGTTCATTTCTACCTATTTTGTTAATCTAATTAATCATCCTCTGAAGATTTTATCTTGTTCAATGGATATTACTACACCCCTTGGTACAAATAGAGAATAGGGTCTCTGTATTCCCTCTTGTGCTTTGTCTCAATAAGATGTCAAGCTATCTTGGAATATTTTTTGTTCTCAAAATGAAACCTATCGACATAATTTTTTTTTGAGTAGATTGGCTAATCACCAATAAATCCAAAATTGATTGTTATTGGAGACACATATCCTTTACCACACCCTATGGCGTGTCTCATGTATTTCAAGGATATTGGGATCCAAGGTAGAGATGGGATGGAACTTCTTATCTAGATTTGGGGGAATTAATATTGGTTCCTTCCTTTGATATGGGGTGGGAGTATTTGATCAGTGATCTCCCTCCATTGTTCATCGAGTTTTCCAACATGTTTCCTTTGGATTTCTCTAGTTTTCCACCGATAATGGATTTTGAGTTTTCCATTGTCTTAATTCCTGGTACCCAACCAATTTCTATCCCCTCCCACCACATGGCACTACCAGAACTGAAAGAGATGAAGTCCAAGTTGGATGACATTCTCGAGAAAGGCTTCAAACACCTGATTGTGTCTCCTTGGGCAACACTGGTTCTCTTTACTAAGAAGGCTGATGGTTCACTTCACTTATGTGTTGATTATATGAATACCAATAAAGTTTCCATAAAGAACAAGTATTTGTTTCCATGGATTGATGATCTATTTGATCAATTTAAAGGGAAAATCGTTCTCAAAGATTGATCTTTTATTTGGTTACCATTAATTGAGAATAAAGAAATTTGACATTTATAAAACTGCCTTTTAGAGTAGTTATGGTCATTATGAGTACATTTTTATGACCTTTGGTCTAACTAATTCTCCAACAGTTTTCATGGAACTAATGAATAGTATTTTCCATGAGTATCTTGACACTTTCATGGTAGTCTTGGTCAATTAAATACTCATATACTCTAAGTCCGAGGAGGATCATGTTCATCATATGAGAATAGTTCTGGAATTGCTGAGAAATCAATAAATTTTTTCCAAGTTCTCAAAATATTATTTCAAGATTCAAGAAGTGAAATTATTGGGAAACATAGTGCTAGAATAAGGAATATCAGTTGATCTTAAGAATTTTTAGGCTATTATGACTTGGGAAAACCCATGAAATGTCTTCGATAGTTGGAGCTTCTAGGGATTATCTAGATATTATCAATGGTTTGTGAAGAACTTCTCGAAGTTAAATTATATGATGATGAAACTAACTCAGAAAGGGGTAATGTTCAATTGGGATAAAAAATGTTAGAATTCTTTTGTTAAGATGAAATTTATTTTGACTACTACACCGGTATTGACTCTTCTAGAGGTTGGGTAGGGCTATGTGGTCTTTTGTGATGCATCGAGTTCAAGTATGGGTTGTGTTTTAATGAAAGGTGATCATGTTAATGCACTATATTAAGAGTTGGTGGCATTAAATTTATGGAAAATGGTTTACCATTTATTTAGACCAAAAGTTCTTGAGTTATATCTTCTCTAAAAAAGTTTGGAATCTCCACTAGAAGTGTTGGATGGAATAACTATAATATTTTTATTTTGACATCACTTATAACCCGAGGAAAGGGAATGTCATTATAGATGCCTTGAGTAGGAAATTTCTGATCCAAGAATTAAAATAATCATCGAAAGAGTAGAACATGATGGATTTATTTTTACAGTTTCATATTAGAGTTTAAGAGAAAGGTGTTGAGGTTTCTTTATCTAGTGTTCATTTGAGATCCACACTTCTTGAATTGATTATGTAGGAAAAACATCTTGACAGTGAGTTCCATATCATTAGTGACTCTCTTTATGGTGAGGAGGAAGTTGCCCGATGGTCATTCTACAAAGAGGATATTTTATTCTATAGAAATCATTTTGTGGTACCATATTTGATAAGGAAATATTCGATGGTATATTTCTATTTTTCTCAGTGTTAAGTGCACCCAAGAACCACAAAAATATTTTATGACATGCATCAACAATTCTGGTGGCCAAGTATGAGATGGGGCACTGTTGAGTTTTTTTCTCATTGTTATACATGCAAGAAGGTTAAGGTTGAGCACAAAAAACATTCAGATTTTCTTCAGCCACTTACATTACCTACTTGGATGTGTGATGAGATCTCTATATAAATTTTGGTTGGGTTTCCAAATTCCTAGAATAAGAATAATGCAATATGGGTTTTGATTGATAAGCTGATGAAATCGGTTCACTTCTTACCCATTCGTGATACAACCAAAGTTGGAGAGTTGGAAAATCTCTATGTGAAAGAGATTATTCATTTTCACGGGGTCCCATATGCTATAGTCTCTGATAGGGATCCTTGGTTCACTTATTTTTTTAGATAATCCTTTAAGAGGTGCTCGGATATCAAATCCATTTGAGTACGACAGGCTATCTGCAGTCGGATGTCCAGATAGAAAGATTTATAATGATTCTTGAGGATATGCTCCGTGCTTGTGTTCTCGACATTGGTGGAGTATGAGATGATCATTTGGGACTGGTTGAGTTATCTTATAACAATAGTTACCAGTCCACAACTAGGATGGATACTTTTGAGGCTTTGTATAGCTGACCTTGTAAATCTCTATTGTGTTGGTCAGAAATCGGTGAGAGTTCCTTGATTGGACCATGCTTGGTCCAAGAGATGACAACAAAGATTCAATTTATTCATCATAGAATGTGGAAAGAACAAAATCAATACAAGTATTATTATGATCACCACTATAGACCTTTGGAGTTTTAAGCAGGTGACTAGGTTTTATTAAAGGTTTCACTGCAGTTGGGTCATCGACATCTTGGGAGGCAAGGGAACCTTACTCCTTGTTTTGTTGGACCTTTTGAGGTTATTGAGAAGGTGGGTAAAGTTTATTATCATTTGGAACTAACACCACTTATAATGTAGATACATAATATTTTTCATGTATCTCATCTTCAAAAGTATTTATCTAACCCATCTAATGTTCTAAGTTGGCATGATCTTGAAGTGGAACCTGATTTATCTATGACTAAGATTCCAATTTGGATTATTGATTTTGAGACCAAGGTACTTAATGGGAGGATGATACCTTTTGTTCATGTGATATTGAATCATGGTTCTAATTCTCATGATATATGGAAGAGGGGGGCACTGACAAGAGATCATTTTCCTTATCTTTTTGATGTGGAGGCTTCTTCATAGGCTTCCTGGGTATATAAAGTTTCAATGGCGGAGAGGTTGTAACATCCCATTACCACTTTCAGGTATTCCTACACCCTCATTTTTAATTGATATTTTTTTTGTGTTTCTTCTGGGGTTGCTTCGGGTTGAAAATTTAAGAATCTTAAAAATCCTTGGCTAGTGCATGACCTGTGCATGATTTTCCAAACGGTGTGCCCTTCTATAAAAAAATGGTAGGTTTTGGATAGGGAGCTCCGCACAGCTAGCACATAGTTAGTCAAGCAATGTTCCCTCTTAGGAAAACCATACGAACCCTTTATAACAAGTTCACAACCATCGCATGGTTTGTTTAAACTGTGTGCCATTTACTAAGAAACTGTATGGACATGATATTATTTGATCCATATTTTGGTAAAAAATTCCCAAACCCTATTTTTTAGGTTCTAAATGGACCTCCTTTGACCCGAACTCAGTTCTCCTTTCCTTATAGATCTCATGGAGGATTCCTGTCCCCTCGGATCCCTCCTAGAAGTGATCTAAATATAGGCGAACATCGGTCGATCTCCTTCCGGTTAGTTTTCTCCTCATGTTCTCAATCTCATGTGGTATCTCTATTTTTACAAGGGTTTTACAAATCTTCATTGCAGTTGGATGATATAACACCCACTATTATGACTCTAAAACTAGATTTTATTCTTATTTATACCAGATCTGGTTTTTCTCGTTCTTCGTTGATTAATTTCTGAGAGGGTTTGGTGATCTAAGATCCATTGATCTTAAGGTAGGTGGTTTTGTTACGATGCCCCATTTCTATTACCCCTAATTTCTTTTCATAATTTAAATTGATTTAATTAAATTCAATAGTTTTATTTTGGACTAAAATGGATTTCAATCATTTTTATCAAAAGACCTAATTCTGGTGAATTGGGGGTTTTAATGAAAAATGTGATTTTGGCATGAAATTTAGAAACCCATAATTCCATTGAATTGGGGTGTATTTATAGAATTATGGTAATTTAATTTATTAGATTTAAATTTTAATTTTGATGGAAATTGAATCAATTGAATTGTGGAATTTAATTGAAGAAAATGTTTTGATGGAAAATTTTAAAAACACCCCAATTTCAGTGAATTAGGGGTTTGTGAAAAAATTGATGGAATTGGTTGAAAATTAAATTGTTGAATTTAATTTTAAAATTGGATTGTGAAATAGAACAGTGAATTTATTTAAAATAATTGTTTGTGAAAATGGATTAATAATGTTTTTATGGGAACCTTAGGGTTTCATCTTGGTGAAAAGGCATGTTTTTTTATTAAAATACCATTATGTTTTTAAAGAGGAAATTGGCATATTTTAAATGGGAGATGAGATTTAATTATATTTAAAGTAGTATTGAAATAAATTTCCCATCATTGTTTATACATGAGCAAATTCAATCTTTAGGTAGTTAGTGGGTTATCTTGGGTGGCACTTTACGACTTAGAACATTCTAAAACATCATATCAACAAATCACATTCCTTATGTGATGGAGATGAGTCCCTTTTTACATAGACCTAAAGGGGAATATGTACATACACTTACCGCTTCAAAATTTTGGATCCCAATAGACTGGAACTATCGTACATATTTGGAACATGACCATGTTTCTCGCTTTTTGTATTTCAAATGAATATTCCAATGATGTAAATTGATCTACTTACATTGAGAATTTATACAAATTGTTTTATATAAATGTGTTTATTTAATCTATTTTCTAAAAAGTTTCATTTGTGTAATGTACCCTTTTATTTAAGGTAAATTCTATTTTTTGAAATATATTTACATCATTTGAAATGTGAGGCATGAATTTATAATGTATTTATATCTTTTTAATTATAAAGAATTATTTTTGTAAATATGATTTTGTAAATTCCATAAGTATTTGTTTTAAAAATTGAAATCATGTTATGGGTTAAAGTGATAATGGAATCTTGTTATGGAATCTTTGGTGAAATCCTACTAGGATTTGGATCACACCCTACCTGTGCCTTCGGGTGTTTGTAGATTATCTACTTATAGGTTTGAGTAAGTGGAAATGATCTCTTGGAGGTGGATCTAGCTATTGAACCTTGGATTGGGTGAGTTATGTCCTTAGGGACTTGGGAGGTGTTTCCCTATTTTGTTACTTGGGTTTTAGTACATTGGGATTTAATTCCTTGTTGACTTATGGTACATTACTCCCAGTGGAGTTTCTTTTGTATGAATACTATCATGCTTGTCTTGCTTCTGCTATGTTTTGTAAAAAATTAATTCCCAATTGCATGTTGTATGATGTCGAGAGATAGTCAATAACTTGTGGGTATTGGTAACACCCTTCAGGATTTTTTAGGACAAGGTTAGTTATCAGGTCACTAGGGTACCTGGGTTGGTTCATGGTAATAATATCCTACAGTTTTGGTAAGGTGGAGACTATTGTTTTTCTTGCAATACATCCATGTTTGGTTACTACAGGTGGACATGGTTTTAGAATATATGCATCTAGGGGTAATAACCTTGAAAATAGTTGGTTTAGTATATCTCATCCATCATTCTAGTACATGGTGAGTATTCCCTTACTATGCACCTATTTTGACACTCTTGGGTGATATGCTATGGTTAAATTAAATTTTCTTAATGAACCATTACAAAGGATTTAAATAGATGATAATAATGAATGACCTATATTAAACTAAAGATATCTTAGATTTATAATAAGGTTTCATTATTTCAACTACCTATAAATGATTTTCATGATTATGTGGTTTATCACTCTAATTATTGTTTCTCATACTATGATTTTTATTTTCAGTCAATGGATGGAACTAGAAAGAATCATGTTAACACTGAATGTGAAGGATAATGTGGGGATTATGAGAAACAAAATGGGATAATGGTTAGAGTAAAATATATTTTGATTATACCTAATCAGTTTTCAAGATATATGATTAAAAAGTTCACCTTAACTAACTCCTAGACTCACTAAATAATAGAATGATAGAGTTTATTGAGATATTGTGTAGTGGAGACAATAGAGGAATTAAGGATCAAGTTCCTTCATGTCAAAAATATGGAAAGAGAGACCCTGAGGAATGTATCAAAGAAAGGGGGTGATTTTTTTGGTGTGAAAATGAGGGTCATATAACAACATGTTCCCAAGGAGTTCACTGTATTATGTGTGGGGAACAAGATAATTATCCAATTAAATGCCCTAATATAAGGTTTAACACCTAAATCAAGGAAGGACCTATGCCATGTTAATCATTTATGTAGAAGGATTAATGTTTTTTTGAATTAGTATTTGAAAAATTATGTTATAGAAGTGTTATATCAATGATATTTTGGTTATAAGAATCTAGAAACATCCAAGGATTGTTTCATAGTAGTTTTTGTGTTAAGTATTTGAAAGCATATGTTGAATCGTACTAATGAACTAGAAAAGTGATTTAATTTTAAGGTTATATTTTATGTAAAATCAAATGATTGAGGGAAATATAACCCTTAATATGTGCCTGATGCTAAGAAAATTGTGTTTAGTTGAGGTAAAGAGATTATTGATATTTATAAAGTAAATAGGATAATATTAGCGACCTTAGAACTAATTAGTGGTTTAATGGTATATTTGTAGAAGTTTAATGTATTTTTTGATTTGTAGAATATATTAAATAATATGAGACTTTATACAAGGAATAAAAAGAGAGAAAATTTTTAGGAGAATCCATGTTTTCATTAAGATTTTATAGTGATTTAGGTTATTACTATATTTTAGGAGAATATATGATCAAGGTACTCACATATTTGGTATATAGAATTAAGAGCTACATTACATTTTTAGGGAACTAATGTTAAATTTATTTTGTAAATATAGTTACCATACTTCTAATTTTTTAGTATTTTGAATCTGGTCAATCATATTTTGGATGGTTCTTAAGGCTAACTATTTATGAAATGAATTAAGATGAACTTTGGGTGTTACTATTAGGGTTGTAGAGATTAATGTATTATATTTGATAAACTATTCTAAAAAATTTATTTTATAAAATATATAGAGATATATAAAAATAATTTTCTTTATTTTTTAGATCTTATGATTCATTAAAGGTTAATTCTAGTGCTTCAAGAATGAAAAATTCATCTTGAATATTCATTTCTTGGAGTAAGATATAAAGTAGAAATTAATCAAAGCACAAAAAATGATGATTTTTTTTAATAAATAAAAAATGTAAAGTAATTATATTTTTTTGGTGTTATCTATTTTTGTAGTAAAATAATCCATCAAATTTAGGAAAATTATCTTTCAATAAAAATGTTATATTTTTACCTTTATTTTTGATGAATCAATGGTCTTTTTACCCATCAAATATTTATGGTTTATTATTCATTAAATTTATACTAACCATATTATATGTCTCTATCTATTAGTCCTTGGGTATTAGTTTTCTACTCTATTTTCATATTTTCACTTCCAACCAATGTTCTTATATTTTTAAAGCTAGTTTTTTTATTTCAAATGACCTTCATATTTACTTTCCCACTTTTTTAGAGGAAGTTTTAGTAACCCTTTTTATGAAGAGGGTTTTCAAAAAGGGTATTTTGAATTTTAAAAACCATTGATTATTGAGAAAAAGTTCAAATTTATAGGTAAAAATTTATTAAAGGGGGGAGAATGTGACCCCCTAAGATTTTAAAATAACACTATGTTCAATTGAATATACAATATGAAACACCAAGCTTAAATAAACCATAAAATATTTTTATTTAAATATGACCATTATAAATTTTCTGTTGAATTGGTGAGTATGAATAGGATTAACCATATTATGAAATATATTTAGGATTTACTCAATATTAATGTATTAATTAATTCTTAAGAAATAATCACTCAATTTTTACTAATGTCATTTTATCCTTCAAAATATTTTTTCATCAAAAAATGGGTTTATTTATTTTTATTAGAAAATATTATTATTAATTACTAGAAAATTTTTAAAAAATTATTTGATAAAAAGGAAATCATTTTTTAATCAACATTTCAAAATTATCTTATAGTGAATATTAGGGATTTTTTTGAAAAGATCAACTTTCTAGTGAATAGGAAAAAATACTGATTTTTATTGAAAATGTTATATTTGTTTCAAGAATGTATAATAGATTATTTTATTTTAATGATTTATTGAATTAAAATTTGTTATAATTTATTATTAATAAGCCAATTAAGTTCATTTTAATCAATTTTATAGTAAAATTTGGAATAAAAACATTTTTATACTTGAAAAGAATTTTTTTGAATAATTTTTTTCATTGTGTTTTGTATTTTCATATTAAATACTAATTTCCCCCACTTATAGAGATTTTATATTTAAAATATAATAAAATATATGGAATAAGGTGGTTCAAATTTTATATGTAGTCCCCTTTTATTTTTTGTCATTGTGAATTATAATCGTGAAAAAATATATCACCTCGGTAAAGGGTAAATCAGATTAACCTAGGTTAAAACTAAGTTTTAAGATTTCCATTTTTCATATTAATTCTTATTTATGGAAATTAATTAGACCCTTATCACAATATTCTTTAAATATAGTTTTTTATAGAAATCTTTTACATGAAAATTTCTAGTATGATATTTAAAACAAAGAAAAATGAAAAATGTAACTCTCTTATTTTTAAATATATCTTATGTGTTAATATAGGTATAAGAAAATGTTGTCAATGAATATTAATTTTTATTTTGAGAATAATAAAATTATTTAAATGATGGTAATTTTTTTATAATTTATAGTGATTATATAATTACTTTAAATACCTACGCAATACAGACATAATATTATTTTAATTAATATAAAAATAAGATAAATGATTATAAAAATATTAAAAGTAATATAATTTGAGTATTATATAGTGTTACAAGAATTTTATATAATAATATAACTTATTAGGAGTTTTATAGATTATATTATAATTACATCTTTTTCTTGATGTTTATAAATTCAAATTAAATGAACAGTGTCAAAAATGGAATTTATGATATTTCATAAAAATAATATTTGATTATATTATTTAAAAATCATAAAAATCTTGAAATAATACAAGGGGTAGTATATGGTCTAAAATTTCATACCTTTTCCATTTATTGTAAAATTTTTACCTTATAAGTCAAATTATAACCCTTTAAGAGTAAAAAACACATATCACAATTAAGATTAAAATAGGTTAACTAAGGTGTTAAACCAAAGAATAAGAATTAAAATACCAGTTATCCTATAAAAAATTTATTTATTGATGGTATTTAAAATATATAATACCTTATATTTTTATCAATATCCACCTGGAATCATTTTACATGACAATGAATTTATTATATTTTAAATTTTTATGAAATTTTAAGTGTGCCCCTCCCCTCACTTATAAAATGGCACCCAATACCTATCTTATTTACCCCACATTAAGAAACCTATATCAACCCATACCTACCAATTAATATAATTTACATCCTGATACAAGTTTTATATGTTATGGTCTTCCCCAAACGCCATCCCAAGGTTCCATAAAAAGGGATATGAAGGAGATCTCTTGAAGAAGGGGTAATCATCTAACCCAACCTCTTTCAATTTATTTATTATTTTACCTACTATAAATATATTTTATTTATCATATAATTATAACATAATTATCCTAAATATACTGAAACTTTATTATTATTATGAAACCACCATTATCAACCATCTTTTCCATCAAATAGAATGTGAATGTTTAGTTTGTGCATTTGTATGACTAAAAGTCTCCTCATAGAAACATAATTAATTTTACATCATTATATTTAATGGATTTGTATTATGATGGATTTAATAATTATATAAAATATTTATGAAATAATTATTATTTTATAATTATAATATTATATATATCTTCTTACATTCCAATCCGATAGAAAATGATAACGCCACTCATGCGTACGTTTGGATTACCACCTTCACAAATCAGGGTGATTTGTTTTTTATTTATACTTAAAATTGATGGTAATAAGGATATATTTAATGAATATATATGATATATATAAAATAATAATTTTTTTTGTAAATTTGGATTATCATTTACCTTTATTTTTTTTCCATCCGTCAAAAATCTAAAAGAGTAATCATGTGCACATACAGCTTACTGTTTCAATGAATGATGTAATACATTTTTCTATCTATAAATTTTATGGATATATATATAATGAATAAATATAATATTAATATCTTCATTAAAATTATGGATATGATGGAACCATGATCAAAGTAGAAGGACTACAACTAACGAACCAAAATATATATGAAAAACAATGTAGTTATCACCTAAAACAATGATTTTAGGAAATAATTATTAATAAATGGTTGATAAAAGGTTATAAGTAAATAATATATGGTATGATATATATTATTATGGTTATGGGAAATATTTATATTAAATAAATATATAATATATATAGAATGTTTAACACATATGAAGTAAGTTGGACCTGAGGTAATAATTTATTTCACAATATCATCATCGTTCACGATTGTTTATATTTAAGTCTCTTATGGGGGGAAATATTTGATATTTATATCTTAAAACCAATATATTTTATTATCCTATGTTTATTTAGGGAAATAAAAAAAATTCATTTCATTTTCCTCTATTTAAGTACTCAAGATACCAAAATAATGTTTTTAAGGAAAATGAACCTTGTTTTTTCTACTACATTATAAATATTTTTCTTCAATGTTCATATATTCCATAAAATGTCAAAAAATAATATTTTTAATATTTTCCAATTATTTATTAAATAAAATTTTACCCATATTTTAATTTTACAAAATGGTTTAAAATTAATCTTTTTTCATTTTCTGAATGGGATATTTTTTGACTTTTCTTACAAAAGTGTGGAAAGAATGTTTTCTAAACTTACACAACATAAACATAATTTCCCACCTTCATGACCACTCAATTATTTGAATCTTAATTTATATTTTTTCAATGTTATTTAAAAAGAAATGTTTTTCCTTAATATTAGATACATTTTTATATTTTAATTAACTGATTTCAAAGAGAAAGGGTCATTTTTCTCAAGAATTTTTTAGTGATATATTTAAATTATTTTTATCTATGTAAATATATTTTATTAAATATTTTGATTTTCTAATAATATAATCTAATGATACCATCCAATATATTTTTCTATATGGTTTATGATCATTTTAATTGGGGAAAGTATTGACATTACTCAATATAGTTCTTCTATTGTGAATTGTTATGAAAATTTAAATCATATTGGATAAGTTGTTTTGTATATTCATATAATGAATTCATTAGAATTATTAAGTGAAAGGTGGATCACATAATAACATATCCCCTTAATGCATTTATAGGTATCATGATACAAAACTGGTTAGGTATTTAGCTGAGGCCTTACCCATTTATGTAGATTTCTTGGCATGAGGACTTGACCATATTTTTTAATGTCTTGGAACAAGGTCTCAAAGGTAAGTTTCAGATGTCTGAAATTATGAATTTAATCATTATAAAATAAATTATTAATATCCATGTGATTTTTGAATAGTTATGATATCCATAGTTATGTTTCAATATCATGTTATTATTTATTTGAATATATTTGATCATCATTTATTCCTGTCATATTAATCATTTTTCTCAAGTTATTTGAATAAATGGAATTCATTTTTTGTTATTTAACTTTTTATATTAACTCTTCCTTATTTATTCAAGATAACTACCATTGTACATAACCCTTAATAAGATTATGATCTCACCCTTAATTTATTTTCATTTCCCTAGGATTCTAGGAAGACTAATATGATTAATATACAAGGATATTCTAGGGGAAATTATGATGTTATTAAAGAAAATACTCGCTTACATTTTATGTTTTCAAATGTAATGTGATATTCAAGTATATATCTAATTAACCGATACTACTAAACTATTTGTCCCTTCAGGATTTAATTCCTTATATATAATGCTAATGTAATAATGTAACCACTGAGTTCAGGCTACTAGGGTTGGGGTCTTTACAAAGTTCATAAAAATGTTTCTATTATGTAATGGTAAACAAGTTTATCTTTACTTAGAAATCCCATTCTATGTAAGGGTAAATTATTTTTTGCATATTTTCTGTTTCTTCTTCCCAGATTGACCTTTAAATGTATTTTTATGATTTTAATGCCTAAAATCATTATAAATAATGATTTTGATCTATTTATAACAAAATCTAATAGTTTGGGAAGATTTAATATCTCAATAATTAAGTTTTTATTTAAAAAGAAATTAAATTGTTGTTTAATTGAAAGGTTGAATGCTTTGGTATTTCTATATTCTGAATATACATTGATTCAAATTTAAAAATACCTAGTCCTCCTATCAATTCCCTTAAAATTTCCTTAATGTTCAGATGATCAAACATCTTCCTTGAAGTCTTATGAGTCTTTCATATCAAGTTTTTTCCACCTTTGATAGTAAATTATAGACCCAGGAAGGCTGAGTTTCCTCTCTATCTCCCTACCTCCCCCTCTATTTTGGGTGAAATATGGAAACTCATTGTTTTCTAAGGAAGCTATCTGAGTTATATATTTAATTATTATGTATTTGTGATATTAGAATGAATTTTATTTCTTTTGGGTATATATTAAGTGTAAACCTAATGAAGATAATTAATCTAAATTAATGAAATTGATGGGAATGAGGAGTTTCTCCTGTATTTTATATGATTTCTTCATGTTACAGATACTTGTTTTCATCGAAATTGTTATCTCATATATAAATAAGTTTTATTATTATTATCACATTTGGTGTTAATTTAGATAATTGAAAGATTATTCTATAAAGAGAAAGTGATAATCACATGAAGATATATATTAGGTTCTCAGGGGTACAAATACATTAAAACACACATGCACAACACACACACAATCCAGAAAGGCAATTCATATCCTTCCTAAGGGATAATACAATAGTAAAACCCTATTTATTTAGATATTAAAGGCTTGAAAAAGCCTATACTAAAATTCCAAGGACCTCACAATGGAACCCCATCCCACCACCTGTGTCACATGTGTTGTTGCCCATTTTTAGTGGTCCCTGTATAACATTACCCAACACCATTGAACAGTATTCGCTACACACCATCACCCACCTCTATCAAGGTCCTCTGTTTTCACATCACCACATTCCATATCTCATAATATCCCACTAAAATGGAGTCAGAAAAGTTTATCTCGCTCTTCCATCCATAATCGAAGGCTGAAGGGCCCCCTAACATGTACTTTTTTCAATTTTCCACCATTGTTCACATCTAGAGAACCAGCCCCATGAATCCTCCATATTACTCTGCACTAGTAGCTGCTTCCATCCCTATGCTCTTCCATAGAACCATAGACGTGACCAAGACCAACCTCATTCCCTAGAACATGACTCTGTGTGGATCTCCATCAGCCACCATACCTTGTTGATTTCCACCCGATGATATTGATTTCACTGGACGACCAACTCTCTGGTCGCTTATACCGTCACTTGGCCATGCCCTGTCAGGACCAACTTAAAACATAATGTCTCTTTCCCATGTCATAACCAACCCTGTATCTAGAAATTACATGCATTAATTTCATATATATGACCAACCCACATGAGGGGAGAAATTGTGGTAGCTGGGAATCAATCCCAGCTTTCCAAATGCATTGGTAGCGACTGAGTGCCACTTGGACACCACGCTGAGTGAACATGAAGATAATTAATATTTTTTTTAAGTAAAAGTGAGTTATCTTATGATTTTTATTGTTTTGTGACATTGTTTAGAGTATTTTCCATGTTTTCTTCCTTGAAAAAAAATAACAGTTGTTGGGAACCTTTTTTGGATAGTGATTTTTGTGAATTATAAGACCATTGATGTGATTATGTGAGTAATATACCTATGAATTAAAAGTCTAATCAATTATTTATGGTTAATGAACCTATTTCCCATGGAAATTTGGAATTTTGTGATAATACCCAATGATAAAGATGATGTAATGTTATAAAAGACCATAAAATAGATTTTGGTGGATATGGAAGCTGAAGTGTGTTATTATAAGTTGATATGTGTCATGAACCATCCTAGGTACCCTGGTAACCTGATAAACAAGATAGCCTTGACATATCATGAAGGGAATTTTCGGTCCCCATGGGTCGAAGACTAGAACCTGAAATCATAGAATTGAAAGTGGGAACAATTTTTTCACAAGCATTACAGAAGTAAAGAGAGACCAGTCGGTATACATAACAAAAGAAACTCCATTGAGAGTAAAGTACTAGAATACAATAGGAATAAAGAAGTCCAAATTAAAACAACTCAAGTTCCAAAATAGAGAAATACAACCCAAATCCCTAAGGAAACAACTCACCACATCCTAGGTTCAACAGATAGATCCACCTCTAATAGACCATTTCCCCCTGATCGAACCTAGAAGGAAATAATAGAAAAACACATGAAGGCACATGTAGGGTGTGAGATAAAAATCCCAGTAGAGTATCACTAAAGATTCCATAACAGATTTCAAAAATAGATTAACCAAAGAAATTATTTCAATTTTAAAATAAATAGGTTTGTAATTTTAAATCACATTTAAAAAAATTAAGCTATACAGTTCAAATGATGGAGAATACTTTAAGAAAAGGCTTTAAAAGTGATGTTATATTTCTTAAACTATGGATTAGATAAGATAGTTACATAAAAAAGTTTATATAAATTCATAATTCAAGTAAAGAAGTTCAAAAAACATTGGAATATATTTATATCTCAAATATAAAACAAGCGAGCGACATAGTCATCTTCCAAATAAGTATGAAAATTTCAGGCTATAAGAATAAGCACTATCTATGTGATCTCAATAATATATATATATAAAAATCCCCCTAACACTATCCAAAGGTGAATCATCACCATCCCATTGAGTATTTGACCCGCTACATGTATGTTTTAGAATGTTGTAATAGTGTAGAGTGTGTCCAAATAACTCACCAAATACCTAAGGATTTCATGTTCTCTTACACAATCAATGATGGGAAATTTATTTTAAGGCTTCTTAAAATAAAATAAAATCCCATTGTTCCATTTCAATTCCAATTTTCCATTAAAAAAAAGGGTTTTAATAAAAAAACATGTCTCTTTAAAAAGATAAAACCACTCAGTTTATATCAAAACTTTTTAATCCATTTTTATAAGGTTGAAATAAATTCAAAACCAATTACATAAATATCACAATTATTTTAAATAGTTAAATTTAAAAATGTAATTAAATAATTCTTTATAAAAACTCCACTTTAAATTAAACAATTTAAATAAATCAATTTCTATAAACACACCCCAATTCAAAGGAATTTGGTTTTATTATTGAATCAGTTGAAATAAAGTTTGATAAATTGTATTTAAATCAATATTTGAAATAAATCAAGAAAATTCAAGGTTAATCTATTTGTCTAAACATGACAGAATGACCCGCCTTTTCCTAAAACTCAACACTCGTAATGACACCGATCATTGAGAGAAAATGTGTATATGACCTCAAAACATAACCTAGATATGAGATCCAACATCATGGATCATAGATCTATCAATTTCAAGATGATCTATTGAAATAACAAAGGAAAATAAAGATATAAAGATGAAGAATGAGGGATAAAGATTACCTAGGAATAACACCGTAAGTGAAACAATGATCAAATGCAAAATTATTGGATTCAAAAGGGTTGGAATACTCCAAGATATCCTGGTGAAGGCCTTATATAGAGGGAGAAAAAATGGGGTGGAGGAGAAAAGAGGATCTCAGCCGCGCTACCTGTTCAAAAACCACAGTCGAGGTTTTACATGATGTGTAATACCATTTCACATAGTGAAATAGTTAATATTTGAAACCATAAAAAAGTCACCTCGATTTAAAACAACACTCTGAATTAAAAGCTAATCTTTAATTCATTCATGATGTGTAAAGGATATTTACATCATATACCCTTTATAGTATGAATCCATTCAAGACTTGCCTCCAGAAACCATTACACAACGAGTAACCCCGTTACACAGCTTGTAACCCTCCGGAAGCCTACAAAAAAGGCTGGTTAAAGATTAGAGTCCAATAAATCTCTGACTTCACCATTATATGTGTCCTCCCAATTCATTATCAACCCTAACTAGTCAAGAAAAAGGAAAATACCTAATAAGGTTAAAGGCATACCTGTCAGATCGGTAACAAAATGTTACAATATGGGATGATGTTAAGTGGTTGTGATATGTGGTTGTTGCAGTGATATGGTTGAATTATGGTGATGGATTAAATTCTGTTTTTCTATAATGATTGTTGGTTCAAGATGGAAATAATAAATGGTAAATGCGATAATGTAATTTTATTTAAAAATGGAAAGATGATAAGTGAATGTGATTTTTTTGGAATTTTATGTGGTTAATTGAGAACTATATAATTGATGTGTTGTAATTGGCTTAAATTAATTAAAATATAAAAAAATGAGTTTTAGGAAATGGAATGGCTGGGTAAGTAGGAGTTAGCAAAAAGTCAACAATTTTGGAAATAGTGGAACTTATAATTGAATTAGGCTTGAGTGGCTTGTGTGGTATCATGCATTAGTTGTGGAAGGGATGTTGACATGGTATAATGGTGATGCGGAGGTTGTGGTAGTTTGGTGTTTTGGGTTTTGTGATCCCATTGGTTGGGATTGTGTGTAGATATTATATATTTTATTTTCATTGTGATTTTTATACACACACAACCCACGTCAATCACAATGTGCTAACACCCAAATAATTTAGGGGTGTTTTTACTAATATCTTGATGGAGAGGAAGGATAGATGGATACCCCCTCCTCCCCACTCTCTCTTCCATGTGTGTTTGATATGCCTTAGCTAGATGGACATAATCCAAAAGTGCACTAGTTGTGATGTTTGATTAGATGATGAGATAGTTCATGGTGTGGGTCATGAATGGTAGGAGGAGTGAATGAGGTTTATATCCTTCATGTTCATGATACACAACTATTTTAGTTATGTTAGTGGTGATATGTGATGTTATGGTCTATATTTATTTGATAGAGATGTGATATGATGGCCCAAGTGTCTTCAGGTGAGATGTGATGTAGCTGCCTGGGCGTCTATGGGTAGGATTCTATAGAAGAGACGGGAGAGCCATGGAGTGGGATGTTGGGGTGTGAGAACAGAAAACTAGGGGGAAAGTGGTTCTAGGTACACTTTTATCAATAGGTTTCCTATTATGTTACCATACCTAGATGTATTATTTGGTGAGAAATCCTTAGTGAAGCCATGATCTAGTTGACCTTATAGGTGCCTGTTGATTCTAATATTTCTTCACTAGGGAATTAGTATACTCTTATCACATTTTCATGAGAGTCCATGTTTATGATTCATCCAAATTTACATGTTATGCTCACACTACATATATATAAATTGTTTTTCAAGTTTCCAAGAGGGATTTAGGGACTAAACATGCATTATTAGATTTGGTGTTGGTGGTTTTTTTGATTTACTGTCATGGGATTGTATTTGATGTTTTACTTGCAGGCTGTCGTTGTATTTTTATAACATTACATGAATTGTGAATGTTGTGTGTTTTACCTTTTCTTATGTTATAGAGTTATTTAGTGGTTAATATAATATATTTTTATCCAACTTTTTTTTATATTGAGGTTAATGCCTCCCATATGTGGGAACATTCTTATACCCTCGATTATAGTCACCAATCTGGTTCCTACTGGAGGAGGGACACATGGGTCATTATCTCCTTTCCCACTTTACTACCAAAGGAGGAGTACCTTTGGAGGTAGGGGTAGAGATAGTTTCTTAAGTTAATTCCCTTTAATCAATCATTTAGTTTTACCCCCAGTATGTGATTTATAAAACATATGTAATAAATGTAGAATCTGAATGATCATGAAGGCAGTTCAAGATGAAACCAACCCAAAAAATACTAAGGTGTATAGGTGTAATATTGTAACTCATGCCAAGATTGGTATAATGATTTTTCCCATAGGTTCATAGGTTTATTTATTTTCCAATAAATAAATAAACCATTGAATAATCTCACGATCACATAATTTGTTTATTTATTTATTTTACAAGATTTATTTTATGGATGAAAGACCACAATCACATAAATAAATTGACTAATATGTAAATATAAAATTAAAATAAAGGGATCATGAAAAAATATATATCAGAATATGGTTAACTCCTTAACTAAAATATACTTAATATTAACAATAATATTCTATAAAATATAAATTTGGGGGAATGTGTTGAGGAAATTTGTGTGTGGATTTCTGGATTAGGGTGTCCACTTAACATTTCAAGGAGATTCCTATTTACAGTTGGCTAGAGCACCTACCTAAATAATATATTCTAATTTTTATGGAATTTTTAAGGATTATACAAAGTGAAATATTGATCATTTCCATAATAATTTTTACATGATGGGGAGTTTTGGATTCAACAGTGAGGGATATTGAGACTTGATAAAATAGCGAGAGACTTAGTAAAATTTTAAAATTATTATGTCTCACATAATTTAGAATCAAGAAAATTACTAATAATATACACTTATTATTATAGAATAATGAATATTTCTTCAAACATATTATACCTATGATCAATTCTAGAGAAATACCATTTTCTAACTAATAGTAAATTCTAGTACCGGTTCAGAAACCCATGGGTATTATTGTTCCATGAATGATATTCTTACATGCTATAAATTCCATTTACTGATCCACATTACAAGGAGGCTAGTGATGAGGAGTTCACTATTTATGATAAAAAACTAAGAAATTAAATTTATTTTTTATGTTAAATTCTTTCATCCATGTATAATGAACTTATGAATTCACATGAATAAAATAGATTCTTATAGGATACTCTAACATCTCTATGATCTTTATCATGAGGGAGAAACATAGGATTGGTTTGATATATCCAAAGTTATATTCATGAAAAAACATGAAAAATTTATTCTAGCTATGCATCATGCAACCAAAATCATTGGTTACATTGAGATCCTAGAGGTTTAGGGTTTAATCTTCTTGAAGAACTAGACACTGATCTTATTCTTTCATCACTCCCTTAGATCTTCTCCAGCTTTTTTTAAATTTTAATATGTACAACCCATAGAAGTCTCTCCCAAATCATGTCATTGTACTTCGCCTTGTTGGAAAGAATATAAAGAATTAAAATCCTTCTATCTTTATTCTTAATTAAATGAATGTCCAAGAAAAGGGATCCAAGAAAAATTCACTATCTAAAGATTCTTCAGAACTCCCTTCAATGAAGAGAATGATCATGGGAGAAGAAAGGGAACATGATTCTGTTTTTTTATTATATAAAAAAGTGACAATATAAGAAAAATTACACCCAAATAAATATTCAATGGGTTGTTTCATGTGAATTCATTATTGAGGTTGGTCTGCTTATTTTTACACATTGGGTATTAAATATGGAATTTGGTTCTCACATATGTATTCAAATATAGGAACTACATAGATTTCATAATATTACCTAAGGTGAGGTAGATCTAAAAGTAGTCAATGGAGCTATAATTATTATTGTTTCTATTGGGTACTACCACCTAAAATTTTAAATGATAACGATTTTGGTTTTAAAAGATTATTATTATGTAACTTATTTCACAAAAATATTATTTCTATATCCAGAGTTTATACATATGTATTTATTTTCATGTTTGGAAATAAGTGTTACCTATTTTAGAAAGAAATCATTTGTTATGGTAAGGAATATTTAAATAAATATATTTATATGTTGGATAAAAAAATTAATTAATAGTAAATGATAATGAATATAGCTCACATGATTCATACCAAAACCTTCTATGGAATCCCCAGTTTGGTCATGTAAACAAAAAAAATTGACCATATCACACAAAGATGTATATTTGAATTATTTTGAAATATAAAAACTTGTTATCTATCATGCATGTTTACAAGGGAAAATGACCAAAGATCTATTTAGTGGAAAAGTTGAAAGGGCCACTGAGCATCTTGAGTTGGTTCATACTAAAGTGTGTGGACCATTTATAGTTGAATACACAAGTGGGTAATCATACTTCATAACTTTTAATAGTGAATTTAATGTATATCTGTATATCTACTTAATGAGTTATAATTCAAATTCCTTTGACATATTCAAGGAATATAATAATGAAGTTGAGAGATAACTTGGTATAATGATTAAGAAACTCCACTAAGACCATGTTGGAGAATATCTTAATCAAGAATTCATTGATTACATATGTGAATTTGGGATTCCATACATACTAACTCCTCTATATACACCATAATGGAATAGTGTAAGTGAAAGGAGGAACTACACCCTATTTGATATAGTGAGATAAATGATGAGTTATATAGGTATTCCATTATCCTTTTGGGGATATTTATTAATAACAACAATGCACATTCAAACCCATGTTCGAAAAAAAGTGGAATATAATATTCCATATGAATTTTGGTATGGAAATATACATGTGTTGTTTTATTTATGAGTGTGGGGATAAAAATCATTTGTTAAGTCGATTTCTGGATACAAACTTTCATCCTAAGAAACTAAGTGTATGTTTTATGTATATCCTAAAGAAAAAGGGGATATTACCTATTTAACCCATTATATAAAAAGTTTATGGTTTAAATACATCCAATATTCATTTAGAGGGAATATATCTCTAAAAGATATAGTTTGAGGGAGATAGACTTTGATTAAGTTTAGTATAAAGATATATAAGAGTTGGTATAAGAATAGATTATATAAAGACCTATAGAACACTTCATTCCATAGACACAAGTGCTGCATAAGAGTATGAGAGAGGATAGAGAACTTGAAGTTTATGGTTTTCTTGTCACTAAAGACAGTGACCTATTATTAGTTGACAATAATGATCATGTAACCTACAAGGAAGAAGTAAGTGGAATAGAAGCTGCCAAATGGAAAGAATCCAAAAATTCTAAAATGGTTTCCATATATCAAAACATGTTAAAGTTTTTGGCAGAACCTCAAGTTGATGTAACTCCCATTTGTTGTAAATGGGTATTCAAGAAGAAATTTGACATAGATATACAAGTCAGTACTTATAAATCACAAATGGTTGTAAAATGTTTCAAATAGAATCAATTCATAGACTAAAATGAAATATCTTCACTAGATTCTATGCTGAAATACATCATAATTATACTTTCTATAGTACCTTACCATGACCATGGGATTTGATAGATGTACTTTAAAAAAGTTATCCTTAATGGGAACATTATGGAATATTTATATATTAAAAAACCAAAAGGGTTTTGGACTCCAAATGATGATAATAAGGCATAAAGGTTTTAGTGATATATTTATGAAACATTCAGTTTGATGAAGATATAATGGAATTTGGTTTCATAAAGAATGAATGTGAGCCTTATTTCTATAAATGGTTTAGTGTTAGTATGGTTATTTTCTTAATAGTTTATGTCTATGACATACTATTTATTGGAAATGAAATACCAGTCTTACAATATGTTAAATATTAGTTAGACACATATTCTTCAGTGAAGGTATTAGGTGAAGCAACATATATTCTTGGGATCAAGGTACATCATGATAGACATAAGAGTCTGATTAGTCTTCGTCAAATTACATATATTGAAAATATTCTAAAAGTATTCAAAATGGAACAATCCATGAGGGGATTGTTACTATTGTCACATAAAATTCATCATTCCAAGAAAATGTTCCCTCATACACCTAAAGTGATAAAAAGATGGTAGTGATTCCATACACATCATCAATTGTGTATGTCATGTACGTTGTGCTTTTTACTAGGATAAATATCACCTTTAACTTAAGTTCGGTAAGAAGATATCAAGTTGACTGAGGTGACCACCATTGTATGGTGGTAAAGACTATCCTTAAGTATTTGAGGTGACTAAATATTTATTCCCAATTTATGGAGGATATTAGGAGTTATTCAATAGGGGATATAAAGATTCTAGTTTCCAAAAATTTCAATATGATCTAAAATCACAGTTGGGAGATATGTTCAATCTCAATGGAGGTGTTGTGAGATGAAAGTGATCAATGTAGGCCATGGTCACATATTCTATAGTAGGGTCTATGTATATTGTGGATTATGAGGTATATAAAGATGTATCTTGGATATGAAACTTCATCCAAGATATTTATGTGATTCCTATAAGTAAATATCTCATCACACTCTATTATGATAAATCTATAGTTGTGACTTTGGCAAAGGATCCCAACTCACATCATCAAAAAATCACACACTTCAAAAATATAATATCTTGGGGGATTTTTCTCTAAGAGTTGAAGTCACAATGAGCATATTCCCCATGGAAGAAAACATAGTGGACCCCTTGACTAAAGCCTTAACACTGTTGAAACATGATCATCATGTGAGATTTAGTGGACAAAAATTCATTGGCGGTTGGATCTAATCCAAGTGGGAGTTCATTAGAGTTAGTGTCCTATAACCAATTATGTGTACTTTTAATTACATATATATTCAAAGAAGTTAATATTAATTAAAATATCTTATTTTATATTGGTTATAGTTCTTTATGAGTTTAATATAATAATGTCTCAAAATATCTTTCACATTGAATAAGGAACAACAGTTTCCTACTATATAACCATGAAGTACCATGAAAATATTCTTAAAACTTGTTTATTGTTGGATAACATTATATTATATGGAACATAGTATGTAGATCATTATAAGTGATTAATCATAAGAGTATGAGTCTTTATGTCATGAAGGTCATATGTGGTAGTATCTGAGGTGGGAAATTATCAGAGCAGACCCTCTAGTATAAATTCCACAAGTTAACGTGTCATTGGATATTCCTATCCCTAAGCCTTTGTAATGGTCCTTTGAAATTAATAATATTATTAATTTATGTAATAAATCACAAATTTATATGTATTTCCATAAATCATGACAAAACCAGTTCATGGTGATGTTGGGTACATTGGGTACATCATGAATGACATGTTATTAATGGGTAAGTCGATGGAGGATTTGTTCATTAGATATTTATGGAAGTTTATATCCCTAACCTTTGATTAAAATAGAACCATTGTATTTAATTCCATGGAAATTGTGAAATGATTAGTTTATTTCAGATAGTCAAAGAAAGAAATATCAAGCATATAGGTTGAGGACATGAATGTGTAACCTTCTTGATTATATATCATGAAAATGGTATTATATTACATAGTGAGAAATCAAGTGTGGTTGTCAATGTCATGAAATTAAATACCTTTTAATGGGTGCCTTGACCCATTTATAGATAGTAATTTTGGACTTTAGTAAAGCCTACCTAATTCTAATGAGGAAGGATCCTAAAGTGTCTCATACTAAGTGTTTCCATTGATCTAAATTAAATTCTATTTGAATTTAATGATTGAAATAAATATTATTATCAGGCCTGAGGAATAATTCTAATTACAAGTGAATTATTTAATTATATAGACATGTAATATTTATTTATTGAATAAATAAATATTTGTTCAGGTATTTGATAAATTTCAAGGAGGAATAATGAACCAAGATTGTGTCCTGTGATGAATATTAATTTGAAAGATGGTAAAATAATATTTATTATTGTGAAAGAAAATGAAATACATGAGAAAATAAAAATAATAATAATAATATTACATGGGATAATGCCATATAATGTTTAATATATTTTTATGGGAAATTTTAAAATTAAATAATATTTTAAACCCTAACAATATATGTATAAGTACACCACTATGTCTATCGTATTAAGATTGATCAAAATAGAGAATCATTGTGCTAAATGAAATATTGATCTATCTCTCAAGACTAAAAAAATATCTAGAAATTATATTTTCTCCTCTATCATCTCAATAATGAGAGTATAATGAAGATTATTTGAGCCTAAAATAATCATCACAATGATCAATACGAACACCTCAAGATGATCAATCCACTTTTCTAGGAACCAAAAATCCATCATATTTGTTCATATATTAGAGGATCATGCATGGTTTATAACAATAGGTATTATACACTTAGATCAAACAAGCATAATGCTTGTTAACTGAAAAGATATTTGGAAAATAAATATCTTCATCGAATAATGATCTCAAAAATGTAGTATTATTTCTTCTTATCTATTTAAATTAATTATAAATTTAACATGAAAAGATATTCTCTTCGCTCTAATAACCTTATTTGTCAATATTATTTGGAAAAATTTCATTTTTCATGAAATTTTAATATTATATAATATGAAAATGATCCCTAAAATTCAAAAATTTATGAATTGGGCCTGGCCCCAATAAACACTTACGCTGTGCACAGAACTAACAACCACTTTTCTTATTTCCTCATTTACCTAATTATCCCAATATATTTACTTTTAATAAGATTTTTCCAAAATTTAACACTTTATAATTATTCCATGAAAATTTAATTTTCCTTCTTCTAAACATAATTCCATCAAAATTATAAATTATTATTAATTCCATTTGAACTATTTAAATTTTACACATTATTTTATTAGGTTAGATTATATGAGTTATCTAAACATGAAAATAGGGTGTTTATAACCTTTAAATCATTAATGTTAGAATCCTCTAATGAATAATGTTCCCTAGAATCCTAATTTAAATACCTAACTCTTATTCAAGATAAAAAATTAATTGATCTATCCATTCAAACATTCAAACCGACAGATAAATAGAAATAATGTAGAGTTATTTAATCCATCGAAATAAATATATCTAGTGTCACACTTTCCAAGAATGTAAGATTTTATCCTTTGAATTACATGAAGAGTTTAATAATTATATATCTAAGATTCCTAGAAGTATCACCTAATCCAGGAACTAATTCCAAATAAACATTAACACACATGATCATCACTGTATTATTTTTAATAAAAACTATTTTTTAGTTCCTAACTTCTTACTTAACCATGACATCAAACCATAATATGTTACCTCCCACATGATGGCTAGGATCAACACCTCTAATCCATGACATCTTAACTTAACTCACTATGGCATGTTTTAAGGAAAACATGATAAGTATTATCTATATATAATTCTAGTAGCTATAATTAAATCATTTATAAACAACTATCTATAAAACACATCATTTTTATCTTCACAATGATGTGTTTGAATAAAAAATAATGTAGTTTCTTACCATTATTGAAAAAATATGTATTAGTCTTTTTCCTTCTAAAACATAAATATTTTCCTCAAAAAAAATATAATTCATACTTCACCATGCCATTTTAAATATTTATATGACATGGATTTCATGAAATATTATTTTTTTTCCTTTAAAACACGACTTTTCACCTTCTTATTTCTTCTATAACACCCTTAGAACTCACAATTTAATTAATCCAAATCTCAAAAAATCACAATATGAATTATTTTTCCTAGATTTAAATGTATGTTAGTTGTTGATGGTTTAAATAATAAAAGAGTATATTATTGAGAATATTACATTAAAAAATAGTCAAGTATTCATGGAAGTTATATTTTTAAGTACCTTAAATCATGATAGAAGAAGTTAATGGGTTATTCCTTAATTAGTAATTTGATATGAAAAAATTGAATTAAATCTAGATTTGGTATCAAAATATAATATAATTTATTAAATGGAAATATTTTTGATAGTAGATATGTATTTCTTATGGAATTATATTTTCAAAGAGGCGTCAATATTTCCATTATAATGAAAAGATTTTTTTGGGGTTTTTTGGTATTTTTGAAGTAAGAATTATATATAAATTTATCATTAAGTCTAAGTGGTATAACATTGATTTTATGAATGAATAAAATATTTACATATGAGATAAGTGTTTCCTTTTTTAATGAAACGCATCTCGAAGTAACATGAGGTAGGGAAACATAGAATGACATAAAATTTAATGTCCCGTAAATTCCATATAATTTTTTTAAAATTATATGAAATTATTAAGAGGCCAAAAAATCTAACGATGCATGATTCCAAGTCCCGGAGTGCCAAGAATGATCCGTCGAAGTTTTTGTTACTCTTAAATTAGCATGCGTAAGCAGTTTTCCTGAAAAAGTGGAATAAATCTTAAACGGTTGCCCAAATCAGAAATCTGAGGGCACCATTGCGTTTAGAATGGAAGGTTTACCCTAGGTGTGACTTAAGTTTGGTTGGTGTGGGCCTCCTGTGAGAAAACCCAAAAATGGCATAATCGTAAATAAAATAATTAAATAAATTATTTTATTTTTCAAATGCTTATAACTCACAAACGGTAGCTCAGATTGAAAATCCGAGTCAAATGATAAACTTCTGAGGGTATTCTCTATTTATAAAGATACTAACTTTGGCTAGTAGGGGCCACCAGTGAAAGTTAGTTTTTGGCCGTAAATAAAATAATTAAGTGAAAATTATTTTATTGTAAAATCCATAACTTTTAAATGGTAATTCATATGGGAAATCCGAGAGTTCCGTTGGATTTGTTGGGGCACTTTTCACCTAGGAAGAGCCTAACCTCGACCAACATGGGTCGAGGGTGACTGATAATAATTCTCCGAACGTTTTTTTCAGGTACGTTCAGTAAACGCATGAGCAGGATTTTCTAACATTTCAACTGGTGGTCGAATTAAAAATCCATAGATATCATTGAACTCGCAGTGTTGAGATTCTCTTAAGGGAGGTTTAACCATGATAGTAGTGGGTTGAGAGAAGAAGTTGGTTTTTACATTTTTCTTGGAGGATTAAATAAAATAAATAAATTTTATTCTAAATATCCTCCCACCTCTCCTTTTAATTCTTGGTGGTGGGGACCACCCAAACTCACCTTTAATGTGTGTAAACCCTTGGAATTATCCCAAGTTAATGATCCAACAATTAATCGATCTACTAATTAATTAAGTGGCTCCTCACCTCTTAGTTTGGGGGATCGATGACAAAGGGGAGATTTTGGGGAGAGCCTTTGGGAGAGCATTTGGGAGAGATTTTGGGAGCTTTTGATTTGTGGAAGAACATCCTCCAATGAAGAATTTCATCGAGGTCAAGAATGAGGACGATGCACGAGCTCAGATTGGGAGCCTGGTGCGGGAGCAACAAACTTCGAAGTCTTCATCTCCTTCCTCGGGACATCTCCAATGAACATCACGGTAGGGGTTTATTTTGAAGTATGATAAATATCTATTTTTTTGATTCCCCATATTTTTGATTCTCAATGATGATGGCCAAACAAACATGGCCATCGATCCGCACATATACCATGATCTTATTATTTCATTCTTCGCGTGTTCTTCAACACCAAATATTTATTGGCACTGGAAACACATAGTTTTTCTGAGCGCGATATATGAATGCGAAGCCCTCGACTCAAGGATCACAAATATGCGATCGTTTAATTTTTCAGGCTTGAAACGAAGATGAAATGGCTCACAGAAGGAGGTGGCCAAATATTTATTGGCACTGGAAACACAATATTATGTTGAGTGCAATATATGGATGCAGAGCCCTCATCCCCAGGATCGAGAATATGAAATCATTTTATTTTTCGGGTTTAGAATAAAGATGTATTCAGACACGGAAGGGGAAACATGACGGTGCGATTCCGACGGGTCTTTAGGGTGTGGCTCCGGGCGATGTAGATGGTGTGACGTGATGCAACGGTGTAGCGGAGGCAGTGAGGCCGAAGGGTTTGGCTGGAGCGAGTTAGGTGAGGCAGACGGTGTATGAATGGGTGACCAACGTGGTGGTGCATGGTTTAGGTGAGCGAGGCTAGAGGCAGAGGATCTGGAGGATGTGGCACTTTGGTTTGGTGGTAGAATAGGCGTGAATTTGAGGAGGAGAAAAAAACATGAAGGAGTTAGATTGGAGAGAGAAAGGGTTGAAATGAAATGAAATAAAATTAAAAGAGAAATAAATATAGGAGGAGTGAATTAAGGGTTGTGTGGTGCACATGGGATCTTTGGTAGATTGAACGTGGGTTTTGGGATTAAAGAAAAAAACTGTTAAATAAAAAAAATACAATAATGTTATTATTATTTTTGTTGGGAAAACCATGTTTCGATTTTAACTTATCCGTGCGACATCACTTTCATGAACTGCCAGTGGTAGTGTGACACTAACTTCAAGACGGAAATTATGAGTCCAATATTGGATTTCTTCTGTAGGTTTTTTGGATCGGGTACCCGAAACGCTCAAATAATAATAATATATTATTATTAATAAATCTTCGACCCTCTATAACTCCTGTGTGCGACGTCCGATTGACTTACCATCAGCGGTGATGTGATCCTATCATTAAGACAGTCTATTTAAGTCTAATGTTGAATATTAAATTCTGGTTCATGGCTTAGGTTCATGAAACACCCAATAATAATAATAATATTATTATTGTTGGATCTTGTATTCCACATATCTCCCTCATACGGTGTCGAAATGATGAACTGTCTATGGCACTAGAAACCATGGATCGAGATTGTTCTTTTGGTATACACCACTTAAGTTTTGGATAAATTTGGGGTACGGCTGGGTTGGATCGAACACGAATCCAACTGGGCCCTCGGGACTAAAAGGCCAATAACTTACACACCGTGTGTCCGATTGACGCACTGTCTATCGCATTGAGTACCCTTTTACATTGAGGTCCTTTGGGATACTTATTCATGGTAATTCGTGGAAGTTGGAGTATTAACCTATGGATTGAGGATAGGATCCCCCTAGAATCAAGTGATCTTAGTGAGAGAACCCTGTAACTGGCTGTAACATGAGAAAGGGATCCTTCGTGGGTATGTGCTTGAGGATCCTACATGGATCCACTCTTGGAATCCATGCGGGACTACTCTAGGATCCTGTGTGGGTCTGATGATGTACTAGGATCTTGTGTGGATCTGTTGTACTAGGATCATGTGTGGGTATGATGATGTACTAGGATCCTGTGTGGGTCTGCTGTACTAGGATCCTTTGTGGGTCTGCTATACTAGGATTGTCACGACCCATCCTCGGGGCCCGTGCCGTGACTACCCCAAGCCCGCCTTCCATAGGCCAGGGGATGGAGACTAGCACCAAGGCGTAATTCCCGGTAAAAAGGGAAGGCATTGCCTTTTTAAAGTAAACAAACACCACAGAGCAAGCAAGCAGAAGTAAACACTAAGTAAAAACTGGGTACAACAGTAAGTGCAGAAAAGTAAGTGGGCCAGTATACAAACCCAAACTGAAAGTAAAGTACAACTGGAAAGGGAAAACAGCAACTGAAAGTAATGCCGCAACCTCGAGCCGTCCACTTGAAGTCCCACCTGAAGGGTGGGTACAGATAGCCTCCACAACTCCTCGTGTACAGCCTTCCACTCCGTGTATGTCCCGCCCAATGGTCCACCTCCAAGTACCGACCTGCTCCTCATGCCTCAACCACGATTAGCACTGTCCGTCGTCTGCATCCAACACAATGTAGTGCGGGCATAGCCCGTGCAGGAGTGAGTATAAGCTACTCAGTAGGGACCCCAAGACCCACGAAGGTCTTCCAGAATCCACAAAGGATAATCCACAAAGGAAAGATACAATCACAAGTAACACCCGACTCTACTTAGGTATATGCCCATACATATACCTATGTCATTAATTCTAGTTCGCTCCAACCTCTGAGCCCAAGTTCGATCACATCCACACAGGAAATCACAACCCAATCCACACAGGAAAGCATAACGTAGTCCACATAGGGAAGCAAGTCAAGATTCATCTCACACAGGTATACTTCTTCGTATGATGATAGAGATGATCAGATGTATCCACTAATTCATCTAAGCCATTGGACCCACAAAGGATCGATAGGTACTAACCCCCACAATGACCCACACAGGATCGATAGGTAACTAACCCCCGAAATGACCCACACAGGATCAGACCCACACAGGATCTGTAGGCGCTGGCCCATACAGGACCGCTGAGCGCTGACCCACATAGGATCTGACCCACACAGGATCGGTAGCACTGATCCATGTAGGATTTCTGAGTGCTGTAGTCGTCGCCGTCGAATCCATGGAGGATTTCTGCACAATCGTCATCGTCGTCGCAGTCGCAGCCAGCTCTAGGGTTCCCGCACACAATAAGCTCATTTGGGAGGGTCCACTCCACGAGCCGAGGTGCTGATACATCGACTAACACATAGTACAGAGTTGATGTTTCCAAAAGATCCGTATCGTCAATAGGAACTCAATGCGACAGACGGCGCGTCGATCGGACGCCTGGTCTGTGAGTTATTGGCCTTTTCGTTCCAAGGCCCCGGTTGGTTTTTATGTCAAAACCAACCCGACCATACTCCAACTGCGTCCAAATCTTGAGAAGAGTAATCCAAAAGGTCCCTCTCACTAAGAGGAATCCAACAAAGTCGACGACACGTCAATCGGATGTCTGGAGCTCAAGTTATAAGCGTTTCTGCTCCGAGGGCCCGGTTGGTTTCGTGTACGAACCAACCCGGCCGAACCCCAAGTTCTCTAAAACCCTGAATGTAATATACCGAAACGACCGTCTCGATCCAAGGATCGCTACTCAACTGACGGTGCACCGATCGGAGGCCCGTAGCTCAGGTAATGGGCAACAAACCGAAAGAGGTTCGGTATTAGGGGGTTCGGGCCCAGTCCGACCTGGCCCGATACCCCCAGGGTCGGCCCGAACCGGGTCGACCCGAACCGGGTCTGGGTCCGGCCCGGCTGGCGTGTCCCGGCCCGACCTGGGCACTGCCCGGCCCGACGGCTCGGCCCGATGCGCTGGCGCTGGCCGGGTGGCCAGGCGGCCGGCTCGGCCGTTACGGCCGAGTGAAGAGGGCGGGGGGCGCGCTGCCCCCACGTGGAGAAACCACGGCCCCCATGCGGGGGGCCGCTCCTGCTGGCCAGCCGGGGGTTACGACCCCCGACGCTTTCCCCTGACCGGTCGGCCCGCACCGGCCGACCAGCTGCTACCGCCACGGGACCGGCAAGGGCCGGTCCCCCTGCTCCGTTGCCGGTGGCCCAAAACCGGCTGCCGGTTCCCCTGCTCCGCCGCGGCCCAGAACCGGCTGCGCCCTTCATCCATCCAGCGCGGCGCGACGACGCCACAACCCTCCGCCGCGGCCCCGCTCCGGCCACGGTGTTCTTCGGGGTTCTTCGGCACGACACGACGGCGCCGCGTCTCTGGTTCGTCTTCAACGACGCGGCGTGATGGTGCCGTGTCTTTGGTTCGTCTTCAACGGCGCGACGCGACGACGCTGCGCTTCTCCCCCTTTCCTTATCAATTCCCGCGCGGTGCTTCGGCACCACGTTTCCTTGCTCGTGCCACAACAATATCAAACAACCAAAAGGGAGAGGAGGGTCGGCCGTGTTCGTGCGGTCCGACCCCCTCCCATTATTGCGGTAACAGGAGGCTCCAATAGAAAAGAAGAAGGCAACGGAAGAATTCACGAACAACAATTAAAATAAATCCCTACCTCTTCGAATTCGATGAGTGAGGATTCATCGCGGAAAAATGATGTTGCGGAAGGAGGATCGTCGCGTCGTGGAGAAGCATCGCGGAAGAAGCGTCGCGAAAGAAGGAACGTTGCGGAAGAAGCGTCTTGCATTTCTGAGGATCCGGTGTTCTTCGCGTTATTCGCGAGGATGAGAAGATCTTCAAGAGTCCGAGAGAAATCTCCTTTGCCTCTCAACACCACCAGCCTAATAAAAATAAGGGTTGTCTTATTTTTATTTCACAAGTCTTGCGTTTTAAAATTCAAAAAAGAATGAAACAATTAAGTGAATTAATTGCAACGCTTAAACCGCCACATTAATGAGGCGTTTCTTAACCAGAATAAATGCAAGGGTTGACTTAATTAAATAGGGGGGTGTGAGTGCGTTACTTAATTAAAGGAGGGGGGTTGAAAAAGGTGAAAGAAATGGTGGGGCTCGTGTGGGTGCCACCTCACAAATATCCTACCAAGTGGGTAGGATATTGTGGGTCCCACATCACCCACTTAACTTAAGTTAAGAAAAATAAAATAAAAATCAGTCGTACCACTTTTATTTTATTTCTTAACTTAACCCCCAAAATTAAAAACCACACCCGAGCAAACAAAACTTCGGAAAAGATGTTTCTAAGCAAATATCGGCACTGTGATTCCATCGGCGCCCTCGGAATTTGATTATGAGCGTTGGTTCAAAAGTTAGAAAATCCCACTTGTTCGTTCACTGAACGTACCCAAGATAAACTACCAAAAAATGATTCCGGGCACACCGGGCCTCGGAATCAGGTGCCGTCAGAAACTGCATTCTTGTAAAATCCCAAACAAAATTAAGAAAAAAAAAATTTCCTTGAATTTTTCAGGCCTTTACGTCACTCCCACCTCAGGGATTTACATCCTCATAAAGATACATAAAAAACTAGGGAAACAAATGTGGGTACTGAGCACGCATCTGAGCCTCCCACTCCTAAGTGCTCTCTTGGAGGTTTCCGTGCTGCCATCTGATGTGCACTAGAGGAATCAACCATTCACGTAGGACCCACTCCTGTCGATCCTCAATCTCCACCGGGACCTCTGAAAAAGTCTCCCCATCATCAAAGTCCAGCTCCCCATGGTCAATGATATGCATCAGGTCGTGCACGTATCTCCTCAGCTGAGATACGTGGAAGACGTCGTGCACCCGGTGCAACTGAGGTGGTAGATCTAGGCGATAAGCCACCTCGCCAATCCCGCTGAGGACCTGGAATGGTCCGATGAAGCATGGAGACAACATTCCGCCTCTGCCAAATCTCCGTAATCCATGTCGAGGT
Source organism: Viscum album (assembly GCA_963277665.1). Lineage (NCBI taxonomy): Eukaryota > Viridiplantae > Streptophyta > Magnoliopsida > Santalales > Viscaceae > Viscum > Viscum album. The sequence goes on along the minus strand of OY728160.1, from coordinate 2,037,974,910 downwards.
GAGACCCGCATGAAGACGTGGTCGCCATCCTCGAACTCCAGTGGCCTCCGCCTCCTGTCAGCATAAGACTTATACTGGCTCTGAGCTGTCCTCATCCGCTCCTGGATGACCTGGACCTTCTCCGTCATGGCTTGGACCATCTCCGGTCCCCCAAGTGCTGACTCCCCAGGGTCTGTCCAGCATAGTGGTGATCTACAAGGTTGGTCGTACAACGCCTCGTATGGTGCCATCCCGATGGTGGAGTGGTAGCTGTTGTTGTAAGAAAACTCCACCAAGGGTAGGTGGTCCTCCCAGCTGCGACCAAAGTCGAGGAAACATGCACGGAGCATGTCCTCAAGAGTCTGAATGGTCCTCTCTGTCTGACCATCCATCTGAGGGTGAAAGGCGGTGCTCAGACGTAGCTGCGTCCCGAACACCTCCTGCAACCCCTTCTAAAGCTAGGAAGTAAATCGAGCATCTCGATCAGAGACGATAGATGATGGCACACCGTGAAGCCGTACAATCTCCTGAACGTAGAGACATCCCAAGCTCTCCACTGAGCCCTACTCTCTGATGGGTAAGAAGTGAGCCGACTTGGTGAGTCGGTCGACAATCACCCAAATGGAGTCGTGACCTCTGGAAGCGCGTGGAAGTCCAGTCACGAAGTCCATAGATATCCCGTCCCACTTCCACTCTGGGACCTCCAAGGGATATACCAAGCCTACTGGTTCCTGGTGCTCTACCTTCACCTGCTGGCAGGTGAGGCATCGAGAAACGAACTCTGCCACAGCCTTCTTCATGCCTGGCCACCAGTGTTGTCATCTGAGATCCTGATACATCTTTGCCACGCCAGGATGTACCGACAAAGGGGAAGTGTGAAACTCTCTCAGCACCTCCTCTCGTAAAGCAACTGGTACCAAGTTATGTCCTCTGAAAAGGACATCGTGCTCTCCTCCCACGGAGAATCCATCAGGTGCCTATCCTGAGGATATCTGTGCACGCCGCATCTCACAGTCAGCGTCCCCACGTTGTGCCTCTCTTACCTGCTGTAGTAGTGGAGGAGCGACTGTGAGTGACTGAAGGAAGGATGTTCCATCTCTATCCACAAAGGATATCTGTAAAGCGACTAGCTGCTCTGACGCCTCCCCAAGTAGCTGAATTCCCATCCTCCTACTGAGAGCATCGGCTACTACGTTCCCCTTCTCAGGAGTATAGACTATCACAAAGTCATAGTCCTAGAGGAACTTGAGCCATCGCCACTGTCTCAGGTTCAGGTCCTTCTGAGAGAAGATGTACCTGAGACTCTGATGGACAGAATAGCCTATAAATCACTCGCCCATCAGATAGTGTCGCCACATCTTCAGAGCAAAAACCACTGCTGCTAACTCCAGGTCATGGGTAGCGTAGTTCTGCTCATGTGGCCCCAACTGACGTGATCCATAGGCGATCACTACCCGCTCCTGCATCAAGACACATCCGAGTCCGGTCTTTGATGCATCACAGTAGACTACATACCCTACTCCCTCCTCCGGCAACCTCAAGATAGGTGCGCTGGTCAATCTCTGTCTCAGATCCTGGAAGCTCTACTGACATGTGTCTGAACACACAAAGGGTTTCCCATTATTTTTCAAAGCTGAGAGTGGTGCCGCAACTCTGGAGAAGTCTGGCACAAATCTCCAGTAGTATCCAGCTAGTCCCAAGAAACTCCACACCTCCGTCACGCTCCTGGGTGACTCCCAAGCTAGCACTGCCTCGATCTTCACAGGATGTACCACAAATCCCGCCTCAGAGATGACGTGTCCAAAAAAGTGGACCTTGCGTATCCATAACTGACACTTCAAGAGCTTTCCATAAATCTAGTGCTCTCGGAGTGTGTCTAGTACAACCCAAAAGTGGTAGGCGTGCTCCTCCTCAGTCATCGAGTATATCAAAATGTCGTCGATGAATACCATGAAAAATAGAGCGCGGTATGGCTGAAAGATCCTGTTCATGAGGCCCATGAACACTGCTAGAGAATTGGTTATGACGAATGGCATAACCAAGAACTCGTAGTGGACATACCGACATCTGAAGGCCGTCTTTTGCATGTCCTCTTCCCGAACTTTGAGCTGATGATAGCATGACCTGAGGTCTATCTTCAAGAACCACCATGCTCCCTTGAGCTGATCGAAGAGGTCATCAATCCTCTGTAGCGGATACTTGTTCCTCACTGTCACCTGGTTCAGGCGACGATAGTCAACACAAAGTTGCAAGCTCCCATCCACCTTCTTGGCGAACAATATCGGGGAAGCCCAAGGTAAAACACTGGGTCAGATGAATCCTTTGCCCTGCAAGTCCTCCAACTGTACCCGTAGCTCTCGAAGCTTGGCGGGAGCCATCCAATATGCTGGAGTGGATATCAGGGCTATACTGGGGCACAAATAAATATAAAAGTCTACCTCTCTACGAGGAGGTAGTCCTGGAACGTCTTCGGGGAAAACGTCCGCATACTGATCCACCACTGCAGGAAAACTTGGACTCCGCACGTTAACTGCTCCTTGGATGAGGCTAGCCAACTGATGAGTGATGGGTTGTCCTCTCCTCTGCGGGAGTCCATCCTGTGCTGCGAAGGCTCCCTTCTCGCCGGTGAAGGTGAACCTGCTCCCGTCGGTGCGTACACATCGCACCTTGCGCCTAATACAGTCAATCTGAGCATGGACTGTAGATAACCAATCCATGCCCAAGATGACATCGTAAGGCCTCGACGCCACTATAAGAAGATCCCAGCCGAAGCTCTCGGCTCCTAGAGTAAGCTCACACTGCCGTCACTAGTGCGTAATTGTCGAGTCTGCTCCCGTAGGAGTCTCTAGCCGTAAGGATCGAGCCAACGGCTCTGTCGGAATCTCCGAGCCCCGAACAAGGGCAGCGACTATGAAAGAATGAATCGCTCCTGTGTCTATAAGAACTAAAACAAGGGTGTAATAGACACAGATAGTACCTCGAATCATCTCGGGCGCACCGTGGTCGTAGGCCTCCGCTGCCTAGAGCTGTTCCTGTCTCTACCTGCCAGCTCCCTGTGGTCAGGGTGTACCTACAGGTGGTGAGGGTGGTAGAGCCTCAAAGCGTCGCCCACCACCTGCCGCTCGGCCAACTCCTCTGCCTCATCCACCTACTCCCTGCGGACCACCACGGTCGACCCTCTACCTCTGCCTGGGTGGTCCCTCAACCGTTTTCTGCTCCTCGGTACGGTGGTTCGGGCATTCACGGGCCATGTGGCCCTACCCGCCACATGCGTAGCACTGTGTGCCTCTCAAAAGACTGGCTCTGCGCTGTGTGCCCCGCACCACTGAGCCAGTGTCCTGTGGTCGTCTTCCTGAGGGTCTGGTCTACCTGGACCCATGAGTCATCCGTCGACTGCCTACTATAGAAGACACTGCTACATGCCGCCCTGCAGTAGGTCTCGCTGCTAATGTAGGCTTAGCAAGGAAGCTCTCAATCAGAAGGGCTCGCTCCAGTACCCCTTCCTGTGTCAGAATGCTGAGGGAGATCAGCAATGCCCTGATCTCATGCCTCAATCCCTACTCAAAGGTTCAGGCCTGGAAGAATGGGTCCCGTACAATGTCTATCGAGTAGCGTGAGAGATCGATAAATCTCGCCGAGTACTGGGCGACCGTCAAGCTACCCGGCCACATATGTAGAAGCTCCTGGATACGCACTACACGGAGGGTGGCTGGGAAGAACTCTGAGCGGAAGAGGCTCTCAAAGTTCGTCCATAGGAGAGATGCCTCATCGTGCACCTGGAGCATCAAGCTCCACCATCTGCCTGCTGCCGCGTGGAGGAGGCTCGCTGCGAGGATCACCATGAGGTCTACTGGTGTCCTCACTAACCTGAAAACCCATACAACTGCCTCCAGCCAATCCTTGGCTGCCTGGGGGTCCATCTCCCCGCGGAACCAGGGCGGTCGCTGGCACTGAAACTCATGCAGTGCACTATGGTGACGTGCATCGTCAGCGGCTGGGGATAGTAGCATCGGTGGCTCGACGGGTAGCGGTACCGCCGGTGCCTCTGCTGTCAAAGGGCCCTGTACCGAGGCCTCGTCGCTCGGTGGGCTGTCATCACACACAACTCTCGGAATCCTAGATAGTTGCCGTCATGGGGCCATCCTGAAAAGAAATAGGTGCGCCACGATCAAACAGTATACCTGGTGAGCTGACATAAAGTAATCAAAAAGAAAACTTGAAACACACATGCAATCAATGTTTTCGTGCATTAAGTCGGAAATCAAAAGTCAGGGTCCTAGTGTACGGATATGTTGGCCGCCGCAGCAACACTGGACTCCCTGGACTGATAACCACACTTAATACTCTTAACACTATTGCTTGCTTCATATAGAAAAATATCAGAGTCTTGAGTTCTGCGGTAGAACTGAACTCCTCTGATACCAATTTTTCACAACCCGTCCTCGGGGCCCGTGCCGTGACTAACCCAAGCCTGCCTTCCATAGGCCATGGCCTGGTGACTAGCACCAAGGAATAATTCCTAGTAAAAAGGGATGGCATTGCCTTTGTAAAGTAAACAAACACCAGAGAGAAAGCAAGCAGAAGTAAACACTAAGTAAAAACTGGGTACAACAGTTAGTGCAGAAAAGTAAGTGGGCCAGTATACAAACCCAAACTGAAAGTAAAGTACAACTAGAAAGGTAAAACAAAAACTGAAAGTAAAGCCGCAGCCTCGAGCCGTCCACTAGAAGTCCCACCAGAAGGGTGGGTACAGATAGCCTCCACAGCTCCTCGGGTCCAGCCGTCCGCTCAGTGTACGTCCCGCCCAATGGTCCACCTCCAGGAACTGAACTGCTCCTCGTGCCTCAACCACGATCAGCGCAATCCGTCATCTGCAACCAACACAATGTAGTGCGGGCATAGCCCGTGCAGGGGTGAGTATAAGCTACTCAGTAGGGACCCCGAGACCCCTGAAGGTCTCCCAGAATCCACAAAGGATAATCCACAAAGGAAAGATACAATCACAAGTAACATCTGACTCTACTTAGGTATATGCCCATACATATACCTAAGTCATCAATTCCAGTTCGCTCCAACCTCCAAGCCCAAGTTCGATCACATCCACATAGGAAATCACAACCCAATCCACACAGGAAAGCATAACGTAATCCACATAGGGAAGCAAGTCAAGATTTAGCTCACACAGGTATACTTCTTCGTATGACGATAGAGATGATAAGATGTCTCCACTGATTCATCTAAGCCATCGGACCCACAAAGGATCGATAGGTACTAACCCCCGCAATGACCCACACAGGATCTGACCCACACAGGATCGATAGGTAACTAACCCCCACAATGACCCACACAGGATCTGACCCACACATGATCGATAGGTAACTAACCCCCGCAATGACCCACATAGGATCAGACCCACATAGGATCTGTAGGCGCTGGCCCACACAGGACCGCTGAGCGCTGACCCACACAGGATCTGACCCACAAAATATCGGTAGCACTGATCCACGTAGGATCCCTGAGTCCTGTAGTCGTCACTGTCGAATCCACGGAGGATTTCTGCACAGTCGTCAACATCGTCGCAGTCGCAGCCAGCTCTAGGGTTCCCGCACACAGCAAGATCGTTCGGGAGGGTCTGCTCCACGAGCCGAGGGGCTGATACATCAACTGACACATAGTCTGGAGTTGATATATCCAAAAGTTCCGTATCATTAACAGGAACTCAACACGACAGACGACGCGTCGATCATACGCCTGGTCTGTGAGTTATTGGCTTTTTCGTTCCAGGGCCCGGTTGGTTTTTAAGTCAAAACCAACCCGACTATACTCCAACTGCATCCAAACCTCGAGTGGAGTAATCCAAAAGGTCCGTCTCACTAATAGGAATCCAAAAAAGTCGACGGCACGTCAATCGGACATCCGAAGCTCAAGTTATAAGTGTTTCTGCTCCGAGGGCTTGGTTGGTTTCGTGTACGAACCAACCCGGCCGAACCGCAAGTTCTCTGAAACCATGAGTGTAATATAGAAAAACGACCATCTCAATCCAAGGATCGCTACGCAACTGACGGTGCGTCGATCGGAGGCCCGTAGCTCAAGTTATGGGCAACAGACCGAAAGAGGTTTGGTATTAGGTGGTTCGGGCCCGGTTCGACCCAGCCCGATAACCCCAGGGTCAGCCCGAACCGGGTCCGGGTCCGGCCTGCCGGGTCGCGGACCGACCCGGCTGGTGCGGCCCAGCCTGACCTGGGCACGGCCCGACCCTGCCTGGGTGCGGCCCGGCCCGGACTGGGCGGCCCGACCCGGCCCAACAGCTCGGCCCGGCGCGCTGGCGCTGGCCGGGTGGCCTGGCGGCCGGCTCGACTGTTACGGCCGAGCGAAGAGGGCGGGGGGCGCACTGCCCCCGCGTGGAGAAACCGCGACCCCCATGCGGGGGGTCGCTCCTACCGGCTATCCGGGGGTTACGTCCCCCGACGCTTTCCCCTGACTGGAAGGCCCGCACTGGCCGACCGGCTGCTGCCGCCACGAGACTGGCAAGGGCCGGTCCGCCTGCTCCGTTGCCAGCGGCCTGGAACCGGCCGCCGATTCCCCTGCTCTTCCGCGACCCGGAACCGCCCGCAGCCTTCGTCCGTTTGGTGCCGCGCGACGGCGCCGCGCCCCTCCGCCGCGGCCCCGCTCCGGCCGCGGTGTTCTTCGGGGTTCTCCGGCGCGGTACGGCGGTGCCACGTCTCTGGTTTGTCTTCAACAGCACGACGTGACAACACCGCGTCTTTGGTTCATCTTCAACGGCACGGCGCGACGACGCCGCGCTTCTCCCCCTTTCCTTATCAATTCTCGCGCGGTGCTTCGGCACCGCGTTGCCTTGCTCGCACCACAACAATATCAAACAACCAAAAGGGAGAGGTGGGTCGGCCGTGTTCGTGCGGTCTAACCCCCTCCTGTTATTACGGTAATAGGCGACTCCAATATAAAAGAAGAAGGAAACAGAATAATTCACGAACAAAAATTAAAATAAATCCCTACCTCGTCGAATTCGATGAGCGAGGATTCGTCACGGAAAAAGGACGTTGTGGAAGGAGGATCATCATGTTGCGGAGAAGAATCACAGAAGAAGCGTCGCAGAAGAAGGAACGTTGCGGAAGAAGCGTTGCTGATTTCCGAGGATCCAGCGTTCTTCGCGTTCTTCGCGAGGATGAGAAGATCTTCAAGAGTCTGGGAGAAATCTCCTTTGCCTCTCAACACCACCAGCCTAATAAAAATAAGGGTTGTCTTATTTTTATTTCACAAGTCTTGCATTTTAAAATTCAAAAACGAAAGAAACAATTAAGTGAATTAATTGCAACGCTTAAACTTCCACATTAATGAGGCATTTCTTAACCAGAATAAACACAAGGGTTGACTTAATTAAATAGGGGGATGCGGGTGCGTTACTTAATTAAAGGAGGGGGTTGAAAAAGGTGAAAGAAACGGTGGGGCTCGTGTGGGCCCCACCTCACAAATATCCTACCAAGTGGGTAGGAAATTGTGGGTCCCACATGACCCACTTAACTTAAGTTAAGCAAAATAAAATAAAAATCAGTCGTACCACTTTTATTTTATTTCTTAACTTAACCCCAAAAATTAAAAACCTCACCCGAGGAAACACAACACCGGAAAAGATGTTTATAAGCAAATACCGACGCTGCGATTCCATCGGTGCCCTCAGAATTTCATTCCGAGCACCAGTTCAAAAGTTAGAAAAACCCGCTCTTTCGTTCACTGAATGTACCTGAGCTAAACTTCGGAAAAAGATTCTGGGCACACCGGGCCTTGGAATCAGGTGCCGTCAGAAACTGCATTCTTGTAAAATCCCAAAGAAAATTAAGGAAAAAAAATTTCCTTGAATTTTTTGGGTCTTTACAAGGATCCTATGTGGGTCTGATGATGTACTAGGATCCTATATGGGTATTCTATACTAGGATCTTGTGTGGGTTTGATGATGTACTAGGATCCTGTGTGGGTATACTGTACTTGGATCCTGTGTGAGTCTAATGATGTACTAGGATCCTGTGTGGGTCAGATGATTTTGGATACTACCTGGGTCTGCCTCTTAATAGACTATGATTATTTAGTAGTTACAACTAATCATCCATACTAATATACCTATGTTATACCTGGTGTGAGATGAGTCTTTAACTTTGTGGTATTCTTCTGTGTGGAATACCTATGTGGTACTTTCCTTCGTGGTTAAAAATTTGAGGTATTCTTCTGTGTGGCGTACCTATGTGGTAATTTCCTTCATGGTGATACCTTGGTGGTATTCTTCTATGTGGCGTACATATGTGGTACTTACCTTCGTGGTGATACCTTTGTGGTATTCTTCTGTGTGGCATACCTATGTGGTAATTTCCTTCATGGTGAAACCTTTGGGGTATTCTTCTGTGTGGTGTTACCATTGTGGTACTCACCTTTGCGGTGTTACCTTCGTGGTATTCCTTTCATTATAGAACAGTTGAGATTTGGGCTTTTGAGTTGGACCTTATATTTCCTCATGAACGAGGCAAGTATACTTGATAACTTGGGTATATGTATGGTCATATACTTAATTAGGGTTGTAAGATGTTTACATGATTTTTGGTTTATCCTTTGTGGATTTTGTGAGACCTTTGAGGGTCTTGGGGTCCCTGCTGAGTATCGTTATACTCACCCCTACACGGGCTATGCCCGCACCTTGTTGTGTTTGGTGTAGATGACAGACAACACTGATTAAGGACGATTGTACCAGGACTAGAGGTAGCTCGGAGTTGGACCATAGATGAGGCGTACCGTAGAGATGACTGTTCGAGAGCTGTACCTACCCTTTAGGTAGGATCCTTGGCGGGTGTTCATAGGAGTTGTTCTGTTTACTTGTACTTTCCAGTTTTCTTGTACTTTCCAGTTGGGCTTGTATTCTGGCCCCCTTTTACTTATTGTACACACTCTTTTTAATATTTAGTTTACTTGTGTTCGCATCGTGTTATGTGCTTGGTTGCGTGAGCTACATGTTATAAAGGAAATGCCTTCCTAGTTTTAGGGAATACATCTTCAGTGCTAGCCGCCAGCCCCTAGCCTATGGAAGGCGGGCTTGGGGTAGTCACATCACGAGCCCTGGGGGATAGGTTGTGACATAAAAAAATTTATTTGATGAATTTTTCCTATGTAATTGAAAACATTGTGTTCTCAAATTGAGGAAGAGTCATCATTTTTGGGGGATTAATTTATGATTGGATATTTTCTGTGGATAATTTATTTACTTGGTAATATTTTTTGTTTAAACATCATTGTTTATTATAAGGATTAGAACTCATGTTGGGATAATTTTATTTACTTAAATTATATTTCCTTAAGTATCATTATGTAGAATATTTTCCTTGATTAAATTCATTAAATTTATAATCAGGGGGTATGTATAATAGGGGTTTTATTTTCGTAATCCTAGATTTCATAGATCATATTGATATTAATGAAATGGAAAATGGTTGTTACTAATAAAGTTTTCACTAATATTTCTATACTATTTTTTTTTGTGTTGGGTCATTTTTTTAAATTAATTCTTCCATATATTTTTTTTGAAAATACCAATACACATCATACCTTAAATAAGTTAACTTTAATATTTATTTTAAAATTTATTATGCATATTGAACTTCCAAAACAATTTTTTTCATGAGATCATTTCGAACCATTAATTTTCAGAACATTATAAAGTCACATGAACTACTTAAAATGAATGATTATGATGAGAACATTTGAGTCTATTAAAAGTGATAGCTATTCTCAAAGTCTATAGAGATTATGTTGTGTGTTTTTTGTACTCAGTGACTATAAATAAGAAACCAAGGATTCAAGGAATAAATGTTGGATACATCTAAAGTGATAAATTTTGAGAGTCATTCACTACCTCAGTGACTTGAAAGATTCTGATGGATTTAGTTTTTATTGTAATATTAGAGATTTCAATTATGGGAGGTTTAATTTTAAAATATCTAAGTTTCATGTTTTAATATTTTTCTTCAAATCATCTTATGATTGTATAATTATAGGTTCATAATTAAGCTAAATCTAACCATTTCATCAAAGCAGATCTTTGCGGTAAGATCTTTCAATTACTGATATCTATCAAAGAAGTACATGGATAGTAATGGCGCTTTTGATATTTAGATTGGAAAAGTTCTAAGGATTTATTACTTGTATAATTTGGATCTAGGTATTGATCCTCCTACCACTTTAGATTAAAAGTGAAGAGTTCTAATAATTATAATTGTGGTATTGTTTTAACCCCAGACACCCTACGAGAGAGGATTGACTGAATCAAGTTGTTTTCCAATTCAAAAATTTCTATATTAATTATCCCTAAAGATCTGGTTCCATCATTGGAAGAAATTTTTTTAACTTTTGATTATCTTCTCACAAAATCTCATCAAATCTCAAGAAAATATATAGAGAAGTAAAATTCATAACAAGAAAGTATTTTTACTTAGTTTAGACTCACTAGGATACATCCAATGATCCTACACTTTTCATTGTTCCAATGTACCAAAATCCAATATAACTAACTATTTTTAATGGATATAAGGTTTATGTTAAGTCACTCCTCACTAAAGATAAATTCCTATTCATGTTTAAGGTATTTTAATCCTCTCTAAGGATCACTACTTGTTGAATGATTTAGGGAACAGATCACTACCTCACAAGGGTCACTCCCATCTCTTACTTTGTGCACTACTCATAAATATACTAATTTATAAACTTATATGTCTATTATAAGTTTATTGACATGAAGCTCACCAAAATTTTATTATTTATAATTTTTGGGATTTGTATCATAATTTCAGATGTTGATGCTTTAATATAAACCAAGTGTTTCTTCAAGATTCAACTACTATATGTAATCAACTCCTTTTGAGTATATTTGATTCTTTACTCTTAAACAAAACTTCTCACGGAAATAAAAAGTAATATTTATATGTAATAATTATAGAATTTGAATTATATTTAATGTATTTTCCATCATTACTATAATAAAGAAGATGTATCCATAATAATTCACAATTCTGATCTTTGATATTAAATAAATTAAATCACAGATTCTTGGCCCTTTATTTTTCTTCTTTCGAAAAACACATGGCTCATATCTGTTTTTTATATTATGTTATGTTTTATATTTTTAATTTTCCCAACAATATTTCTTTAATATCTTATGATTTTGAAATTCAAATTCAAATATCCAACTACCTCTCAAATTCTAACTTTCTTTACTTTAAATCTATCCATTGTATCATATTTTAATGGATATCCACTATTGAAATTAAAATGGTTAGTTAATAATATCTCAGTAACTACCAATCTATTTTGAGAATACCAAGTCACAAAAATTATTTTAACTATCTGGGTTACATTATTCATGGTGTGACAATATTCATCATAAAAATATTGTATGGTTTTTTCTTCAACTGTCGATTGTATCATAGTGTGACATGGAACCTTCATGGTGTTAATTATTCCTTCACAACATTAATGATGTGTCTCAGTTCCTATAAACATAGAATGGATAGTTCTATCACGTTTTTATTGATTTTAAATAATATTTATCTCATAAGAGATCCATCATGACATCCATAATGCTCGGGATGTGATACCTCATTCTATATAGGGATTCTTTCATTAAAAACCCTATATTCCAAAGGCGTGGAATAAATATTATACAAATTTTACAGCCTCCATTGATTCTAATATGACTAGTGAAATAAATTGAATGTTGTTTCAATATCTACAAGTATTAGATAATATTATAACTAGAATTTCAATCATATTTTACAATTCATAGTCCTTTACATTTTCTTTTTATGGCATGACCCTTTATCACATAGCGTAACCAAATATTTATCTCAAAAAGAAAAGGAAAGAATACTTACACATATAATAGTGTTAATCACATTTCTATATTTTAGAACATAATTAAACCCTCCATATAGTCCAATAATTTTATATTTTTCTTGAATCAGAAAAACCCATACATAATTCAATGCATTCAGGACTCTTTTTTATTTGAGTACCCTATAAGATAACCCTTACATACTCTATGAGGTGAAATTTTTTACCATTACTCAAAATCCAAATGAACCCTTGCATATATAGGGTAGTGCTACCACTATTTATTTTACTTTTCTATTTTCTCAATGTTTTCTTATCACTAATATTTTTATGTATACAAGGTGTAGAGTAGTTTATCATTTTCCAGTAGGGCCCTGGTGACGTATACATTTTGTAATGATCTTCTTTTGGGATTTTCTACATTTTTATGCCACTTCTTGCACTTTCACTTGTGTATTCTCCAATTATACTCTTATGTATACATGGAAAACATGTTCTTAACTTAATCACATTTTAGTCTTAGTCTCCCAACACTTACATATAAAAATAATGACCTTCATGAATGACCTTTTTAGTAGCTTTATACATGACCAATAGAACTCTAGTGACCCTTACATACATATGTACTTTTTTATTTCTTAATATAAACTCAACATAGGAATAATTTTATGTATATAGGAAATCTTGGTAGTTATAAAAATTTATAAATCTTCTAGAATAACACCAATAACCTAAATTATAACAATTATACTTCCAAATATTCAAAAACTTTCATACATACAAATTAAACCTTCATAACTTTTGAGACATCACCAAAACATCTTAACTTCAAATCTTCCACTTCAAGAACTACTCTTCCAGAACACATCCCCACATTCACTTCCTGAATAAATTTTAGAATTAAAATTTAAAAATGGAATCTTTAAAAAAATCCCAACTTCCATAATATCTTAACTTATTGAATTTTCACTCATAACTTCTGAAACATACTTTTTAATTACAAAAATCTGCTTCTAGAACATAGAGGAAACACATAACCTTCATCAAACACCCAACATCCAAAACCTTAATTTTTTTAATCCTCAATAGGTAAACTTAAGTGATTTTTGAAAAATTAAACATATAATCTCATGATTTAAATAGCCCCACTTTTAATTTTATTAACAATAACTCCATAAAATCCATGAACCCTAAACAAATGAAGATAATCACCCCCTTTTTTTTAATATAAGATTCTCTAAAAAAATTGTTTTATAGATTTAAATCCTCCCCATTTGTTAATAAAATTAAAATTCATAACCTTAATAGATACTTTAATCTGTTATTTTCATTATATTCTCTCCTCTAGAAACAATATTATTTCACTATATGTTCAAGAAATATCATCATATTTTTATTATTTCAAGAAAATATAGATTCAAAGAGATTATTCTCCCCTTTCATAACACATAATTTCTCATTTTTTATCCATTATCTTTCACATTTAAGAAATTTAGGCTTTTTAACTAGTTTTTGAATATCAATGAAACTTTAAGATTCCTTTAATTAATATTTATTATATCATTAGCTTAATCTCTCTTTTAATTAAAACTACATTGTTCTCAAAAAATCTAGTGAGTGAATTTACTACTAGAAAAATATTCATCAATAAATTCTATAATTTTACTCTATTATAACTCGATATTTGAAATAATATCTTAAGTTAATAACTTCAATGTTATTCACGTCAATCAATTTTTTCACTAAACGCCTGTGGTTGGATAAATTACATTCCTTCAATATCAAACATCCTTTTATCTAATCATACTTATACATTATTTTTAGTATAGAAGAAATAAATAATAGATAGTGTGATATATAACATATATTAAAACAAATTGATATCCATTGTTCATGATAAAAGAGTGACACCATTTGATTTATATGATCTTATTTTCTTCACATGAATTCTTCATTTATGGATGGGGATAACCAACCTTTGAAACTTAATTACCACACCCTTTATTTTTTCCATTTTTGATGCCAAGTATTATGATATTATTCATTGTGTGTAAACCACTTGTTTTTCATAAAACATTATTTTAAATGGATTTTAGTATCCAAGAATAAAACTTATTGATACCACATGGTTTTTTAATAATCAAATATATCAAGTATTCCTTTATGAATGTGGATACAACTTCATCAAGTCTTCCAACCCTTTTTCAGCGAATTACTCTACATGGAAAATTCATACTACCAAATTTTGAGTTCCAAAATTGGATTGATTCCATTTGGAAAAATAAAATATTATTTTGACACTTTTTTCACTCCAAATAAGGCTCTGTACAACTTATTGTTTATTATTTGAGAATGTATAATAATATTAATCTTTGATTTTTTATAGGGGGTGCCTTGTGAAGACCCTAGTATTTTTTACACATTAATTCATCATTTATTACATAATAATCCACATAATACAACCCATAAGATCAAGAAGTATAGTGTATTTGGGTAATTAGGTACATTACATACCAAATTAAAATAGGGTGTACATTTACAATATTGAAAACTTCCTTAATATGCTCATAATTTTCCATTATTTATAAAACTACATAGGATAAAATGGGGACATACATAATAAAGGGGTGAGCTCTAAATAATGGTAAGGGAATTAAGAAATAATAACATAAAGAAATTATTACATGTTAGACAATAGCAATATCAATGGGACATAAAAAAGGATAGAATCATAAACATGGACAAAGAGGCATGATATAACATGATAACATAATGGCAAAATGGGCATGTGGAAACAAGTCTAAACATGACATCATAAGCATAATTAAAGTTTAACCACCAACAAATTATAACATAATTTTACTAGGATAACCTCCCGTGCACCATGCATGGACTACCATGAGACTAAAACATTACCCAATGCAATGAAGAACTATCTGGGTACACCCATCATTATTATATCACGTACAGGCATAATCATGCCACATATATCATATAACATAAGAACATATTTCATCAAATTTAATAGAATGATTAAGGATTTTAGGTTACATAAATATAATTCCCCAATAAATTAATTATAGGTAAAAATAGGTGAATTACCTTGAGTAGAAATGAGTATTGGTATACACCTAAAAAATGTTCAGCATGAAAAATCGAAGTGACTTTTCATAAGCATAACAACATTACATAAATATTCATAAAATGGTTTAATAAGAGAGAAAGCGGTCTCTAATAACTTTAAAGTAAAAAAATTATAGTATGAGAAATATGTTAGAACATAAAACAACATGAAAATTTTGGAATTAATTGGCATAATACAAGGAGGGTTATTAAATAAAAACTTGACATGAAAATTCACAGGATAATTTCAGCAGTGTAACGGGTGTACATAATGAATCATGGGATGAATCAATGAGGATTAAAGAGGTCACTCATCACTTTTAAATCATAATAAAAGTAATATGGATGTGGAATAAAAAATCTCATAAATAGGAATTATAAGACAAAGTTCATCACATAAATGAGGTTCTTGAATAAAGAGGAGAAAGAGATGACCTCTTACTATATTTCAGCATATTAATAGATTAGGTAAATGATTTAATGAGAGGAGATAAATGATATATAATTTTTAGTACATAAATTTTATAGTATAGGGATATTTATAAAGTCTTTACAAAATAACCATTTGAGATTCAGAAAGCTAAATAGAAAGAAGGTGCTTGAATGGAAAAGTAGAGATGGAAATACTTTACTAAATTTCAACATAATAATGACTTAAGTAAATGTTATAAAGAGAAGGGATAAATGATATATAATTATATGTAAATAAAATGGACAGTAAAGGGGCCTTTATAAATTCATTATAAAATATCCAATTGAGATTAAAAAGGCTAAATACAAAGAAGGTTCTTGAATTGAAAAGACAGAGAGAGAGATGTCCCTTACCTTGATAGGGTGATTCCAAAAGCATAGGAGAAGCTTCTTGAGAGCTTTTGGAAACCTTGGGAGGAATCTATAGATGTTAGGGAAGAATAAGTACATTATAAATGTCTTTTTAGTTAATATTAATGGGATAATGGTTGGTTTTATATAAAAAAATAGAGCAGTGTTTTTTATTATTTCCCAAACATTTATTTTGGACTATATACAATAAAATAATCAAAACCTAAAACCTTCTCATGGGTTTTACATTAGTTTATTAGAAATATGTGTATTTTTAATTATTTTATAAGTTAAAGGGACAAAATCCTAAAAATATTACCCTTGGTTATGTGGACATGAGTCATGTTTATAAAGAAATGATTTTAAAACCTTAAAATATAATCTTGGTTTTAGAGGATTCAAAAAGGATTTATAAAATCAATAAAATAACCTAAAAAATTCAATTATTTTAAGTGGTAACCATATATTTGGTTGTTTATATCATTTATAACATTTATTACACCACTCTTTGATGATTTCATAATACACACTTTATATTTATACCATAATTAAGTTTTACCCAAAAATTCGACTATGTTAGAAAATTATGAAAAATTCACTATTAGATAATTTTGATGTTATGATTTAAAAAATAATTCTTATTTTATAAAAATAATTTTCTAAATAGTTGAATTTTCACTATTAAAACAATAATTGACATTTATTGAGAAATGACAGTTTTTTTTTCAATAACAGTTTTCAAACCCTTATGACAATTACATTTGACTTCATAAAAATTATATTATCATTTAAATTTAATATTATTATTTTAATAATTTTTTTTATTTTCAAAATTCACAAATTCATCAAAAACGAAAGTCTTAATTGAAATTTCTTATTACACAATTTGTTTTTGTTTTATCTTATCAGAATCTATTTTTTTTATCAAAATGATTTTTTAATTATTTATAAAGAAAAAAAATAAATTCATTATTATATTGAAATTAAAATATAAATATCCATATTATTAGGGTTACTTTGTTTCTAGTACTTGTTAAATTATTTTTACCCTTAATTAACCTATTATACTTTTACTATGGTAATAAATATTTACTACAATTACTATTCATATTATCCAAAAATTAAGTTGAAATTATTTACTAATATTAATTATGGTTATTTAAAATATGAAATAAATTTTATCAAAAAATCATATTTTTGGAATAATTGAATTTAGAATAAACTTTGCAAGCATGATGGAAAACCAATTTTCCAAAAAATGCATTTTCAAGGAAAATATGATTTTACTTTAACTCTATAACTAGTAATATTCTCTATTTTAATTTCAATTACTAATGATAGTTATATTTTCCATACATTTAATTTAAATAATTCCCCATTAGGTGTTGTTTTTAATTAATTAAAAATGATAAACATTATCCAATTTAAAATAGTTTTTAGAAATTTGTATTTTGAATCCTAAAAATAAAATTATAATAAATCGTGTATAAATATGATTTAAATTTAATTATTTAGATTAAATATAAATAAATAATACTTATGTTAATTTAAAAAATAATCAATATAATAATTTTTATTTTAAATTACTTAATTTATCAAAAGAAATGATAGTTTTACAAAAAAGATGTTATCTTTCACAATTCAGTAAAAAATAAATATTTCCCAAAAAATAAAAAAATTTAACACTAAGTTAATTTTGATATTACCATATAAAAAATTAAGTTAATTTTATCAAATAAAATTTCTAAATTTGTCATAAAATAATTTTATTATTATTTTATAAAAATTAGTTTTCAAGAAAATGTATTTTGAAAAACAAAAAGTCATTGCAAAAAATTGAGTGATTATTTATTAATCATTTATCAAAAAATTATTTTTAGTATGAAATATATATATTTTTCATAATTTAGTTAATCCTATTCATCTCTCAAATTTAAGATCTAGTTTATAATGGTAAAATTTAAATAATCATTTCTTGTTTGAGTTTGGTGTTGCATATCATATATGCTATCAAACATAATTTTCCTTTTTAAAAAGTCAAGGAGTTACATTATTCCCCATTTAATAAATATTTTCCTTGTAATTTGAACTTTATCATGTTAATAAATGTTTTAACAGTTAAAAAATATATTTATTGAAAACCAACATCATAAGAAGGGTTAATAAAACATTCGCATTAAAAGAGAGAAAGGGAATTATCAAGGTCATCACATAACTAGGGTTCCAAATATGAGAACATTATTAGAAAGTGGAAATATAAATATTGAAGAAAATAATATTTCCCAAAACTAATAATGAGAGATAAAGATCATGGTAAAGAGAAATTCAATGACTATAAACCTATGATGGGTGAAAAGACCATCAATTCATCCAAAATGATCATAATAAGAAAATTTTTTTGTTTCAATATTATTTTCCTATATTTAAGGAATTAATTTAACTTATATGATAGAAAAAAAAGAAATATTGTTTCTTGAAAATTATAATTTCATTATTTAGTCAATTGCTACTAAAATATCATATTTTCTCTAAAATATGAGTACTCAAGATGAATTTTTTATGCATGAAGCACTAGAATAATATTATAATGAATCACATAATACACCAAATAAAAATAAGTTATTTTTATTATATTTACTAAATCCAAAATAGTTAGCATAAAGTAAGATAATACTAAAAAAATAAACCTTAAACATTAATATCCAAAATTTAAAAAAAATTCCAAAGGTTTAACATCGATCATTTATTAAATAAATACCCCCATATCACAAATAACACCAATAATATCAACATTAAAGAACATTTTGACCTCAAATGTAGTATTATACCCTTTATATTAAAGCTACAAAAACAAACTATAATTATTATCAAATAATTATTTATATTAAATCAATGGTTATATATACCTCAACCCAATAAAAAATATCCTAAATATCATTAATCGCTTAAAAACATATTTGATCCTATAATATGTTTACCAACATATCCTCAATCACGATTAACTTCCATAAAAAAAAACTTCAAAATTTGTATCAATAAATTTAAACATAATATTATAAATATACATATCGTCCTAAGACTCACTGGGTTTATCCCAACATCATGCACAAAGTAAGGGTTATTAATCTCTAAATCATGTGTTTTATAAAATACCACATTATCAATATAATACTTTTATATGTTAATGGTACCATTAAACATATGTTTTGAATCCTTAAAGAAAAAACATTGTGGAATAATACCTAACTGGTTCATGATTCTTATATCCATAATTTCATTGATATATTACTTCTAAAACATAATTTTTAAATACCAATACATAAACACTTTAACCCTTACACTTCAACGATTTCCACAACATAGGTATTTCCTTAGTATAGGATTTAACACTTGGATTTGGGAATTGACTCAGATAATGCCCACATTATCCATATAAAATAAATTGAACAAAAAAGGGTATTGTAGGATGTAATCTATTCCCTTCCATCACACTATTCATTTTTATGACAAATAGATAATTTATAACCTATTTATTCACTCATAAAACACCTTTGAGTTCTTTTGTGGAATTTATCTTGGTTCCTCTTTTCAAATTTTTGAAATTTAGGAAATTGAATCTTCAATCCTTTATCACCTTTATTAGATAAACTTCATTGAGATATCATCCTCCTCTTATTTGATGTCTTAGGACATTAAACTATGTGATAGTTGTTATTTGTGATTTTTGATAGCTGGATTGGAATAATCATGAGATGTCTTAATTGAGATCCCATTATTTTAGGCATATTATTTAGGAATTCATAAAATTTTACATCACATTTTTTTACCAATTTGGTTCCTCTTATTTCCATACATTGACTAGAAAAAATGGAAAAATTAGGTATGAGTACTTTTAAACTATTAAAAATACAAATGTGAAGTTAATAACAATAAAGGGATATCCTATAAATGACATATATTTCCTTAACTTATGAATTTATTGGATTCAATCTAATTTATCTGTGTTCTAATTCCTAATAAAGAATATTATTGGAATTTTTGTTCTCTTAATAATAGTTAATAATGAGGTTGTGAATTTACCAAATAATTTCCCCTAGGAGTGTCAAACCAGGCGTGAAGTAAGTCATGTTGTTGTATACCAGTTCTTGATCAAGTCTAGCTTAATTTTGTGTTTTTTGGGTTGTCACCCCTTATTACGTATGTTATATATCCACATCCACTTAGAGTATTCATAAAGGGATTTATTTTATTGGAAACAAATTACTATATACTTTTCCAAAACATAGGGATGTTTTATTATACTTAGTGTTATCCATATGGCTTGCACTATATTTTTCTAATCCTAAAACCAAAAATAACTATAATTTCCTTTGATACTAACAATGATGACCCTAGTCTTTATTTCTCACTAATTCATGATTGTTTACATAATAATACACATAATAAAACCAAAAATATTGATAATTATAGTTTCTTTGGGTAATTAGGTACATTAAATAACATCTTAAAATGGGGGGGGGGTACATCAAAATTATTGAAAACTTTCTTAACAAGATCATAATTTTCCATCATTCTTAAAACTGGATAGGATAACCTAGGGACATAAATATAAAATGGATAAACTACAAATCCCATTAATATGGTAAAAAAATCCTAACATGAAGAAATTATTACATGTTATACAATAGATATTTCAATGGTATATAAAATGGGTGATAATCATACACACGGATAAATAGGCATGATATAGAATGATAACATAAAAGCAACATGGGAATGTGGAAACAACTTTAAACATGAAATCATATGAATAAGTTAATATTGACCACAAATTCATCATAACATAATGTGATTTGGATAAAATCCCATGCACCATACATGGAATCTCATGAAAATAAAAAATTACCCAATTCATTTGAGTGCTATCTGGGAAAACCCATCATAATAATATCTTGTACATTCATAAGTGTGCCACATAGATAATATAACATAAGAAAATATTTCATCACATTTAATCACACAATTAAGGATTGTGGGTTATATACATAAAAGTACCAAAAATTTTATGTGTATGTAAGAATAGGTGAATACCCTTGAGTAGAAATGGATAGGGGTATACACCTCACAAATGTTTGGTATGTAAAATCACAGTGATATTTCGACAGCATAAGAAAAATCCATGAAGATTAATTAAATGGATCAATGAGAGAGAAAGGGGTATATAATAACTTGGAAGTAAAAAAGGGAAGTATTAGGGATATATAAGAGAATAATTAAACATGATTTTTTTGAATTAATTATCATAAGATATGGATAGTGCTTGAATAACATCTTAGCATGGAAAAAGCATAGGATAATTTTGGTAGTGTAACGATGGTACAAAATGAATCCTATGAGTGATTAATGAGAGTTAAAGGGGTAATTAATCAATTTTAAATCATAATTTAAGTAATAGGTATGTGTAATATCATATACAATCAATAGGAATTGGAAGACAAAGTGTATTACATAAATCAGGTGCTTGAATAAAGAGGAGAAAGAGAGGATACCTTACTAATTTTTTCAATAGTAATGGATTTGGAAAATGATATAATGAGAGGGGATGAAAAAATTACTTATTATTAGGAAATAAATTGGATAATATATGGATCTTTATAAAATCATGAAAACAGAACCAATTTATATTAAAAAGTCTAAATACAAAGAAGGTGTTTGAATGGAAAAGAAGAGAGGGAAATCCCTTTCCAAATTTTGACATAGTAACCACTTATGTAAATGTGATAATGGGAACAGATAAATGATATATAATTATAATTAAATAAATTTAATATTAAAAGGAAAATTATAAATTCAACAAAAAGCATCCCATGGAGAATAAAAAGGATAAATACAAAGAAGGTGCATGAATTGAAAGAAGATAGAGAGAGAGGTCCCTTGCCTTGAGAGGGTGATTCAAAAATAATAGTAATATTTTATAGAGAGATTAGGAGAGCCTTGGGAGGAATCTATAGTGTGTATGAATGATTAAGGACATTTTAAAAAAATAGTGAATATTAATGTGAGATTGGGTGGTTTTATATAGTAAAATAGAGGGCAATCCTTTATTATTTCCCAAACATATTTCTGAGATGCTATATAATAAAATAATCCAAACCACAAAACTTATCACGGTTTTTCCCATGTTTTCTTCCAAATAGTATTAGTTTTAATTATTTTATAATTTAATGTTTTTAAATCATTAAAATATTACACTTGGTGATGTGAAAGTGAGTCATGTTCATAAAGAAATGATTTTAAAACCTTAAAATATAATATAGGTTTTGGAGGATTCATAAAGGCATTATAAAATTAATAAAATAAACTTAAAATAATATTATTTTAAATTATCAACATATATTTTGTCATGTATACCATTTATATCATTTATTACATCACTTTTGGGTTATTATGATGTCATAATACACATTATATATTTATACTGTATTTAATTTTTACATGAAAATTCAATCATCATAAAAAATTATGAAAAAATGTTATTAGATAATTTAAAAATTATTATTCCAAAATAAATACTTATTTTATAAAAATAATTTTCTAAATATGTTAATTTTTACTTTTAAAACAAGAATTGACATTTATAGAGAACTTTTGGATTTTTATCAATAATAGTTTTTGAACCCTTATAAGAATTACATTTGACTTCATAAAAATGGTATTACCATTTATATTTAAAAAACATTATATAATAGTATTATTTTATTAAGGTATCATTTATTTTTAAAATTAATGAAATAATCAAAAAGTAATGTCTTAATTGAAATTGACTAGTACACAAAAATACATTTTTTGTTTTATCCTATCAAAATATAATTTTTATCAACATATTTTCTTAATTATTTATAAATAAAAAAATATAATAATTATTATATTGAAGTTAAAATATACATATTCATACTATTATAGTCACTTTTTTCCTCTTCCTTATTAAATTATTTTTACCCTTAATTAACCTATTATCCTTTTACCATGGTAATAAATATTTATTATAGTTTCTATTCATATTGTCAAAAAATTAAGTTGAAATTATTAGATAATATTAATTATAGTTATTAAAAATATGGAATCCATTTTATCAAAATCAATTCATATATGTGTAATAATTGAGGTTAAAAAAACCCATAAGGGAAATAGAAAGTGGTTTTTCTAAAAAAACCATTTTTCAAGGAAAAGATGATTTTACTTTAACTCTATAACTAGTAATCTCTATTATATAAATTTAAATTAATAATTATAGATATATGATCCATAAATTTAATTTAAATAATTTCCAGTTAGGTTTTAATTTAATTAATTAAAAAGGATAAACATGACTCATTTTAAAATAGTTTTCATAAAATTGTACTTTCAAGCTTAATAATAAACTTATACTAAAATAAGGTATTAAGATGATTTAAATTTAATTAATTGGATTAAATATAATAAATAATACTTATTTTTCTTTTAAAAAATTAAAATAATAATGGTACTTTTAAATTACTTAATTTATCCAAATAAATGACAGTTTTATAAAAAAAATCGGTATTTTCACTATTCACTAAAAAATAAATATTTTCTAAAAAATAAAAAAACCACCCTAAGTTAATTTTGATATGATTATATAAAAAATATATTACATTTTATCATTTATAATTTCCAAATGTTCTAGAAAATAATTATAATATTTTTTTATAAAAATTATTTATCAAGAAAATGTATTTCGAAGAACAAAAAGACATTACCAAAAATTGAGTAATTATTTACTAATAATTTATCAATACATTTATGTAAAGTAGGATATATATATATAATAAATTATTTAATCCTATTCATACTTATAAATTCATGTTTTTGGTTATAATGATCATATTTATATATTATTTTCTTATTTGGGTTTGCTGTTGAGTATCACATAATCTATCGAACATAATTTTCTATTTTAAAAAATCAGGGTGTAACATGCGTAATATCACATATTGATCATATTTGTTTTGAAACCACATGAATTTATTAATCATTTCTAATATCTCTAGATTTATCAAGGTTATCATTTCAATATCACTCAACCCACTAGTTATCTCATATTCTTCTTTTACATATATAATGGATACTTGAAATGCCACTTATTTCATTTTATCAACTCTGAATTCAATTATTCCATCTTAAATATTTCACCCTCTTAGAATGAATTAATCTCATTTTAATGTACATATACCCAATATATCATATATTCCCCTTAATCCTATATCACTCCAATCATAAAATATAAAAATTAAGTGTTTGTGGAGAGGGGAACATCCATACATTATCAGGTAGGGGGACATGGGTGGCTATAACTAGAAAAATGTTTCTTTCCATATTCATTCCAAAGATTCATGGTGATTGTATTTTTTCCCACCAGTATATACTTTCTTATGAGTATTTGATTCTAAATCCCCTAATTTGTTCATCTTGGTCACCCTTTCCATGGTGTGATTAATCCCACTTTTTCATTTTTATTCCGTTTTCATACAACAAATTTTACTTCCATATATCTTCAAATCATTCTTAGTGTTATTTAATTTAGTAATACCACTAATTCATTTTTAATCATGATTTTATGTTGTCTTACTCTTATTCTTTTATGAATTAGTGAAAATTCCATGTGTTGTGATATTTTCAATTACTCTACTTATTCAATCTTTCTTCTTTCTCATAAAAAGATAGCCTCCACCAGTGTCACATGCCTATTCATCATCTTTCCTTTTTACATTTTGAATATATATCTTTATATTTTCTTATTATTTTCTAGGAACAAGGATATATTACTATTTCTTCTCAATTTTTAGAATCGTTTCTTTTCTATCCACGAAGGATAATGTACCATAATATCCTTTGATGGTTTCTGCACATCCCTTTAAGAGTCAGTCTCAACATTGTTCAAGCACATGAATATATTATTTAATGTAATTGATTTTATTTCCATCCAACTTTAATTATATTATTCATATGAGAAGTGGTCTTTCTCATGACTCATTTACTCCGTATATCAAAACATGTAATGGACTAGATAATTATTTCCCATTACATAGCATGTTTCCATGTTTTTTGGTGAATAGAGGAATCCTAGAGTAGGATCAAGGGAGTTTTGGAGCTATAATATAGAGGAATAATAATTTTTATTACTTGAATTATAGTTCACAATATGAGAGTTCAATTCAACTCTCTTATAGGAATTCACTTCCCATGAAGATAATTTTTTGGGGTGTGATTCATGATTTGTATAGTATATTCATGAAAATAAAGTATTAGGTTTTTGGCATGATGAATCTATATCTACAAACTCAATATGTAAACATTAAGTTCAACAAGGTAATTAATTATAGGTTAGGTGGATATGTGCAATGCATTTTTTGTGGGTTTTAAACTCAGGATATTCACAACGTGAATGGAACATCCACACTATGAAAATTAATTTAGAGGAATGCCTATAAATCTTACTGTAGCCTCTATTCTTCCCTAAATCCTCTAATTCTCTCCTCTTCCTAGGAAAATCAAGGATCACTCTCAATGCATTTCAAATCCCATTCAATTGTAACTGGTCCTCGACTTTCATGTTCAATACATTGTGATCTAAGGTGAGGTTTTCCTATTTCATTCATGGTTTATTCTTTGATCAGTCATTTTTCCTCATGATCTTTATTTTCATTCTATAGAGGCTGATATCCTTTTTTCTTATATAATTAATTCTATGTTTTTTGGAATATTTATGGAATTTAATTCTTATGGGTATTTAGTTTAATTATGGGAGAGGTGATTAGAGTTCTACATTGTTTTTTTTCCTGATAAAATAATATTTAAATCCTTGAGGTATGGTATTTTTTTATTCTCCTATTATTTTATGTGAAATCATAATGTAATCATGATTTATCTCTTTAAGTGACGGTGGACATAAATTTAATAAATATTAAACTAGATAAACTAAAGTAAATGGTTTATGGTTATAGCGATCACATGTTTTTCCATCATGATAATGGTTTTCCTCTTGATTTACTAATTATTATGCTATTTATGTGTATAATTTTTTATTATTTTTTATGATTTGGATAACATGCTAATTTTATGAAAATTGATGAATAATGTAAAGATGGTAATGTTGATTGGATATGAAATTAAAGAGGCATGTTTTTTTTTGTGAACAATTGTTATCATAATTTTATGGAAACCAAATGATTCCTAATACACTACTAATTAATTTATTATTCCATGTGTTAATGAAATTTAATAAAGAACATGAAGCTGTAAATTCTTATGGTTGATATTAATAAAGAGGCTTGTTAATGGAATTGTTCTACCTTATAATTTTTGAAAATATAAGTTATGCTTGAGAGCATGTTTATAAAATGTTTATCCTATAATAGTTGATGAATTAAGTTACCCATAGATTTAACCTATGATAAATTAATAAGTTAATTCAAGATCTTAAATAACCAATTGATTGATAAAGATAAATTTTTGAGGATGAGAGAGCCCATTTTCATGTGAAGGCTAGATGCCTTATTTTTTGGAGACTAGATTCCCTATTGAATTTATTTATTGTTTTCATCCTTCTGTGTTTTATCAGGAATCAAGTATTTCTATGCCACATGATGTGATCCTTGTATGGCTTATGGTTTATTGAGATATGGGTGAGGGTGCCTATGTTTTCTATAGAAATTAGTGCTTGATATGGAAGGATTCATGTTGATAAGCATGGAGATATTAATGGTGATATTCATGGTGGTGTCATTGATTACATTTGGATTGATGGAATGGGTTGTAGATGTTATTTCCCATTGTTGTACTAAAATTTGGATGCTTACTTGGTAATGTTCTAGTTAAAAGGTTGGATGGTCGTGTCACTTGTTTACCTATATTCCATTCCCCACTACTCAAGTCAGTTAGTTGTTCTTTGTTATGAATATATTTTGTGATATCTTAGGATACTTCCTAAAGTACATAAAATTTTGGAATGACAATGTTTAATATATGTTTTAACCCATGGGGTTGGTACTTGAATGGAATGAAAATTTTGATAATCTTTTGGAACTGTGGAATCAGTTGGGTTATGACTGGAGGGAATGGACTTTACTTGGTGGTTAATGAAATAATTCACATAAATTCAAATGTTTAATGGAGACAATTAAAAAAATTAATCTTCTTGAATGTTTATGAACTTATAGGATAATTAGTTCATAGTAGTGGCGGTCGGGTGTTTGAGATATGATAGGTTTTGTGGAGCCAAAGACTAAGTTAATCCCCATAGTGAGGTTGTGAGATATATTATATACTATATGTTTTTAGATTTCATGTTCTACCCCAACCATGTTGATATGGTTAATAACACCTAGTGGATTCTAGGAGGTTGTTTTCCCCAACATCTAGGTTGGCGAGGAATAGATGATTGACTACCTCTATAGCTTTATTCTATTCTCCTATTAGTATTATTTTATGGTATGTATAGTGGTTATCTTTTTCCACATATATATATATATGTATAGAGTAATTTAATATCTTGTTCTTTTTCACACACATGTATCTCTCTATATAGTGTCATATGGATTATTATAGGCATGACATATATGGGTTGTGATGGATTGAGGTATAGTTCAGGAAAAATGGGATTTGGTGGATCTCATAAACAACTTGGTTACTATCTATAGATGTGGAATGGAATTATGAGATGATGCGATGCATGGGGTTATTGGTAAGTGATGAGATGATTTTATGGATGAGGTACATGGTATGATACTTTATCCTAGGTGTGATCAGATTGGTTTCTTTTAAAGAGTGATGTCTTAGAATGTTCAATATTATGGTAGAGTGGAAAACCAATTGGGATATAGTAGAAGGGTGCCTTATTTTGATATTATATTATATGATCTATTTTATGCAATAATTGGTGAGATACAACCATAGTGAGGTTGGGAACTTAGCGTACATTTTAATATGATGAGTTAGCTTCACTTTTTGTTCACTTGTCTTTAGCTTGATTTATTTATCTTTTTCATGAGAGGCTGCAGTGAGGATTCTACATGTATACATTTTATTCTCACCCTACATATATATAAACTATTTTTAGGTCATCCATATTAGTTTGGTGATCTAACTAGACTTTACTAGCTTGTGGACTATTCAGGAGCTATTAGGGTTTTCATGGTCACTACCAAGGATTTTATTTTGGTACTTGTAGTTTCCTTTCTATAGTTGTTTAGTTTTATGAAATTACATGAATGTACTTTGGATATTCATTTAATTTTATCTTTATTAGGAGTTTTTTTATATTTCTATCTTACACCTCTCTTTTCTCATATATTAAAGGGTAATTCTTCCCATTTATGTGTATGTTATATCCTCAGTGATTATTGCTAACCCTTGGATTATTGGAGGTGGGGTTCATGTGTCATTATCTCATTTCCCTCAATGAAATATTAAGAGGAGTACCTTTGGGGTCAGGGGTTCGTGAGAAAGTGGTATCATAGGTTTAGGTTGAGGGATAAGATAGAAATTGGAGATAGGCACGGGCGAGGACTGCTAAGGTTGGTTGGGAAATAGTGTCAGCAAAATTTAGCAAGTAATATAAAAAAGAGATACGATCTGAGACATTGGTATTTATGGCCCCATGTGATATGATGCATTGACCATTAATTTTACTAAGACTACTAAGAAAAGTGATATTGGTTGTGTGGTAGAGACCTCAGAAAGGATCATGAATCATAATTATTTTCAACTACATTTAAAATGGGTAGACTCTGGGATTAGGTTAAAACTTAAATAAATCTTAAAAATTTCATATTCTAGGTTTAGGAGTCCCTAATAGTTTGTTATTTTTTTGGTATGGATCTAGGGAGATGTCCTTGTTTGGTTCACACTTAAGATATTCATCAGGATATGCTAAAAAATCACCATAGGGTAGAAGTCGATGAAGAACACTTAGAAGAGGACACTCCAATAGTTTTAGTTCTATATTTTTAAAAATTATAAAGGATCTATTTAGGAATTGTTGTTAGAGTAATAGTTGTAGGAGATGGAGATAGACATTAGTCTGATCTGTGATTAGAGGGAGAACTAGGTTTATTTGGTAGTGATGGTGCTACATGGAGTAGTGAAACTGTGGTGGTTATTATTCCTTGGGGATAATGAGGAGTCATATATCTCATGATAGAATTTCTAAGACCAGTTTTGAGCCACGTTTCATTCTTCAACAATGAAGAAGGGCAGACACTAGGATCTACTTACCCTTTGATAGGGGAGTTCCAATATGTAAGAGTTTGGGATCTATCTCTATACCCTTCTCCATTGTGCATCTGACCTATTTACATATGAGGAGTATATGGAGAGGAGTTTCAAAAAGGATTTTAATCTACAGATCAAGCACCAGGTCACCTTGTGTATACTATTGATATATCTTGAGGTGTTGGAAAGTGTAGAGGTTATTGATAGAATTATGGCATGGATTAGATCCTCATGATAGGGGTATTTTATCACATAGTGGATCTATTGTTTTGGGTTCCCAGTTTCCTAGTTAGAATAGATTTTAGATAGCCAAGGGTAGGTATAAACCCTCATCATCTAGTTTATTTGGGGGTGGTAGCTCTGAAGCCCCTTCCAAGTGATCAGATGCATGTTTTTCATATGGAGTGAGAGTTTATCAATGGTGAGAGTTCTTAAAATTTTATAGAAACCAACATACAATAGGTTTTATACTTTAGGTTCCTCTATTGAGATAGTTTTAACTAAGGAAGTAATAGTAGGGTTCTCCAAATTTGGATTAGAATATAGAAGACTGGGTAAGAATAGGACATCCTTGGGATAATCCTCATCCTCATAAACCATAGCATGATTATGGTGGTGGTATCCATGGAGAGAAAGAGTCTATAGAGAAGGTTATGGCCAACTTCATCCATTAGAGTTTCTAGTATTGGGTGATCCGGATATCATTTGAGGCATCTTTTCTTGTTTTACACTATGGTGCATGATTTTTTTGATTCAAGATATATACACTACTTTATATCACCTGACCTAATCTATTATTTGGGACTTTTGGTTGAGAGTTTTCTAGGGATCTTGGTGTTCACTTTTAAGGTTTGAGGTCAAGTTTATCTATATGAATTTTTTGGAGACTATGAGCTAGTATTGGGGTAGTACCACTCTTGGGGAGACTTTCTATGTTTACAGATACAACCGTATGATATCATCCTCAACATGAAATGGATGTATTTAGGGTTAGATGCTATAAAATTTTCAAGTATTAATATTTTAATATACAATTCTAATAGAGAGTCTTCCATGTTCATGAGAGAATGAGATCCTTATATGGGTTAGTGGAATGTTCAGTCCTTTCCTTCCTAGATGGATAAATTTATTCCAAGTTCATCAATGGCTCAATAGGACGTGTTTACTAGGGTTTTATAATAGTAAATTGATGTATTTTATAAGTAGGTTTTGGTGTTACCCCCTGTATGGGAGATTGATCTTGGTAAACATATAATGAGGCACTTTTATGATCATAATATCTACATATAGGATAGTTCCTTTTGAGTTTCAAGAGCTATGGGTACAAATAAATGATATTTTTATTGAGTTTATGTTCAGACATGTGTGTCACATTTGGGATATATAGTTCTATTTTTGAAGAAGGTTTATGGAAGACTGCATCTTTGTATTGATTATCACCACTTGAACTAGGTGACAGTGAAGAACCACTATCCTATTTTGAGAATTGTGGATTTATTTGACTAGTTAAAAAGATATGGTTGGTTTTCAAAGATCGATCTGTGATCAAGATATCATTAGTTGTGGGTAAAAGATGATGATATTTTTAAGACAACATTACAATGACATTATGAGAATTAGGTGTTTATTGTGTAATTCATTCAGTTTGAAAAATTTCCTAGTTGTGTTCATGGGATTGATAAACATAGTGTTCAGAGGGTTTCTAGATCGGTTTATGGTGGTTTTTATAAAATAAATACTTATATAATCCATATCTAAGTAGGATCAAATATAGAATTTGTGTACCGTTTTGGGAGTTTATCATCATCAACAGCTATTTGGGAGGCATTTAAAGTCTGAGTTATGGTCTTTTAATGTTTTTTTCATGGGTCATATCATGTACCAACATGGTGTAACTATGGATTATTCAATGATTGATGTAGTTGTTTCTTAGGAAACCCCAAGATAGTTACAAATGTGTGGAGATTCATTAGTCTTATAGGATATTATAGGAGGTATGTAGCTAATTTCTCTTAGGTTGTGACTATATTGACATACTTGAATAGAAAAGATCCTATGTTCTTGTGGACCGATCAGTGTTATGTATATTTTGAGTACCTAAAGGAGAAGTTGGTCATCACTCTTGTTCTTCATTTGTTAGAAGAGGGAGTTCTATTTGAGGTTTTGATTGATGCTTCATGTCTTGGTTTGGGCTATGGTCTGATGTAGTAGAGATCATTTTATTCATATAAGTCTTAGAAGTTATAACCCCATGAATGCTACTATACCACTCATGATCTCGAGTTGGAAATAGTCATGTTTTCCTTGACTTGTGGTGATTTTACCTTATTAGTGAGATTTTTTTAGTTTTTACTGAATATAATATACTGATTTATGTCTTGTCCAAGTGTGACCTAAACTTGTGACAACAACATTGGATGAAATTATTTTATTATTACATCTTTGAGATTTCATATACACTACGAAAAGGTAATTTTGTAGCTAATGTGATGTGAAAGAAGTAATGTAGTTATGTTGGGTTTGAATTTGTATATTCCTAGAGAGTTATAGAAGATATATTAGTGATGAATCTTGATATTAGATAGGTTTTTGATGTAGGTTTCCTTTCACAGATGATAGTATATTCACCTTCGGTGTAGTAGGTGGAGTATTCCCAGTTGGGGGATTATGAGGTTGAGCTTCCAAGAGATTGAGTTGTCCTTGGTGATGCTCATAATGGTTGGTCTAAGGATAAAAAATACCATGTGTTATTCTAGGGGAGATTTTTTGTCCCTTTGGTGATTCATGAGGTGGTTCTATATGAGTTCCAAAACACACCCTTGGTGGTACATCATAACATGAAGAATATTAAACAAACTCTAAGAAGTTGGTTTTGGGGTCTTAGGTTGAAGCATTTAGATACAAAGTTTGTCTCTGAATGATTGGCCTAGAAAAAGGTGTAGGTTGAACACTATGTTCCTGATGGTTTGATCAACCCATTAGATGATCCTCAGTATAAGTGGTAGGACATCTCGATGGACTTTTTCATTGGTTTACCTTGATATCATGGTTTTTTCAATGCACTATGGTAAAGAATAGACTATTTAAAAAAATCATCCCACTTTATATTGATTAATGAGTCAAACTTAGTAGAGGATTTATCTAGGAAGTACTTAAGGGATGTGGTGAGACTCCACCAAGTCCTAAGGATAATCATCTTGAATCGTGGTCCTTGTTTTACCTCCATGGTGTGAATAGGTCTCTAGTATGTTTTTGGCTCCCATTTATGCCTTATCATTTCTTTCCATCTACATATGGGTTGTAACAACTCAGTTAGGCACCACTAAACTAGTACTACAGTCTGGTTCGTCACATGACCTTAGGTGTGCCTCCCCGTATGGTGGAGTATTTTGACTAACAGTGAAGGTCTAAAGAGATATGTGGGGAGATAATATACTATTTATCAGAGTAAACCAAGAACAATAATCAAGATAATAAATAACATAAAATAAAAAGTAATAACCATACATCACATACCACATTCTAAAACTGGGGAAGTACCAAAAAACCTGATACAATAAACCTATTCCATATCATGATGGTCTATAGTGTTAATGGAAAACTAAAATACAGACACATTGAAAATATCCCAAGTAGGATCCCAGCATCATGTTTGGTATGATCATCCATGATATATACCAAGTCATCCATCCAACATAGGTATTTTACCCTTATCCAAACCTATAACTATGAGATCTACTTGGGTACCATAGGTGACCTGAGAAGGGTGTGAGTACAACTCAGTAGGCCACTACCAATGGTGTCTAATGAAATATCCAGTTTGATAATAGTTCATGCAATAGTGTTATAGAATAATAATGTTAATACATGAAAGGAAAAATGTTTTAGTTTAATGAATTACTAATTAAACATTTAGACCTTGTAATCTAGATGGTTGGGCCATGTACTATAGGGGTAACACATTAGATAGAATAAAGGGGGTGTTCATTTATCATTCAATTGTTGATACAAGGGAGTCTCATCCAAGTGCACACATCATGTAAATTTTTATTCCTGAATAATCATCTTGACACCCAAGTAAAAAGTATTAGGTACCATTATCATAACCCTATGCCAGAGATGCATAAGTCCATGTCCTATCATCCTAAAATAAGGAGAAGGAATACCATGTCCAACCTCATTAACCAAGGAGATGGAATTTTATTTCCTAGCTCTTTTCCCATGGGTCATGAACACCGTGTCCCATATAGAAACTATTGATCAAAAACCATTTATAAGGTTCACCGTGTTCTTTATTTTACACATGAATCTAATAAATATTAAAATTATTCTCAAATGGTCATTAATCAAATGTTTCACTATATTCAACCTCATTTAACTAATTATCAAATTAGGTCATTCAAAAATTTCATTATCCCTTCAAAATAATGAATCATTATTTAAAATCATTTAACAATTCATACATAATCCCCTTTCAGTATTTTCCATCAATTCCCTTTCCCATTAAATTTCATATTTTAATTTTAGTCATTATTGAAAATCCATTGTAATGACTGAGACTTTTTTAATTCAATTTTTTTCCTGTAAAAATGTGTGTTATATAATTTTGTACTCAAAAAAACTATATATATTTAATAATAAAGTTTGTATAAAGGGAAATGTGAATATTGGGACCTGACCATTATATGACCATTAGTAAAATATGATTATTGTTCAATATGACTATTGGAAAATATACTCTTAGTAATAATTTTAACAAAATATTTTGTGTTTATAAGTATAAATGAAAAGGTATAATTAATGAATAAAGGAGAAATGATGGCCAAAACTAGAAGGGTTGTGCTATATTAATCCATTTTGTCATATCTTGGGAGGGAGGTAGAATAATTGGGGTTCTTCCTTGAATATTCTAAAGTTGAGCTTCAATATGTGAATCTTGAATGAAATATCCTATAGGAGAAGTTCAAGTTAGTAGAAATTACCACTTGAGTAATGTTAGCTAAGCCACCCCATGAATATATGTCATCATTGCACACATTACCATTAGGCCATATGAAAGTGTTATAAGGGGTTATGTGTCAAGTGCCCAGTTACTTAATGTGTAATTCCATTATATAAATAAATTTTTTATTTAATTAATTCTATTTTAATATTAGTTTTTCTTAATGAAATTGAGATTGAATTTGATAAATTGATTTTTTGGATAGAAATTGTAATTTTTTAGTAAAGATATAAATATTTATAATAAACTAAGATATTATGAAAAATAATTATTTTAATGAAATTTTATGTTAAAAACACTCTTATTCAAATATAAATGATAAAATAATTTTATTTTTGTAAGTGTGAGAAATTTTACAAGGCATTTTCAATCTACTATTATTTTTAATAGTAAGTATTTTTATATTTAAAAGTTAGAATAATAATATATAAAAAATTATTCTAATAAAATAAATATCATTTTTGAAATCAAAATTTCAAAATAAGTTTAGGGTAAATCTTTGATAATTTTATAAAATACTTTACTTTTTTATGAATAGTAAAACCACTGTTTGAGTTTTTCTGTATGTTTAAAGAATTCATAATAATTTAATAATGATGTAATAACTAATTTACCAAAATCCAAAACCTAAAATATTTTATTTTATTAATATTAATTATTTTAATAGATTTAAATCAATTTCCAAATCTATAATTTACTTTCCAAATTCTAAAATGGAAACTTTTACTTTAAAAATGTTATTTTGAGGAAAATTTATTTTCCTTGCGAAAATAAGTAATATAAAATGATGTTAGACTCTTTTTAACTAAAATAAAAACGGTTTCCCAATTGTACAATACCATTGGAAATCCCATGGTTTTTCTTTTCCACAACCTAGGTTGCCAAGGTCTATATTTGGAAATTAATAAACAAATCCCCCATTTTTACTACAATTATCCACCCATTTATCCATTTAATTCCAATAAAAATTAATCATACATGAATATATGATATTTTTACCTCATAATAAGTTCTTAAAAGGTATCCTCAATCCCCAAAGGTCCCAATCCTCAAGTTTTAGGTGTCACTTTTCAAGGTAAGGTAAATATCCTTCTTTTCTCTTCGTTTAAAGAACCTTTTTGGTATATGCCTTATGAATGTTATAGTAAATATCTATTACTTAAATTTTATTAATTAACTTAATTAAAAATTATGTTTTATCAATGGTATATACTTGTACACTTTCTTTTTACTTTTTCTAAAACCATGTTTTATACCTATTATGCTATCGATTTTACTTCTCAAAATTTCTCTCTTCTCCTCATGAAATTTCCTTTTATTTTATTTTTGTGAATAAAAAAATGTTTCTTTTATAGGGGTATTCACTAAGATATAAAAATTATTTATTTTATTATGGTATTTACTTAAATAAAACCTGCATTCCCTTTCTGTGGGTTATAAATGACATAATGATCATGTTCTTTAAGAACTTTTTAAAACACCATCATTTTGATATAAAACATGTTTCTTTTATTATAAATGGGTTATTCATGAAATTTTTTAATATGATATATGTGTATAAAATTAATTAATAAATATTAATCGTGTACCTTGATAGCTATCCAATTCATCCAGTAAAGGATATAATCTATAGAGAAGATAAGTTTTATGATACCTTGGTGAGTAACCTTAGTAAGTTTTATGACACCTTAATGAAAAACATTGGTGATATATTTATGAATGTATCATTTAAATTTTATATAAAAATATCCATGTTATGATTCATGTTATTTTTATTATGATATTACCCTTTTTCCTTTTCTCATGCCTTTATGATATTCTTCAAGTTCTTATTGATATTTCTCATTGTCACATGTAAACTATTTCCCTTTCTTTCCCTTATTGGGACTTTTTCTCACCCTTTCCTTTGATGTATGTCCCTAAATTATGATATGTAGTAAATATAACTAGGATAGACCATTGAAGAATCATTTCATGTGGATTATATGATTTTTTTTGTTTTTCTTATATTAGGTACCTTTTTTCAAAGAAACTAAACTTTAAAAGATCCTCTGTTTGTACCATGTAAATTAAAAGTTTATATAATAAAAGGTGAGATTCCATAGTTTGTATCAAAGGATGGTTTAGTTATTTTTTGAAATTATTATTTTTAAACATTAAGTAGAACCTTAGGTAAAAGTTAAAATATATAAAAACATCATGTTATTATGGAAATGTATTAAGTATGTGGTTTCTGAGAAAATAAATCCTTGTCTCGATACGAACAAGTGGATGTGGCTCTAGAGAAGATATATCTCGGGGTAAAAACTAAAACCAACCCTTTGATCTAGACACAAATTTGAACTATTTAATGACAATGGGCATTCTTTCACTCTAGGTTTGAAACTTATGGGGGATATTTTCGCTTAATCACAAGATTTTTATGAACCATTACAATATATTTATAGAAAATGTAATTGATGTTAATGAATAACATGTTTAATCTTGATGTTTCATGATATAAATTATTTTAGAATTATAATATTTTTAAAAGAAACATTTTTCTCACTAAGTTTTTATTCATTTATAAAATAGATGGAAATAGGAGGAACCATGTAAATGGTGAGAACAAAAGATCATGCACTAACAACACTTTGATGAAATTAATAATGGAAAACATTAAAAGAATGATAAATCAACTGACTTGAGTTATAAACAATAAATTGAATCAAGATGAGAGACCAGATTTAGCCTAAAAAGATCAACTTTCTGTTGAGTCCTTTATGCGTTAATGACCAACTTATTTTAGTGGATCTACTGAAATATTGATTGCTGAAAATGTATAATATCTATAGAAAAGATCTATTATGTACTTTGTTGTTAGGAACAAGAGAAAGTCACCCATGTTGTGTACCATTTATAGGGATAGGCTGATCAATGGTAGACATTGATTAAAAAAATGAATCCAAGAAGAGAGGTTGAAGTTATAGAGTGGGAAGAGTTTAGGTGAACATTTTTCAAAAAATATTTCCATTGTTTCATGTGAATGGAAATGGAGATAGAAAGAATAGAGATAAAGAAGCGGGAAAATGAATATGTGGGAAGCTATGAGATGAAATTTAAAAGACTTTCTTGTTACACCTCCATATTTTTCATGAATCCTAATGGAATGGTTGATAGATTATTTGGTGTACTAAGACCCCATATATAGAAGAATATATCCAATAAAGACTATGATATCTATGAGGTGGGAGTGAAAAGTGCGATGAATGTTGAACTAGAGTTTGGAGAGACACAATGGTCCCAAATATCGAATGAAAAGAATAAATCTATAGATCGAAGATTAGGAAGGAACTTTGATCATTGAAGGGGAGGAAAGAAAGTGAAACTTCCCAAATGTAATAAATATGGGAAAAATCATTCATGGGGATGATTTCTTAGGAGTGGGAAATGTTAAAAGTGTGGAAGTGATGGCCATATTTCTTAGAACTATTATAGTGAGGTGAAGCCTCAACTTCTCAACACTAACAACAACTGGAAGATGGTGCAGACCCAGCCGGAAGTCCAATGCTATAAGCGTGGATATCATGGGAACTTTTCCAATAAATTTAAAAATCCAATGATAGTAGAGGGGAATCACCATCAACCTCAACATAGGACCAAGGATAAAGTTAATGTTTTTTTCTACCATGATGGATAAAGTTGAAGGTCCAACTGATGTGGTGGTAGGTACTCTCATTGTTCTATAAAATCTATAAAGTAATTCATTTGACTCTTGTTCTACACATTGCTTTATTTCCTCCATGTTTTCAAATAATATAGAATCAATCCCTAAACTAATAAAATTAGAGCTATTATCCATGAATCATGGATGGATTATCCAATAATAAACAGTGTATATAAACTCTAGTATTTACATTGGAGAGCATACTCTCATTGTAAATATAATAGTCATTCACATACTAGAATTTGACATTATACTGGGGATAGACTAGATCTAAAGGTTTAATGCTAATATCAAATGCATAAGTAAGAAAATATTATTATTATTAAATGGAAAATCTACAACTGTTTTAAAAGGAGAGATAATAGGACTTGAACTTTGCCTAGAAGCACCTCCTATAACCTTCTTTATTGAAATGTTTAGCTAACATGAATAAGAATTGTAAGTATATGAATAGAGAATATCTCTATTATTCCGGAATACATTGATTTATTTCTTTATGAGTTACCTAAACCTCCCTAGAAAGAGAGGTAGAGTTCTCTATTGAACTCATGCCTGGATCCAACCCGATATCAATGACCCCATAAAGAATGGAAAATGTGGAGTTAGAAGAATTAAATAAAAAACACAAAAATCTTTTGGAGAAGGATATTCTCCAACTAGGTGTTTATCCTTGGGTATAATATGTTCTACTTGTGAATAATAAGGATGGATCAAGGAACATATGCTTTTATTTTAGAGAACTTAAATGGATCATACTGAAAAACAAGTACCCTCTTCAAAGGATTGATGATTTATTTGACCATATTCATGGGGCTCAATTCTTCTCCAAGATTGATCTTAGATTTGGTTATCATTAATTGAGGTTGAATAAATAATATATTCCAAATACTTACTTTCAATCAAGATATGGGAATTATATGTTTTTTGTTATTCCCTTTGGATTGACTAATTCACCTGTTATATTTATATATTTAATGAATCATGTATTTAAGGACTACCTTTATAAATTTATGGTAGTTTTTATTGATTATATTATGATATATTCCAAAATTCATGAGGATAATGAGGATTATCTAAGGGTTGTATTGAAAACTCCAAGAAATGAGAGGCTATTTAGAAATTTCAGAAGATGTAAATTTTGGTTACAACAAGTTACTTTATTTGGGAACATTATAAAAAATAAAGGAATATCAGTTAAACCTGCCAAGAAAATAGTTTTAGGGGAGTGGCATCACCCTACAATAGTAATTAGTAGTGATAGTTTCCTCATTTTAGTAGGATATAATAGGAGGTTTGTGAAAAACTTTTCATGACTTTCTAATCCACTAACCAAGTTAACTTGAAAAGGGGAAAAGTTCATCTAGAAAAAGGAGTGTGAAGAAAGTTTTGAAGATATGAATAAGATATTTGTTACTGCACCTATGTTATATCTAACCTTTATTAGAGAAGGATTCATTATTTTTAGTGATGAATCTCTGAAATGGCTTGGGTGTATCCCCATGCAAAGTGACAAGGTGATTTCTAATGCATATCGATATTTAAAACCTCATGAGCAGAATTATCCTACACATGACCTAGAGTTTTTTGTGGTTGTTTTATCTCTGAAGATATGGAGGAACTATCTTTATGGGAATAAATATGATATATACATAGAACAAAAAAGTTTTAAGTATATTTTCACACATAATGAATTGAACATGAGACATGGAGATAGTTGGAACTTCTTAAAGAATTTGTTCAATCCATTATCACCCTAGAAGGGAAAACAATGTTTCTGATGCATTAAGTAGGAAAGACCCTGTTGTTTTAGAAATGATTAGGATTCAAGGGGATCCATTTATCAAGGAGTTAGTGAGGTTGTACATGGGAATCATGAGGTAAGAGACATCATCATCCCTACCCCAAATTTTATCTCAACCATCATTACTAGAGAATATCAAGAAATCTCAAATAGAATATCCTTTATGATACAAGAAGATAGAGGATATGAATAATGGGAAGTTTCTATAGTTCAATATTGATCAAGAAGGTGTATTGAAATTTCATACATGGCTATGTGCTCCATCTATTCGGGAAATAAAGAAGGAGATAATGGATGAAGCTCATAGATTTACATTCTCTATACATCCTTGAAGCACTAAATGCATAGGGACATTCATGGTCATTATTGATGGGATAATATAAAATGGGAGACTGAAAACTACACTATAAGGTGCTTGGTGTGTCAAAAAGTAAAGGGAGAGAGACAAATTCCTAAATGGGTATTGTTACCACTACCTATACCAACATGGAAGTGGGAAAATATCACTATGGACTTTATCACTTGTCTCTTGAGAATATCCAAAAGAAATAATGTGATATGGTTTATATTTGATAATCTCCCTAAGAATTTACATTTCATAACTATTTGGGAAGATTTATCTCTTAACCAATTTTCTAAGATTTATATAAAAGATGTGGTGAGTTTTCATGGAGTGAAACTTTCTATCATTTCTGATCATGATCCAAGGTTCACATCAAAATTCTAGATTAGTCTTCAATGTGCTCTGAATACTAAATTGAATTTTAGTACGACCTATCACTCCCAAACCAATGGCCAATATAAAAGGTCTATTTAGAAACTTGAGTACATTTTATGAACATGATAAATGGAACTTAAAGGTGGATGGGATCAACATCTCCCATTAATCGAGTTCTCATATAAAAACATCTTCCCTTCAAGTATTCGAATGGAACCCTATGAAGCTATATATGGGAAGAGATGTATAAATTCTACTTTTCATGATGAATTTGGTGAGAGAAATTTTCTTGGGCCTGATATTGTGCAAGATAGGACAAAAAGGGTTCATGTCATCTAGCAACACATTAAGGTTACTTAGAGTTGGTAGAATATCTATGCGGACAAACATAAATGAGACATGGATTTTGTTGCTGGTGAAAAAGTATTACTTTGAATTTCAACTTGGAAGAGAGTCATGCCTTTTGGGAAGAAAAGGAAGCTTAGCCCCATGTACATTGGCCCTTATGAAATGGTTGATTGTATAGAAGAATTGTCATATTGGCTTGTACTTCCTCCAAATATCACTCAATTTAATGATACATTCCATGTATCTCTCTTGAGGAAGTACATAGTTTACCCTTCACATGTACTGAATCCTGACGTGGTATAACTAGAATATGAACTCTCTTATGAGGAGAATCTGGTGGAGATCGTGGACTATAGAGAGAAGTTTCTACGCAAAAAAACAACCCATATTATCAAACTGTTGTGGAGGAACCATAAATATGAAGAAGTGATATGGTAATCAGAGGAGATAATGAGACAGAAGTACCCACACCATTTCTCAACTGAGATGATGAGTTGAAATTTCGTGGATGAAATTTCAAAAGTGGGGAATAATTTAAAAACCCAGATATTTTGAATTAAATTTGTTTCTTGAGAAAATGTTTATTATATTATTTTATACTAAAATATATATCTCTTTAATAATTATGTGAGTATAAAGGGAAATTTGACTATTAGGACTTGGCTGTGATATGACCATTGGAAACTATACTCTTATTAAAAATTTTAACATTACATTTTGTTTTTATAAGTAGAAATGGAAAAGTATAATTAATAAAGAAACGAGAAATGATGGCCTCAACTCGTAGGGTTGTGCCATACGAAGCCCTTTTTCGGATCTTGGGAGGGAGGTAGCATCATAGAGGTTCTCCCATGACCAAGACCAAGCTGAGCTTCAATGAGTGAAGCTTGACCGAAATCTCCCATGGGAGAATTTCATGTTTGTAGAAATTATAACTTGGGTGATTTTAGTCGAGACGGCGTATGAATCTCTCACCATCACACACCTAACCCTTAGGTCATATGTGGGTGTTATAAGGGGTTATGTTTCAAGGCCCTAGTTACTTAAAGTATAATTCCATTGTATCAATAAAATTCTTATTTTATTAATTTCATTTTAAGATTACTTTTTCTTAATAAAATTGTGATGGAATTTGACAAATTGACTTTTCAGTCAAAAATTTGACATTCCAGTAAGGATATAAATATTTAAAATAAACTAATATATTATTAATAATAATTATTTTAATAAAACAATATGATAAAAACACTCTTATTTAAAAATAAATGATAAAATAAGTTTATCTTTTTAAGTTTCATTAATTTTACTATGCATTTTCAACCCGCTACTACTTTTAATAAATAAGGATTTTTATATTTAAAAGTTAAGATTATCATTTTTATAGAATTATTATGATAAAATAAATATAATTTCTTAAATAATTATTATAAAATTTGGTTAGGGTGAATTTATGATAATTTTCTAAAATACATTATTTTTTCATGAGTTGTGAAAATACAGTTTGAGTTTTTTAGTATGTTTAATGACTTCATAATTACATCATAATGATGTAATAACTAGTTAAAGACAACCCAATACATAAAATGTGTTATTTTATTAATATAAGTCATTTGAATATATTTAAATAAATTTTCAAATCTATAATTTACTTTCAAAATTCTAAAATGGAAACTTTAACTTTAAAAATGTTATTTTTAGGAAACATTACCTTTCCTTGAAAAAAATAAGTAATATAAAATGATGGTAGAATATTGTGGATTAAAATAGCATAAAATTTTTCCCAATTTTCTAATACCATGGTAA
Source organism: Viscum album (assembly GCA_963277665.1). Classification (NCBI taxonomy): domain Eukaryota; kingdom Viridiplantae; phylum Streptophyta; class Magnoliopsida; order Santalales; family Viscaceae; genus Viscum; species Viscum album. The sequence goes on along the minus strand of OY728160.1, from coordinate 2,037,932,432 downwards.
AATACCATGGTCAAGACCACGTTTTTTTGATTTTCCACAACCTAGGTTTCCAAGGCCTCTGTTTTGAAATCAATAAACAAATCCCCCAATTTTTCTATAAATAACCACCAATTTCTCCATTTAAATTCACTATTAATTCATCATATATGAATATATAATAGTGTTAACTCCAAAGGAGTCATATAAATGAGTTATAAATCCCCCGTGTTGTCAATTCTCATGTATTAGGTGTTACTTTTCAATGTAAGGGAAATATCCATCTTTTCTCTTCATTTAAAGAACCTCTTTTTTTATATGTCTTATTAATATTATGGTAACTCTATTAATTTATTTTCATTCATTTCCTTACTTCAAGATTTTTTTTATAAATGGGAAACCCCTGTACCATATATTTTTACTCTTTTCTAAAACCACGCTTTATACCCGTTATGCTGCCGATTTTAATTCGCAAAATTTATCTCTTATCCTCAAGAAATTCCCTTTAATTTTCTTTTTGTAAATACCCAAATGTATTTATTTTCCTGGGGTATTTTCAAAGATTTCAAAATGAATTATTTCATTCTGTTATTATCATACATAAAACTCATTTTCTCTTTTCATGGGTTATAAATGACATAATGATCATGTCTATTAAGAACTTTTAAAATGCCATGGTTTTAATATGAGACATGTTTCTTTTATTCTCCAGGGGTTATTTATAAAATGTTTTATTATGATATATGTGGAAAATATTAATTAATACATATTAAGGGTGTTCCCTAATATTTCACTAATTCATTGAGTAAATAATTTAATCTCTTGAGATAACAAGTTTTACGATACCTTGGTGAATAACCTTGGTAATTTTTATGAAACCTTGATGAAAAAACATGGTGATACGTTTATGAATGTATAATTTAAATTTTTATTCCACATATCCATGTTATAGTTCATATTCTTTTTATTACTATATTCACCTTTTTCATTTGATCATTCCTTTATGATATTCTTCAAGTTCTTATTCATATTTCTCATGATCACATGTAAACAGTTTCACTTACTTTCCCCTACTATGAATTTTTCTCACCCTTTCCTTTATTGTATATCCCCAGGATATTATATTTTGTAAATATACTTAGGATGAACCATTTAAGTTTCCTTTCATGTGCATTTTATTTTTTTTTTAATTTTTCTTGTATTATGTAACTTTTTTATTCACGAAACTAAACTTTAAAAGATCATCTATTTGTACCATGTAAATGGAAAGTTTATGTAATTAAATTTAGGATGAAATATCCATACCATTTAACCCAATACTTGGTTTAATTCCATAACCCTATATTTCCCATTTTTATATTTCAAATTTACCCCTTTTTTCAGGGGATTGGCACACCCCATGGGTGGCCACAAGGCATAATCTTGAAATCTACAATGAACCCTATATAATCTATGAAGGGTCTCACATAACAATAATATTCTCAATTTATCTTTCATATCTAATAAAAAAATTCACAAAATGTTGTAACATTTTCACAATTCATATAAAAATGAAAAAACATCAATATTATGGGAGTGATCCTTAGACCACCTACCTCAATTTTGTAGATAAGAACCCTCCCAAAATTGACCCTTGATTTGAGATGAATCAACTACTAACAACAAAGATAATAATTCCATGAATAAATAAGGGTTAAGAGATTTGGAATAATATAAAATAACCCATAGTGATTATCCTATAAAATAGGATACATATGACTCTTAAACTCACCCATGGCTTCTATTCACACTAAAAAACACTTCAAACTCATAAGAAACAATTGAGAATGATCCTTGGAGAGGGAGAGAGAATCTGGTTTATACACAAGGATTTTGGAGAATAAATGGGGTGAAAAATCATGGAATAAAAATTTATGGTTAGTAAGGATAAAAGGTAAATTTACAATTTTAATGGGGTGTATGGTTTGGATGCACAATTTTCCAAATCATGCACTAACCAAGCGGTTCCCTCTACCCAAGAGGATAATATACTACATGATTTGAAAAACTATGTGGTTTCCTCTTCTCGAGGGGGGGGGGGTCTGGAGTATGGTCTCATAAGACCAAATGAATAGTTTTTTTAACCTTGTTCCACCCTCCCCTGGACTACATAGTTATGGTGAACAGTTAATACTAACTCTGTGATAACTGTGAACTATAGACTGGATGACATCTTTTCCCCCATTTTAATTTCCCAAACCGCTGGGAAACTACCAAGACCTTTACCACTCTTAGGATTAATTATATTAACAAATATAAATGTATTTATAACAAAATGTAAACCAAGACGTACCTCATTGTAAGTTTGGGATCTTACATAGACGGTCAAATATAGTGGACTATTCAGACTCTTAATGATATGTTGCATGATTTTGTCTTATATTTTGGAGGTTCATGCATGAGACACTTATATTTGGTCAAGTTTTATTATAATAAATATTTTCACCCAACCATAGGTATAGCACCGTTTAAAGTTTTATATGGATGACCATTCTATTCTATATTGTACTAGACTGGGATCAAAAAATCATTAATTATTGGGATGGTAGTAGTATAGAGCATGAAAGAGATGGTTCTGGTGATTTGTGAGAGGATAAAGACAGTGTAGGATCATTATAAGTCCTATAATGACTATATGAGGATACCTATGGAGTTATACATTTGATATCAAGTGTTACTAATGGTGAATCTCTATCATGGAAGTGAAGGTTTGTCCATGGGATTAAAATTTATCCATTGTTTTTTGGGTATTTTAAGGCATTGAATCATGTTGGATCCATTTAATATCATATGTAAATTCCCCTAAAGATAAGTTTCATACATGATGTTTTCCATGTGTTATAGATTATTCGTTATCTTCATGTTGAATCTCACATCATTTATTTGGAAAAGATCGATGTTAACAATGATGCGGCCTTCAAGTAGTAGTCTATAGAGATCTAATACCACCAGGAGAAGGTGTTTCATGGGTGAGAAATTCCCTTAGATCATTTCCTTTGGAGAAATAATGGTTTTTACGAGATCATATAGGAACATGAGTCATAGATACATGCTTAGTATCTCAATATTTTGATGTCTATCTCTTTTTTAGCGATTCTTATTTTTGTGGTTATTGACCTTTATCTAGTATGAGATGTTTTTCTCTTCTATGATACCATACTTTGTTTCTATCTCTTTAATGAGATGTATCTTCACTTGAAGAGTGTTTAGGACGTGTTTTCTAGTGTTTGGTAATTTTTTTTATTTTTTTCTCTAATTTGGTGGTTGATCTCTTCTAATGATGAGATTATTGAGAGTTATCTCATGGGGTGGTTGTTCAGATGAACTCTTTTATTTTCCTTCTCTCTAGGCTTGGTTTAAATTCTCAATGATAAGAATTGTTAGCTAGGTATCTAATGTAAGGGATTGTATTCTTATAGACCATTACTTTTCATTTTTCTGAGGTCTATAGTACTCATAGTAATCCTAGAGAAGGATCAGTGGAGTTTGGGAGATGAAATATAAATGTAGGAAAAGTTTATGCTGTAAACAGTTCATGACATGAAAGTTCTGTTTGGGGACTTATTAAGAATAGCAGTCTAAGAAGAGAAGTTCATGGGGTGTGATTAATAACATGTATGGTGTATTCATGATGTGAATGGATTGGAGTTTGGACTTGATGAATCTATTTCTAAAAAATCACGACATAAACATGAAGTTCATGATATGAATTAATTATAGTTTTGGTGGATCTAGGTGATATGTTTTTTAGCTAGTCCTAAACTCAAAACATTCACCACGTGGATGACCAATTCTCTCTATGAAGGTATATTTGTAATAATGCCTATAAATTCATCCTCACCCTTGGTTCCTCCTAAAATCCTATAATTTTCTCCCAATAATAGGAAACTAGAGAATATCTATCAATGTGTTTCAAATCCCTTCAACAATTATTGATCCCTAGCTTCTCATGTTCGATCTATGGTGATACGAGGTGATATTTTCCTCTCCCATTTTTTGTTTTATTCTCTAATTTGTCATGTTTCCTCTTGTTATTTGTTTCCATGCTATATTGGTTGATATATTTTTTTCTTATATAATTATTTTTATGCATTTTGGAAAAATTGTCACATAAAATTCATGAGGGGTTATGGTTTTCTTTCTAGATAGGTGATTAGAGTTCTATGTTTTTGTTTTGTTCTTGATGAAAGAAAATTAAAATATATGAGTTGGGGGATTCATTGTCTCTCCAATTATTTTATCTTAAATAATAAATTCATCATCCTTTATTTGTTTGGGTGATAGTAGAATTGACCTTAATTAATATTAAAATGGATTATTGAAAATAAATGTTTTATGACTTATATGATCACATGTTTTTCCACCATGATAACAATGTCCCTATTGATTTACTAGATAGTGTGATACTTATGTTTATACTTTTTAGTATGTTTTTTATTCTTGGTCTAACATGTTAATTTGATGAAAATTGTTAAATAATTTAATGTTCATAATATTGGTTGACTAAAGAATTAATGAGGCATGTTTTTTATAAACCATTCTTTTTATAAATTAATTAAAATAAAATTATTCATGATGTATGTTTAATTAATTTTTTCATCCATATGTTTATGGAATTATCTAAATAACATAAAACTATAAATTATTGTTGTTGATCAAAATAAATAGGAATGTTAAAAGAAAATTTATTCATTAATGTTTTCATAATTAGAAGTTATGTTTGAGAGATTATTTAAATAATTTATAATTTATAATAGCTAATGTGTTTAGTTACACATAGTTTTAACATGTGATAAATGTATCAGTTAATTATATATGTTAAAAAACCATTTTTTTTGATAAATATAAATACTATTGGTCGAGAAAGATCCTTTTTATGTGAATCATGGATGCCTTTTATTATGGCCTAGATTCCTTGTTTTCTCTATTTGTTGTTTTTACCTTCTATGTTTTCTCTAAATAAGTTCCTCACTATGCAATATGATGTGATCTTGGGATGGATGGTTGGTTAGTGAGAAATGGGTGGGGAGTATTGGGTTTGTGGTAGTATTTGGTTCCTGATATTGCAGGATGAATGTTGACATGTATGGTGATATGAATGGTGGTGTTGGGGATGACATCGAGATTTATGGAATGTGTCGAATTTGTTCTTTCCCATTTTTATTTTGAAAGATAGATTCCTTCTTTATAATATTTTTCTTAAAAGTTTGTATGGTTGGGTTTCTTATTTACCTGGATTCCTTTCCCCATTACTCAAGGAAGTTAGTTTTTCTTGGTTATGAATCGCTTTTATAGAATATTAGGATGTTTCTAAGAGTGCATGGAATTGTGGAATGATAATGTTTATTAAATTTTTTAAACTATGGGATTGGTGCATAAATAAAATGAAAATGATGATAATATTTTGGAACCATATAATGGGTTGGGTTAGACATGGATGGCATGGACTTCACTTGGTGCGTAAATAAATTTGAATGTAATATAGTTAATTAATGGATAACTAATTAATTTACATTCTGTGAAATGTTTAAAGGAAATAATTAATTAAATTAATCTCTTGAATTATTAATTTTTAGAGGATATTTAGTTCTTAGCAGTGGTAGCCATGTGTCTAAGAGACGATAACTTTAGTTGATCCTAGGAATGGGTTAATGAACATAGTGTTATTGTGATATATATTATATCATGTATGTTTTATGATTTCATACTCTACCCAACCCATTTCGTGTGATTAAAATATAGTTGACTTTGGGAGGGTGTTTTCCCCAACATCTAGGTTGGAGAGGAACTGGTGGTTGGATACTCCCTCCAAACCTAGTCTCTTCTTCTAGTAGTATTATGTTCTAACGTGAAAAATGGTATCTTTACTCATATATGTGTATAGAGGGATGTAATGGCATGCATTTATTTCACACACATGTATCTATAGATATATTATCTTATAGATTATTATAGGTATGATGTGTATGGGTTGTGATGGCATCAGGTATAGTTCATGAAAGATCGGCTATAGTGGATATCAAAAACTAATCAGTTACTATCTAGAGATGTGGCATGGGATAATGAGATGATGTTATGCACTAGGTTCATGGTATATTATGAGATGATGTAATTCATAAGCTTCATGGTATGATACTTTTTCCTAGATGTCTTTAGGATGGCTTCTTTTGGAGAGATATGAATCAGGAAATGAAATATTGGGGCACAATGATTTTACAGTGGGGAAGTGGTAGTGGGTTACCCTCTTTCGATATTATACTATATAATCTATTATATGTGATACTTGGTGAAATATAAAAATGGTGAGACTAGAAACTTAGCATACCTGTTTAGGTGATGAGTTATCTTCATTTGTTGTTCACTATAATTTAGCACGATTTCATTATCTTTTACTTGAGAGGATTGGGGAGGATATTAATAAGTATAAATGTTATGATCAACCTACATATATATAATATTTTTTAGGTCTGTAGGAGAATTTTGGTGATTGGTTTATAATTTAATAGCTCATGGGTTGCTCAGGAGCTGTTTGGGTTTTTAGGATCACTTCTGAGGATTTTATTTTGGTACATGTATTTCTATTTTTTCAGTTGTCTATTTGTATGATCTGACATACATGTATTTGGGATATTTTTTTAATTTAATCTTGAGCATGTTTTTTTTGGTATTTTCATCATATCTCTTTCATTTCTCATATCTTATATGGAAATACATATCATTTGTGTGTCTATTATACACTAAGTTCTTACATCAAACATGTAGCCTATATGAGGTGGGATTTAGGAGTAATTATCTACATACTTTAATTGATGGCATGTGATGGAAACATTTGGGGGGGGGGGGTCATTAAATATTGTTATCATAGGTTCAAATTGAGGGATATTATGGAGTTTGGAGATAGGAACAAGTTAGGACTACATGGATTGGTAGGGTAGTGATGTCAGATAAGTTTAGTAAGCAATGTAAATAAGGTAGACCTACTAAAACATTGGTATTTAGGGTCCCCTATGATATGATTCATAACCCTTTATTTTAAAATAAAAAACTAAGTGAAGTGATATTAGTTATGGGTTAGATACTAAGGAAAGGATCATGCATTATATTTCTAGTTTTATGAGTCCCTAATAGTTTTTTCATTTAAAAGTACGACTCCAATTTGACATCCTCATCAGGTTCACATCGAATATGTTCAATAGGATGTTATATAATATTAACACATGGGAGAGGTTCATAATGTCGACACTTGGAGGAGGAAACTAAGAAAATTAAAGTTCTAGAGTTTACAAAATTGCGATAGATCTATTTTGGACTCCGTGTCAGATGATTAGTTGGAGGAGGTGGAGATAACCTTCAATTTGATATTTTCTTGGAGGGAGAATTAGGTTTCATTGGTGGTGGAAATTATATTTTTATTAGTTCTGAATTACTATTTCTTGATCCACAGGGATCATGTAGTCTTAGTTTTCTTCTAGTATTAGTTATTATACTTTTTTAGAGTTGAGTTTCTCTCTTCGACCATGAAGGCAGCAAGTCTCCAAGAACTGCATACCCTTTATTAGGGGAGTTCCAACATGTGGGAGTTGAAGATATATTTCTATACCCTTATCCATTTTTAATTATAACTATTTATATATGATGAGGAAATATAAAGTAATTTTTAGGAGGCTTTGGGTTTAAAGATCTAGCACTAGGTCACCCTCTTTAGGCTTCGATGTATCTTAACATGCTAGTGAGAAAAGATATCATTGAGAGGAATCTATCTATGACTAGATAACCATGAGAGTAGAGTCATCAAGATTACTTATGCAATATATTTTTGGTTTGGGGTTCCTATTTTCTTGTATAAAATAGTTTTTGAATAGTTGAGGGTAGTTCCCAATCTTCATCATATTGTTTTTTTTATGTGTGGTAGCTCTCAAGAACCTTCTAAGGGATTAGAGTTTTTTTCATGTGGGTTCCAAGATCATAAGTATAAAGTGTTCTCAATCTTTCTAAGTAGGTAACGTTTAATAGGTGTTTCACTTTAGGTGCCTTTATTAAGATAGTTTCAACTGAGGCAACAAAAACATGGTGATATAGCTTTAAATCAGTAGATAGGAGCTGAGGTAGGTAGAGGAAATCTCCAAGAGGGTCCTCATACACATAGATAAGATCAAAGGAATGGTTTTGGTTTCCATCAAGGCTAGAGAGGCCATAGAGTAGGTTGTGGTTATCTGTATTCTCTAGAGTTTCTCATGTCAGGTGAGCTAGATGTTTCTTCTGTTACTCTTTTCTTGTATTCCACATCGGTGAATTATTTGTTTGATTAAGAAGATACAGTCTCATTTATATCAATTTTCTTAGACCATGATTCTAATATTAAGGTAGAGAGGCTTCTAGTTCCCTTATAATTGACTATGTTGGTTGGAGGTGGAGCTTATTTATATGAAGTTAGTAGAGACTGTGAGCTAGTTTTGGGGAAACACTAATTTTGGGGAGACTTCCTATGTTTATAGATATAGCCATAAAAAATCATCATCAGCATAGACTAAATTTATTAAGTGTATTTTATTGTGTATTTATTTAGGATACATATTGTGTTCTTTGATGCAGAAAGAGATTCTTCCATGTTATTTGGAGATAGAGACCCTTATATGGATCAGAGGTGTGTTCTACCCTTGTCATACCTGATAGTCAAGATGATGTTGTGTTTTTCATAGGCTTTGTATGTGGTGTTTCTTAGGGTTTTATAATATTACCTATATATCTTTCCTGAGGAATTTATTTCATTACCCCATTGATGGGAGATTTAGTATGTGATAGAGCTAGAACTAGGTTCTTCTCTGATCTCGATGTCTCTATATAGGATGGTGACTTATGAGTTTTGATTTCTATGGGTAAATATTGATGATATTTTATAGTGGAGATTTGTTTGTATGAGCATGTAACCTTTAGGTGATCTAGTTCTATTTGTGAAGAAGCTACATATTAGTATCTATTATCATTTAATTAACCAGGTGGTGGCAGTGAATAACCATTTTCCTCTTCCACAAATTGATGATTTATTTGATCAGATAAAGGGATCTAGTTGGTTCTAGAAGATTAATCTTTGGTTGATATATCATTTGATTCATGTAAAAGATTAGTATATTCTTAATACCAATTTCTGATGACATTATGGGAATTATGAGTTCATTGGGATGTTGTTTGGTGCGAAAAATTATGCATATATGTTCATAGGTTTGATGAACATAGTGTTTATAGAGTTTCAATATCGGTTCATGGTGGTTTTCATCAATGAAATCCTTGTGTACTCCATAACTAAGGAGGAGCATACAGAGCATCTATGTATCATTTTGGGAGTTCTTCTTCATCAATAGATATTCATGAATCTATAAAAGTGTGGTTCTAGGATTGTGAACTTCATTTCATGGGGAATATCATTTCTTAGTGTGGTATAGTCGTGGATCCTTCTAATATCTTCATAGTTATTTCTTTTGGAACCCCAGAGATAGTAGGATAGGTGCATAGTGTCCTTGGTCTTATAGACTATTATAGGAGATTCATAGAGGATATATTTTAGTTTGTGACTCCTTTGATATCCATTAAAAAGGATTGGGTATTCTTATAGAATTATTAGTGTGTGACAACTTTGTATTACCTGAAGGAGAAGTTATTCATCACACTAGTTCTTTTCTTTTGAGAAGAGGGAGCTTAGTTTGAGGTTTTTTTATGCTTCAAAACTTGGTTTTGGATGTGTTATGATATATTATAGAGTAGTTGTTTCATATGGGTCTCAGTAGTTATGTAACCATGAGCGAATATATACCACCCATGATCTCGAGTTGGAAGTATTCATGTTTTCCTTGAAGTTGTGGTGACATTACCTCATCAGCAGCCATTTTTTCTTTTTTACCAATCACAATAACCTAAGTTATGTCTTCTCCCAATATTAATAGAACTTGCTACATCGAAGATGGATGAAATAATTTCATGATTACAACATTAAGATTTCATATACATGGTGGGATTATAATGTTTACAGTGATTCCATGCATAAATCCGGAGATTCTTGGAGAGTGACGGAAGATCTCTCCATGATACATCTTGATATGAGAGAGGTTGGTGGTAGAGGTTTTATTTTATAGATGAAAGTGCAGTCATATTTCATGTAGTAGGTGGAGGAGATCCAATTTGAAGATTATTATGTAGAGGTATGGAGATATCTAGTTATCTCAAGTGATTCCCCTTTGGTTGGTCTAAGGATAAACAAAACCAAGTGTTGTTTTAGGAGAGGATTTTTATCCTAGTGGTAGTGCGTGAGATGGTTCTCTAGGAGTTGTATATACCACCTGTAGTGGTATATCCCAATGTGAAAAAAACATATTGATTTATGAGAATTCAGTTTTTGTATCTTGCCTTAAATATTTTAGTTATAGAGTTTTGGTCTTGATGTTTAGTCTTCCAGAAGGTAAAGGCAAAGCACAATGTTTTCGATGTTATGTTTTAGCTGTTGGATGTTCCTTATTGGATGTGGGATGAAATCTCAAGAGACTTCAACACCTTTTCACCTTAAACTTAGGGAGGATTTGATGTTATATGGGTGATAATGGACCATTTGAAAAAATCATATAACTTTATAATGGTTGTGGAGTCGAGATCAAAGTAGGTTTTGTCAAGGTAGTACCTGGAGAAGGTGGTGAAACTCCACAAAGTCCCAAGGAAGATCATATATGATTGTGATACTTGTTTTACCTCTAGGGTTTTGATATTTCTATATCATGCTTTTGTAACTCCGTTATTATTTATCCCAAATTTCCATTCCCATAAGAACAATCAAACAAAACAAACTATTCAAACTCTTGAGAATATTTTGTGTTCTTATATCTTGGATTTTAGAGGTTCATGGATGAGGAACCTACCTTTGGTTGAGTTATATTAAAATAATATATTTTACTCCACTATTGGTATGCTAACATTTTAATATTTGTATAACCAAACCTTCCATTCTCTATTGTGCTAGACTAGGTTGTATAGTTAATAATTCTTGGGCCAGAACTAGTGCAAATCTTGATAAGTATGGTTTAGGTCATTCGTAATAGGACGAAGGAATTACATGATCATCAAAAGTCCTATTACAACCAAAGGAGGAGGCATATTGAGTTCAACATTGGAGTGTATGTGTTCCTAAAAGTGACTCCTCATCATGGGTTATTAAGATTCAGTCATGGGAGTAAGATTTATCCCTAGTTTTTTGGGCCTTTTGAGGTGTTTGATCATGATGGAGTGATTGGATATTAGATAGAACATCCCCTATAGGTGAATTAGATACATATTGTTTTCCATGTGATATATCTTCCTCTTCATGAGAAGGTTTTGCAAGAGTGATCTATTCCTTTGGAATCATGGTGGCATAGAGTAGAGCACATGGGAATGTGAATCATAGATACATGCTCAGTATCCCAAGATATTTTATGGTTAACTATTTTCTTATATAAATACTCATTTTTGTGGTTATTGAGATTTATCTTATATGAGATGCGTTTACCTTCCTTGATTCCAAGTTTGTGGGCTTATTATTTTTTGAGAGGTATAATCACCAGGAGAGTGTTTGGGAGCTATTTTTTAGTGTTTCATAGTTTTTTTGATTTTTTTCTCTCTAAGTGAGGTGGTTGATCTCTTATGATGGTGATATTCTTGAGAGGTATCTCATAGGGTGATATTTGGATGACCACTTTACTTTTCCCTCTCTCCAAGTTTGGTTTAAATTATCATGGATGATAATTGTTTAATAAGTATATGATGTAAGGGATCAGATCCTTATTTCCCATTCCTTTTCATGTTTCAGAGTTCTGTGGTACTTATATGAATCCTAGAGTGGGATCAGTGGAGTTTTGGAGACATAATATAGAATTATAATAAGTTCATGATGTGAGCTATAGTTGATAACATGAGAGTTTGGTCCTTATTACAAATAGGAATTTGTAGCCTAAGAAGAGAATTTTGCAGGATGTGATTAAAAATATGTACAATATATTCAGGATGTGGATGGATTGGGGTTTGTATTCAATCAATATATTGTTGAAAATTCATGACATGAACATGAGGTTCAAAACATGAATTAATTTTAGGTTTAGTATATTTGGGTGACATGTTTTTAGATTGGTATTAAACTCAGGACATTCATGAAATGAATAAACATTCACACCATGAAATCCCATCTACAAAAATCCATATACATCCTTTCTCACCCTTGGTTTTTTCCAAAATCGTCCCTTTTTCTCCCAAACCATAGTAACTAGAGGAGATCACTTGATGAGTTTAAAATTCTTTTCGATAGGGACTGATACCTAGCTTCCCGTGTTTGATATGTGGTGATCTAAGGTGAGTTCTCCCTCTTCATATTTTGGTTTATTCTCTGATCAGTATTGTTTCCTCCTGTTCATTATTTCCATGCTATGGGGGCTGAACTCCTTTCTTCTTATGAAGTTATTTTTATTTTTTTGGTGCGGTTGCTGTGTGTCGTTTTTTTGTGGTTGTAATTTACTTACCAAAGAGTTTATCCAAGTTCTAAATTGTTCTCCCATTCTCAATCAAAGAACATTGAAATCATTGAGGTAGGGTATTTTTTAATTATTATATTTTTTTTTTGTAAAATCATAAATTAAACTTTTTTTTAAAAGCTTTAGTGATAGTGAAATTAAATTTAATAAATATTAAACTATATTAATGAAAATAATGGTTTATGGTCATTGTGATAAGATGTTTTTACACCATGATTATGGTTTTTGTCTTGATTTACAATTTTTTTTCAATACTTGTTTATGCTTTCTTATTATATTTATTATTCCCAGGTTAACATGTTAATTTAATGAAAATGATTAATGAACATATAGTCAGAAATATTTTTTGGATAAATAATTAAAGAGGCATGTTTTTTGTAAGTTTTTCTTCTTATAATTTTATGGAGATCATATGATTCCAATGGAATGATTATTTAATTTTTTATTTTATATGTTATTGTAATTAGATAAAGAACATAAAGCTAGAAATGAATGATATTGATAATAATAAAGTGGCATGTTAATTGATTTTTTCCTCCATAAAGTTGTTGAAACTGGAAGTTATGTTTGTGAGAAAGATTAAATAATTTATATATATTAATAGCTGATGACTTAGGTTACACATAGTTGTAACCTATGATAAATGAATAAGTTAATTCAATATGGTAAAGTGCTGGTTATTTGATAAAGATAAATGTTTGAGGCTAAGCGAGTTTCTTTGTAAGTGAAGGCCAGATGCCTTGTTTTCTAGGTTCTAGATAACTTGTAGGATCTATTTGTTATTTACTTCCTTCTAGTTTTGTTTTGTATATGAGGCTTACTATAAAACATGATGTGATCTTGGAATGGTTGGTGGTTTAGTGAGAGATAAACCGAGAGGCCAATGTTTGTAGCAATAATTGTCACCCGATAAGGTAGGATGCATGGAGATATACATGGTGATATGTATGGTGGTGTTGGGGATTAAATAGGGATTTATGGAATTGTTTAAAGATGGTATTTCACAATATTGTATAGAAAGATGGATGATTTCTTAATAATTTTCTCTTTAAGAGCCTATATGGATGGGTTTCTTATTTACCTACATTCCATCCCCACTACATGAGGTAGCAGGTTGTGCTTGGTTATTAATATCTTTTATGGTATCTTTGGATTGTTTCAAAAGTATATGGAATCATAGAATCATAATTTATAATGAAATTTTTAACCCTTATGGTTAGTTCATAAATGGAATACAAATGCTGATAATCTTGTGGAACCATGGAATCAGTTCATTTATTCCTAGAGAGCATGGAATTATCTTAATTTTTTATGAAATATTAATATAATAATATTAACTAATGAATAATTAATTAATTAATATAAAGATTAATTTTAAAATGAAATAATTAATTAAACGAATCTTCTGAAATTCTTGTGTAATTGTAAGATATTTATTCTTAGTGGCAGAATTTGAGTGTTTGAGAGACGATAACTATAGTTAATCCTATGAATGGGATATTTACCATAGTGTGGTTGTGAGAAATATTATATCTTATATTATTAGTTATTTCATATTTTACCCCACCCACATTGGTAGGGAAACTAACACATAGTAGACTCTAGGAGGGTGTTTTCCCAAACATCAAGGTTAGCAAGGAATAAATGGATGACTACCCCCTCTGGTCCTGATCTCTCCTCTTAATAGTATTATATGCTAGTATGAACAATGGTTATATTTCCATATATATGTGTGTAGAGGAATTTAATGTCTTGTGGTTATTTAAAACACAATTATCTCCATATATAGTATCCAGGAGATTATTATAGGTATGATGTGTATGGGTTGTGATGGCTTGAGGTATATTACACAACATACAGGTTGTGGTGGCTCCCATAAACTGCTTGATTATTATCTATAGATCTATAATGGGGTGATGAGATGATGTGATGTATGGGGTTCGTGGTATGTTAAAAGATGATGTGATGCATGAGGTGCATGGTATAATAATTTATCCCATGTGTCTTCAAGGTAGCTTCTTTTGGAGAGAGATGGATCAGGATGTGTAATGTTGGGGAAGAGAGGAAAGCCAATGGGGATGTGGTAGAGATTTACATATTTTGATATTATTTTATATGATTTATTTTTTGTGATACATTTTGGGAGATATCCATGGTGAGGTGGGAACTTAGCAGACCTATTTAGGTGATTAGATAGTGTCACTTGTTGTTGAATGGGATTTATCATGCTTTATTTTTGTCATGAGAGGCTTCATGTTCAAGATGTTATGTAATGTACCTAATTCTCAATGACACTAGACTTATAAATATTCTAGGATGTATTATGTGTAATCTTATGTAATAAATCATAAATTAATGCAAAATAAAGACATGTTTTATCATAATTGGTATCAAAGGAATGTTTTTTTGGATTAGGATTAGAAAACTTTAGTGAAAGCCTTAAGGATAAGACTAATCAGAAGAAGACATCCCTAATTTTTTGTAAAGTATAGCATAAGTGGTTTCTAAGAAATTAAATCCCTATATGGATACTACAAGTGGATGTGTCTCTATCACAAATGAACCTAGGTGTAAAACTCGAAAACACTGCATTGAGCTAGACTCAATTGGGTCTTAGTGCATGATAATGGGTCTTATTGCCCACCTGGTTTGACACTCTCAAGGGATATTCTTAAATAAATTCACAAGATCATTACGAACCATTATTAAGGTAAAAATGTTCATAAGAGTCTATATTATGAAATAGATCATATATTACATAGATTGAATCCTAGAAATTAATAAGTTAATGGAAATACATGTAATTTATAAGTTATCCCTTTAATATTTTTGGATTCCTAATTATGTGTTAAATAGTTTAAATATACTCATCCCTAATTATCCCTTTATTCTATTTAATTATTGGAAATATAAATAACCATGTAAACAACCAATGTGATAGGTGATGTGATGACACTTCAAACGAGATGCCTAACATAACATAACCTCAAGTAAGACATATTATGATTATGCCAAACTGGATATCAAAAATCACAATGAAAAACTACCTCATATTTTAATTTCCAAAGATATAAAAGAATATGAGGATGAAATCTCAAGAAATTCCATCTACTAAAAATAAAAAAGAAATGAAGATTCATTTTCATGGGTGTCAAAAATGTGGAAAGTAGGAGTAAGGGAAATGCCACAAAGGAAATCGAAGATGTTTTAAGTGTGAAAAAATAGATCATAAATTATCTACCTTCCATAAAAAAAGTAAGGAGTGTGATGAAAGGGAATATATTAAATCCTATGGAGCCTTTTTTTCTTCATTGTCTTATGTTTGGAGAATATAGGCATTATCTAAGTTAATTTTCTAATCCAAGGGTTAAATTCCAGACTAAGGAAGGACCTATTCCAAAAAATAGTTGAATTTTAAGTGTTGAAGTGTTTATATATTATTATTTTAGAGTTATGTTGTAGAAGTATTTTTATCAAAGACATTATGGATATAAGAATAAGGAAATTTATAATGATTTTTCCATATTAGTTTTTATTTTAGGATTCAAAACATATTTTTAATAGTATCGATAATATATAAAAGTTATTTAGTGATAAAGTCATATTTTATAAAACACATTTTTGAGGGATTGATAACCATTAATATGTTTTTGATGTTTGGATAAAGATTATTGTGATGATAATATTTAAAATAATTAATACCACTTTTGGAGTATTATGTTATAGATTTTTAGTGTGATATTTTGGGAAACATATTATAAGTTCAAATCCTTTTGATTTTAAGGCTATTAATGATATTTTAAGAGATATTTTATTTAGGTTGAGGTGTATATATTCATTAGGTTTAATATAACAGATTATTTGAGAAGAATTATTTCATGTTTTTTGAGGTGTAAGATGAAGGGTATAAGGAAAAATTTTCGGTTAAAAATTTATTTAATGTTGATGTTATTGGTGTTATTTGGGATATAGGGGTATTTATTCAAGTAATGATCTATGTTAAACATTTGGAATTATTTTGGAGATATTGGAAGATTAATTTATTAATTTTAATTAATTTTTATAATTGTCTTACTTTATTCAAACCATTTTGGATTCAGTAAATAAAATAGGAACAACTTGTTATTATTTTTTGGATTATAATATTCATTAGAAGCTTATTCTATTTCTTCTAGTATACAAAAGATCATATTGAGTTCTCATCATTTGGAGAAAAGGATGATATTTTAGTGGGTATTTATTAAAGGATGAAATTATTCTTTACAAGAAAGTATATTTCTTTATATCCCTAGTTTAGATGGTAAAGGAATTCCTTAAATCTAGTAAAATAATATTAAAACCCATATGTTTTCATATTATAATCATTTCTGATGAATTGGTGGTCTTTTTTCTCATCATGTATTTATGGTGTTGTGATCATTGAATTTATCCTAAAAATGTTCTCTATGACACTATATTAGTTATTTGGTGTTATTTTTCTCTTTTTATTTTTATGTTTTCACTTACCACTAATGTTATCATACTTGGAAACCTAGTTATGTGATCACCTTTGTACTTCCCTTTCTCTCTTTTCAAGTGGATCTTTTATTAACCCTTTTTATGATGTGGGTTTTCAATAAAGTTGTTTTTAAGTATCAAAAATTTTCTTACCAAGTTCATGTTTAAATTGTGAGGATTTGATTTATCAAGGGGGGAATACTGTAATGCCCCATGTTTTTATAATGAAAAACTATCTTTGATAGAATATGTGATATGAAACATCGAACTCATACAAATAATGATTATTTAAAAACGACTGTTTTACCCATTACATTAAATTTTTAGATATGAGTTGGATTAACTACTTTATGATATATATATATATATATATATATATATTCCTTACTCAACATAAATATATTGATGAATTTTAAGTAAATAATTAATCAATTATTTGTAATGTCTTCAAAAAAATGTTTTCTTCAAAAATGTTTTTTATTTCTTCTTGTGAAAAAATATTATAATTATTTTCAAGAATAGTAAAAAAATCTATTTGATAAAATGAACCTAATTTTTAATATTTTCATATCAAAATTAACTTAGTGTGTAATTTTGATATTTTTTAGGAAATATTGATTTTTCAGTAAACATTGAAAAACCCCAATTTTTTGTAAAATTGTCATTTATTAGGACACATTAATTAATTTAAAATGTCCCATTATTATTTTAATTTAATTAAAATTTAAGATAATTATTCTTTAGTTATTTTTAATCCAATTAATGTCATTTAAATCATCTTTATACCAAATTTTAGAATATGTTTTTTAGGCTTAAAAAACATATTTTTGAAAAATGTTTTTAAACACATAAAGTTTCTCTCTTTTAATTAATTAAAAATAACCCCCAATTGATAATGATTTAAATTATATGTATATATTATATATATAATTAGTTATTTAAATTCATATAATGAATATTACTAGTTATAGAGTTAAAGTAAAATCATCCCTTAAAAAATGCATTTTTTTAAAAATAGAATTCTATCACACTTGAAGGTTTTATTTAAATTAAATACTTCCAAATATTTTAATTTATTTTTATAAATAGATTCAATATTTTGTAATCAACATAATTAATATTAGGTAATAAAGTCAATTTAATTTTTGGACAATATGAATAGTAACCGTAGTAAATATTTACTACTATAGTAAAAGTAAAATAGGTTAATTATGGGTAAAACTTTAATGCTAATAATTTAACAAGGACTAGAAAAAATAGAATCTAATACTATTAATATTTATATTTTCATTTAAAAATATTAATGATTAAATTTTTTACTCTATAAATGATTGGATAATGATAAAAATTGTATTTTTGATGTGTTAAAAAATAAATCGTAATTGGGGTAATATATAGTTTTATATAAGACACTCTTTTGATTAATTAATTAAATTTTCAAAAAAATAATATTTTAATTAAATATTATTATTAAATAGTATATATTAAATATAAATTATAATATAATTTTATGAAGTGAAAATGTACTTTTTATAATGGTTAAAAAACTGTTGTTGTCAAAATATCATAGTATTTATCAATAAATATCAATTAATTTTTTAAAAGTGAAAATTAATATATTTATTAAATTATTTTTATATAAAAAATATTATTTTTTAATCATCATGTTGAAATTATACAAGTGCAATTTTTTCATAATTTTATGAAACACTAAAATTTTCGTGTAAAAATTAAATATGGTATAAATATACAGTGTGAATTATGATATCATAATGACCCAAAGGTGGTGTAATAAATGCTATAATGGGTATAAAACCCCAAATATATGTTTACCATTTAAAATAATGTGATTTTAAGTTTATTTTATTAATTTTAAAAAGCCATTATGAATCCTCCAAAACCTATATTATATTTTAAGATTTTAAAATCATTTGTTCATCAACATGACTCACTTCCACATCATCAAAGGTGATATTTTAATAAGATATTCCCTTGTAATTATAAAATAATTAAAAAAACGTCTATTTTCTAAAAACCACTGGAAAAACCCATGGTAAGGTTTGTGGTTTTAGTTATTTTATTATATAGATTCCAAAACCTAAATTTGGAAAATAATAAAGAACTCCCCTCTCTTTTCATATAAAAAACCACTAAATATCCCCATTACCTTCACTAAAACTACTTGGACCACATAATTACTCTTACCTACCATCTCCATTTTCCTACTAATGTTCCCTAGTCTATCAATATGCTCCTCCCAAACTTTTTGAATTGCCTTCTCAAGATAAGGGATTCAACCTCTCTTCTTTTTAATCATGAATTTATTTTATGTTATACCTATTAATTTGCAATTTTTTTGTTTGGGTATGTTTTTATACATCCCAATTACTACCCATTTTTAAGTATATGTGATTAGATACCCCTTTAACTCTCATTAATACCTCCCATGAACCTTTATGTACGCCCGTTATGCTATCGAAATTTTCCTGTGATTTTCCGTACCAAAAGTGAGGGACAGTTCCCTATTCTTTTTAATTCATAAATCTTAATTAAATTTATCCCTTTTTAATAAAATTTTTTAATGTTTTTATGTCCTTATAAATATTCCTTTACAATAAAATTTATTTCCTAATAATGAGAGATCATTTATCCCCTCCCATTATAGCATCTACCAAAGCTGTTACTATACCAAAATCCTTTCCTTTTCCTTTTTATTCAAGTATATTTGTAATTTTAAGACTTTTATTTCCTTTTAATAATGTTTGTAAATATCCCTCCTACTATCCATTTTATATCCAAATGATTATAAACCCCTTTTCTCTCATCAATCTATTTTATCAATATTTAAGTATTGTGGTTATGCTGCAGAAATTTCACCACAATTTTCCATACCAAACAATTGTGTAGTGAACACCCATACCCATTTACTATCAATGGTGTTCACCTTTATGCACTTATAATTATTTTATTTATGATATACATGTATGTACTCCACATTACCTAATCGTGGAATTAAATATGATGAAATATAAACCTCTTTTAAATGATCTATATGCCACACTTAAGCATGTACATGATATGAAAATGAATGGTTTCATTAGAATTATATAATGATATAATATTTTAGGTAATATTTTTGTCTCATTAGTCTAAGAACCCGATTATTCCTTTGAGGTATGGTCACTTATTTTCTTTTTTTCCTTTGAGTTATTTTCAAGAAAACAATAGAGATTTGGGAAAAGTACTAGAATCAGGGGTCATAGGCTTTGTGATCCTAAGAACATGACACGTATCATGTCTGTGTATGAAGGTAATACATGGTGTGTGGGAATGTCAGTAATAGAAAGAGGAAAAATGAACTACACGCTGTGTACTTCATAGTACACACCGTGTAGTCATGTTGGCTAGACCTGGAAAGTAACTTGCTAAAATTCAGCCACCAAGTGAATAGTTAAATGATATGCATGTCGTGTATATGGACTTACACAATGTGTATTTTGTGTTTTTCACTTAAAATGGGCATTATCCTCTCTATTTGTTTGATTGGATAGTGGGATTTATGGGGAAACTCAAGAGGATCACCATAACTTCAACCTCTTCTCGGTTGATCATCCGAACTCTGAATCAATCATTGTCGGTCTCGTTTGAACCCAATCGGTTAGCTCTTAATTACTCTTCAGCTGTTCTTGGTGATTTTTGTTTTCGAATATTTTATTTAAGGTTGGGTGAATATTCTTTTTTCTCATATCTATACCATTATATCTTGAATTGTAAGTCGAGACTAGATTAGGAGAGTCATACTACGATGAGTTAGGTGGTCTCGTTCTAATTTTTTAATGTTAAGTTGTTTATATGTGTCGTTGTGTCATGCACCCATGTTTGGGGTATCTCTTTGTTCAGAAATTTTCCCGTGTTAATTCCTAAGGATGTTTAGGTGATTAATTATATGAATTTAATCATGTTGAAACTACATTTTTTAATTAAGGGCCACCTCGTGGGTGTGTTTCACTTTGAAAGCTATTTTTGGGCCTTTTGGCTTAGGATAACCATGGTTATACCTCTGTTCTCCATGTTATGTGTTGTTTACAATGAGTTGGTTAATTAAATGCTTAATAATGTGAATTTTTTACTTGTTAACCATGTAATAGTGTAAATATTTCATGTGTTTCCTTAGGTTGAATTGCTTATATGTCGGGTTTGGCCATGTTGAATTATTCTTCCTATAGGAAGAGATTTTTCCTGCCTGTAGGAAAGGTTTTTTTGTGCCTGTGGCCTATGTTTTGTTATGCCTATGAGCAATTGCCTATGGGAAATGATTTTTTATATTAGTGGAATGACTGAGGGAAATATTTTTGATTGTGGTTTGACTGTTGTAATGACTTATGATGCATCTTCCAAGCTAAAGAATCTTGGATTCGATTGTCATTTTACTTGATAAATTGCCTTCTGAGGTATCTCGTCTATTTGGTTGGATAAGGGATTGAATAGCCATATATTAATCCCAAGAACATGTGATTTTATGTAATTGAATTTCTTAATGATAATTAATGGTATAAATGGAACAAGAATTATAAGATTGTTTACTTTTGATTACTTCCTAGTTTAGTGATTTCATTATTATACACTACTGCAACATATACTCACTGATAGATTGGCACTGACCATTGGTGGTTGACTACTGGAATTTATTTCTCACACCCTATTTAGGTCATGATTTTGGGCCCAAATAGACTATATTTCTACAGGTGTCGATAGGGGAAAGGCTCCTCATATAGGTACTTGAGTGCTGATTAGGAGCAAGAGAGCTTGGGACCAAGCCAAGGCTTATGATTCAACTGTGTTTCATTTTATATTGTTGTACCTTATTATTGTATTGTACTTGAAAATAGGGTATCCTATTTTCAATAATTTATTATAACATGTGAGAGACTGCATTATTCTAATATGATATGCCTTCTGGGTATCTTTAACTTTCATTCTTCCATTGTTTACATTAGTTGTTGTTGTTTAATGCTTTCGGTATTGATATTATGTCTTAAATTGTGTTTCACTCTACTAATAAGGGAATAATTTCCCAACTATTACACCCTAGGACATCACTGTTAGTCGGAAACCTTTGGAATTTAGGGAAGTGTGCGTGAGGCCATGTGGCCAACCGGGTACGGGGCACCTTTTAGTGGCTTCAGCACCTGGGATGTTACAAAGTGGTATTAAAGGGGTTTCTTTTCAAATTTTATTTACTATTTAGTGACAATGAAATGAATATGGAATTTGGTAAGTAGATTTGCTCAAGTTTAGCTACCTCATGTACATGGAAAATCCAAATTTCCTCAAATTAAATTGTGCTATTGGATTTTGAGCTATTACAGCTGATTCAATTTCACCATTGGGTGAAACACTTGTTTTGTGCTATTATTATTATTGTTATTGTGGTTCTGCTTTGTTGTAACCCGATGAGATAAGGGTATGTCATCCCATGCATCATATAGGCACTTGTTAGAAATAAAATTCCATACATACTTTCCATTACATTTAGGGATCATTACGGATGCTTGTTATTGTGATAGTACCATGATAGATGTGCATGCTGTTATGATAGGTGTATTGGTACATGATATGGTTCAGATTGAATGAATGAAAAAAATTGGTTCCTGAGGTGTATGGGCCCTCTTGGACCCGAATTTGGTGGATCATGGTTCAACCTTTTATATAGAATTATGTTATGTTATGTTATGTATGGGTGAAAAACTTTGATTTTCAGGGAGTTGGCCCCTCACAAATCAGATTTTGGCATACTGTGGATTATTTTGAAAAAAATAGGGTTCCGGGGAAGTTTCTGAGGCCTATTGTCTAGAAACACAGACAACACGACATGTGATTCTATGAACACATGCCATTTGTTCTTCCTGTTCAGGGAAGAAAGGTTTTTCTTAAATACATGTTGTGTACATTCTATACATTTCGTGTAGTATAGGAACGTGTAGCGAGCCATGTGAGAGAATACATGGTTTGTTGAGTTTTGATCAAAACGCACAGTGTACTTTTGATACACGTCATGTAGGCTACCCATGCAGAATCTATGTGGATCTAGCCATGTGGGAGTACATGGCCAGGAGGATAGACTTGTGTACATGCCATGTGCATGTGGAATTTTCCGTGTACCAGGGGTTGATACATGCCCAGGCTGACGGTAGAACATGACCATGTGATAGCATAAGGGTATATGTTGTGTATTATTTCTACATGCTGTGTAGTCCCTTTTTGTCAAAATTTTAGGGTCTTTTACTATTTTGTTTTGGCACTCCTAAATGGAAAATCTTGATGATGATATTGAACTAGGGAATGTTCTTGACCTTATAGAGTCATGCTGTCGTGACAACCATGAGCTGTATTCTAGGAGAGAGGAAATGATCATACTCCAGAAATGGTTGTCCATGGGTGACCAATGGATCCTCCAGTTATTCCAGCTATAACACCAACTGTTATACTAGATGCAGGTTATGATGCATAGTTTTGTGAAGGTTTTATGAGGTTTATGCAGAACTTTCAAGGAGCACCATAGGCTTTCACATCTATGGTAGAGTTGATGCGTATCTTCTAGAAGCAATATCTGCCTACATTTTTAGAGGATGGAGGACCACAGGATATGGAATCATGGATGGAATTAGTAATGACTATCCTCAAGCATCAGGAGTCACCTCTCAAGAGGAGGGTCAAGGTCATGACATATATGATGCGTGATTATTCCAAGATATGGTGAGATGTTATCACATAGGAAGGGAATCATTGGGATATGACATAGAAAGACTTTCAGGAATCCCTTTATGATTAATATTTTCCCAAGATGCTGAGGGCTGACGGAGCCCAAAAGTTCATGAATCTAGAGAAGGTAACACTGTCAGTTATGGGCTATTCTACCCGGTTTGCTGATCTTTAGTGATTCTCAACTATTCTAATGGGTGACGATGTATCAAATGCTATACTATTTGAGGATGATCTCAAGGTTTATATCCGATCATAGGTGAATGTATTTAAGTTTCCTTCAGTCTCTACTATTGTGAATCATGCGCTAATCACTGAGAAAAAGCTTTGAGAAGCTAGTGGTGCGACCCAGGGTGGTTTGACACCAGTTTCTAGTACTTTCTCAACCATAAAGAGGAGTTTTCATGGGGAATTCTATTGTAGTGAAAGTACTATCCATAAAGATTCTTCCGGTGGCTAGGTAACATGCTACCAGTGTGGAAAGGTTGGGCATAGGAGACCTCAGTGCCCAAGGGACCTAGTAGAGTGTTGAGATTGTGGTAGGATGGGCCATCTACAACACTAATGCATGGAATTTCCACCATTGGCTTGTGAGAGAGGTTCTGTACATACTCCACCTGTAGGATAAGGATCAGTATCTTCTCACAGGTCTAGAAACTGGAATGTGACAAGGCGTTCTATCCAAGGTGGTGGTTGTGGCTTTGGTAGTCAGACCCTAGGAGCTCAGTGACAACAGGGTGGGTCAGATTAGGGTATCCAAGCAGTGTCTCAGGGCCATGTAGTAGTATAGGTCTATGCAGTGCAACAAACCCAACATGAGTAGGATCCCAGACCTTCTATTATCAGAGGTACTATCCTAGTCACCACTTTTATATCTTATGAACTTTTTGATACTGGTTCTACACATTGTTTTATATCTTTGGTCATTGTGGAGAGACTTGGGCCATGTTTTTATACTTATTCTGATGTTATGATGCTAGACACTTCATTATGGATTAGGATGACATGTGCGAATTAGTGCAAGGAGTTCCCCATGAGATTGGTGGGTATCACTTTCCATGGAACCTCTATGTCTTAGAGATGACAGGCTTAAATTTCATTCTTAGAATCGATTGGTTGGCTCCTTTTTGAGCCTTTGTTGATTTCTATTATTGAAGGGTGAGCTTCATGTCACAAGAGGGTGGAGAGTTTTTACACAAGGGTGAATGGGATGTCCATGCGAGTAGATCTGGACCTGAGCATCGTGGGTTGGGCGGGATGACAGCCTTGACTGTGCGTTTATATCTGGATGACCAGGGAACATTTCTGGAAGATTTCTCTCTAGTGGTTGATCGTTTCGGGTACATTTTCACATATGACTTATTAGGATTACTTCCCATCATAGAGGTAGAGTTAACTATTTCTCTTGTTCCAAGAGTTGCATCATTATCCATACCTCCTTATAAGATTGCTATGCTGGAGTTTCAGGAGCTTAAGAGGTAGTTGGAATATCTAGAAGATAATGGTTTTATCCTACCTAGTACTTCTCCTTGGGGTTCACGAGTTCTTTTCACAAAAAGGCAGATGGTACCCATAGGTTATGTGTGGACTATCGGAAACTGAACCAGTTGACGGTTAAGAACCTATATCCATTTCCATGGATAGATGATATCTTTGATAAGATTTGAGGAGATTGAGTGTTCTCAAAGATTTAATTATGTTCAGGATATCATCAGGTACGTGTTCAACCTATAGAAATACCTCATACCACATTTTTAGTAGGTACGGTCTATATGAGTACCTAGTTATGCTGTTTGGTCTCACTAACATGCTAACAATATTTATGGTGCTAATGAACCTAGTGCTACATCCTTACCTAGATTATTTTGTGGTGGTTTTCATGGAAAATATCTTTGGGTATTCTCATAATTGACATGACCATTCCAAACACCTTGAGATCATTTTTAATACACTGAGAGAGAATCAGTTATATACTAAGCTCTCAAAATTTCACTTCTAGATGGATCAAATTTACTTCCTAGGAAACATCATCTCAGAGACTGGAGTATTAGTGGATCCAGAGAAGGTGAGAGCAGTAGTGACCTAAGAGCATCCCAAGAATGTTTTTGAGGTACAATGTTTCTTGGGGCTAGCTGGTTACTACATGCATTTTATATAGGACTTCTCATGCTTATAAGTGATGGTGATGGGCTTGACAAGAAAGGTGTGAAGTTTGAGTAGTCACATTCATATGAAGCATTCTTTTAGGATTTGAAGGGGTATTTGAATTTAGAGTCACTCCTAATATTACTAGAGCTGGGAAAGAGTTACACTATATACTATGATACATCAGATATTGGGTTGGGAGCAGTTCTTATGTATGGGGATCGAGTTATTGCATATGGATCTCTGTAGTTGAGGACGCATGAGAGGAATTACCAGATGAATGATCTTGAGTAAGCTGCAGTTGTTCATTATTTACATTGTTTGATACATTGTTTATTGGTAGAGAATTTTGTGGTGTACGTGGACCACAAAAGTATCAAATACATCATTAATCCATGTCATTTGAATCTGAGAAAATTAAGGTGGGTGGAGTACCTTAAGTTGTTCGACTTTGAGCTTACCTATACACCTGGAAAAGGGAATGCAATGGTTGAAACACTGAGTAGGAGGACTTAGATATAGATAGTGCAGGAGGCCAGTGGTGTGTGGAAGCTTATGGCCTTGTTCTCTGATATTCATTTAAAGGTCCACAATAGTCAGGGAAAAACATATATTTCATCTTTGGTAGTTACCTCTACCCTAGTAGACAGAGTAAGGATTAGGAAGCTATCAAATTCCAAAGTCCTAGTTTTACGGGAGAGTGTGGTAGGTGAGGACCCTCCTCTTGGATAGACGATAGGTGAGGATGAAGTTCTATGTATCCATTGACGTGTGTGGGTTCCAGGGGATATACGTGTGGAGCTGATGTGGGAGTTTCATGTTTCATCTTGTCCAATTCATCCCGAAGTCACCAAGATGTACTGTGACTTGCGCTGTCAGTACTGGTGGTCAGGTATGAAGTAGAAAGTAGCTAGTTTTGTTAGGAAATGTTCCACCTGTCAATAGGTGAAGGCGGAATATCAGCGACCAGTTGGGTGTTTATAGAAGTTACCTATTCCAGAGTGGAAATGGGATGATATCATGATGGATTTCATGATGAGGTTACTAAGGTTTCCTAGTAGCAATGTTGTTGTGTGGGTCGTAGTTGTCAGGATTACAAAGGTCACTCAATTCTTACAGATTAGGGAGACATTTAGTGTTGATGAACTTGGAAAGCTGTATATCCATGAGGTGGTACGACTTCATGGGGTCCCTCATTCTATCATTTCAGATAGGGATTCCCACTTTATGTCTCATTTCTGGAAAAATTTCAGAGGGAAATGGTTACATAGGTTCTTCTAAGCACAACATATGACCCTCAGACTGATGGCCAGTCAGATTGTATGATATAGGTGCTAGAGGACATGTTGTGTGTATGTTTACTAGACCTTGGGGGTTCTTGGGAGAAGCATATTATTTTAGTCGAGTTCGCCTACAATAACAATTTTCAGGTGACTATACAGATGGAACCTTACGAGGATTTATATGCTAGATCATGTCATTATCCCCTATACTTGTTAGAGGCAGGTGAAGAAGCCTTATTGGGACCATGTCTAGTGTAGGAGACTTCTGAGAAGGTACACTTAATTCAGAGATGGATGGCTACTGCGCAGTCTCATAAAAAATCTTATGTCGATCGCCACAGACGACTTTCAGAGTTCGAAGTTGGAGATTGAGTTTTCCTATGTGTTGCACCGAGGTTGGGACACAAGAGAATAAAGAGACAAGGTAATCTTTCACCAAGATATGTCCGACCATTTTAGATTCTAGAGTGAGTCGGGCTGGTTTCCTATTGGTTAAAGTTAACTCAGAGGTACTACGCCATACATGACGTCTTCCATGTATCTCAGCTATGCCGCTATCCCTCAGACCCATCACACATTTTTCAGCCTGAGGAGGTTTAGATTTAGGTTGATTCATAATTTGAGGAGAATCTGATTTGTATAGTTGATAGGATCATGAAGGTTCAATGAAGATAGTTAGTTCCTATCGTATAGGTGCAATGGTATCATGGTTGAGTACAGGATGAGACTTATGAGAGGGAGGGAGACGTACGTGATCAGTGAGAAGAGTTATTCTCATATATTCCTCCACCACCCTTGGATGGGAAATTTGGGGATGAATTACTTTAAGGGGAAGTTTGTAATAACTCGTTTCTTCCTTTGAGGTGTGGTTCCTTCTTTTCTTTTTCCATTGAGTTGTTTTCAAGAAAACAAAGGAAATTTGGGAAAAGTACTAGAATTAGGGATTACACGCCATGTACTCTCAAGAACATGACATGTAGCATGTCCGTGTATGAAGGGAATATATGGTGTGTGGGCATGTCAGCAAGGGGAAGTGGAAAATCCAACTACATGTCGTGTACATCCTAGTACCCATCGTGTAGTCTTGTTAGCATGCCATGTAAAGTAAGTCAATGAAATTCAGCTTCCAAGTGAACTATTAAATGATATAAATACCATGTATATGGACTTACACGTCATGTATTTTGTGTTTTTCACTTAAAATGGTTAGTAGCCTCTCTATTAAGAAGATTAGATAGTGGGATCGTTTGGGAAACTAAATTGGAGCACTCGAACTTCATCCTCTTTCCCGGTTGAACATTCAAACTTTGAATCAATCATCACCAGCTTCATTTGAACCCAATCTGTAAGCTCTCGATTACTATAAGGAATCGACCTTAAACCTTACATAATATTGAATTAAATGAATAATTCACATTGAGGATCTTTTCAGGTTTAGAGTTTTAGAGAATTAGGAAATAACTATTACATCTCAAAAGATTACAAAGTAGACACTTCTACACAATTTCCTTTTTTTACAAAAGATGAACTCTTGAAAAAAGAGTCATGTCTAGTTCCATGTTAAAGACAACACGACTTTTCCTTGATCCCATCCTTGAACCTATTCATCTTTAATTCATGTGAAAACATTTCAAAACTTGGGATGAGTATAAAAGGCTCAGTAAGGGTTATAAAACAATGAATGAAAACATTTGTTCATAAATACATACAAAACATGAACTCTTTTACTTACCACATGAAATCATAAGATTTATTAATGACACATAGAAATCATAAATCATAAAGGTAACTTGTGGCATCCATATCATACTTACATGGTAGCTATCATAGCTATATAGGGAGTTACTTTGGAATACCCATCACAGTATATTCCCTAAATCTCTTAGGAGAAACATTAATGTTTACCTCTGTCATGTTACCCAATGCATTGGAGATCTATCTCGAGCTCACCTGCCCTAGGTTTATCACGGAACCAGCCATATACGTAAATAATTACCAAGAACCATAACATGATCAAAACACATAACATAAGCATAAAGGAAAGATAAAATTTCCACATTGCAATAATAAAATACCATTTCAAGATATTGAAATAATAAATTCATTCTCAAAATCATTTTCAATAACAAAATATGTAAAAATAGTATACGGTATTTATTTTTCCTTTAAAAAACATTCCGGATTGTTAAGGAAGACAAAGATCAAATAATACTCACGGCGGCGGAAAGGTCGTTGTCACCGCTAACCTAAAAAACATTCTTTTTTGTCATTTAGTAAAATTATTCATATAAAAATATTCCCTTTGAATAAAATAAAAATTAAAAGGGGTTTATACACCGTATAAAATAAATTCGTGTATAAAATTAAAAAATCTTCAATGAAAGGAGATTGAGATGAAGTCCCTTACCTCGTGTCCGACTTGACTTGATCGTTCTTTAATCTACTGAATAATAAACTAAAGTTAATTTCCACTAGATTAAGAACTTTTTTCATGTTTATTATTCCTTTTATATCATTTATTACCATGTTATAAACATTATGTAATCATTTAAGTTAATAATGTTCGTTTTGTGGATATTTGGTACTTGAGTCAGAAATGTACTTCTTATAATTACATGTTGTTCATGTGGTCAAAGGTTCATTAGATCCAGAATTATATTCATGATTTAGATATCATATATATCATATATATTCAGCATATACATGTATTTATAATATTAGATAAAATTTAGAGGTAAGAAATGAAATGAACCGTTCATGGAGACGGTAAGCCGTACGTACGCATGAACGCTACTTACATTTCTATTTCACATTTAATGGAATTAAAACATAATTATACATAGTATTATTATAATTCCAGTGTTTTATCATATATAATATCATTAAATATATCCTTTATACATACCACATATGATATGAACGAGTCATATCACTTTGAGGGGGCGGTAGTCCGCACTTCCTCTAATGAGATTATCGCATTTACCCATAATGGAAACCATAAAGTCATGATATAAATGGAAAATAAAAAAGAATACATAAAACATAAACATAATATATATCATATATAAATACAGTGTCATCATAATAGCCACCATGAGGTGCGGTAGGAGATAATCGAACAATCATTGTTTCGTGAGGTGTTAGTTTTCCATCCACATAAACATTATGTTCTTTATCCATTAGATGGAGGTGTGTGTAAGTGTAGTTAGAATACTTATCATAAAAAAAATCCTAGTATATTGAGGATACTTATTTCGTTACAAAATAAAGGAATAAAAAGATTTTAGGGGTTGGATAAGTAAAATAAAAGAAAACAATTTAAGAGAAATCGTTACCTTTAATTTGGGTAACTCCCTTTGGTTTGAACCAAAGGACTTATTGAATTGCCTTCTGCCTAAGGTAAGGCTTATAAGTGTAGGATATGGATGTAGTGAGATCAATTGGGAAGATTTTGGATGAGAGAAAAGGTATGAGAGGTGTGAGGAATTGGTTAGAAGTGGTCTCCTTTTATAAGGGAGAGGAGGGGCTCATTAGGAATGTGTGAAAACATTATTTTATTATAAACATATATTCAGTTTAAGAAGGTCCAAAAATCATTATAGTCGAAGATAAGATGACTCATAATCGAAATAAAATCATCCAATCAGAATTGGACTTTTTTTGGATAATATTTTAATCAGTATAATCTTATTTATTTTAATCATTTATTAATGAGGTAAATATTGCATCATTATTGTGTCATCAATAATTTAATTTAATTTATGTCTAAAAATTATAAAACAAATACCATGATGTAGGAAATATATTTATATTTCTAATTAATATTTATAGTAGAAAAGATAATTTATATAACCCATTCTAAAAATTAATTTACTAAAAGATATTTGCTTTTTTCATTTTTGCCTTTTCTTTAAGTTAATTAATCTAAATTGTCATTATCACTCCCAAGTGGCTCAATGAGATCCCAAAATCGACCCAAGGATGACAATGGTCGGACATGACTAATACAATATGATTAGGACACGTTTAAGGGTAATTTTATATTATTATAATATTATTTTTTACCCTTATTTACCTGATTTACCCTTTAACCACGGTAAATAAAACATTTACTGAAGAAATATTTAAAATGCCTAAAAATAAAAGTTACATATTTAAAAAATTTGGGCCTCCTGATTAAAAATATGAAATCTATTTTTCCAAATTCAAAACATATAAGTGGCATAAATTAATTTAAAATTAATTCCCGCTATTAAAACAAAGAGCGTGTTTTTAAGAAACAGTAACTATCAAAAGATTGGCACTTGTTTAAGTCCAATTTCAAAGTGAAATTAATTAAAATGACCAAAATTGGATTAAATGGTAAAAATATATTATAATTACACTTTAAAACCAATTAAAAATATAATCTATCTATATAAATAAATTATATCAAAAGGCACTTTTTGAAATAAAATACAGTTTTTTTCAGTATTCATTAAAAAAAGAACTTTATCGGAAAAATTACAAAAAATTTACCCAAAGTAAGTTTTGATGTCCCCATTATAAAGAATGATTTTATTTGGTCAAATAGAATGTATTAAATTTACCAAAACTATATTTAAAGAGGGTTCTTCGTTATAAGTTGGTATATTGACCTTTTAATGTAAATTATGCTTAAAATTAGATTCATTCACATTTTAAGCCTCTAACTTTTATTGAATAAATGTAAATACATGTATAATAATATTGTAGTAAGTTTTGTTCATTCCCTCCAATAAAATGGCCAGGAGTTAACTATCGTTTAAAATAATAATATTATATTATTAGTGTGCAACGTAAAATTTCAAAGAAACCCGTTGTTGCGTATCAGGTACACTCTCAAACATAGAAACCCTTTTAAAGTAAAAGTAATATTTAATTCAAAAATATTAATAAATATGGAAATATATTATTCATCATTTACTTGGGATGTTACATCCTTCCCCCCTTTTGGAAATTGTGTCCTCCCAATTTTTATTGAGTTATCAAAATAAGTGGGGGTATTTATCTCTCATAGCATTTTCAGATTCCCACATTGCCTCTTCAAACATATGGTTTTTCCAAAAAACCTTTACCTGGTGAATTACCTTATTCCACAACACTTGCTCTCTATAGTCAAGAATCTGGACTGGTTGCTCTTCATAAGAGAGATTCTCTTCCAACTGAACTACCTCTGGGCTCAAAACATGAGATGGATCTGGCATCTACTTTCTCAACATCGAAACATGATAAACATTGTATAACTGAGATAAACTTGGAGGTAAAGAAACTATGTACGCAACTGATCCAACTTTCTCCAGAATTTCATAAGGTATAATGAACCTCGGACTCAACATTCCCTTCTTACCAAAACACATCACACTTTTCCATGGAGAAACTTTGAGAATGACATGATCACCTACCTCAAAAGAAAGATCCTTCCTTCAGTTATCTGCATAAATTTTCTGTCTGCTCTAAGCTGTTCTTATGTGCTTCTGAATCAACTAAACTTTCTCTGCCATCTCTTCTACCAATTCCGGTCCCATCAGCTTCCTTTCACCTACTTCATCCCAAAAAGATAGAGTTTGACAATACTTTCCATATAATTCCTCAAATGGAGCCATCTGTATACTGGAATGAAAACTGTTATTATATGAAAATTCAACCAAAGAAAGATGTTGGTCCCAACTTCCCTGATAATTCAGTGAACAATCACGTAGCATATCCTCCAAGGTCTGAATTGTTTGTTCTGATTGTCCATCTGATTGAGGATAGAAAGCTGTACTAAAATTTAATTCAGTACCCAATGACTTTTGAAGGCCTTTCCAAAAATTAGAAGTAAACCTGGGATCACGATCAGATACAATGGAGAAAGGAACTCCATGAAAACTGACTATCTCTTTAACATACAACCAAGAAAGTTGATCTAGAGACAATGTATCTCGAATATGAAGGAAATGAGAATATTTAGTCAATCGATCAACAATAACCCAGATTGCATTATTACCTCGAGATGTCTTTGGTAATCCTAAAATAAAGTCCATGGATATATTTTCCCATTTCCACTCTGGCACTGGTAGAGGCCCAAGAATCCCTTTCAGTAACTACCGCTCTGCTTTAACATACTTACAAGTCAAACACTTCATAGTAAAATCAGAAATACCTCTTTTCATTCTATCCCACCAGTAATACTCTTGAAGATCTCTGTACATTTTTCCCGGATGAACTGAAAACAAAGAACTATAAGCTTCACATAACAACTTATTATTCAAATATGAATCACAAGGCACACATAATATCTTTCCATATCTCAAAACAAAATCATTATCAATGTTAAATTCAGGCAACTTACCCTTTTGAGCCAACACAAACTTTTTCTGCAACTCACTATCTTCCTTCTGTTCTTACTTAATTCTGTCTGATAGAGATGATTTCACTGACACCTGAAACAAAACAATAGAATTTCCCACAACAAAAACTTCTATGCCAAAGTTCTTCAAATCTAAAACCAAAGAATCTCGTTCCAAACGTAACATGGTTAATGAAGTATTACTTTTTCGACTCAAAGCATCAGCCACTTTATTTGCTTTTCACGGATGATAAAGGATTGTGCAGTCATAATCCTTGATTAATTACAACCATATCCTCTGTCTCATGTTCAATTATTTCTGAGTGAATATATACTTCAAAATTTTGTGATATGTATATATTTCATACTTCACTCCATACAAATGATTCCTCCAAATTTTTAAAGCAAAAAAAAAAACAGCAGCTAATTCCTAATCATGTGTAGGGTAATTTAACTCATGAGGTTTCAAATGACGTGAAGCATAAGCAATTACCTGATCATTATTCATAAATACACATCCATGTCCTTTCAATGAAGCATCACTATAGATAACAAACTCACCATTTCTGGATTGCAGTGCCAAAACTGGAGCATTCAACAATCTTCTTTTCAATTCCTGAAAACAATCATCACATTCTTTTGTCCAGATGAACTTAACACCTTTTCGAGTTAACTTAGTCATTGAACTAGATAAACATGAAAATTTTTCAACAAACCTCTAGTAATAACCTGCCAAACCAAGAAAACAACAAATCTCAGTTATATTTGTGGGTCTTGGCCATTCTTCAACAACTTTCATTTTAGCAGGATCAACAATTATTCCATTTTTTGAAACAATGTGACCAAGGAAAGATATTTGTTGTAACCAAAACTCACACTTTCTGAATTTACCAAATAGTTTCTTTTCTTTTAAGGTTTACAAGATGACCCTTAAATTACTTTCATGATTCTCTTTACTTTTAGAATAAACCAAAATATCATTAATGAACATAACCAAAAACTTATCCAAGAACTCACGAAAAATTCTACTCATAAAATCCATGAATAAAGCAGGTGAATTGGTTAACCCAAAAGGCAAAACTAAAAATTCAAAATGGCCATATCTAGTATGAAACGTGGTCTTCAGAATGTCTGTTTACTTTACTTTCAACTGATGGTACCCTGATCTTAAGTCAATCTTCGAAAAAAACTGAGCTGCCTGGAGCTGATCAAACAAATCATCGATATGAGGCAAAAGATACTTATTCTTAATATTGATGTTATTCAATGCTCTATAATCAATGCAAAGTCTCATTGAACCATCTTTCTTTTTAACAAACAAAACAGGAGCACCCCATGGTGATATGCTAGGTTGAATGAAACCTTGATCTAATAACTCCTGCAATTTCTTCTTTAACTCTAGAAGTTCAATTTGAGACATTCGATAAGGGGGTTTTGAAATTGGATTAGAATCAGGAACTAAGTCAACAGTAAATTCAACTTCTTCATTAGGTATAATACCAGGAAACTCATCAGGAAAAACATCAAGGTACTCATTTACCACTGGCACATCATTAATCTTAACATTTCCTTTGTTTTCAACAATATGTGCATTGTAACATTCATTTCCATCATTTACTAGTTTTCCAGCTTCCTAATATGTTATCAAAAGCAAGGGTTCATTTTTGTATACAAACTAAAAATCATTTTGAAAAGAAACTTCTTTAGCTCTATATTAAATCTTAGCATGATAAATAGAAAGCCAATCCATGCCCAAAATAACATCAAACTCTACTATAGGGAAAAAAAATAAGGTTTTCAGGTAGATTATTTCCGCACACAAGGACATGAATGTTCTTATGTCTTCTTTTTTTCTCAAAATTTCCTCCAAGTGTCTTTACCGTAAGTTTTTTATTCATATCTTGAGATGGAATTCCAAATTTACTAGAAAAATTATCAGAAATGAAAGAGTGTGTAGACCCTGAATCAAACAACACATTGACATAATCTAAACAAACAAATAGTGTACCTGATACAACTTCATTTGATGGACCAACATCCGCTGAAGTAGTTGAAAAGGATTTCACCACCCCTTTCTGCTTGTATTCTAACTGATTTCCTTTAGTTGAGTACTTTGTTGGACACTCATTTGCATAATGGCCTATTTCATTGCACTTAAAACATTTTACTGACTGTAAATCAGATTTTTTTCCTACCATTACCCTGATCTTTTTTAGTACAATTACGTTCCTTATGTCCCATTTTACCACATCAGTAGCACTTACCAAAATTTGAAAGACATTCCCCAACATGATTTTTACCACAATTTTCACAAATTGTTAACTTAAGTTTCTTACCATCAGGGTTTTTTTGAAGAGTTCTTACCTTTTGTATGCCACCTAGACCTCTTATTCTGTTTTTTGTCAAAGAACACCTGATCATCGTCAAATTCAATTTCCACCTTCTCCACATAATGAACAAGTTTTTCATGACTTTTGAACTCACGAGAATCTAAAGCCCTTCGATACTTTGTCTTTAATCCTGAGTAAAAACAATTGATTTTACTATCAAGATCTCGTATGAAATTTGGATCATATGTCACGACCCGCCCTCGGGGTCCGTGCCGTGACTACCCCAAGCCCGCCTTCCATAGGACAGGGGCTGGCGACTAGCACCAAGGCGTAAATCCCAGAAAAAGGGAAGGCATTGCCTTTGTAAGGTAAACAAACACCACAGAGTAAGCAAGCGGAAGTAAAACACTAAGTACAAAAAGAAGAGCTGAAAAGTAAAAAGGGGCCGGAAATACAAGCCCAACTGTAAAGTACAACTCGAAAGGGAAACAGCGACTGAAAAGTAAAGCTGCTACGCTGAGATGTCCACTGGAAATCCCACCTGAAGGGTGGGTACAGATAGCTCCTCTGCTCCTCGGGTCCCGCCATCCGCTCCGAGTATGTCCCGCCCAGTGGTCCACCTCCGGGTACCGCCTCGTCGTATAGTCCACCTCCAGGTACCGTCCAGTCCTCGAACCTTCGGCTTCTGTCAGCACTGTCCGTCGTCTGCAACCAACACAACGAGGTGAGGGCATAGCCCGTGCAGGGGTGAGTATAACGATACTCAGTAGGGACCTCGAGACCCTCAAGGTCTCACTAAAACCAACAAGGATAAACACAAGAAGATCTCAACAGATAAACCCTACTTAGGTATATGCCCATACATATACCTAAGTTATCAAGTAACCCATCTCAATCATGAGGAAACACAAGGATTGTGAAACGACGGATAACCACTACCCGGGTATATGCCCATACATATACCAAAGTTAGCAAGTGACCCATCTCAATCATAAAGTAACACAAGGTCAAAAGTCTCAGCTCAAACCAGGATTTTCATTATCGAAACCGTAACTGCTGAAGAGCTCCGTCTCTAGAGTGTACAGTGGTCCTGTCACGACTCCGAGGCTGCCGCTCACTAACCTAGGACTGCTGAAGTACTCCTCCTGTCGAGTACTGCGGGTTTGCGGCCAACTACCTGGCGCTCCGTCCGCTGAGGGTCTGTCGCCAAATACCGGGCGCTACCCAGATAGCCTACTGAGGTACTCCTCCTGTCGAGTACCGCGGGTCTGCTGCCAACTACCAGGCGCTCCGTCCGCCGTGGGTCTGCCGCCAAGTACCGGGCGCTCCGTCCACTGGGCTAGTCGACTCACTCCAAGTCGAGTCGGTCAAGCAGTCGTCAGGTCTCAGCCGGCTACACGGTCTCCGTACTCTGCACGCTCGTCTCCGGGAGGGTCCGCTCCACGAGCTACTGGTCGATACTCCAAGTATCACAAAGTCCCACGAAGAAGTGTCTCAAAGGTCCGTCTCGTCACAGGGGTCTCAACGCAACAGACGGCGCGTCGATCGGACGCCCGGTCTGTGAGTTATTAGCCTTTTCGTCCCAGGGGCCCGGTTGGTTTCGAGTGCGAACCAATCCCGGCCGTATCTCAACTGTACCCCGAACTCCCATAGGGTATACTCAAAGGGACCGTTACTCAACGTAACCACCAACGCCGCTGACGGCTCGTCAAGCGGACGTCCTGTCTGTAAGATATCAGCTTTTCCGTTCCAGGGGCCCGGTTGGATTTCGGGTACAATCCAACCCGGCCATACTCCGACTGTATCCAAAACTCGGGCGGAGTATGTCAAAAGTTCCGTCTGATCAATAGGAAGTCAACGAAACAGACGGCGCGTCAATCGGACGCCCGGTCTGTGAGTTACTGGCATTTTCGTCTCCGGGGCCCGGTTGGTTTTTAAGGCAAAACCAACCCGACCGTACTCCACCTGCGTCCAAACCTCGGGCGGAGTATGCCAAAAGATCCGTCTCATTAAGAGAAACGCAACGCGACTGACGGCGCATCAATCGGACGTTCGTGGCTCAAGATATGAGCGTTTCCGCTCCGAAGGCCCGGTTGGTTTCGTGAACGAACCAACCCGGCCGAACTCAAAGTAATCCGAAACCTTGAGTGCGATATACCGAAACGACCGTCTCGATCCAAGGATCTCGTTGCCGCAGACGGTTCGTCGTTCGGAGGTCCGAGGCTCAAGTTATGAGCCGAAAACCAAATCTGGTTCGAAACGGGGGGGTCCGGGTCCGGGCCGACCCGGCCCGACCCCCCCCCCCCCCCCCCCGGGGCGGTGCGGCGGCGGCGCGGCGGCCGGCGGCGGCGGCGGCGGACGGCGGCGGCGGGCGGTGCGGCGGCGGCGGCGGCGGGCGGCGCGGCGGCGGCGGCGGCGGGCGGCGCGGCGGCGGCGGCGGGCCGCGGTGGCGGCGGCGGCGGGCCGCGCTGGCGGCGGCGGCGGGCCGCGCTGGCGGCGGCGGGCGCCGCACGGGGTGGCAGCACGCGGGGGGCTTGATTGCCCCCGCTGATTGATCAAGGCGGCACGACTTTGAGCCGTGCCTTTGCCAAAAAACGGCCCCCGCAAGTGGGGGCCGGCTGGACGAACCGGGGGGGCTTTGCCCCCCCCTCCTTTAATTGAACCGCCCCCCTCATTAAGAGGGGGGTTTGAAGAACCGGCCGGGGGTTTAATCCCCCGGTTTTATGACATCCGGCCGGCCCGCTGGCCGGCCGGTTTTCACCAACGGGACCGGAATTTCCGGTCCCGCCCTCGACTTCCGACGCCGGCGGCCCGGCCGCCGGTCTTTCCTTCCGCCGCGGCCCGGAACCGGCCGCGGTCTCCTCGTCCCGCCGCGGCCCGGAACCGGCCGCGGTCTTCGTCGTCCGGCGCGGTGCGACGGCACCGCGCCCCTTTCGCCGTGCCATGAATCCTCCCAACGCGGCGCGACGGCGTCGCGTTCTTGAAGTCTCTCCTCGGCGAAGCGCGACGGCGTTGCGTAAATTAATCGCACGGCAAACCGCGTGGTGCGACGGCACCACGCCACTTTGCTTCCAACGCAAGAATTTAAACAAGAACGTTGGAGGGGGGTTCGGCCATGTTCGTGCGGTCCGGCCCCCCCCTCGCGTTAACAATAATAACGCAACTTAAAGAAAAACATGTCACACGTTAATCTTGCTAAAAGCACGATCAAGAATAAAAAAAGAGGAATCCAAAAGAAATTCAACAACCCCTACCTCGGGTATAAGTTCGAGGATTTGACTATGTCCGCGGAAGTCGACGTCGCGGAGATCGGGCGTCGCGGTAGTCGTTCGTCAATTCCGTTGACGAAGAGACGCGTCCGAAGAGGCACGTCGTTGGCGAATCCTTGTACGCCGACGAAGGTTGTCCGAGGAAGGTGCGGTGTTCTCTCTCGTTGACACTGAAGACGAAGAAGAGCGGTGCGGCGTTCTTCGTCGGAAAAAGGGCGTTCCTCGTCAAGTCTTGAGGAAAGTCAAATTATAAAGAGAACAACGAACTCAAGAATCTCTACCTCGATAGTCGCACGGTGACGGAGTCATGGAATATCGGTGTCGATTCCTTTGACGTCGGAGGAAGAGTCGTTATCGAAGGCGTTCGTCGCGGAAAACTGTCGCGGAAGAGATGACGCGGAAGAAGTACGTCGCGTCGCGGACACGGCGTCGCGGATGGATCGTGTTCTTCGGCGGAGAAGTTCTTCGTTGAAGAACGACGTTCTTCGCGTTCTTCGTTGAGTTGAAGAAGAAGAAGAAAAGCTTCCAAAGCTCTCAAGAAATCCTCCCAAGGGTAAAAGAAACTCCTAGAATAATATAAGCTTAACTTATATTATTTCATAACTTAACTACAAGAATTTCAAAGGTTTGAAATTCAAAATGGATAACTCCAAAATTAACTCACTTATTTAATATACATGAATTGTATAATTAAATATAAGTTAACTTGTCAAGCCATTAAGAGGGAGAGTGGGGAGTTGAAAAGGTGGGGGTTCGTGTGGGCCCCACCACACTTAATCCTCCCAAGGGAGGTTAAGTGGGTGTGGGTCCCACTTCCAACCTCCTTTGATAGGTTTTAAGAAGTTATAATAAAATTTGTTCTACACAAATTTTATTTAACTCAACTAAAAACCTCAAAAAATTAACTTTCAACCCGCAACAAACGCAACTCCCGAAAAGGTCTCTTTAAGCGAATATCGGCGCTGCGAGTTCATCGGTGCCCTCGGATCTCAATTCCGAGCACCAGATCAAAAGTTAGAAATTCCCGCTCGTTCGTTCACTGAACGTACCCGAGCCAAACTTCGGAAATTAATTCCGGGCACTCCGGGCCTCGGAATCAGGTGCCGTCTGAAACCGCGCTCTTGTAAAATTCTAAAGAAAATTAAGAAAAAATTTCCCTTGAATTTTACGGGTCTTTACATTACTCCCACCTCAGGGCTTTACGTCCCCGTAAAGATACATCAAAAACTAGGGAAACAAAAGAGGATACTGAGCACGCATCTGAGCCTTCCGCTCCCATGTGCTCTCCTGGAGATTCCCGTGCCGCCATCTGTTGCGCACAAGAGGAATCGATCATCCATGTAGGACCCGCTCCTGTCGATCCTCTATCTCCACCGGGACCTCCGTAAAAGTCGCCCCATTGTCAACGATGTGCGTCGGGTCGTGCACGTATCTCCTCAGCTGAGACACGTGGAAGACGTCGTGCACCCGGTGCAACTGAGGTGGTAGAGCCAGGCGATAAGCCACCTCGCCAACCCTGCTGAGGACTTGGAAGGGTCCGATGAAGCGCGGAGATAACTTGTCGCCTCGGCCAAATCTCCGAATACCACGTCGAGGTGAGACCCGCAAGAAGACGTGGTCACCATCCTCGAACTCTAGTGGCCTCCGCCTCCTGTCAGCGTATGACTTCTGCCGGCTCTGTGTTGTCCTCATCCGCTCCTGGATGACATGGACCTCCTCTGACGTGGCCCGAACCATCTCTGGTCCCACAAGAGCTGCGAGATTTCTTCTTTGCCGATAAGAGAAACCTGGTCTCATCCCCTGGATGAACCACATTCTTTGCCTAAAACAGTCAATCCTAACATGGATGATACTAATCCATACCAAGGATGACGTCGTAAGGCCTCGACGCTACTACTAAGAGATCCAACCGTTACTCTCGCCTCCAAGGGTTGAGTCACACTGTCGGCATCAGTGTGTGGTAACTGGTCTCCTCCAGTAGATGTCTCACAAGTGAGGGTCAAGTCAACAGTCAACTGGAACCTCTTAGTAACATCACAAAAGAGGACAGGAATGAAAACATCACAAAGGATGCGTCTTTTATTATTGCAGCTCATAATACAAGACGCTACACAAAAGCAACATCAACATGGAACTAGAAGTACAAGAGACGTATCCACTAGTTCCGCTCCTGTCCACCTGCTTCCAGAGCTCCAGAATTTGTCGCTGCCTCAATCTCGGTGGCTCCTTCCAAGCCTGCGGATCGAGGAGTCGGACAGTCACGTGCCAGGTGACCCTTTCCGCGGCATGAGTAACACAACCTGCTCCTTGCACGGCTAGCTCTGTTCCCACTCCGGGTGCCCTGCACCACTGGTCCTAAAACCCGAGATCGCCCAACTGCTGGTCTGGTCCTCCTGGACCTCTGCATCATCTGTCTACTGCCCACAGATGACTCGGCTTCTGATCGAAAAACACGCGGTAAAGGCAGAACCTCCTGTACACGCTCGGGGTGTAGAGATACTGGCACAAACTCCACCCTGAAGAAGGTCTCGAAGTCTTTCCATGCGAAGTTCATCTCATCGCAAAACTGAAACAAGTGGCTCCACCACCTACCTGCTGCTGCGTGTAGTAGGCTCGCAGCGAGGATCACCATGAGGTCTGCTGGTGTCCTCACTAGCCTAAACACTCGTACCACTGCCTCCAGCCAGTCCTCTGCAGCCTGGGGATCCGTCTCCCCGTGAAACCTGGGCGGTCGCTGGCGCTGAAACTCATGCAGTGCGCTGAGGCGACGTGCATCGTCAGCGGCTGCTGCTGGAAGCATCGGGGGCTCGGCGGGTAGAGCTACCGCCGGTGCCACTGCTGACAAAGGGCCCTGCACCGAGGCCTCGTCGCTCGGTGGGCCGTCGTCACGTTCGATTCTCGGAACCCTAGCTGGCTGTCGTCGTGGGGCCATCCTGAAAGAAACAACGTAACATGATCAAACGATTATAACTGGTGAGCTGACCTGGTTTGAGCTGTTTTAAGGGGAAAAACTTTTGAAAACACACATGCAATCAGTGTTTTCGTGCACAAAGTCGGAAATCAGTTGTCAGGGTCCTGGTGTATGGATACGTCGGCCGCCCGCACCAACACTGGACTCCCTGAACTGAAAACCACACTCGGTACTCTCAACACTATTGCTTCACAGAAAGAAACATCAGAGTTATAAGTTCTGCGGTAGAACCGAACTCCTCTGATACCAATTTTTCACGACCCGCCCTCGGGGTCCGTGCCGTGACTACCCCAAGCCCGCCTTCCATAGGCCAGGGGCTGGCGACTAGCACCAAGGCGTAAATCCCAGAAAAAGGGAAGGCATTGCCTTTGTAAGGTAAACAAACACCACAGAGTAAGCAAGCGGAAGTAAAACACTAAGTACAAAAAGAAGAGCTGAAAAGTAAAAAGGGGCCGGAAATACAAGCCCAACTGTAAAGTACAACTCGAAAGGGAAACAGCGACTGAAAAGTAAAGCTGCTACGCTGAGATGTCCACTGGAAATCCCACCTGAAGGGTGGGTACAGATAGCTCCTCTGCTCCTCGGGTCCCGCCATCCGCTCCGAGTATGTCCCGCCCAGTGGTCCACCTCCGGGTACCGCCTCGTCGTATAGTCCACCTCCAGGTACCGTCCAGTCCTCGAACCTTCGGCTTCTGTCAGCACTGTCCGTCGTCTGCAACCAACACAACGAGGTGCGGGCATAGCCCGTGCAGGGGTGAGTATAACGATACTCAGTAGGGACCCCGAGACCCTCAAGGTCTCACTAAAACCAACAAGGATAAACACAAGAAGATCTCAACAGATAAACCCTACTTAGGTATATGCCCATACATATACCTAAGTTATCAAGTAACCCATCTCAATCATGAGGAAACACAAGGATTGTGAAACGACGGATAACCACTACCCGGGTATATGCCCATACATATACCAAAGTTAGCAAGTGACCCATCTCAATCATAAAGTAACACAAGGTCAAAAGTCTCAGCTCAAACCAGGATTTTCATTATCGAAACCGTAACTGCTGAAGAGCTCCGTCTCTAGAGTGTACAGTGGTCCTGTCACGACTCCGAGGCTGCCGCTCACTAACCTAGGACTGCTGAAGTACTCCTCCTGTCGAGTACTGCGGGTTTGCGGCCAACTACCTGGCGCTCCGTCCGCTGAGGGTCTGTCGCCAAATACCGGGCGCTACCCAGATAGCCTACTGAGGTACTCCTCCTGTCGAGTACCGCGGGTCTGCTGCCAACTACCAGGCGCTCCGTCCGCCGTGGGTCTGCCGCCAAGTACCGGGCGCTCCGTCCACTGGGCTAGTCGACTCACTCCAAGTCGAGTCGGTCAAGCAGTCGTCAGGTCTCAGCCGGCTACACGGTCTCCGTACTCTGCACGCTCGTCTCCGGGAGGGTCCGCTCCACGAGCTACTGGTCGATACTCCAAGTATCACAAAGTCCCACGAAGAAGTGTCTCAAAGGTCCGTCTCGTCACAGGGGTCTCAACGCAACAGACAGCGCGTCGATCGGACGCCCGGTCTGTGAGTTATTAGCCTTTTCGTCCCAGGGGCCCGGTTGGTTTCGAGTGCGAACCAATCCCGGCCGTATCTCAACTGTACCCCGAACTCCCATAGGGTATACTCAAAGGGACCGTTACTCAACGTAACCACCAACGCCGCTGACGGCTCGTCAAGCGGACGTCCTGTCTGTAAGATATCAGCTTTTCCGTTCCAGGGGCCCGGTTGGATTTCGGGTACAATCCAACCCGGCCATACTCCGACTGTATCCAAAACTCGGGCGGAGTATGTCAAAAGTTCCGTCTCATCAATAGGAAGTCAACGAAACAGACGGCGCGTCAATCGGACGCCCGGTCTGTGAGTTACTGGCATTTTCGTCTCCGGGGCCCGGTTGGTTTTTAAGGCAAAACCAACCCGACCGTACTCCACCTGCGTCCAAACCTCGGGCGGAGTATGCCAAAAGATCCGTCTCATTAAGAGAAACGCAACGCGACTGACGGCGCGTCAATCGGACGTTCGTGGCTCAAGATATGAGCGTTTCCGCTCCGAAGGCCCGGTTGGTTTCGTGAACGAACCAACCCGGCCGAACTCAAAGTAATCCGAAACCTTGAGTGCGATATACCGAAACGACCGTCTCGATCCAAGGATCGCGTTGCCGCAGACGGTTCGTCGTTCGGAGGTCCGAGGCTCATGTTATGAGCCGAAAACCAAATCTGGTTCGAAACGGGGGGGTCCGGGTCCGGGCCGACCCGGCCCGACCCCCCCCCCCCCCCCCCCCCCCCCGGGGCGGGGCGGCGGTGGCGCGGCGGCCGGCGGCGGCGGCGGCGGACGGCG
The DNA here is from genome assembly GCA_963277665.1 of Viscum album. Classification (NCBI taxonomy): domain Eukaryota; kingdom Viridiplantae; phylum Streptophyta; class Magnoliopsida; order Santalales; family Viscaceae; genus Viscum; species Viscum album. The sequence goes on along the minus strand of OY728160.1, from coordinate 2,037,887,892 downwards.
GCGGCGGGCGGCGCGGCGGCGGCGGCGGGCCGCGCTGGCGGCGGCGGGCGCCGCACGGGGTGGCAGCACGCGGGGGGCTTGATTGCCCCCGCTGATTGATCAAGGCGGCACGGCTTTGAGCCGTGCCTTTGCCAAAAAACGGCCCCCGCAAGTGGGGGCCGGCTGGACGAACCGGGGGGGCTTTGCCCCCCCCTCCTTTAATTGAACCGCCCCCCCTCATTAAGAGGGGGGTTTGAAGAACCGGCCGGGGGTTTAATCCCCCGGTTTTATGACATCCGGCCGGCCCGCTGGCCGGCCGGTTTTCACCAACGGGACCGGAATTTCCGGTCCCGCCCTCGACTTCCGACGCCGGCGGCCCGGCCGCCGGTCTTTCCTTCCGCCGCGGCCCGGAACCGGCCGCGGTCTCCTCGTCCCGCCGCGGCCCGGAACCGGCCGCGGTCTTCGTCGTCCGGCGCGGTGCGACGGCACCGCGCCCCTTTCGCCGTGCCATGAATCCTCCCAACGCGGCGCGACGGCGTCGCGTTCTTGAAGTCTCTCCTCGGCGAAGCGCGACGGCGTTGCGTAAATTAATCGCACGGCAAACCGCGTGGTGCGACGGCACCACGCCACTTTGCTTCCAACGCAAGAATTTAAACAAGAACGTTGGAGGGGGGTTCGGCCGTGTTCGTGCGGTCCGGCCCCCCCCTCGCGTTAACAATAATAACGCAACTTAAAGAAAAACATGTCACACGTTAATCTTGCTAAAAGCACGATCAAGAATAAAAAAAGAGGAATCCAAAAGAAATTCAACAACCCCTACCTCAGGTATAAGTTCGAGGATTTGACTATGTCCGCGGAAGTCGACGTCGCGGAGATCGGGCGTCGCGGTAGTCGTTCGTCAATTCCGTTGACGAAGAGATGCGTCCGAAGAGGCACGTCGTTGGCGAATCCTTGTACGCCGACGAAGGTTGTCCGAGGAAGGTGCGGTGTTCTCTCTCGTTGACACTGAAGACGAAGAAGAGCGGTGCGGCGTTCTTCGTCGGAAAAAGGGCGTTCCTCGTCAAGTCTTGAGGAAAGTCAAATTATAAAGAGAACAACGAACTCAAGAATCTCTACCTCGATAGTCGCACGGTGACGGAGTCGTGGAATATCGGTGTCGATTCCTTTGACGTCGGAGGAAGAGTCGTTATCGAAGGCGTTCGTCGCGGAAAACCGTCGCGGAAGAGATGACGCGGAAGAAGTACGTCGCGTCGCGGACACGGCGTCGCGGATGGATCGTGTTCTTCGGCGGAGAAGTTCTTCGTTGAAGAACGACGTTCTTCGCGTTCTTCGTTGAGTTGAAGAAGAAGAAGAAAAGCTTCCAAAGCTCTCAAGAAATCCTCCCAAGGGTAAAAGAAACTCCTAGAATAATATAAGCTTAACTTATATTATTTCATAACTTAACTACAAGAATTTCAAAGGTTTGAAATTCAAAATGGATAACTCCAAAATTAACTCACTTATTTAATATACATGAATTGTATAATTAAATATAAGTTAACTTGTCAAGCCATTAAGAGGGAGAGTGGGGAGTTGAAAAGGTGGGGGTTCGTGTGGGCCCCACCACACTTAATCCTCCCAAGGGAGGTTAAGTGGGTGTGGGTCCCACTTCCAACCTCCTTTGATAGGTTTTAAGAAGTTATAATAAAATTTGTTCTACACAAATTTTATTTAACTCAACTAAAAACCTCAAAAAATTAACTTTCAACCCGCAACAAACGCAACTCCCGAAAAGGTCTCTTTAAGAGAATATCGGCACTGCGAGTTCATCGGTGCCCTCGGATCTCAATTCCGAGCACCGGATCAAAAGTTAGAAATTCCCACTCGTTCGTTCACTGAACGTACCCGAGCCAAACTTCGGAAATTAATTCCGGGCACTCCGGGCCTCGGAATCAGGTGCCGTCTGAAACCGCGCTCTTGTAAAATTCTAAAGAAAATTAAGAAAAAATTTCCCTTGAATTTTACGGGTCTTTACATCATACCTTACCAGTCAAGTGATTTTTTCATCATAAGCATCCACTGAGTCATCCTCCTGCCTCAATTCCAGGAATTGTTTTTCCATCCTAAGAAGAACCACCTTAGAAAAATATTTCTCAAGAAACATACCTTTGAACTCATCCTAATTAAGAGCATCAATCTCCTAACTATCCCTGATATTCTTCACTATCGACCACCACTCATCAACTTCACCTTCAAAATGGTAAACAACGAGACTAACCTTTTGATGTTCTGAACAACCCATGACATTGAAAATATTTTCCAGTTCTTTAATCCACCCTTATGCAAGCACCGGATTAGACGATCCTCTGAATGATGGGGGATGTTGCCTCATGAAATTCTCTACTACTGACATGTTCTTCTATGGTTGATCTGACTGATCTCGTACATGGATACCATCACTATTTATAGCCTGAGTCAACTGTGCCATCACTGCAAAAAACTGTTCAGTTCTGATTCCGACCATCTCAAGTTTCCGATTTGGAAGGTTGTCTTCCTCCTCATGTTGTCCCAAAATAGCTGCCCTATTTCCTATGCGGAAAACCATTTTGAACACAAAAATACCTTAGGTGAAGCAACATGGTAATATAGAAATGCTATATGATTTCAATATTAACATAAATTACTTTATGGATATTAATTTAACAATACCCAAACTCCTAAAGTTGTCTAAACCGACCTTTGATACCAACTATAAGGACCCGACCTTAAACCTTACATAATATTGAATTAAATGAATAATTCACATTGAGGATATTTTCAGGTTTAGAGTTTTAGAGAAATAGGATATAACTATTAGATCTCAAAAGATTACAAAGTTGGCACTTCTACACAGTTTCCTTTTTTTACAAAAGTTGAACTCTTGAAAAAAAGAGTCATGTCTAGTTCCATGTTAAAGACAACATGACTTTTCCTTGATCCCATCCTTGACTCTATTCATCTTTAAGTCATTTTAAAACATTTCAAAACTTGGGATGAGAATAAAAGGATCAGTAAGGGTTATAAAACAATTAATGAAAACATTTGTTTATAATTACATACAAAACATGAACTATTTTACTTACCTCATGAAATCATAAGATTTATGAACAATGTATAGAAATCATAAATCATAAAGGCAACTTGTGGAATCCATATCATACTTACATGGTAGCTATCATAGTTATATAGGGAGTTACTTTAGAATACCCATCACAGTATATTCCTTAAATCTCTTAGGGGGAACATTCACGTTTACCTACATCACATTACCCAATGCATTGGAGAGATATCTCCGGCTCACCCATCCTAGGTTTATCACGGAACCACCCATATACGTAAATAATTACCAAGAATAATAAGATGATCATAACACATAACATAAGCATAAAGGAAAGATAACATTTCCACATTGCAGTAATAAAATATCATTTCAAGATATTGAAATAATAAATCCATTATCAAAATCATTTTCAATACCAAAATAATTAAAAAGATTATATGATATTTATTTTTCCTTTTAAAAAATTTTTGGCTTGTTAATGAAACCAAAGATCAAATAATACTCGCGGCGGCGGAAAGGTCGTTGTCACCGCTTACATAAAAAAACATTCCTTTTTTTTCATTTAGTAAAACGCTTCTTATAAAAAGATTCCCTCTGAATAAAATGAAACGTCAAAGGGGTTTATACACCGTATAAAATAAATTCATGTATAAAACTAAAAATTCCTCAATGAAAGGAGATTGAGATGAAGTCCCTTACCTCATGTCCAACTTGAATTGATCATTCTTTAATCTCATGAATAATAAACTAAATTTAATTTATACTTGCTTAAGAACCTTTTCCAAGTTTATTATTCCTTTTATATCACTTATTACCTTGTTATAAACATTATGTAATCATTTAAGTTAATAATGTTCATTTTGTCGATATTTGGTACTTGAGTCAAAAATGGACTTCTTATAATTACATGTTATTCATGTGGTCAAAGGTTAATTATATCCAGAATTATATTAATGATTTAGATATCATATATATCATATATATCCATCATATACATGTATTTATAATAGTAGATAACATTTAGAGGTAAGAAATGAAATGAACCGTTCATGGAGATGGTAAGTCGTACGTACGCATGAACGCTACTTCCATTTCTATTTCATATTTAATGGAATTAAAACATAATGACACATAGTAGTATTATAATTCCAGTATTATATAATATATAATATCATTAAATATATCCTTTATACTAACCACATATGGTATGAACGAGTCATATCACTTTGAGGGGGCGGTAGTCCGCACTTCCTCTAATGAGATTATCACGTTTACCCATAATGGAAACCATAAAGTCATGCTATAAATGGAAAATACATAAGCATAAAGAAAATATAAACATAATATATATCATATATAAATATAGAGTCATCATAATGGACACCATGAGAGGTGGTAGGACATAATCTAACAATCATCGTTTCGTGAGGCGTTATTTTTTTCCACCCACAGAAACATTATGTTCTTCTTCCATTAGATAGAGGTGTGTGTAAGTGTAGTTTGAATACTTCTCATAAAAAAATCCTAGTATATTGAGGATGATGATGTTGTTACAAAAGAAAGGAATAAAATGAGTTTAGGGGGTTTAGAAGTAAAATAAAAGAAAACAATTTAAGAGAAACCGTTATCTTTAATTTGGGTAACTCCCTTTGGTTTGAACCAAAAGACTTTTTTAAGTGATTTATGCCTAAGTTAAGGCTTCTAGGAGGAGGAGAGGGATGTAGGGAGATTAATTGGGTAGAGTTTGGACGATCCAAAAGGATTTAGAGGTGCGAGGAATTGGTTAGAATTGGTCCTTTTTATAAGGGAGAGGAGGGGCTCTTTAGGAAAGTGTGAAAACATTATTTTATTATAAACATATCATCAATTTCAAAAGGAAAAAAATCATTATAGTAAAAGATAAGATGACAAATAATCAGAATAAAATAATCCAATCAGAATTGGACTTGTTTTGGATAATATTTTAATCACTATAATCTTATTTATTTAAATCATTTATTAAGGAGGTAAATATTGCATCATTATTGTGTCATAACTAATTTAATTTATTTGATGTCTAAAAATTATAAAAAAACAACCATGATGTTGAAAATATATTTACATTTCTAATGAATATTTATAGTCGAAAAGATAATTTATATAAACCCTTCTAAAAATTAATTTACTAAAAGATATTTTCTTTTGTCATTTTTGCCTTTACTTTAAGTTAATTAATCTAAATTGTCATTATCACTCTGAATTGGCTCAATGGGGTCCCAAAATCGACCCAAGGATTCCCATGGTCAGCCATGACTCATCCAAAAGGATTATTACATGTTTAAGGGTAATTTTATAATATTATAATATTATTTTTTACCCTTATTTACCTGATTTACCCTTTAACCACGGTAAATAAAATATTTACTGAAGTAAATTTTTAAAATGCCTAAAAATAAAAGTTACCTATTTACAAAATTTGGACCTCCTGATTAAAAATATGGAATCCATTTTTTAAAATTCAAAACACAGAAGTGGCAGAAATTAATTTAAAATTAATTCCCGCTGTCAAAACAAAAAGCGTGTTTTTAAGAAAAAATAACTATCAAAAGATTGACGCTTGTTTATGTCCAATTTCAAAGTGAAATTAATTACAATGACCAAAATTGGATTAAATGGTAAAAATATATTCTAATTAAGCTTTAAAAAATTTGACATGATAATCTAACAATATAAATAAATTATATTAAAAGGCACTTTTGAAATAAAATACAATATTTTTCACCATTCATTAAAAAATGAACTTTATCGGAAAAAATACATTAATTTACAAAAAGTAAGTTTTGATGTCCCAACTATAAAAGATTTTATTTGGTTAAATATAATGTATTAAAGTGACCAAAACTATATTTAAATAGGGTTCTCCATTTAAAGTTGGTAGATTGACCTTTTAATGTAAATTATGCTTAAAATTAGATTCATTCACATTTTAAACCTATAACTTTTATTGGATAAATGTAAATACATGTATAATAATATTGTAGTTAGTTTTTTTCATTTACACCAATACAACGACTAGGATTTAACTATCGTTTAAAATAATAATATTATATTATTAGTGTGCAACGTAAGATTTCAAAGAAACCCGTTGTTGCGTATCGCGTACGCTATCGAACATATCAACCCTTTTAAAGTAAAAATAGTATTTAATTCAAAAATATTAATAAATATGAAAATACATTATTCTTAATTTTCTTGGGATTTTACAATTACACTTGATCTGTTGTTGGTGATTTTTGTTCTCGACTAAGTTATTTAAGGTTGATTGAATATCTGAGTTTCATAGATATATACCATTCTAGATTGAATTAGAAGTTGAGGCTCGATGAGCAGAGTCCTATTACGATGAGGTAGGTGGTCTCATGCTAATTGTTTAATGTCAATTTGTTTATGTGTGTTACAGTGTCGTGCACCCATATTTTTGGTATCGACTTGTTGAGACTTTAACCTGTGTTAATGCCTACGGATGTTTAGGTGATTAATTATATGAATTGAAGCATGTTGAGACAACTTGTTTTGATTAGGGGCCACCCTGCGAGTGTGTTTCCCTTGGATAGCTATTTTTGGGCCTTTTGGATTATAATAACCATGGTTATGTGTCTGTTCTCCCTGTTATGGGTTGTTTTAAATGAATTGGTTAATTAAATGATTAACAATGTGAATTGTTTCCTTGTTAACCATGTAATAGTGAAAATATTTCATTTTTTACCTTATGCTGAATTGCTTATATGTCGGGCTTGACCCTATTTAATTATTCTGCCTGCGAGAAGATATTTATCCTACCTATGGGCAAGGTTTTGTGTGTCTGTGGGCTACATTTTTTTATGCCTATGGGCAATTGCCAGGGGTAAATGATTTTTTTATCTATGGATAGACTGAGGTCATGGTTTTGAATAGCGGTTTGACTGTTGTAATGACTTATGATGCGTCTTCCAAGCTAAATCACACACTTGGATTTGATTGTCATTTTACTTGATTGATTGCCTATTGAGGTATCTGCTCTGTTTTCTTGGATAGGGGATTGACTGGCCCTAGACGGATCCAAAGAACTTATGATTTGATGTAATGGAATTTCTTAATGAACATGAATGGTATAAATGTAATAATACTTGTAGGATTGTTTACTTTTGAGTACTTCCTTGTTTACTACTTTCATTATTATACACTATTGCTGCATATACTCACTAACAGATTGGAATAGACCTTTTGTAGTTTCCTACTGGGATTTATTTCTCACAAAACTGACACAAATTTGGTATTATATATAATTTATACATTCTCATATTTGAAATGATATATTTTATCAATAAAATGATGTTTAACTTTTTTATAAGGTGGAAAATCTAGGGAAAAATATGTGTTGGAGACTAGAGAACCATAAGAAATGGATTTACATTTTGGAGACCCAATGGTATCATTATATTGTTGGAATTTATTTTTAATGTATAAAGATAATTTAGATTTAATAGATATTTTTTTATTATTAAAATTGTGTAGTTGGTGTATTATTACCCTTTTTAAGCACTTTTTTGAAATTTTGATATTCTTGTTGTAATTATTTTGTAGTATTTTTCATGTCATTATTATCATTGTCATTTTTTGGTAAAACATTTTGTAAACCAAATTTAAAAAGAAAATAATATCAATATATGAAATTATTTATTATAATTCCATATATAGCCTACAAAAAGAATATACATATATGATCATTATTCTAAATAAGTTTCATATATTCACCAATTTATGTTATTTCTTTAATTGGTTTTTAACTATATAATACATTTATCTAAATGTTTAATTAAAAAGTTGATAAACTATATATGACAGTTAAAAAAATATCATTTATATATATGACTTAAAAAAATCATATGCATGTTTCTCATTCATCATATATATCAATATTTTATGAGTAAACCTAATCAATAACCCATAAGGATTCCATATATCATGTTATGGGTGGATGGTTTCACATATCCAATCAGAGTTTTTTATTTAGTTCATAGAATTTATTTTTTTAAATAAGTTAGGGTTCTATATATTTATCAAAATATACCAAAAGATGTGTGAACCCTGTTCATGTAACTTTTTCCAAAGAGGAATTATGAATGGGTTCTATTCTTATTATGCCCCCTAAATAGAAGCATGAACCCTATTCACACTTCTTGTGAAAATCTAAAATATGAGTCATGAATGGGGTTCACACTTCCCGCAAGAGAAAAATTATAAAATGATAGCCCCCTCTCATTTACACCATTTCCCACCTTCAATTTTGTTGCAAAGTGCTTGGGAATTGGTTTCTCACTTTCTCAAGATATTATTTGCAGCCTTCAATAAGGTAAAATTTATTTTTTAAAACATTAGTTTTAAAATTGTTTTAATTATTTTATTTTCATAGTTTATGTATGTAAATTTTATGATTTTATAAATTTATGGCATAATTTATATGTTCCTTTTATGATTTGCATTGTGTTGAAGGATTTAGGAAATTTAAATATCATGCTACATTAATTTAAATTGTGTTTAATTATGAGTAATTTGGTATAAAACAATATTACTTAGATTTATGAAATTATAAGTACTTACAAAAATGTATATTTTTAATTATAATTTAGAATATTAATAGTTATATTTGAATATATTTATATGTAAATATAACATTATATATATTATTTAAAATAAAATTAATTAAAAATATATTATTGGATAGATTAAATAATTCTATCTAAATATTTCCTTAAAATTATATTAATAATAATATTTTGTAATAAATATTATTCACCTTATTGGAATATAATTATATATATATAATAATATTTATCATCTTTAAATGTAATTAAATTTATGATATTGTATTTGATATGTATATAAATAATATTATTATGGTTAAAGAAATTAAAAAATAGAATATTAATAATATATTTTAAAAAAATTATAAATAATAAATATGATGAGTAATTAAGTATAAAATGAAAGTAGTTATATTTTGGAAAATATAATTATTTACAAGATTGTATATATGAAATCAGATTACATTATTTAAATTAAAATATGGTGATAGTATATTATTGGTTATATAAATAAAAGTAATTTTATTTTCATTAATTACATTGAAAAATTACAATTAATATTTTTTTTCAAAAATAAAATCATCATATGCATATAATATTATGAGTAACTATGTTTAAAATAATATTAGATATATTTAAGAAATTATAATTGGTTACAAAAATATATTTCTATAATTATAATTTGGAATATTAATTATTACATTTGATTATTTTTATATGTTTATATAATATTATAGAATATATTTAAAATAAAATAATTTTGTAATATATTATTGGATATATAGATAACTAAAATGACTATAAGTAAATATTATTAAAAAAATTATTTTATTAATAACGCTTTTAAAAAATAGAAAAAACTTTATTAGAATATGATTATGTATATATATATAAAATATAATTTATCATATATATATATATAATAGGATTTTAATTGAATATATATATATATTCCATTAATTTCATTGTTGTTTAGAAATATATGTAATTATATTTTAAAATTTTATTATTATATTTTGACTATATGCAGAATTATCCAAATTAAAATGTGGTAAAATTATTTAGTGATGACTGATCTTGATATAACCAACCAATAAATGATTGTAATTGAATGAATAATTATTTTGTATGTGGTTTTATAATTTTTAATATTTGGATTTTCTTTCATTATTGATGACCAATGTGTCATCCCTCTCTCTAAGAATGTAAAGGCCTGTGTGTCCGTGATAAAATATTATTTATCCCAAACCCCTAGAACCCCTCACTTTCATGTGAGTATTATTTTAATAAAATGAGGCTCCGCAAGATTCATTGATGTTCGATGATGGATTTATACACCATGGCTAAAAGGAGATCAGGGACTATTGAAATTTAAGACACTGGAGGCTCTAGGAAATTCCCCCTAGATTTTGGTTGGTTTATCAATTAATTATAAACTAATCTATAGAAGAAGTATCATGATCAAGTCTCCATTATTTAAAAATATTAATATTAATATATATAAATATGTAGTATATATCCTATATAATTTTATGTAACGTTATAATATATTTTTATAATCATTATTTAAAAGTAAAAAATTTCTTTTTTCTTATTAAATAATTAATTAGATATATGTATATATATTATTGTTATTAATATGAAAAATGTTAATATTTATATTTATATTATATAATTACTTATATAATTATACAGTAATATGTATAATTATATTTAAAAATATTATTATTAAATATCTAATGTTTGTAAAACAAAATAAATATACTCAAAAAAACTTGCTAAGGTCATTCAGTGATAACAAATCGATATGGCCGACCAATGTATGATTTTAATTGAATGTGTAATTATTTTATATGTGATTTTATAATTTGTAATAATTGTATTTTCTTTTCTCATCGATGACCTGCATGTTATCCCTCTCTCTAATAATGTAAGGATCTTCATGTCCGAAGTAAAATAATATGTATCCCAAACCCTTAAAACCCCTTACTTTCATGTAAGTAATATTGTAATTTAAGGAGGATCCTTGTGGCTCGATGGTGTTTGATGTTGGATTTATACACCATGATTGAGAAGAGATTAGTAGCCACTAAAATTTGAGACAATAGAGGCTTTAGGGTTTTTCCATAGGTTCTGTTTGTTTTACTGATTAATGATAATACAATCCATAAAAGAGTCTCAAAATCAAGTCACCATTTTTTAAATTTTATCTCATTAAAAAGTGTTGAGCATTTCATTATGCTCTTAGGACATGAATAATGATATAAAAAATTTTCTTTCTAAGTAATCATGTATTCATCCATATATTTCAATGCTGAATCAGTTTATAATGGTGATGGATTTAGATATAGTTTTACACCTAAAAAATTGGTTAACCTTCATGAATGTGTGGCATTTTAGGAAGTTTATAGGAAGATTCATAGTCACATAAAACTTGAAAGATCCAAATCAGGATAATTGTATCACTGAGAGGGGGAGGGGGTGAATCAGTGATAATTTTTTTTATGTTTCCTTACAATTGAAAAAAATAACCTCCTATTAAAGATTTATTTCCCTACTAAAAAACAAAACAAAAACAAATCCATAGGAACACAAGTATTTATTGAGTTCACTATTCAATAAGAATAGCTACATCCTTGGTATGGTATGGAAATGATCTAATACCACACAATCAACTAGAAAAAAAATCCTTGGATTACAATGAGCTATATATACCATTTCACTCATGTAGCACTATGTAAACAATTCCAATAGTGTGTGTGAACCCTCTTAGCACAAATAGGGTAAAACAATATTTGTGTAACAAAGAATTTTACCTATGCTTCTTTTCAATTCCAGAATTGTATTCAATTAAAAACACTTCTACAATTTCTTACCCAGAACATGGTAAGAACTTCTTGGACTTTGTTATGAATACTCATTCTGATTTTCCCAGTATGTTTTCCCAATATTATTCCTCAGTGTATGATTCTCCTTGATACAATTCTTCTCTGTATTATTCTTCTTGGAACAATTTTCCCCAGTACGAAAAAATATGACTTTGACAGAGTATAATATAGGTGAATCAACACCACTCAATTATAAGTATGAAAAACTTAATATAATTTTTTCCATCACAAAGAACTCAATATAAAAATATATAGCACTAGCTATATATGATTTAGAAAATCCAAAACTTCTTATTCCCCAGTCCAGAAATCCCTATATGGAAATCCCCTAACTGATTAATCCTTCCTGATACGATGATCAGAAAAATAAAATTGAAGAGCAGAATACAGTAATTAGATTAGTATGATAATAACTGAATATGATGATCAGATGAATACAATGTTGTGATCTTTTCTCTTCTCTTTCACTTCAATATGTTAAAAATATTTCAATAAAAATGAATATGGAAACATCTTATTCTCTCTAAAACTCATATCTTCTCTCTATTTTATAGTAAATAGTAGATTGGTTAGAGAAATTGAAAAGTACACTTTCCTTTTATAGATGACCCATGAATGTTTCGGTAGGAATCCCAAAATATTTCTTGCTCAAAAGAAATCACCCAAATGTCAATTTCTCCTAAAATCTCAGGTGAATTTTGACTTCAACAACTCTTTTTTAAGCTTCTTGATTATTCTACAATCTTTATAAAATTTTATGTCTTTTTCATATCAATATGAATTATTCAATACAAATATCATTATCAATTGAATGTAAATTTATGAAGAATTGGATACCACTATGATTTACTAAATATGATGTTCTATATCAATTAGATACAATTATTATTTTTAATATCAAGATCCCCTTTGACAATATATTTAGAAAACTCTATCATCTCTACTCTTGAACCACTTCTCACTATTTAACCTTCTCTCTTAACCAACTTGATAATTCACTTGAAAATTAAACAAAGTAATTCAACCCCTTTTGATTGGTTGACTACATTGTTGATGAGCTTCTGTCATTATGATTTTCATCAGCCTCAACTCATCTTAAAAAACTTCATTCATTCACAAACTTTTGATCATATCATGAATTCCTTTATTACATTAAATTCATTTGAGAAAATATTCTGTATCATCCGAATTCAATTGTAATGTATCGTAACTTTCCATTCATTCAAGTTTCTTTCTTCTCCTCTAAGAAGAAGTATGATCTTTTTTTAATAAAATTGGCCCAAATACAATCATACTGAATATGATTGTCTTGATTATGATATTTTTGAGTAAGATTAGCCTGGATATGATTATACTGATAATTATCATCCTGGATATGATCATTCTAGGTATGATTATTCTGAGTATGATATTCAGCTTCCTTTCTCTTCTCTTCTTCTTAGATACAATTATACTAAGCACGATTCCATTTCGATCAGTGGTATCTCTTTATACTCTTCTACCTAGATATGATAATTTTGGTCTGATTTACAATACCTATTTTACCTTTTCTTCCATCAATATTTCATCATAAGTTATAAAATCAACTTATGATTTATGTGAAATAAAAAATGAGCAAAGCATCATCACATTTTTATAATAGTTATAGAGACTCCTATTCTTCATAAAAAACCATTCCTTCAACACCAGATACAGAGTGATTCCGATGACCATTTACTTCTAGTAATATATATTTTCAATTAAATTGATCCTTTCTTTCCAGATTGAGTGTGAATCCGATCAATTCCTTATTATGATATTCTCCCATTCTAGGCCCAATGTGAGTTCGATCAGATCGTTTTCCTTTTACCAAATTCTTTTAGTTATGATTGACTTTTCATAAACAAAGTGGGTCTGATTCTTTTGAAAACAACCATCGACATTATTTTCACCAAATACAAAGTGAGGTGATTTTCTCACTTAAAAAACATTCCTTGACACCAAAATACAAAACTTGAAAACAAATATCTTCCTCATTAGCTTGGTCCTAACAATCTCTCCCTTTGGATATTTTTTTTGTCAACCAAGTTTCATAAATCATTGAACTTTGTATGCTTAAGAAATTGATCACTTTTCAATAATTATAAGACTACATAATCTAACTCATTATATGAAACATGAATTATTGAAAACAAAAACATGTTGTCCAAAAGTAATGATTATAAAAACCTTCTTTAACCTTCAACCTCATCTCTTCAAATTTCCTAGAAAATAATTGTTTCCTACAACCACTCCAGCAAACAGTTATAATAGTTCACAGACTTTCAATGTTGAATTCATAGCTTACCCATAAATCCACCATTTTATATGCATTAAAAAGGATAGATTTATGAAATAATTCATTCTCCCCCATAAAAACACTATCCAAAGGTAAGATGAGATTGGGGATAGAAAAACATATCTAAAACATGATGAGAAAGAAGTTGGACACCCATGTTCAACCTCAATTTAGATAATTATTCCTTCAGTAAAGGTTTTGTGAAAATGTTAGCAACTTGTTTGGATGTTAGAACATAGTCTGGATTTAATTCAACATTTTCCACTTTCTCTTTGTTGAAATGAAATTTGATTTCAATATTCATTGAATGAGAATGTTTAACTAGATTCTTGGTTATATTTATTATAATTTTATTATCACAACCCCAGAGTAAGGGTAACATCACTTCAACAAGTAAGTCTTCAAATTGAGTTTTTATCCACATAAGTTGAGTAGTGGACTGAGTTGCAGAAACATACTCAGCTTCAGTTATACTGAGAGTTACTGAATTTTTTTCTTTGAATGCCAACTAACACAATTATTTCCGATAAATAATACTCTAGAATATATGTATCTTCTATTATCAACATTTCTTACCCAATTAACATCTAAATACCGAAAAAATTCAATAATTTATGATCTTCCATACATAATTCTGAATTCAATTATGCCTTTGAAGTATTTGAGAATTCTTTTTACAAAAATTAAATGTGATTATTTTGGAGAACTCTAAAATAATGAACATAAGGTAACTACATAAACAATGTCAAGTCTTGAGGAAATCAAATACAACAAACTTTAAATCAGTTTTTGAAATTCCTTCCGATTAACTTATTTTCCTTCTATATATTTAGATAAATTTGTACCCACTGATATATATGTTGAAACATATTTTGAGTTTTCTATGCCGAACCACTTAAGAAGTTCCTTAGAAAACTTTTCTTAAGAAAGAAAAATGTATTCCTTCCATTGTTTTATTTGTAACCCAAGAATGTATTTCATTTCCCCTAGCATGGAAATTTCAAATACCCTTTTCATTTCTTTAGAAAAAATTTCACAACTTTTTCATCATTCCTAGTAATGATAATGTGTTCAACATTACCAATCATAGTGAGGGAATACTATTGACTTTATCTAATGTAGATATTTCTATCTACCATTATTTTATTGAAATTCAACTACCTTACGCATGTATTCAATTTTGAGTACCATGCCCTTGGAACTTGTTTTATCCCATACAATTCCTTATTTAATCTATATAGATAACTTTCATCTTTCCCAATAACAAATAAATAAGTTTGTTCAATGTAAACCTCCTCATCAAGATCACTATTTAAGAATATGGATTTAACATCCATTTGAAAGTTCCTATTACCTCATTATGAAACAATAGAAAGAAAGATTATGATTGTTTCTAATATTTCCACCAAAGAAAAGGTTTCATTAAAATCAATAACTTCAATTTTTTAATAACCTTCACATACCAATATTTCTTTGTTTCTTATTACTTCACCTTCTCCATTAAGATTGTTCTGAAAACCCCACTTTTTTCCAATAATGTTTTTGATTTATAGATTGGGTATGAGTTCCCATGTATCATTATTTTAATTTTGATCCAACTATTAATTCATTTATTAAACCCATTCTAGACGCTAAAAAGCTTCTTTCACATCATTCAAATCCAATTTTGAATATAAAGAAGTATGAGTAATAGCATTTTTTGTTCTTCTTGTTTGAACCTTCTGATGTTGATCACTAATTAAATTCTTAGCTTCCACTCACTTCCTCAATTTTTGGTGTGATTTTGGAATATATTCCTTATCACTAGAAGTAGATGAGTCCATTTCTTCTTCTTTAGTAAGAATAAAATTGTCATTATCCTTATCAGAATTGTTTTATTCAATTTTCTAACCTTCATTTTCTACCTGTTCATTTTTATCTTTATCTAATTTTTAAATTACTTTCACATCAAATAAATCCACTATTATTTCTATTTATTTGTTGGAATAACTATATCATCTTAATTATATAGTATATCTAAGAATGATTCAATCTTCACATTTCTTCTGAAACATTCCATAGTTTACACCTTTCATCTTTATAATACATAGACTCATGAAAAAATTAAATTGTTTCAAACATGGAGTTTTTTCAAAAAACAATTCATATGGAGTAATATATGAATTAGGCATGTCTAAAAAATGGTTCTGAATATAAAAACATTACTCATGGATTTCCTCCAAAATTAAAGAGAGAGACCTTGTTCAAGCAACATGGTTCTTCCCATTTCCACCAAACTTATATTATTTAATTCAGAAACTCCATTTTATTAAAGAGTTTATGGGGAACAATAATCATGAAAAATTCTATGCTTCTTAGGATAACTTTCAAATTATTCACTTTTGCATTCACCACCATTTTTTGTTCTCAATTTTTCCACTGAATACTCACATTATTTCCCATATTTCCTTCTAAAACATTTAAACATTTCTAAGGAATCTAACTTATCTTTCATATACATAACACAAGTAATATGATTGAAATCATCAATTAAAGTGATGGATTACTTATCTCCATTTTTTTATTGTTTTTTCATCGGCCCACAAATATTGGAATGAATCAGCTCTAATGGTTTTCTTGAACAAATATAAACTTTTTATGCACTGATTTTTTAATCTTTACTTTCAAACAAATAGTTAAACACCAATCTCTTCTCATTGGAAAATAAAGAATGTCTCAAACACTATCTCTTTTAGATAACTTGCTCATGTTTCTTTAACATAAGTGTCCCATACTTTTATGCTGCAATTGATTCTCTTCCACCATACTCACATGACAATACTTTTTTATTTCACCAACATGAAACAAGTTTACTTTTTTACGCTAGACTCTTGTAATATATTTTTTCATATTCTTCAATTTTCACAAAAAAACCATATTTTCTGAGGAAAACAATTTTACCGTCATAAAAAAATTGAAACAGTTATCAAATTGTGTTTCATCCCATCAACATACAAATATTTCTTGGATTTTACCTTTTTTCCCAATGATAGCTTAACAAGCACCTTTGAGTTTCAAGGAATCATCATGGCCAAATATTACAATTCTTTATTTTAAGTCTCTCACATTATTCAACGATTTTAAATCTCCTATAATATGAGATATATGACCACTATCAAGAATACAAGTTCATTCTCCTTTTGTTTCTTGGAATGCAGTTTCAACTACAAGAGCTTTTAATTATTTATGTTCTTTGTTTACCTTTGGCTTTTGAGGATTTTATGAACATTTTATTATGTCGATAACAATACAAGACATAATCTTTCAAGGTGTCCTGGTTGATCACATCTTTCAAAAATAGTTTCTAATGTTTGGAACCTATTTTCAATCATTAATCTAACCTTTTCATATTTTTCAAAACAACCATCTCAAAATTATTTCTCTGTGGAGATTGACTCCCCCTTAATCTTTGCCTTTAATAACCCGTGGAATAATAATAATGTTGTTAGTTAAACCAACATATATTTTTTGAATGTCCAAATCCACCACAATAGAACCAATATCCATATAATGAGAATTTTCCTCTGATACTTACATACTGGTTGGAATTGTGAAAACATTTCTCAGCCACCTTCTTCTCTTTCTTTTCAGAGCTACCAACCTTTCTATTGTCAATCCGAGTCTTCCTTTTCTTTTCTGCTTTATTGGAACTAGAAGTATTTGAATCTTTTTTAGATCCCTAATGTTTCAAAATATTTTCAAACTTATGTTTCATTGAGAATTCTGATTTTCCAACATTGTTGGTTTTGGCTATATACAGGACTTTCCCAACTTTTTTATTTTTAGAAACAATTCCATATTTCTTCTCAACCTTTGAAGGTATCTTTTGTTTATCCTTCTTTGGTTTTTCCTTTTATGAAATTTCATAAACATTAGAAATAGAATTTTGGAAACTTTTATTTCTTTATTCATATTTGTAATGTTTTTTTTGATAAGTTCCCACTCTTATTATTTTTTCCTTAAACTTCACTTAAAAATTATCATTATGATTATTTTCTTCCTCAATAGACTTATTTAGATCATCAATCTCTTTTTCCTGCTCCACTTTCACAACAGAATTTTTTTTGACTATTCTTTAAGAGAATTCATCTTCCAACTTTTTTTTTGATTTTCAAGTCTTCTAATCTTTTTCATACATTATTTCAAATCTTCTTTCAAATGATTTTCAATTTGAGTTTCTTCTTATTCAGAACTAATAATTCTAAACTCCCCACAATTCACTATTGCAATGAAATTATTTTCAATACCAAACTCAAAATATTTTTTAGATTCAACATCACTACCTTATTATTATTCATCTCTAGATAAGAAACTTCTTCTTTTGGATTTGAATAATTTTCTTTCATTCCCTATAGAATACAATTTTCCTTTATATACCTATTTCTTCCACGATCTTCTTATATTTCTTTATTCTTTATCACTATTCTCTTATTTTTTTTCTTTGAGGAGAATTAGACACAAATTGACCAATGACCCCACATTTAAAACATTTCAAGGGAAGTTTCTACTTTTTATTTCCATGTACCTCTTCTAACATTTTTAGAAAATAAGGAAATAATATCATCAAGATTTTTACATACCTCATTTTTAGAGTTAGAATCCCTTGATTCATCTTTATTAATAATATTATTTAACTTTTCTTATGTAGAATCCTTGAAAGAAATTTCTCTATTAAATTTTATTTTTATTTTCATATATTTCTCCCTTTTCATTTTTTAAGTGATGAGAGTGCATTGAAAATCATAAAGAGATATTGTTTTAGGATATATATCTTACAATGAATAAACTTTTTCATCAAACTTATTGGGAAGGATTATCAAGATCTTTTCAACAAATGTAGAATCACATAACTTTTCCCAAAGACATTTGATAGTACTAAAAATTTCATTTACCACTGTAAAGAAGTCCCCAATATATTTTTACTCACTCATATTCCAGTATTCAAAATTAAATCTCCATATTTGATGTTTTTATTTCTTCACTTTGGTATTTAATTTGTATATGTTTTTAGATTTATCCTATATACCATTGGATGTGGAAACAACTTTCACCTATATGAATTCACCTTCATAAAGTTATGATAATATAGAATTCTTAGTACTTTGATCATTCTTGATATTATTCTTTTCAACAGATGCAAGAGGAGTTTTATAATAAATTGGGGGAACCCCATATATTGCAGGTTCAAGAACTTCATATCCACTAGAAATACGATACGAAAACATTATATATTTATAGATATGATAATTATTTCTATTGAAAAATGAAATACCTTTACTGTTCACACAATGTAAATTCTCCACCAACAAAGAAAAAATGATGGGAACCTACGATCTGATACCAACTGAATGTGCCCAGTCAAGATAGTTGTATCACTAAGAGGGGGATGGGTGAATCAGTGATGCCGTTTATTTTTTATTTTTCCTTCAAATTGAGACAAACTTTTCCTCATGTAAAATATTTATTTTCCTACTAAAAAACAAAACTAACACACATCTATAGGAACACAAATATTTACAAGGTTCACTGTTAAATAAGAATAGCTACGTCCTTTTTATGGTATGGAAATGATCCAATACCACAAAATACACTAGAAAAAAATCCTTGGATTATAATGAGTAGGATGTATGCTTTCACTCATTTAATACTATATAAAAAATTCTAATAGTGTGTGGGCACCCTCTTAGTACAAATAGGGTAAAACAATATTTGTGTAACAATGAATGTTACATGTGATTATTTTTAATTCCATAATTGTATTAAATTAAAAACACTTCTTCAATTTCATACCTAGAATATAGGATGAACTTCTTGTAATATATTATGAAAACTCAATTTGATTTTCTTAGTATTTTTTCCCCAGTTTGATTCCTCAGAGTTTGATTCTACCTGATATGATTCTTCTCTATACGATTCTTCCAGGTACAATTCACCCCAGTATGAAAACATACGACATTGAAAGAATATGATAGAGATGTATTGTCACCACTCAATTCTATGTATGAAATAATTAGTTTGATTCTTCCATTATGAATAACTCAATATGAAAGGATATAGCACTGGATGAGTGTGATTGAGACAATTTAGAACTTATTTTTACTCAGTCTGGAAATCCCAATTTGGAAATACCCTAAATGATTAATTCAGCTAGATATGATGATTGTCTAACTAAAATTGAAGATAAGAATATGGTAATAAGATACGTATGATAATCACTGAATACGATGATCATCTAAATAAAATGTTGTGATCTTGTCTCTTCTCTTTCACACCAATCTGTCAAAACTTTTTCAACAAAAAAGAATACAAAAACTTATTCTTCTCTCTAAAAAAAGATCTTCTCTCTCTTCTGTAGTGAAAAATACATTGGTCAAATAAAGTGAAAAGTAAAATTATCCTTTTATAGGAGAGCCATGAATGCTTTGATGGGAATCCCAAAATCTTTCCCACTCAAACAAATTAACCAAAATATAAATTTCCCTTAAAATCTCAGGTGAATTTTGACTTCTTCAACTTTTTTTAAAGCTTCTCGATTCTTCTACAATCTTCATAAAACATTATCTATTCTTCATATCAATTATATTTCTTCAAAATAAAGCTCTGTATCAATTAAATTTAAATTTATGAATAATCAGACACCACTATAATTTTCTAAATACAATGTTCAATATCAATTGAATAAAATTATTCTTTTGAATGTCAAGACCCCCCTTGATAGAAAATTTATAAAACTTTTTCATCTTTGCTCTCAAACCACTTATCACTATTTAAACTTATCTCTTGGCCCACTTGAAAATTCACATGAAAATAAAACAAAGTAATTAAAACCCTTTTGAATGGTTGAATAAATTATTGATCAGTTTCTTCATTATGATTATCATCAGCCTCAGCTCATCTTCAACAACTTTCTTCATTCCCAAACTTGTGCTTGTATTAGGACTTCCTTTATAACTTTATATTCATTTAATAATAGCTTCAGAATCTTTATAATTCAATTGGAAAGTATCATAACTGTCCATTCATTCTAGTTTTTTTATTTTCTTCTTAGCCCATGTATGATCCTTAGTAAATATGATTGGCCCAAATACAATCAAGATAAATATGAAGCATCGTCACATTTTCATCATAGTCATAAAGACTCTAATTATTCATAAAAATAAAAACTCCTTTGACACTAGATCCAGATTGAATCTTATAACCATTTACTTTTGAAAATATATACTTTCAATGAAATCAATCCTTTCATTCCGAATTCAGTGTGAATCCAATCAATTCCCCATTATGGTCTTCTCCCATTCAAGACCTAAGGTGAGTCTGATTAGAACCTTTTCCTCTAACCAGCTTATTTTCATTATGATGAAATTTTCTTAAAAAAAGTGAGTTTTATTATTTTGAGAAAAACCATCAATAAAATTTTCTGCAAATACAAAGTGAGGTGATTTTCTTTCTTCAAAAACTCTCATTGACTACAAAAGACAACACTTGAAAAAAATACCTTTCTCATCAGCTTGGTCATAACAAAACCCAGGTTTGGTCATGTTGTTACTTAAATCACATATTAAAATCTTTAATATATTGATAATTTATAGAACACTGAGTATCCTCTTCTTGATGATTAGTATTGGGGGGAAGCATCATCATTGTTCATAAAATAGTGAACTAATGGTATAATGGAATTATATGTCAAAAACATTATTGATGAGGTTTGAACTAATAATATAAAACCATGTTATGGGACATATATTGAATTTAGTCTTTCAAAAAATACCATTCATTATCTTCTCAGATTAATCCATTAAAAAAACTAATTATGAAGAAGATGATCAGAATATGGATAGAATAGTAGGATACATCATTATTGATACTCATGATTTAATGAATAAGAATTTCTCTAATGAGAAAGTATATGAATATGTGATAGAAGATGGTTTGGGTGTGGAATATGTGTCCAATTAAGCTTTTGAGGTTCCTTTGATAGATATGAAATAACTAATCAGTGGTAACAAACCTCCCTTATTGAGTTACTTAGTAGAGGGAATGTCACATGCACATGAGTTTGATTGGGGTGTCCTTACACCAAATACTGAATTCCAAGTAATTCTAGGGAATTCATCTATTATAAATGGTAATAACTTTTATTCTAGACAAGAATTTGAGACTAAAAGTGCATTAAAAATTATAGTTAAGTAATATCACGTAGTGAAAAAAATTTCATTTGTGGTTGATGACTCCAATAAGGAAACATACATCATTTGGTGTGAAAATTATAGGTCTAAATATAAATTTAAGATGCATGAAATATATGATAATTTGTTTTTACATATGGTAATATAACTAAGTTGGATGACCCATATACTTGCGTGCACCCAATTCTATCACAATATTTTTCTGTGTTAGATATAGAGTTTATATCAAGTATTATTGTTGAGATGATATGAAAATTTTGGGATGTTCCCATGTCACTCATTCAGGAATGAGTGAAATAGTTGTTCAAATACAACATTTCCTATTTCAAAGCATTGATAGAAAAATAAAAATCTATTATAAATGTGAATGGTTATTAGGATGAATCGTATGAAGTTTTTTCACACATAATAGGTTTTTTGTCTCTCAACATTTAGTTTGTTTATCATCTTTACATTGTTGAGTACTTGTCTAATGATAATCGGGTTGATCAAATAAAGGTGAAGGTCCATAGTCTACTCTAGGCATTTAAGACATATAACACTACATTTTCAAATTATATATAATTCATTCAGTTTGATAGAGATTTTCATTATGAAAATTATACAAGTGTATTACCCATTATTTCCTCATAGGATAGTAATCACATCCCTCACCCATTGTCCTTTGCTATTGTTGAAAATGAAAACTTCAAATCATGGAGTTTCTTCATGGATTTTATACACATGCATTTACAAAAATCCAAGAAAATTTTTAGAAATATGATCATCATAGATTTATTGTAGAGGTTGTTAACAGAGATTCATTTTCATGGAAATATCCTAATGGTAATCATTTACATTGCATCAGACATATTTCCAGTAATTTCCATAATCATTTAAAAGATGAGTTAATAAATAAGGTGATCATGAAATTGTGTGTGTTTCCTTAAACTAATTTATATTTGAATAATTTTTTATCCTTTTAAATGATATTATGTTTTTTTCAGCATACAAACCACAATAGAGAAGATATAATGAGCGGTTATAAGAAATTCATAGGGATAATAAAGGTGTCTTTGATTATATGAGGTGGATTGTAAAGGAAAAATGGTTAATGGCATATGCTGGTGGTAGGAGATAGGTTTATATGACTACTAATATCATAGAGTGTATAAATGATGTCTTTATGGGTGTTGATAAACTAACAACCACAAGTTTAGTATAAGAGACATTCTATCACTGTGTGAAGTACATTTTGAACATTCCTAATAAGATTATCATTGGATGAATTTTGGCTACAAGTTCCAAATATACATTGATAAGATATTACAAGATGCATAATCATTTCTTATTCATAGCTTTGATCATGTGTGGAGATGATTTGAGGTAACTTATTCCCATAACCAGCTCATAGAAAATGGTGGTAGAGTGTTGGCGGTATTACTTGAGAATATGTATTGTTATTTTTGTTCTTTCCAGATATTAAGGTATCCATGTTCACATGTATATGCTGTTTTTTCTTTAGTGAACTTACCTTGGGAACCCTTTTTCAATCTATTATATCACTTGAGCACTCTGGTTGACTGTTGTAGTGTGACTTGGATGCATGTTGGTGATTTTTATTATTTTAACTTGCCTACCAATTAGTGAAATTTGTTCCTTAATTTTACCAGTTTTCAACTTCAAGGGAGGCCAAAGTATGATTGTATTAGAAATGAGATATATTAGTCACAAAAATGGGGAGTGGGACTACAATGCATTATATGTCATGCTATAGCTCATACTTGTAATGAATGTCCTAAAATAGTAGGAGCGAGCTCCACTGTGCATTATTATTGACCGTCTCTATGTATTTTTTTTTCATTATTGTGTTAAAATATTATTGTACACTGGCTTGTTTTGATATCATAAAATTTTTATTCTGTGTCATTTCATAACAAGAATGTATTTTGGCATTTCATGATCGTTTATTATTGGAGATGATATTGATACAATTTAGAACATTTATGAAGAGTATATAAATATATGTATGTATGTATATTAAAAATAGATAAAATATCTTAAACATATCATATAGTCTTAATGTAAATAATGCATTACTTAAAAATAGTAGTAATTAATTATATATTATGAATCAATAATAAATAATATAATTACAAATTAATAGTTATACTATCTATTAATATATTACTAATAATTACAATAATAATTATTAAAAATATATTAATTAATATATGTTAATATATCATATCATATTTTTTAATTAATAATTATAATATAATCAACAAATTAAATTAATTAATAATTAACAATAATAAATTAATATTATATGTTATAATTAATAGGTATTAAATAATATATAATATTAGTTAATTCTCATAATTATTATCTTAAATATATTAATTACCTAATAATGTATTCATTATATATAATCATTTAATTAATTATGTATTAGATATTTTGAAATTATTTAAAATATTATGTTTTAATTTATATATTATTAATTACCAATTTAATTAATTACATAGTTAATTAATTAATTTACATATAACACTACTATAGATCGCATGATAGGGAAAGCTGTCATTTATCAGTGCTAGTTAAAAGGTCTGATAAAGAGGGGTCTTTATCAGCACTGATAAATGATGACTTTATTAGTGCCTTTTTGGACCCTATAAATGGTGAACCTTCACAGTGTTGAAAAAGAAATAAAAAAAGGTATATTTTTTAAAAAAATTATATAATTAAAAAACATATTTCAATATATAAATATATTTATAATGATGTATATATAATAAATTTTAGTAAATAAGATTTATAAAAATTATGGTCTGGGCTTGTGGTTAAGTGCATTATTAGACAACATCACATTGTGGTTCAACTCCCACCTGCCTCTGTTTAGTGGATTTTTTTAGGTTCTTTAGGGGAGAAGGCTGGCAGCAATAGGGGCCCCACATAACAACAGGGGTGATGAGGACAGAAGAAGTAGCGCTTGCACGACCAGTGAGAGGGGGCCTCACCCGATGGTGAGGTATGGCAATGATGGATGGGGGACTATGCGCTGTGCAGTGTGACCAGTGAAAGCAGAGCCCCATCTTGATGACAGGGTAAGGGGATGATGGGGGCAGTGGGTGTTGTTGGATGCTTGGCGCTACAAGGGTTGCATCGACAACGAACAGTCCTGATGGAGGATGATAGATGTGAAAGTGAGTGAAGACGGGCCACACAGGAGGGCCACGTCTATGACTGTATAAAGATGTTTTGTTGGGATTTCTGATTTAAAACTTAAATAATGAAGAGAGATAAAATTATTAATGGAGGTATTTTCTCAACATTATTGTAGGATTTACTCCCAACATCAATGAAGAGTTATTCCCAATATTAATTGATGGAATAATAAATGTTGAACAATTAAATGGATATATGGACATGATATCTATATAAGAGGATGCAGTATCAAGTTTTGGAATATGGGTTGGAAATGATGTAGCCACCAAGAGAGAATGACGAAGGGGTTTATTCATTTTCAATAACTTGTTCCTAGAGAAGATGGTGATTATGTTAACGATGGCATGTCGTTGGTGATGATTGAAGGCATAGAAGACGACTTTCAAAGAGATTCATACAGGTGTTATATATCGAATTCCCTCTTGGTTGTGGAGATCGAGAAGCATGTCCCGGTTGCGAAGATCGGTGGTACAAAAAAAATGGTACATTCATGGGTGTCGGTGTGTTGAGAGATAATTACTTTGGGAACATTTTAAATGGCATTCAGGTGTTGTTAAAAATCCTTCAGGTGATGAGTAAAATGCCTTTGGTGTTGCGTTGATAAAATGCCTTTGGGTGAATCTTCTCCTCTCTTGTGTGTTTCTTCAACGGCTTCCGCTACGGCACCAGGCTCTGCGCCCCAACAAGTGGTATCAAAGGGATTGGTTAAAGTGCTCTGTTGAAGAACATGGTGTTGAGCATCTTGTGGAGAAGCTTATCAAGGACTTGGATGTCATTGGAAAATGACGGCTGTATCAACAATTTCGCTGGAATATTGAAAGTCTTCCTGGCCGTATGTGTCATGTGGCGTGTTCTATTCATTGGGTGACATTCAGAGATTGGTGGATTTATTGATCAAATTGACCCAGATGGTGGATATGAATGTAGAGTATTTGAATTTTAAATCAAGGTGGAGATTTTTGGGATTTCTAATTTAAAATTTAATTAATGAAGAGAGGGAAAAATATTAATGGATTGATTTTCTCAACATTAATGGAGGATTTTCTTCCAAAATTGATGAAGATTTATTCCCAATATTAATTGAGGGAATAATGAATTTTGACTACATTAAATGGATATATGTACGTGATGTCTATATAAGAGGTTGTGGTAGCATGTTTTGGAATGTGGGCTGGCAAAGATGTATCCTACAAGAGAGAATGACGAAGGGGTTTCTATGTTTGTGGTAACTTGTGCCAAGAGAAGATAGTGATTATGTCAAGGATGGTGTGTTATAGGTGATTATTAACAGCATTGAAGATGACGTGCAATGAGATTCATGCAGGTGCCATGTATCCAAAGTCCTCTTGGTTGTAGAGATCAGGTGGCGTGTCCTGGTTGCGATGATTGGCAGTACAAAAAAAATGGTACGTTCATGGGTGTCAGTGTGTTGAGAGATAAATAATTCAAGTGAGTTTTAAAAGGCCTTTGGGTGTTGTTAAAAATCCATCAGGTGATGTGTAAAATTCCATTGGTGTTGCGTTGAAAAAATGCCTTCAGGTAAATCTTCTCTTCTCTTGTGTGTTTTTGCAACAGATTTTGCTGCGGCACCGGGCTCCGCACCCCAAAAAGTGGTATGAAAGGGATTGTTTGAAGTGATCATTTGTAGAAAATAGTGGAAAGCATCTGTTGGAGTAGCTTATCAAGGACTCGGATGTCATCGAAAAATGACGGCGATATCACCGGTGTTGCTGGAATATCAAAAGTCTTCTTAGCCACAGCTGTCATGCGGCGTGTTCCATTCATTGGGTGAAATTTGGAAAATGGTGGCATTGGTGATCAAATTTACCTGGAGTTGGAGTTGAATATGGAGTATTTGAATTTTAAATCAATATGGATATTTTTTGGATTTCTGATTTAAAATTTAAATAATGAAGGGAAAAAAATTATTAATGGAAGGATTTTCTTAAAATTAATGGAGGAATTTATCCCAACATTAATGAAGAGTTATTACCAATATTAATTTATGGAATAATGAATGTTGACC
This sequence comes from Viscum album, assembly GCA_963277665.1. Classification (NCBI taxonomy): domain Eukaryota; kingdom Viridiplantae; phylum Streptophyta; class Magnoliopsida; order Santalales; family Viscaceae; genus Viscum; species Viscum album. The sequence goes on along the minus strand of OY728160.1, from coordinate 2,037,860,568 downwards.
GCATTAAATAGAGATATGAACATGATGTCTATATAAGAGGATGTAGTAGCATGTTTTGGAATGTGGGTTGGCAAAGATGTAGCTTCCAACAGAGAATGACGAAGGGGTTTTTGTCACGAACCAGGCCGGATCGTCATCCGACCCGACACCCGACCCGGTCCGCGACATGGCCCGAAGGGCGTTCCCGATCCCCACGGGCTGGAAAATAGTGCCGGGCATCAAAACAAACCAGTTGGGAACGGTTTGGCCCATGAAAAAGATAAGCAAACATAAACTGAACCAGCATACAAATAAAGGAAAACAAACTGAACGACGTGGCAACAGAAAAGGAATAAACAAAGAAACGCGACATACCTCAGGTGACCCCGTGGATCACCACGGTACGACAACCACTCAATTCCAAAAGCGATCCAAGACTGAAACCTGCAACTGAAAAGTAATGTAGGCGTGAGCACCGAGATGCTCAGTAGGAAAGCCAAAAAAAACAACCACATCCTATGCCCCTGCCTTTAATAAGAAATCCAACCAATGCCAGTTTGGAAAATAAGATATACTAAAATAATGTTTTCCCCTCTTTTCAAAATCAAGCAACGAGTTTGCATTTTCAGGTAAAGCCTTTTACTCCCACTACATTTTCAAAATAGGTTTCAAGCATGCAGTAACATTTCAAAATGAAAAGAAACCAGATTGGGTTAAAATATGATTATCACAAACAAGACATCAAGTATGAAACAACTGAAAAGAAAGTTACATCATTAGCAGCATGACGAAAATGAGCACCATGGGTAATCCCTATAGGTAGCTAAAACAAGTGGGAACCTAAAGACCTCGTACCTCAGTGAAATGTGGCTTAGAAGGCCACGACCCTCAGATAACGTGGCTTAGAAGGCCACGACCCTCAGAAAACGTGGCTTAGAAGGCCACGACCCTCAGAAATTCAAACGTTTAGTTAGTGTTGTTGCGTCAAACCTGCTAGATAAACCGGGACGAACCCCTGCCGTTTCATCTAGCGCACTAGTCCTGGTCACCCACCTAGATACCCGGGTTTTCCCATTGTGCTCTATTTCAAATGGTGGTGAGTTTTCTTTATCAAACAATCAAACAAGTACATTACACTTTCTTTATCTAAAATTCATTCCACCTCTCACCACCGCACTCCCTACTTAAGTGCATTCCCCTCTCTTTACATCCCACATTCACGCACAAGCCTTTACACTAGGCACATATATCACAAACTGCTCATAAAAACTTGCATCACATTTTATTTTCAAATTTTGGGGGGAATGACTAAAAAGGGGTTTTCTATTTTTGCAAACCAAATCTTAAAGTGCCAAACGGGCCTTTCATAAAACATTCTTAAGATGCCAAACATGCTTAATGACATAAAGGAAACACTTTTTAAAAATCAATCAGCCAAAAGGCCAAACACCTTTGGAAATACACATTACTAATTCAGAACCACTTAAGAAATCAATTTTTCGATAAAAGGTCACTTAAGACCGATAGCATTAAAAATACATTTAAATTTCCAAATCAAAGGTGTAATCATTTCTAGCAACCGTAACCTGATTTCATAGCATGTGGATATAGCGTAAATGTAAAACATATTTTTAAAACAAGCAAGCAATTATGAATCTCAAATTAAAGGCATAGGCATAGAGGACCTACCTCAAACTTGTCGCTGCTTGAAGACAAACATTCAAACTGATCCTTGGCGCGCACACGCACATGCATTTATACATATATATATATATACACACCCATAGGTGCATTTCACATATATATATATGCTTTACTTTATGCATGTGCATGCAGGGTACCTCGACACCCGCGGCCCAAAACCATTGTAGCGGGGTCCTGCGCACTCCACAAGACATGTAATAAATTAAAAGAACGAATTATGCAATACATCAAAATTAGTACCACAAAATTTACACAAACGAAACACACCCAAACTACATCATAGCGCCACTTCAAAAACACTCGCACGTCAAAATCATTGTAAAACATGAAGTGCATAATTTGTACAAATTAAATAAGCCATCTGCACCACTTATAAAACATTTTAAAAAGACATAACACAACATAAAACAACAACACACCCGAAAACCTCTTCTAAGGCCAAAAGCACACCGAAACAGACTCCAACAAAATAAAACGCAGCCCTTGCATCATTTAATAAACTAAGTGCACAGTTCATAAAACACCATTAAATGACACATTGTGGGTTTTTATAAATAAACACACTCGATATCACATCACATTATACAAAAATAATAAATCAAAGCATAGTAATCTTTCTTCAAAACCAAGTTTGCACAAAACAAATTAATTGAAGAACATGCTAAAACAATTGGACAAGAAAAATATTTCAGCAAACAACGTTTATACACGAAGCCACCTCCCTCAGTGTCAAAAACTCCAAAACTCAGTGCGAAGCGTCAACCATGTCCAATCCGCACCACAGGAGAACCAAAATATACTCTAATCCATAAGGTTGAAAAAAAATAAACCACAAATTAAAACCCCAAATTGACACCCTAACTGCTGGTAATCTAAAAACCCAAAGAAACAAGGACAAAAACCTAAGCAAGGAAGAAAGAAAACTCTACCCAGGGGTTGCGCCGGAGGTGAGCAGCGCTGAAAGGGAGGGAGGCCGGGACGGAGCGGGGTTGCGCAAGCAAAGAGATGGGGCGGCGTTCGCAGCGGTCGCGGCCGGGAGAAGGGGTCGGGACGGTGAGTGCGAGCAGGACGGGACGACGCGAGAGGCGTCGACCGCAGCAGGGTGAGGAGGCCGGACGGAGAGGGGGCCGGGACGACGAGCCGGACGGGAGTCGGACAGAGGTGTCGTGCCTGGGGAAGGGGTGGAGGCCAGACGGGGAGGGGACCGGGACGCGGTGGGCACAAGCAGGCTGGGACGGGAGGCGCCGAACGCGGGAGGCCGCACGATCGGGAGCAAAGGGGGAGGGGGCCGCGTAGGGTTAGAAGAGAGGGAGGGGGTAGCGCGAGAAGAGAAATGGGGGAAGGGGGGGCTGTGCGCGATGCCCAGGACAGCAAGGAGGAAAGAAAAAAAACAAGAAAGGAGAAGAAAAAAATAGAAAGAAAAAAAATAAAATAAATAAGTAAAATAAAATAAAATAAAACAAATAACACTTTAATAAATGATAATATTAATAAACTTAATTAAGATTTTAATAAACCCCAATAATAATAATAATAATAACTTCATAATAATTATTATAAACTAACAATAATAATATTATTCATAATAATTATAATAAAAATTATAATTAACTTGTTAATAATTATACTTATTAACCATAATAATAATAATAACATTAATCACCATTATTATAATATTGAACTAACTCATGAAAACACATTTTATCTAATCGCCTTGTACATGAGACATGCCGCACGGTGACCCGAGCAAAGCCGCGCGGCTTTGAACACGCCCTGCCCATGCACCAGACACTGTCAAGGGCAAAGCCTTCGTTCATCAACAAAAGAAGAAAAAAAATTCAAACAGGCTTGGCCCGCAGCACGATGAAAAGTTTCAAAGTCTAATAAAATAATAAAATAACATTAATTTAAAAGTTCGGGTGTGACAGTTTTTGTGTTCACAGTAACTTGTGACATGAAAATATGGTGATTATGTCAATGATGGTGTGTTGGTTGTGATGATTAAAGGCATAAAAGATGACATGCAAAGAGATTCATTCTAGTGCCATGTATCGATAATCCTCTTAGTTGCGGAGATCAAGAGGCATGTCTTGGTTGCGATGATCGGCAGTACAAAAAAAATGGTACGTTTATGGGTGTCAATGTGTCGAGGGAGAAATACTATGGGTGAGTTGTAAAAGGCCTTTGGTTATTGTTAAAAATCCATCATTTGATGTGTAAAATTCCTTTTCTATTGCGTTGATAAAATGCCTTTGGGTGAATCTTCTCTTCTCTTGTGTGTTTCTGCAACGGCTTCTACTGAGGCATCGGGCTTCGCACCCCAACAAGTCAAATAAAAGGGATTGGTTGAAGTGATCGGTTATAGAACATGGTGTCAAGAATCTTGTGGAGCAGGATTTCAAGGACTCAGATGTCATCAGAGAATGATGGTGGTATCAGCGGTGTTTCTATAATATCAAAAGTCTTCTTGGCCATAGGTGTCATGCGGCATGTTCCGTTCATTGGGTGACATTTGGAGCATGGTGGAGTTGGTGATCAAATTGACCCAGATGGTGGAGAAGAATGTGGAGTATTTGAATTTTAAATCAATTTGGAGATTTTTGGGATTTATGAATTATAATTTAAATAATTAAGAGAGAGAAAATTATTAATGGAGGGATTTTCTCAACCTTAATGGAGTATTTTCTCCCAATATTAATGGAGAGTCATTCCCAATACTAATTGATGGAATAATGAATGTTGACCACATTAAATGGAGATATGGACATGATTTCTATATATGAGGATGTGGTAGCATGTTTTAGAATGTGGGCTGGAAAAGATATAGCCGCCAAGAGAGAATGATGAAGGGGTTTCTGCATTTGTGGTAACTTGTGCCAAGAGAAGATGGTGATTACATCAATGATTGAATGTCAGTGGAAATGATTGAAGGCATCGAAGATGACATGAAAAGAGATTCATGCAGGTGCCATGTATCGAAAATCCTCTTGGTTGTGGAGATCAGGCGGCGTGTCCCGGTTGCAATGATCGGTGGTACAACAAAAATGGTACATTTATGGGTGTCAATGTGTCAAGAGATAAATCCTTCGAGTGAGTTGTTAAAGGCCTTTGGGTGTTGTTAAAAATCCTTCAGGTGTTGTGTAAAATGCCTTTGGTGTTGCATTGTTAAAATGCCTTCGGGTGAATATTTTCTTCTCTTATGAGTTCTTTCAACAGCTTCCACTGCGGCACCGGGCTCTGCGCCCCAACATGTCGTGGGGTAAGTGTTGATGGTAGGCATGAAACACTAATAGGGGTTATTGGAAGTATAAGAGAGTGACTACGGGTTACTGAGGAGGGCTACATGTGAGGCTGGATAAGAGCGTCGTGGGTGGGGGGGGTGCCAACGAATGGTGCAACCTTGACGAGGGTTGGCAATATAATGATCATGTGAGGGATGACTGTTATAAAAAAGGAACCAATAACTATGAGAGGAGAATGGATGAAATGTGAACATCCCAAATTAGCCAGTTTCATATGGGTATATGGCCCGACTTATAGGGGGCTTCGAGCCAAACAAATGGGGGCCTACATGCCATCTAATGAAGGTCCTTCAGCCTAACAAATGGAGCCCTACAGGCCATGTAGTGAGGGTCTTTTTCCTCTATATAATAGGATCTCTAGATCTATCTATAATAAATAAAAGGTATTTATGGTTGACCTATATATAATAACAAAAAGGGCTTGATGGGTGAGTTATCCCTGAGGGGCTATGACCTACCCTTCCAGCCTTTGGGTGTAAGGTGTATGTGTGATTCGTTATAATTGTACCTCCAATATCAACTACATATGATTTATATGAGACTAAATATACATTTACACTTAATATACAGCACATTTAAGAAAAAATGGATTAAATAATAATTAGAAAAATTATATATTATTATTAAAAAAATATATTTAATATAGAACTATATTTATATTGATATATATATATATAATTTTATTAAATATGATTTATATACTAATAAATATGTTTTTATAAATCATATTTAATATAGTATTATATTTATATTAATATTTCATAAAGTTAGAGAAAAATGGTTTATAAGTTAATTAAAATTAAATATTAATTAAAAATATCAACTAATTAATGTCAATAGACATTTAATGACATTTTTTTATCAATGTCATTAATTTTTTTAACTTGAAAAATATATCAAATAATACACAAAAGGCTCTGTCATGGGTTTGGAGACCAAAACCATGACTTCAAATTTATTGATAAAAGATAAAAGTACAATTGAGGGAACGAGAAGAACATGACACCATATGCCCACAATGAAACAAAATATCACTTCCTGTGGGTTCCCTTAATTCCCATATTCCTACGAAATCATCCCCTTCACTGCTTTTCAATATTAATTCCTTTAATATTATTTATTTATTAATAATGTTAAGTTTTTTTATTTTTTAAAAACCTATTCATTTCAAATAATTATTCGTTTAATATTTTTTTAATTTATTCATTTTTAATTTTTTATTCATAATTATTCATTAATATATTTATTATTTTTAATATATAAATATATTAGTATTGATATATAAATATCAATATATATCATATTTTATTTAATATGGTTTATATAAAATAAAAAATGCATTTACATTTAATAAGACATATATTTAGTGAAAATTGGTTTATACTTATAAATAAATATTAATTAAAAATATTGAAAAATTAGTATTGATTAATGGATGTTTAACAAAATTTCATTTTTATTTTTAATTTAACAAATATCAAACTTTTTTTACGTTAACTTAACACACACATATTATATTGCTGTAATTTATTCAATTTCTAATATTCATTTTAGAATTTTAATTATGAACATAATATATTTAATATATATGATGTTTTTAATCGGTAAATTCTGTTCACTTTAATATTTTTATTCAATATATACACTTTATTGCAATTTTATATATTTTTTTAAATTTCTTCATTTTTAATAATATTTATTCAATAATAATCTTAATTATTTTTAATATTTTTGTAAGTCATTAATTTTCAATTTTTTATTATTAATTATTTTTATAATTTTTCTATTATTAATATTTATTTATACATGTTTATTCATTAACATTTAATGTCTTTAATATTATTTTAAATTATATCATTAATAAGTATTCATTTTTATTTTAACATATATTCCATTTTATTTTTTATTGATCTCTATAATAAATAATGCTTATTATTTTATTAAAAAATTTGCAATCTGTTGATTTTTAAAATATTAAATTTCCCTCTTTTTTAACATTGATTCATTTAATGATAATAATTATTACTTATTCTATAATATTTTTAATTAGTTTTTTACTTTTATTTTTAATTTATTCATTTTTAATATTTATTCATTTAATATTTTTTTAATTTATTCATTTCTAATATTTTTTATACATATTTACTCATTTACTTTAATGTTTTCAGTATGGTTGTAATGCACATATTTAATATGTATACAAATTAATTTTAATATATATTTATTTTTAATTCTTTTAATAATTTATATAATTATTAAAATGTATTCATTTTTAAAATATTTTTGAAGCCTATTCATTTTTAGTTATTAAATTTCACTAATTTATAACATTAATGTAATTAAGATTATTTATTAATTAATTTTTTTAATTATTTTTTGGTTTTTATATTTTATTCATTTTTAATATATATTCATTTAATATATTTTTTAATTTATTTTATATATTTTTTAGTGCTTTCCAAGTAACGCTAATAAAGATCGGTTTTATCAATGATTTTTTATTTTAGTGATGATAAAATCCTTCTCATATTTTAAATACACCCCTAAGAGAGACGCCCACTTTCTCACACCGTTTAAACTCTCATGGAATTAAAGCTTTGTTGCTGCTCCCCTTTGAACTTCTTAGAATAATTGGCCTTTTCAAAACCAAAGGTATATAATTCTTTATAGACCTTTTAGTCGATATTGAAATGTTTCTCCATTTTTAGCTCTTCTATTCTCATGTACCATATTACCTCCATTCCCCTTGTCCTATGGGTATCGTAGTGGCTTACCCATGAACCATACGACCACCATTTTTAATTTCCAAAAGGTTTGGATACTCAATGATTGGGTGGTTTTAATTTTTCTTTTTTGGAATTGAATATTAAAAAGTTTTGTGAATGTTTATAGTTACACAAGGAAAAAATTATATGAAAATGAATAATCAATTATGAAGTTAAGTATTTTTTAAAAAATTTAACAAGAAAAAATTCCCATAATGAAATCACATATATAGACTATATTTCAATTTTGATTTAATTTTTTGATGATTTATACTTATATAAAATATATATGGGAACACTCACGCACATATAAAATTTAAAATTTGTTATATATGAATATATATATATATATATATCTTCATATATGTATATACATGCTCATATATATATATATATATGGAAAATATGTGGCTAGGGATATGGAAAAGTTCTGTTTTTTGGCATCAATAGTTTGTTCTGATTATGCGTTTATGTAGAGTCTATATTGATTGATAAGTTGGTTGTATTATTATAATTGAGTGATGAAATCAATTGGCTGACTCTCTATCTGATTTTCTCTCATATGTGTTTTATAGCTCCACTAATTTTGATTTCTTCACAATGTATTAGAGCATGAAAATATTATATTACTTACATGTTACCTAGTGGATACACACACATATATCTAGGTACATATTATTAACATGTGATTTCTTTACATGATTACTTCATATTATTAATATGATTTCAAAAGTGTTTGGATACATTTTTTTACTTAATAATGAAGTATAATTATCTTATGTTTTCTCTTAATTAGGTTTCTCATTGAGTTATTTTCCACTAAAATTATTAATTGATTTAAAATTAATGGAATTGGATTTATTGAAAATAGATTTAAGATATAATTCAAAATGGTGATTTACATTAGAAAATGAGTGTGGAAACACTCGGTTTTGATGAATGAAAAAAAAATGAATGAGTTGTAGAGGGTTAAAAATGGAAGAATTTATATTTTGTGTAAAGTAACAACTATATTTATATTAGTGGTCTTAAACAAGTTTAATCCATGCAAACATTCCCAAAATATAGCATGCATACACCCAAATTCTAATACTTTTTTTCATATTTATGTATATAGATATTATATACATACCTTATGTATACATATTTACTTTTTATAAAAAATGAATATTATTGAACCTTATAATATGGATATTAATAAAAATGTATGGATTCTAATCGTATGACAAATGAGTATGAGGATATAGTTAAATTGATCATTAAGTTTCGAAAAGAGCATGCATACAACCCTTATCAAATCCCTTGTATATGTTTATGTTGTTTTTTCTTCAAGAATAATTCCTACAAAAGACTTTGAAGAACATTTCCTTTTTCATGGAATATATCTTAGATATAAAATATGGACTAAAGATGGGGAAAATTGAATGCACATACTTACTAGGATGATAATTTGATTTATGGAACATTTTCTATGAATACTTTTGTAAATGATGATGGGTATTTTATGAAAGAAATGAAAAGGAAAATTGAAGATGAACATTTTGAATTTACTAATTTGTTTAAGTAGTTAAATAATTATTTAAAGTTTCCATTTTATACATGTTGTACTAAATATACACAATTTTTAGCTGTATAAAAGTTATATAATTTGAAAGATAACAGCGGATGGAGTGACACTAGTTTTACAGAACTACTTAGCCTCCAAAATGTTATGTTACAAAAAGAAAATGAGATTATTTATCAAGCATATGATTCTAAGTGAATGATACATTCAATGGGTATTATATCTAAAAAATACACACTTAATGATTTTATATTATTTTTCAAGAACCATGAATCAATCAGAAAATGACCTTAGTGTGGTGAAAATCAGTACAATAATGATGAATCAAGGCCTTAAAATGTTTTATGGTACTTTCTTATCATTGAAGTTCTTATAAGTGAGATTGAACATTCAATAGAATTGTATCAGTTATAGGGAGAGGGGGTGAATCATTGATATATTTTCTTTTGTATTTCCTTACATATGAAACAACCTTTACTTCCTATTATATATTTCATTCCTTGCTGAAAATAATTCAAATACACATCCATAGCAACACAAGAATTTACAAGATTCACTACTCAAAAAGAGAATATATGTCCTTGGTATAGTTAGGAAAAAATCCAATACCACACAATCCACTAGATAACAATCCTTTAGTTTGGAATACAATGAGTAGGATATGCCCTTACACTCGTGTAGAATTATGATCAATACAATAGTTCATGCACTTCATGTAGCATGAAGATGTAATAAAATGTTTTTGAAACAAATGTGTTATGGTTCTTCTTGATCAAATTTAAAAAATATATTCTTTCAAAAAAATTCTTCACATTCTTACCCAGAAGCTGGTAATAACTTCCTAGAATTTGTTACAATACTCAATCCAATTCCCAAGTTTGATTGCTCAATACAAAAATAATACTCTATCAGAATACCACTTGAATAATTCTTAGATTCTTCTTCTTCAGTTTGGAAATACCATCTTGATTTCTCAATCTAATTGATCAATATGATAACCTCTCTCTGTTGGAATATCATTGAAACAATTATGAACATATTCTTCTTTAGTCCAAAAATCTCAATACGATTTTCCCAGTCCGATTATCCAGCCCAATATGATAACCTACTGAATATGTTCTTATTCTTCTTTTTCTTTTTCTTTTTTCTAGTAATATTCTTTAAGAAAACACAATATGTAAACTACTTATTATTAATATTGTATAGATTCCCTCTCATATTTCGTGAAAAATAAATGTCCCTAAATACACAAAGTATTCTCCTCCTTTTATAGACACACTAAAATGGTTTAAACAGGATCCTAAAAAGGTTTTACCCCTTTACCAAAAAATCCAAAATTTTCAATCTTCTTTAAATATGTGGTATCTCTTTGATTCATTCAATTCCCCTTTAAATCTGAATCTTTCCTTGACATGTTAAAACTTTATTGAATTTATGATCTTCTATAGACTTCATCAACACTTTTATTTCTCCTTAAATCTCGGATCTATCTTTGACTTCATTAAGTTTACAAATATTTCATCATTCTAATTATTCTATCTGATTCTTCATTATGATGAAGCCATATGAAATACTAAAGATAACCCATTATGATGAATTTTTGTAAACATTAAATGTCTTCTCATAAATATTTTTCATATCAACTCCTCTCAAACCTTTTCATAACTTCTTCTTGCTTATGAATTATTCGCATTCTTTAGTCTGATTTTGATTCTTCATTCTGATTTTTCAATACAATTTATTTATTAAGATCAATACATTTGGACACTCATATTTTCTTGAATTTCTAAACAAATCAGAACTGAAGATATCTCATAATGTTTCTCTACATCAATTTAAAAAATAATCCTCTCATTCTGATTTCCTCATTATGATGGAGACATCAATTTTCTTCAATATGATGCTCTCTATCAATTGTGAAAAATGTAAAACATATGTCTTACCATTATGATGCTTTATTCCAACTAATGAAAACAAATGAAAAAATTTATTGTAACTTCTATAAGGATTCCTTCCCCCTTTGACATTACTTTTAAAAGTTATCAAACAAAACTATTCTACTTATAAATATAATAATCCAAGTCATCCAGACTTTTGAAAATTTTGAATACATTTATGAACTTGAGATTGGAATGTTTTGGCTTCAGTAAACTTTCTTATTCCATAAACTCTTACTTGTTTCATGAATTCCCTATGTCTTTAAAAACATTGAAGATCTGCTTCATCATCATCTGAATTTTTATGTAATGTATTATAACATCTCATTCTACCAGTAATATATTTCTTTCCAACCAATCCTAAATATGATTAAAAACACTCCCTATTTCCTTTATAAGGATTGCATAAGAAGTTCTCCAAATACCTTATGATATTTTAGAAATAAATTTTAGTAAAATGTCATCATCTTTTTATTGGATCCATGATGAATCTAATTCTTTTCCTCATTACAATTAAGTCTTTCATTTTGAACTCAAAGTGAGTCTAGTTATTTTTTCTTCTTGAAAAAATATCCCCAATCTGATGGAATTTGTTAAGATTTGTGAGTCTGATTTTTTAAATATGATGGTCAATTTTATTTTCACCAAAACGAAAGTGAGGCTATTTCTTTTCTTCTTTAACTTCCTTGACCACAAAAGAGAACACCTGAATATGATAATATTATTTATCAGCTTGGTCCTAAAAATATCCCCCTTTGGATTTTGTTTTCAACTAAGATTCATATATCACTAAACATTTTAACTTTAAGATGGGGATTACTTATCAACAATTCTAATTCTACGTGAGCTAACTCATTTTAGAACATAAGAATAATTAATAGAAAAACCATGAAGTCCAATAGTAGTGATAATGAAACTTCCTCACCTTTTCTTCCTCAGCTTTTATTCCTTAGGTTTTCATCCTTAGTTTTTCTTCATCAGTACCATTCTTCAACTTTATTCCTTAGTTTTTCTTCCTTAGCGTTTATACCTCATATTTTCTTCCTCATAATTTCATAATCATATTTTATTCTTCAGCTATTCTTTCTCAGCTTTATTCCTCAACATTCTTCCATAGGTTTTATTTCTTGGGATTTATTTCTCAGATTTTACTCCATAGCTTAATTCAGTTATTAATATTCCCTAGAATACAAAAAATTAGACTTTTAAAACCACTCAAACAAATAGTTAGAATAGTTCACATGCTTTCATTCTAGATTCATATCTTACCCACAACTTCCCCTTTATACATGCTTCTATAAGGATAGATTTAAAAAAAATCCCCCCCCCCTTGGAAACACTATCCAAAGGTAATATGAGAGAGGGGATACAAACACATACCTCAACCTTGATAAGAAAGATATTGTATGCGCATGTTCAACCTAAATTTATAAAAAGGTTCCTTTGGTAAAGGTTTTGTGAATATGTTAGTAGCATTTTCCAATGTAAGAAGATACGCTAGATTCAATTCATTCTTCTCCAAATTATCTTTGATAAAGTGGTGCTTGATATAAATTGATTTTGTCTGAGAATGTTATAACCTATTCCTAGTAAGGTTGATATCAATTTTATTATCACAACCCAAGAGAAAGGGTAACTATACTTAAATAAGTAAATCTTTTAACTGAGACTTCATCTACATAATTTTTGTAGTGGATTGAGTGGTAACAATATACTCATCTTCAGTTGTACCAAGATTTATTGATTTTTTTTTCTTTTAATGCCAACTAACACAATTTTTCCCCTAAACAAAAACTCCACCAGATGTTGATCTTCTATAATTATTATTTTCTACACAATTAGAATCTGAATAGTCAAACAAATCAATAATTTCTGATCTATCATATGCACTTAAAAAATTTGTAGTTCGTTTGATATATATGAGAATTATTTTTCCCACAATTAAATGTGATTCTTTAGGAGCACTCTGAAATCTTTCAAATAAGGTAACAACATAAACAATTTTGGGTCTTGAGGTAGACAAAAATAAATAACTTTGAATCAACTTATGAAATTATTTCTTATCAACTTACTTACCTTCTCTATATTTACTCAACTTAGTTCCCACTAAAATTGGGGTGGAAAAAAGTTTCTAGTTTTCCTTTCAGAACTTCCTAAGAAGTTCCTTAGCATAATTTTCTTGAGAAATAAAAATATGTTTATTCTTTTGTAAAATTGGAAACCCATGAAAGTATTTCATTTCCCCTATCATGGACATCTCAAACAAATTTTTCATATATTCATCAAATATTTTACAACCTCTTTTATAATTCCAAAAAATGATAATTTCATCAACACAAACAATTACAACAAGGAAAAACTCTAGACTTTATTTGATATAAATATTTCTATCAACTCTTCCTTTATTAAAACCCATCTTCCTTAAGAAAGTATCTAACTTTGAATAACATGCCCTCAGAGATTATCTCATCCCATATAAGGCTCTCTTCAACCTACACACATAATTTTATCTTTTCCAACAATAAATCCACAAGGTTGTTCAATATAAACTTCTTCATCCTGATCCCTATTAAAAAATTCAGACTTTATATCCATTTGAAAAAAAATTAACTTCATTGTGTAACAATAGTAAGAAAAATTATAATTGTTTATAAGATTTACAATAGAGAAAAAGTCTCATCAAAGTCAACACCTTCAATTTGTGAGTAACCTTTTCATACTAATCTTGATTTGTTCCTTATCACTTTACCTTCTTTATTCATCTTGTTATAAAAAATTCACTTTTTACTAATAACATTTTTGTTTTCTAGATTGGGTATAAGTTCTCAAGTATCATTATATCTATCAGATCAAGTTCTTCATTCATATCCTAAATCCATTTCAGATTCTCAAAATCTTCATTCACATCTTTCATCTAGACTTTTGAATACAATGAATTTTTTGTAACAATTTGTAAAGATATTCTTATCTGAACATTCTGATGTTGGTCACCAATAATGTTTTAAGCCTCCACTAGATTCCTAAAACTAGGATGAATTATTTTAGTTTATTCATCATCACTTGAAATAGAAAAGTCTTATTCTTTTTCTTGAGTAGGAAAACTACTGTTGACATCCTTATCAGAATTACTAACAAAATATTCCTTATCATGCTCAACTTCCTTATCAACATAAGTCTATTTTTCTTGCTCAACATTTTCAATAACTTTCACATCAGATGAATCAAAAAAAAATCCCTTATCTTTGTTGAAACATTTTTTTCTCTTTCTTCTAGATAATAACCAAGAAAAATTCCATCTCCATCTCTCTTCTCAAATATTCACTGATTTCCACCTTTCTTCTTTATGATTCATGGACACCAAAAACACTTAAGTGTTTCAAACATGGAGTTTTTCCAAAAATAAGTTTATATGGAGTCATATATGAACATGGATTTTAGAAACATAAATTTTTGATATAAACAACAAAACTCATTCCTTAACTCCAAAAGTATTGGGAAAGACCATGTTCAAGTAATATAGTTCTCCCCATTTCCACCAAACTTCTATTATTCCTTTTAGAAACCCCATTTTTTTAGGATTATATGGTGAACCAAAATTATTCCGAATACTATGATTCTCAAGATAAATTTAAAATTATTCAATTTTGTATTCGCCACCATTATCCGTTCTTATCTTCTTCCTGAAATGCTCACATTCCTTCTCATATTTCCTTTGAAAACTTTTAATCATTTTCAGAGCATCTGACTTATGTTTCATATACATATCACAAGTAATTCAAATAAAGTCATAAATGAAAGCGATTAAGTACTTATCTCAATTATTTTATTGTTTTCTCATTGGACCATAGATATTAGAATGAATAAGTTCCAGGGGTTGTTTTGATCAAATGTCATTTTTCTTATGCACATAATTTGTAATCTTTCATTTCTGAAAAATAGTGGAACAACAATCTATTCTTCTTGACATATCAAAAATATCTTGGACACCATCTCTCTTTTATAATTTTATTAATGTGTCCTAGCCTTCTATTTCACAAGTGATTCTCATCTATCATACCCAAGTAACAAGAGATTTGTATTTCACCAACTTGGAATAAGTTTCCTTTTTGTATGTTGGCCTCTTGTAAATATCTTTCCATATTCCCCACTTTTCATAAAAAACACATATGTTATAAAGATAAATTTGTTAATTTCCTCATAAAGTTGGGAAACACTCAGCAGGGTTTTTTTCTACCCAACAACAGATAATGTTTTCTTAGATTTCAACATTTTTTCCAATGATGACTGATCCAACACCTTTGATTCTTAGAAATACATTATTTTCAAATGTAACTATTCATTCTTTAAAATATTTCACAATCTAAAACAACCTTAATTCTTATTTAATATGAGAATAACAACCACTATCAAGAATATATAGTCATTCTCCTTTTGTAGCTTTCAAAGAAGTTTTTACTTAAGAGCGTTTTCTTCCCCTTTTTCTTTCTTCTTTTCCGGCTTATAAGAATTTTTAACAGACTTTTTTTGTGTTGGTAACACAAAAAGACATAATTTTTTAGGGCTTCCAAGTTTCTCACACCATTTAAAACTTTATTCTAGAAGTTAGAACCCTTTTTCAATTTTTAAACCATCCCTATCATGTTTCTTCATAGTATCCTTATCAGACTTCTTATTTTGAGGATATTGAATCCCCCTAAAACTTTGCCTTTTAAAATTTGTGGAATTGTTGTAATAATTTTGTTTAAACCAAAATATATTTATTATGTGTCTGAAACCACCAAAATACAAGTAGTGTCTATAGAAAGAATAGTTCTTCTGAAATTTTTGGATTGAACGGCAATGTGAGTATATTTCTCATCAGCCTTCTTAATAGAAATTTATTGGCCACAAACATTTATATATTAAAACAAAACTTTCTTCTTCATATAAGATTTATTTAAATACTTATTGGAACTAGAATTAATAAAAAAAATTATGTACTATGAATGTTGAGAAATATTTTCAAACTCATAGTTTTTAGAAACTTATGAATTCTCAATTTTTTTGGTCTTGGCCCCATATATAACCTTCCCAGCTTTCTTCTCATCGAGAATATTTCCAAATATCTTCTTCTCAGAAACAAATCTAGCCTAATTCTCAACATTTGAAGGTAATTTTTGTTGATTCTTAATATTTTCACTTTTATGATAACTTTCACCAACTTTAGATATAAAGTTTTTAAAATTTGTACCTCTCTGTTCATCCTTAGAACGTATTTGTTGAACAAGTTCCAACTCTTATTTTTTTTCATTCAACTTAACTTCCATATTTTAATTATGATTCTTTTATTTCTTGAGATATTTCCTCAAATCAACAATCTATTCCATTAGATTGAATTTTTTATTAGGAATACTTTCTTGATTATTTGACAAGGATCTTTCATTTATCAACTTCCTATTTTCCTTTTCAATCATTATAATATTTCTTAGATATTATTTCAACCCTTTTTTCAAATGAAATTCAATTTAAGTTTATTATTCTTATTTATAACCATTACTTCTGAAATCTTCATAATTCACTATTGTAATAAAATTATTTTTTCCAAATTTTTCAAAATATTTTTTGGATTCAACTTTACTATATTATTTTTTATTATATTTAAACAAAAAGATTCTTCTTTTAGATTTAAATAACTTTTTATCTTTATCTTTAGTAAAAGATTTATCCTTATCACCTTGTTTCTTCCATGACCTTCTTGGCCTTCTTCTATTTTCATCACTATCTTCTTATTTTATTTCTTCTAGGATAATTAGACACAAAGTGTCCAATGACTATGCATTCAAAACTCTTCAAGTGAAGTTTCCCTTTATATTTACCTATACATATTCTCACATTTTAAGAAAATAAGGATAAAATTACATCAATATTTTTACATATCTCATTTTCATATTTAGACTCACCAATATCATCTTTATCAAGAAACTTCTAAGAATTTTCATTCTTTGAGGATTTGAATGAAATTTCTCTATCATATTTTTTTCCCTTAATAACTTTATCCCTTCTCATTACATATGTAATGAGATTACTATGAAGATCATCTAAAGATAGAGTTTCTGGATCTCTATCATTGAATGAGGAAACTTCAGCATCAAAATTATAGGGAATAATTATTAAGATATTTTCAATAACCATAAAATGCTCTAACATTTCACAAATACATCTGGTAGTATTGAAACTATCATTTACCTTATTAAAGAGCTCCCCAACAGATTCATACTCACCCTTTTTCAGATCTTTATACTTCAGCCTCCAGATTTTTAGTTTTTCCTTATTGAATTTTTATTACCTTCATAATTATTTTTCAACTTATCCGAGAAACTTTTGGTAGTGGCAGAACCTATCACTCTTAAAACCTCAATTTCAGAAACTGATGAGATTAATTTATTTTTAGCTTTTCCATCATTCTCAAGATTCTTCTTATCAACCGTTGTAATAAGAACCTTATCATCAATAGGAGAAAATCCATTTGTTGTAGATTCAAGAACATTATACATAAGATACATAAGAAAAAGAATCATTCTATCTTTCAAGATACAATAGTTCTTTCCATCAAAGATCTGAATCTCCTTACTATTCACACAATTTAGATTCTCCATCATAAATTATCTTCAAAACATTAGAAAAGAATAAATGAAGGGAAAATTTATCTCTAATAAAAATTATGATTTCCCAGTCAAGATAATGTTATCATTGAGAGGGGTAGGAGTGAATCAATGATATATTTTTCTTTTTTTCTTCCTTACATATGAAATAACCTTCACCTCCTTTTAAAGATTTATTTCCACACTGAAAACAATTCAAACACACATCCCTAGGAACAAAATAATTTTCAAGTTTTACTGCTCTACAAGAGTAGATAAATCCTTGGTATGGTTTGGATACAATCCAATACCACATAATCCACTACAAAACAATCCTTTTGTGTAGAATAAAATGAGTAGGATATGCCCTTACACTCGTATAAAACTATGATCAATACAATAATGAATGTTCTTTAAGTAGCACGAATATTTAATAAAAACTTATTATAACAAATATGTTAAGATGATTCTTAATCAACATTGAAAATATAGTCTTTCAAAAACAATTATTCAATTTCTTACCTAAAATCTAGTAAGAAGTTCTTAGACATTGTTATAATACTCAGTTAGATTTACTAGTCTGATTCCCAAGTCCTATTTCTCAATACAAAAATAATAATCTATTAGAATACCACTTAAAAAATTATTGACTTATTCCTATTCAGTCAGAAAATCCCATTCTAATTGCTCAATATGATTGATCAATATGATAACCTTGCTCTTCCGGAATATCACATAAAAAATGATGAAATTCTTCTTCCTCTGTTCAGAAATCTCAATATAATTTTCCTTGTATAATTATCCAACCCAAAATGATAACTTGATTTATACATTCTTCCTCCTATTCTTCTTATTTTATTTGGTAAACTTCTTCAGGAAAACACAATCTAGAAACTTATTCTTTCTAGAATTATGATTCTTCCCTATCCTCCTTCACAAAAATTGAAAGTAATTAAATATAAAAATTATTATCCTCCTTTTATAGACACACAAAAATGGTTTAAGCAGGATCCGGAAAAGGTTTTACCTCTTTTCCAAAACTCTTGAAACATTAATAATCCTCAAATTTTGGGTCTCTCTTTGACTCATTCAATTCCACTTGAAATTTGAATCTTTCCTTGACTTCTTCAACCTTCCATGAATTTCAAATATTTAATTGAATTCATCAACACTTTCAATTATCCTTAAATATCATATAAATATTTAACTTCATTAAGTTTAAAAATATATATTTTTTATGAATCTTCAGTCTGATTCTTTGTTATGATGAGGACATATGCAATACTGATGAGGAACCCTTACGATGACTTTTTTGTAATCATTGAATGTATTATCATAAAGATATTCCAAATTAAATCTTCTCTAACCTTTTCAGAACTTCATATTTCTTCTAAATTCTTAGAATTATTTATCCCTATTTTGATTCTTCATTATAAATTTTCATTATGAATTCTTTATTAGGATCAAGACATTTGGTCACTCTATTTTCTTTACCTTCTAAAAAAATTATAATTGAATTCATTTCACAATGTTTCTCCCCATCAATTAAAAAACCAATCTTCTCATTCTTATTTCTTTATTATATTGAATACAATAGATTTATTCAATATTTTTCTATCTATCAATTGTGAAAAATGTAAAACATATATCTTCCCATTACGATTATCCATACAAACTGATAAAAAAATGAAAAAAATCTTGTAACTTCAATGAGTATTCCTATGCCCTTTAACAACACTTATAAAAATTCATCAAACAAAACTCATCTTTTTATAAATGTGATAATACAAGTCATCCAGACTTCATACAATTTTGAATACATTGATTAACTTAACATGGGAAAGTTATTCCTTCATAAAACTTTTTTCTTTCACAAACACTTTCTTGTTTGATTACTTCCTCATGTCTTTGAAAACATTGAATATTAGCTTTCGAATCGTCTAAAGTTTTATAGAAATTATTGTAACTTCCCATTCTTCTAGAAATATATTTCTTTCCAACAAATCCGGAATACGATTAGCAACACTCCCCCTTTTCTTTATACGGATTACATTACAAGTCCTCCAAATAACATATGATATTTGAGAAATACAAATCAGTAAATAATCCTCATATTTTTTATGGATCCATGATGAATCAAATTATTTTCCTCATTATGATCAAGTCATTCATTCCAGACTCAAAGTGAGTCTTATTATTCTTTCTTATTGAAAATATATCCCTAATCCATTGGACATTATTAATATTTTTGAGTCCATTTTATTAAATATGATGGTCAATCATATTTTCACCAAAAATAGAGTGTGGTGATTTCTTTTCTTCACGAACTTCATTGAAAACAAAATACTATACCTTAATATAAAAATCTTATTTATCAACATGATCCTCACAATATGACTATATGGATGTCAATAAATTGCTAGAAAATTAACATGGAACACAAATACAAGAATTTGATATAAGAACTACATCACCTAGATGATAGTCCTTAGAGGGAAAAAATTGATTATGAGCATTTTTAATTTTTAAATGATCTAAGAAACCTCCATCTCTCCTAATATGTAGATGTAAAATTTATTTATTTTGTATAATGTAGTACTCAAATTATATAGCCAGTTATGTTGGTAAATTATAACTTTCCACCAGGGTTATGCTTGAACTGAAAATAAATTTTGTTGTCTCTACTTATATGTGGACCAAAACAACCTAGTAATGATATTGATATATAAATTTGGCTCCATCGATTGAATATATGAAATTGATGTATGATACATGTGTTAAATTATATTATTCTTGTTGAAGTCAAGAGTTTATATTGAGATCCATGTTGTATGGGATGATAAATTAATTTCCTGCTTATAGAAATTTTTCAAACTGTAAAATTAAAGGAATGTTGGGGTGTTCAATTTGTGAAGAAGGTACACACTTAGTTAGGTAATAACATTTCATAAAGACTATGTTTTTAGTACATCTAATATTTTTACCTCAATGATATAAATACTGATCCTGGATGACATTATTCAATGGAAATATTGAACAAGTTACATCACCATCTCCACTAACGAGTGATCAACTATTTGGGAAAGTAAAATATATTGACACGAATTTTGGTAAAAAATTTGAAAAAAATTAAAAATTGATTAATTTTCATGGAATTTCCATACTATAATTGTTTGTATGTCATAAATTTTCTTGTTTTCATGCATGTAGAAAAAATGTATGTGATGGTAGTGTTATCACATTACTAAATGTACTGTAGAAATAAAATATGGAATTAAGGCTAGGTTGGATATGATTGACATGGGGATAAGGGAAGAGTTTCCACCAATGAAGGGTAAAAGATGAACTTTTCTTCCCCCAGTAGGTTAAAATCTATCCAGATAAGAAAAATTTCAATTTTTCAACTTCCTTAATAGTATAAATGATTCGAAGGGATATATATCAAATATCAAGAATGTCATTTCAGGGACTAATTTGAAGTTACATGGTCTAAAATCACACGACAACCATGTATTGATGCAATATTTAATGCCTATAGATTTACATTTCATTATTCTTAAGAATGTAAGACATAAATTAATCAAAATTTTCTTATTTTTCAAATCCATATGAAGTAAATCTATTGACCTAATGAAGTTCCCAATCATGAATTAGTAGATTAAAATCACATTATGTGGATTTCCAATCATGAATAACGAAATTGAAGTCATATTATGTTAACTGAAGATGTTTTCCCACCATCATTCTTTGTTATAATGGTAAATCTAATGGTTCACTTTGTTTGATAAATTCAACTATTTGGTCCTGTACATTACAAAAAAATATACCCCATTGAATGGTATATAAATATTTCAAAAGGGTAGTTCAAGAATCGATTTCAAACAAAATGTTGGATTGTAGATTGATATATTATTGAATATGATATTGAATTCTATAAAAATTACACATTAGATGTTGATATCATTGGTCTCCCAATATCCCATCATAGTATATGCCTTATGGGAAAAGGGATTTCTAGAAGATATTATTGTACAATTACCATTACATAATGGGAGAAAGATCACCATTACATTTTACATAACAGTGTAGAGGTTTCTCTATATGTTGAATGCCAATAAGTAATTATTAGACATTTAAATTCATCAAGAGAAAAAGCATGGATATCAAATAACCATAATTAATAGTTTATATGACGGTTCTGAGATCATATTTATAAGAAAATATCTGTAAATCCAAATTCAATTATCTAATGACTTCAATGGTTAGCTAGGGGACCAAATGTAAATGTTATATCTTTCACTGGTTTTGTAATTAATGGTTATACATTTTGTATGAAGAAATATGGTGAATGCAGTGTGATAGAAAAAAGTGTAGTTATTCTTATGGATGAATAAATTCATGTATCAAGTTACAAGGATATAAATTCAATTTATGTTAATATGTCCTAATTTTGGAATCACTGAACAGATATATAATATAGATTATAAAACATTTCAAGTAATGATTTTCTATTACAAATGGTTTAATAATATGAATGTGGTTAAAGTCGATGAGATGCGATTTGAGAAGGTGAATTTTAGTGTGGAAGGTTAAAAGGACAAACTATTCAAAATATAATCACAATAAGTTCATATATTTTATATCCAAGATCTAGATAAAAAATTGGTAGATTGTTATGTTGGTGACTAAAATAAATTTAGGCTCAGATGAAAATTAATTTGAGGATGGCCCTTTCATTAGGAGATAATAATCATTTCACAATGGCCCTAATACAAACAGTGTCATGTTTATTAGAGGAGACCATAAGGAGTGGATTTGGATACTCAATAGAGGATCCAAATCCCTTAAAACTTTGAATAAAAAAAGAGATTCAATGAATAGGTTAAAGTGTTTTTAAATGTACTATGATTTTCATCATAATATTATGTTTTCTCTATTTCATTTATGTAATATAAATTAAATGTTCGACTAATCATAAATATAACGACTTATCCACACACTGATGTTCCCAATCCCAAGGAATAAAATACAATTGATGATGAAACTATAAAATTATTGTTGGATCTGAGCATGCGGATTAAAAAACAATAATGGTGTAGCATTAATGTGTTACTAAATTTATTAAGGTAAGAAGAAATGGCATAAAATTTTAGGATGGATGTATTTATCATAGCCAACCTACTATACCCAACAAGTCTATTTTTATTAGTTACATTGGGTTCATGATGAGAATTCATGAGAAAATTCATATAGATAAGTGGCATAATTTCATACCTACATTGAATATAACCATTTGGGAATATATTGGGGGTAATGTTATGATATACTTTCTCCATTTTACCAAAAAAATATATAATAAAACAATGATTTACTTTTCATTATCCCTTGGAAAGTTTGTTTATTTTAGATGACTATAATATGAAATTTTTTAATGGTCATTGGAAAAGTTTATGGAGGCTTACTAACACTTCTCAAAAAGTAGCATCTATGGGATGATGTGGAGAAAATAAACCTCCTCCTAGAAAATTCATATGCACATAT
The DNA here is from genome assembly GCA_963277665.1 of Viscum album. Lineage (NCBI taxonomy): Eukaryota > Viridiplantae > Streptophyta > Magnoliopsida > Santalales > Viscaceae > Viscum > Viscum album. The sequence continues at coordinate 2,037,837,156 of OY728160.1, read as the reverse complement.
TATAAAACAAGAAACATAGAAATATTTCATTATTTGTTGCGATGATGAATCATTTCAGGTTCATTTTAATTGACAACATTTTATTTGAAATTATTTATTTTATCCACTTTGATTAAAAAAATTAATTTATGATCAATGAAGGATTACTAAAAATAAGCAACGTATATCAATACTTATGTACCCCTACTATAAAGAAAGTGTGGTATATGATTCACTTGAAAACAAAATGGTATTTATTTAAAATCTACAATAAACAATTTATGTGATATGAAACAAAATATTTTTCTTTTTTATATGTAGATTGACGAAATTGAATCCAAAGCCACTTCCATACCACATCATATGCTATGGAAGGAGGATATTGTAAATAAAGAGGGGAACTAGTATATGAAAACACACAAGATGTATAAAAATCATGTGTAAGTATAACATAATAGTAAATTTTTAAACATTACAATAGTATTACATAAATATATATATTTATGTTCATATATTTTCTATTCATATTAGACACATGAATTGGCATTAATTGTACCTAAAGAAAAACTACTTTTGGTAGCTTTGAAGCTACTAGAAAAATATTTCCATGCTATATGTGCTCATTTTGGAGTGTTGCCTCAAACATATTTTTATAATACAATGTTATAGGGATATACAAATTAGATTATGAATGTCATATAGGCATATATAAATGATTTAAATGATATTATTTTCTATTCTAGTTTTCCAAACTAGTATATGTGAATGGATAAAAGAAGACCAATAGTGGAGAAACAATTAGTACTTGAAGAGACACATGACCCTTCTAGCTTTAAGGCTATCCATTCCCCTCAATTGCTTGACTTACCTAAGATAATCAATTTTTTCATAACTCTTTCTTTTAAATGTGAATAAAACAACTTGTTATAACTTTATAATATTAAAATTTTTGAGGATGAAATTGTAAGTGATTTATATCAATCAACACCCACGTGTCACCTTATAGTGAGGGGTATGGTGGAAAATATCCTAGACATGAAAAATAATTAAAAAATCCCAAAAAATAATGTGAGAGTGGTGATTGAAGTATCTTATGATCCAAGTATTGAGTTTCATGTTCTTCTTAATGATCTAGATGTTACCATGATCGATAATGCTTTTGGAACTCTCATAGAATGGTTATATAATATTATAATGATATATGATATATGTCCTTACTAAGTTTTTTCAAATTTAAAAACTTTAATATTTGATGAATAAAGTTATTAAATGAGGTACGGTATTACATGAGTAAGAAACAAAGGGGAAACTGAAGGCTAAATCAAGACAATCTAGTGGATCAACCAAAAAAATGAAAAGGACCTTCTGAGAGTACCTTCACCCCACCAGTTCCACTTCCAAATAAATTAAAATTAAAAGTTTATATAGATAAACCATTTAAATATGAAAACATTTCCAACATTTAATATAATGAAGAAATATTTGGAGAGTCCATTATTGATTTGGTTGGTCTCAAGAGTATAAATGAGATTATCAAGTTTGAATAGCTGAGATTCTATGTTGTGAAAACATACACGAGGTATAATTTCATAATAGGTTTGTATAGAAAATGATATTCTATGATCATTATAGTTAATAGATATTTATATTTTCAATAGGTGTATATATTACTACTATATAAAGGAAAAATCTTGTGAAGTAATATTTGGACTCCTTAATCTCTCTACCATTTCAATAGAAAATGGTTTCTTTGTAATTGGATGAAATTGAATTGACAAAATATTATATAATCATATAATTTGAAAAGAGAATAATATAATATAGACTCTTATTGATTCTTATAATGTATATGTGAAACTCTATAATGTAATCAGATAAAATACATTTTTTTTATTAATGATTTTTTTTTGTTTTTTAGGAAGCACTACATTTTAATCACAATCTAATTGGATACCCTGAATGTTATTTTTTGTATCCAAATCATGTATTTACAAAAACAAATTAACCACATGGGATGTCCATTATGATTTTTAAGGGGTTAAAATCAATATTTTAGTGATAAAATTCAAATAATATGTTCTAGTTTGTGTTTTAACAATAATTTTATTATGATAGGATGATCTATAAATATCAACTAAATCATGGTATGAGTTTGGAGAATGAACAAAATAAGCCTAATTATTTCTTAAAATGGGAATATATTATGGTATATATAGTAAGATTTAACTATCAAAACAAATTTCAAAACAATTTACTTATTTTAGTAAATGTTTATATAGAGTTCAAAATAAAATAACGACCATAATTCTAGAAATTATGCGTAAAATTTATGAAGGATATTCTATATCATCACAAAAATAGCATCCCAAAATAGTTAATTTATGATGGTAATAACAATATAATTTAAAATAATTGTTAATAGTTTGTTTTTATATATTTTCTTAGTACTACCAGGACCTAAAACAGTCTACATACTCAAAAGAAGATGTAAATTTGTTTAGAGATTAGTGGAAAAAGTTCATGGTGTTAGAATTCTTGTTGACATCATATTGAGGTTATTACCTACTATTTTTTTGTGATCTAGTACAAGATATGACCTTAGAGATACATTTTTGATGTAAATTATTAGTATCATAATGCTTAGATATTATTTCTCCTAAAATAAAATTCATGTTGTATTGTAAATATTTTAGTTATATTTTTATTCAAATCTTACATTTACAATTTCCATCCAATTTATTTTAGATTTGATCCTTCCATCATTCAAAAATAATTGAAACCACTCTATATATTTCCAAACCCTCTTGGTTGAGTCTATAGAGTTGATGATCCTCCCCCAACTTTGGTTCCTCTACCTGATGAAAATTGTATGAAAAGTTTTTATTGAGAGTGTTACATCTGGGTTCATAAGAAAAAAAAATTGCTATAAAATCCCACAACTTGACAGGAAATCATTTTAGATACATTTGAATCAAAATTCATCTAAGGGTTTATTCCAACTTAAATTCGACCATTCAGATACATTTACAAACCTACATATCATGTGATTACTTGATTTTTATATTGTTACTATAATTTTTAAATACTTTTAAAGGGTATGTACTCATTCCTCAATATTCCATGTATTTATTTTCAAATTTTCACTAATTTCCTTCCTTTAAGGGTTAGGATGAGTTGGTAAAAACAAAAAAACATTACTGATGAACCTACAAACCAAGAAATATCTAATCAGTTTCAAAAGAAGAAGTATCATGGAGGGTTATTATCTATGGATTCTGGTAGTGCTAGTAACATGTATGAAGGTGATCATGCTCATGGGATATTTGACTTCAAGGTTACAAATGAGATAACAGAGAGAGTAAAATGGTCCATGGATCCTTCTACCAAACAATATGAAGACATGTTACCAACTGTTGGGGAAGGTAATTTCATGCTCCTAGCCTCATTATTTTTATTTTTGTGTATTGATGTATATTGATGAGTTTACAAAAATATTTTGTTCCCTATTACAATCACCTCCACCTCTAAGATTAAGAATCTAGATGAATTACTTTCATTCATGTTTGGTTCATCCAAATACATGAAAATTAATGATAATGTGAATAATAATAGATATTATGTAAAAACCCGTAAAATTCAAGGGAAATTTTTTCTTAATTTTTTTTGGAATTTTACAAGATCGCGGTTTTTGACGGCACCTGATTCCGAGGCCCGGTGTTCACGGAATAAATTTCCGAAGTTTAGCTCGGGTACGTTCAGTGAACGAACGAGCGGGAATTTCTAACTTTTGAACTGGTGCCCGGAATCGAATTCCGAGGGCACCGATGGAACCACAACGCCGGTAATTGCTTAGGAACTCCTGTTCCGGAGTTCCGTTATCATGGGAGTGGATGATAAAGATTGTGGAAGTTAATTTATTTTTATTCTACAATTTTTATTATTTTTACTCTAAGTGTTTAGTTCTTGATGGAAGTTGGGTAACCACCCAACCTCCCTTGGGAGGTTATGAAGGTGGTGGGGCCCACACGAACCCCACCCCTTCATATCCTCTAAAACCCCATCAACTCCCACTTTAATTTTGTTAACTTAAGTTATAACTTATGACTTTAATGTAATAAGTTTAACGAGGTGAGCTGTGTGTAGTTAATTGAATTTGAAACTCTTGAAATTCAAATGGTTAGGTTGTGTTAATAAAATAAGACTTGGTCTTATTTTATTTTTGTTAGATTTTTGCCACCTTGAGAGGATTGGGAAGCGTGAAGTCTTCTTCTTCTTCAACCTCAACGAAGAACGTGAAGAACATCTCGGACTCCGACGAAGAACACCGTTCTTCAACGAGGAACATCTCCGCCAAAGAACGCGACGTCTTCTTCCAACGACGTTACCTCTTCGAACGCACCTCGACGACAACGGAATCGATGTTCTTTATCCGTGACGCCCGACTTCCGTGATGCTCGTCTTCCGCGGCTCGTTGACGTGCACCGTTCCTGAACCGAGGTAGGGGGTTTATTTATTTTAATTGATCGTGAATACCAACTTGATGATCTTCGTGGATTAAAACTAATTGTTATCGAATAACGCGAGGGGGTCGGACCGCACAAACACGGCCGACCCTCCTCCTTATTTTCGTTTTGGTTTCTTGTGGTTGGTACGGAAAAGCGTGATGCCGTCGCACTACGCGGTTTCATGCGGAAGGATATGTGCGGCGCCATCGCGCCGTGCTGTGGAAATAAGTTCAAGGACGCGGCGCCGTCGCGCCACATCGAAGTAAACCGAAGACGCCACGACTGGAGCGAGGCCGTGGCGGAGGGGCGCGGTGTCGTCGCACCACGCCAGACGACAAGGGCTGCGACTGGTTCCGGGCCGCGGCAGCGCAAGGTGACCGGCGGCCGAGCCGGGCCGCCAGTGTCGAAGCCGGAAGGGGACCGGCCATTGCCGATCCCGTTGAGCAGGAACCGGCCGGCCAGGTCGGGCCGGCCGAAAGGGGAGGAGCTGGGGGAATTAAATTCCCCCAGCTGGTTTTCCAAACGGCCCCTAAATATGGGGGGGGGGGGTTACACAGGGGGGAAGGCGCCCCCACTTTTGCCGAAACGGCTCGGCCACGAGCCGAGCCGGTAGCGCGCCGGGCGCGCTGTGCCCAGCCGGTCCGCCAGGCCGGACCGCGCCCAGGCCGGGCCGGGCCGGGCCGTGCCCAGCTGGGCCAAGCTGCGCCGGGCCAGGCCGACCCGGACCCGGGGCGGGTCGACCCGGTCCGGGCCGACCGGGGGGGGTCTCGGGCCGGGTCGGTTCGGGCCCGAAACCCCCGTTATCGGACTGTTTTGGTTAAAATGCCCATAACTCGGGATAAAGATCTGAAAACGACGCGCCGTCATCGGAAATGCGATCCTTGGATCGAGACGGTCGTTTCGGTATATCGCACTCAAGGTTTCAGAATACTTTGAGTTCGGCCGGGTTGGTTCGTACACGAAACCAACCGGGCCTTCGGAACGGAAATGCTCATATCTTGAGCTACGAACGTCCGATTGACGTGCCGTCGACTTTTTTGTTTTCCTCTTAGTGAGACGGATCTTTTGGCATACTCCTCATGAGGTTTGGACGCAGATGGAGTATGGTCGGGTTGGTTTTGCCTTTAAAACCAACCGTGCCCCTGGGACGAAAAAGCCAATAACTCTCAGACCGGGCGTCCGATTGACGCGCCGTCTGCGACGTTGAGTTCCTGATGACGATACAGAACTTTTGGATACATAAACTCTGGAATATGTGTCAGTTGATGTATCAGCCTCTCGGCTCGTGGAGCGGACCCTCACGAACGAGCTTGCTGTGTGCGGGAACCCTAGTGCTGGCTGCGACTGCTTCTGTGACTACGACGACGATTGTGCAGAGATCGTCAGTGGATTCGACGACGACGAATACAACACTCAGCGATCCTGTGTGGATCAGTGCTACCGATCCTGTGTGGGTCCGATCCTGTGTGGGTCATCGCTCAACAGTTCTGTGTGAGCCAGCGTCTACAGATCCTGTGTGGGTCCGATCCTGTGTGGGTCTTTGCGGGGGTTAGTACCTATCGATACTTTGTGGGTCCGACGACTTAGATGGATCAGTGATCATCTCTATCGTCTTTCGAAGAAGTATACCCGTGTGAGCTGAATCCGGTTTACTTTCCTGTGTGGATTGTGTTGTGCTATCCTGTGTGGATTACGTTTGCTTTCCTGTGTGGAATACGTATACTTTCCTGTGTGGACTGCGTTATACTTGGGCTCAGATGTTGGAGAGTATTGGAATTGATAACTTAGGTATATGTATGGGCATATACCTAAGCAGTGTTGGTTGTTACTTCGTGATTGTATCTTTCCTTTGTGGTTTATCCTTTGTGGATTTTGGGGGACCTTCGGGGGTCTCGGGGTCCCTACTAAGTAGCTTATACTCACCCCTGCATGGGTTATGCCTGCACTACGTTGTGTTGGTTGCAGACGACGGACAACGTTGATCGTGGTTGAGACTTGCAGAGCAGGACGGTACCTGGAGGTGGACCACTAGGTGGGACGCACTCAGAGCGGACGACGGTACCCGAGGAGCAGTGGAGCTATCTTTACCCACCCTTCAGGTGGGATTTCCAGTGGACAGCTCGGCGTAGCGGCTTTTACTTTTCAGTTGATGTTTTCCCTTTCGAGTTGTACTTTACTTTCAGTTTGGGTTTGTATACTGGCCCACTTACTTTCCACACTTACAGTTGTACCCAGTTTTTACTTAGTGTTTACTTTTTCCACTTGCTTACTCTATGGTGCTTGTTTACTTTACAAAGGCAATGCCTTCCCTTTTTACCGGGATTTACTCCTTGGTGCTAGTCGCCAGCCCCTGACCTATGGAAGGCGGGCTTGGGGTAGTCACGGCACGGGCCCCGAGGATGGGTCGTGACATATTCCTCACCTATATCCAAACCCAATTCTCAAATTAGAAATGAGGAATTGACTATGAAGGAAGTTGAACTGGGGTTTGAAGTTAAAAATTTTGAGAGGCTTTTTGATCTATACAATTTAATTTAGTTTGAAACACATGTCCCGTTATCTAAACTAAGAAATCAACCTCATATTTTTTTCATAATTTAGGAAATTTTTAATGGTTAGTGCCTTCCCGGCCTATTACTTTTCCAATTTTGGTGGTTCTGAGTGTTTGGGGGAGGGTCCAAGAGTATTCAATGGAGGATGGAGGGGAAAAAGAGCTGTTGTTGGAAATACACACCATGAATTATTTATAGAACATGAAATGGTGCTTCCGGGTTGTGTGGCTTGAGAAAAACGCAGTTAAGGGGGTGGACCATGAAAAGTGTGCATGTTGTGTAAGTGGGAATTGTGATGTGTAATAAATCCGGGTGTTAAATCCTTCAAGGCAATTCTTTTTGTGGTGAAAACAAGTATTTTCTGAAAACCCGAGGTTGAAACACTGTGTAATTTTTACACAACATGAAACCTATAGGATATAGTGTTTTTAGTTCTTTTCTGACTGAACTTCCATTCATTCGACCATAACCTCCTCCCCTCTCATTATGAATGAACCCTAGGTGCCTCGAGGAGTTCTTCAATCCCTCTTCCTTCTACTTTGATCTATTGGTTTAGGTATATCTTCATTGGAAATCTTTGGTAGGTTATCCTCCCTTTCATAGTTGTTTTCTTCCATTTTTCATTCATGTATTCACTATAGAGATGTTGTTTTGGTTTGTGGTGTGAGTTGGGATGTGTTTTGATGATCCTTTTGTGCAGTGTAGGTTAATTTACCATTTTCATTGTGTGGTTGTGGTTTTCTATCATTTCTTCTTCATCCTGCATTGTGCAGTGAGTTATAAAAGATTCATTGAGGTAGGGAATCCCTTATTTCTCAAAATTGGGTATCATGTGGGACGATGTTTTCTTGTTTATCTATGGGTTATGATTTTTTTGGATTAGTCAAATGTAAATAATTATTTATATTAAACTTGAATTGTAAAGGGTTTTGATTAACATGTTTTTATAACTTTGATATTATTGTGATATGATAGATTGGAATGGCTTGATGCCTTGCCATAAATTATGGTTGTTGGGGGATTTAGTTGCATTGGATGATATGTGTTGTGACTACTGCTTTTTTTAATATTTTTTTATATCACCCTAAAATGGAAATTAGTTAACCAGTTATATTTGGGTAATGAAATGGTTTCCCCAGGATTATGGTTTATGTGATAAAACACCTAAAATAAAGTGGAATGTCATAAAATCCCTTTTATAAATCTGTAAAATAATCTTTTATGTGTTGTGATGTGTGGTCATGCTTATGGGGTGGTGGTGTGTGGTTGGGGAATGTGGGGTGTGGTGGTTGTTTATGGTCATGATTTTTGGGTGGCAAGGTGGTTGTTGTTTGGATGTGTTGTTGGGGCTATGATGTTGGTTTTGTTTGGCCATGCTTTTGCGGCAGTGAGGTGTTGATACGATGGGGGGGGGGGGATGTGCTGCTTGTGATGTGTGGTTGTGTTATGATAGATACTCGAGTAGTGGTGGAATAAATAATTATGTAATAATGATTGAAACAATTGGGGTTTTTTTGTTTAATGGGATGTAAATGGATAATGAATAAATAGATGATGGGTTGTGGGGTTAAATGTGGATGATGCTTAATAATGAAATGAATTGGCTGGATAATGGGAATCAGTTGGCAATGTGAAACATGGATTGTGGCTTGTGTGGTGTTATACATTTAGAGTTGGAAACAAAAAAGATGATGTTGTGAGTAAATTTGTGTTTGGTTTTTAACCCAATTATTGGGCTTGTGTGTAGATATATGTATATACTTATATATTCCTTGTGATTTTTATACTCACCCCACCCACATTGAGGACGATTTGCTGAAACCTGTATATTTATAGGGGTTGTTTTTCGGACATCCAGTGAGGAGGATAGATGGCTAGGTACCCGCCCTTTCCCACTCTCTCTTTTAGGAAAGGTAGCCATTTCAAAAGCTATAATGGCAGGAGTGTTGTTAGTACATTAAATGGTGGTTATGATATCCCTGATGTCTTCGATTGAGATGTTATGTGGTCGTGCCTATAGGGAAATGAACCGGGTGTCTTTGGGTGAGATGTGGTGTAGCCAAGGTGTCTACATGCACAATGAGATGGGATGAGGTGGCTTATGGTGGGGTTCATGCATGATATGAGGATGGAATGAGGTTGATGTACGTCATGTTCATGATACCCAACTACTCTGGTTGTGGTTGTGGATATGTGATGGTCAAGGTGTTTTTGGGTGAGACGTGATGTGGCCCTACTTTTGGAGTGATGAGCCCAGGTGTCTACGAGTGTGATGTGATTTGGACATGCTTGTGGGGTAGTGTATATAGAAGATATGGGAGCATCACTACATATGTCATTGGGGTGTGACAACAGCATACTTGAAATAAAGTGGTGTGGGGTACACTTTATCGATGTGAATCAGGTTAAATTATATAACTTGACTTGAATTATTTAGTGATCATGCCTTGGTGAGGTTGGGATTGATAGTTGACCTGTTTAGGTGATGTTGATTCTACTATTTTCCCATGCGTGCATTAGTATGCTTCTTTCACATGTGAATGAGAGACTTGGGTTTTCCTGCGGAGTATAATTGTATTCTCACCCTATGTATATAAACTATTTCAGGTTCTAGGAGGGCAATGTGGATCGTTATGTACATTACTAGCTTGGACCTCTAGATAGTTATTGTGTCATTGATTTAGATTTACTCTAGGGTATCACTTTGGAGACTTTTATCTGTATCATTTTTATTTATACATGCATTGTGGGATGGTTTTGGATTTCTTTTATATTATGTAATGGAGTTTATTGTGGATGACTCGTCTTATCTCCCGATGCAATATTATTATAAAGGTTAATGCCTGCCATATCATAATATTTTTAAACCCTGAGTGCTAGTACCAAAACTAGGGCCTACTAGAGGTGAGACTCAGGGTTTATTATCTTTCTCTCCTCATTTTGGTATCATAGGATAGAGTGGATCATGAAAAAGTGGTATCAAAGATGTTTTTTTAGAGATAGGAAAAATTTTGTGGTTAGGCATAGTGGGGATTTAATGGGTTGGTATGTAAACAATGCTAGTTGAACTTAGTGTCTGACATAGACCATATAGACCCTCTTAGGCATGGGATTTTAGTCCCCCTCATGATTTAGTGCATGGACTCTGAGCTTATTGAACGACCAAGTGAGGTGGGCCTATTTGCAGGGTAGAGACCTAGGAGAGGTACATAAATCATGATGAATTGTGTCTTTATTGTTGGAATTGGGTTGTTTTTGGAAAGTTAAAGTGAATTAAAATGGATATTAATAAAATTATATACTATCAAGACTAAGAAATTCTTTTTTTTCCTTTCATCTATGACCCTTGATATTCCTTCATGTGTAGCTCAAGAAGTTGAGGTTCAATAGGCTGAACCAGCTAATTGTCATAGGTTTGATTCGATAGGGGAGGATGAGGCTTGGAAGATGGTATTTCACAGTTTTTAGTGGTAGAATTTGGGGAAGTATGAGGGAAGAGTTTTATATGTCGAGATAGAGAGCTAGATGGAGGATCTTGAGATCACTTTCAATTTTATTTGGGCATTAATGGGATATTGGGTCCCTTTGGTAGTCAGTAAAATGTGAGGAACTACATTTCAATGATGGTCATGGTATGTGGAAGAGCAGAAGGGGGAACATGTTTCGTGGGTCAATATTCAGAAAGAGTTCCAATAATAGTTCCTTTTGTTGACCATGAAGGTAGTGAAGAGGCATGAGATTATCTATCTTCATCAAGGGAGTATGTCGATGCGGTAGATAGGAATAATGTTCAAAGGCCTTCTGTTTTTTCCCACATCATTTTCCCATTGAGGAGACTCGTGTGAGACATCTTGAGGAGGTTCTCCATCCTTCTATCCAGTATACAATTACTGCTTTTATATTACCAACATATCTAGAGGTACATAAGATGGTGGAGGTGATCAAGTGGATTCACTCATGATGTTTTCCATGAGAGTGGATCCCTGAGGGTCCCTTGAGGAGAAGAGTTGTCATTATAAGGTCTCAAGCACCATGAATTTTGAGGTTTTAACTAGTGGGGGTCGACCTTATCAGCTTCCTTTATGGACTTTTGGGCCCAGTGGTTTCCATTATTTTCTTGGGGTCTTTTTGATAGTGTTTTTTGGTTGTGGGGTTAACATAAATCATCAGAACTAGGGATCAATGGTTTCCTGGGATCATTTTGGTGGAGGTCAACATCTTCTACATCAGCCTCAACAACAGTTTCCAGTGAGACCATTGTAGCAGTAGGGGGAGCAGGATTATGTTCCACCGATTTAACACCCCACGCTTCCATGGTACACTTCCCTTTGAATAATACAGTAGCGTGTGTTGTACGCAACATCGAGTTCTAACACACACACCACAACCAATCTAACTAGCCGTTATGAATAGTAATACCTACTTTTTGAAATTTTATAAATTTTATCTTTCAAAATGGACTTCATTTTTGGATTTGGAATATCCAAATTAGCCTAGGCTGAAATTTTGGTATTTTTCTGAAAACTTTCAATTTTTGATGAATATTGAAAAAAACACCCAGTTATAGTTTAAAACCGAATTTTTATTTAAATAATTATTTATTTTATTTAAATTTAATTAAGGTCAAAATAGATACATAATACCTATATATGTTCAATGTAATTCATTGGAGTTATTTTAGAATAATTTTAGATATAAAAAATTTTATTGAACTTTTCACCGTCTTTTACCCACCTCCTAGGAGAATTTGGAAATTCACATAAAACTTAATTTTACCGCTTCCGTGAGTGGAATTTTGAAAATCCGAGAGACACGGTTAATATCAAGGATTAAAATTTGGTTTAATGAGATGAAAGTAATTTTTGGTGAATAGTAACTTTTTACTTTTATTTACCACAGTTAAAAGTAAATAGGGTAATTAAGGGTAAAAATGATATTAATATTACCCTAACACATGTCCTAATTCTATTCGACAAGTGTATCTCGACCAAAAACAACCTTAAGAATAAAATATTATCATTTAGGTCCACTTGGATTAGATTAGGACTTTTATTATTATTTAATTCAAAGAAGAGTTAAAAGAGTTAAAATCAAAGTTTATTTACAAAAAACATTTTTAATAAAGGGTTATAAATAAGATAAATTCGATTGTAAATATTCATTAGAATTAAAAATATATTTCATACATAATTATATTTTATTTATAATTTTTATGCATTAAGTAATATAATTTATTTATGACACAATGGTGATGTAATTATTACCTAATTCATGAAATATTAAAATAACTGATATTATAAATATCAAAATAAATATAATTTGAGAATTTTTATGAATTCCAATAATTTTCTAGATTAATATGACATATTAGTATTGGTTATATAAAATGTTTTCGAAGTAATAATGCTGTTATAAAAATATAAAAAACAAAATACCCAATAGTGTCAAAATTGACATAAAAGAGTTTTTAAAACAAATATTATATTGTTAATTTATATTCTATTCCTAAAAATCTATGTTTCGGACAAAGGACTTGTATCATGATAGGTGTATCATTAATGGACCACTTTGGGGTCTCTTGGATGTATATAGTAAGTTTGTTAACTATATAATATAAAAATACAAAGTGACATGGTAAGTGTCAAACTAATTAACTAAGAGTTAAAACTAAAAGATAAGGTCAATATAATGACCCAAAACATTCTAAATTATATTGGTTGAGTGGTTTTCGACCCATAACCACCTTACAATTTAAATAATCCACTTTTGATCCATTAAAACTGAATATGAATTTATTATAAAATAATATTTCTAGCTTTTCCAAAGGTTCACCTCACCCCTCTTATAAAAGGGCACTCCCCCTTCTCACTAATTCACACATTAAAAGATATTTTTCTCGGACAAACCCTACCCAAATACTCTATAAACTTCCCTCACTTCAACCTAGAGGCCTTAGTTTGATCATAAAGCCAACCTATGGAGCCGTTTTGATCAAATCAAAAGGAAGAACCCGAAGAAGAGGTAATGTTTTCACCACTCTCTTTCAAGTTCCTTTCTTCTTCAACTTCTTCTTTCTTTGTCATTCCCATTATAAAATAATAACTCCAATATCTTATATATAATGTAATGTTATTATAAATATGGTACAAGCATATTTAGTATTCTATCCATCCTTTGAATGACATGTCACCATACGTGCATACGTACGGCTTACCGTCTCCACGTCGTGGAGTAATTGTTATTCAATAAATTATTATTTGGATGGGTATAATAATGATGTGTAATTCATGTAAATAATAAATATAACATTATAATTATTCTTTATATATTATATACCATCCAATTATATATTATTTTAATATAAAAAATGATATTGTCTCTCGTGCGTACGTACGGACTACCGTCTCCACGAACGTGATGAGATTCATTCCCCATCATATCCATTCAAGACTAATTCTCATTTAATGATTAAAAATAATATTTAAGGACTTCATATCATTATGGATATGAATAATATACAACCTATCCATGAAAAACACGTCTTACGTAACAAAACATAAAAAAGAAAATGAGCAAGTTAACACCCGAATCAATGATAATACTAAGATATTATTAACAAATCAATGTTAAAAGATCACATATGATATCATATTAATGTATATGATTACTGTATAATTTAATAAAAATTATTTCACCATTATACATGAGGTTCACCTACCGTCAACCAAGGAAAATTACAAGGTAAGAGTTTATTTCACAATCCCTTCATTATCCGAGGTTGTTTATACGTAATTATCTACTGGGACCTCTTTATCATCCACATCCATGTTTCTTAAAATGTGTTTCAAAACATTCTTACTATTTTACAGAATATGGGTTAAATTCATTTATACCTTTTTTTGACTTTTTATAAGAAGTTTATAAAGTAATCTTCCATCGTTTTCCAAACAAGGTCCTTTTTAACCCTTTTTTACAGAATTAAGGTAAGAATGTTTTTTTAAACTTATATGGTGGGTGCGGCTATTTTCTGCCATTATAAAATCATCGAAGCTTCCCTTAAAAGATTCTAAGAATATTTTCAAAGTAAAAGTTTTATTTTATAATTATGTGACTTTTAAATGATTTAAAAAAAGAGATATTTCTCTCAAATAGTTTTGATTTCATCTATGTCAACATTCTTTGATGGATTTTAAGCTTATTTGAAGTTTATTTATTATGATACAAATCTTACATATTTTATTGAAGGATTTGTGATATTTTTGACTGTCAATGTGTTATTTTTATACCATTCATGGTTTATGAATAAAGTATTGACATTTTGTATGCTAGTTTTTATAAGAATGTTTATGTTATGTTTAAACCTGTTCATATGAGGAATGCATTGGACCTAATAATTGACGGGTGGAGCCCGCTATAGATCCTCTATGCATCGGTAGGTCTCATGAGACAAACATGTGTCTTGGCACAAGGCCTTGGCAAAATCTTATTTGTAATCTTGGCATGAGGCCTTGGATATGTGGTTATGATAGTCTGGAATTATGCATTCCATCATTATGAAAGTGGTTATTGATATTGCATGTGATTATTCGACTAGTAGAATATCAATGTGAATAAGTATATGGCATTATTTCATTTTATTTCTACTATATTAGGCTGAAGTTCGAGTTTTAAAGGGATTTTGTTTTAGTTATACATTGCCTTAAATGTTTATTCTTATTTATGAATGTTTCCACTATATTTTTATCCTTACTTGGCATTTGAGCTCACCCCATTATATTTTTTATTTTTCATAGGATGTGAAGAAGTATTTTATGAATGAACTGCAGGGATAATATGAGGGGATAAGAGTGTGGACTATGGAGACTATATTGTTGAAGTTTTCATTTTATGATGTAATGTAAACTTTATAAATGTATCTATTTATTCCAAGGCTACTAAAATAATCGGTCTTTCGAGACATGATTTCCTTGTAATCATTCCAATATTATGTAATAATGCACCGACTCTGGGTAACTGGGGTTGGGGTGTTACAGTTCGTATCAGAGGAAGTTTAGTACAAACCTTGGAATCTAGATTTAGATAAACTCTGATTAGAGAACATAGACCTAAGATGGACTTTGAGGATTAGTATAGAAGAACTTCCTATAATTTTGGTATTGTAGAGATTTTGTGAGTTTTCCAAGCAATGCATCCCTGTCTGAATACGAGCAGGTAGAGGCGACTCTAGCACAGATGTACCTAGGGGTAAAACCCGAAAATACCACTTTGAGCTAGACTCGAATGGGAATTAGTGCACGACAATGAGCCTTGCTACACTCTTGGTTATGACACTCTCGAGGGATATTCTTAGGATAATTGTCATTTTCTTTACAAACCATTATGAAGGGTTTATGAGTATATACTTCCCCAAAGAAAACATTTTTATGATTATGGATTATATCCATAAATAGTTCGATTTATGTTAAGTGTTTTATAATTATAGAATTATGTATTTTCATTCCTAAACTGATCTAGTTTATTCCATTTTTTGAAATGGCGCCTAGTGGAAGAAATGGAAACCATATCAATGCGCACACTCCATATAGGGATTTCCCTCCTACTCAAGATAATTATAGTGGAGTTGGTGATGCAACTGGTTCTGATCAGCTAATCACCATACTGGGACAACTCACTCAGGTTATGAATAATAACCTTACCCGTATGGAGCACCCTGATCCGCGACATGGAGGATCAATGTTAGATCGCTTCATGAGGCAAAAACCACCAACATTTAATGGGAGTACAAATCCCATAGTAGATGAGCAATGGATAAATTCCTTAGAGAAAATATTCCATGCCTTGGGGAGTAGTGAAAGGGAAAAAGTTGTCATGGCAGTTTATCGCCTCACTGGAGATGCTAATCAATGGTGGTCATTGATAAAAAACATGAAGGAAGATGGTGAAGTATCAGATATGGAATGGAGGGAGTTCAAAGAGATGTTCTTATAAAAATAATTTCCTCAAGACCATCGAGTAGATATGGAAAGGCAATTTCTGAGTTTGAGGCAGAAAGAGGATGAGAATGTTGCAACGTATGAGGCTAACTTTACAAGGTTAGCGAGGTATGTTAGAGATTATATATGTAACCCAAGAAGTAATATTGATCGTTTCTTTGATGGGTTAAAACCGTTTCTCCATCGATCATTAGTCTCACAATCCTTCTCATCGTACAAAGACATTGTCTCATGTGCTATCAAGACACAAAATGAATTCTCTAAGTCTTATAACTTTAATGAAAAACAAGAGAAGAAGAGATCTGCTGATCAATCTGTGAATGGAAATAAGGGGAATAAGGGAAAGGTTGAATATCCATACTGTGGTAAATGTGGGAAGAAACACCCCAGTACTTGCTTAAAAGGAATGGTAGTCTATTACAAGTGCGGTGAAAAAGGCCACCAAGCTCGTGATTGCAAGGGGAAGAAGGAAGCTACTGATGTCCAATGCTACAATTGTAGGGAGATGGGACATTATTCAAATGAATTTCATAAGCGTTAGGGGAACTTACCTCAGAAAAGGCCAAAGGGTCAAGGCCAAGCTTATGCTATCATTACTGCTGAGGTAGAAGCCCCGAAAGACGTGGTGGCAGGTAATTTAATGGTTTCCTCATGTTTAGAAAATGCATTATTTGAATCTGGACCATCGCATTATTTCATATCTTCCCAGTTTGGTAAGAAAATTAGATATTTACAATTTTATTTAACAAGGGAGTTGTCAGTTAAAACTCCTAAGGGAAGCATCATTGCAACAAAGTTTTGTAAATCAGTCCCCATTAGAGCACATAACTGTTCTTTATCCACTGATCTCATCGTCATACATATGATCGAGTTTGATATAATCCTCAGTATGGATTGTATTTCAGACCATGATGTGAATATTTATTGTAAGAATAAGGAGGTTATGATTTTTTATGATGATGATAAGGAACACCTTATCTTTAGAGCAGAATCGTCACCACCTAATTCTTATCGAGATCTACCCCAAGTAGCTCAACTAAATTCAATTATTGGGGAGGAAGAGAATGAAATGACTATGGGTGAGGAAAGGAATGTTCAAATAGATGATGTACCTATTGTGAAAGAATATGTATATGTGTTTCCGGAAGATTTATCTAGACATCCTCCAGAACAAGAAGTTGAGTTTTCCATTGATTTAATTCATGGATCAAGGACTATATCTAAGACCCTTTATAGAATGGTCACTGTGGAATTAGTTGAACTAAAGAAAAAACTAAAGGAATTGAATAATAAGGGATTTATTCTCCCTAGTGTTTCTCTATGGGGAGCCCTTGTTCTTTTTGTTAAAAAGAAAGATGGATCTATGAGGTTATGTATCAACTACAGGGAGATCAATGCTATAAAAATAAAGAACAAGTATCCCCTACCTCACATTAATGATTTATTTGACCAACTGCATGGGGCTCAATACTTTTCAAAGATTGAAATTCGATCTGGATACCATCAGTTGTGTGTGAAGAAGGAATACATTCCGAAGACAACATTTTGAACCAGGTACGGGCATTACGAGTTTACAGTAATGCATTTTGGGCTGACTAATGCGCCCTATGTATTCATGGATATAATGAATAGAGTTTTCAAGGAATATCTAGATGAATTTGTGGTGGTATTTATTGATGATATCTTGGTTTACTCCAAAAGCTACGATGATCATGAAAATCACTTGCGCATTATCCTGAAGACTCTGAGAAGACATGAATTATATGGGAAGTTTAGAAAATGTGAATTATGGCTTCAGGAGATTTCTTTTCTTGGACATATTGTCTCTAAAGATGGAATCTATGTTGATCCTTCTAAGACCAAGGAAATCCAAGAATGTCCTGCACCGACGAGTATAATTGAGGTATGCAGTTTTATTGGTTTAGCAGGTTATTATTAACGTTTCATCCAGAATTTTGCCCAGTTGGCTAACCCATTAACAAAGATCACACATAAAGGGGTTAAGTTTTTTTGGAAAAAAGAGTGTGAAAAATGTTTCTAAGAACTGAATAGAAGATTATTCAATGATCCTATATTGACTCTACCATTAGGGAATGATGGGTTCATTATTTATAGTGATGCATCGAAGAAAGGACTTGGTTGTATCCTTATGCAGAATGATAGGGTTATTAACTATGCATCACGACAGTTGAAAATTCATGAGAAAAACTATCCTACTCATGATCTCGAGTTATCAGCTGTGATCTTTGCTTTGAAGATATGGAGGCACTAAATCTATGGTGAAAAATGTGAGATTTATACTGATCAAAAGAGTTTGAAGTATATTTTCTCACAAAAAGAACTCAACATGAGGCAAAGGAGATGGCTTTAACTACTCAAGGATTATGATTCCATGATACACATCCACCCGGGGAAGGCAGATAAGGTGGTAGATGCTTTGAGCAGAAAGGATCATGGAGTTTGGAACATGATGATAATTGAAAGGGATCCTATTTTCATGGATCTAGTGAAGATGGATATGGGAATTACCATGAAAGGTGAAACATCAATACTTTTTAAAATGGTTGCAAAACCATCTTTACTAGAAAGGATAAAGAGTTCTCATACTAGTGATGAAGAGTTTCAAAAGAAGATTAAAGCTGTGAATGATGGGAGAGTGAATTACTTTGGGTATGAAGATAGAATTTTGAAATTTGGGAAGATACTTTGTGTTCCCAATATACCTGATCTAAAAAGGGAATTGTTGGACGATGCTCATAGTTAAAATTTCTCTATACACCCTGGGAGCACCAAAATGTATAGAGATTTAAAGGAACATTTTTGGTGGGACAACATGAAGAGGGAGATTGCTGATTTTGTGTCAAGATGTATGTTTTGTCAAAAAGTGAAAGCTAGAGGGCACCAACCTGGAGAAGTCATGTAACCTCTTCCCATACCTAAGTGGAAATGGGATAATATCACTATGGACTTTGTCATGGGACTACCAAAGACTCCTAGAAGGAACGATGCAGTATGGGTCATTGTTGATCATCTTACCAAGTCAGCACATTTTCTTGCTATAAGGGAAGATTTATCACTTGAAAGGCTAGCAAGACTATATATTAATGAAGTTGTGAGACTTCATGGAGTACCCCTATCGATTGTCTCGGATCATGATCCTCGTTTTGCATCATGATTCTGGAAAAGTCTTCAGAAGACCTTGGATACTGAACTTTGTTTGAGCACTGCTTACCACCCTCAAATTGATGGACAATCAGAACGGACTATTCAAACCTCAGAATACATGTTGAGATCATGCTCACTTGACTTTCAGGGTATGTGGGATCAATATTTACCTCTGGTAAAATTTTCCTATAACAATAGCGTCCATTCAAGTATTCGGATGGCACCATATGAAGCGTTGTACGGAAAGAGGTGTCACACACCAACCTGTTGGGATGATGTTGGTGAAGGAGAACTTTTTGGCCCAGAACTAGTGGAGGAAACGATGGAAAAGGTAAATGTAATACAAAACCACATCAAAGCAGCTCAATGTAAGTAGAAGAGATATGCTGATAATCGAAGGAAGGATTTGGAATTTCATGCAGGAGATCATGTTTTCTTGAAGGTATCTCCATGGAAGGGAGATATACATTTCGATAAGAAAGGTAAATTGAGTCCTAGGTACATCGGACCATTCGAAATTCTAGAACGAATTGGGGTTGTAGCTTACCGATTGGCAATGCTGCCAAGTATCTCCAAAGTACACGATGTGTTCCACGTATCACTATTGAGAAAATACATGCCTGACCCAACACATGTACTCACCTATGAGGAATTAGAACTGGAACCCTATCTAACTTATTGCAAAGATCCCGTCAGGATTCTTGATACAAGAGAACAAGTGCTGAGAAACTGGACGACCCGTCTGGTAAAATTTTTGTGGAGAAACCATAAGATGGAAGAGGCAATGTGGGAACCCGAGGAACTTATGATGAAGAACCACCCAAGTCTTTTCATGCGGTAGTATTCTAGAAATTTCGAGGATGAAATTATTTGAAGGAGGGGAGAATGTAACACCCCAAGCTTCTACGGTATGCTTCCCTTTGAATAATACAGTAGCGTGTGTTTTATGCAACTTCGAGTTCTAACACATACCACAACCAATCAAACTATCCATTATGAATAGTAATACCCACTTTTTGAAATTTTATAAATTTTATCTTTCAAAATGGACTTCATTTTGGGATTCGGAATATCAAAATTAGCCTAGGGTGAAATTTTGGTATTTTTCAGAAAACTTTCAATTTTTGATGAATAGTTAAAAAAACACTGAGATATAGTTTGAAACCAAATTTTTATTTAAATAATTATTTATTTTATTTAAATTTAATTAAGGTCAAAATAGATACATAATACCTATATAATTTCAATGTAATTCATTGGAGTTAGTTTAGAATAATTTTACATATATAAATATTTTATTGAACTTTTCACCGTCTTTTACCCACCTCCTATGGGAATTTAGAAATTCACATAAAACTTAATTTTACTGCTACTGTGAGTGGAAATTTGAAAATCTGAGAGACATGATTAATATTAAGGAGTAAAATGTGGTTCAATGAGATGAAAATAATTTTTGGTGAATAGTAACTTTTTACTTTTATTTACCACGGTTAAAAGTAAATAGGGTAATTAAGGGTAAAAATGATATTAATATTACCCTAACACATGTCCTAATTCTATTGGACAAGTGTACCTCGAACAAAAAGAACCTTATGAATAAAATATTATCATTTAGGTCCACTTGGATTTGATCAGGACATTTATTATCATTTAATTCAAAGAAGAGTTAAAAGAGTTAAAATCAATGTTTCTTTACAAAAACATTTTTATTATAGGGTAATACATAAGATAAATTCGATTGTAAATATTAATTAGAAAGATAAAAATATTTTCTACATAATTGTATTTTATTTATAATTTTTAGACATTATATAATTTAATTTATTTATGACACAATGGTGATGCAGTAATTACCTAATTAATGAATTATTAAAATAATTGATATTATAAATATCAAAATAAATGTAATATGAGACTTTCTATGAATTACACTAATTTTCTAGGTTAATATGACATATTAGTATTGGTTATATAAATTTTTTTTGAAGTAATAATTCTGGTATGAAATTATCAAAAACAAAATACCCAATACTGTCAAAATTGACATAAAAGAGTTTTTTAAAAACATATTATATTATTAATTTATATTCTATTCCTAAAAATATAAGGTTCGGCCAAAGGACTTGTCTCATGATAGGTGTATCATTAATTGACTACTTGGGGGTCGCTGGGATATATATAGTAAGTTTATTAACAATATAATATAAAAATACAAAGTGACATGGTAAGTGTCAAACTAATTAACTAAGAGTTAAAACTAAAAGATAAGGTTAATATAGTGACCCAAGCCTGTCTAAATTATATTGGTTGAGTGGTTTTCGACCCATAACCACCATAAAATTTAAATAATCCACTTTTAAGCCATTATAAACCCAATATGAATTTATTATAAATTAATATTTCTAGTTTTTCCAAAGGTTCCCCTCACCCCTCTTATAAAAGGGCACTCCCCCTTCTCACTAATTCACACATTCAAAGACTTTTTGCTCAGACAAAACCCATCCAAATACTCTCTCAAATTCCCTCAATTCAACCTAGAGGCCTTATTTTGATCAGAAAGCCATCATAAGGAGCCCTTTTGATCAAATCAAAAGGAAGAACCTGAAGAAGAGGTAATGTTTTCACCACCCTCTTTCAAGTTCCTTTCTTCTTCAACTTCTTCTTTCTTTGTTATTACCATTATAAAATAATAACTCCAGTATATTATATATACTGTGATGTTATTATAAATATGGTACAACCATATTCATTATTCTATCCATCCTTTGAATGACATGTCACCATACGTGTGTACATACGACTTACCGTCTCCACGTCGTGGTGTAATTGTTATTCAATAAATTATTATTTGGATGGGTATAATAATGATGTTTAATTCATTTAAATAATCAATATAACATGATAATTATTATTTATATATGATATAACATCCAATTATATATTATTTTAATATCAAAAGAATGATATTGTTGCTCGTGCGTACGTAGGGACTACCGTCTCCACGAACGCGATGAGATTCATTCCCCATCGTATCCATTCAAGAATAATTCTAATTTATTGATTAAAAATAATGTTTAAGGACATGATATCATTCTGGATATTAATAATATACAACCTATCCATGAAAAACACGGCTTACATAACAAAACATAAAAAATAAAACGAGTAAGTTAACACCCGAAACAACGATAATACTAAGATATTATTAAAAAATAAATGTTAAAAGATAATATATGATATCATATTAATGTATATGATTCTTGTATAATTTAATAACAATTATTTCACCATTATACAGGAGGTTAACCTACCCTCAACCAAGGAAAAGTGCAAGGTAAGGGTTTATTTCACAATCTATTCATTATCCGAGGTTGTTTATACGTAATTATCTACTGGGACCTCTATATCATCCACATCCATGTTTCTAAAAATGTGTTTCAAAACAATCTTAATATTTTACAGAATATGGGTTAAAGTCATTTATAACCTTTTTTGACTTTTTATAAGAAGTTTATAAAGGAATATTTTCATCGTTTTCCATACAAGGTCCTTTTTAACCTTTTCGATAGAATTAAGGTAAGAATGTTTTTTTTAACTTATACGGCAGGTGCAGCTATTTTCCACCATTATAAAATCTTCAAAGCTTCCCTTACAAGATTCTAAGAATATTTTCAAAGTAAGAGTTTTATTTTATAATTATGTGACTTTTAAATGATTTCAAAAAAGAGATATTTCTCTCAAATAGTTTTGATTTCATCTATGCCAACACCCTTTGATGGATTTTAAGATTATTTGAAGTTTATTTATTATGATACAAATCTTCCATATTGTATTGAAGGTTTTGTGATATTTTTGACTATGGATGTGTTATTTTTATACCATTCATGGTTTATGGACTAAGTATTGACATTTCATATGCTAGTTTTAATATGAATGTTTATGTTATGTTTAAACCTGTTCATATGAGGAATGCATTGTACTTAATAAGTGACGGGTGGAGCCCGCTATAGTTCCTCGATGCATCGGTAAGTCTCATGAGACAAACTAGTGTCTTGGCACAATGCCTTGAAAAAATATTATTTGTAGTCTTGGCATGAGGTCTTGGCTATGCGGTTATGATAATCTGGAATTATGCATTCCATCATTATGAAAGTGGTTATTGATATTGCATGTGATTATTTGACTAGTATAATATCCATGTGAATAAGTATATAGCATTATTTTGTTTTATTTCTGCCATATTATGCTTAATTTCAAGTTTTGAAAGGATTTTTTAGTTATACATTGCCTTAAATGTTTGTGCTTATTTATGAATGTTTCTTATATATTTTTATCCTTACTAGGCATTTGAGCTCACCCCTTTCTATGTTTTATTCTTCCAAGGATGTGAAGAAGTATTTTATGAATGACCTGCAGGGATAGTATGAGGGGATAAGAGTGTGAACTATGGAGACTATATTGTTGTAGTTTTTATTTTATGATGTAATGTAAACTTTATGAATGTATCTAGTTATTCCAAGGCTACTAAACTAATCGGTCTTTCAAATCATGATTTCCTTCTAATCATGACAATATTATGTAATAATGCACCGACTCTGGGTAACTGGGGTCGAGGCGTTACAACCGAGGGGAGATGGAGCAGGTAGAGGTTGACCTTAAGATTTTCCTCATGTTCATGGACTCCGACATGATTTTGGTCATGGAGGTGGTCATTAGACGTGAGGTAGAGGATATGGGAATGGTCAATTACATGTTGTAGATGTGGCAGAAATAGAGGGATTAGAGATCATTAGAGGTACAATTACTTTGTTTAGTAACCTTGTTTGTGCCTTTTTTAATTAAGGAGTTTTACAATAATTTATTTCACCAACTCTATTATATTATCTGGTACTACACATAAAGAATCTTCCCATGCCCCTGGTGTTGACTATACTAGTCGAAGGCTAGATCGGCTTGTTTGATATGCGTCGGTGATGCGGACTGATGATGGGTCCAAATCAGTATCATACGTATATTTTCTTACTATAGATGAAGGCATACAATGTTATCCTCAAAATTAAATGGTTGTTTGTTATATGTGATGTTATCAACTGCTTATGAAGGAGAGTCATTTTCTTAGATGTGGATAGCATACATGTGGGTTTCATTAGCGAGCGGGGTTTTTAGGTAGGCAGTCAGCTTGTGAAGTACCTTTTTTCTTTATTGGACATGTTGTCCATGGAATCAATAGATTATGGGATGGTAGAGGTTCTCAAGGCCATTGGTGAGTTTCTAGATGTTTTTCCTGGGGATGTTACGATGTTACCCCCTCGATGTGATGTTGAGTTCTTGATAGAATTAGATCCTGGTGATTCTATGATTTCGATGACTCCATATCCAATGGAACATTTTGAGTTTTGGGAGTTAAGGATTCAGATTCATAATTTGATGTAGAAGGGTTTTATCCATCCTAGTGTGTCATCATGTGGTCTCCATTATTGTTCTCTAATTATATGGATGGTAGTCTGAGGATATGTATATACTCCCATAGGTTTAATAAGGCGACTCTTAAGAATATTTACCCTCTTCCGAGGAAAGATGATCCTTTTGAATAGTTGAGAGGGGTGAGTTAGTTTTCTAATATCGATTTGTAGTTTGGATATCACTAGTTGAGGCTGAATAAGAAATAAATCTCAAAGACTACCTTCCTTCGCATGTATGGGAGCTTTCAGTTTGTATTCTTGTCGTTCAGTGTTATGAATGCACTATATGTGTTCATGGGGCTTATGAACATCATGTTCAATGAGTTCTTAGACTAGTTCATTGTTTTGTTCATCGATGAAATACTAACTTACTCAAAGTCAGAGGAGAATCATGCTGATCATCTCAAATATTTTTTACAATTTATTTGCCTCCACCATCTCTATGAAATTTTTTGCAAGTGTAAGTTTTATACACAAAAGGTGAATTTCCCAAGGCATGTGGTTCCTCATCAGGGTGTGGTAGTGGACCTGTCAAAATTGGAGGCAATTGTTTATTAGTAAGTACCTAATAATATGGAAGAGGTTCATATCTTCCTTGGTCTCACAGGATATTATTGAAGATTTTCACCTGATTTCTATCAAGATTCATCTCCATTGATAGCTTTTCTCAAGAAGGATCAGAATTTTGTGTGGACTGATCGGTGTTAGAAATCATTTTGTTACCTAAAGGGGGAGTTTTCCGGTGCTCCAATTATTTAGTTTCCTGATGAGGGTGTGATGTTTGATGTGTTTTTATGCTTCCTGTATGGTCTTGGGATTTTGGTTGATGCAATAAAGGGTCATGATATGTTATGGGTATAGGAAGTTACATCCCCATGAGTGTAACTATGATACTCATGATCTGGAGATAGTAGTGGTTGTATTTTCGCTGATGTTTTGGAATCATTACCTCATTAGGGAGAACTTTGTGGTCTTCATTGATCACAAAAGTTTTAGGTATATCTTTTTTAATAATGATATGAATTTGATGTAGTATAGGTGGATGGATTTCTTCGAAAATGAGATTTCAATATATCTATACCTTAGGGAAGGGGAATTTTTTGGTCGATGCTATGATAAGGAATTTAGGTAAAGATGTTTTTTGGAATTTTGTGATGTTTGGAGAGTATTAGAGGAGTTGGAAACCTTTCACTTAGATTCAAGGGTGGATGGTGGTAGTGGTTGTTTGATTTATATGATGGTGTGTACTTATTTGATGTAATAGGTATAGGAGTCTCAGTGGGGAGGCTCAGAGGCAGAGGTTATGCATTATTGTGTTGGCCATGGTGATGCTATGGAGGAATGGTTGGAGGATGGTTGGGACCAGATGTTGTTTCATGGGTGGTTTTTTTGTTTCCGTAGTGATATGTGAGGGGGTTACTCATGAGTTTTATAAATCAAATTTTTCAGTAAACCCAGGATTTTCCAAGATGTACCATGGATTGAGGATGAAATTTTTGTGACCTCGGATGAAACATGCAGTGCTGATGTTTGTCGTGAAGTACTTAGTCTTCTAGTAGGTAAAAGTTAAGTATCATGTTACTAGTGGTTTGTTGAAGCATTTGGATGTTTATGAGTGGAAATATGATGAAAACATAATGGATTTCATCCCAAGGATACCCTATGATTATGAATTTTGTGATGATATTTGGGTTATCATGGATCAGTTGATAAAATCACCCCACTTCTTATCAATCATGGAGTCAGGCATAGTGGATTATTTGCCCAAGAGGTATGTGGATGAGGTGGTGTAGTTTCATGGAGTTCCAAGGTCCATTGTCTTGTATTAGGATGCACATTTTACCTTAAAATTATAGATGGGATTAAAACATTATTTTCTCACTTAGTTACACCTTATCACTGCTTTCCACCCTTAGACAGACAGGCAGACAGAGCGAGTTATCTAGAAATTTGAGGATATGTTACAGTCATGTGTCTTGGACATTGGTGGATATTGGGTATGACACCTTTCTTTGGTCAAGATTTCATACAATAATAACTATCACTCTTCCGTATAAATGGAACTATATAAGGCTTTTCATGGGTGGATGTATCGTTCTCCATTATTTTGGATGGAGGTTAGGGAGGAATCAGTTCTTAGTATCAATATGATGCAAAGAACAATAGAGAAGGTTCAGCTTGTTTATGAGAGGATGAAAGTAGCGCAGGACTGGAAGTAGTCTTATGTAGATCGTAGGAGCAGGCCCATGAATTTTAAGGTTAGGGTCCACATGTTCTAGAAGGTTTAACCTCAACATTCATAACAAAGGATTAGAAGGGGGAGTTAGTTTTCTCTGAAGTTTGTTGGGACCATTAAGGTGTTGGGGTGAGTTGGTGTGGCAGAGTATTGGTTGGTGTTTCCGCAGCAGCTGGAGAGGATCCATGATGTATTCCACATCTCTCAACTTCATCGGTATCTTCGTGATGATTCCCATGTCATTAACTTGGGAGAGTTGGATATTGAGGACAACACAGAATTTGTGAAGCAGCCAATAGAGATCCAGGATTGCTAGGAGAAGTCGATGTATGGACATATCATTCCTTTGGTTCATATGCTATTGAGGCATGGTGGTCTAAAGGATATTAATTAGGAGTCAGATATATAGATACCTATCTAGTACCCATATTTTTTTAGTTTTTCCTTTTCTTTTTTACTTGTGATGTGATGTTTGGATATTGGTTTAAATGACGAGTTATTTTCCTTTGTTTATGATGTATAATCTGTGATAAATTCCAAACATTTGAAACCAAGACGACCTAATTCCTAATCAAGAAACATTAGTTGTGATGTGATTAAACCAGTGCAGAAAAGTTAGTGCCACCCAGAGTGGATAATATCTTGACAAGGAGGATGACATTTCCTGATTCGTGTGTTCGGGATGGTGTGGTTTTTTGGTTGTAGTGATTGTTGTTTTAGTCCGTGTAGAGGTTGAGATGGTTGAGAAATGGTTATGGGGTTGTATTATTTTGGTGATTTGGTTGTGTGAGAGGAGGTGGTTTTTGGAAATGTGGTGATAAGGTTGTGTAAGATGTTTGTGGTTTCTTTGTTTAGTGTGTTTGGTTGGTGGTAGCATTTCGGGTATGATGAGATCCTTGTGAGGTCTCTTACGACATAGTTGTTTATACCCCATTTCTTATGGGCTTGGTTTTGGATTGTTGAGAGAGAGAATCATTTGATAGGTATCTGATGTAATGACCCATGCCTTCCCATCCTGTTACTTTTCCAATTTTGGTGGTTGAAGGTGTTTAGGGGAGGTTTCAAGAGTTTTTGGTGGAGGTTAGAGTTACAACAGAGCTGCTGCAGGAAATACATGTCATGTATTGTTTACATGATTTGAAATGGAAGTTCATGGCTTGTGTAAAAGGGTGGATCATGACTTATTCATGGATAATGGGGAAGCCTATGAAGTGGTTACACTTCTTGTAAGTGGGATTCATGATGTGTAATAAATTGGGGTGATAAATCCTTCAAGGTTATGCGTTTTTTGAAGAAAGATGATATTTTTGGAAAACCTGAGGATTCCATGCTTTGTAATGATTACATGACCAAAAAACTGTGGGATCCAGGTAATTAAGTTCTTTTCCATATGAATTTTTACCTACTCAGCTGTACCCTCTTCTTATCTCATTTCGGGCAAACTTTAGGCACCTTGAAGAGTTCTCTAAGCCTGCTTCCATTCTCTTTGATTAGTTGGATCTAGTAGATCATTGTTATAAATCCATGGTAGGTTCTCCACCCTTTCTTGGTTATTTTTGATCCATTCTTCTACAAGGGATTTGGTGTGGAATTATTTTTTTTGGTTTTGGGTGTGATTTGGGCTGCGTTTTGATGATCCTTTGGTGCAGTATAGGTTGATCCGTTGTTTTTGTTGTGTGGTTGTGGTTTGTGGGTGTTTCTTTTCCACCTAGAAGTGCATATGGAGTTGGAAATGATTCTTTGAGTTATGGAATCACTCATTTCTCTTTATTGTGTGTCATGTTGGAGGGATTTTCCCTTGTTTATCTATGGGTTAGGATTATACAGTCTTAATCAAAGATAAAGAATTTGTAGCACCCCCCAGTTTCTGTTAAGTAATCATTTCTTTATGTTTTTAAGTATATAAATTATATGGGTGATGTTTAGAAGTGTTTGGTGTTTTTTTAATTTTGTTTTTGGGGCTAAAGGGAAGGCACACGGGCGACACATGGTTTGACCAAACCATACGACAATCTAGGAAAAACTGTGCACTTGGAAAATGGATTGGGTATTTTGAGGAAGTGGGTTTAGCATGGTTGGAACATGGTTATGGAGAGAGTGTGAGGATACCATACAAAGGGTCATCTTTGAGGTAGTGGATAACACACGGTTAGCGCACAGTTTTCTTAACAGTGTGACTAAACCGCATGCAAGTCAAAACCAACTCCTTAAAAAGTGGATCTAATGCGTTTTTTCCATTATGTGCCTCATTTTCCCTCTTATGTGGCCCTAACATGGTATTTTTATTCCGCAAAGGTCATTTATGGTTCTCTCATAGATCCGGATGGGATATAGAAGGTTCACTTAGTGATTATAAGCCAATTATTCAGAGTATGTGTTCATTCTTCATTGTTCATGACATTTTTATTAGATCTACTTCGCCCCTCTTCTTGGTTTCTTTTATCTATGACCATTGCTGGTAGATATAAGGTTTTGGATGCCAAATAAGGTTGGATTTAATCTTTCTTGTGTTAGGGGAAGAAAGACAAGGTGGGTTTGTGAAGATTTAACCTGATTTTGTTGGCTTTCTTCATCCATTTATCATTTTCTCCAAAACTCTAAAGGTAGGTGGCTTCTCTCTTGAATCCTAATTCTATAATTTATTGGATTAGTTTCAAATTAATTGAGTTTCATGAAATTTATTATGAAATCATTGTGAAAATCATGGTATAAATCTTCTTTAGTGATGATTTATGATTTTTGGTGAAATTGTGAAACTGTGGATAATTATTGTGTAAATTGATTTAGTTTATTGATTTTAAAATAGTGATTTTAAAATTTGGATTGGTTTGATTTGTGAAATTGGTTTTTGGAAAATGGGTTGTAGGAAAATGGGTTTTCAATAAAAGGTTATTTTATTGAAATTATTTTGGAATGTTTGTTTTGGAAATAGTATTAGGAATACTTGTGTGTGTATTAATATTGAATTTATGAGGCTTGGTTGAAATATGTCATTGGGATCAGTGCCAAAAGATTAATGGAACATGGGAAATATTATTATATAGTGACATGGTAGATCAATGAGAGATCACTCATATGTACAGAACTTTCATAATGAAGCATGTATGGTTGGGAGTGTGAATATATGAAGTGGATTGGTTATGCCATGTGGAACTTGTGAAATGGTTTTAAAGCATGCCTTGGTCGTTTTCTTGAAAATAGATTGCTAGAAAATTGTTTTCATAGAACTTGTTTATATTGAGTTATAATCTATTTTAAAAGATGACTATATTTAGTTATGAACTGTTTTGGAATTTTTTTATATAATTTTTTTATATAAATGATGTTAACTCTTCTATCCTTGTGGTGTGAGTAGGGAAGTCATTGGGGAAAACCTACTATGTTTTAGTACTCCCCCTACTTTTGCACTTTGTTTCTTATATAGATGTCATCTACCGGGACATGGGAAAAGGTAAATTATCACATTGTTAGCACTACATCATGATACTTGGGTTGTTTGGTGATGTTGTATCATTCATCTTGTGGAGGAAGGAGTCTTGTGGTTGCCTTGGAGTTTTATTAGTTTATCTTCCACTATTTGTTTTGATGTCGTGGTCTTCCATTGTGGAACTTTATTTGAGTATGATTTTGATTTAAGAAATGTAGAGTTATCTTCCATGGTTATCATGCATCATATAGTGGTATGTTTGTTTATGTTTTGTTGGTTTGTTGTTTGATTATTAAAGGGTAAATTGTCTCCTAACATGTATTGAAACCCTTCAACATTTATTGATAGCCTTTGGAATCTTGGGGATGTCACTTAAGGCTAAGTATAATTCCTCCACTTTCTCTAGCCAGTGAGGAGAAGGAGGGATGTTACAAATGGTATCATTTTTGTTCGGTCCAAAATCCTTTTTGAGATAAATTCTATTATCTTGTTTTCTCCTTGTGGAACAAGTAGTCATCAGTTTTATTTGTTTTAGAGTTGAATTCATTCATGTCTATTCCTTTAGTTGGGATCATTAAAAGGAGTACAACTATTGGGACTTAAAATGTAGAGCATAAAAATATATAGCTAACATTTTTATGATGGACTTCATGTTACTAGGAAGTTGGGTACATAAGTGTTTCACATACACCTATAAGATATTGGAATCTCATTATCATGGGTTTAGACAACGAGAAAAGCATGACATGCATTAGAGGAATGAATTCCCACTATGATTTCGTATTTAATTTTGAGTAATGATATATGATTTTATAAACTATATTGACATTTGGAATATGTTTCATTTGTTTTCAAATGAAAGTCTTTGAAAAGAGCATAGTTGGTGTATTTTGAAAATGGTTTGATTTTCAAAAGAAAGTTAAATTTTTTCAAAAAAGGTTGAACTTGAAAAGGGGTTGGTTTTTGGAAATAAATTTTGTGATAGTTGATGTGGTAGAATTTGAAATTCTAAGACTTTAGTGTCTAGAGAGTGAGAGTTATAGAGTTTTTCATTTGTTTAGAAAATGGCACCTGGTGGGCGTCCTAGAAACCAACCCAATGAAGCTGTAGAAAATGTGGTTGCACCTAAGTAATAGGTGAACCAACAATTAGTTCAGAGTATCATTCATGTTTTTTAAACTGTGGACACATGGAACAGAAGGGATGCACCAATATAAGTTGGTCATTCTGTCCAATTATAGAAATAGAATCCACCAATCTTCTAGTGTGATTCTAAACCATAAAAGGTGGAGGTGTGGCTGAATAGGATGAATCATATCTTTGATTTCATCGACACACCTGTGGAACTGAAAGTCAAGATGGAAACATACATGCTCAAGGATCTTAAATTCCAGTGGTGGGATATAGCAGTGCAAGATCATGTAGATCAAGGCCTTAGTTGGGAGGATTTTGAGGAATTATTAAATAAATAATTATATCCTCACACATTCAAGATTCAAAGGATGATAGACTTCTTCATCCTGAAGCAGGAAAATCTCTATGTCACTAATTGTGTGGTTGAATTGATGAATTTAGTTTTCTTTTCACCCAAGGATGGTACTAGTTATTCCTTGAAGGCACACATATTTAAATCGGGGTTGAGACAAGATATTCACTCCAAGATAGTTCTGGTATGTATCATGGACTATATAGAGATGGTGAATAGAGAGATAGTGGATGAACATGATATCTTTGGAGCTATGGGAGGAAGAAGTATCATAATACCAATGGGAAATGGTGGGAACTCTAATGCTAGGAGTAAGAATAAGAGGGACACCTACTTCCTGGGTGAGAGTAGGAATCAAAATTAAGCAGCTGGATTGGTGAATCTTTCTTCAAGACCAACGACTAAAGTGGGATATTTCCAATGTCGTCTTTGACCACATGAAGTGAGAGTGTACAACACCACCTAGAGCATGCCATAATTTAAAAAAAATGGGACATCTTAAGTGCTATTATCACAGTGCTTCGAGGTCAAGTGCTCGAGACACTTCTCAAGTGTCATAGGCATCATATGTTTCGACTAAGTGAGGATAGAAATATCAATATCATAAACAAAATAGATCTATCCATGGTGATTCTAGGAATATCATGGCTCCTTAGTAAAGTAAATATCAGCAAGGAAACAAGGGGCATAATGTGGTGATGAAGTAATTATATATAGTTGAGTAGATGATTGTAGATGATTAGGATGGACCATCAATGGTGAGAGGTATGATTATTTTGGATTATACCCTTATGAAAGTGTTGTTTGACACTGGTGCATCACATTCCTTCACTATTTCTCATGCTATTGATTTGATAAGTTTAAAACTTGAGGTGATGCATTCTGTGATAAAACTGAAAACTCTTCTTGGTCAAAGGAAACATCAAGCCTTTTTATATAGATCATGTTCTATAACTATTGATGGAGCTGAACTTAAATGGGACTTCTCGGTGTTGGAGATGGATGTTTATAATGTAATCTTGGGTATGGATTTGTTGACAGCATTCAAGGATCACGTCGACTGTTATAGCTGACCAGTTAGTTTTGTGACTGAGGATGGTACCAAGAATCTATTTAGAGGAGAAAGGGTTGAAAAGATAGGTGTACCGAGATTGTTGGCACCAGTAGTGGGAACAATCGCTTACTAGTTGACAACAGTGAATTTGACATCGATGAAAGTGATTGAGGGTAACAGTTTTCTAGTAGTCATGGATCAATTTCTATATTTTTTCCCAATAACTTCTCTAGGTTACTACCTATAAGGGAAGTGGATTTTATGATTGATCACCTTCCAGGGACTAGTACTATTTCACTCCCATCTTATAGGATGGAACCAAAAAAATTAAGGGTGTTTAAAGTGCAGTTGGAAGAGCTAGAAAGAAAGAGTTCAATATGGCTAAGCACATCTCCATGGGTTGTACAGGTCATGTTCATGAAGAAAGCAGATAGAACTCTAAGTATGTGCATTGATTATCATAAGATTAACTAATTTATGATAAAGAATCGATATCCACTTCCATGCATTGATGGTTTGTTTGATCAATTGAGTTGAGCTTAATGGTTCTCTAAAATTGACTTACAATTAAGATATCACCAATTACGAGTTCAGAAGGAGGATATTCTAAAAATAGCTTTCATAAGTAGATATGGCCTTTATGAATATGTGGCAATGAATTTTGGTCTTACAATTTCACCAACAGTATTTATGGAATTGATGAATCATATATTTTAGAGATATTTGGATTATTTTTTTATGGTGTTTGTGGATGACATATTTGAGTATTCAAGGATAAGGGTTGATCATGAACAGAACATGGTGATAATTTTGGAAATATTAAGGGACCGTTATTTGTATGCCAAATTATCAAAGTCTGATTTTTGGATACAATAGGTACGCTTTATTGGACATGTAATTTTTGAAAGAGGCATTTTGGTGGATCTAGAGAAGATAGACACTCTTATCTCTTAACAACCATCGAAGAATGTCTTTGAGATAAGAAGTTTTCTTGGTCTCACAGGTTATTACTAACACATTGTTTATGAATTATCATGACTAGTATCACCTATGAAAACCTTGAAAAGAAGAAAATTCCATTCAAATAGATTGAGGATGTCAGAAGTCTTTCCAGGAGTTGAAAGTTCATCTTACATCAGCACCTATCTTGATATAAACTGAATTGGGATAGGGGTATGTGGTGTATTATGATGCTTCAAGATTACGGTTGGGATGCATTATCATTAAAGGAGACCATGTTGTTTCTTATGGATCAAGGCAGTTGAGAGTGCATGAGAAGAATTACCCAACACATGATTTGGAGTTAGCTGCAGTTATCCAGGCCTTGAAGACTTGGTGTCATTATCTCATTTGTGAGAAATTTATGGTGTTCATAGATCATAAGAGGTTGAAACATATTTTTTCACAGTGAGATTTGAATCTGAGGCAAAAGAGATGGATAAAGTGTCTCCAGATGTTTAGCTTTGACTTGATGTATACATTGGGAAAAGGTAATATGGTGGAAGATGTATTAAGGAGAAATTCATATTCTTAGTTGGAAAAAGAAGCTTCAGATGAATGACAGTTGATGTTATTCCAAGCCGACATACATGTGGAATGTGAGGACTAAGGTGATGTTGTGGTTTTATTTTAAATTTTTATGGTTCCTGATTTGATGAAGATGGTAAATGAGGCACTAACATCCAATGTTCAATGTGTTAAAATGGGTTCAAAAATCAATGGCGGGGAGACCATTGAGAGCTTGAGGTTGGATGGGAGTTCAGTGGTGTGTTTCTGGTTGTACCTTTGGATTTTCAAGAGAAACTAATTTATTCTTACCACCATTCAATATGGGATATTCATCTAGGAATGTAGAAGATGTATAAGTCTTTGAAAGCACAGTTCTGCTGGAATAGTATGAAATGGATGGTGGATGAGTTTGTTTCAAAGTGCTTAATTTGTAAGCAAGTTAAGACAGAGCATTAGTGGCCAGTATATATGTTACAATCATTACCTATCCCTATGTGGAAGTGAGAGTAGATAAATATGGATATTTTTATAGGTCTCCCAAGAACAGATAAAAAACATGATTCCATATGGGTGATAGTGGATCAACTCACCAAGTTGGATCATTGCATCCCTATTCATGAAACTCATATGATGGAGGGTGTTTCCAAAATCTATATCTAATAAGTTGTAAAGAGACATGGAATACTAGTTTCAATAGTGTTAGAAAGATATTAGAGGTTCACATATCGCTTCTAGAAGTCTTTACTAAAATCCCTTGGGACTCAGTTGACTATGAGTACAACGTATCATCCTCAAACGGATGGTTAATCTAAAAGGAAGATAAAAATGTAGGAAAATTTGTTGCGGATTTGTGTGATTAATTTTGGTGGCTCATGGGAAGAGAACATACCCTTAGTAGAGTTCTCATATAATAACAATTATCATGCATTAATACATATGGATCCTTTTGAAGCATTGTATGAGCATCCATGTCGTTCTCCACTATGTTGGGTGTAACTAGGTCAGACTTCACTGGTTAGGCTGAACCTTGTCCACAAAACAACAGAGAAGATACAGTTGACCAAAAAATGGATGTAGACAGATCATAGGCATAAAAAATATTATGCAGATCATCGTTAAAGACCATTGTCATTCGTGGAGAGTAATCATGTGTTCTTAAGGATTTCTCCAAGGCTTGGCCATCAATGTTTTGGGAAGTAGGGAAAGTTATCACCTCAATACATAGGCCCTTTCGAGATACTGGAATGGGTTGGAGAGGTGGAATATTGGTTGGCATTGCCCCCATGGTTCAGTGTGGGGCATAATGTATTCCATCTATCACAACTAAAAAAGTATCAGCCTGATCTTGACCATGTGATTAGAAGAGATCACATTGATCTAGAGTTGAATGTTTCATTGGTAAATATTCTAGTGAAAATTGTGGATGATTAAGAGAAAGTCTTGCCTATAAAAAACATCAGTCGAGTGGGGATTTTATGACAACATGGTAATGTTCAGAAATAGAATTGGGAATGTGAGAAGGAAAGAAAAGAGCAATGGCCAGAACTCTTTTATTGTAATGGTGTTTTTCTACTTTTTAGGGATGGAAAGACCAATGGTGGGGAGAATGTAGCACCCCTGGTTTCTGGTAAGTAACCATTTAATTATATTTTTAAGTATATAAAGTATATGGGTGATGTTTGGAAGAGTTTGTAGTTTTTTTAATTGTGTTTTTGGGGCTAAAGGGAAGGCGCAAGGCCGACTCACGGTTTGACCAAACAGTGGGACAACCTAGGAGAAACCATGCACTTTGAAAATGGATTGGGTCTTTTGGGGTAGTGGATTTGACAGGGTTGGGGAATGTTTATGCTGACCATGCAAGTATACAGTGGAAAGGGTCATCTTTGAGGTAGTGGCTAACCCATAGTTGGCGCACTGTTAACCTAACCGTGTGACTAAACTATGCTCGGATCAAAAACACCTCCTTAAAAAGTGGATCTAATTCATTTTTTACATTAAGTGCCTCGTTTTCCCTCCTATGTGGCCCTAACTCATGATTTTTCTTCCCCAAAGGTCAAGGAAGGTTCTCCCATCGATCTGGAGGTGATCCAAAGTCTTCACTTGGTGATTAGAAGCTGATTCTTCACAGTAAGTTTTTATTCTTCTTCGTTCTTGACGTTTTTCTTAGATCTACTTCGCCCCTTTTCTCGGTTTGATATATCTATGCCCTATATGGGTAGATATATGTTTCTGGATGCCAAATATATTTAGTTTTGGTTTTGGTTGTGTTAGGGGAAGAAATCTTAGGCGGGTTCATGAAGATTTAACCCAGTTTTGTTGGCGTTCATCGTCTATTTATTGTTTTCACCAAAAATCTCGGGTTAGGTGATCTCACTCTTGACTCCTCTTACTATAACTGATTTTCTTAGTTTACAATTAAATGAATTTATTGAAATTTATTATAAAATTGTTGTTCAAATCATGGTATAAATCCTCTTTAGTGATGATATATGTTTTTTGGTGAAATCGTGAAATTATGGTGAATTGTTGTGTAAAGTGATTTAGTTTTTTGATTTTAAAATAGTGATTTTAAAATATGGATTGGATGGATTTTTGAAATGGGTTGTTGGAAAATGGGTTTTCAATAAAAGGTTTTTTATTGAAATGATTATGGCATCTTGGTTTTGGAAATGGTGTTGGGAATACTTGTGTGTGTATTCATACTGCATTTACAAGGATTGGTTGAAATATTAACTTGTGCTCGGTGCCAAAAGCATAATGTAACATGGGATATAATTATAACGTGAAGACATGGAAAATCAATGAGAGACCACTCATGATTACGGAACTATCATAATGAAGAATGTATAGTTACTGGAGAGTCTAAGTGCTTGTGAGCAAGATGTGATGTAACTTTGCTTGTGGGGTGGTGTATATAAAGGATATGGTAGCATTAGGGCATATAACGTTGGGGTGTGATAGTGAAAAACTAGTAGGAAATTTGTGTGGGGTGTCCTTTATCAACGTGAATCGTGTTATATTATATTAATTGAATTTCATTATTTGGTGAGCATGCCTTTGTGAGGTAGGGATTGATAGTTGACCTGTTTAGGTGTTATTGGTTCCCTTGTTTTCTCATAGGTGCATTAGTATGATCCTTTCCCATGTGCATGAGGGACATTGGTTTTTCTATAGAGTATACTTGTATTCTCACCCTACATATATAAGTTTTGTTATGATTTTAGGAGGACTACATGGATTATGATAGACATTACTAGCTCTTACCCCTAGACAGTTGTTGTGTCACTACTTTAGCTTTACCTCTAGGCATCAGTTTGGAGACTTTTATCTGTATGAGTTTTATTTATACATGTATTGTGAGATGGTTTTTGTTTTCTTTTATATTATTTTCTGTATTCTATTATGTATGATTCATTTTATCTCTCGATCCTATATTATTATAATGGGTAATGTCTCCCATATCCTGATATTTTTGCACCCTCGGAGCTAGTCACCAACATGGGGCCAACTAGAGGTGGGATTTAGGGGTCATTATCCCTCTCCCTTTGTTATATCTTTGGCATGAGGGGGTTGTGACACAATTATCCATAATTCATTTTTTATGTGTAGGAATTCACCACACATCAATTTGACATATTATGTGTCTAGTATGACTCAAAGTGCATGTTTTCAATATAAAAGTGTCATTTTAGTATAAAATGTGCATCACATTATCAAAACAGAGAAAATGATATCATATTTTCTTTAAAATATTTAATAACTCAATCCATATTTCATTTGTGACATGTAGATTTTGATCGCACATCAATCTGAAACAAGATGGGTTCAGTATGACTAAAAATGTATGTTTTTAATATAAAATTGTCATTTTAGTATAAAACATGCATCACATTATTAAAACTAAGAAAAAATGCTCATATTGTTTTCACACTTTAGAAAAATGATCCATAATTCACATGTGATGTGTAGGAATTCACTACATATCAATCTAACACATGATGTGGTCGGTATGACTCAAAGTGCATGTTTTCATATTAAAAGTATCATTTTACTCTAAAAAACATGTCACATAGACAAAACCGAGTAAAGAAGATCGTATTGTCTTGAAACATTAGGAAAACAATCAATAGTTCATTTTTGACAAGTATGAATTGACTTCATGTCAATCTGACACATAATGTGTTTGAAATGACTCTAAGTGCGTGTTTTCAATAAAAAATTTTCATTTCAGTTTAAAACATGTTTTGCATTGTCAAAACTGAGTAAAAGAGTTTAGATTATTTTCAATCATTAGGAAAACATACCATAATTCATTTATGATGTGTAGAAATTTACCGCATATCATTCCAACACATGATGCAGTAGGTATGACTCAAAGTGTAGGTTTTCACATTAAAAGTGTCATTTTAGTTTAAAAAATATGTCACATAGCTAAAACCATGAAAATGAGCTTTTATTGTCTTGATTATTTAGGAAAATTATCTATAATTCATTTTTGCCATGTAGGAATCAAGTACATTTCAATCTGATCCTCAATGTGTCCTTTTTAACTAAAAGTGTGTTTTTTCACATTAAAAGTGTCATTTGATTTTAAAACTCGCATCACAAAGCCAACATCGGGAAAATGAGCTTAGGTTGTCTTGATACTTTATGATATAGAAACATAGTTCATGTGTGATGTTTAGGAATCGACCACACATCAAACTGATACACGATGTGACCAGTATGACTTAAAGTATGTGTTTTTAACAAAAAAGTGTCATTTTTGTTTAAAACACATGTCACATAGCCAAAACCAAGAAACATGCTAAAATTGTTTTCAAACCATAGGAATATGACCCACAATTTATTTGTGATGTGTAAGAACTAACCGCACGTCAATTCGACACACGATGTGGCCAGTATGGCTCAAAGTTTGCGTTTTCAAGGGTCATTTTAGTGTAAAACATTCGTCACATAGTCAAAATTGAGTAAACAAGCATGTCTTGTCTTGAAACATTAGAGAAATGATCCATAATTTATTTATGGCTTGTAGGAATATTTTGTACATCAATCCAACACATGATGTGGCCGGTATGGCTCTAAGTGTGTTTTTTTTCAATATGTAAGTGTCATTTTAATTTAAAACATATGTCACATAGCCAAAGCCTAGAAAATGAGATTGAATTGTTTCAAACTTAAGGAAAATGATCCACAATTCATTTGTGACATGTAGAAATTGACCGCATGAAGATTTGACACATTATGTGGTTTGTATGACTCAAAGTGTCTGTTTTTAATAAAATAGTGTCATTTTAATTTAAAATAGGCATCACTTAGTTAAAATCGAGCAATAAACATGGATTATTTTTAAACATTAGGATAGTGATCCATAATTCATTTGTGCCAGAGGAATTGATTGCACATTAATCTGATACACAATGTGGTCGGTATGACTCAAAGTACGTGTTTTCAATATAAAAATGTCATTTTAGTTCAAAATGTGCGTCACATTTTCAAAACCTATAAAAAAAGCTTTGATTGTTTTCAAACTTTAGGAAAATGATGCATAATTCATTTGTGATGCGTAAGAATTGACCACACACCAATCTGGCATATGATGTGGCCGGTATAACTTCAAGTGCATGTTTTCAATATAAAGTTGTCATTTTAGTTTAAAATGTGTGTTGTATTGTCAAAACTAAGTCAGCAAGTTCAAATTGTTTTCAAATTTTAGGACAACAATTCATAGTACATTTCTGAGGTGTAAGAATCGACTGTGCGTCAAAATGATATATGTTGTGTCCGGTTTGACTCAAATTACATGTTTTTAATATAAAATTATTATTTTAGTTTAATGATATAATTATTAACAACTATTTAAGTAATTAAGATAATTATTAATTGTCAATATCATTAATATATTCAATAATTAACAATATAAATTATATAGACTATTAATTAACAATGTGATTACTAATTCATAATATTATTAGTAATTAATAATATAATTAATGTTTAATGATTCGTATAAAATTAATAACATAATCACTAATAATATAATTAATAGTATAATGGACAATATCATTAATATATTCAGTAGTTAACAATATAATTTATCATATGTGGATTATATAACATTAAAATTATAATTTGTTGATTTTTTTGGGCACTGTTACTAAAATAAATAATGATTTTATTGTAGGGGTAATTTTTTGTATGAAGGTTGATCGTTGAAGAAAGTCTGCAATAAAAGTTTTGATTTTATATATTGAGTTGTAATTTTTTTTATTAATTGTAAATATCACATCATTGTACATATTTTGTATGTAAATTTTGAATCGAAATGATATTGCAATGCAATATTTGTATTTCAATCTGATTTTATGTTATATTTGTATTCTAATTTGTATATATTTTTTTAATATGGTTCTCTTATATATAGGGCCATATGCTTTCAGCAGCTGCCATGGGTGCTCACAATATCACTGGTGATAAAGCCCATTTCCACCACAGATAAAAGGGGGCTTTTGTAGTAGCAAAAGTTATTATTTTTTTAAAAAAAATAGAGGAATGCATGACCCGGTTCAAACCTCTAGTTTGTCTCAAAATCAACATAACCCATCTTGGTGCGTATTTTGATTAATACACATAAACCTAACTATTTTTTTTAAGAAAAAGAAATTCTAAAATCTAAATAATAATAAAAAAAAAAACTCTCCCAGCTGAAGTTGGTACACATAAGGAACCGATTCTAACAACTTTCACCAGCAATTGACTGTGGTACAGGCCATCTAAAACGACCTTCTTTCCTAGGTTTTTGAATTCTCTCACCATTAATATTCTTGAATTTAGGGCTTTGGTTCATTTCCTCATAAAGAAGGCACCAACGTTGGGGCAGTTGAACCACAAAATAGGTGAACCGCAATGAGTCCTCCGCACATGTTATAAGAAAACTCATCAGTCTCTTTGTTTCGCAAATGGTGCCTCCAACCTCAAAATATAAGTATACCAAACTGGATCCAGAGGTGCATTATCATGGAAGGATCATCCTCTTCCGTCCCCCAACAACATCTCCCTGACATCGATTGGGTCTCCCTCCTCTCAGGAGCCTCTAGCGGCGTCGCTCAGTTCAACGGCGATCGGAAACCGCCACCACTCTCGCTCCCGCTGTTGTTGCATCCGCCGCCGCCCACGGCGGAATCCAGATACTGTAGCAGCGGCGGTGGAGAAGAGAATGAGTTCATGGATGGAAATAGCCGGGCTGCGAAGCGTGTGAAGAAGGCCACTCTCCCGAGGATTGCTTTTCACACTAAGAGCTCGGAGGATGTCCTAGACGACGGCTACAAGTGGAGGAAGTACGGGCAGAAGGCTGTGAAGAACAGCATTCATCCCAGGTATGTATAATCATTCAACCCTATTATGTTACAATAAATCATTATACGCGTGTGTTTTTTCCCTCATTGGTTTGGGTTATTAATGAGTTTCCAGCAAAGTGCAGGAGCTACTACAGGTGCACTCATCACACATGCAACGTGAAGAAGCAACTGCAGCGGCACCCGAGGGACAGCAGCACCGTGGTGACCACCTACGAAGGCATCCATAGCCATCCCTGCGAGCACCTCATGGAATGCCTAACCCCTCTTCTCAAGCAACTGCTCTTCCTCTCCACCAGAATCTGAGCTCTCCCTGCTGCAAACATAAACCTCCATGTGTCACTCCTCCTCCTTATTTTTACTCTTCTCATTTCAAAATGGAAAAACTTTGCATACCTAATGGTTTGTATGTCACTCCTTTTTCTGGTTATTGTTTGGAAATTGGAGAAAAAAATAGAGAAACACATGCATTGGAACCGTGACGCCCTTGATTAATTTGGTTTTTCATTTTACAAGTCGTCACTTCTACAAAATCTGCTGGTATATCCAATCTTTAGAAATAGGTTACATCACCTCAAAAAAGCACTAACAACCGGAGTTCTCTTAAAAGTGCTCGATCTTTATCACCATTTTTTGTTTCGCACTGATATTGATAACTTTTATCAGTGCTTTTTAAGGGTCATTTATTAGCGCTTTCTCTTAGCACTGATAACTGTCATGCCTGCTGCAATACATGCACCACCACAACAATCCTATAACTGAACCATATTAGAAAAAGATAATCAAATTATAAGAATATGCGGACATCACATTAAACCATATTGAAATACAAATATAACATTGCACTATCATTTCAATTTAAAATTTACATACAAAATATTAACATTGGTATGATATCTACGATTAATCAAAAAAAAAATTACAACCAATATACTATATCATAACTCTTATAGAAGACTTTCTTCAATGATCAGTATCCGTACAAAATCCCATTTCTACGATAAAACTAATGTTTATTTTAGTAACAGTACAGAAAAAATGAACAAATTATAATT
Organism: Viscum album; assembly: GCA_963277665.1. Lineage (NCBI taxonomy): Eukaryota > Viridiplantae > Streptophyta > Magnoliopsida > Santalales > Viscaceae > Viscum > Viscum album. The sequence goes on along the minus strand of OY728160.1, from coordinate 2,037,794,378 downwards.
TTAATGTTATATAATTCACATACAATAAATTATATTGTTAAATAATGTATATATTAATTATATTATCCATTATACTATTAATTATATTATTAATGATTATATTGTTAATTTCATATATTACTTATCAATTATTAATTATACTATTAAATTGTAATTATATTATTACATTGGTAATTACATTTTCAATTAATAATCTATATGAATTATATTATATCATTAAACTAAAATGACATTTATATATATAAAGCAGACACTTGGAGTCATACCGATCACATCGTGTTTTGGATTAATGTGCAGTCGATTCTTATACACCACAAATAAATTATGGATCATTCTCCTAAAGTATAAACACAATCCAATCTCGTTTAATCAATTTTGGATTTGCGATATGTGCTTTAAACTAAAAATGAAACTTTCATATTGAGAATACACAATTTGAGTCATACCAGCTCCATCGTGTGTTGGAATGTCGAGCAGTCAATTCCTACAAGTCAAAAATGAATTACGGATCAGTTCTCTATAGTTTCAAGACAATCTGAGCTAATTTATTGAGTTTTGGCTATGTGGCGCACATTTTACACTAAAATGACACTTTTATATTTAAATCACGTACTTGGAGTCATACCGATCACATCATTTGTCGAATTGATGTGTGGTCGATTCCCACATGCCAAAAATTAATTATGGATCATTAACATAAATTTTCCAAACAATTCGACCTCAATTGCTTAATTTTGGCTATGTGATTGGTCATTTTTCACTGAAATGACACTTTTATATTGAAAACACGCACTTGGAGTCATATTAGCCACATCATATTTTATATTAATATGTGGTTGATTCATACACATATCAAATGAATAATCAATTGTTTTCCAAAATTTTCAAAATAATATGAGCATGTTTGCTCAATTTTTGCTATATGATGTGTATTTTAAACTAAAATGAAACTTTTATATTGAAAATAATCACTTTATGTCTTACCGACCACATCATGTGTTGGATTGACATGAAGTCGATTTTTACACATCACAACCAGATTATTGATTTTTGTCTTAAATTTTGAAAATAATCTAAGCTTGTTTTATTATTGACAATGTGACACATGTTTTAAACTAAAATGACGCTTATTTTGGAAACAGAGACTTTGATTCATACCGGCCACATAGTGTGTCACGACCCACCATCTTCAAGATGAGGGAAGATATAAAAAGATGTTGAGACCTTCCTTCCTCAAGATTAAGGAGAGATAATGACCCCTGAGTCTTGCCTCCAATAGGCCATGGGGTGGTGACCAACACCAAGGGTATAGAAATATCACGAAAGTGGGAGGCATTACCCTTTTTAGAGTAACCAAGATCGAGAGATAAGATATATCAACCTCAACAACTCCAAGATAGATATATTTAAAGAACCATAATCCATCCCACAAGCATGTTTAAGTAAAACAGCTAGAAATAAAAAAAATCTCCAAAGCAAGTACCAAAATAAAACTAAACAGTGACACAACAACCGTCCCCAACATCCGAGCTAGTAAGGTCCATCACGATCTGTGTAATATCCATGGAAACCTAAAATTAGTTTTATATACATAGGGTTAGCATACATATATACTTAGTAGGAAAAAACTAAAGTCATCCGTCCCCAAGTGAGAGAAGCATACTAATGCCCCATGAGAAAAATAGCAGAAACTCAAAAGCACCGAACAAGGTATACTATCCACCCCAACCACACCAAGGAACGATCACCAAATAACACATGTCTAGTAAAGTAAAGTATAAGAACATTGATATTTGGGTCCCCCACACCACTTCCCACTGGTTAACTGTTCATCCTTAATGGCGAACGTCTTGATGCTACCACTCTCCTCCATAAGCTCCAATGTCAGAACCTTCCCACAGACACCTGGGCCACAACCACATCACATCCTTCCCACAGACACCTGAGCCAGAACCACCACATGTCTCACCAGAAAATACCTAGGTCTCATCCTGAAGACACCTGGTAAACAAACCACCTCTCACACAGCCAACCCCATAAATCTAGTATTAAACCTCAGGCCATTACAGCCTGCACGATGAATCTTGGGCGATAAATGACTAGAATATGGATTAGGGTAAAGTTAGTAACCATCCATCCATCCTCCCACTGGGATGTTGGGAAAAAATACTCCACTATAACAATGGGGTGTTCGGCACATAGTGCTCAATATGGGTGGGGTGCATATAGAAAACATAAGGAACTAAAAGTTTATACATATAGGTAACGAATGATCATCCCATCCTATGGGATTCCAAACATACAACCAGCCCACTCAAAACCACCTTTATTGGTACCCCAACATGCACATACCACCTCAAACGACGAGCACTTGAACACTGTTCACTACAAGCCCCCATTCAAAACATACCCCTAGCTGATTCATTTAATCAATTATCATTTTTCATTATTAAAACATTCACTCATTTATTTCCATCCCTACACGTGAAACTACTAAACACTGAAAACATTATAAGGTGATGCAACCATTCCAACCACTACCCATGCCAAACAAGGAAAGAAGGGATAATGGTAAAGGAACCCATTCTAACACTCACAAACATTAAATCATGACACAACCCATTCCTGAAGCCCCACTGCCCAACCACTACACAAATGTAGTCCCACTACATAACAAGTCCATCCATTCCACAATCAATCAATCTCTCAACTTGAGATTCCATCACACCTCTTGCACCACTTTATACACAAAGCCCACAGTAACCACCATATAACCCTCACAAAGCACAAAACCCAACAAGGACCACATAGTGCACAACCATAACAAAAAAATCTGAGTGTATTTAGATTTAACCAACAAAGGTTCTTTAATTCCACTTTGATAAGAAGGGGTGATCACAAATCAAGTTTGATCCCGGGGATCCCTTTTCATTTAACCATGTATACATGATTAATAAAATTTCATGTTTACAGTCGTTTTAAGAGAGAATCAACAGTAAGAATCAAGAATCATGTGTGCGCAAGAAAATACCACCAACGGTTATGATTTTTAGAAGTATAGAACCCATACAATCCACATTACAGATCAAAGATAACAGATAAAAAAAGCGACCATCAATATCTTCTTCATCCCCATTTATTCCTTCAAATTATCTTATTTAAATTGGATTTAGCCGTATTTTCAAGAGACCATAAGTACACCAACCCTGTATGATAACCAATTAAAGGAGAGATGAAGGAATACCTACTTGGAACAACATGTGACCAAAAATACCCTTTACGCAAAATAGGGGGTGCACGAGTAGCAGGAAAACTCAAGGAAAATTCTAAGGAAAACTGAATCGATGGCTACGACACAACACGCGACTCCACAGGAAGGGAAGGATCTAGGAACGCCAAGAGGGAATAGAGACACACTAGGAGGAGAAGGTCTTGGCTTATAAAATCTAGATCCTATATCAACAGAACCTGAAATTGTTTCAAGGTCCATTAAAGTTTGATCATGGCCAAGACACAGTTCGACTATATCAAAGTCCCATGAGTGTTTGGATATTAAATATATAATTAACATCCTTTTAAATTCCTTTAGAACACCCAAAAAAGAATTAAACATTTTTTAAGTCAAATAAAATGTAAGAGGAATGAAACTGAAAAAACTAGGGAAAATTGGAAAATGAGTCACTGATGGGTGAGTCACCGAAAACAAGCCACCAACAACGCGCCACTAATAGCAAGTCACCAACACTATGCTACAGACATTGAGCCACCAATGTTGATCCATCTATGCCTAACTCACCGATGCCCTAACTCAACGATGCCCTGACTCCCCGATGCCCTAACCTACCAACACCTCGACACATCGATGCCCTGACCTACCGAAGCCTCGACCTATCGATGACTCGACCTATCGACACCTCTGACCTACCAAGACCTATGAACTACCGACACCTCAACCTACTGATGCCTCGACATACCGATGCGTCAACCTATCGATGCATGGACCTACCGACGTCTCGACCTATCGACACCAATGACCTACCGATGCCTCGAACTATTGACGCCTTGACCTACCAACGCCCCTGACATACCAACTCCTCAACCTACCGATGCCTCAACCTACCTACGCCTCGAACTACCGATGCCTTGACCAAACATTGCCTCAGATTGATGTGTGGTAAATTTTTAAATATCAAAAATGAATTACGGACTAGTATCTTAATTTTTAAAACAATCCAAGATCGTGTGATTTTGAAAATTTGACGTTCATTTTAAACTAAGATGACAATTTTATATTGAAAACACACACTTGGAGTCATACTAGCCATATCTTGTTTTAAATTGATGTGCAGTCAATTCTTACACACCAAAAATGTATTATAGATCATTTTCCAAAATTATCAAAATAATCTGATCACTTTAAGAAATTTTGACTACATGACATTTATTTTACACCAAAATGACATTTTTATATTGAAAACACACACTTGGAGTCATATCGGACACATCTTGTGTTAGATTGATGTGTAGTTGATTCTTATAAGTCTCAAATGAATTATGGATTATTTTCATTAAGTTTAAAAATAATCCAATCTCTTTTGATTAGTTTTGGATACATGATGTGTGTTATAAACAAAAATGATAATTTTATATTGAAAATGAACACTTTGAGTCATACCGGCCACATCATGTGTCAAATTGATGTACGGTCAATTCTTAGATGTCACAAAAAAATCATGGAATATTTTCTAATTATTAAATGAAATATGAGCTTGTTTTCTCAATTTTGGTTATGTGACATGTGTTTTACACAAAAATGACATTTTTATATTTAAAACATGCACATTGATTCATACAGGCCACATCATGTGTCATATTAATGTATGGTCAATTATTACACATCAAAACTGTGTTATGGATCATTTTCATAAAGTTTGAAAAAATATGAGCTCATTTACTCAGTTTTGTCTATGCGATGCATATTTTAAACTAAAATGACTCTTTTATATTAAAAACACACACTTTGAGATATACTAGCCACATCACATGTCAGATTAATGTGAGTTTGATTCCTATACATGTTAAATGAATTATGGACTTTTGTCTTAAATTTTAAAAATAATTTTAACTTTATTTCATGATTTTTTCTATGTGACATGTTTTTTAAACTAAAATAACACTTTTATATTGAAAACATGAACTTTGAGTTATACAGGACATATTGTGTGTCAGATTAACATATGGTCGATTAATATGCATAAAAAATGTATTATAGATTAGTCTCATAATTTTTTAGAATAATCCAAGCTCATTTTCTCAGTTTTGACAACATGATGTGCATTTTAAACTAAAATGACACTTTTATATTGACAATACACACATGGAGTCATACGGGCCACATCATTTGTTAGATTAATGTTCAGCTGATTCCTACATTCCAAAAATGAATTATGCATTATTATTCTATGTTTTGATGAAAATCTAAGCTCATTTACTCAGTTTTGACTATGTGATGTGCGTTTAATACTAAAATGACACTTTTAAATTGAAAACCTACACTCAGAGTCATACCAGCCACATCGTGTGTCAGATTAATGTTTGATTAATCCGTACACACCAAAAATGAATTATGGATCCTTTTGAAAAAGTTTAAAGACAATTCAAGATTGTTTATTCATCTTTGGATTTGTGATGCACAATTTAGACTAAAATGACACTATTATATTAAAAATATGGAATTAGAGTTATACCGACCACATTGTGTGTTAGATTGAAATGTAGTCAATTTCTATATATCTCAAATTAATTATGAATCATAATCCTAATGTTTGAAATCAATAAGATATCATTTTCTTAGTTTTGGAAATGTGATGTGTGCTTTAAACTAAAATGATAATTTTATATTGAAATCACACACTTTGAGTGATATCAGCTACATTGTGTGTCTGATTGACATGAGGTCAATTCTTCCACATCAAAAATAAATCATGGATCATTTTACTAATGTTTTAAAATAATCTAATCATGTTTTCTTGTTTTTGGCCATGTGACATGTGTTTTAAACAAAATGACACTTTTATATTAGAAACATGCACTTTGAGTCATATCGACCACATCGTGTGTCATATTGACATGTTGTTGATTCTTACATATCAAAAATAAATTATATATTGGTGTCCTAAGTTTTTAATAAAATATGAGCTATTGTTCTTGGTTATGTCTATGTGATAGACGTTTTAAAATAAAATGACCCTTTTATATTGAAAACATACACTTTTTGTCATACTAGGCACATCATGTGTCAGATTAATGCATGGCTGATTCTTACATGTCACAAATGAATTATCAATAATTATCCTAATGTTTCAAGGAAATATGTGAATGTTTACATAGTTTTGGCTATGTGATGTGTGTTTTTGGATAAAATTACAATTTTATGTGACACACATCTTATATTTAAAATATATACCATTTTATTTTCAAGTGAAACGAACCCCATACTTGCTCTACGATAGGATTAAATTGGTTTTTTTTCACATTTCTTATTTCAATAGCTTCTTTATTATTTCATAAATTTACAAATTTGAATCAAAGTGGATGAAATTAATAATGAAAAATAAAATATTATCAACAACAATGAAAAATAAATGATTCCTTATCATGACGACTAAAGAAATATTTCCATGTTTCCTAGTGTATAATTTGTGCATACGTAGCTAGTGGGTGGGGGTTTAATTTCCTATTAGCATCCCCGAGATGGTTCTTTGTAAGAAGTGTCTAGAATCCTCTATTGTCATGAACCAACCCGGGTCGACCCTGAACCGGTCACCCGAGCCGGTCCGCGGTATGGCCCAAGAGGCGTTCCCGATCTTCCGGGGCTGGCGACAAGTGCTAGGGCATCAATAGAGGACAAGTGGGAACGATATTTCCCAATAAAAATAAATGGAGCACTGGAAAAGTAGAATGACGCAATGTAAATAAATGACCCTAAAAAGAAAGAACAACCAACAAATCACACTAACCTGGTCTCGACCAAAACTCCTCGTGACTTTGAGAGTCACTCACCAGTCCAAAACCAACTCTCACCCACGGTGAGTGAGTTCAATCCAAACCTGTAATAAAACTAAAAAGAGGAAAAACTATAGGCGTGAGTATTAAAACTCAGTAGGTGTGCCCAAAAAACTATTCCCAATGCACTACCATTAAGTAAATAATTTACCAATTTTAGGTTTGAACTAAATAATATAAAATATTAGTTTCCACACACTTAGATTTCTAAAAAAAGTATCAGTCCATTGCCCTTTTAATTAAAAAACAAGTTTAATGTTTGAAAGGAATTGGTACATTTCATTTTAAAACATTTTCTGCGAACAATTTAAGAATCTAAACTTCAGTTATTAGCCAAAAAGGAAAACCATACTTAACACACAACACACACCAAGGGAAATGGAAAAAATGGCACACATGGGTCTGCAACCGAAATAGACCTCTCAATCGTCCGCCACACACAAATAAACACTAAAGAAAACATGGGTCAAACCTAAGAGCTCATGAAAAATCCAGAACGTACTATACATGTGACTCATTCTGAAGGAATGCTCTAACTCGATGACGTCATAACACCCTAATGCTTGGTATAGCCCTTCATGGCCTAACCGAGGGGCACAATCCCCATTGCAACAATAACTCAGTATTCTCCTGCAATGGGGCCACTAGCCAGTGCATAATCTAAACTAGTACAGTAATAGTTCTCAGGAGATTAACTCACTATGCCAGGTTCCCATGTTAACAAACATAATAAAAGGGAAAGGGGTGAGTCAGAAAAGTCAATCAAGTAGCACAAATATCACACACAACTCATGCAATCAACGTACAAAGGAGATCACCCCTGAGTCTCCCCAAAGAGAGTTTTCCAAAATAATTTATTTTTATTAAATTGTCAAACGAGACTTCACCAATTTTAAAGGAAAACCTCATTTCTCATGAAAACCCAAAACACTCCTTCATGCTTCAGAAGGAATCATTTATCATTTAAACCAAAACTACATTTGAAATTTCATGAATTATGTTTAAAGGCCAAATGAGCATTCTTTCACTACTGGGTGTTCATTCATCAATAAAATATTTCAAGTGTCGTGTATAAAATAAACGACTATTTTTACACCAAATAATCATTTAATAATTAATTATCTTATATCATTTCCTATTTATTAAAATTAATAGAAACATCAAGAAATTAGTAAAATCTAAATTTAAAGGTGAATGAAGTGGGGGACCTACCTCGACTTGAAGACTAGAAATGACGATGCGAAACGCCTCGCACGGGAACACAAGAACACACAAGCTGACGATCACAGGACCGTGGAAAAACCTTGTCAACGTGATGCAACCACAAAGATAAAAAAAATACATGAACACAGACTTAAAACAATCCAAATGAACAACGAGAACAAAATAACTTCCTCAACATGTTTTCAAACCACAGTTCACACCATTTGCACTATCTAAGGACCCACTTTAAAATTTATTAAACAATTTCCAAAATGTAACCCACAACTTTATGTTAAAAAAAAACTGATTCAGCGAACACATCCTTTATCAAATACACAACTATGTCCTACTAAAAAAGAATATTCACCACTTGTATGGTCAAATAAAATAATTTCATAATTAATAAAAAGGAAATTAAAAAAATCAGGATTAGCTTTCATAAAAATGCATCTTAATCAACATGAGTATTCTATAAGATATAAAACACAAACTAAGTTCATTTAAAACTAAACATCACACTGAACTAATTAAACAAACTCAATTATTTTGAAAAACTATATTCACAACAATTTTAATTAAACATAATACACACTAAAATAATTATCTAACATTCAAGCAAGAACAGCGCAAACCTCACCTCAACTCGGATACACGCTCGACTAGTGGGGTTGTGTGACCGTCAGAAAGGGGCGGTGAGGACACTGGAAGTTGGAGCGGTCCTGTTGGAAGGTCGCACGACCATTAGAAAAGAGGTGCATTGGGCGAAAGAACACATGTTGAACTGGCAGGGATGGCTGGATGGCGTATGGTGGGTCAGAAGGCGCACAACTAAACGGCGCACAATCGTAAAGAGGTTAGGTGGGTGTACAGCTGGATGCGGTCTGACCGGGAGCTGCGGGTGAGGGCCTCCGGATAGCGGCGGGCAGCGTGTAGGTGAGCTGGATGGGAGACGGTGTGCTGGTCGTCGCTTCCAGAAAGGGAGCAGACAACGGAGGGCGGTGCAGTTTCTGGTCAGGGCTATGAAGCAGGGGTCGGATGGGAGAGCTTGTGGTGGTCCTGATCGTGCTACAACAAGGAGAATCAGGAGGCCGGATAACAGAAAGGGGAGTCAGTGGGTGCACTGGTTGGGCGCGTTGAGCAGGGAGTAGGCCGGTGGGTTGGTGCAGTTGGGCACCAGATCGTGGTAGGGGGGTGTGTAGGGTCCCGGTATTTAAATTAAAAAGTGAAATGGACTGATACTTGTTTTTGAAATGAAAGTGTATGGAAACTAATATTTTATATAATTTAGTTCAAACCTGAAATTGGTAAATTCTTTATTTAAAGGTAGTGCATTGGGAATAGTTTGTTGGGCACACCTACTGAGTTTTAATACTCACGCCTATAGTTTTTCCTATTTTTTGTTTTTCTGCAGGTTTGGTTCGAACTTGCTCGCCGTGGGTGAGAGTTGGTTGTGGACAGGTGAGCGACTCTCAAAGTCGCGAGAAGTTTTGGCCGAGACTAGGTTAGTGTGTTTTGTTGGTCGTTCATTATTTTTAGGGTCATTTATTTTCGTTGCATTGTTCTACTTTTCCGCTGCTCTATTTATTTTTATTGGGTAGAATTGTTCCCACTTGTCCTCTATTGATGCCCTGGTGCTTTTCGCCAACCCGGGAGGATCGGGAACGCCTCTAAGGCCATGTCGCGGACCGGCTCGGGTGACCAATTCAGGGTCGACCCGGGTTGGTTCGTGACATCTATGATCATTTACAGTGACCATTAAGACATATTTATTAAGAAAATCATCTAAAATAAATGAACTGTTCAAGGGATAATGAAATGAAAACAAACTTTTCATAATATAATTTTTTGGTAAAATAGTGAAAGTATATTGTAACATTACCCTAATATATTCCCAAAAGATTTCCTTCATTACAGACATGACATTATGCCACATATCTATATCAATGGAAACATGAATTCTCATTGTGACCCCAATACAAATAATGAGCATTAAAGTTTTGGGGTCAATAGGTTAATCAACTTGATTCCAGCCAACATCAAATTTTATACCTTTTCTTCTTACCTCAATAATTTTAGTAAACATCACAATGTTATTTTGTTCTTATTTTTTCATCAAAATGTTGTTGTTCCCCTAATAATTCCATAGTTTCAGTATCAATCATGTGTTCATCCCCAGGATTGGTAACATTATAAAGTAGGGAAGTCATTAACTATATAAGTAGCCAAACATTTAATTCAGATTATGTAAATGTAGAAGAGAACACGCAATATTATGATGAAAGGAATACTTTTCTAAAAAACTTTAACCAACTCTTTGAGTTCTATTTTATTTCTTTAAAGGTTGAAGGGAATTCGCTTCTTTATCAAGTGTCCAAATCCATTTCTTATGGATCCCTTTAATGTACAATATATTATATATATAGGGACCACCATGATAGGATTATGATCTCCCAATGAAAGGGTAATAATCAGTTGAATTCTTATCCAAACAAATATTTTTTTTGTCACCAACAGAGCAATTGACCAATTATTATTTATTGGATCTGAGACATAAAATACTTTCACTACTTGCTGTTCTATTATGAATAGTATATCATTATACCCTTCTATAGTGTAATTCACCATCATCAAGCCCAATTCATTGACTTTCACTACAGTCAAGTTGTCAACCCATTTGAAATGGAAAATAAGAACTTGAAATGTTGAATAATCCAAATCATTTATTTGTTTGATGATGTTGAAATATGACATATTCACATAAATTGGAATTAACCCCTTGGCATCACTTCCACCCCAAGTGTAACTCCACTGTTTTACATTATACTACATTCATCTCATTACTTTGTATAAAATATATAAAAATTAATTACAAAACAAGTGTAATATATAACATTTCTATTTAGTCCCTTGGCTATCCATTGAAGTTATTCGACAATTGAATTTGGATTTGAAGGTAACTCCTTATAAATATGATTATGGAAACAACCTATAAACTCTTGATTATGGGTATTTGATATCTATCCTTCACCCCTTGAAGTATTCCAATGTATAATAAGTACTTTATGTCACTAAATTCATGAAGAAACCTCTCCTCTATTATGTAAAATTTAAATGTGAGCTTGCTCCTGATATGTAACGGTAGTTGTAACAAAAACTATTCTGGAAATCTCTTTAACCAGAAGGCATCCACTATGGCCGGATTTTGGGAGACCAATGTTATCAATATATGATAGTTAACCAATAATAATTCAACAACTTTTTTAACAATATATAACTCTACAATAAAACCTTCTGGATAAATTATATTCTCATTGTACCCTTTTAAATATTCATATAGCATCTAATGGGGTACATCCTTTTGTAATGTATAAGACCACATACTTGAATATCTCTAACCATGTTAACCATCAAGTGGACCATTATATCAAATAATGGTGGTGGGAAGAATATATATAATTGACATAATATTCCTAAAATTTCCATAGTCATTATTGGAAACTTCACCGGGTCTATAACTTTACTACATACGACTTTGAAAAATAAGTGAAGTCTGGTTAATACATGGAACACATTGTTTAGTAGAATGAAACATATAGTGAAACACATTAAATCTTACATAAAAAAATGAAAATCATATGATTTTAGACCCTGAAACTTCAAATTATTCATTGACATGAAATTATATATATTTTATGAATATATCTCGGGTACTTTGATAAAATTAAGAAAGTTTGAAAATTGAAAATTTTCTTGTCGTGATATAGTGTAATCTACAGGAGGAGGAAAAGTTATCCTTTCACCTTTCACTAGTACCAAATATTCCCTTATCCCCATGATTATCATGTCCAACCAAGCCTTAATTCCATGTTTTTTTCTTTGGTACATTTAGTAACATTTAAATAATAGTAACACATACATTTTATTCTACATTCAGGACAAAAAGAAAATTTCTTATGTAAAAACAATTCTAATATGACAATTCAAAGAAAATTTATCTCTTTTTCCAACCTAATTTCATATGTTTTTTCAAAAAAGGTTTACCGAAATAAGATTCAATATCTTTTTCTTTCTCAAATAGTTGATCACTTGTTAGTAGAGATGGTGTTGTACCTTGTTATGTATTTCCATCAAATGACGTCTTCCAGGTTTGTTATTTATGTATTTGGGGTAAATATTGGAGATATTCTACGAACACATTATTTAATGAATGTTTCAACCTAATTGAGTGAGTACCTTAATAAAAAATGGGACACACAAACATTTTGTTAATGCTATAGCCTAAAAAATTTCTATAACCGGGAAAATAATTTATCATCTCATAAAACATGGATATCAATGTGAACTCTTCAGTTTTATGAGTATTATACAATATAATACCCGTATCCTACATCAATTTCAGATCTTTGGTCAATGGATCCAAAAAACATCAATATCATTACTGGGTTGTTTTAGTCATGATATAACCAGAGACAATGTAATATATTTGTGCTTCATGTATAACCAAGATGGAAAGTTATAATTTACCAACATAAATAGACAAGTAACTGTAAGTACTACTTTGCACAAAAAAAGGATTTATTCCACATATAGAAAATGAAAAATTGAGTTTTCTTGAATTGTTTCCAAATTTAGGACACTCGTAATCAATTTTCATCTTTTATTAGAGCTTAATATTAGCATTGATAATGACCATGCAACTGTTGCAACACATGAAGCCATGCGACATCCCTTTAATATAACAATATTAGAAAAATATAATCAAATTAGAATACATATATCACACTAAACCATATTGAAATAAAAATATAACCTTTCACCATCATTTAAATTCAAAATTTATATAATAAATATTTACATTGATATGATATTTATAGTTAATCAAAAAAATTAAACTAATATACAAAACCATAACTCTTACAACATAATTTTTTCAACAATCAACCTTTGTACAAAAGATCGTCTCTATAATAAAACCAATGTTTATTTTAGTAATAGTATATAAAAAATGAAAAAATTTTAATTTTAATATTATATAATCAATATATGATAAATTATATTGTTAGAACAGTATATATTAATGATGTTATCAGTTATACTATTAATTATATTATTAAATATTAATTTGTTAATGTTATATTAATTATTAATTATACTATTTAATAATAATTATATTTTGAATTATTAATTACATTTCTAATTAACAATATATTTAAATTATATTGTTAATTACTGAATATATTAATTACATTATCAGTTATTAATTATCTTCATTACTAAAATAGTTGTTAAAAATTATATCATTTAACTAGAATGAAAATTTTATATAGAAAACACGTACTTGGAGTCATATTGGCCACATCATGTTTTGGATTGATGTGTTGTTGATTACTATACACCACAAATTAATTATGGATCATTTCCATAAAGTATCAAGATAATCCAAGCTCGTTTACTTAGTTTTGGCTATGTGATGCCTGTTTTAAACCAAAATGAATTTTTCATATTGAAAACATGCACATTGAGTTAGATTGACGTGTGATCGATACCTATATGCCAAGAATGAATTATGGATCGTTTTCCTAATGTTTCAAGATAATACAAGAACTTTTACTATGTTTTGGCTATGCGACATGCATTTTACACTAAAATATCCCTTTTATATTGAAAACACATAGTTGGAGTCATACCAGACACATTGGGTGTCAAATTGATGTGTGGTCAATTCCTACACCCCAAAAATGAATTATGGATCATTATCCTAATGTTTCAAAATAATATGATCTCGTTTTCATAGTTTTTCCTAGGCGATTGTGTGTCTTACACAAAAAATGATACATTAATATTGAAAACTCGCTCTTGGATTCACACTAGTCACATCATATTTCAGATTAATGTGTGGTAAATTCCTACATATCTAAAAATAATTATGGATCGTTTTCCTAAATTTTGAAAACAATCAGAGCATGTTTGATCAGTTCTGTGCATGTGATGTGCAATTTAAACAAAAATGACACTTTTGAATTGAAAAAAACCACTTTAAGACTTTCCAGACACATCATAAGTTGGATTGACATGTATTTTATTCCTACACATCTAAAACATATTATATATTTTTTTCCTTAAATTTTGAAAACAAGCCAATATATTTTTCTCAATTTTGACATTGTGACACACGTTTTAAACTAAAATGACTCTTATATTGATAACACAAAATTTGAGTCCTAACGACCGATTAGTGTGTTGGATTATCATGTGGTTAATTCCTACATGACAAAAAGTAATTTTGGATCTTTTTCCTAAAGTTTCAAGACAATCTAAGCCCGTTTACTCAATTTTGGCTATGTGATGCATGTTTTATACTAAAATGACACATTTATATTAAAAACAAGCACTTAGAGTTATACCGGCCACCTTGTGTGTTAGATTGATATGTTATTGATCCATATATGTCTCAAATAAATTATAGATATTTTTCATAATGTTTGAAAATAGTGTCATCTCATTTGATCAATTTTGTCTATGTGACATGCATTTTAAATGAAAATGACACTTTTATATTGAAAACATGCACTTTGATTCACACTAGCCACATCACATGTCATATTGATGCGTTGTCGATTCCTACATGTAAAAATTATATTATGGGTAATTTTTATAATCTCTTCAAACAATCTGAGATTTTTTTTCATTGTTTTGGCCACATGATATGCATTTTTCACTAAAATGACACTTTAATACGGAAAATAGGCACTATGAGTCATAATAGCTACATCATGTGTCAGATTAATGTGGGGTCAGTTCTTATATGTCAAAAAT
Organism: Viscum album; assembly: GCA_963277665.1. Classification (NCBI taxonomy): domain Eukaryota; kingdom Viridiplantae; phylum Streptophyta; class Magnoliopsida; order Santalales; family Viscaceae; genus Viscum; species Viscum album. Next base: position 2,037,779,294 of record OY728160.1, on the reverse strand, counting down.
GAATTATGGATCATTTCCATAAATTTTGAAGAAAATAAAAGCTCAATTTCGCAATTTTGGGAATGTGATATGAGTTTAAAACTAAGATGGCACTTTTATATTTAGAACACACACTTTGAGTCATATTAGGATCATCTTGTCTTATATTGGTGTGATTTCAATTCCTACACATGTAAAATGAAATATGGATCCTTATTTATAGTTTGAAAACATTATAATATTTTTTTTCTTAGTTTTGGTTATGTGACGTTCATTTTAAACTAAAATAAAACTTTAATATTGAAGACACTCACTTTGAGTCTTACTGGCCACATCGTGTATTAGATTTACGTAAGGTCAATTCCAACACATCAAAAATGAATTATAGACTAGTGTACTAATGTTTGAAAACAATCCAAGTTTGTTTTATCAGTTTTAATAATGTGATGTTCGTTTTAAAATAACATAACACTTTTATAATGAAAACATGTAGTTGGAGTCATATCAGCCATATCATATTTTAGATTGATGTGCAGTAGACTCCTACACACCAAAAATGTATTATGGATTATTTTCCAATAGTATCATGAAAATATGAGATTGTTTACAATGTTTTGTCTATGCGACATGTTTTTTAAAGTAAAATCACACTTCTATATAGAAAACACGCACTTGGAATCATACTGACCACATCCTATTTTAGATTTATTTTTGATTGATTCTTATAAGTCTCAAATAAATTAGGAATCATTTTACTAAATTTTAAAAACAATATGAACTTTTTTTCTCAATTTTTGGATATGTGGCACATGTTATAAACTAAAATGACACTTTTATATTGAAAACACACACTTTGAGTCACAATGGCCACATCATTGGTCAAAATGATTTTTGGTAGATTATTAAATGTCACAAATAAATTATGGATCGTTGTAGTAATGTTTGAAAACAATATGATCTTGTTTTCTTACTTTTGGCTACGTGACGTACATTTTAAACTAAAATTTCAATTTTATATTAAAAATGTACCCTTTGAGTCATACTGACCTTATCATGTGTTAGATTAATGTGCGATCAATTATTACACATCACAAATGAATTATGGATCATTTCCCTATAGTTTGAAAATAATACGAGGTCCTTTACTTTGTTTTGTCTATACGACACATGTTTTAAACTAAAATGACAATTTTATATTGGAAACATGTACTTTGAGACATACTGGCCACATCATCTATCATATTAATGTGAAGTTGATTCCTACACATGTGAAATAAATTATAAATTATTTTACTAATGATTGAAAATAATCAAAACTTGTTTGATTGATGTTTTCTATGTGATGCATGTTGTAAACTAAAATGACACTTTTACATTGAAAACTTACACTTTAAGACATACTGTTCATATCGTGTGCTGAATTGACATGTGGTTGATTACTACACATAAAAAATGTGCCATGGATTTATGTAATAATGTATGAATACAATATGATCTAATTAGCATGGTTTTGACAATGTGATGTGTGTTTTAAACTAAAATAAAAATTTTATATTGAAAACATAGAATTGGAGTTATACCAGTCACATTGTGTGTTAGATTGATGTACAGTTGATTCCTACATTAAAAAAATGAATTATATATCATTTTTATAATGTTTAAATACAATATGATTTTGTTTAATTAGTTTTGGATAAGTGACATACGTTTAACACTAAAATGTCCCTTTAATATTGAAAACATGCACTTGGAGTCATACCAACCACATAATGTGTAACATTGATGTATGATCAAATCCTATAAGAAAAAAATTAATTATGGATCACTGCACTAAATTTAAAAGATAATCCAAACTTCTTTACTCATCTTTGGATATGTGAAACACATTTTATTCTAAAATCACACTTTTATATTGAAAAGACGAACATGGAGTCATACCGACCACATAGTGTGTTAGATTGACATATAATCGATTCTTATATGTATTAAATGAATTATGGGTCATGAAAATAATGTTTGAAAACAATACAATATAATTTTCATGGTTTTGTCTATGTGATGTGTGTTTTAAACTAAAATGATAATTTTATATTGAAATCACACACTTTGAGTCATGTCAGACATATCATTTGTCTGATTGACATGAAATCAATTCCTCCACAACATAAATAAATTAAATATTTTTTCATAATATTTTAAAACAATTTATACTCATTTTCTTGGTTTATTCCATCTGATTCATATTTTAAACTAACATGACACTTTTATATTAGAAACATACACTTTGAGTCATACTAACCAAATCGTATGTCAGATTGACATGTGGTTGATTCTTATATATAAAAAAATAATTATAGATAAGTTTAATAATGTTTTAAAAAGAATATGATATAATTTTCTTGGTTTTTCCTATGTGAGACATGTTTTAAACTAAAATGACTCTTTTATATTGAAAACAAACACTTTGTGTCATACCAGCGACATTATGTATCGGATTAATGAGTGGTTGACTCCTATATACCAAAAATGAATTATGGATAATTTTTTTTTTAAATTCTCAGAACAGTATGATCCTATTTACTAAGATTCAAATATGTGATGTGTTTTAAAGACTAAAATTTCAATTTTATTTTACATGTGTCTTAAATTTAAAATATAGACCATTTTATTATCAAGTGAAGCATACCCTATCCTTGATTTATGGTAGGGGTACATTGGTTTTTCTGCACATTTATTATTTTCATAACTTCTTTAATGTTTCATAAATTAATAATTTTTAATCAAAGTGGGTAAAATTAATATTTTCAAATAAAATATTATCATTTATAATGAAACTAAAATGATTACTCACCATGATGACTAATGGAATATTTCTATGTTTCCTTGTTTATATTTCATTCATACTAACTAGTGGGATGGGATTTAGTTTCCCCTTAACATCCCTGAGATAATTCTTTGTAAGAATTGTATTGAATCCTCTTTTTTGATTTCCAGCAACAATTAAGAAAAATTTCTTATGGAAATCATATGAAATTAAAAAACTCTACAAGGTAAAATGAAAAGTAAATCAACTTTTTATTATATATTTTTTATTTGGTAAAATAGAGAAATTATATCATAAAATTACCCTAATATCTTCCCAAATGGTTTCCTTCAATGCAGTTATGAAAATTTTCAACATATTTATATTAATTGGAACATGTATTCTCGTTATGATTCTAATGTAACTAATGAACATTGAATTATTTCGGTCAAAAGGTTGGCCACATTGATTCAAGAGAAACTCAAATTTTATACCTTTTCTTCTTTCCATGATAATTTTAGTTAACATGATGATGCTATGAAGTTCTTGTATTTTCATCAAAATGCAATTGATCCCCTATTAATTCTATAGTTTTAGTACCAATCATGTGTTCTTACTCAAGATTGGTAAAATTAGCGTATGGAGAATTCATTATCTACATGAGTAGTAAAACATTAAATTTAGATTATGTAAATGTACTAGAGAATAAATAACATTATAATGAAAAACATAGTTCATTAACAAAATTAACATGCCCATTGAGTTATTTTTTTATTTAATTGTTGAAGGGATTTTTCTCCGCTATCAAGTACCCAAATCCATTCCTTATGGTCCCAATTAACATAGAAGAAATTGTCTATGTTGGGACTATAGTGAAATGATTATGATCTCCCAATGAAAGGGTCATCCTCAATTGATTTTCCATTTGGCCTTGTAGTTTTTTTATTCACCAACATATCAATTGACCAATTATTTTTTACTTGACCTATGACATTAAATACATTCAATTATTAATTATTTATCTTTATAACCTTTTATGTTGAAATTAACCTTCATGAAATCCAATTTATCAACCTTCACTACACTCATGTTGTCGAAAAATTTGCAAAGGAAAACCGATACTTGAAATGTTGTATAACCCAACTCATATATCTGTTGGATTGTAACCAATCCGATTTTCACATATAATACTTTATAATTTTATATGGATTATTTATAGAGCTAGTCACTGTGATGAAATAAGATTTCAAAACCTGGTGTTCCCATAATTATTCTTTTTTAAAATATATTAAATATATTAAATATCACACATGCACAATTTTCCTAAAAAAGTTGAGTAACACTTAAATAGATGACCAGACCAGAAATCTGGGGATTTCGTTGAGTCTAGAGCATTGTTTTTACCCAAGACATGAAATAATATATGTCAGTGTTGGATGTTGGGATTGAGAACCTTCGTGGGTGATTAATTAAATATATGTAATTATATTTATTTAATTATTCCATTAAAAACAAAAAACTAATGTTTCCTCATAAACATGATTTAAGGAAAATATGAAGTGTTATCCACAAAAACCGGAAAATAGAGAGGAGATGTTGGAGAGGAATGATGGAAGAGATCTTGGAAAACAACCCCAAATCAGATTGGGATCGAGGATCAGTGTGCTAACAGAATGTATTGATCTTGCCAATGAGAGTGAAACATTATCATTCTTCATCAGAGATCAAACCACCTTGAGGTATGAAATTTGTATTATATGGATTTATCTCTATTTTTTTATCCTACTATGAACAATGATTAATCAACTAATAGATTGTTTTATGGTTCGATCAAATTTCGGGTGCATGCTTATTTTGTTAGGACTATTGGGAGAAGTTTGTTTATTTTATTATAGATATTTGTTATTAATTCTAATGGAAATCGATTGAGTCCAATGTGAACATATTATATATTTCTTTTTTATCTTTTGTGCGAATCTTGATTTTCTCCCACCATTCATTGTGTGTTTATCAGCAGTGTTTCGTTTGACCAGTCGTTCAAAAACTATAGGATAAAAAATCATTGCACACCGTTTTCTTGGTGAAACAGGTTGTTATAATATATCTAGGTTCAGATTGATAATGGTATTAGGTGGTGACGATGGATCATTATCATTTTGATGATCCCAATTCTTCCCATTTGGGTGTGTGACAATGATAAGGTTTAATGATAACCAATTCTCATAAGAATTAGATGGTCGAATCATAGTGAGCGATGATGGAAAGACTTAGTTAAACCAGATCCATGCCTTCTGGCATGAATCACGATTGGATTGAATACCGGAGAAGTGGGAGAAAATGCATGAAATGGCTCCATAGGTTATTAAAAATTCCTATATACACGATGTGTAATTCGGAAATACATTCGATGTGGGTTCCTAGTCATGGAAATAGGGTTTCCATAGAGAAGATAAATATAACACGCCATGTTAAATCTGTCACATGAAGTTTGAACATTACTTAGTGGCTCTAGGTGTACCTCTGAGGGTACATAGACAAAGCTAGGAGAGCACAGGCTCAGACATGATGTGTTTGCTGACACAGACACAGCCATGCTTGGTGTACATGTTAAGAGCCTTGTGCTTAAACACGATCAAGGGTACATGGGATCAAACACACCATGCACTAGGAAATTTACAAAAACATGAGAAAGATCTCTGATTCTGGGGTTGGACTTGGTGCCAAAGGGATACTCTGTGTACTGCCATCACACATCATGTACTCTTTTAATGATGACTTGGTGCTCTTATCCTCTTTAACTTAGATAATATTTTTTAGGGTGCGTTCCATTGATCCTTTTCCTAGAGGGTTTAGTATGGAGTCACATCCTATGAAAAATATTGTGATCCCCTTAGAGGAACTTCAATCCTGGATAGAGTTATTGGAATCCATCTGCGAGGTTTGGAGTGAGACACTCTATGTAAAGTCCCATGTTTTTAGACTGGGAAAAAATACAATGTTTTTGAACTTTTTCATTTACTGCACAGTTTGGTTTTAAAACAAATATTTGGAAATAAGTTTTGTGAGTTGGGTTCTTTTAATGCGATGATAACAGGATTGGGTAAAGGCTCGAGGAGTTTCCTTGGATGGCATGTTGAGTTTCCAGAGAACCAGACGAGGTAGTGACGTTCGTACAAGCTGCGCACGGTTAGACAAAATAGTACAGGTCAATAGTGCTTAATAAAGATGGTGCCCTATAGTGGACACATAATATGTACATAGTCTGTCAGACCATGGAAGTCAAACCATACGTTCAAAGAAGTTTTGGGTTTCGAGTTAAATTAATTTAATTAAATTAACAGTTGAGAGAAATTTAATTAAATGAGTTGTTGGGGGATTCTTTTAATTAAATTAAAGTTAATAGAATTTTATTAAATGATGTTGATATGGAGAAGTTATTTAATTAAATTGAGATGAAAATAATTAAATTTATTTCAAATGATGATGAGTTGGAGTCTTTATTTAATTAAATTCAGTTGAGAGGAATATAATTAAATGACATGTAAATGAAGAGTGGGGGTTATCAAAGAAGGGTAACATTAAATGGTAATATTAAATAATGTGTAGATGAGGAGTTGGGGTTTCTTTTAATTAAATTCATGGTTAAGAAGAATTTAATTAGTTGTTACAAAATGGGGGATTGTTATTATATTAAATTAATGTTGATAAAATTTAACTAAATAATGTTGATGAGTTGGAGTGTTTAATTTAATTAAATTGTGTTCATAGAATTTAATTAAATAACATGAATTTGAGAAATTATTTAACTAAATTTAATTGAATGAATTTAAATAATTGATGATTAATGAGGTGTTATGGTGTTTTTATTTATATTATGTTGAGAGAATTTAATTAAATAATAATGAGTTGGAAACTTTATTTAATAAAATTTAGTTGGAAAGGAATTTCAATAAATGATGTGTTAAATGTGGAGTTTAGATTTTATTTAATTAAATTCAAGGTTAAGATGAATTTAATTAATTGATGAAAATGGGGTTTTATTTAATTAAATTTTATTCAGAAAATTTAATTAAATAATGATATGATGTAGAATTTATTTAATTAAATTTATGAGAGAAGAATTTAATTAAATGATGTATTAAATGTGGAGTTGGAGTATTATCTAATTAAATTCATGTTTACGATGAAATTAATTATTTGATAAAAAATATGGATTTTATTTAATTTAATTGTATTAAGAGAATTTAAGTAAATAATTTTGTTTTGGGGAATTTATTTAGTTAAATTCATTCATGAAGAATTTAATGATGTGTAATTGGGGAGTTTTGGGTTTTATCAAAGAAGCATTTTATTAAATGATAATAATAATAATGGTTATGATTATGATGATTTCATTTAATTAAATTGAGGTTGAGGAATTTAATTAAATGAGGTGAGATGGAGAATTTTATTTAATTAAATTAAGTTAAATAGAGTTTGATTAAATGATGTCAAATGGGGGTTTTATTTAAATAAATTCACGTTTAAGAAAAAAGTAATTAATTGATGTGAAACAGGGGGTTTAATTTAATTAAATTGAATTTTGAGATAATTTAATTAAATAAAATGAGTTAGTGAATTCATTTAATTAAATTAGGTTGGGGAGAACTTAATTAAATAATATATAAATGTGAGTTTGGAGTTTTTCGAAGGGGTATAATATGAAAGGGTAATAATAATATTATGATGGTTATTATTATTATTATGATTATATTAATTATTATATTTTTAAATTAGAATTTTAAGTTATTTAAGGGATAAAATAAAAGGTAGGAACACCTCTCCCTCCTACAGGGGAACAATACACCCGTGGTGTAGGCACACCACCCTCCTCTCTCACTAACCTCTCTAGGCATCAGATCACAGTGGTTCTTTCCCAAAAGTTGTCCTTCTCATCGAGGTTAGTCCTTCTTTGCATGTTTCTTTCTTTGCATTGGCTGTCTCGGCTCTCATTCACCCAACTTCTATTGGCCTCAAACCCTAAGTTATGGTATTGATTTAGTTTCTTCATTTCTTCAGATTTTAGGTGGTGTAGATGATGTCTCTGGACCCATTGGTCTGTATTTTGACAACCATCACTGAAGGTGTGGTGGTTCGTCTGGATTCGTTCCACCACCTTCATTTTTGGAGTGCGAAAATAAATTTCTAAGTGCACATGCGCTTTTTTTGAGGTGCGCGTACGTGAACGAGTCGTGGTTTGAGTTAGGAATATTTGGCTCGACCAAATTCATTGAGGTAGGATTCTCAACTTTTCCTAATAAATAAAATACAGTTTTGTTGATTACTACTTTTGATAAAGTTGGCTGCAATGTTGGATTAAATTTTTTATTAAGAGAATTAGATAATTCATTATGAATTAATTTATTATGAATTAATTATATGCTTTGGAATTGTAAAATAGATAATTAATCAGGAAATTAATTATTAGTAATTAATTTGGTTATATTAAGAAAATTAATTACAAATTAATTATGTGCTTTGAGATGATAATTAATCGATGGATTAATTATGAGTAATTAATTTGGATAAGTTGAGATAATTAATTATGAACTAATTATGTGGTTTGAGATGATAATTAGTTGTGGAATTAATTATGATATATTAATTTGGTTAAGTTGAAATAATTAATTATGAATTAATTATGTTCTTTGAGTTGATAACTAATTGTGCGATTAATTATGAGTAATTAATTTTGTTAAGTTGAGATACTTAATTATGAATTAATTATTTAATTTGAGATGATAATTAATCGGGGAATTAATTATGAGACATTAATTTGGTTAAGTTGAAATAATTAATTATTAAATAATTATGTTCTTTGAGAAGATATTTAATTGAGGGTTAATTATGAGTAATTAATTTGGTTAAGTTGAGATAATTAATTATAAAATAATTATGTTCTTTGAGATGATAATTAATAGAGGAATTAATTATGAGATATTAATTAGGTTAAGTTGAAATAATTAAATACAAGTCAATTATGTGATTTGAGAGGATAATTAACTGGGGGATTAATTTTGAGATACTAATTTGGTTAAGTTGAAATAATTTATTATGCATTATTTATGTGCTTTGAGCTGATAATTAATTGGGGGATTAATTATGAGATATTAAATTGGAAAAATTGGGATAATTAATTGTCAATTAATTACGCGCTTTGATAATTATAATTGAGATAATTAATTAGGGGATTAATAATGAGATATTAAATTGGATAAGTTGAGATAATTAATTGTGAAGTAATTATGTTCTTTGAAAATTGTAATTGAGATAATTAATTAAGGGATTAATAATGAGATATTAAATTGGTTATGTTGAGATAATTAATTGTACATTAATTATGTTGTTTGAGAATTGTAATTAAGATAATTAATTGGGGGATTAATTATGAGATATAAAATTTGCTAAGTTGAGATAATTAATTAACAATTAATTTTGTTCTTTGAAAATTTTAATTGAGATAATTAATCGGGAGATTAATTATGATATATATTTAATTGGTTAATTTGAGATAACTAATTTTGAATTAATTATATTCTTTGAGATTATAATATAGATAATTAATATGGGGATTAATTTTGAGATATTTAATTGGCTAAGTTGAGATAATTAATTATGAATTAAATATTTTCCTTTGATATTATGATCTAGATATTTAATTACGAAAGAGGCTATAGAGAGTTTAGATGTATAATGAGATAATTAATTCTTGAAAAATTAATTATGAGTTATGAATTGTTTTTTTATTAATTAATTGGTGAATTAATTAATGGGATTTTTGTACCTAGTTAACTGTTGAGTTAACTAATGGATTTTAGTATGGACAATGAGATGAATGAGAGGCCCTTGCCTCATGTTTTTGAGTTGAATGTGAAGCTCATGTTAATGTTTTAATTGAAATACTTAAGATGGTTTTCCTTAAGTATAAATATGAATATTCTTGCTTATATGTAATTGAAATAGGGTAATTAAATGGAAGAGAGGTTAAATGTTTCATGAATTATATGTTGTGGATAGTTACACATTGTTTAAGAAGGGGAGATAAGGTACTGTAAGTACCCTTGGGGATAAATAATATGTTAGTTTTTGTTCTGATCCTCCAGAGACCATGAGAGCTCGTGGAGTTGAGCCAGGGCACATACCGTGCGTTCTAATCTTTGTGATGGATGTCTGTGTGTTATGTCCCAATCCATCCAACATGGTTTCCAAAAGGACCATGAGAACCTGGGGTGGGAAGATTGTGTAAGCTTCCATATTTATTTCAATGAAACTATGAGATCTCTTGGAGTTTGGATCAGGGGAAAGATCGTGAGTGCTTCCCCTGGTAATGAATGTATGTGCATTACGTCTTGGTCCAACTAGAAATAGTATCCAGGGTATATGTCTATTTTGTACTGGTACGCGCTTGGTTTATATACAATGATGATAATCATATCTATCTGTTACTATATATATATATACTGTTACAATATATATATATATATATAGACACATATAATTAACATGATCATTCATTCTAGCTGTGGGCTGAAGTAGGTATCTCCATCTGGTGCCCCTTAGGATCTGGGATGGGTTTTAGGTTATTTATTAAATTTTGTTATTTCTTTGATATATTTGAAGGTTGTTTAATTTTATTTCATTTCCTAGATTTATCTAGACACTGGTGGTCCTGACCTACTGAGATTTATATCTCACACCCTATTCGGGTCGCCATTGCACTAGGGTACCCGAGTAGACTTTTATTGTTTGCAAGACTGTGGACTTTTACTATGCTGTTTACTTACACTTTGGAGTTAGAAGAAAAGGACTGAGTGAGATCTCAGGATTCTTGTGGAGATCTCCCTTGTGGATTTGATATTTTTCTTTATTTCTCTACTGAGATGTATTGCATATTTTTTTGCTTACTACTTTAATATATATATCACCATGACATGAATGCATTTTGTAAACTATCATTGGAATTTTTTTTATTCAGTTGATTATTGTTTTATATCTATTTCTGCTGCTGTCTGAGTTTATTATTTGTTAGTGACATTCACTTTGAATACGAGGGTATAATATCCCCACTGACTATCCATATACCCTTGATTCTAGTCAGTAGCCTCTAGCGAAGGGGAAGACACGTTTGAGGTCATGTAGAGTCCGGTTCGGCTATCAGTTCGTGGGTAAGACATGTCAGGATGTTACAAAGTCGTATCAAAGGTTGTTTTTCTTTATATTTTCCATTATCTTCCTTTTTTGGGATGGTAGACAGGATATTATGAAAGTGTCGATGATTGGTTAATTTCCGTGCCTGGGACTAATCACCCCACTTATGTGAAATAACCAAGTAGCCAAGGTTGGAAATTTATGTTGATATTTTTTGTTGTTAAAGTTGATATGATTTCACCTTGAGTGATTGGTGTACTTTCTATTACATATTTATTTTGAGAATCTTGGAAATTTTCCTTGTCTTGATATGAAAAGAAAACTTCATTACATGCATCATCTTAGACACTTACTTATTCACATGCCATGCATATGATATTCCATATAGTTGCATTAGTAGGATGCCTACTAATTTTGATTGTGTTCCTTGGATGAAATGACATGTTTTTATTTAATTTATCATGCCCCTATAGATAGCATGTTTTGGTGATAGATATAACACGATTGGGTATTTATATTCCATGCAACCTATTTATTAAAATTTCTATCTATTGTTCCAGGCTTCTATGTTATAACATGATATTGTGTTACTACCTATGAAAACATGATAGAGATATTTTGATATGTTAATGGTTTCACAGGGGGAAAATTGATTTTTTTATTTATAACGGGACCCAATTTTAGTTTTAAGGTGTGTGGGCACCTTATAATTAGGAAAAGGGTAACCTATGGTTTCAAAAAATTGAAAAAGGTATTCTAAATATAAAAGGTTAAATGGAAATTTTATGTGATAAATAGGAGCCAAATGCCAGCAGTAAGGTGTATGAGCACCTTAATGGTGCATTGGGAATTTGGGAATGTAACATGATAATTCAAACAAGACTTCTTGACCTTGGTCAGTTGTCTTGTGTTATAGTAGCTCCCGATGGATTATTTGGGATGAGAAGTTTTTAAGGTGGGAAAATAGTAAAGTCCCATGTTTTTGGACCAGACTAAAATATGATAGTATTTGAACATTTTCATTTACTGCATGGTTTGGTTTTAAAAAAAGTCTTTGAAAAGAAGTTTTGAATGATGGGTTCTTTTAAAGTGTTGATAACAGGCATGGATAAAGGCTCGAGGAGTTTCCTGAAGGAAGGATGGGTTTTAAGAGAACCAGACCAGGTAGTGACGTTCACACAGGCTGCGCTCGGTTACTCAAAACCGTGTTGGTCCGTCATGCTTAATAAAGTAGGTGTCCAGTAGTGAATGTACCAGTCTGTTAGACTATGCAAGTCAAACCATATGTTCAACCCAGTTTTGAGTTTTTGGTTAAATTAATTTAATTAAATTCATGGTTTAAAGGAATTTAATTAAATGATTTGTTTGGGGTATCTTTTAATTAAATTAAATTTTAGATAATTTAATTAAATGACATTGAAATAGAGAAGTTATTTAATTAAATTGAGATGAAAATAATTAAATTTATTTTAAATAATGATGAGTTGGAGTGTTATTTAATTAAATTGAGATGATAATAATTTAATTAAATGACATGTAAATGAGGAGTTGGGGCTTATCCAAGAAGGGTAATATTAAATGGTAATACTAAATAATTTGTAGATTAGGATTTGTGGTTTCTTTTAATTAAATTCAAGGTTAAGAAGAATTTAATTAGTCAATGAGAAATGAGAGATTATTATTTAATTAAATTTAGGCTGAGTGAATTTAACTAAATAATGGTGATGAGTTAGAGTTTTTAATTTAATTAAATTGTGTTCAGAGAATTTAATAAAGTAACATGAGTTGGACAAATTATTTAATTAAATTCAGTTGGAATGAATTTAATTAAATTATTATTAATGAGGTGTTAGGTTTTTTTAATTAAATTAGGTTGAAAGAATTTAATTAAATAAAAATGAGTTGGAAACATTATTTAATTAAATTTAGTTGGAAAATAATTTAATTAAATGATGTGTTAAATGTGAAGTTGGGGTTTTTTAAATTAAATTCAAGGTTAAGATGAATTTAATTATTTGATGAAAAATGGGGGTTTTATTTAATTAAATTTTATTGAGATAATTTAATTAAATAATGACGTGTTGTAGAATTTATTTAATTAAATTAATGGGAGGATAATTTAATTAAATGATGTGTTAAATGTGGAGTTGGAGTTTTATCTAATTAAATTCAAGCTGAAGATGAATTTACTTATTTGCTAAAAAATGGGGGTTTTATTTAATTAAATTGTATTAAGGGAATTTAATTAAATAATGATGTGCTGGAGAATTCATTTAATTAAATTCATTGGAGAAGAATTTATTTATGTGTAATTGGGGTGTTTTGGGTTTTATCAAGGAAGAATTTTATTAAATAATAATAATAATAATAGTTATTATTATGTTGGTTTCATTTAATTAAATTGAGCTTGAGGAATTTAACTAAATCTGGTGAGATGGATAATTTTATTTAATTAAATTAAGTTAAATGGAATTTAATTAAATGATGGGAAATGGGGGTTTTATTTAATTAAATTCAAGGTTAATAATAACTTAATTAATTGATGTGAAATGGGGGTTTCAATATAATTAAATTGAATTTTGAGATAATTTATTTAAATAGAATGAGTTGGACAATTCATTTAATTAAAATTGGTTTGGTAGAATTTAATTAAATAATGTATAAATGAGAGTTTGGAGTTTATCAAAGGGGTAAAATGTGAAAGGGTAATAATAATAATATGATGTTTATTATTAAGTTTATTATTATATTAATAATTATATATTTAAATTAGAATTTTATTTTATTCAAGGTAGAAAGGAAGAGGGAGGAACACAACTCTCTCTTCCTACTAGGGGCACGACGTGACCTTTGTGCAGCACCCATGGGTGGAGCACCCCCCTCCTCTCCCAGATCCCTCTCCACACGTTAGATCACAGTGATTCCTTCATGGAAGTTGTTCGTCTCATCGAGTTAAGTCCTTCTCCACATGTCTCGTTCTTTGCATCGGCCATATTAGCTCTCATTCACCTGTGTTCCATTGGGCAGAAACCCTAAGATCTGGGATTGATTCAGTTTCTTCATTTATTTCGATCTAGGTGGTGCAGATGATGTATAAAAATGCATTGGTCTATATTCTGACAACCACCACCAAAGGTATGGTGGTTCAACTTGATTTGCTCCACCGAAATCATTTTCAGGTGCGACGATAAATTTCCAAGTGCGCATGCACTTTTTTTGGGGTGCATGTATGCGTTTGGGTCATAGTTTGAATTATTAAGCATTGGCTCGGACAAATTCATCAAGGTATGGTTCTAAAATTTTCCTAATTAATAAAATTTAGTTTTGTTGATTTACTACTTTTTATAAAGTTGACTGCAACGCTAGATTAAATTTTTTATTGGTGGAATGAAATAATTGATTATGAAATAATTATTTGAGGCTGTCAAATATATAATGTATCGGGCGATTAATTATGAGTAATTAATTTGGTTATGTTGAGATAAATAATTAATTATTAATTATGTGCTTTGAGATGTTAGTTAATCCAAGTATTAATTATGAGTAATTAATTTGGTTATGTTGAGATAATTAATTATGAATTAATTATGTTCTTTGAGATGAAAATTAATTAAGGAATCAATTATGAGATATTAATTTTGTTAAGTTAAAATAATTAATTATGAATTAATTATGTTCTTTAAGATGATAATTAATCAAGGTTTTAATTATGAGTAATTAATTTGGTTAAGATGAGATAATTAATTATGAATTAATTATGTGCATTAAGATGATAATTAATTGAGGAATTAATTATGAGATATTAATTTGGTTAAGTTGAGATAATTAATTACAAATTAATTATGTGCTTTTATATGATAATTAATTGAGGGATTAATTATGAGTAATTAATTTGGTTATGTTGAGATAATTAATTATTAATTAATTATGTGCTTTGAGATGATAATTAATTGAGGAATTAATTATCAGATATTAATTTGGTTAAGTTGAAATAATTAATTATGAATTAATTATGTTCTTTGAGATAATAATTAATCAAGGGATTAATTAAGAGATATTAATTTGGTTAAGTTGAAATAATTAATTATGAATTAATTATGTGATTTGAAATGATAATTAATCAGGGGATTAATTATGAGATATTAATATGTCTATGTTGAGATAATTAATTGTGAATTAATTATGTGCTTTTAGAATTGTAATTGCGGTAATTAATTGGGGGATTAATAATGAGATATTAAATTGGCTATGTTGAGAGAATTAACAACGAATTAATTATGTTCTTTGAGAATTGTAATTGAGATAATTAATTGGGGGATTAATTATGACATATTTAATTGGCTATGTTGAGATAATTAATTGTGTATTAATTATTTTTTTTGAGAATTATAATTGAGATAATTAATTGGGGGATTAATTATGAGATATAAAATCTGGTAAGTTGAGCTAATTAATTGTGAATAAATTTTGTTCTTTGAAAATTTTAATTGAGATAATTTTTGAGGGGATTAATTATGATATATATTCAATTGGTTATGTTTAGAGAATTAATTGTGAATTAATTATATGCTTTGAGATTTTAATATATATAATTAATCGAGGGATTAATTATGAGATGTTGAATTCGCTAAGTTGAGATAATTAATTGTGAATTAATTATGTGGCTTTGATATTATGATCTTGATATTTAATTATGGAATATACTATGGAGAGTTGAGAGTTATAATGAGATAATTAATCATGAGAAAGTTAATTATTAGTTATGAATTGTTTTGTTGATTAATTAATTGATGAATTAATTAATGAGATTTGTGTACCTAGTTAATTATTAAGTTAAATAATGGATTTTAGTATGGTCAATGAGATGAATGAGAGGCCCTTGCCTTATGTTTTTGAGTTTAATGAGAATCCCCAATTAATGTTTTAATTGAAATACATTATATGGTTTTACTTAAATATAATTTTGAATATTCTTGATTATATGTAATTGAAATGGGTTAATGAAATATAGGAGAGGTTAAATGTTTTAGGAATTATATGTCATGAATGGTTACGCCTTGTGTAGGTAGGAGAGAAAAGGGGTCGTGAGAGCCCTTAGGGAGAAAGAATATGTTAGTTTTTTTGTTGATACTCCAAAGAATGTGAGAGCTCATGAAGTTGTTCTAGGGGATTGACCGTGTGTCCTACTCTTGGTGATGGATGTATCTGTTTTACGTCCCAATCCATCCAACATCAATTCCCAATAGACTATGATAGCCTATGGAAATAAGACCATGTGAGATTCTATATTAATTTCCATGAGAATGTGAGATCTCTTGGTGTTTTCACAAGGTTCATGACCATGAGCACTTCCGCTAGTAATGAATGTCTATTCATTACGTCTTGGTTCAGCCAGAAATAGTATCCTGGGTATATTTCCATTTGGCGTTGGTATGTTCTTGGTTCATATAGGGGGATGATAAGCATATCTATATGTTTATATATACATATATACTATTAATATATATATATATATATACATAACTGACATGATCAGACATGCCAGCCATGGGCTGAAGTAGATATCATCGTCAGGTTCCCCTTAAGAACCTAGATGGGTTTATGGTTATTTATTCAATTATATTATTGCTTTGAATTAATTGCACACTATTTAATTATATTTCATTTCCTATATTGAGCTAGACACCGGTAGTCCCGAACTACTGATTTTTATATTTCACACCCTATTTGGGCTGCCATTGTACTGGGGTTCCTGAGTATACTTTTCTTGTTTGAAGGACTATGGACTTTTGCTATGCTGTTTGCTTATAATTGGATGTTATGTGCAAAGAACTGAACCAAAATTGATGATTCTTGTGGAGATCTCCCATGGGGCTTGAGTATTTTTCTTTGTATATGTACTGAGATTTATAGTATGTTGTTTTGTTTACTGCTTTATGATATATATCACCATGACATGCATGCATTGTGTAAAGAGGCATTAGACTTTTTTATTACTCAGTTGATTATTGTTTTATATCTTCTTCCATTGTTTTATGAGTTTATTATTTTTTACCGCTGTTTACTTTTAATATAAGGGTATAGTCTCCCCACTAACTATCCATAGACCCTCGTTGCTAGTCAGAAGCCTCTGGTGAAGGGGGAGATGCACTTGAGGTCATGTGGCGACTAGTCCGGCTACCAGTTTGAGGGTAAGCCAGGTCGGGATGTTACACTCTACAATCATCATTTCTCTAAGTGGGGTTCTTAGTATCATTATGACCAATAATATGTAGGCATAAATCCCATACTTATTCAGTTAATCCAAATTTTCTTACTAGTATATCCCATGGAATTGGGTGTGATCCCCAACTATGTATTGTTCTCTTTAGACATTCAGGATGTACTTATTATGGAGAGACCTGACAAGAACGAAATCTTATACAAATTACATCAGGGATATTTGAATTGTGGAGTGTATTCCCCCATATGAGTGCTATATGGAACCTTCGAGTAGGAATCCTAGGATAATAATACAGTTATAGTTTTACTTGAGAATGTGTGTCTATTTTTGAGTATATCTGGATGTTATTGTTATATGTTCTATTGACACAAACCTATGATGATATGTATATTATTATTGATTCTATATGCTTAGTGATTTCATGGTGTCCTACTGGGTATTGTTATACTAACCCATGAATGGTATTTTCCACATGTGTCATGTCTTATGATAATAACCAACCTTTTGATAGATCCCTAGAGGGATTAATACCAGGTGGATCTTAGTAATCTAGATAGACTGAGGTGTGTTCTTAACGTTACCTAGACAACAATCCTCTCCCACTTTACAGGTTAGACTAGTTTTCAATTTATTTTTAGTGGGATTATATTTCTCCCTTTGGTTTATAATACTTGTTGTTGTACTTTGACGGTGTGATTTAGATGTTTTCATGCATGGTTATCACTTGTTTTAAATTATAGTATTGTATGGGCATGGTTATGTGTGTACGTATAGGTACATTAGGCTAAGGCCACTTGTGGGTGTGATATGTCTACTCACTACTAGTCGCTAACCCCTAGCCTATTGGATTCAGGCATGGGGAAGTCATGATCTGAGGCCCGTTGGGAAGGATTGTGAAAGTGTGGTATCAAAGGAATTGGGTCTACTATATGATCAGAGTCTACAAGATTGGTTTGAGAATATAGTGTACAATGTTTCGAGTTTGGATCTTAGGAAAGGGACTCATGTGTTGGTGAAAAAGATGATGTATCCATACACCGGGACTCTGATTACCTTGTTACTAACTTGGTACATATAGACAATGGTTGTAGAGGAAAACATTAGTAAATGCATCATATAGGAATGGGTTTTGGATTCCATTTCTTTGTTGAGTCAGTTCTCCAGATATACTAATTGACCATGGTACATATTGTTTAATTCAGGATACCTCCATGAAATTTTCCCGTTATGATTCCACATTAGTATCATGAGGATGATCCCCTCAGTGATGGAGCTTCAATACAGAGACCTATTCAAAAGTTTCTTCCTCTACATGGTGCACTAGTCATACCACCACCTTTTGAGTAGAATATGGTACTGATAGTACTAGTAGATGAGGTGTGAAGACTGAGAATGCTTCATGAGTTTCAGAAATAGTTACCCCTTAGGTTCTAAGGTGATCAGGATCCACATGTGGCTAAGGACTAGTTTAAGGAAGTGGAGTGATTCTTCCATATTTTTAGAAGACGTAAAGACCATATAGTGGTCCTAGAAGTGAGCCTTCTCCCTGGATATACATGATGATGGTGGGATATAGTGACCTAGTAATAAAATAAGAGAAATATATCTTGGTAAGATTTCAAGTTCTATTTTAGAGAGGATTTTAATCTTGATACATTGAGGGTTGTGAACATCCGGGAGATTTTACAATTTCAGTAGGGAAATACAAATGTGATTTAGTATTCATCGAGATTATTTAATCTCTCTTGGTACTCAATCGATATGGTTCATGATCGTTTCTTTTAGTCATGGACCTTTGAGCAAGGAATATGTATGAAAATCTAAGGTAGTGTGATACCTATATGAATTCCTACTAATTATAGGGTGCCAAAGTGTGCTTTATTGATTGAGAGTTTTTTGGATGAGTAAACATAGAAAATGGGTGCTAACAGTGGGAAAACAAGTGCTATGACTTTAGTGGTAGGGTGTTGACGTTAGACACAGGGACTTAGAAATGTGATAAATTTTATGAGGAAATGATGGATTAAAATTTCTAAGAAGTAATTTATAGGATTCAACATATGAATCCAACTCTACACTATTATTTAAAAAGTAAATATGGGCCTTCCCCCACTCTATAATGGTAATTGTAATAAAAAATATTCTGGAAATCACTTCACCCTAAAGGAATCCACTATGATGTGATTTTTGGAGACCAACGCTATCAGCATCTGATAGGTAATAAATAATAATTCAATAACTTCTTTAATAATACATCACTCTACAATAAAACCTTCTAGAAGAATTAGATTCATGGCACACCTTTTCATATATTCTTATAAAATTTATTGGGGTACATCCATCTGTAATTTATAGGACCACATAGTTGAATCTATCTAACCAATTCAACCATCAGGAGGACCATTATATCAGATAATGATGATAGGAAGAACATATCTAATTCATATAATATTTATAAAATTTCCCTATTCATGCTTGGAAACTTCATCGGGTTTATAAATTTAATGCACATGACTTTGAAAAAGAAGTAATGTTCGGTTAATATATGTCATACATTTTTAGAAAGAATGAAACATAAAGTCAAACACATTAAATCTTACATCAAAATAAGAAAAACATGTGATTTTAGACTCTTTAACATCAAATTAGTCACTGAAATGATATTATTTATATTTTATGAATATATATTTGTAACTTTTACACCATTATATATGTTAAAAAATTGATCATTTTCTTATCTGGGTAGTGTATAAGATACTGGAGGAATAAAAGTGCATCGGTCACCTTTCACTAGTGCCAACTATTCCATTATCCCCAAATCAATCATGTATAACCTAGCCTTAATGCTATCATTTGTTTTATGTAACAAATTTTGTAATGATCCGATAATAACATCACATACATTTTATTCTATGTGCATGACATCAAGAAAATGTGTGATGTAAATTTATTTTCAATATGACAATTCAAAGAAAATTTATCTATTTTTCCAACCCAAATTTTTAAGTGTTTTCAAAGAATTTTTACCACAATAAATTTCAATATCTCTAACATTCTAGGACAATGGATCACCCATTTTGGAGATGATTTTTACCTTGTACTATGTTTCCCTGAAATGAGGTTGTCCATGATCTGTATTTATGTCTTCAGGGTAAAAATTTGAGATGTCCTAAAAACAAAGTCTTTAATGTTTCAACCTAACTGAGTGTATACCTTATTCACAAATGGGATACTCCAACATCCCTTTAATGCTATATAATTTCACATTTATATAACTTGGAAAATAATTTATCATCTCATAAAACATGGCTATCAATGTGATCTCATCACTTATATGAGTATTATACAATGTGACACCTATATCCCACATCAATTTTATATCTTTGATCAATGGAGCCAAATAGACATAAATTCATTACTGGTTTGTTTTAGTCTAGATATAACCCCAGAAAACATAATGTATTTGTGCTTCATGCATAAACATGGTGGAATGTTATAATTTACCAATATAAATGGCCATGTACTATGTGTACTAATTTTTATTCCAAAAGGATTTATTCCATTAGTACATAATAAAAAATGTAGGTTTCTCCACTCGTTTCCAAATTCAAGATACTCATAATCAATTTTATTCCACTAAGGAGAGTTAGTTGGGTGACGTAGTTTACCATATTCAATTATTGAATCTATATTCCATGTCAATTTTCTAGTGGTTTCCTGAAATCCATATAGTCTTCTAAACCATTGAATGATATGAAAGTACAATAAAATATTTGAATAACATGATCCATCTTTCTTATATCGACCTATTCCACACTTAGGACGTTTTATGAGTGATTAGTGGTTCTTGGAAAAAAATATAGAACCATTCGGATAAACATCTATTTTTTCATAGATCATACCCATTAAACATAATATTCCATTAACATCATATGTTTGATAAAGAAGCTCATTTTCTTCTGGTAGTTTATCATTTAGGAGACCAAATATTTCTATAAAACTGGTGTCACTCTATCTACTACCATATTTAAAATTTTATAACTTAAATATCGATGAAAATGTTTTATATTTATTAAAATAGGTATAAAATGGTCTAATTTCAGCATTATTTAACCTCCTAAGAAACTTTATACAATCATTATGGAGAACTTAAATAACCATTTTCATTTCTTCCATATGAACTATATCATCATTTATATTAGTATACATATCAAATGATCCATAATTGGAAGTACCATCCTAGTCAGTATGTACATTCAAATTTTCCTCAGGTTTAGTCCAAATTTTATAGATTTGATGTACTATGGGACAAACCAAATGTTCTTCCAACTCCTTTAGATAATTTTTTCTTGAATAATTAAAATGTAAACACAGAAAAAGCATTTGAGAAGCTTTGTATGCATTCTTTATTACAAACTTGATGAACTCTTTAAATCCATACTTATAATCCTTTTTCATATGATTAGAATACATACATTTTTTTATTTATATTCATCCTATATCATTCAATAAAATTCATTTTTATAGAAAATAAATAAATACACAGAAGGTATTCATATAATATTTATATACATTGATATGTAAACAAATTATCATAATTTTTGTGTATGAATTCTTTGTTTTGTAAATGTTTGCATATATTGAACATGTTTAACATCACTACTCTAAATTTATTCCTTACATTCCTAAAAATATAAACTATTCACTTTTCAATCCTATGTATCTCTTTAATTTTTTTTATCTTTCAAAACCCACTATTTCTACACTCACTTTGAAAAAAAGAGCATTTTGAATTACATCATAAATCCATTTTCAATAAATCTAACTGTATTCATTTTGAATAAATTAATATTTTATGTGACAAAGAACTCAATTAAATACCTCCTTGAGAGACAACTTAATAAAACTATATTTCATTATTATGTAAAAAATATTTTGAGTATCCAAACCCTCTAGAAATCATATTAGAAATATAAAGAAATCATGTGTTGAAATCACATGTTAATAATATGTAAATAGATATATGTGTGTGAATCCTCTAGGTAACATGATAATAATATAGACTTTTTATACACTAATACCCTGTGATGAAATAAAAATTAATGGAAAGTTTAGTACATATGTGAGAGAAAATCATATGGTGAATCGAAAAATTGATTTCCATGCACATTAAATTTTTGGAATACAACTTACCTATATCGATCCTTATGGACTCTACACAATCCAACAATCAGAACAAACTGGCCTAGGACCAAAATATACAATTGTTCCAAACCACTAGCCACAACTATTTCAATTTACATGAAGTTGGCAAAAAATATAATAATAAAATATTCCCAAATGAAACTCCCATAAATTAGTAAAAAATAAGATCTACAAATATTTTTTAGGGATAGGGTTTTCTAGAAACATGACTTAATTTTGAAAATAATACCATATAAACTTCTTTTGTTATTATTGAACATGATTTTAAAAAAATAATCTCCATCCTTTTCGATGTTGTACTATATATAAATTGAAATAATTCTAATTTAAAAACATTTTTTATAATTATTGATAGGGTAATAAATAAATATTTTAACTAGTATAAATTAATTTAATTTAAATAATTTAATTGCTAGAAATATTTTCAAACATGAATAGTATTATATATGTTCTTATGGGAATTTTTATTTTATTTTCTAAATATATCAATAGTTAAATTATATTGTAACATATTAAAGAAACTAAAATTAATCAACTCTTTCCCTTAGTCTCACTCTAATAAATTTTTTTTAGATTTGGGAATATGTGTCCAATTGTAAGGTTTAATTGGAAACCTATGAATTTTTGGATGGCTCTACCTAAAAACATACTTTTTTGGATTGACCTATAAAGATAAAAATCCCAACAAAAAACAAACCAAACATCAAAAAAAACTAGGATGTCCCAGAATCAAAGAAAGTAGGTGTGAGGGTGGGGAGCATAAGGTGTTGTAGATCACCGAGTCTCAAGCATCTTCAAGTTCCGCATATCACACGACACACACAAACCCTTTGTAAAAATTAAAAACACATAAACATTGCTAAGAATGGTGAAACAATTCATGATCGACTAAAAATGAGTAGAAAAAATCACATAACTTTAGTTTTTAAAGGATTGATTCGTCTAAGACCTTTGAGGGGGAGTAGTGATAATGGTTGAGTTCTGTGAGAGATTAAACGACATGGGTGAATGTGGTTATCTGTTAGGGTTCTATTACAAAGATGGTAAGAGTTTTACCAATGATTTCCAAAAGCGTTGCTAAATATAGGTTTTACCAGTGCTAAAATAGAAAGGGCTGATAAATCCTATATTTATTAGTGCTACCTCTTATTGACGATAAATTTAGGTTTTATCTGGGATTTTTATTTTAGCGATGATAAAAATTATATTTGTCAAAGTATTTTGGAAAGCACTGATAAAAACTATATAATTGTTTAAAAAAAATATTAAATGAATATATATCAAAAATGAATAACTTATAGAAAAATTAATTACATTATTAAGCAATAAATAATCCTAAATTTATGAATGTTTAAAATGAGTGTAATTTAATAACAAAAAATGAATACTCTTCAAAAATAATAATAAAATTGAATAAATTTTATTAATTTTATTAATTATTTATAAAATGAAAAATTAATATATATTAAAATTAATATGAATTCATATTAAAAATTTACCCTAGAACCATTTTAAAAACAAAAAATTTCAATGAATAAAAATGTATAAAAAAATAAAAAATAAAAAAATAAAAAAATTATTAAACGATGAAATTTTTAAAATGAATAAATTAAAAAGGAATGTAAAAATAATTAATAATATTAGCCATCATATAAAACTATATAATATTAAATTAATTAATCTTAATAAAGAGTGAAAATTAAGAAAATTAGAAAATTAGTAGTGTGAAAAGATATTAAAAAATGAATAAGTATTTTTAATTATATATATTATTAAAAAAAATAAAAAATGAATATATTTTAAAATGAAAATGAATAAATATTAATTATATGGATTAAAAACATATAAAAAACAAAAAAAATTTAGTGAATAAACATATATAAATAAATATTAAAAATGAATAAAATTATAAAAATATTAAGAAAATGAAAAATGAAAATGAATAAATGAAAATAATATTTTAAATAGTTTAGATTATTAAGGAATAAATATTATTAAAATGATTAAATTTGAAAAATATTAAAAATTATTAAATTTCATATATTTAGAAAAATATAAATAATTCACAAAATTTACCAATTGAAAACATAATATATATTAAATAAATTATGTTAACAAATAAAGTTCTCAAATGAGTATAAAAAATTGATGAAATTTCCATAATACTATGTATATGTCACTACTAGAAATTTAAGCGATAGCCATGGTTTGGAACCGTGGCTATAAGCCCAAAAACCGTAGCAATAAGGATTTAGCTATGGGTTGAAACTGTGGTTATATCCTTCCCCATTTCATAAAAAAGCCCCCCCCCCGCCCCCCCGTGCACCCCTAGAAAGACCCCCTGCACCCTTGCAGAACCCCCTTGCACCCCTAGACAGACCCCCCTTACACCCCTGCTGAACACCCTTGCACCCCTGGACAGACCCCCTTGCACCCCTGGACAACCCCCGGATAGACCCCCCTACAACCCTGGACAAACCCCCTGTGCACCCCTAGATAGACCCCACTTGCACATCCCTTGCACACCCCTTTCCCCCCTTCTAGACCCCCTTGCACCACCCCTACTGGACACCCCCCTGGACAGCAGTCCCCCTGCTGGAACCCCCTTGCAACACCCCTTATCCCTAATGGACACCCCTTGCACCCCTAGACAGCCCCCCACATCCGTTGCAACCCCAGACCCCCTTGCACACCCCTTGCCCCCTACTGGACCCCCCTTGCATCACCCCTACTGGACACCCCCCTGCTGGACCCCCCTGGACAGCCCCCTGATGGACCCCCTAGACAACAGCCCCCCTACATCCCTTGCACCCCCAGGTCCCCTTGCATACCCTTTGAACCTGACCTACTGGACCCCCCTTGCACCACCCCTACTGGACACCCCCTGGACGGCAACCCCACCCTGTTGGACCCCCCTGGACAGCCCCACCCCTCCTACTATACCCCCCTGGACCCCCCGTTAGATAGCAGCCCCCCTGGACAGCCCCCCCCCTCGAACAGCAGCCCCCTGCTAGACCCCCTAGACAGCCCCCCCCCCCCCCCCCCGCTGGACCCCCTGGACAACACCCCCCTGCTGGACCCCCTGGACAACCCCCTGCTGGAACCCCCTAGATAGCAGCCCCCCGCCCCCCTGTTGGACCCCCTGGATAGCATCCCCTCCTACTAGACCCCCCTGGACAGCACCCCCCCAACCAGACAGTATCCCCCCCAGCTGTACACCCCCCCTTGCACCCCTAGACAGCCCCGGACAGACCACCTGCACCCCTGGACAGACCCCCCTTGCACATCACTTGCACACCCCTTACCCCCTACTGGACACCCCCTGGACATCATCCCCCCTGGACAGTAGCCCCCCCAACTGGACCCCTCTTACAACACCCATTCTCCTTGCTGGACACCCCCTTGCACCCCCTGGACAGCAGCCCCCCCACATCCCTTACACCTCGGGTTCCCTTGCACACCCCTTGCCCCCTGTTGGACCCCCCTTGCATCACCCATACTGGACACCACCCCTACTAGACCCCCCTGGACAGCAGCCCCCCAGCCCCCCCCCCCCCCCCCACATCCCTTGCACCCCCGATCCCCTTGCACACCCCTTGCCCACCATCCTACTGGACCCCCCATTGCAGGACCCCTGCTGGACACCCCCCCCCAGCTGGACCCCCCTTGACAGCATCCCCCTGCTAGACCCCCCAGGACAGCAACCCCCCCCCCCCCCATGCGGGACCCCCTGGACACCCCCTTGCTGGACATCATCCCCCACTACTGGACCCCCCTGGACAGCCCCCAGACAGCAGCCCCCCTGCTAGACCCCCCTGGAGAGCAGCCCCCCTACTGGACCCCCTAGACAACCCTTCCCCCCTGCTGGACCCCCCTGGACAGCACCCCCCACTGGACAGTAGCCCCCCCTGCTGGACACCCCCTTGCTCCGCCCTGGATAGCCCCCCCGGACAGACACCCCCCTCTATAAATTAACACTAATATATCAATAGAATGAAATTCTAAGATGAGATATCGATAAATTACTATTTTCTACATGAGAGTATACAACTCTAGTTATACGGTTGGATAAAAATCTCCCAATGATCAATGTATGTAAAACAAACATTAAGGGATTGGGTGACCCTAGATGTCAATTAGTCTTAATTTTTTTTTAAAATAAATCAAACTAGTACTCTACCCATGAAAATGCATGGGACTGTTAAATTTTATTTTAAATCATATAAATATTACACTATTATCTATTCATTCAAACTATATATAAATAAATAAATATATATATATATCCCATTTTCTTTCCAATAACATCAACATGAACTCATGAAGGGAGTTAAAAAGGAGATTTTGAGTTTATATCTGAATACAAATGTCAAGAAATTTATAATGGAAACTGGAGTTACATCAATGAAGGAGTGGCACTTACTTCAAAGCTACAACAGCCAAAGCTGACTCCATAGAATTAGGACACAACAACATTTCCCCATCATCTGAATGTCTTCCTTCCTAAGTCAATGTCAAGAGTGTTGGGTTGTGGGTTTTAAACATCACATGAATAGATACCAATCAAGGGCGAGAAGAGCCTTCAACTACTTCAGAAGACCTGACAACATGAAATTGAATAAAAAAAATAGATGAAGAAAGATTGAATCTTGA
Source organism: Viscum album (assembly GCA_963277665.1). Taxonomy (NCBI): domain Eukaryota; kingdom Viridiplantae; phylum Streptophyta; class Magnoliopsida; order Santalales; family Viscaceae; genus Viscum; species Viscum album. The sequence continues at coordinate 2,037,752,244 of OY728160.1, read as the reverse complement.
ATTGGAATGAGTCAATATCACCATTAAATATAAATTCAAAGCTATATAGTGAATAAGTTCATATAGAATATGCAAACAGAAAAGTGCATATAGATTCAAAAAACATTTCTTTGGCGCTCAACAACAAAGCATGATTAAATCGAAGGGGAATAGAATAATTATTACAAATTTTTATATAAACACCATACCTGATACACCCCCTGGACCCCCCGGAGAGCCCCCCTGAACACCGTCCCTTAGACACCCCCTAGACACCCCTCCACCCTATACACCCCCATTGGACACCCCCTAGACACCCCCCATTAGACACCCCCACTTGGACCCCCCTGGACCCCCCTGAACACCCCCCTTAGACACCCCACTAGACACCCCCCAGTAGAGACCCCCCTTGGACCCCCCTAGACACCCCAACACCAATATTACTGGACCAGTTTAGATTATGGATCACCATGAAATGGTATAACATGGTAAAACAATTCCCATTTTTTTATAATTTTTAAGTGAAAATGGAATATCCATGGGATGTGGGAGCATGAATCATTGATGAGGATGTAGTGCTCTTCTCTAATTGTGACTCTAAAATACTGAGCACTTTCTAGGGATATAAATCTTTTTGGTTGGGAGAATTTTTATTCCCTCTCGGAAAAATTTATATATTATATTGGTCTTGGTTTATCCATAGGAGAACTCTATAGGTTTTATAGAATTGTGGAACAAAATCTCGAATTTTTGGGAGAAACAGCTCAGGAAAATAGAAAGTTTGGACAATTTGTAATAACTATGTAGTAACTATCCAGTATTGTACTATGAGGCTCCAAGGTTGTTTTTCATGATTTTATCATGATTTTTCAAACCATGTTTCTCACCAATGAAACTGTGTGATTGTATTGGTAGTTGTCCAGATGCGTCACATGGTTTGGGTTTGGTTTTCCAATATCGTGTGGCCCATACTAGGTAATTGTGAGACATGTTTTTCAATAGGTCAGTTGCCATAAACTATTGTCTCACCCTCTACCTTACCAAATTTCCTAATATTTCACCCAAAGTAATTGTGAGACATGTTTTTCAATAGGGCAGTTTCCATAAACTGTTGGTTCACCCTTTCCCTTAACAAATGTCCTAACATTTCACCCCAATATATATAACTAATCGTAGTGATTTATAGATTTTCACTTGGTCATTTATTTTTCTAATGATATCTTAATCCACATTTAGAATAAAATAAACTTACCAAAAAAGATCTGGTGGCTTATTATCCTGGACACCCCCCCCCCGGACAGCCCCACATCCCTCCTGGACACCCCCTAGACAGACCCCCCTGCACAACAATCTGTTGCAAGTGATATCAGGCCAAGATTTAGTGAAATCAATATATTATAAATAGGAGGGAATATTTTAAGAAACCTAATCTTCAAGAAATGGGGGAGTTAGAGATAGATTTTAATGGTTATTCAACCTTATCTAAGATTAAAGAAACCTATATAGATTAACTAAACACCCCTTTCCCTCCCCCTTGCACCCCCGACCCCACCCCCTTGCACCCCCTCCCCCTTTCCCTGCACCTGCTCCCTTCCCAATACCATGAAAACACCCCTTTCACCCCCTTCCCCACCCCTTGCACCGCACCTGCACCCTCCTCACTGCCCTGCATACCCCCCTCCCCCCCGCACCCTCCCCCGACCCTGAAGACCACCCCCTGCAGACCCTCCCAATCCCCCTACCACCTTCCCCTTTCCCCAATACCTCCATCCCCCTCCCACCTACCATGCAAACCTCCCCTACCCCCTTCCCCCCTCCACCCACCCCTCCCCCTGCCCTGCACACCACCCCCCTACAGACCACCCCTTACCAGTTTTCCCTCCCCCTGCCAAGGAAGTATGGAATGATGTTATTTTTAAATACCTAGTTCACAATAAGAATATATTGGTGTAAAGGCTCTTGGATCATGAACTCTCAACTCGTAAGAAATCCTGGGTAACATAGCTTGAAAAAAGAGACAAAAACACCACATTTTTTCATGATTTCCCCAAAGAGAAGTAAAGAATTACCACAACCAATATTCTATGGGAGGATGGTTCATTCTCTATTGGTCATGAAGAAGTCATAGGTATGGACAATGAGAATTATAGTCTATTCTTACAGAGACCAGTCCGGCTTAGTGGCTATCTGAGTTGTCAGGAAGATCTCTTTGAAGACTTACCCAGAGTAGTGACTATTACAGATAATTTCATCTTTGTTTTAGTATTGGAGGAGCATGAGATACATGAGTTAGGGATCTATCATTACTATTCTAGCATAAACTGTCCCGATGGTTATCATGGTTTATTCTATGTTGACTCATGAGAACTCATTAAGAAATATCTAGTGGAAGTGGCGCATGAAATCTTCTGGGGTGGAAGCATACTGTGCATGGCCAGATCCCCCTCCTGAGTTCATATCCGTAAACTTATAGATCCTTATTATTTGATTCAATAAAGACCTATCAGCCTTTGTAACTTTTCCTATAATTTTTTGGCTAGTGTGGTTAACACGCATCTATCCTAGCTTCTACCTCAATGAATTTTAGATTAACAACATGAGTTTGTGAATGGCAGGACAATCCAGGGTGCTATCGGTTTGCACAAGAGATGATTGGTGATTTGAAACAAAGGGGGACTGGATATAATATTTCCATTATTTTAGACATAGACAAAGCCTATGATCGGGTAGAATGGTCATTCATCATCAATGTGTTATCATGCATGTTTTTTTCTAGTGGATTTATTGAAACTCTTTTTAGGTTCTTTAGTTTACCGTGGATGTCCATTTATTTCTTGGAAAAGAACTTCAGATTCTTAAAATAAGTTTGGGGACTAGGAAAAGAGATACCCTATCCCTAAACTTATTCATCCTATCTCAAAATAACCATTATAGAAATATTAATAATAGAATCCATGATGGAAATTCATCTTCATTTCAGTTCCGGAATCTTGTACCGGGAAAATCTCAACTGATGTTCGCGGATGATACAATCATTTTTGTTAGTTGAAGTAAGCTCTTAATTCATCGAAAAAGCAAGGTCTATAAATAAGTTCAAGGGATATATTCATGTTCTTCCTTGACAAAGCTAGTGGTTATTAGAAATTTTTTTTCTAAAAAAATAAATCAATTATGGAAACATGTTTTAAAATCAATCACGTAATTATAGAATTCAAATTAAAGATTTAGGCAGAGGGAACCTACCTCAACCTCAAGGCTTGTTTTCTTTTGACGACAACTCGAATCTTCCTTTTTCTTCCCGCTTGCACGCATATGAAATTTCACATAAATATAAGTACACCTAACCCCTATGTACATATTTTCATGTCCAAATATGCACATGGGGGTCCTTAGATGTATTTTTATATTTTCATATACCCCTTTACACTTAAACATGTATGCATTTTTCATATATATATATATAAGTACACCTAGTCCCAATATATATATTCATACTATAATGAGTGAATATATATAAAGGGGTAACTTATATATGTATATGCCTACCTTTTCGTACACATGTATGACTTTGTCAACGGCGACTCGAATCATCCTCAACGAAATCCAAAACACACTAAAAAAATATTAGGAACCAAAAAATCCAAAAATCCCTAATTAAAATTGGGCCAAAGAAGAAAAACGGAATAAACCTTACCTGAATCCGATGTCGAACTCACCGCCTTCAATAGTGGTGGATAGAACAAACCTCATCATAAGAAACCACCTATATGTAAATAATGAGAAAAGAAGGGAGATATAACAACTTCTTATATATATTTGATCATTGTGTCAATTGTACATGATAACTGATACATGACTCCATAACCAACAATGAACAAAGAATATTCAGATTGATATATAAGTGAAATAATAGATTTTTATTAACAACAATTTTTGTGATAAGTTAATAATGCATTTATTATTCTATATCTTAAAATAAAGATGTTGTTATAATAATATAAAACTTTTATATTAATAGCACAAAGATGATCCAATAACAAAGATAACATAAAAATGACCTAAAATATTATATTTGAAAAGAAAAAATCATTATATATTTGTCATATTAGGAATATGGATGTTAAGTTTACATTCCTCCTATAGTCCTCATCAGTTAATGTTTTTAATATCATCACAAAGAAATCATCAAGTAGCACTATATACATTATGGATTAACAAAATAATGTTAAAGAAAAGCCTGTAAGAAAATAAACTTTGTAAATCATATCAATTACCCCATAAAAATCTTTAATAGATTCAATAAATTCATTATCAACCTAAAGTAAACTCAAGGAGTAATGTGTCAGTCTAAAACTGATATATTGAATGATTATTAGTCAAAATATCTTAATAAGATGTTGGGGATTTGACCTCAGTAAGCTGAATTCACAAAAGTATATTATGAAAGATATCTTGGAAGTGTCTCAAAATATTCAGGGAATGATATCTAGGTCTATTAGTGTTGTGACAAAAAATCATGACAGAATAGTGGACCTTCTGATTAAGGTCTTTGAAGAAGTTTATGGGTTGTACTTTGAAGAGGATTATAGTTCCTCAGAATCTAAAGGAACTCCATCAGTTACAGTTTTTACTACATAGAAATAGATTTTCATTTACAAGCCCCTCAAGATTCTCCCTTCTATAAAACTAGTTACTATATTTTCTCCAATTACATCTATGTCTTCGTTTTCCACTGTTAGTGCTACCGTTTCTCAAACCACTTCCAATTCTCTTCATGAGGTAGCTCAGTTCATGGTAGAGTGGATAACTAAAATGGAAATTAAAGTAAAATCAATGAATGGATGATTGGTCAGCATCCAAGGATCAGATACCAAATTCTAAAGAAGTTGTATCTAGACCTTCCCGCTGCTTTAGGTAATACTCTGCCTATACCCTTGTTTAGTGCTCCCCAAAATTTCACTTCTGGTTTGATTAAATCTTTTAATGTAATCATAAAAAATGGTCTCCCATTAGTATCTCAAATGTATAGACATGAATCTATTGATATCCTTTAGTTTTTCAAGTTAGATATTATAAAGAAAATTTCCATGTGTGTAGATGCTCTACTCTATTTTATAGGGGGGAGGACTCTTTAACCAACTCCTCCATATACCATTTGAGGTACCATATAGAAGTTTGATATGGTTTAAGATATAGAAATCATACATAAAAGTATAAAATCCAAGGTATACCCACATATAAAATACATAGAAAAACTAAATATATACATATTCAATACTATAGAGGTAAATCCTGAAGCATAGTTTTTATATCAATATCCAACAATGATAACACAATATATAGTTTCAATATCATAACACTAAACATACTCTGCATTATAGTAATAAACATACTCTATATAAAACAAAAAAACCATCATAAATAAACATTGTTTGTGAATGATGGTAAAATAAAATATTCTATAACATATGGATTGAGAAAACAAATAGTTATAGACACTCATTGTCATGAAATCACATCAATTGATCAACAACTTGTCTAATCACATGTAAGAAACAAATTAATAAAAGAAATGTACAAGGTTCCCTAAACATAACTAAGTTTCACCTCATCATATAATATACTCTATTTGAGAAATAATACTCAATAATAAAACATTGGGACTCTGCTGAACTTGATCCCGGGATTAATATTGACCTTATAGGGTACCTAGGGACCAAATATGGCTGAGTAGGCTATGTGAAAAACTTAGTATGGAACCACCAATGCTATCCTTTATATAACAAGTAATTTTTTTAATATTAACTAAAATTATCAAATGAATTAATAAATAATGTGTAGATGTATTAATAATAACTATTATCGATCCTTGGGTACTTATGTGACCATCAAGATAGACTATACCCTCTTCGACCAGTGTCATTGTGTCTTCAAGAACATAATATAACCATACCGACCAATAAAAAACCCGATTGACATATAGTAGTATGTGAAAGAACAATTTACTTGGGGGATGAACTTACAAAATATAATATCATTACTACCACAACTGATTCTGAGGAGAAAATCCAAGGCAATCTTGTTTTAGGTATTAATTGAATAAAATAGTGCAAGACAAGGGAAATCATATAGAGAAGAGGGATGAATACCATCATCTTGGAAATTCCATAGAGTCTTAAAGGAATAATACAAGGGGATTAACCAAAACATTCATATAATACTGTTCTCAAAAACTAGATTCTAAGAGCATGAGAAAGTCATCAAATAATATCAGGTTCACTGGAAAAATCCAATGAGACCTACCCTAGGTATTCCAATTAGACCAAATAGTTGACCATTAGGTTACCACATGGGAATTCCATATAATTTATCACGGGCAGTGCATCCCACTTAAACATAATTTGCTAACAGAAATAATATTAGTTAACCAACTACCAAACATGTCTCATCTCCCCATGGTTATCCTCTTAAGAACACAACCTATTGGTTTCACTATGTAAAAATGTGGATTAAATCATCAATTCAAGTACTAAGGTTACACAAAAAATCGTCATAACCCATTAATGCACACATCATATCAGTGGTTAACCCAATAATTAGAATATCCATCAGGTTTCCATAGATCTCATCAGGTTTTGAAACCCTTAACGGGTTGATCAATCCAAAACTCCCATATAGAGTAATAACTCATAACGAAATGGGTATAACATTCCCTGGAATTATCATGATCATATCACAACCTCACATATATAGAAAAACAAATAAAAATGGAATCATTCTTGAGAGGTGGCATAAATCCTGTCACAATTCCCAAGACATCATAGGTTTGTCCTTATGTGATCAACCCGTATACATATATACATCCTACCTAGGTAATATGTATGATGAAAATCACATCATAGTGGGTGAAGAACACTTACCCAATGTTCATCCAAACTTCCCTTAAGGTTTTAATGGTATCTCAAGTGAACCTGAAGGACTAATAGGGCCAATTAGGCCAAAAAATCACATTCCTCAACTCATAGGTCACTGGGGAACCTATACTAATGGTCATTATATTCAATTAACTCATGTAAATTTCTCCCCATGGTCCATAAATATCAATGGATTCATTAAATATTATGGTCTTGGACAACAAAGGCCATGGAATCATTCCAGTTTACCGAGGGTCCATAATGGCCCTTAACACTTTGTGAAATCCATTCATACAATTTAAATAAGATTAATTATTAAGAAGTAAATATTAATCATCATTAGTGGGGAAACCACATAAAAATTCACAAATAAAAAAATATTTAGTAAAGGGGAATGTTGGGGAGAATGCCTAATCCAATATAGAGATACATCCTTTAAGCATAACATGCATACTCTCACCCTGGATTATCCAATTACATTTGGTTGTTTTCTTTCCACATAGTTCCCTAACTCACACAATAAAAACTGAAAATATTAATTATTAAAAAATTAAAATTTATTAACTAATATATAGATATTTTTTCCAATTTAATAAAAAATGGCCGAATTGTCTACAATATCATCATATAACCTATTCAAACTATTATGGTGACAAACCACTCATGGAAGGTCCATATCTTATTCCAATACATTCTGAATGTCAACCCATAATAAAAAACATTGATTCACTTACTTTTTAAATATAATTTAGTAAAAACCTATAAATAAAATCATACAATGATTATCCACAATGAAAATAAATGGAAATAAAATCTTTTATCATCTTTATACTCTCACTACTGATTCCAAAAAAACCCATGATTTTGAATGATTTCCAATATAATCTAGTTGAAATCATCTCCAACTCCATTCTCATTTTCACTAAATTAGTTAGAAGAGAAATGGGAAACAGAAATGAAAGGAAGATGAGATGACACATAGAATCATCATTAAGATACAAAAAACCCAACACATTTAAAGGTGAAATTGAAGGTGAATAGGTAATGAAGCTCCCTCAACCTCCCCTGATTCATCACATGTGTGGGAGGAAGAGTGGATGGGTGAGTTGTTTAAAAACTCAAAGTGGATAAATTTTTATTTAACTTTCTTTGAGTGAGCCTCCATACATATCATTTCATCATCCATTAAAATATTCATTTTTTTGTGGTGGTTCTCTCCATTTCCTAGGGGGAATCCTCAGAAGTGCCAAACAATCAACACACATGTCCATTCCTCTATGATGTCATGGACCTATCAAATGAAACCCACAAGCCCTATACACACTAAGAATCATAAAAATCCCGCAACCCTTTCTAAAAATTTTTCAAATAAGAACTAATGAAACACCTCATCTATAATTCTTTAAAAAAAATTCAACAATAAGGTGCTATATCAGGGTTGTATTTCCCAAGAAGCACCACTATCACCTAAATTTCTCATCTAGTGCATTTTGACTTTATGTTTCCATAGGTGTGAATATAGGGCACCATACTTAGCCAATCATAGTATAAATGGGCACCAAAACAAGACATCTCAACCATCACAATTTTCCACCATGCCAAACCAGTAAAAAATGGTATTTTTCTTTCTTTTTTCAATAGGGATAATCCCATGGGACAGTCCCTCCAAAGCACCTGACCACCTCACCCAAGAAGAGATGAAACAACCAAAACCATGGCCATGGTAAACTGATATTTTACTACAGGGAGACACGTAAATCCAAATTTCCCAACAATAGGGAAAAAGGTCACTCCACCTGGGTATTTTCCCTCAAACACATGGATATCTACTCCATGGAGGCCCCATGGAGGAAAAACTAAAGTTTAAGTGGTTACAGGTCCACTCATCTATGCTCAGACACAGAACTGAGAGCCTATATCACTCTCAAGCCTCAATTCACATAACTGAAAATCTTATTGAGTATTTCAAAATATATATTCTCTAACCAAATAATGGTTCTAAAAATTACCAAATCCTTGGAAATTCAAAATTCAAACTTCCTAAGAATTTATCAACCTGTATTGGCATGAGTCTTTAAATTTATCTCAACCATGAGTCAAGGATCATCGCGAAAGTTCCAAAGTTATAAGGAACACTACGTTTACTCATTAGACTAGGACCAAAACTGCAAACAACAGCCACATAACAGAATTAAGTAAATTAGTTGGTCCAACACATCGTATGGAGGAGAAAGGCCCAATGAAGGGTATGGAGGGAGGAACCCATCTACTGATGCACAGAATGGAGGAAGAACACCCAAATAATGGTATGGAGGAGGGGAGTACTGCTCGAGGGATGGAGAAACCCTGAATGGAGAAGCCAACACGTGATTGGAGAATCCACGCCATGAATGAAGGAACCGTGATGAGGGATCGGGGAATAGAAGCCGACGAGGATGAACGATAGAGGAAAACAGCGAGGGAGATAGAGGAAAGCCGCAAGGGAATTGAGGAGGGTGTAGTGAGAGAGGTCGTTGGGGGAGGAGGAGAGGCTGTTGGGGGAAGAGGGCACTGCGGTGAGAGTGTCACGTATCGGGGGAGGAGGAGCCAGATGGGAATCGAAAGGGGGGGACGCATATCGGGGATGGAGGAGGAGCCTAATGAGAATTGAAAAAAGAAGGGGGGGGGGATTGTTTAGCCACGGATCAAAATTAAACCATGGCTATAAACAAGCTATAGCCACATACCTATAAAACCATGGCTATAGGTCTGTGCCTATAACTTAAATTTCTAGTAGTGTGTGTGTTTATATATAAAATTTGATTAATTACGTATATGTATGTATAAAATTACTATAACAAAAGTTTGAAATATAATAATTTGAAAAAATAAATTATATTTTATTAAACAACCATTACTCGATACTAACTAGTATATATTTTTAATTACTTTTAATTTTAAATTATATTTTTTTTTCACTAAATATATGGCTTATTTAATATAAATAAATATTTTTTATTATATAAATCATATTTATGGAAATATAATTTATATTGATATATATATATATGTAAATATTTATATATTAAAAATATTTAAAAATATTAATGAATAATTATGTAAAAAAATATTAAAAGTGAATAAATTAAAACTATATTAAATGAATAAATATTAAAAATAAATAGATTAAGAAGAAAAGTAAAAAAATTAAATTTATTTGTGAATAAATAATACTAAATAATATTAAAATATTTAATATTAAAAAAGATTGAAATTTAATTATTAATAATTCAATAGATTATAAAAAAATTTAAAAAACGAATAAGTGTTACTAATTATATAGATTGTTAAGAAAATTAAAAATGAATATATGTTATAATGAAAATAAATCTATATTAATTATATAAATTACAAATATATTAAAAAAAATAGATTTCAATGAATAAACTTGTTTAATTAAATAAAAAAAAAGATAAAATTACCAAAAATATTAAACAATGAAAAATAGAAAATAAATAAATTATAAAATTAATAAAAATAATTAACATTAATAAAAAATGAATAATATTTAATGTGAATAAATTTGAAAAATTGTTAAAAAGTAATAAATAGTAAATAAAAAATAAATATATTAAAATAAAATAAATTTACACATTAAAAACATAATATATATAAAATATATTATGTTATAAAATAAGATTCTAAAATGAATATTAAAAATTAAAAAAATTACAAAAATATTATGTGTATGTGTGCGTGTTTCTCTATAAAATTGAAATAATTACTTACATGTGTGTATGAAATTATTGTAAGACAATTTTGATATATGTTAAATTGAAAAAATAAATGACATTTTATTAAAACTATTTTACTTGATAATAATTAGTTAAAATTTATAAGTAATATTAATTTTTAATCATAAACCAATTTCCATTAAATATATGGATTATTTAATCTAAATAATTTCTTTTTTAAATAAATCATATTTAAGGAAATATTATATATATTGATATATATATATATATATATTAATATATGTTTATCTTTGAAATATTAAATATATTAATGAATAATTTCATATAAAAATCATTAAAAACCAACAAATTATAAAGTAGTAAATGAATAATTATTTTAAATTAATACATTATAAAAATTTAAAAAACACTTTACATTATTTTTTAATAAATAATATTAAATGAATGGATGTTAAAGATGAGATAAATTTAATTAATATATGAATAGATTAAAAAAATATTAAAAAACCTGATGCAGAGTTATTGATTATATAATTTTATTTTAAAAAATAAATATATGTTTAAATATAAATGGTTACATATATTAATTATATAAAATAAAACTATATTAAAAGAATATGAAATGTTAATCAATAAATATAAATAAATATTAGAAATGAATAAAATTTCAAAGATATTAAACAAATAAATATGAAAAATGAATAATTTATATATAAATATATTAAAGTAATAAATATTATATATATATTAGATATAAATATAAAAAATTATTAAAATTTAATAATTAGAAACATAATTTAGTAAATATTAAATATTAATAAATAAAAATTTAAAATTATTATACTAACAATTTATTATTTCGGTATGTTTGTCTCTAAAAGATTTAATTAATTTGATATATGCACATGTAAAATTATTGTGTGACATATTAATTGTATCATATTTAACTAAATTTCATAATTAATAATGATATATATATATATATATATATCACACCCCAACATTAAATATTATTTTATTTTATTCTTTTCTTGACATTGAATCTTTTGGTTGAGGTTAAGGTAATGTTCTGAGTAAATTTCTTTATGTTTTAGAGTTTTTAGGTGGCCTTTGGGAATGTGCACGGTTTGTGTGCATGGTTTAGTGGTAAACTATGCGACCTATTGAGGATGAAAATATTTCAGTTGTTTTTATTCTTTTCCATTATACCCTACATGGCCTACAAACAGTATGGGTCAAGCTATTCGAGGCCTAGGAGGAACTGTGAAACTTAAGGTTTATGTCTGGGACATGACACATGACTTGCACATGGATCGGACAAACTATGCAGCAAGCATGCGAGAGGTTCTGTATTTTTTAAGAAGAGTCATGGTGCATGATTTTCAATTCCCTGTGGATGAACAATACTTGTGTCCTATTTCTCTAATGGGGTGTACACGATTGGAACATGGTTTTAAAATTGTGTGGTGAAAATGTGCAACTTGCCTAGATCATTAAAAATATGAAAATTCCCATTATACCATTCCTTCATTTTACCTCAAATCATTCCCCCTCCCTTCTTGGCCATTTTTTGTGCACAAAGGGGGTTCCTACCCCCCCACCCTTTGGTTATTCTCTCACCATGGATGCTTCTCCAATCCTTTTAGGTGAGTTTCTCTTGGTTTTTGGGTTCTTTTCCTTCACTTATTTCCTTATTCTATTTTTCCTATTGTCTTATTGGCTTGGTTCTGTGTTGGATGTACCCTAGAGGTTTGGGTTGATGTTTAGGTTGTGTTTATTTGATTATAGGATGGGAATATAATCCCCCGGGATTAGTTTTTCCTTCCCTAAAGGTTTTATTACATGCACACGTCTTCATGATAGGTGTTTCCATTATTTTCCTTTCTATCACATTCCATTGATGCTTAATCCTTCCTAATTTATTTTTAAATTTAATTTTCTTTCTTGAGGTGTGTTAGTGATAATTTTAGTGATGCTTCAATGGTGGAATCTTGGTGAAAATTGGGGTTTAAAAAGATTTTTTTACTTATTCACACACACACATATATATATATATATATATATATATTCTTACAATGTGTTTGAAAAAATTACAATTGCCCTTTGGAAAAAGAATTGGATGCTTTGATGGTGTATGGAATTAGATATGTCTTAGTTGTTTGATTTTCATTGTGAATTGAGTGTGGTGTGTGGTTTGGGTGGATCTTCAAGGATTGATGGTTATGTGTATAACATTTGAAAGGTTCTTCCAACTTTTAAAAGGGAACTTTTTGCAACTTGGAAATTCTTTGAGTGAGCCATTGGATGTGAGAACATACATATGTGCATGTGGTTATCATATGGATAGTATAAAAAATTATGGTGGATCTTGTTAGAAAATATCTCTCTTGGAACCAATTTCCAAAATGTTACTCTTCCATTTCTCCTCTCCCTTAACTTTATTCTTTCTAAATGGCCCTTTTAAAACCCATGTTATCTTTTTAATAGTTATTTGGTTTCAAAATGAGCTTCAATACGGTCTTCAAATGTGTTTATTAAACATTGGCCCATTTGGCATCTTAAAGCATGGTTTGGGTCGAAAATGGTAATGAAAGACTGTTTGGTACTTTTGGAGTACGCTGTTTGTTTTCATGGATTTAGATTATATATGTGAGGCCCAGTTGGTACTCTATGGTGTTTTGGGAGATTGTGTTTAAAGTTACATGCTGTATAGGCACAATTGGAACATTGGATGATGTGTTGTGTGATGGGAACCTCTATGGTTGTCCCTTCTAGGGGAGGGACATCTCATAGGTGGTCTTAGTGTTTGATCTAGGAATAGTGGTTGTGTATTTTAGTTGAGCCAAACATGTGGGGACCTCCCCACTCACCATGTACTACTATCATGGGACTCCTAGGTTTCGTCAATAGGGTCTTATGAACAAATCTTATCAACCCTAATTAGACAGGTTGGTACCCCTGGATTTGTTGAGTAGCCAGGTGGGACGTACCACTAGATTGGCTAGGTTAGGGAAGAAAACGGGTCATTGACTATGGAGTTGTGACATATGTTGAAAGGTGATTTCAAACTGAGTATGTAAATGGATTTATTATAGATATCTTTAATAACTAACCATGATTTTTATCTATATGATCCTACTTATTTCAATTGTGCTTGGTTACTTGATTTACTAGTATCTTCCTGCTTGTACTTATACTATTTTTCAAGTGTTTCATCTGCTTGTTCTTTTTTCATTAATTTTCTGCTATTGTATTTGGTATCCAAATTAATATCTTTTGTGGGTATTAGTTTTACAAATTGGTTTTACTAAAATCGAAATCTATTTTAAAAAGGGGAATATGGTGTGTGTTGTTTGAAAAAGGGAAATCCATGATTGGTTCTTTAAAAAGTTTAAAAATCTATTTTCATAACTTTATTTCAAAGTAGTGTTTGTGTAATATTTTGGGGAATGGAAATGTATGGAATCTGAGGTTATTACCTACTCATCTATTTATGATCACACCCTACTTGTGCCACTACATATCGGTATACCAGATCTATTTTTCAGGTTCTATTTTCATATTCGATTATGCCATTAGAACATGTTGGTCTTGTGGTTGGTGGTGAGTAAGAGGTTATGTGGATATAATGTCATCCCTAGTTGGTTTAATTTTAACTTTTAGTTTATTTCTTGTTCAGTTATAGTTGTATTGTTTTCTTATTTTGTATTTATTGATGTTTGGTCGTTATTGGTTATTCTGCATTCTCTTTGGGTTATTTGATCTTGGTTTTTATTGAGATAAATCATTCCCAATTGGTATATAATTTAATCCCCACAATAGTTTTGGAATATGAGGATAGAGAACACCTCCTGGATCTTGTCATAGAATGGATTTTGTAATGGGTTAGATGGTAGCCTACCCTGGTTTGTGATAAAAATGGCATCAGAGAATCCATTCGTTTTTCAGGATGTTAGGTTTTCTGGAGATTAGGACTTTCAAAACATATGAGGTTGGTGTGGGAAGATAATTTTGGATACTTTATTGTTCCAATACTCAAGTTCCTAGGGATATTCAGATACTTAATTCTTTGGTTTTGGTTTTAGGTTGTGTGGATGAGGAATCTAAATAGAGGTGAGTCAGTTTTTATGGTGGTCTAACATGGAGTAGTGAGCCATGTGGAGACTGAGTGCATGACTCAAGATATTCCTACTGGTTGGTACTTTCTTGGGGAATGTACCACTAATCATGTTTCTAGGTTTTTTATTGTTATTGGTTCTCTATTATAGGTGTTTGGTGTGAGTTTTGTTTTGGTTTTATTTTGGATAGTGAAGGTTGATTTTGAAAGGGAAATTTTTTTTTTGGAAAATGGGTTTTCAATAAAGAAAATGGTTTCATAGTTTGGATTTATTTCAAATGAAAAATTTGGTGTTCAATATTGATAATAAGATGGGTTTTGTGTTTGGAATGTGGCCCTATAAGGAGGAAACTTTGAAATTTGAAATAATAAATAGTGGTTTTAAAAAGGAGTTTTTGTTTTGTTTGTGGTGTTTGGATTTTGAGTCCATTTTTTTGGCTCAATATGTTCTTTTTTGGTTGTATTTTGATTGGTTATTGATTTGGTGTTATGTTATTATGTTTTTTAGAATATTATTACCATAAAATACCTCGAGATTTCTATAAAGTTTTTTCTAGTTGTTGGCCTTACCCAAACTCCCAATGGAGTGTTGGAGTCATGATCTAATATGTTTTTCCCCATTTTATATAGTGATTGGGGTCTATTAGAAGCTTCTTAGATGTTTGAGAATGTTAAAGGTATTTTTATGTCGTTTGGAACTACCAAATATGAGAGTGCATGCCGTTTTTGGTATGTTTGGATGTATATCATTAGATTGGCGAAGGTTATCATTGCATTTTCACTACAATTCGGGATAACATGGGAGGTGTTTAAGACCACATTTATCTGATGTTTCAAGTGAGAGAAGGTGAAGGCATGTAAAGTGGAAGAGATATTGATTATTTAGAAAGGTTAATAGATAATTAAGGACTATATTGATCACTTCAAAGAGTTGGTTTCTTTTTCTATGGAGGTAGCATTAGAGGACAAGCTGAAGGTTCCACTCTTTGTGTAGTGTCTTCATTCTGGGATTAATGAGTGATTCCTTTCATCTGATTCAGTTTAGTTTGAGAAGATGGTCAATGATGAATTTCAAGTGAAGTTGGTTCCTAGAGTGCATTATGTGGTGGTGGATGAACCGATTTATCTTATTTTTCATGAGGGTTACCCATCCAGATAGAGTTTTACGATAGAGGACCCTATTTGTATGAAATCTCCTTCATTAGTTCTGGCTCCTTGTTTACATGATAGTTTTCTTCTTTGATTACAACGTAGCCAACTTGTGCATTTGAATCCATATTATCGTAGTCCTCCAAATTCATGTCATCATTATGTCCATTTGGGAAATTCCGAGATGTTTTGAAAGCATCATTTTTAGAAGAGGAAGTTATAGATGGAGGATTTCATCTCTTGATTACGGGGAAGCATAGGCTTGAAGATATCAGGGCTCCAACCACATTCCCTAGAGTTAAGAACTTCACAAAGTTAGGAATCCCTAGGAGTGTTAGAAACCTTTGTTCCACGTCCGTCTCTAATTATAGAGTGGTGGTAGTTTATGTTTCCCCATTTCATTTTTGTTGGTTGTTATAGGTTTCACCATTTGAGTTTTCTTTAATTTTCAAGGACTACTTATTTTTCTGTATGTTTTTATTTGTTGTGATAAGTTTCATGGATTCATTTACATTTATATAGAGTAGTTGTTCTTTATGGATGTGGATATTTAAATGGTTGGATCTGGTGGATTGATTTTATTTTTTGGTTGTGTTTTCTTAGGATATTCTTGTTCTTTATGGAATTGATGAATCTTATCTTTGGTTTAGTGTTTGGTTTGAGCCCCTATCATGGGTTTCACCATGTTTTGGAGGTTTATCTTGTGTGGGGAGTTCCTGATCCCATTGTTTGTGGGTATTAGTGGCTTCCATGTGGTGAAAAGAACCCTACCTTTCATTTCTCTACAAAACCTTTTTAATTTTGGTTTTATTTAGAACCAGTTTAGTGTATATTTTGGAGTGAAATTTTACACTATGGACTATTGTTTTGTTACATTCTGTCTCATTTTTTACATGATCCTTGTTCCTCATATGGATGGATGAATTTCTGTGGGCCGAAATTTTTTATGGTGGGGAAAATTGTCACAACCATAACTTGAATTTTATTTTATTTTGTTATCTTCTTAATGTTGGATATTTTGGTTGATGATTAGGTCAAGTTATCAGAAATTGTTTTTGAGTTTTGGTGTTTTTGACTGGTTTTTTGGCCAGTGTACAGTTTTGTGAACAATTTGAAGGTAAACTATGCAGTCAGTTGAGACTGAGGGAATTTTTTGTTGTTTTTATTCTTCAACGGTGTGCCCTGCATGGCCTTGTCATGGTTTTTTAAATACATGACATATACATATGATTTATAATAAATTAGTAATATATAAATAATATTTATGAAAAATTATATTTATATATAAATATATATCAATAAATATTTATATATGAAATAAGTTTTTAATAATATATATTTTTTATTTTATATATCATTATTAATTATATATTTTATATATCAAGATTAAACATATATTTAGTCATATATAAATCACAATGAATAAAATATATTATATTTCAGTAAATATAAATATATTTATATATAAATATATGATTTTAATGATAATGTTTTGTAAAATAATCCTTTTATCAGTGTTTTTAGTGTTAATAAATTCCACATTTTATTATTTCTAAAAAACCTGATCAAGCTGTGGCTTTATTAGTCCAAAAAAAATCATTGACAAAGGGTACCCTTATCGGCATATTTTTAGCTCTGATAAAAGAACCCTTTATGAGTACTTTTTTAGCACTGATAATGGGTATCACTATTTATCATAGGTTCTATAGTAGTGAAATAATTTTTATCTAATAAGGAGTTTAACTTTATGAAGTTTTCATAATAATAAAATATATGTATTATAGTTTTAAAAAAAAATCCAAAGGGGGATGATTTATGTAACCACTAAAAACCTAGATTGTTTGTGAAAATTATTAAAGATGAAAGTCATCAACATTTCTTTCCTTGAGAAATTAAAATATAATTTTTAGTAGGATGACTTCAAAGGATTAACATTTAGACATGTGATGTTTTAAATTATTTTGAAGATGGTTTTTATTAAAGACCAAGAAATAAATCTTAATATGAATCATTTATTATATTAAAAATCCGCAATCATTATTAATAATTTAATTGCATATTCAAGATTCATCAATTCATAATAACTATAAGGATATATAGTAGAAATTTTATTCTACAACAAAAATTTATAAAATCAATCCATAATACCATAACACAATCCTCGAAGACAATTAATCTTAACCAAAATTTTCAATATGTGTAACTAAATTTCAGACTCAAAAAGTGTAAGATTAATAAGAGTCCATCAATATTGGGAAATAGAAGTATTTAACTACTATATAATCATATTTAAAAATCATTGAGAAAGACTACCATTTACATAAGGATCATAACAATCCATTAATGTCATCATCACCTTCAAGACATGGATTAATATGTTTTCTCATGAAATAAAATTGGGTTATGAAGACATATAATATATCTAATCACAATGGAAAAACAAAAAAACTCAATGATACGTTTAGGATAAATTAATAATAATTCAATAATATGAAGAATGAGAAACTTATCATTCTGATTTAAACTACCATCTTCATGAGGCTTAATATAAACCTCTATTTTACAACTAAAAAAAACTTGACTCTATAAAATTTTAATGACTAATAGGATCATGATTTATAACCATTGGATCTTCCATTAAAATGACCTGGATTTTTTTATCTTGAACCTTTTACAAATTTCTATGTTGGAATGTCCCCTTGAGGCATGGTTTAAAATTTGTACTGTGACGATTAGATCTGCAACATGGTGATGGGTACTATGACGAAAGATATGGAAGACCAAGATAAACATACAAAAATAATACATTGATTTCATGGTTTAATTACTAAATTCCACCAACAATGTCATAAACTAATTATCAAAATGTTTAGTTTCCTATAGAATAGATACATAAAAATTTATTTCCACAACACTTATGAAAATTTATCCATAACCATTCTCCTCTATACCCTCTTCTATACGTCACATATGAGATAATCATTTTTATAACCTAGGGAATAGAAACATAAGAAGGGATGTGCTCAAATTCATAGTAAAGGAAAAATATCAACTAATCAAAATGGTTAGATAATAAATATGATGTAAAACTTGGGTAATGGAGTAAAATCATAAAAAAATACCACGGGATCATAGTGAAAAAAACTTGATTAATCATTAAATATCATTATATAGGAATTAAATTCCAAAGAAACATCATAGAAAACATGTCCTATAAACATATAAAAACTATGAAATCAATATATTAGAAACCCAAATATCTTTAAAATATGGAATATCATAAAAATAAGGAATAGTTTATAAATTAGGCACATTTTAGAGAGGTATTGAAACAAATATAATAATAGGAAAACATTGTAAACAAATCCATGAATGTCCACCCATTAATTTTGTGAACAAATTCCATTATTTACACCCTATTGTTTTGTGAAAAAAATCCAAGTACATCCATAAAACATTATACCATGAGATATAAAACCATAACCAAATCACTGGAGGGTGATATAGGACCCCACCCATCATAATCCATATATATGAATTCCACTTACTATCAAACCATTATTCTTATCATAAATAAACCTGAGAATAAAAATAGTTTTTGTATCTTTTTGTAATGATATCATATAAAAATCATGATAATTTGATACAAAAAAATAATCCCCTAAAATATTATATATCAATAAATTTATGAACTATTACTTTATTGGAGAAGAATCATTTGAAAATGAAATATAACTCTAAAAAATATTCTTCTAAAAAAGGCTCTCAACATAATATTAAAAAACATGATTATTGTGTCATGTTACAAAAACCATTTCTTTGGAAATTAAGATGGAACATCGTTAGAAATTTCATTAAGAAAAAATAAAATAAAAGTTCCTTGAAAATTAATAAATAATATTTAAAAAATTTATATAGAAGAGAGGAATATATGATCATTGAAAGGAAAATACTTTGAAATATTTTAAAATCCCTTCATTGAAAAACAAAAATCATTAAAAGGATATCAAGGACTTGGTTTTAAAAGAAAGAAGAGTATAAGGGTCATTGGATATAAAAACAATTTGAGTTCCCACTATGGAAACGATATCATTTTAGGGAAGTAAAAACATAGATATAAAGGGAAGAATTCATTAATAGAGATGATGATTATTCTCAATAAAATTTCATTTCCACATACCAATAGATTCATCAAGGAAGAATACTGAAGTATGAAACAATATTTCCCAAAAAAAAAGTTTTGAATACAACATAAAACTATCATAGGTCATATATGATCACACTTGAAAATGTTTTAGAAAAAGTGAAGTGATTATGACACAAGGGAAGGATTTGAGTCTTGAAGATGCCTTAACTTTCAACCACTTAGTCAAATGCCCTACAACACCCCATTTAACAAAAATAACAATATTATTCACATATTTCAGAAAATTATTAATTTATTTTACATTTTATAAAGTTCATTTATAAATATTCAATACATATTTATTAGTTTTTTATCATCCGTTTTCTCAATCGGGTGTTAGAAATCTTGATCATTTTAAAATAGTATTGAAATAGTGGGGTTTTCGCCATTATTATCCCAAAGTACACATTTTATGTATTATTATAGGTACTATAAAAAAGGTTTTAAAATAATTTATAAATTTTTAATTTCATTTATTATGTTTTTTGGTGATGTGTTGTGATTTTCAAATCGAAGATGAGCCTGTTTTAGTGAGTGTACCAAATAAATGGTGTTATATTAATAACATCATTAGATATCAATATTTTTAATACTGAATCATTTTCACATAAAAAATAAATTATCATTACATGATTTAACTATAATATACCATTCCTTAATCATACATGACATAAACATTACAAAATCACTCGTATAGGTGGTAAAAATGACTAAAATAAGAGTGTGTTACAATGATTGGATGTGTATGATAATTTTATTATATAATGTTAATATAACATTTACTGAATATTTATCATGTATTAATTACGATATATCTTCTTAAAAATAATTATTATACCATCCAAGATGGGTGGTTATGAAAAATGAAATTTGTTGTTCGTGTCAATGATAGTTAGCATGTACGCATGATTAATGATACCATTTATCAATGAATAGAAATAATGATGATATATTAAAAATGATCATTTAAGAATTATATATTTTATATATAAAACTTATGTATTCATAAAATCAACATTGAGATATGGTGATGGAAAAAAAACTGCAACGCATCGTGGAGGAGGTAATCCGTATGTACGCAAAATCTATGTTATTTTATTTCATTATTAAATAGAAAGGACTAAATATTTGTCTTATAATTAATATAATTAACATTTATTATAATAATAATACTTATTTCATAATATTAACAAGGTTAGAAAATAATTTGATAAGGTGAAAAATAAAATAATTGACTAAGAGAAGATAATACTCATGTTGGATGCTTGAGTATTCTCTTAGAAAACTCCTTCAAAGTGAATGCCTTAAGAAAAATTAATGGGAATATAAGATTATGTATATGGGAGAGGGTTTTATGAGGATAAAAAAAATCATATTATAGAGTATGAACTAAATGTTTAAGTGTATGTTGAAAGGGTCGAAGTGATATCCTTTTATAAGAGAATAAAATGGTACTTTTGTAAATAGACAACATTTTTTAATAATTCCATAACACTATTCATGCGTAAATGAATAATAATAATATAAATATTTGATATGGGACAAGATAAGGTTTAAGATCCTATAATCCATTCATTTTGAGATAATGTAAGAGTGATTTAAATATTTTTTTACTTTTAACTTTTACCCAAAATAACTTTTAGAATGGTAATTAATTTTAGACTTAGTAACTAACATTAATGAAAAATTAAAGATTGGATCTTTTTACATAATTTAAACATTATGATTTCAAATTTGAAAATAATTTTAACACATAAATTTTTTAATATTGTGAAAGGTTAAATTTAAAACAAATACACTTAATCGTGTAAAAATAGTTGTTAGAAAAATAACTTTGGATGATTTAAATTTTTATATAAGATATAATTACCTTGGATACTAATGTTAATGAAAAAATTTGATTTATTATAAAAAATAAAAATTAATAGGAATTCAAGGAAAAACAAAACCTAATTTTACCATATAAACACTTAATTAAAGTAAAAGACCGAACATATTATTTTTATTAATTTAACCTTTTATTTTGGGTTAAAAATGTTATAAATAGGATTATAACTTTATAAAATATTTTAAAATTAATAATTTAAATACCTAAATTCATATTTTATAACTTGATTTTTTAATCTTATAGAAAAATATTACATAATGATAAAATCCTAAAATTTATAATTTTTGAAAAACTGTATTTTTCGACTAAAAATCTAAATTTTTGAAAAAAATTCATAATAAGTAAATTTATATATGAAGAAACTAAAAATATATTTTATTTTATAAAATATAAATTCTAAATATTTTAAATTTATATTTGAAAAGAAAATACATAATATAAAGAAAATTTATTTTATTAAAAATAATATTTTTCAATAATAACCCATATTTATTATTTACATTTTTAATATTTAATGGTTTAACATGTTAGAAATTATTATATATTTATTAATAATTTCTCTTAATATGTTGTGGTTTGTTTCTATTGGGTGTGTATGAACCCATGGCACAATAAAAGCATGAAAAATTAGAAATTTTAAATTTTGGGTTTGAGTTCATGTTAAAAACACTAAATCCAGAAAATCCCATTCCCAATTGTTTCAAAGAATCACATGAAATTCAATTTAAGAATGAAAAAAATTGTGAATGGTATCTTGTTTGTTGAGAATATTTGATTTTATTTTCTCACCGTTGATGTGTCATGGCTCAATGGTGCTAGGCTAGGCATTCTCTAGATCATCCACACATGTACCACATCTCCTGGATCATTAGTCCATGATTTCTGAGTTCTTTCATGGGAAATATTTTCAATGTCACTTTGAACACATGAAGAGTGATAACTTAATAAAAAATATTCAAGAAATCCAACATTATTATCCATTTGGTTTCCCTCTTTGAACTTGATATAGAAGACATGAGGGATGAAAATTTTTGAGAATGATGGAGTATACTATTTGAGAGTCTAAAATCCACATATATACTTAGGTTATACTTTCCAAAATTTCACTTTGGTCCATGGAAAGTAATAACCTTAATTTTAGATCCTTGCACACACGTATGACTTAATTAAACTTTTCATAACTATCAGAAATATTTTATCACTCATATATGACACTTTAAAATATTAGGTGATAAAAGAAGAACCAGTAACTCATCCCATAAGATCACCAAATAATTTTAAAAACATTAATGTGTTACATTCATTATTTGAAACATGGAAAATATAATCTAGTTATTTTACTTGAGATAGATCACACTCGATCATTCACTGACCCCACATATGAGACCCACTTCATGATAAACTCATATTCATCTGAATAGATGGAATTTGTGGTTACACTTAGTTTGTGATCTGCTAGGTCCATATCTCTCTAGTAGTGTGTCAAACCCCCATACCATGATAAAATATTAGCAACCCATCATATCCTCTAATCAGATAAGGAATTCCGTTACAATGACTACCTTCTATGAACATGTTCTGTTTAATATAATCTCTTTGTGTCGTCATATCTCATAAAGAATGATGCACACTTGTGTTATCATCCTTTTAATGTTTTATATTTTTTTTCCTTAATAGATAGTCTTAACTTCATGTACCATTTCCTTGGTTTTATTAAGGTACTATCATCCTATTTAACCCAAACCCATGAGATATCACTTCCTCAACTTGGAAGAGATAAATTCTATTTTGATCACTGAATTAATACAATATAACTTAAGAAAAATCCAACACCATCTACCACTCTTTGACTTCAATGTCATGGTTTTTCAATTTCATTCAGTAAGCAATAAAATTTTATACAATGATAATGATATCATGTTTTGAAAACAATACACATTCTTATAGATAAGAACAACCAATGACACACCAAAAATGTGGTGTTTCTATTTGATGGTTTTTCCGCAGGATCTCATTTAATCGAGATCATCATGTGTGAACCTCATGAGAAAAAGTCTCAGTACTTTTGATCCCCCAACACCCGATGGCCATACATAATCTATGTCCTGTTATTATGATGTATTTATACCATATGACATATATTTAAGATTTATTTTTCAGTATCTCTAGGTTCTCATTATATATGGGAAATACTATAAAATTTTGATATAAAATGAAACATAATGAAATTACCATATAAAAAGTGGATGTAGAAGTTTTAACATTATTATGGAAATAATAAACACATGCATATATTAAACTATATACATGTAATGGTAATAATAATATATATAGGATGTGGGTATAAGGAACCCACTCACAACACTCTCACTTGCACTAGATCCAACTGCTAATAAATCTCAACCTTCTAGTTCTCACATGAGTATCATGATTCTCTTGAGATATGTCTTTAGTTATGGGGTATGAAATGTTATCCTTTATAGACACTCTATTAATCAATAATTCACCACTCTGATTAAAACACCTCAAAATATGAAACTTTCAAAGTATATGCTTTGACCTCCGGTATGACCTGGGCTCCTTAGCAAGCGCCATTGCTATAATATTATCACAGTATAATGTAATGGGTTCCATTATATTATGTTAAAAACAAGATATAAAACAAATCTACATATCCAAATTTCTTCCTTAGGTGCATTATAAGACACTATGTACTCTAATTCTACTGTAGAATTGGAAACCACAAACTACTTTGAGCTCCTATAGGTCCCTACACCACTATTCAAGCCAAAGACATAGACTAACTATGATTTCAGATAATCATGATCTATCCGGAAGATAACATCAGTGTATCCCCCATGAATAACTACTCATATCCTCTATATACCATAAAAATATCTTTTATTTATCTCATGTACCTTAGTATAGCTTTTATACCATCCCAATAAAGCTCTATTATATTGTCTTGATATCTTCCCACCATTCATAAAGTGAAGGAAACATCAAACCTAGAACATAGTATGCCATACATGTTAGATCCCTCTTCATAAGCATAAGGTATTCTAGTCATTCCTTTAATCTCATTATGTGTCTATGGAAACATCTTTGTGGATGGATTAATGATACATGACACTAGAAAAATACCCTATTGTATTGTTATTTATTGTATATTTTGAATACCTTTTCAATATATGTAATTTTACTTTTCCCAAGTAGCCTATAAGATCTATCTTTATAGATCTTGACTCCTAGAATATAGGCTGCTTTAATTAAGCCTTTCATGGATAGGCGTTCATTTAACCAATTATTCAATGACAATAAGACTTTCAATTTGTTTCCCATTAACAATATTTCACCAATATATAATACTATAAAAATGATGGCACTCCCAGTAATATTCTTATATACACAAGACTCACATTCATTCTTAATGAAACCAAATTCACATATAACAAAATAAAAACAAACATTTAATGAATCTGATTTTCTCATGTATTATTTTGGAATATTATATGGACTACTTTTGGAGCTAGGCCTAGAGACAATGTGAGATTCTGAGGCCCAGTGTTCCCTGAATTAATTTTTGAAATATATTTAATATATTAATTTCCTTCATTCATAGTTTTACTAAAAAAGTGGACTAAATTCAAATAAAGTCTTTTATTAGAAATCTAAGACTGATGTTGAGTTCAGGGAATGGGTTTTTCCCTAGGCGTGATATAACCTTACACAATGATGGATGTTTGGGTTGGGCACGATTATGGGAGAACAATTAAAAAAATTAAATGATTTAAATAAATTTTCTTACCAAAGGTTTTCTTTAAACACACTATTAAAAGTAGATCTCAGGGTTGGCCGTTAGACCCTAGAAATATAGAGAATCATTTTAGATGGTGTTAGAGTATATTTTTAATACGAAAAACCAATTGATTATGGATCGCTGATCAGTGTGAAATAGAACATGTGGATCTCACTAATGACAGTGATATATGATCATTCCCCACCAGTGACTGATCCAAATCAATGTAGTATGTTGTTTTATTTGTATTTATTCCCATTTTATTTTCCCTATGATAAATGTGAATCAATTGACCAATAGGTTGATTCATGGATCATGCATATTATAGGAAGGGTTTGGATCTAAGCATGAATTTCGAATTAATTACTAATTATTTTATTATCTATTAATTCTCATTTATAAAATAAATGAATTGAGTCCAACATGAACATTGGTTGTGGTGCATTCCTTATGTTTTGGTTGTTCATTTCTTCCCCTGTTTCTTCGTTCATCACAAGAAAATCTATGAGAGGAGAGGATTGTTATCATAGATCCAGGTTAGGATCAATGAAGGGATCACACTATTATTATGGAGATGTTATATTGGGGTTAGATTGGGCCTATGTGGGTGTAGTTCTTGGATGTGCAGTGATAGAGGACATCTGAGGTGATTCCCAAGTGACCGAGATGACTAGAAAATGGATTTCTTGTGATGAATGGGTCTTTTAAACTTAGATCCATGAATTCAAGAATGATTTGTTGTCGAATTAAAGTCTTGAAAAGTAGATAATGACACATGAAATAGATTTATAGGTTCTAGAAATCCCATAAAACATGGAATGTGTTTCGATATTACACAGCGTGTGGAACCCTTAGTGTGGCACTAAGGTTTCCCTGAGAAGCTATGTTTCACAAGACATGTGACCTCTATCACACATTGTGTGACCCTATCTTTTAATCTCCTTATGTACCTAGGAAGGTACATAGGCATGTGAATTACTAGCCATACATGGACACAAACACATCCAGGAGTACACGG
Source organism: Viscum album (assembly GCA_963277665.1). NCBI lineage: Eukaryota > Viridiplantae > Streptophyta > Magnoliopsida > Santalales > Viscaceae > Viscum > Viscum album. The sequence goes on along the minus strand of OY728160.1, from coordinate 2,037,725,460 downwards.
GCTCAGACACACCATTTACTCAAGCATGAACACAGAAACAAACAAGTTCCATTTTACATGGTAAGAAACCAATGCCAATGGGACATTTTATGTACTACTAGTACTCACTATTTACCCCTTCAAAGTTGACTTGGAGCCCTTTACCGCTTTAGTTTTTACAAGTTTCATTAGGGAGTATTCCCTTGATCCATTCCCTAATTGTTAGTATGGAATCACATTCTCTACTTAGGATAGTGATCCATTGAGTGGGAATTATTTGATAGAGTTATTGGAATCCTTCTGTGAGGCCTAGAGTGACATATTTTATCATCATCTTTCCCTAAGTGGATTTCTTGGTATCTTCATGACCAATAGTATATGGGCATTGATCCTTTACTTATAGAGTTATTCTAGATTGAATTGTTAGCATACCCGATGGCATTATGTGTGTTCCTCATCCATGTATCATTATCTTCAGACTTATAGGGTATACTTCTAATGACGAGACCTAATGAGCAGTACATCTCGGATGAATGCCATCAGTGCTTCCTAACTCATGGATTGTGTTCTCCTGGATGAGTGTTATGTTGAATCTTAGAGCATGATCCCTAGACTGGCTTACAATTATGACTATACCTGGAGACAATGTGTCTTATTGAGTATATCTAGATAGTCTTTTTATATGTTGTATATACATATACCTATTTTGAGATAATTTTTATTCTTGTTGTTATATTCTTCGTGATTTCGAGGTTTCCTACTGGTATTGTTATACTCATCCCGAAATAGGATTTTCCTTCAAATTTCATGTGTTGTAAAGATGATCTACCTTTTATGGAGTCTTAGAGGGACCAGGACTAGGTGGATCTTAGGGAGAGAGACTGACCGAGGTGTAATCTAATGGTAAACTTGATAGTATCACCCTTCTATAATTTTAAGTTGGATTTGATTTTAGACTCATTGTGGTGGGACTGTATTTGGCCATTTATTCTTTTGGTACTTTTTTTGTACTCTAATAGTGGGATTTAGATATATGCATTAATGTTTTATTAGTTTTTTACCTTTCAACATTGTATGATCTTGGATATGTGTACATTTATATAGGTACCTAAGGTTATGGTCTCCCATGTGTGAGATACACCTACTCAATGATAGTCACCAGCCCCTGGCATATTGGAGGTGGGACTGAGGTAGTTGTGGCATAGGCCCCATTGGGATGGGCCGTGAAAGAGTGGTATCAAAGGATTCAGTTATACCATAGGACCAATTTCTATGAAACTAATTTAAGGAAATAGTATTATGTGGTTTTAGATTGGATTTTAGGACATAGACTCCAGTGTTGGTGCAGTGGTTAGTGTATCCATACACTAGGACTTGGATCACCCGGCTTTCGACCTAGTACATGTCGACACTGGTTGGTGAGAATTTTTTTTATATGCATCATATAAGAATAGATTGTGATTTCCATGTCCTTCTTGAGTTATATTTATAGATATAATCATTGAACATAATATATCTTTTCTATTTCAGGATACCTCTACTATGTATTCCAGATAGGATTCAACATACGGATTTGGTGGATGATCCCCTATGTGATGAGGCATCGATACAAGAACCTGTTTGGGAGGTGTTACATGTAGGTGGTGCACCCGTTATAACACCACCTATTAAGTATAATATGGTACCTACATTACTAGTAGATGAGGTTTATAGGTTGAACATGCATCACGATTTTGAGCGACAGTGACCCATTAGGTTCCAAGGTTAGCCTAACAAATTGGTGACTGAGGATTATCTTGAGGTAGTGATGAAAATTTTCCATCTTTTCTGAAAAAAAGATCATAAGTTAGTATTGGAAGTGAGCATTATCCTAGGATTTATAGGATAATACTAAGGTTTATTGACCAATTTGTATGATGAGGTGACTCTAGAAAGGTCATATTTTCAGTGAATTTTTATATAAGAGTTATATCCAACTATGTTGAGGTCTGTGCGAATCCAGGATCTTCTATAGATTCAGTAGGGATTTACGACAATGGTTGAGTATTCATTGTGGTTCACCAACATCTCTAGGTGCTCGATTGATATGGTTCGTTATTAGTTCATTCGTTCTTAGACCATCGAGCAAGTATTTTGAAGAGATATCTAATCCATTGTTATAACTCGATGCATTGCTACCTTTGTTGGGCTACTAAGTAGTGATTTGGCGATTGAGAGATTATTGGATAAGTAAAACCAGATAGTTGTTGCCGGTAATGGGAACTCAGGAGTAGATCCGTCAATAGTAGGGAGATGGTGTAACTCTCAGGGACTTGGATGTGTGAGAGATTTAGGAGGTGACCCTAGGATAGAGGTTCTATAGTTTAGGGATCACATGATGGGTTTAGTTTGACTAATTATAGGTGGTGATACTCTTGTGATTGCATGATAAATCTTGTGTGAGATTTTCTAGCCCACTGTATGACTAATAGGGATTCATTGGATGGTCTGCCTAGCTAGAGGTAGAAATAGGAGCAGATAGGACCACATGGTGGAGGACATGGAATGAGAGTTTGGAGAGAAGATGGAGGTGATAGGCTCTTCAAATTTTTACCACCACCACCCTAGGTGGTCCATGCCATGCACATGTAGCTAGAGAACATGGGTAGGGATATCTGTAGCAGTTGGGGATTATGAAATAGAGGCTCCAAGGATGATACAAGGTATGATCCATTTCTTTTATACCGTAGCCGCGTTACTATAAAATCAGGTGATGTTCATTATTTTATTTCCACAAATCGGGTTCGAGGCTTATAGATTCTAGTTGAGCCTTTGGCTCGACCCTTTCACCTGGAGACTCCTACAGTATGTGACTTAATTATCACACACTCTATCCTATAGTGTGACTTGACTCATGGAGGTGAGAGTTTCGGTTGGTATCTCTTTGTAGCAGCGATGAGGATTTGGAATTTCATATGAGGTATGGACTAGTTATCTATAATTCATTCCAAGATAGAATATTTTAGGTGAAGGATACAATGTGTCCATGATGATGGGACTAGGTTTTACTTTGTGGGTGAAAAAGAAACCCATGAAGTGCAGGGTATACTCATGTATAGGAAGGTGAACCTGATTACTAATCGGTTAGCTAGTATGACCCTAGGTGTAGTAGATTTTATGAGTTTCTAGTTACCTATAGTGGTGGTAGAGTATGAGGACTTAATTCTTGTGGACATTTTACGCTTACCTCCCCACTAAGAGATAGACTTCTACATAGATCTACACCCTAATAAAACCCTAATATCTACACCATCATATAAGATGGATCCCATAGATCTTCTTGAGATGAGGGTGTTGTTTGAGGACTTATAGAAGAAGGGATTTGTTAGACCCAGTGTTTCATCCTATACATCCCCCGTGTAGTTCCCCAAGAATGTGAACATGAGCATGAGGTTATGTGTGGACTACCATCACCAAAAATAGGTGACCATAAAGAAAAAGAATCCAGTACTAAGGATTTATGACCTATTTGATCAGTTGAGAGTGGTAAATGGTTCTCAGATATTGACCTCAGATCAGGCTATCACTAGTTGTGAGTACGATATAGGGATATATCAATAAAAACATTCAAATGTCTCTTTAGTTATTATGAGTACATGGTTATGCCCTTAGGGGTGAATAATTCCCCATAAGTGTTCATGAGACTAATGAATCTGATATTTTGGTTTTTCGTTAGACCAGTTTATGGTAGAATTCATTGATGATATCCTGGAAAACTTTCTATCCGAGGTGGAGCATGTGAGACAGTTGAGGATAGTTATAAACATACTCCAAGGGGTCCAACCTTTTGGGATTCTCTTGAAGTACCAGTTATAGATTCATGATTTACAGTTTCTTGATTATGTTATCTTAGAAGATGGTGTAAAAGTGGGTCCAGTGAAGGTTGAGGAAGTGTAATCTTGGGAGCCACCTAAGAACGCGATGGACGTAAGGAGATTCTGTATGTTGGCAGGCTAATATTAGAGATTTATACGTGATTTATCATGGATATCATCTCCATTGTCTTCTTTTACTAGAATGGTAAAGCCTTTCATATGGGAAGAGAGGTTCCATCATTCTTTCCAATAGTTTTGATTTATATTGAAGAGTGATCCAATATTGAGATTTCCAGAGGATGGGGTCAAGTACATAGTGTTCTACGATACATTGGGAACTAGTATTGGTTGTGTTCTAATGTAGATTTAGTTGGTGATTACATATAGTTCATATTAGTTGACATCACGTGATCAGAACTACATGAACCATGATATTGAGTTAGTAGTAGTAGTATTCACAATGAATATGTCGCGACACTACCTTATGGGTGAGCGGTTTATCATCTATTCTAGCAACAAGATCCTTAAGTATATATTCCATCAAAAGGATCTAAACATGTTCTAGAGGTGATGTCTAGAGTTCCTCTAGGATTATGACTTCTAAATTTTCTATAATCATGGGAAGGGAAACGTGGCAACAGATTCTATCAGTAGGAGATCTTGTTCATAGTTTCTAAGGATTAAAAGTATTTTACCTCATTGCATATAACCTCTGTGTGTGGGGATAAAGCAGCTTGTCTCTAGTTGATGGATATTACCCCACCAATTTTACAATGAGTTAGGGAGGAACCACTTGGGGATACCTATTGTGAGACCCTACATACATAGATACTCAATGGGCATGCTCTTGATGGATTTTATAAAGGCGGGGATCATGATGATCTTGTCAGAGGATGCACAATGGTACCCATGATGTTTTGGGAGGAGGTTCTAAGAGTGATTCATACATATAATTTGGAGGTACATCTAGGTGTGAAAAAGATACACTAGGACCTTTGATACCAATTTTGGTGGCCAAGGATGAAGAAGGGAGTTGTATATTTTGCCTCTCGATGTCTTACTTGTTAAAAAGTGAAGGCTGAGCACCAGGTTCTAGAAGTTTTTTCTTAACTCCTAGAGGTTCCATAGTGGAAGTGGTATGGGATATCCATAGAATTAATTATGGGGTTACCATGTACAACCAGGGTACATGATTCCATCTAGGTTAATGTAGACTAACTCACAAATACATCCCACTTTCTAGTTATTTAAGTGAAGTGTTCAACATAGATCTTGGGATGCCTATATGTGTCGGAGATTTTTGGAATCCATGGAGTTCCCATGATGTTCATTTCTAACCATGATGTTCACTTCACATCTCAGTTATGAAAGGGATTATATGATGCTTTTGGGACTCATCTTCATTTTAGCATGACTTTTCAACTCTAGACTGATGACCAGAATGAGTAGACTATTTAGGTCTAGGAGGAAATTTTGTGGGATCTCATTTTTGACTTTGGCTATATTTGTGGGGGTGGGGGGATCACCAAAAATTGGTGGAGTTTTCATTAAACAATATCTACCACTCCACCATCGACATGACACCATTCAAGGCCTTGTATGTGAGACCATAAATGTGAACACTATTCAAGATAAATCCATGAGAGTCAACACTTATGGGACTAGAGTTGGTGAATTCAACTATAGAGAATGTGTAGATCATCTAGGAGTGGATGGAGACTACATAGAGCCATTAAAAGTCCTATAATGACCAATTATGGAGGTATTTGTAGTTCGGGAAGGAAGACAATTTGTTCCTTTGGGGTTCACCTCTATACGGATTACATATATTTGGATGGGGAGGAAGTCTATCTTCAAGATTAATTTACCCTTTAAAGATTCTATATATATTTGGAGAGGTGGTTTTCATCTTAGATCTTCCGCCATTGTAAGGCCCCAGCCTTAAACCTTACTTAATCTTGAGTTATTACAAGATTACACATTGAGGATCTTTTCAGGTTTAGAGTTTTAGAGAATTAGATCATGAAACTTGCATTACATTCCACATTTAAACAAAGTGGTTACATAAAAGACAGTATTCATTCTTCCCATCAACGGTAACATATTGAAAATAAAACATGGATCCTTTATTGACACATCCTTGACACTATCATCACATCATGTACATTTCCCTTGACCTGTGAAAAACATTTCAAAAACTTGGGATGAGCATAAAAAGATCAGTAAGGGTTATAAAAATATGGAAAGGAAACATGAGTTCATATATACATAAGAATGAAATCATACTTTACCCATAAAACATAGGCACTTTAACATACCTCATAAAACCATGAATAAATCATAGAAATCATAAGACATAAAGGTAACATGAGGCATTCATAACATTCTTACGTATGGAGTAACCCTCTTGGTTACGTTTGGAATACCCATCACAGTATATTCCCTAAATCTCTTCGGAGAAACCTTAACGTTTCACTCCTTCGTGTTACCCAATGCATTGGAGAGCTATATCGGGCTCACCCGCCCTTAGTTTATCACGGAACCACCTGTCTTCATAATAATGCCCAAGAACCTCAACATAATCGTATCACATAAAACATGCATAAAAGAAACATAACATTTCCACCTTTCAATCACAAGATATCAATACAACACATTGATATAAAAACATTATGAAAACCATTTTCAATACCAAAATAAAAGAAAATTAAAACATGGTATTTATTTTTCTTTTAAAAAGAAGGTATGTCTTGTAGAGGAAGCCGAAACTCAAATAATATTCACGGCGGCCGAGAAGTCGTTGTCGCCGCAAACGTATGAAAAAAACATTCCCTTTTGTCGTTTAGTTAATGATTCGTATAAAAAAATATTCCTTTTGAATAAACTTAAAAGTCAAAGGGGTTTATACACCTTATAAAAGAAGGTTGTGTATAAAACAAAATATTCCTCAATGAAAGGAGATTGAGACGAAGTCCCATACAAAGACGGTATCCTTGGTTTAAGGATAAATCAATTACATAATTATGTGTGAAAAATGAATACACCAAATATAAGTGGATATTAAGTGTAAAATAATCAAAGGTCATTCACACATATTCAAAGGATGACATATTCAATAGCTACATGTTGAACCCAAAGAAATCGAAATTGGGTTAAGAAGTTCCCTTGACAGCCTAACGACGTCACATCAAAATGAGTTGATGAGAGATAAAAAGTGTATCTCATCACTTGGACATAAAATTTACATCAATAAGTATATATGAGAACATATCCCAACATAAAAATATGTAAATTAAAATACCCAACAAAAAAGTCTTTTAAAAAAAGGAGGGTGAAAGGTTCCTTTACTGACTTGGGTATCTTTCAAAACATACACCCCATGAAAGAAGGACAATAAATCATTGATGTAAATACTCATAAAAGAAAGTATATTACACAAAGAGTAGAATAATGGGCAGTACATACACCACTCAAAGGAAATTGTGGCAAATGCAGCATAAATCTCACGGGAATAAAAGTGAGATGAAAAATCCCTTACGAAAACTCAGCATCCTAACGGCGCCACATAAAACTTCCAAAATGGATTGATGAGAGAGAATAGGGTCTCTCATCACATGAAGATAAAAATTAAAGTAAGTGTCATATAAAATAACATCCCAATAACAAGAAAGATGAGCTTTATATGGAATTCCATAAAAGAGTTTACTTAAAAAGAAAGAGAGGAGTTAGATCCCTTACCTCGGGTCCGACTTGACTCAATCGTTCTTTAACGTCCTGAATAATAAACTTGAGTTAATTTCTACTTGATTAAGAACACTTTTAAAGTTAATTATTCCTTTTATATCACTTATTGCCATGTTATAAACATTATGTAACCATTTAAGTTAATAATGTTTGTTTTGTCGATATTTGGTTCTTAAGTCGAAAGTGGACTTCTTACAATTACATGTTGTTCGTGTGGTCAAAGGTTATTTATATCCAGAATGACATTCCTGATTTGGATATAATATATATCATATATATCCAGCATATACATGTATTTATAATATTACATAATCATTTAGAGGTTATAAATGAAATGCACCGTTCATGGAGACGGTAAGCCGTACATACGCATGAACGCTAATTTCATTTCATTGTCATATTAATGGAATTAAAACTAAATGAGAGGTATGTATATTTTATTTCCATAATTATATTCATCATTTAGATATATCATTCATTATATATATCCATTATATAAATTTACTTTTAATAGTACATTACATTTGGGGGTAAAAAATGAAATGCACCGTTCATGGAGATGGTAAGCCGTACGTACGCATGAACGCTACTTTCATTTCTATCTCATACTTTAATGGAAAGAAATAATAATGATATAGAGGTATACTATAATTCCAGTATAACATCATATATAATAACTTTAAATCCATCCTTTACACATCCCACATATGGCATTAACGAATCACATCACTTTGAGGGGGCGGTAGTCCGCACTTCCTTAAATGAAGATATCGTGTTTACCCATAATGGAAACCATAAAGTTGTGCCCAAAATGAAAAATACTGAAGATTAAGGAAATAATAAACATATTATATATCATATATAAAAATAGTGACATCATAATGGCCACCTTTTAAGGTGTTAAATGATTATTGAACAATCATCATTTCGGGAGGTAGAATTTCGCCATCCACGGAAACCGTATGTTCTTTAACCATTTGATGTAGTTGTGTGAGAGTGTAGCTCGAATAAATGTTATAAAAACATACTAGTATATTGAATATACTGGTGTTGTTACAAAATAAGTAAATAAAAAGAGTTTAGGGGGTTGGAGAATCAAAATAAAACAAATGAACAAGAGAGAATGAATTACCTTTAAAAGTGTAACTCCTTTTGATTTGAGCCTAAAGGATTATTTTGAAAGAATTATGCCCAAATGGAATCCTCTAGGATGAGGAGAAATATGTGGAGAGATTAAATGGTCAGGGGATGGCCGAGCCAAAGGCTTGAGGAGTGTGTGAATCGAGGTAGAGGTGGGGGCCTTTTATAAGAGGAGAGGAGGGGAAATTTTAAAAATCATGAAACTATTATTTTATTTTCAAAATTGTTTCGAATTTCTAAGGCCCACATTGATATATTTAGAAGATAAGATGATAAGTCTTAGAAATATTCCCATCCAATAGTTTTTGGACAAGTGTAGGTCTTAGATTTTATATTATCGTTTCATTTTATTTAAACTGTTCATTAATGAGGTCATCGTTGCATCATCATGATGTCATAATTAAATTAATTTATTTAATGTCTAAAAATTATAACAAAAATATCCTGATGTAGGAAATCTTTTTATCTTTCCAAAGAGTATTTATAGACAAAAATATGATCAGTATAACCCCTTCTAAAAATTGTTTTAGTAAAACAGTTTATGTTAGTGTCATTTTCACCTTTATTTAAAAAAAGGCATTAAAGTCATTATCTCACCCAAGAGGCTCCATAGGGTCCCCTAAATCGACCCATGGGTTTTATTGGTCGTCCATGACTCATCCAATAGGGGTAGGACAAGTGTAATGGTGTTTTCATATTTTTATAATATCATTTTTACCTTAAATCACACTAATTACCTCTAATCGCGATTAATGAAAAAAAGTTACTATTCACCAAAAAATTATTTTCATCCCATTGAACCAAATTTTACATAATAATGACAACCATGTATGTAGGATTTTCAAAATTCAATACACATTAGTGTTAAACTTTCATTTAACTGAAAAATCAGTTTGTTTGATTAACACTTAGTGGTTTCACTATTCATCAAAAATTGGAGTTTTTCAGAAAATTACCAAAAATTCACTCTAAGCTATATTCGATATTCCTAATTCAAAAATGATGTTTATATTACCTAATTCAAATAATATAAGTATAATTTATTAATTTAATAATTAACTCCCGCTGTCAAAACAAATAGCGTGTTTTTAAGAAACAATATATATCAAAAGATTGATATTTGTTTATGTCGAATTTCAAAGTGAAATTAATTCCAAAGTCCACCATTGAATCAAATGGTAAAAATATTTTATGGTTCACTTTAAAACCAATTCAAAAGATAATCTAATCATATAAATAAATTAGATTAAAAGAGGTTTTGAATTAAAATACAACATTTTCCACTTATTCATAAAAAATGAAATTTATCGGAAGAATAACAAAAACATACACAAAGTAAATTTTGATGTCCCAATTATAAAGAAGGATTTTATTTGGTCCAAAATAATGTATAAGAGTGACCAAAACTATATTTAAAGAGGGTTCTCCTTCAAAAGGCGATAAATGAACCATTTAGTGAATATTAATGTACTTATGTATAAAATTGAATTCCTTTCTTATTTTAAGCCTTTATCTTTTATTGGATAAATGTAGAAAAATATATATTCGTATTTTAGTTATTTCTATTCATTACTGCCAGTACAACAGCTACGTGTTAACTACCATTTGAAATTATATTATTAGCGTGTAACGTAAGATTTCAAAGAAACTCATTGTTGCGTATTGGTACGCCATCGAGCATAGCATCCCCTTTAAAGTAATATTAATATTTGATTCAAAAATATGGATAAATATAAAGATTTCATATTTTTTATTTACCTGGGGTGTTACATCCTTCCACCCTTTTTGGGAATTGCGTCCTCACAATTTTTAAAATTGAGCTTGGAAACATCCTCGAAAGTCCCACATCAGAACAAGAGTTGGTAAAACAATCAGTTTAAAATAAAGGAAGATAAGTACAGAGGTCACCCGAGTTAACCCATATGTAGAAAAACATGGACATGGAAGAAAAAGAAAAGGGTCATGTTCTTGAGGGAGAGTGATAGAAAACATGTGTAGGAGAAAGTTAACCACAAGAAAATCACAAACTTGTGATCGGTTAAACGGTATTCGATTCCCCAGTAGGAAAAGTTAATAGAAAACATTTTTGTTTTAAGTTACTTTTTATTGAGGAATTTATTCATAAGGAAACATAATCACTTATCATTTTGACTTTCAACTTTTATTATATTCCTTACACAAAATCATATTTTCTCCAAAAGACGAGTATTTAGGAAGCCTTGTTCACATTAAGAGTACTATAATAAACTTCTAGAGAATAACCTAATCCACAAAAGAGAACTATATACTTTCCATGTCTTTAGAATTTAACCAAAACCAAAACCAAAAAAGTTAATACAAGATCAGATAATCCATAAAAGGATAACCCATTCAAAATAAAATGTATGCTTAATCTCCAAAATTTGTCCAACAAAACCCAAAGTTCAACGAGGACCATCCGATAAACAATTTGTCCATAAAATTCTTCAAAGTAATCCAAACTAAGATTGAAACCCAAATATTTGAAGGATTTAGTCACATACTCTTCCAAGTTAAATCGTAACATTTATCTCCAAACAACATCAGTTGCTCTTAATGTCTCGTATTGAAAAGTAATTAACCTAATCACATATCCTCCATGATAGGTTAATAAATTTCCATAGATAACCCAAAATCAACTTACTCTTAATTCATAAAATCATATAACTAAAAAGAATCAGTCAAACAAACCAGGGAATTCACGTAGTCCAGTGGTAGGAGATAAATACCAGTTGCACTTTGGTTGTGGGTTCGATTCCCGCATCTTTGTCCGACGCGACGGGTAGTCACACGATCTTCATGTTGTCCTCTTTCCAAAACTATATAATTCTCAAATCATTCCCCAAAAAGGGATAAAATCATCAAAAATAACCATAACATAATTTAACCTTAATTTTATCCCATGCCTTTCACTTCAATCATAACATATAGTAACCCATAATTACCTCAAAAGTAAGGATCATATAAACCCAAATGGTTCTTTATAACTATGTCCACAAAAGAAAGATAAATATTCCTTGAATAAAATTTGCCTATATTAAACATCAGGGTTACACATAATATAAAAAGTCTTCTAATGTAACCCCATCATCAAAAGAGACTTAATACTCTTAAGAATTTCACCATAACTCTTGAAGCCCTTATTTGTTGACATCTTACTCATTCAACATTCTTCATGATCTATTAAACATTCCTTTCCAACTTATTCTGAAATACCTCTTTCCTACAAACAAAATCATGAATCATATCCTAAGATTCCAAAATAGGAAAACAATAGTCATGAAATAATACATACCTTTGATTGGTCATTGTCAGTTTCTTCATCCTCAATCGGAATGGAATTAGGTATTGGTAAATGAACATTTGTACGCTCTTGGTGATCCCATTCACGAAACTTATTCATAGGACATGTGTTTTCATAATGACCATGCACACCACATTTAAAACATTCAATTGATCCCTCAAAAAGAACATCTTTCCCTTTCCTCGAGTCAACTGGATACTTCCTTTTTCCATGGCAGGTTCTTGCTTTATGACCTTCATTTCCACATTTATAGCATATTTATGTCCCTTTGAAACATTTTCCTAGGTGTTTCTTTCCACATCTTTGACACATAGGTTTTTGAACACACTTACCTTTATGATTATTACCTGTACTTCCGTAGGGATTTGTTTCTCGCATATATGATTCCTTAGAGAAATCACAAAGGTTTAGGTGGTCAATCATGACTCCAGATAGTTGATTGAGAATAATCACAAGAGTTCTCATTGAAGCTCCCATATCATTCAGTTGCTAGATCAAAAAACTGTCACAGTTTCCTTCACATCCATTGTTACTTTGGTGCCTGCTAGATCCAGCCATTTACTAAAACCAAAATGGTCAATGTGAGTATATAAAAAAAACCATCATGTACTAATGAGGAATATAAACACTAAGATATACTTACTCATTCACTTTATCTAAAACTAGGACTCTTTCTGAAATCCTAACCATTATGGTAATGCCACTTATGCTTAAAGAATACCCTAACCTCTAAAGTTATCTAAACCGACCTTTGATACCAACTGTAAGGCCCCAGCCTTAAACCTTACTTAATCTTGAGTTATTACAAGATTACACATTGAGGATCTTTTCAGGTTTAGAGTTTTAGAGAATTAGATCATGAAACTTGCATTACATTCCACATTTAAACAAAGTGGTTACATAAAAGACAATATTCATTCTTCCCATCAATGGTAACATATTGAAAATAAAATATAGATTCTTTCTTGACACATCCTTGACACTATCATCACATCATGTACCTTTCCCTTTACCTGTGAAAAACATTTCAAAAACATGGGATGAGCATAAAAAGCTCAGTAAGGGTTATAAAAATATGGAAAGGAAACATGAGTTCATATATACATAAGAATGAAATCATACTTTACCCATAAAACATAGGCACTTTAACATACCTCATCAAACCATGAATAAATCATATAAATCATAAGACATAAAGGTAACTTGAGGCATTCATAACATTCTTACGTAGGGAGTAACCCTCTTGGTTATGTTTTGAATACTCATCACAGTATATTCCCTAAATCTCTTCGGAGAAACCTTAAAGTTTCACTCCTTCAGGTTACCCAATGCATTGGAGAGCTATATCGGGCTCACCCGCCCTTAGTTTATCACGGAACCACCCATCTTCATAATAATGCCCAAGAACCTCAACATAATCGTATCACATAAAACATGCATAAAGGAAACATAACATTTCCACCTTTCAATCACAAGATATCAATAAAACACATTGATATAAAAACATTATGAAAACCATTTTCAATACCAAAATAAAAGAAAATTAAAACATGGCATTTATTTTTCTTTTAAAAAGAAGGTATGTCTTATAGAGGAAGCCGAAACTCAAATAATATTCATGGTGGCAGAGAAGTCGTTGTCGCCGCATACGTACGAAAAAAACATTCCCTTTTTTCATTTATTAAATGCTTCGTATAAAAAAATATTCCTTTTGAATAAACTTAAAAGTCAAAGGGGTTTATACACCGTATAAAAGAAGGTTGTGTATAAAACAAAATATGCCTCAATGAAAGGAGATTGAGACGAAGTCCCATACAAAGACGGTATCCTTGGTTTAAGGATAAATCAATTACATAATTATGTGTGACAAATGAATACACCAAATATAAGTGGATATGAAGTGTAAAATAATCAAAGGTCATTCACACATATTCAAAGGATGACATATTCAATAACTACATGTTGAACCCAACGAAATCGAAATTGGGTTAAGAAGTTCCCTTGACAGCCTAACGGTGTCACATCAAAATGAGTTGATGAGAGATAAAAAGTGTATCTCATCACTTGGACATAAAATTTACATCAATATGGATATATGAGAACATATCCCAACATAAAAATATGTAAATTAAAAGAGCCAACAAAAGAAGTCTTTTAAAAAAAGGAGGGTGAAAGGTTCCTTTACCGACTTGGGTATCTTTCAAAAAATACACCCCATGAAAGAAAGACAATAAATAATTGATGTAAATACTCATAAACGAAATTATATTTCACAAAGAGTAGAATAATGGGCATTACATACACCACTCAAAGGAAATTTTGGCAAATGTAGCATAAATCTCACGGGAATAAAAGTGAGATGAAAAATCCCTTACGAAAACTCGGCAGCCTAACGGCGCCACATAAAACTTCCAAAATGGATTGATGAGAGACAATAGGGTCTCTCATCACATGAAAATAAAAATTAAAGTAAGTTTCATATAAAATAACATCCCAACAACAAGAAATATGAGCTTTAGAGGGAATGACATAAAAGGGTGTACTTAAAAAGAAAGAGAGGAGTAAGATCCCTTACCTCGAGTCCGACTTGACTCGATCGTTCTTTAACGTACTGAATAATAAACTTGAGTTAATTTCTACTTGATTAAGAAACTTTTTAAAGTTAATTATTCCTTTTATATCACTTATTGCCATGTTATAAACTTTATGTAACCATTTAAGTTAATAATGTTTGTTTTGTCGATATTTGGTTCTTAAGTCGAAAGTGGACTTCTTACAATTACATGTTGTTCGTGTGGTCAAAGGTTCTTTATATCCAGAATGACATTCCTGATTTGGATATCATATATATCATATATATCCAGCATATACATGTATTTATAATATTACATAATCATTTAGAGTTAAGAAATGAAATGCACCGTTCATGGAGACGGTAAGTCGTACGTACGCATGAACGCTACTTTCATTTCATTGTCATATTAATGGAATTAAAACTAAATGAGTGGTATGTATATTTTAATTCCAGAATTATATTTATCATTTAGATATATAATTAATTATATATATCCATTATATAAATGTACTTTTAATAGTACATTACATTTTGGGGTAAGAAATGAAATGCACCGTTCATGGAGACGGTAAGCCGTACGTACGCATGAACGCTACTTTCATTTCTATATCATAATTTAATGTAAAGAAATAATAATTATATAGAGGTATATTATAATTTCAGTATAAAATCATATATAATAACTTTAAATCCATCCTTTACACGTCCCACATATGGCATTAACGAATCACATCACTTTGAGGGGGCGGTAGTCCGCACTTCTTTAAATGAAGATATCATGTTTACCCATAATGGAAACCATAAAGGTATGACCAAAATGAAAAATACAGAAGCTTAAGGAAAAACTAAACATATTATATATCATATATAAAAATAGTGACATCATAATGGCCACCTTTTAAGGTGTTAAATGAGTATTGAACAATCATCGTTTCGGGAGGCAGACTTTCGCCATCCACGGAAACCGTATGTTCTTTAACCATTTGATGTAGTTGTGTGAGAGTGTAGCTTGAAAAAATCTTATAACAAAATCCTAGTATATTTAATATACTGGTGTTGTTACAAAAGTAGTAAATAAAAATAGTTTAGGGGGTTGGAGAAGCAAAATAAAACAAATGAACATGAGAGAATGAATTACCTTTAAAAGTGTAACTCCTTTTGATTTGAGCCTAAAGGCTTACTTTGAAAGGATTCTGCCCAAAGGGAATCCCCTAGGATGAGGAGAGGGATGTGGAGAGAGCAAATGGGCTGGGGAAGGCCGATACAAAGGCTTGAGGAGTGTGTGAAATGAGGTAGAGGTGGGGGCCTTTTATAAGAGGAGAGGAAGGGCACTTTTGGTAATCATGAAACTATTATTTTATTTTCAAAAGTGTTTCGAATTTCTAAGGTCCCACATTGATATATTTCGAAGATAAGATGATAAGTCTTTGAAATATTTCCATCCAATAGTTTTTGGACAAGTTTAGGTCTTATATTTTATATTATCGTTTCATTTTATTTAAACTGTTCATTAATGAGGTCATCGTTGCATCATCATGATGTGATAATTAAATTAATTTATTTAATGTATAAAAATTATAAAAAAATATCTTTATGTAGGAAATATTGTTATCTTTCCAAAGAGTATTTATAGTCAAAAATATGATCATTATAACCCCTTCTAAAAATTGTTTTAGTAAAACAATTTATGTTAGTGTCATTTTCACCTTTATTTAAAAAAAGGCATTAAAGTCATTATCTCACCCCAAGAGGCTCCATAGGGTCCCCTAAATCAACCCATGGGTTGTATTGGTAGGCCCTGACTAATCCAATAGGGGTAGGACAAGTTTCATGGTGTTTTCATATTTTTATAATATCATTTTACCTTAAATTACTCTAATTACCTCTAATCGTGATTAATGAAAAAAAGTTACTATTCACCAAAAACTTATTTTCATCCCATTGAACCACATTTTACATACTAATGACAACCATGTATGTCGGATTTTCAAAATTCAATACACATTAGTGGTAAACTTTCATTTAACTGAAAAATCAGTTTGCTTGATTACCACTTAGTGGTTTCACTATTCATCAAAAATTGGAGTTTTTCAGAAAATTACCAAAAATTCACTCTAAGCTATATTCGATATTCCGAATTCAAAAATGATTTTTATATTACCTAATTCAAAGAATATAAGTATAATTGATTAATTTAATAATTAACTCCTGCTGTCAAAACAAATAGCGTGTTTTTAAGAAACAATATATATCAAAAGATTGATATTTGTTTATGTCGAATTTCAAAGTGAAATTAATTCCAAAGTCCACCATTGAATCAAATGGTAAAAATATTTTATGGTTTCACTTTAAAACCAATTAAAAAGATAATATAATCATATAAATAAATTATATTAAAAGAGGTTTTGAATTAAAATACAACATTTTTCACTTATTCATAAAAAATGAACTTTATCGGAAGAATAACAAAAACATACACAAAGTAAATTTTGATGTCCCAATTATAAAGAAGGATTTTATTTGGTCCAAAAGAATGTATAAGAGCGACCAAAACTATATTTAAAGAGGGTTCTCCATCAAAAGGCGATAAATGAACCTTTTAGTGAATATTAATGTATTTATGTATAAAATTGAATTCCTTTCTTATTTTAAGCCTTTATCTTTTATTGGATAAATGTAAAAACATATATATTCGTATTTTAGTTATTTATATTCATTCCTTCCAGTACAATGGCTACGTGTTAACTACCATTTGAAATTATATTATTAGCGTGTAACGTAAGATTTTAAAGAAACTCATTGTTGCGTATTGGGTACGCCATCGAGCATAACATCCCCTTTAAAGTAATATTAATATTTGATTAAAAAATATGGATAAATATAAAGATGTCATATTCTTTATTTACCTGGGGCGTTAAAGCCATATTTGGACTGGGTACACAATTCCTTCCATGCGTCATAGATGAGGAGGTACAATCACAATCCTTAATATGTCATCGAATGAGGTGAGATGGACATTGAGGATGGAGATACCTTTGTTGAGTACCTGGTTGAGATCAAAGATCATGTGGAGAAGATCGTTTATGAGAAATTGATTATCCTAGTGCATGTGTGGTGGAAACACATAAATCTTCATGTCAGTATCTCGGAGAAAAAGACTCAGATGCTTGCTCAGTATCCACATCCATTTTTTAATCCTTATATTTGGATTTACAGAATATAAAGAATAAGGAAGGGAGAATGTAACTGCTCTGATTTTCCATGTATTTTCTTGGAATATTATAAGGATTATTTTCGAAGCTAGGTGAAAAGACGGTGTGAGACTCTAAGGCCCGGTGTACCCAGGATTAATTTCTGAAATATATTAAATATTCTAAATACACGTGCACATAGTTTTCCTAAAAATTATAGTAACTTCTAAATGGAGGCTCAGATCAGAAATATGAGGCCTCTTTTGTGCTTAGAGTGTGATTTTTACCCTAGGGGAAACATCACCTTGGAGTGTGTCAGACGTTCGGGTTGGGCGCAGTCGGGGGGGGGGGATAATTAAAAAAATTAATTGATTTAAATTAATATATTTAATTTATTTTTTAACCTGAGGTTGTCTATAAATACACAGTAATAAAAAGATCTCAAGGTTGGATTCTAAACCATTGAGATCTAGAGAACCATTGGAGAGAGCATTGAATGATCTTTCTTATATAAACAACCACTAGACTCTAGATCATATATTGGTGTGAAACAGAATAGGTGGATCTCACCAAAAATAGTGATGCACAATCATTAATCACCATCATCTGATCCAAATTGAGGTAGGATTTTTTTTTATTTTTTTATTATCGGTTTATTATTCCTATGATGAATGAGAATCAATCAAACAACAGATTGATTCACATATCATAAATATTGTAGGGATGTGTTAGATCTATCCAAGAATCAGGAACTGGATTGTGATTATTTTTCAATCTCTTAATTATCCATTTTAACATCAAGGAATCAAGGCCAACACACAAATTGACTGAGGTTTTATTTTCATGATTATGGTTGTGCATTTCTTCCCATGTTTCTTTGTTCATCCCAGGAAAATAAATTGGTCCACGGTTCGAAAAATACAAGATAAATAACAGATACACACTCCTTCCTTAGTGAAATGGATTTTTATCATAGGTCCATGTTTGTATCAATGAAGGGATTGAGCTACGATGTATGAGAAAATGGATTGCGACCAGATTAGGCATACACAGGTGCAGTTATTAGACATGTGGAAATGGAGGACCTATAATGAAATTCTGGATTGACCGAGATGGTTGAAAAATAGATTTATATAAATGAACTTGTCCATTAAACTCAAATAAGCTTATTTTGGTGTGATTCATGAATGGATTTAAGGCTGGTGGAGTACAATGTTTGAAATCTATCTATGGGTTCTGAAAAATCCCACAGAACAAGGTGTGTAATCTAGGATTACACGACATGTGAGACCCTTGGTCCATGGCTAGGGTTTTCATGAGAAGTTAAGTATCATGGGGCATGTGACCCCTATCACACGGTGTTTGAACATATCTTGGTAGCTCGACATGTACCTATGAAGGTACTTGGGTAGGGGCATGAGCATAAATATCCTTACATGAGCACGAATGGCTGGACACATACACGACCTGGAGCACATGGGCTTAGACACACCATTTACTCAGGCACAAACATAGACATAGATAGAGTCATGGGACCTATTACATGGGTTGAACCATTTGTTGATGGGACATTCCATGTAATACTAGTAAACATCGTGTACCACTTAAAATTTATTTTGGAAACCTTTTCCTCTTAAGTTTAGACAAGTTTCATTAGGGATCATTCCCTTGATCTATTCCTTGATGAATTGTATAGAATCACAACCCACACATATGATATTGATCCCTTTAATATGAATTCTTGGATAGAGTTATTGGAATCCTTCCACGACCCCTAGATTGAGACCCTCTATCATCATATTCCCCTAGGTGGAGTTCTTGGTATTGTCATGACCAACACTAAATGGGATTCAATCCTCTACTTAGTGGGTTATTCCAGATTGAGTGTTTGGTATACCCAATGGAATTGGGTGTGACCCAAATTTTTTTATCCATATCTTTATAATTCCAGAATATACTTATTATGATGATACCTGATGATAAGTATATATCGGATAGACGTGATTAGTGCTACTTGACTCATGTTACATTTTCTCCTAGATGAGTTTTATGTGGAAGCCTCATGAATGATCCATATAATAGAATTATAGTTTGGACTTTACCTTTAAACCATGATTATTTTTTGATCATGATTTGATATTATTATTATATGTGATGTAGACATATACCTGTGTTGATATTATTTTTATTATTTCTATTATATTCTTTGTAATTTTGTTGTGTCCCGCTGGGTATTGTTATACTCATCCCTTTATGGGATTTTATAACATGTGTCATTTCTTGTGCTGATGATCGATCTTTTGATGGAGTCTTAGAGGGGACATGACCAGGTGGAGATTAGTGAGCTGGACTGACTGAGTTATTTTATGGAAGTTGCCTTGATATAATACCCCTTATATAAATTCATGCTGAACATGTTTTCAAACTCTTTTTGGTAGGATTTTATTTGGCCCTTTTTTATTTCAATACTCATTTTCATATTATGATAGTTATATTTAGATATATGAATGCACATTTTGTCAGTTGTTTATTTATTTATGGAATGAATGGACTATGGAGATGTGTGCGTGTGTATATGTACTTTGGGCTAAGGCCTTCCATGTGAGTGATATTCCTACTTGGTGCTAGTTTCTAGCCCCCAAAATATTGGGGGTGGTATTGGGTTATTCAAGACAAATGCATTACTGGGACGGTTCATGATGGAACATTACATGATCATGATGTCTATTTTAATCCACAAATTGAAATCTGTAGATGTAATAATTTATTATCACTATTTGAAATAATAAACCCTTTAGGTTGGGTCATATATATAAATCTTCAACAAAATTCCCACTTAGAAATGAAATTTTGAAATAAATTTTTAAAATTTTATAATCTTGGAAGGATGAAATTGAATATAATATTATAGTGTAGTTTATCATGATGATTAGTGTAGGGGTTTCATCATAGTTGATGCCTTATTTTTTCCTAGAACCCTATGCTACTAGCCATGACTTATATATGTTGACTTGGCCATACATGTCTAGATTTTTCTTTAATATGAATTTACACCCAATTGGTTTTACATTTCTTGGTGGGTCTACCAAAATCCAAAGTTAATTTTGTTACATGGTCACAATTTTAGAATGTGTGGATTCATGAAATTTAGTAGTATACTTTCAATATACTAATTCCTTGATGGTTATAGTTTCATCATTCTATAAGAGTAATGTTTCACCTAAATCAGGGAAAATAAAACCACATATCTATGGTTCTTTGACCTATATAGTAGAAATATACAGTACTTGTGTCTTAGGAACATATTTCTCTCTAACTTTATCTTAACTAGATTCCTCCCATATTAAATCATATGAATCTAGAGAATCAACTTTAGTGAATTTAATTATTCTCCCACTATTTCCATTAGAAATATGGTCCCTTTATATAAATTTAGATTGTATTTCTACAATCACATTTTATTATGAAGGGTTATATAGGTAATATCCTTTAGTATCCTTAGGATAACCTATAAAGATGTAATTAGTGCTCTAAGATACCAATTTTTCACTAGGTGTAGTCTTGATAAAATAATCACATCCCCATTCACATATATTTGATAGTATAGGATTAATTCTACACCATAACTCATCTAAAATCCCATCTTATACTTTATTAGGATCCCAATTTAGTGTATATACCATAGGCTGTTGTGAATATCCCCAAAATGAATATGGACGAGTTTCAAGACTCATAATCAATCTAACGATGTATAATAGGTCTGATTCCTCTATTCACTAACACCATTTAACTATGTTGTATAAGGATGAGTGAAGGAGGAAACAATTACACACTTTTTTAAATGATCTATGAAATCTTGGTTAAGATATTATCCACCACAGTCTGAGATGAACTTCTTAAACTTCTTACCTAGTTGATTAGATAATTTATTTTAATATCCACTAAACATGCTAAAGGAATATAAATTATATATAATTAAAAAGATATATCCATATATACTATACTCATCAATAAAATTAATTATGTAAGAAAAATAACCCCTTGTCTCTATTTTAAATAGACCACATACATCAATATAAACCAATTGTAATGGTTCTTTGGCTCTTTCTCCTTTCTGATTATAAAGTGATTTTTTCATTTTACTTTGTAAACAAGTGTGACATACATCCAATGTCTCTAACCCAATGAAGTATAAATAACCTTCGTGATGTAGTTTTCTTAATTGAGTCTTGTTTACATAACCTAGGACAAAGTTCCATTGATGGATTGGATATCATTCATTCTTGTTAGACTTGTCATTGATTTCCAAAAGTAGATTTTATAATTCAAGTATATACGATTGATTATTAATATGTGACATACCAAAACATATGTTTTCCTTATACATAAGAATAATTTTATTTAAAATAATTAAATTAAATACTAGTGTCTAAATTTGGATTTTAGATTATGTTTCTATTAATAGATTGAACATTATTACAATTATTTATTATAAGAACCATTTTACAAGGCAACGTAAGGTGATAATATCCCACTACCAATGATTATAGTCTTGCACCATTCGCTACTCATAGATTTACCTCATTTATTGCAATCATATTGAATCTTCATGTTCCCTATATTTTATTAAAAATGTGTTCACCAAATAGAATATCAAATACCCAATTAATAAATATTGATAGATTGCATTCAATGAAAAATATACCTAAAGTAGAAGCATCACCATGATTTTACTTCCTATATATGTAATTATTCTTCAAATGTACTTTCTTGCCACCTAAAATGTAGTCTTCCTCCTTATTTATCTCCCTTTGAATATTTTGATTCTAGAAAGGGTGGTTAATTATATTCCTTGACTTAAACTTATCCCTCAACACTTTAACAATTCCTCTCCTCCTATTATTCAACATAAAGTCCAATGAATTGGAATTCATCATGTCGTTATCAGTTTGGTAAAATAAAGCCAAAAAATATGTGTGTTACTTATTAAAGTTATTCATATTATAATTAATAATAAAATTTGAGAAGACATGTAGTATAGAGGTAAGAATGAAGCTTCTTTATAGTTCATGGTTTATTTTGAACCCAAGGGTCACCAGTCACACAATGTACCTGATCATCTTGAGTAAATGATGTCCTACTTGATACCTTTTACAATTTTGTATCTATATAGATCACTGTATATCTCATATCATTTTTACTGATCTATCTCATAGTATAAATCTTTGAGATATGACAACATTTGGAGCTAATCTTTATCCTTATGCATTTTTCATAGCTCACTGGACATAGATGAAAATATGATGAATTTAACATCTAGAGAAACATCCACATTATTTTCATATATATATTTATCCAATTTTCTTTCTCCTTGAGGAGTCTTAATAATAAGTGGGGACTCTGACAAATAACTAATCCACTGTTGGTGTAGTACTACGTACAATTTCTTGTAGCACTCATGGAATTTATGAATGGACATGATATTATCTTTATTCAATATTGATCATAGTAAAATTGAATTGGTTGAAGTTTATATTAGATCTACAGTAAATAAAATATCTATATTATTTATTTTTATTTATTAATAGTATAAATTTTCAAATTGTTAATTTTTAATGTCTCCCACTATTTTATCAAATTCTAGTATCCATCAACTACTTGATTTGAAATACGCAATTTCATGGGAATTATAGTGGTAAGGATCCTTACAACTATCATAATAGAATGAGATATGGAATCCTCACTACTACAAGAGTTTCAGGTAGTCCTTTGAATGGACAACCATATTATCTGACATCTCATTGATTTGTTGAGTAGAGTCCTATATCTTGTAAATGAATACATTTCAATGCTCAATTCTTGGCCTCTAATGTTGTAATAAGATAACTTTGACTACTTATTTGATACAAAATTTAGTTATGTTGATCCATCACTCTCATATGAACTCCTTGGTTGTAAGAGGCACCCTCAACTAGGGTTTCTGAGTACCTCAAATAATCTGTTGTGTCCAAACTCAAATGATATAAGGAGTTTAATGACAAAATAACTTCTTTGAAGGATTTAGTAATTTAATCTTAGTTAATGACATCCTTTCTATTTAAAATGATTGTTCTATGAGACTATGATCATAACATAACCATTCATTAAATATAAATCATTCACTATAAGTGTTCATTTTATCTATGAATTCTTGTTTATTATTATAATATGTGATCATGCATATTAAATACCCTTTCAAAAAATAATAAACCATTCATATGATATAAATAATGGCATGGACATTAATTTTTAACTACTGGTTAATAAATCAAGGGAATAATGGATTACCAGAAACCCTAGGGGTATTCCTTAAGTAAATACCTAACATTAATGGAAGTGCTCACAACTCCCTCACACTTACATGTTTGGTTTACACCAACACTCAAGTCGAACCATTTTGTCACAAACTCCTCTGATCTTTTCAATATACACTCAAACATAGGTGAGGGTAACATGTGGTGTAAAAATATATTTAATCACTTAAATTTGGACATGTAGGAACTTATAAAAATTAAATATGGAAGGACTATGAACAAATAATCAAAATAAAATAATTATTAAATTTAAAAAATCAAATGAAATAATTATATTAAATTAATAATGAACCAAAAAAGCACATGGTGACCTAGGATCTAGATAAGTCAACATGCAACTATATTTCATAATAAAAATTATATTAGAAAAAATTCAACATGAAGGTATTTTTATTGCTTTAACGTGCATTAAAATAATTTTATTTCGTTATAAATACATCCAATGGGTTCGGAAATAAGTTGATTAAATCTTAGAAAAATAAATTTACTTTTTGAAAAGTTTGTACTTTTTTTATGTTTTCTGGACACAAAAAAGAAACTTATAAATTAATTTAGGGCTTGTGGTAAGGTTGATGAGCCGAGAAGGTTGGATCATTACCAACTGAGTCATACCCAAGTCTAGACAGGCATCCGTTTAAGGGAAATACACACACAGAGACAATATATATAACATTATAATAAATATTTTATATAATATTTATTATAATATATAATATAATGTTATATAATATATATATATATATATATATATATATATATATATATAAGTAATAAATATATATATATATATATGTCAAACAATCACCCTCCCCATAAATAGAGAGGCCATCAAGTCCACACCCCATAAATGGGGTGTCAAATCCTCTTTTTTTTAATTTTTTGAATAAATATAATCCTTCAATTCGGAAGGATATGATTTTTTGTGGATTTTAATTTAGGATTGAAAAACAAGACACCAAGATAAAAATAACCCTAGACAACTACTATTATTTCCTTTTAACATGCAATGTACTTGTGTCATTCCCTGACATAAAATACATAGCATCAAAGGAATTAAAAATGAAGGAAAAATAAACCTATAAATCCAATCATATAAAAACCCTAAAACCCATAAATCTTTGATCAAACATATATTGGACATATGAACATGGATTGACATGAAGTCTGTTTCATTGGGACCATATCAAACCGTCTTTTTTAATCAAAGAAAATATAATTGAAAATTCAATATTTTTAACTTAGTTAGTTTATAATTGATCTGATACCAATTGATGGAACATAGGGCATGTAATAAGTGTGAAAAATATCAAGTTTAACATATTCGGTTCAAATTTAGGTTAAAAATAGTAATTCAATAAAAAAAACCTTGCCTAGATTTTTCAAAGTGTCTCGTTCAATTCAATTTAAGTAGGAAAAATTAAATTAAACAAAACCATAAATGGTACCTTATTCATTTGTAATAATCGATTTGATTCACTCAATGTTAGAGTTTTATAGATCAAATGTGCCAAGATATGTGTTCTATAGATCATACACATGTGAACCAAATCTCCTAGTTCATTTATCTATGATTCTTAGGTACTATAATTAGAAATCAAAGAGATTTATGACATCACTTTTATCACGTGAAAAATAAAAACTCGATCTAAAATATGGTATCCATCCAACCTTATTATTCATTAATCTTATCACTCCAAACATGAGAGTGAAGAGAGGTGATTTTAAAATTATTGAAAACAATGGAGTGTACTTCTAAATATTCTAAAATTCAATTATATACTCTGGTTATACTTTTCAATATTTATCTTTGGGCCCCAGAATGTAATAACCTTCCTTTCAGACCATTTCAAACACTTATGAATTAATTAAACTTTTCATAAATGTCAAAAAAAATTCACTTATTTGTAACACTTTAACATGTTATATGATAAAACATTGACCATTAACTCACCCCGTAAGATCCCCAAATAATTAAACAAAACTTAAATGTGTTATATTCGTTCTAAAAATTATATTTTCTCATATTAACATGAATGATCACTTTTTTTGAATACCATGAGAAATATATTCAATAATAATTATTGTGAAGTTGAATAATATAATTGAATTATTTTTCATGTGATCAATCACACTTTGACGTTCATCATCCTTGCATGTGGGGACCACTTAGTCTTAAACTCCTATTCATAAAAATAGGTGAAACTTATGATTACACTTAGTCTGAGACCCTCTAGATATTTATATTGTTTGAACCGAGTCCAAACCATGAAAATATAGTGGGGTTGAGCAAACCATCAAGGCCCATAATGAGATAATAAATTCCTTAGATATGACTACCTGCTACGAACATATTTTGAATAATATAATATATTTTTCTCATGATATTTCATAATGCTGGAAACACACTTATTCCATCTTCATTTTATTTATTTATATATTTTTTATGTATTTAATATACATACTTAACTTCATATACCATGGCCATGGATTTAATGAAGGTACTACCATCTTGGTTAACCTAGTCCCATTAGATTTCTCATAACTCCAAAGAAAAAATTCTGTCATGTTCATTCAACTAATTACATACCCCCAATGATACATCCTATATATACTACCTCACCACATATTTAATTTCATGGTTTTTTCCTTAAATAAAACTATTCAATCAAATGGAACACATTGATAATGATCTCAAGTCTAAATACCAATACACATGTTCATATATTAGAAGAAAAAATGACACCTAAAACATGTAGTGTTCTTATTAGAAATGTTTTGATGGACTCATAAGGGGATCCATGACAGTAGTGTGTCCCCAGTCGATGCCATCCTCTCTCCCATTGCGGGTTGGCTACTGATCTGCTCATTAGTACTTCTCTGCGGTGAGTTCATGGTGTGTGAACCCTCCTGCTGTGGTGAAATTGAGGGTCTAAGAACTAGGCTATTGTGGTGATGTTAGTTGAAGATCCATGAGAGAAAGGCCGGTATTTAGAATGATGGTTTTGTGATGTATGCCAACAAGCACTGAAAATGGGTTCGTGGGCTCGGTCTCTTATTGGTGGCACAAAGAAGGTTTAATGGTCAAGATCTTGTTTTATATGGTTTGAAGGTTGCTGCCTCATTCTGTGTCAGCTGTGAGTGATTTGGGTGTTTGATGTAACCTTCTTTAGTGGTCTTGATGGTGGTGATGGGTTCTGGTCGATTTTTGATGAGGCCTCCTTCCAACATAGGTTTTGGCATTCGGGAGGCTGATTTTTTAGTGATGGTTTTTGATCATGGATTCTTTGTTTGCTTAAATTTGATTCTTAATATGAATCTACTTCTTACTATGAATCTACTGTGAGAATCTATTATGGTGGTGTGATCGGCTGTGTGGCCTAGGGTTTAAGGGTCTATGTTTCCAAATCTTCTTTAGGGGATGCTCTAGATGAGGTTTAGAGTTGAGAGTTTTCAATAGATCATGGATTTCCAGAATTGAATGTTTTAGAGGGTATGAATTTTTCCATTGGTACTAGGCACATGCATATCTTCACGAGACAACTGTCAAGAAGCGATGAATGGGTAGAAGCTGAACTGATTATTTTTGATGCTGGGGAGGGGTTCTCCCTTGTTTATTTGATCTAGTTTTATTGATTTTGGACATTTGGAGCATAGTTTTATGTCTTTAGTATTTGAAGTCAGGTTGGGTTCCCCCTTATCCCTTAAAAGGGGGTTTATAATAACAAAAAAAAATTTATTTTTATTTAGTCAGTCCTATTGGTAGGTTAGTCCTTATGATCTCTTCTACTTGATATCATCATGTGAAAAATTCATGAGAAGAAGCCTCAATGATTATGAGCCCCCAACACCTGATGATCATAAAAAATCTATTTCATATCATTATTATATTTTTAGACCATATAACATATATTTTAGATTAATATCAAAGTCTCTCAAGGTTATAATTATAACTGAGAACTGCTATAACCTATTAATATGCCATGTATTAGGAAATTACCATGTAAAAAGAGGATGCATAAGTATCAAAAATATAATGGTAATAACAAATAAAATCATATATCAAAATTTCTATGTGTAATGTTTATAAATAGATATATAGGAGATGATTTAAGAGAACCCACCAACAATAAGGTGTATCCTAAGAGACAAGTTATCGAGCATAACTTCAATTTTACAATGTCTAGATTATTAAGTCATTACATTCTACCCCATAAATAATTTCTTCTTCAAAAAATTATTACATAAAATAAAACAAGAGTGGGTACTTTTATCTCATCACATCCTCAGGTTCCCACATAGTTTCTCTGAAATTATTATTCCTATATAAAACTTTGACTATATGAGTGGTATTATTCCACAACACCTTATGTATTTGATACTAAATTTATATTGGGTTTTCCCCATAGGAGAGATTGTGTTCTAGTTTCATGACATTGGAATTCATTACATGTGATGATTCTGGTATATAATTTCTCAAAAGCGATATATGGAATACATACAGAAATTTGGAGATATCCAGAGTTAGTTATAAGTGATAAACTACTACAATAAAATGATCAATTATCTCAAAGTGAATGATGTTCCTATGGATCATCATACCATTCTTCCTAAATCTCATAACACACTTCCATAGAGTTATCTAGAGGAATAAGTTATCACCAAATTTGAACTCTAGATCTCATTTATGATTATCTTTATAGATCTCATATTACTTTGTGATGCTTTTATATAATGTTAGATGATTTGAACCTTCCATATCATTTATTATACATTGTCTGTACCTATCATCTTCCTCTATCCAACTTCATCCTAGGAAATTGGAGTCCTATATCTGTTCCCTTAAAAATCCTTACATGGTTCCATCTTAATTATAAAATGGAAATTGTTGTTATATCTAAAATATACCAAAGAAAGGTGTTGATCCCAACATCATTTTAATTCCATTAGAAAAAATATTAACATATCCTATAGATTTTGGATGGTTCTCTTTGACTAAAATTAGTTTGAGAGTGGTAAGTAGTGCTAAAAGTCAACTCTGGCAGCAATGAATCTTAAAGACTTCTAGAATTTTAAGGTAAACATAGAATCTCGACTAGATTCAATGAAAAGGGGAACACCATGTACTTATAAAAATTCTCTTATGTATATCATGTAAATATGGTCAAGAGATAAATCTTCTTTAATGGTGATAAAATTCACTGAATTTGTAATATTATCGACTAAAACCTAAATAACATTATAAAAATTAGATGTTTTGGGGAGTCCCACAATAAAATAAATGAAAATATTTTACCATTTCCATACTAAAATGGGAAATGGTTGAAACATTCTCTTATAATTTTTTCATTCATCCATAACATTCTAGAATACCATGTATTGACATGTATAATCCATGATTTTACTCTTCATGTTATCTCGTAAGAAGTTTTGTTTTAGATCTGTATACATCTCCATGATGCTGAGACGAATAGAGAATGATGGGCTATGAGCATCATCCAAAAGTTTCTACTTTAGTTCTGGTTTTGCGGGGATGCATATTCTGGTTCCAAAGCTTATAACTACTTCTTTATTAAGGCTAAACCTTATAATACTTAATACATTTTTCAGTATCTATGCATTATCTTTCTAGTCTTCTTTGATCATCTCATGAATGGATGGTTGACCAATAATTTAGGAAATATGGGACTTTTATCGTTCCATTATGATTTCAAGATTTATCTATTGTAAATACATGAGTATTAAATCATTTTAAATACTAATCATAGATAAGATAGAATGATCCTTCCTACTCAAGGCATCAACCGCCTTGTTTTTCTTCCCAAGGTGGAAATTTATCAAGAATTAAAAGTACTTAATAATTTATAACCATCTCCTTAAATGAATTTTTAGAACTTTTTTTGTGAATATATAATCTATGATCTTATGATAAATATAAATATCACTTTTATTTCCATATAGATTATTCCACTAAATTTTAAATGTAACAACTACTGCTTCTAACTCAAAATCATGAGTTGGGTATTTGAACTTAATAGTCTTTAATTACAATGACTCATAAGAAATTAAATTCTCATTATATATAAAAATGAATCCCAAACCATTCAAATAAATATCACTATATATCTCCAAACCTTCTCCACTGTAAGGTAGTGTAAACATAGGTGTAGTGACCAATCTCTTCTTCATATCCCTGGATATTTCCACACATTCAATTTTCCAAATAAACATCACTACCATTTGTGTATACTTTGTTAATGGATTGATAATCATGATAAGTTTGTCGCAAAATTACAGAAATATAAAACTAATCCTAGAAAACTTCAGACCTAAGTCACATAGGTTAGTCTCATCTATTTTTTAAATTATATATATCACTGATGTATCTATAAATATACCATTGATGATGATAACATGACTTAATATTGATAATCTTTTCATATAAAATTCAAACATTCCGAAGTAGGAATATAATTTATCCTTTTGTAAGTTCCATAGAATATAAGGCCCCAGCCTTAAACCTTACTTAAAATTGAATTAAATGAATAATTCACATTGAGGATCTTTTCAGGTTTAGAGTTTTAGAGAATTAGGACATAACTATTACATCTCAAAAGATTACAAAGTAGTCTCTTCTACTAAATTTCCATAAAATAAAAACTCTTAAAAAGAATCATGTCTAGTTTTATGTTTTGGGTATCATGAATTTCCCTTGATCCCATCCTTGACCCTATTCCATGCTAAGTCCTGTGAAAAACATTTCAAAAACTTGGGATGAGCATAAAAACTCAGTAAGGGATACACAAAGAATAAAAACTGTTAGTTTATCAAAACAAAATGTAAACCATGTATACTTTATCAAAGTAATACTTTTCACCTTTATGAATTTGTAAAAACTCTTCACTGAATAAAATATCATTACTTACCTTTTTGTAACCAAAGGATTACCATAAAACCCATATAAAGCACACATAACATATATAAAGGTAACTTGGGACATAAACATACTTAAGTGGAATAACCATACGGTCGACTCCCACACATATCACTTAATGGAATAGCCATACAGCCAATTTCCATACATACTTAATGGAATAGCCATACGACCGACTTCCATACCCAATGCATTGGAGGTTATAACGTAACCACCCGTACTGGTATTCACGGCACCACCCGTCATAATGTCCAAGTACCATTATAAAATCATAACACATAAAACCAACATAAAGGAATGATAACATTTCTACATTTCAATCACAATATATCATTTAAATATATTGACATAATATAATCTTTTATCAAAAACATTTTCAATACCAAAATAAAAAAAAGTATATGGTATTTATTTTATTTTAAAAACATTTTGGCTTGTTGAGGAAGCCAAAGTCAAATAATACTCGCGGCGGAGGAAAAGGTCATTGTTGCTGCGTACGTTAAAAGAAACATTCCTTTTTGTCGTTTTGTAAAACGCTTCGTAGAAAAAGATTCCTTCTGTATAAAAGTAAAAGTAAAAGGGGTTTATACACCGTATAAAAGAAAGTTGTGTATAAAACGAAATATGCCTCAATGAAAGGAGATTGAGACGAAGTCCCTTACAAAGACGGTATCCTTGGTTTAAGGATAAATCAATTACATAATTATGTGTGACAAACGAATACACCAAATATAAGTGGATATTAAGTGTAAAACAATCAGAGGTTATTGACACATATTCATAGAACAACATATTCAAGGAGTACAAGTTTATCCCAAAGAATCAAATTTGGGCTAAGAAGTTCCCTTGCGAAAATTTGACAGCCTAACGACGTCACTTCAAAAATTCAGAAAATCAGTTGATGAGAGATAAAAAGGGGATCTCATCAATTGGACATAAAATTTACATTAATCAGTATATAGAAGAAAATATCCCAACATAATAGTATGTGAATTAAAAGACATAACAAACGAAGTCTTTTAAAAAAAGGAGGCTGAAAGGTTCCCTTACCGACTTGGGTAACATTCAAAAAGTACACCCCATTGAAGAAGTGTCATACAATGAATATGTAAATACCCATAAATGGAATTATATTACAAAAGTAGTGTAATTGTGGGAAGTACATAAACCACTTAAAGGAAATTGTGGCAAATGTAGCATAAATCTCACGGGAATAAAAGTGGGATGAAAAATCTCTTACGAAAACTCGGCAGCCT
This sequence comes from Viscum album, assembly GCA_963277665.1. Lineage (NCBI taxonomy): Eukaryota > Viridiplantae > Streptophyta > Magnoliopsida > Santalales > Viscaceae > Viscum > Viscum album. Next base: position 2,037,693,115 of record OY728160.1, on the reverse strand, counting down.
AACGGCGCCACTTAAAACTTCCAAAATGGATTGATGAGAGGAAATAGGGTCTCTCATCACATAAACCTAAAGTTTATAGAAAGAGGAATATAAAATAACATCCCAATAACAAGAAAGATGAGCTTTATAAGGAATGACATAAAAGAGTGTACTTAAAAAAAGAGAGGAGTAAGATCCCTTACCTCGGGTCCAACTTGTCTTGTTCATTCTTTAACGTCCTGAATAATAAACATGAGTTAATTTATACTTGATTAAGAACCTTTTTAAAGTTCATTATTCCTTTTATATCACAAATTTCCATTTTATAAACATTATGTAACCATATAAGTTAATAATGTTTGTTTTGTCAATATTTGGTTCTTAAGTCGAAAGTGGACTTCTTTTAATTACATGTTGTTCATGTGGTCAAAGGTTATTTATATCCAGAATGAAATTAATTAGTTGGATAGCTTGTATATCATATATATCCAGAATATACATGTATTTATAATATTACATAATCATTTAGAGGTAAGAATTGAAATGCACCGTTCATGAAGACGGTAAGCCGTACGTACGCATGAACGCTACTTTCATTTCTATTTCGTATTTTATAGAATGGAATCATAATGATATAAAGTTATATTATAATTCCAGTATAATATCATATATAATATCATAGTTCCATACTTTATATGTCCCACATATGGTATTTAACGAATCAACTCACTTTAAGGGGGCGGTAGTCCGCACTTCCTTAAATGAAGATATCGTATTTACCCATAATGGAAACCATAAAGGTATGACCAAAAAGAAAAATACAGAAGATTAAGGAAAACATAGACATATTATATACCATATATAAATATAGTGACATCTTAATGGCCACATTTGAATGTGTTAAAAGAATGTTGAACAATCATCGTTTCGGGAGGCATAAATTCACCATCCACGGAAACAGTATGTTCGTTAACCATTAGATGTAGGTGTGTGTAAGTGTAGCTAGAATACTTATTATAACAACATCCTAGTATATTGAGTATACTGGATTTGTTACAAAAAAAGAATAAAAAGAGTTTAGGGGGTTGGAGAAGCAAAATAAAACAAAAGGACTCAAAAGAAGACTTTACCATAAAATTGGGTAACTCCCCTTAGTTTGAGATAAAAGGCTTCCTTGGGAAGACTTCTGCCCAATGTGAGGCTTCAAAGAGTAAGAGAGGGATGTGGAGAGCCAAAATGGGCAGGGGTTGGCCGAGAAAAATGCTTGAGTAGTGTGTGAAATGAGGTATAGGTGGGGACCTTTAATAAGAGGAGAGGAGGGGCACTTTTGGAAATCATGAAACTATTATTTTATTTTCAAAAGTGTTTCGAATTTCTAAGGTCCCACATTGATATATTTCGAAGATAAGATGATAAGGCTTCGAAATATTCCCATCCAATAGGTTTTGGACATGTGGAGGTTTTAGATATTACATTATCTTTCCATTTTATTTAAATCGTTAAATAATGAAGTCATCGCTGCATCATCATGATGTCATAAATAGTTTAATTTATTTAAAGTCTAAAAATTATAAAAAAAATACTATGATGTATAAAATATTTTTATATTTCTAATGAATATTTATAATAAAAAATATGATTAGTATAACCCCTTCTAAATATTGTTTTAGTAAAACAATTTATGTTAGTGTCATTTTCACCTTTATTTAAAAAAAGGCATTAAAGTCATTATCTCACCCAAGTGGCTCCATGGGGTCCCCTAAATCGACCCATGGGTTGTCTTGGTCGGCCATGACACAACAAATAGGGTTAGGACATGTGTCAAGCTCATATCATTTTATTAATGCATTATTTTTACCTTAAACTACACTAATTACCACTAATCGCGATTAAAAACTTAATAAGTTACTATTCACCAAAAAATTATTTTTATCCAATTGAACCACATTTTACTTCTTAATGACAACCATGTATTTCGTATTTTTGAAAATCAAAACACAATGATGGTAAAATTTCATTTAAACGGAAAATCAGTTTTTATATGTACCACTTAGTGGTTTCTCTATTCATCAAAAATTGATGTTTTTAGGAAAATTACCAAAAATTCACCCTAAGCTATATTTGATATTAAGAATTCAAAAATGAATACTATTTTAAAAAATTCAAAACATATAAGTCACATTAATTAATTTAATAATTAATTCCCGCTGTCAGAGCAAATAGCGTGTTTTTATGAAACAATAAGTATCAAAAGATTGACACTAGTTTAAGTCCGATTTCAAAGTGAAATTAATTCAACGACCACTATTGGATTTAATGGTAAAAATATTTTCTAATTTAAATTTAAAAACAATTCAAATGATAATCTAATCATATAAATAAATTAGATTAAAAAGAGGTTTTGAATTAAAATACAACATTTTACACTATTCAAAAAAAATGAACTTTATAGGAAAAATACCAAAAAATTTACACAAAGTAAAATTTGATGTCCCGATTCTAAAGAAGAGTTTTATTTGGTCCAAAAGAATGTATAAGAGTGATCAAAACTATATTTAATGACAGTTCTCCATCAGAAGGCAATAAGTGAACCTTTAGTGAAAATTAGGGTATAAAAGCCTAAAATTGAATTCTTTCCGTATTTTAAGCCTTTGGATAAATGTAAAAACATTTAAAAAACATATATAATCATATTTTAGTTATTTATATCCATTCCCGCCAATACAACGGCTACATGCTAACAACCATTTAAAATAATATTATTTTATTATTAGAGTGCAACGTAAGATTCCCAAGAAACTCGTTGTTGCATATTGGGTACGCCATCGAGCATTGCATCCCCTTTAAAGTAATATTAATATTTGATTCACAAGTATGGATAAATATAAAGATGTAATATTCTTTATTTACCTGGGGTGTTACATCCTTCCCCCCTTTTGGGAATTGCGTCCTCGCAATTTTAAAATTGGGCTTGGAAACATCCTTAAAAGTACCACATCGGAAGAAGAGTCAGTAAAACAATCACTTTAAAATAAAGAAAGATAAGTACAAAGGTCACCGGAGTTAACCCATACTAGGATTCCAAGTATGAAAACATGGACATGGATGAGAAAACATAGGGTCATGTTCTGATTTAGAGTGATAGAAAACATGTTTAGGAGAAAGTTAACCATGTGAAAATCAAAAACTCGTGATGGGTTAAACGGTATTCGATTCCCCAGTAGGAAAAGTTAATAGACAACATTTTTGTTTTAAGTTAATTTTTATTGAGGAATTTATTCATAAGGAAACATAATCACTTATCATGTTAACTTTCAACTTTTATTAGATTCCTTACACAAACTCATATTTTTTTTCCAAAAGACGAGTATTTAGGGAGACTTGTTCACATTAAGAGTACTATAATCAACTTCTAGAGAATCACCTAATCCAAAAAAGAGAACTATATACTTTCCATGTCTTTAGACCTTAACCAAAACCAAAGCCAAAACCAAAAAAAAAGTTAGTACAAGATCAGATAATCTAGAAAAGGATAACCCATTAGAAAGAAAATCTATTCTTAATCTCCAAAATTTGTCCAACAAAACCCAAAGTTCAACGAGGACCATCCGATAAACAATTTGTCCATAAAATTCCTCAAAGTAAACCAATCTAAGATTGAAACCCAAACATTTGAAGGATTTAGTCACATAGTCTTCCAAGTTAAATCGTAACATTTATCTCCAAACAACATCAGTTGCTCCTAAAGTCTCGCATTGAAAAATAATTAACCTAATCACATATCCTCCATGATAGGTTAATCATTTTCATAAATAACCCAAAATCAACTTACTCTTAATTCATAAAATCATATAACTAGAAATAATCAGTCAAACTAACCAGGGACTTCACGTAGTCCAGTGGTAGGCGATAAATACCAGTCGCACTTTGGTTATGGTTTCGATTCCCGCAGCTTTGTCCGACGCGACGGGTTGTCACACGGTCTGCGTGTTGTCCTTTTTCCAAAACTATATAATTCTTAAAAAATTCCCCAAAATGAGATAAAATCTTCAAAAATAATCATAACATATTTTAACCTCAAGTTTATCTCATGCCTTTCATTTTCCATCATATCATATAATAACCCATAATTACCTCAAAAGTAAGGATCATATAAACTCTAATTGTTACCTTTATAATTATTACCTGAAATTCCATATCGATTGGTCATATTGTACATGATGCATTACAGAACATACCAAGGTTCAAGTGGTTGGTCATGACTCCTTGATAGTTGGTTTAGAACAACCACGAGTTTCCTCATTGAATCCCCCATTTTATCTAGTATCTTAATCGGAGAACCACCACAGTTTCCTTCAAACCTGTTGTCTCTTTGGTGCCTGGTAGATCCATCCATTCACTAAAAACAGAAATGTCAGTGTGAGTATATCAACAAAACCATCATGTACTAATGAGGAAGGTAAACACTAAGATATACTTACTCATTCACTTTATCTAAAACTAGGACTCTTTTTGAAATCCTAACCATTATGGTAATGTCACTTATGCTTAGAGAATACCCTAACCTCTAAAGTTATCTAAACAGACCTTTGATACCAAATATAAGGCCGCAGCCTTAAACCTTACTTAAAATTGAATTAAATGAATAATTCAAATTGAGGATCTTTTCAGGTTTAGAGATTTATAGAATTAAGACATAACTATTACATCTCAAAAGATTACAAAGTAGTCTCTTCTACTAAATTTCCATAAAATAAAAACTCTTAAAAAGAAACATGTCTAGTTTCATGTTTTAGGTATCATGACTTTCCCTTGATCCCATCCTTGACCCTATTCCATGCTATATTCTGTGAAAAAAATTTCAAAAACTTGGGATGAGCATAAAAACTCAGTAAGGGATACACAAAGAATAACAACTGTTAGTTTATCAAAACAAAAAGTAAACCATGTATACTTTATCCAAGTAATACTTTTCACCTTTATGAAGTAGTAAAAACTCTTCACTGAATAAAATATCATTACTTACCTTTTTGTAACCAATGGATTACCATAAAACCCATATAAAGAACACATAACATATATAAAGGTAACTTGGGACATAAACATACTTAAGTGGAATAACCATACGGTCGACTCCCACACATATCACTTAATGGAATAGCCATAGGGCCAATTTCCATACATACTTAATGGAATATCCATACGGCCGATTTCCATACCCAATGCATTGGAGGTTATAACGTAACCACCCATCCTGGTATTCACGGCACCACCCGTCATAATGTCCAAGTACCATTATAAAATCATAACACATAAAACCAACATAAATGAATGATAACATTTCCACATTTCAATCACAATATATCATTTAAATATATTGACATAATATAATCCTTTATCAAAAACATTTTCAATACCGAAATAAAAAAAAGTATATGGTATTTATTTTATTTTAAAAACATTTTGGCTTGTTGAGGAAGCCAAAGTCAAATAATACTCGCGGCGGAGGAAAAGGTCGTTGTCACCGCGTACGTTAAAAGAAACATTCCTTTTTGTTGTTTTGTAAAACGCTTCGTAGAATAAGATTCCTTTTGTATAAAAGTAAAAGTCAAATGGGTTTATACACCGTATAAAAGAAAGTTGTGTATAAAACGAAATATGCCTCAATGAAAGGAGATTGAGACGAAGTCCCTTACGAAGACGATATCCTTGGTTTAAGGATAAATAAATTACTTAATTATGTGTGACAAATGAATACACCAAATATAAGTGGATATTAAGTGTAAAACAATCAGAGGTTATTCACACATATTCATAGAACAACATATTCAAGGAGTACAAGTTTATCCCAAAGAATCAAATTTGGGCTAAGAAGTTCCCTTGCAAAAATTTGACAGCCTAACGGCGTCACTTCAAAAATTCAGAAAATGAGTTGATGAGAGATAAAAAGGGGATCTCATAACTTGGACATAAAATTTACATTAATCAGGATATAGAAGAACATATCCCAACATAATAGTATGTGAATTAAAATACATAACAAACGAAGTCTTTTAAAAAGAGGAGGGTGAAAGGTTCCCTTACCGACTAGGGTAACATTCGAAAAGTACACCCCATTGAAGAAGTGTCATACAATGAATATGTAAATACCCATAAATGGAATTATATTACAAAAGGATTGTAATAGTGGGCAGTACATAAACCACTCAAAGGAAATTGTGGAAAATGTAGCATAAATCTCACGGGAATAAAAGTGGGATGAAAAATCTCTTACGAAAACTCGGCAGCCTAACGACGCCACTTAAAACTTCCAAAATGGATTGATGAGAGGAAATAGGGTCTCTCATCACATCAACATAAAGTTTATATATAGAGTAATATAAAATAACATCCCAATAACAATAAAGATGAGCTTTAGAAGGGATGACATAAAAGAGTGTACTTTAAAAAAGAGAAAAGTAAGATCCCTTACCTCGGGTCCAACTTGTCTTGTTCAATCTTTAACATCCTGAATAATAAACTTGAGTTAATTTATAATTGATTAAGAAACTTTTTAAAGTTAATTATTCCTTTTATATCACTTATTGCCATTTTATAAACATTATGTAACCATTTAAGTTAATAATGTTTGTTTTGTCAATATTTGGTTCTTAAGTCGAAAGTGGACTTCTTAGAATTACATGTTGTTCGTGTGGTCAAAGGTTCTTTATATCCAGAATGACATTAATGATTTGGATAGCATGTATATCATATATATCCAGCATATACATGTATTTATAATATTACATAATCATTTAGAGGTAAGAAATGAAATGCACCGTTCATGGAGACGGTAAGCCGTACGTACGCATGAACGCTACTTTCATTTCTATTTAGTATTTTATAGAATGGAATCATAATGATATAAAGGTATATTATAATTACAGTATAATATCATATACAATATCATAGTTCCATCCTTTATATGTCCCACATATGGTATTTAACGAATCAACTCACTTTAAGGGGGCGGTAGTCCGTACTTCCTTAAATGAAGATATCGTGTTTACCCATAATGGAAACCATAAAGGTATGACCAAAAAGAAAAATACAGAAGATTAAGGAAAACATAAACATATTATATATCATATATAAATATAGTGACATATTAATGGCCACCTTTGAAGGTGTTAAAAGAATGTTGAACAATAATCGTTTCGGGAGGCATAAATTCACCATCCACGGAAACAGTATGTTCGTTAACCATTAGATGTAGGTGTGTGTAAGTGTAGCTCTAATCCTTCTTATAAAAACATCCTAGTATATTGAGTATCCTAGAGTTTTTAAAAAATAAAAGAATAAAAAGAGTTTAGGGGGTTGGAGAAGCAAAATAAAACAAAAGGACTCAAAAGAAGACTTTACCTTAAAATCAGGTAACTCCCCTTAGTTTGATCTCAAAGGCTTCCTTGGGAAGAATTATGCCCAAAGTGAGGCTTCAAGGAGTAAGAGAGGGATGTGGATAGCCAAAATGGGCAGGGGTTGGCCGATCCAAATGCTTGATTAGTGAGTGAAATGAGGTATAGGTGGGGACCTTTTATAAGAGGAGAGGAGGGGTACTTTTGGAAATCATGAAACTATTATTTTATTTTCAAAAGTGTTTCGAATTTATAAGGTCCCACATTGATATATTTCGAATATAAGATGATAAGGCTTTGAAATATTCTGATACAATAGGTTTTGGACATGTTTAGGTTTTAGATATTACATTATCTTTCCATTTTATTTAAATGGTTAAATAATGAAGTCATCGCTGCATCATCCTGATGTCATAAATAATTTAATTTATTTAATGTTTAAAAATTATAAAAAAAATAATATGATGTATAAAATATTTTTATATTTATAATGAATATTTATAATCAAAAATATGATTAGTATAACCCCTTCTAAATATTGTTTTAGTAAAACAATTTATGTTAGTGTCATTTTCACCTTTATTTAAAAAAAGGCATTAAAGTCATTATCTCACCCAAGTGGCTCCATGGGGTCCCCTAAATCGACCCATGGGTTGTCTTGGTCGGCCATGACACAACCAATAGGGTTAGGACACGTGTTAAGCTCATCTCATTTTATTAATGCATTATTTTTACCATAAACTACACTAATTACCACTAATCGCGATTAAAAACTTAATAAGTTACTATTCACCAAAAAAATTATTTTTATCCCATTGAACCACATTTTACTTCTTAATGACAACCATGTATGTCGGATTTTTGAAAATCAAAACACAATGACGGAAACATTTCATTTAAACGGAAAATCAGTTTTTATAAGTACCACTTAGTGGTTTCACTATTCATCAAAATTGAAGTTTTTCAGAAAATTACCAAAAATTCACCCTAAGCTATATTTGATATTACGAATTCAAAAATGAAGTCTATTTTACAAAATTCAAAACATATAAGTCACATAATTTAATTTAATAATTAATTCCCGCTGTCAGAGCAAATAGCGTGTTTTTATGAAACAATAAGTATCAAAAGATTGACACTAGTTTAAGTCCGATTTGAAAGTGAAATTAATTCCAACGACCACTATTGGATTTAATGGTAAAAATATTTTCTAATTTCAGTTTAAAAAAAATTCAAATGATAATCTAATCATATAAATAAATTAGATTAGATAGAGGTTTTGAATTAAAATACAACATTTTACACTATTAAAAAAATGAACTTTATCCGAAAAATACCAAAAAATTTACACAAAGTAAAATTTGATGTCCCGATTCTAAAGAAGAGTTTTATTTGGTCAAAAAGAATGTATAAGAGTGATCAAAACTATATTTAATGACAGTTCTCCATTAGAAGACGATAAGTGAACCTTTAGTGAAAATTAGGGTATAAAAGCCTAAAATTGAATTCTTTCCGTATTTTAAGCCTTTGGATAAATGTAAAAACATTTAAAAAACATATATAATCATATTTTAGTTATTTATATCCATTCCCGCCAATACAACGGCTACATGTTAGCTTCCATTTAAAATAATATTATTTTATTATTAGAGTGCAACGTAAGATTCCCAAGAAACTCGTTGTTGCGTATTGGGTACGCCATCGAGCATTGCATCCCCTTTAAAGTAATATTAATATTTGATTCACAAGTATGGATAAATATAAAGATGTCATATTCTTTATTTACCTGGGGTGTTACATAGTACAAATCTCAAAATTTATTTATCTTCTTCCTTACTCTTAGAATATATGAAAATTTCATCAATAAATGTAACACCCTACTAATTTTAAAGAGGAACATAATATTCAATAAAATGTATGAAACTAAAAATGAATATTATATGAGAATGTAACTAACCAAGAATTTATTATATATTTAATATTAAATAAATTCAATCTCTTTGATAGATGAAATTCACACAATGCTGGGTTTAAATGAAATGTGATACTCTATTAAAATATTATTATTTAAACATGACCATTACAACCTATCAATTAAGTCGATGGGTATGAATAGTACTAACAAAATAATGAAAAAGTATTTGTTTTACAGATATGTAATCTAATTACATTTTTTATAATTTTATTATAAATTAAAATAAAAATCATTTGAAAGAAAAAGATTTTTTTTCCAGAAAACTGTATATTTCATAAAGGGGGTTTCATCTGGATTTGCGCACATATTTTAAAATATATTTTTAGAATTTTTAGAAAAGTTATTTTCAAAAATAAAAATAAAATTTTAAATATACATGTTAACATTATCCTTGGGTAACTTTTTTATAATTTTCTAAAAAGATTATTTTTTTGATGACTAGTGAAAAATACTGATTTTTATTGAAAACTGCATTTTTGTTTAAATTATTTACAAAGTTAAATTATATTTCAAATTGGTTTTCCAGAAAAATATGTTAAATTATATTAAAATTTAACTAATTTATTTCATTATGATTAATTAAATATTTAATTTTGATATTATACCATTCTATACATATGGGAATTTTCTCACTGCTCATTCATCACATCTGCAGATTAATTTTTAAATTGAATTATAAAAATTATATGAATTTAATTTGTAAAAACAAATTCAATATTTGTGATGGGAATAATTTAAATTACATTACAAGGTAAAATTAATTATTTACCATAATTAATAGTTAAAACAATAGAAATTAATTACCACAATTAAGGAAAAAATGGGTTTACTAGGGGTTAAAATAGGAAGATAAGGATTACAAATTACATAAAACTTGTCTAAATTACATTATATAGACATATTCAGATCCTATACTCTTTTATGTCCAATAATGATCAAATTTGGGGGCTTTTTTCATTATTAAAACATTGGTATCAGTTTGTCTTTTAAATGTTTCATGTGTGTCCTCTCCCCCACTTATAAAAGGACACCCATTCTTCTTCCTCTTCACACATCCAAAACCATTTGATTCAGTTTATACATACCCAAATACGTTAATTAATCCTCTTACAATATCCTAGATTCCATTTTTATTATAAATCCATCAGAGGATGTTTTTTGGTTTAAACCTAAAAACATTTCCTGAAAAAGAGGAAACGTTATTAAACCAGCATTTTAATTTTATTTATTCATCCACATACTTAAAAACTATAATTAAATAATTATAACATATTAAAAAAAATATATAAAATATAATGATATGTTATTATGTTAAAGAAATAAATTATTTTAATTTTTTATTCTATTAAATTGAAAATAAATCTGGTGATCATGTGTACGATGTACTAAGACCTCATATAAAAATGTAGTTCTTTTTTCATAACAACCATTAATGGATGAATATAATGATGGGTTTAAAATATGTATATGATATTTTTTATTTTTTACATATATAATTATTATATCACATATACTGTCATAATTTCCATCCCATAGGGGTTACGATAACATCGCTCATGTTTATAGAAGATTACCGACTTGATAAGTGATGCGATTAATTTTTTTCTTACAATTTACATGGAAGGTAGTTTGGATAAATTAAATGAATATAATCATCATTTTGTAAATTTTTATTCAAATATAGGAAGAAATACAAACAAAGACCTGGCAAGGTAGACTGGAAAAATAATTCTGTAAATATAATATCACATTTAACAACCTACCTTCTCATCCATTAGAAAATAATAATGTCTCTTGTGCGTACATTTGGAATACTACCTCTATATAGTGATGTGAAATGTTTTTCATTTTATTTTTACATATATGGTAATAAGGATGTGTTATACTAATATAAATTATTAATATGTAATAATAATGATTCTATATTTTTGATTTAATATTTATTTTTATTTCATTCCATCTGTTGAGATAAATGTAAACATCATTCATTCATACGTATGACCTACCGTCTCCATGAACAATGTAATCCATTTTCTATCTCTAACTTTTATAGATTTCTATAAATACATATATAATGAATATATATGATATTTATATCATGGTTAAAATTATATACATTATTTATCCACGATCAATTTAAAATGACCAAAAATATCAAATCAAAACACACATAAAAAATGAATAAATTATCACAAGAAACTGTGATTTTAACAAAGAATTGTTAAGAACGTTTTTAATGACATTTTTATGGTATTTCCATTCATCAAAATCATCAAATATTTATTTTAAATATTATACACTAGGGATATTTTGTAATGATATCATTCTTTATTATTTCTCTTGATGGATTATGATCATGTTGATTGGGGACGTACCAATTTGATACCATTCAGAATGCTAAATATGTTTTATGATATTTATTATTTATTGTGGGTAATTGGAAACATTTAGTTTGATACTTTTTCAATATGATTTTCTATGTTGATTGTGATTCAATAATTTCATACGAGTAATGAATTGAACTTAATAAGTGATGGGAGAGGCCCTCTACAACCCCATGATGCATTAGTAGGTCTCATAAGACCAAATAGATTTGGATTTTGGCTGAGGCATTACCCATTAACATATGTTTTCTTGTAATGAGGAATTTTAAATTTTTTTATGTTGTCTAATATTATTCATTGACTCATTATGATATTAATTATTTATGTCCACATGATTATTCAATTAGTTATAATATCCTTGGATAAGTTTCAAGCACATCTGATTATTTATATGAAATTATTTGATCATCATTTATTACTTCCATATTACTCTTCATGATCAAGTTATTGATTAAATGACATGTGTTTCAATTATTTAACTTTAAATATTGATTATGTATCATGTATTTTTGATATATTACATTGTATTTATACCCTTACTAAGTATTAGAGATCACCCATTTCATATATTTACTTTCCCTAGGATGCAAGGAAATGTTTTAGGATTGATATAAAGAGACATCCTTGGGAAAATAAAGATTATATAAAATAAAAATACCTTTTTATATTTTATGTTCTCAAATTTATGTGAAATATGTATCTAGTTTACTAATACTACTAAACTATTCAATCATTCAACATTTTAATTCATATATCTTATAGTAGTGTAATAAAGTAACCACTGGCTTTAGGAAAATAGGGAAAAGGTGTTTACAGTTAGTATCATAGAAATTTTAATAGTAACATTAGGAACTAGATTTAAGAAAAATTATATTATAGAAAATTATTATATTATAGACATTGAAAATAAATATAGAAAAAAATACTAATGTTTTGTTAAGGTAAAGATTGTATAGTTTTTACTAGGAATAAATCCCTATCAAGATACCATAAGTGGATGTGTTTCTGATAAAAATTTACCTCGGGGTAATAACTCCGAACAAGGATAATTATGTTTGACACGAGAATTTACTGGTATATGACAATAGGCTTTATTGTACACCAGGTTTGACACTCATGGGGGATATTCTTGAGTAAATTTGTAATTTCTTTACAAACCATTATGACAGATTTGGAAATATTTTTATGATTTGAAAAATTTACCAAAGACACCATGTTTATAAATATGATATTATACATGTATAAAAATTTCAATTAATCTTAATTTTTTCACTAGTTCTAGGATTATAAATTATGGTTCATAATGTTGTGATCTAATCTAGTGTATTCAATTATTTGGAAATGGCACCTAGCCGAAGGAATGGAGACTGAATCAATTTACATACCCCATTTAGGGGTTTCCCTCTTAATGATGATAATGAACATAGAGTTGGTTCTATAGATATAATTAATAAAATTATAACCATATTATGGTATATGAATCAGGTTATAAGCAATAATAATTCCCATATAGAGCTTCTGGATGATCCACCACACAATGTAACAATTTTAGAATGATTCATGCATTAGAAAAATCTATAGTTTAGTGGGGCCACAAATCCATTTATATTTGAGAAGTGTATAAGTTACATAGAGAAGATATTTATCTCTTTGGGAAGTAATAAAAAGGATAAATTTTTCATCGAAATTTTTTATCTCTCAGGATATGTGGATTAATTATGGTCATTTATTTAGAACACTATGGATGAATAAGAAATATAAAACATGGAATGAAATTATTTTAAATTACTGTTCTTGGAAAATTATTTTTCTCATGATTAATGACCATAAATAGGGAAACAATTCATGAGTCTAAGAAAAAATGAAGGAAAAAATGTTTCTATGTATGTAGTAAACAATAAAAGGTTAAAAAGGAATGTTATAGAATAACTATATAATCCAAATAGAAATATTGATCTTTTCATTGATGGGATTTAGAAAAATATTCAAAAGTAACTAGTCTCCCAAAATTTCTCATCATACAAGGACATAGTTACATGTGTTATCAAGAGAGAAAAAGAATTATACATGTATTATAGAATTGAAGGGAAGCGACACAAGAAGAGGGAGACATGTAGAAAAAAGGAAAAAGGGAATAAGGGAAATAATTATTTTACCCCATGTGATAATTATTGAAAGAAAAAACCTAATACTTTCTTGAATAGAATGAGAGTTTTCTATAAGTGTGGAGAGAAAGGCCACCATGATTGTGATTAAAAGGGCAAGAAAAAAGTTTCTAATGTTCAATGATTTAACTAAAAGGAGTTGGGGAACTATGTAAATGAATTCCCCAAGTGTAAAGGGGATATACCTGAAAACAAGATAAGAGATCAATGTAAATCTTATGGTGTTACTATAGATGAAGTGTAATGAGTAATGTTTTTGTGTTTGGATTAAAGAATTACATTATAGTAGTATTTTATCTATTATATTCTGGTTATAACAATTATGAAATATATATGGATTGTACTATTGTAATTTTTTCTTTAAGGTTTTAGAGGAAATATTGAATCGAACTGATGACCAGGAAACGTGATATAGTGTCATGTTGAAATTCTATGAAAACACATGATTGAGATAAGATAACCCTTAATATACTCATAATTTTGAGATAATGATGATTAAGAGATATTTATGGAAAGTATTGGTAACCGTTAAGGTTTATATTACTTTTTGTGTTAAAGTAATTATCAATTATAACAATTTGGGGGAATTATAAGAATTATATTAATAATGTTTTGGAAAAAGGACAACCTGAATTCTGGGTGACAACTCATCACATCCAACAAGGATGTAGATCTTGAACCCATAATTGAAGTGTGACAAGGGTTCTGTACCTACCAATAGCCCAAATGTTCTTATTATTAAGTATTTTTTTTGTTTTAACTCAAATGATTTGATGTATAAATATTAATGTTGATCTAGTTGTGTTACTATTGAGTTTTATTGAATAATGAATTATATAGGAAAAATTGTGCCAAACATATTTGTTTTGGAGAATATTTAGAGATTATAGGAAAGACTTGTCACTCTTTTATGGGTCTTATGATCTGTTAAAATTTAATAGTAGTGCTTCAATCATAAAAAATTCATTGGAGGATATACATTTATTGGAGTAAACGATGAAGTGGGAATTTATAGAAGAATAGATAAAGTATGAAACTATGATTATGAAATAGTTTTATATTAATAAGTATATTTCTTTATATTCATAGATTGTATATGTTTTCCTCAACTTTAGGAAAAGGATCTTGAAACCAAAATGTTATGATATTACCATCATATATGATTAATCAAATGTTATTTTAAATAAAAATAGATTTATGGTTTTGTGGTCCATAACATTCCATTTATCATTCAATTTATTATTATTAATGATCTAGATCACTCTTAATAATTATTTATGTTTTCCTTCCATGTCTGTATCTTCACTTCCCACAAATGTTCTCCTACTTGGAAACCTAGTTATGGGTTATTCTAGACGACCTTTGTACATAAATTTCTCTATTATCAAGAATATTTTTTGTTAAACATTTTAATTATATGGGTTTCCAAGACTTAAATATTCATATTTAAAATCTTTAATATTTGAGATCAATATTAAATTGTGAGGATGAGATATATTTAATGGGGTAGAATATAACACCCCATGATTTTAAAAAGGAACATTATCTTCAAAAGTGTATATAGGATGAAAAAATGAGATTATATGACATTGTAACACCAAAAGAATTTAATATATACTTCTTTTTAAATGAATTCAATCCCTTAAATAGCTTTAAATTCATGCAATGCTAGGTTTAAATGAAACACCATACTTTATTAAAATATTTCAATTTAAAAAAGACTATTATAACATATCCATTAATTAGGAAAGTATTAATGGGAATAACTAAATTATGAAAGGAATATAGTTTAAACAAATATAAAATAAAATCATTGATTATTAATTGATTATAAATATAAATAAAAATAATTCAAAATAAAAAACAATTGTTTCTTTAAAACAACATTATTCTAAAAAGAAGTTTCACGGGGCTTTGCACAGATATTTTAAAATTAATTTTTACCACTAGTATTAAATTTATATTAAAAAATAAATCGAATTTTCTAAATCTGTATTTCAAAACTATCCTTGTGACAATTTATTTATAATTTTATGAAAATATTAATTTTTTTTGATGAATAGTAAAAAATACTGAGTTTAATTGAAAAATTCATTTTCATTTAAATTATTTAATAAGTTAAGTTATATTTTAAATTTGTTTAAAAGTAAAATTAGATCAATTATATTATAATTTAACTAATTTATTTCATTTAAATAAATTTCATTTTGAATTTTTATTTTAATACATTCTATACTTATGATAATTTTCTCTTTTGAAAACCACTCCTTCATCGCACGTAAGAATTAATTTTTAAATTTAATTATAGAAATTATTTGAATTTTATTTGAAAAAATGGAATAAATATTTTGAATCATAATAATATATATTATCTAATAATTTCAACATAAACAGTTAATTTTATTATTAGTGAAAATAGTAAAAATTAATTACTGCAGATAAGGTAAAATGAGCTTACTAGGGGTTAAACTAACATGAAAGGGGATAAAAATGACATAAAAAATTTAAAAAACCCATTTTATGGACATATTTAGACCATATAATATCTAATTATTAATAAGGGGATGTTTTAAGTCCTTTTTAGCAGAAAAATGTGGGTATCACTTTATAATTTAAAAAATTCCAGGTGTGTCCTCTCCCCCACTTATAAAATTCCACCCCGCTCCTCTCCTATTAACAGTTAAAAATAAATTTGTTTTTGAAAATAACTAAGAAAATCAGTTAATTAATCATATCCAAAAATACTATAGGATGTTCTTATCATAAATTCTTCCTAGGAAGGTTTTTGGTGAAAACCTAATGAAGTTTCTCGAATAAATGGAAACATTCATAAATGAGCGTTTTCATTTTATTTCATCTTCCACATCATTAAAATATTATTAAATAGAATTAATATAATAAAAAATTATTTCCAATATATATATATTAATTTTAATGTAATAACCTATATTCATATCCACTTCAATCAAATAGAAAATGAAACCATTGATAGTGTGTATAGTGGTCTACCGCATCGTGAACTGATGTAGTTCGTTTTCCTTGACCAAAATTATAGGATGAATATATTGATTTATATAACTTATTTATATGAAATGTATGAAATTATTATACTTATAAAAATAATATATAACATATGACGTTTTAATTTCCATTCTGCAGGGGATACGATAACATCGCTCGTGTGTATGGCGTACCACCGCCTCACAAAGCGATGTGATTCATTTCTCACTAATGTTTTACATGGAAGGTAATATGGATAGTGTTAATAAATTTATGTGTTCTATATGAAATAAACATAAATATATAAATATACTATCACATATAACTTCCTTCATTATCATCCATTAGAAAAAAATAACACCGCTCGTGCATGTGTTTGGACTATTACATCTACGTAGCGATCTGAAATATTTTTCAGTTTATTTTTAAATGGATGGTAATAGGTATGTATATGATAAATATAAATTCAATATATTAAATAATAATTATCCTCAAAATGTTATTTAATATTTATTTTTCCTTCATTCCATCTATCGATAAAAATGGAAACAACGTTCATACGTACTTAAGGTCTGCCATCTACATGAATGGTGTAATCAATTTTCTGTACCTAAATTTTATTGATTAATATAAATATATATATAATGAATATTTATTATATTTATATCTTGGATAAAATTATAGATATTATGGAACCATTATCAATGAAAAATTACAAAAAATATCAAATCAAAATATTTATGAAAAATGAAGCAATTATCACCCGAAACAATGATTTTAGCAAAAAAGTTTTAATAAAAAATTCATAAAATAATATAAATAAATGATGTATGTTATTAAATATATGTGTATTATTATATAATATATTTATAATAAATCTATATTAATTATAAATTGGGTTCCTAAAAATATGAAGGAATTTGAACATGAGGTAAGAGTTTCTCCCTTCACTTTTACTATCGTGAGGCGTATGCCATATTTACAAATTATTTATTTTTTGTGGTTTATATACTACCCCATGATATTATGTATCATTAATCCATTTATCTTCATGTTTTCTAATTTTTCATTACAAGTTATTTATTTCATGGGGATTATGATTCAAAAGTTATCCAAGTGGTAAGGGATTATTCTATAATCTCTTTGTTTATCGAGATTGTTTGTTATTAAATTCACGATGATGTAATATTATGATATATCATTAAATGAAATCATTAATTTTATAATCCTTTCCTTATTTATGAACTTTTCAAGAATTATTACTAGTTTTCTTCACTTTGGTACTTAAAATTATTTTAAAAAAGTTTTTAATAAAATAAGACATTATTTCTCTCTTTAGTGAAAAATAATTTATCTTAAAAAAATGTTTTATAAAAATGTTTTAAAAAATTATCCAAAATGATTTATTGGAGAAATTATTACCCATTTCTTCATTTTTAATTTTTTTTGAATGAAATCTTAATGTCTCTTTCTAAACAAGGTCAATTTGGCTTTTACAAAAAATGTGGAAGGAATTTTTGTTTTAACATATATGAAATGTATGGAATTTCCACCGTCATGACCACTCAATGACTAAAAATTCCATAATATTTTTCAAATTTTATTTTCAAAGAAAATTATTTTTAATTTTTTTTTTGAACTTTGAGTTTAAAAAATATTTTCAAAGTAAAAATGTTATTTTCCACAAGAATGTTTTAATGATGTTTTTATGTTATTTATATTTATCAATTACATCAACCCTTTATTATAATTATGATCTAATACAGATATTTTGTAATTAAACCATGCTTATTATTTCTCTATATGGATTATGATTAGTCTGAATAGGGATGTACAAGTGTGATACCATTCATATTATAATGGACAGGTTATGAATATGTTTATTTATTTGGGTAATTATTAATATTTTTAATGATAGTTTCTCAATGTGAATGTTTATGTTATTTATGTTTCACCCCTTTCATATGAAGAATTAATTATACCTAATAAATGATGGACATGGACTGATATGGCCCCTTAATGCATTGATAATTCACATGAGAGAAAATAAATTTATTTTTTGGCTTAGGAATTACCAATTTGTGTAAGATGTCTTAGAATGAGGCCTTGATTATATAGTTATGATGTCTGGAATTTTGAATTACCTCATTATGAGATTATTTACTTATGTTCATGTTATTATTTTATTAGTTAGAATATCCATGGAAAAGTTTTAAGTTCATGTGATTATTTATATGGAATTATTTTATCATCATTTCTTCCTATCATATTATTCTTCATTATAATGTAATTTATTAAATTAAATGAGTTTCAGTTAGTTACCGTTCCATATTGATTACATCTTATGTATTTGTGATAGATTCTGTTGTACGTATACCCTTACTGAGCATTAAACCTCACCCCCTTTATTCCATTTCCTTTCCCCAAGAAGCATAGAAATGTTTAATGATTTATATTCAGGGTCATGCTTGAGGGAATAAAGATGATCTCCGGAAAATACTTTTTTATATTTTGTTTTAAAATTTAAGTGAAATATGTATCTAGTTTACCAAGACTACTAAAATAATTTGTCATTTGGGATGTGATTCCCTGTATCTTATACCAATATAATAATTTAACCACTAGATATGGGAAACTTGGGTCATGGACATTATGACAAATACTACCCCAAAATTTTCAAGTCAATATCTAAATAATATATTCATCCAATCTAGATTGATACCAAAATAATTTGTAAACCCAAATGGAATCATTATAAATTTATAGTGTCTATAACTTTCACAAAAATATATCTTGGGTATATATTCTTTCCTTACCCATAATTGATGATATCCGAATCGAAGGTAAATCTTTGAGAAATATTTAGCTCCTCATAGTTGATCAAACAATTCATAAAAATAGGGCATATGATTTTTATTTTTGATCATGACCATAACATGTTCATGATATTAAATGTTGAGGTGCATTGATACATCCTTATTATTAATAAAAATAATTGGTTCACCCCAAGGTCAAGCACTTAGGCATATAAATCCCTTTTCTAGATTCTCTTGTAGTAGATTCTTTACTTATTTTAACTCAATAGGGGATATTATATAAGGAGTCTTTGGAGTAGGTGTAACACTGGGTATGATTTTTGTTAAAATATCAAATTAACGATTCATAGGATTACTAGGAAACTCATCTAGAAAGACATATTTAGTTTTTGAAAAGATTTAGGGTCAGGGACACTTTATTGAAATCACGAATAAAGAAACAAACCCATTTTAACAGGAATGGGTGAAAGGGGAAACCAAATAATGATAGACAAAAAGAAATAATAAAAATGAAAAATTCCAAAAATTTCCCCAATGATAAAAGGGAAGAAAACATCATGGTATGAAGAAGTGAAAGCCCCATCACACATCCTTGTTTGTTGATGAAAGAGAGGAAACAATCAAGATGAATCACCACTCCCTTCCAAGAAGCTGCATCATGAAAAAGGTGTCAGAGCAGCTGAGAAGTGAATAACAGATCAAAGTCACACTAGAGTAGACAATAATCATATTAATGTGAAAGGTCACACCAAAGAATAAAATAAGTGCATCACAGATCCAAATGGAACCGAAGAAGCCAAGAATCACTTCATGAAGCCAAATGACATCAAAGTAGTTGAAATCACATCACTAATACAAGTGATACCAGAGAAGCTGAGAATCATATCTTGATGCCCAATCATGTTGGATCTGATGAGAGGCCCATCACAGATCCTAATGACACCAGAGTAGCTAAAAATCACATCATAATGCAAAATAAAACCAGATTAGCAAAGAATATCATCATAGAGCCAAAATAAGATACAACATGATAGAGCATCCCCCAAACTAATAAAAAAGTGCATGGATGGTTGGATAGTAGATGCCTGCACACTTAACTCTCATTCGATCCACCCACCCTACAATGAAACAAAGAAACCAAATATCCATCATAATGAAAAAAACATCATACTTAACCTCTAAAATAAAATCAAAGATAGGGTGTCTATCCATCTAACAATAAAATAATAGCTGAAATATTAGAGTCAAAACACTCATCCCACTTTTGGTGACCCCCACCTAGCGGCACCTCCAAAGAGTTTCAATGCACCTTTTGTGACAAAGAAAAAACCAAATCCATCCCATAACATCACCGTGGAAATGAAATGAAGAAACCAACAACATTTCAAAGCTGAAATCATGATAAGAGTTCATCTAGGTTTGCATCAAGTCACCAACAAGATCCATCAGGAAATATTTATAGAGAATTCCCAAGAGTTTGAACAATAAAATATTTAAAGGGACGTTCCCTCTTTCCACTGATTGGTGTTGGAACCATCCCCAACCGAAGGGACCGATGGACATAACATAGGTTAAGAAAGTCCTCCAGCCACCTTAAACTCCATCCAGCACCATTGATCTCACCGAGACTTTCCACACAAACCCCAAGAATCCACCATAGGGATGTCACCTTCCAAAGAGGTCAACGACCTATATGACCGACATGAAATGAGCCTGAGGATGTCAAAACTATTGAACTTTATCGCTGATGAGATCACCTTAACATCACACCACTACTAGATCAGATGAACAAGTAAGGACATAGCCAAACACTAAACACCGAGCGACACAAGGAGATCCATATCTGAAGAAGATATGAGGAAATAGGGATCCATGAAATAAGATTCATGAGTTGATAAGAAGGATGAAGTCTCTTCAATGAGGAAGGAGAAGTGAAATGAAATTGAAAGAGGAAAGATGATGAAGAGGAGAACACCAGTGAAACGTTACAATATCAGAAAGAGGTGCAAGAGAGAGGCTGAGGGTGTCACTGAAAGATTCCAAACCTAAACCCATAGCGCTCAAATGGAGTGATGTTCTATAAAGACATCAATAAACTCCCAAGAAATAGGCATATCATCAACTCCGAGTTTCTCTCAAAATAGTTGAGATAAATACATATATTGAATGAGAATCAATTCCCATAAAAAGGATATAATTTCCATTGGATGTTCATATTTATCCTCACACCAATATACATTCATTATTTGGTTTGTAATATCCAATGTGAATTCCTTATTATATAAATTTATAAGGGATCTATATAGAGATAAAAATCAATTCTCAAAATCATATAAATTCAACTAATGGATGAATAATAGTATTTTTCATAGGGAACATTTTTATAAACATTAACATGTCATCCCCAACATTTGAGTAGAGGGTAAGTGAGACTTAATCATTATGATTCACTTTAGTGATTGACATAGAGAAAAACATTCCTTGTTCTAGGAGTTAACCATTAGAAGAAGGCATTGAATTAGATAATACCCAAGTTCCCCACATATAAACAATTTAATTATTGAGAAAATAATTGATATATCCCCTTAATTGAAACATAGATAACATCTTCCCCTTTATTTGAGAAATTATCATGGATTCTTATTACCATTATAAATGAAAAATGGATAGAGTGTGGTTGGTCAGGCTAAGACCATGTGGGTTTAAACCCATGTGGTTTTGATTAAAATAGCCAACTTGCAATGAAAATATAAATTATCAAGCCCACCCCACTCTGCATAAGCCCATGGGTAGCCTTTGAGATTTATCATATTCAAATAAAATAAAATATATTCAATATACAAAAGCCTATGTATGTAATATGGGATGTGATCCTAAAGAGTACATATTCATTCCATTCCAACTTGAGTAGCACATTTTGGGGCTATGATTCTTGATTAGTTGATGAGCCAGGATGTATGAGGGTGGATAATCCATGCCAGCAATGCAGGTCATCTACAATGATGTAGAAAATATTATAGTTAGATAAGTGAGTGGGTTATAGTGAAGAATATGAAATAACCACTTCCATAACCTACACAAAACCATATCCCACCAGAGTCCATGTGTGCACCTACCTCCCTACACATTTTTTGAAGCATCTCCTACCTAATGCCTCATAAATTTCCTTATGTCATGGAATCCAGTGGATAGGTGGAATATTCAACCAAAAAATCTCAAATTACACTCATATCACAGTGTTCCCTTAATCCCACATTGGTTTCTCCACTCATGAATCACAAACCCACACACATTTCCATTTTTAATACATAATTTGCAATCCTCAATGTATGTAATGGTGGACGCATTTATTATTCCACATCATCATCTTCATCACCACACCATCTCCATATTACCAGTTGGAATGGTCTTGAAAAATGAAAATAATATTTTATATTATAATATATATATATATATATATATATATAAGTATTTATAATTAAAAACATATAAATTGTTAATAAATAATTAAATATTGTAAAATAATTAATTAATATCTTATGTTCGTGTCATGGGTAAACACTCACCTACACCAGATCAACCTGAATTTTACACCACTTTCAATAGATTAAATATTTTTCCCTCCTCACCTCATATCATTCCCATATCCTCTAAAATTATAGTCTATAGGAATATTTTACATTACCACTTCCCACATTCTTGACATGAAGTAAATTGATCATCATTCCTACACGACCATTTCCACTTGAAATTACATAAACTTGAATTTTATTATTATTTGAAAATTACTAAAATCACCTATTCTTATGTATTTAATCATTTATCGTGATATAATATTAAGAATAATCACAATATTTCCCTTTATTTCTCCTATCTCATTTGGTATCTCATTCAAACAATCTTTGTATTGTCCATAAAAATTCACTATTAGCTCGTTTCGTCCTTATTCCATCCATTAAAAAAAATAATTTTTTTTGGGACGTAAGATAAAAATTTTAGTGAGGAAAAATTATGTGTTTAGAATAAATAACTCCTAAAGGGTATACATATCCTAACTTATGAACCTATTGGGTTAAATATATGTTATCCATGGTAATTTATTTTTTTAGGCTCTCTAACTCAATCATATTCAAATATATCATCATGGTTCATAAGGAGAATGTGAAATAACCAAATCATATCCCCTAGGAGTGTCTATACCAGTTTTTAGTCTTAGGCCCACTTATTTTGTATCAGGGAGATAATTGAGTCAATTCCAAACCAACCCTTTTTTGGTTGATTATCCCTAGGTGCATCAGTTCTAAAGTTATATCCACTTTATAGTATCCAAATAAAGATGTATTGATAAAAAATATATATAATATATAATTAATAAAAACATTAAGATGTTAGAAAATACATAGAATAATTATAGTGTTCTTACTAAAGTTCTCTATATTAATCAAAAAATTACTAAACCTTACCTTTTATACCAACTACGAAAGCCCAAGAAAAATGTATATAAATAATACATTGTTTTTGTGGTTTAATTACAAGATTCTAAAAATAGGCACAAAGACCAAGAACTAAAATGTTTACATCCACGGAGAATAGTTACCTATACAACATAATTTATAACACTTATGAAAATATCTTTATAATCACTCTCCTATATAACCTATTCTACACATATCATATGACCTAATCATAATTATAACATTGCTAACGGAAATGTAAGAAGGGGTGATTTTCAATTATAAGTAA
Organism: Viscum album; assembly: GCA_963277665.1. Taxonomy (NCBI): domain Eukaryota; kingdom Viridiplantae; phylum Streptophyta; class Magnoliopsida; order Santalales; family Viscaceae; genus Viscum; species Viscum album. The sequence continues at coordinate 2,037,668,659 of OY728160.1, read as the reverse complement.
ATAAAATATATAAATTTTTTACAGAGGTTAGATAGTAAATATGAGGGAAAAAATTAGTGAGATAGAAATATAGGATAAAAAGATCATGAGATCATGAGTGATAAAAAACATGATTTATCATTAATAATCATGAAATAGGAACATAATAACAAATAAATATCATAAAAAACATAGATTGTAAACATATAATGAACTTGAAATAAACTCATAAGAAACAAAAATATCTTTAGAACATGTAATATTATTAAAATTTGGTATATTTTGAAAATAAGTCACATTTAAGAGAAGCAGTGGCACAAACCTAAGCATAGGGAAACACTATGAACAAATTTGTGTATTTACACCATTTATTTTTGTGAACCTATACAAGTATGTATTCCCATTATTTTTTTAAAAAAAATCCAAGAATGTCCACACATCAGTATATCATGAGATATAAAACCATAAATAAAACATTAGAGGGTTATATAGGACCCTGTCCATCCTCATCCATACATTCATGTTAATATTAAAATAAAATCATTTATCTTATCATAAATAACCTATGGAAAAAATGGGTTTCATAAATTTTTCAAATAGTATCTGATAAAAAAAAAGAATCATCAAATTTCAAAAAAAAAACATCACCCCAAAATATCATATATCAGGTGATATATGAACCATTAATTTATTTGAGAATAATCCTTTAAAAATAAAATATAAACCAAAATAAGGTATACAAACATTAATTAGTATCATCTTAAAATGATGTGATTTTATAGTCACATTCCAAAAAACAATTTTTCTAAAAATAAAGAGGAAAAATTTTAAAACATTTATTTGAAAAAATCCAATAAAGAGACCTTAAAAATAACTAAATAATAAGTAACAAATGTGAGGTTCAATGAAAAAATATATGATCATTGAAAGGAAAAAACATTGAAATATTTGAAAATACCTTTATTGAAAAACCCACTTCGTTAAAAGGATATTGAAACCCAGGTTTTGAAATAAACTCAATTATATGGTCAATTAGAGGAAAAATAAATTTCAGTTTCCACTAGGTAAAGGTGAACATAAGCGGGAAGTAAAAACATGGATACGGAGGAAAGAATTTATTAAAATAGATTATAATTATTCTCAACAAAATTTTATTTTGACAAAATAATAGATTTATCAAGGAACAATAATTTGGTGTCAATTATGATTTTACCAAAAAAATGTTGAAATACAATATAACATTATCAAATGTTATTTGTGATCATATATGAAATGGTTTAAGAAAAATATAAGTGATTATAACCCAAGTATTTGAGTCACAATAATCTCTTACATGTACTCCCACTTAGTCAAATTTGATCTAACCTCCTTTATCAAAAAAAATAAATATATTAATGACATATTTGAGAAATATATTCATTTATATAACATTTTAAAAAATTTAATTATAAATATTCAACAAATGTTTCCTAGTTAGTTATCATCTATTTTTGAAATCATATGTCTAAAAATATGATCATTTTAAAATATTTTTTGTAATGTAAGTGTTTTTATTAATTATTCTATAATAGTTCACCAATAATATATTTTAATAGTCTATATAAAATAGTTTTTAAAATAATTTATAAATTTCCTATTTTATTTGTTAATGTTTTTGGTAACATTCTATGATGAAGAAATTGATTATGAACTCATTTTGGTGACTATTATGAATAAAAGGAGATATATTAATAAAATCATTAGATATCAATATCACAACTCTAGAATAATTTGGAAATACTAAATAAATTAATATTACATGTTTTTTTCCAAAATATAAAATTACTTAATAATCCACAATATAAACATTACAACATCACTCATGCAGGTGGTACAAATAACATAAACAAGAGTGTGTTATACTGATTGAACAAGTAAGAGAACACTATTATATAATGGTAACATAACCTATAAAGAATATTTAACTTTTTCATAATTATCATATTACTTCATATAAATAATACTTAGAAACATTCAAGATGTGTGATTATTAAAAATGAAATTTACTATTCATGGAGGTTGCAGTCCACAGGTACACACGATTGATAATCCCATTTCTCAATGAATGAGTGGAATGATATTTTTTGAAAAATGATAATTTAGGAATTTTACTTCCGACATATAAAATTTATTTATTCACCATTTCAATCCTTTTTACCATTATTGAGATATGGTTATGAAAAAAACAATATCACATCGTGGGGGATTTAGTCCGCACATACACATGATCAATGTTATTTAGTTTTCTTATTGGATGGAAAGGATTTATTTTTTTACCTAATTAATATTAATAAAGTTAAATATACTAATTATACAAATTTAATTATATAAAAAATGTTAGTAATGATTTTAGGAAGGAGTAAAATAAAATAAAATACTAAGAGAAAGAAATACTCATGTTAGAATATTGAGGTTTCTCTGAAAAATCTCCTTGGATGTAGGGGCCTTAAGAAAACATAAGGTAACCATATGATTATTTAGGTGGGAGATGGTTCTAAGAGGATAGAAAACTAAAAAATTAAAAGTGTAATTATAATGTGGAGTGTAACTTTAAATGGTGGAAGTTGTGTAATGTCCCCCGATCTGACACACTCTCATGTGGACAAAATGGGTTGGTTATGAGGCCTCAGGCATGCCTCCTCATATGCCTGAGGCTGCAAACTCAAAGCGAGGGTGTGATATGTATAGTAGGGAGACTATAACCCATGGTATAGGGTATAATATAGGTGAATATTCCAAAATAATAAATATAATAATAATAGAAAAATAACCAAAAGAGAATATAATACAACTGGGAAATAATAAGAGGAACCCATAAACCAATAATAATGAATCATGTAATCATAGTTGAAAATGTATCTAACTATAAAACTAAAAATAATAAAAATAAAATAATCAAATGGAAAAAATAATTCCAAAATATCCTGGTCCTAAACCACATGTCAGACCCATCTCCATACTTTATCCCATCTAGAAAGTAATAAAATTAGCAATAAGGTCCCTTTCCCTTGTCCAAACCTACATCCATGTAATTTTATTGGGTACCAAATGGAGGCTTGAATAGGGTGAGAGTAAAACTCATCTGGCTGATGTAGCCATATATAAAAAAACAGTCTGATAATAAGTGTATATAATTAAGAGATAAACACATGTATTAATTAATCAATTAATATAATACATCAATCAACCTTCTTCGGGACCTTTCCAAAATGTTTCTGAGCATGTAACCCAACAATTCCAACCATATCTATATACCACATAATAATTAAACAAATAGATAAATCCCTCTATATAATCATTTCATCCTTCTAGAGTACCCCTATATATAAGCATTTCAACATGTGTTCCTATGCATAAACCCTTATATAAGCATTTTAACATGTATCACTGGGTATAATGATTTATATAATCATTTAAGCATATATCACATGGTATATCCCACTATATAATCACTACAACATGTATCACTAGAAATATCCTGCTATATAAGCATTTCAACATGTATCACTGGGCATAGCCCACTATAAAATCATTTCAGCCTCTTGGAATAAACATATATATAAGCATTTCAACATGAACTCAACAAGTCATAAGCAAAAGGATATCAAAATATCACATCATAATCTTCAGTGGTTATTTATGAAAATTACCATTTGTATTTAGATTAAACATTAATTTATATATCAAAATATCAACAATGATATCAAAATCCCATAAGATATTTTCAAAGTGATTCTATATCTATAAATCATCAACAACTCATGTCATTCAAAAATAACTTTAATCCTTTATCCATTTTCTTATTATTCAATGGTTTTATCACCCAATGGGTAGAAATAATCTAGGTCGCATCAAAAATATAATCCAACGGGACCCAACCAATGTTCAAAATCATGATTTACAATTAATCAATAAATAAATAAATTAGATCACATGTTTCAACGGTGTGATCAAAACATTTCATATAATTCATAATTTAAAAGACTATAGGGTTATGTTTAGACCCTATAACTTTTATATGGAATCCATTAAAATCTTCCAATAGAAAATGAAAATAAGGATGAAGGAACAAAAGATAACAAGAAGAACCTTGATTGATCTAGTTCATGACCATAACCACCAAACAAACCCATGGTAAAAATAGTCCACTTCCACAACAAGGAATGATGGAAGAGACATGAAACCTAAGCAGAAACACCCAATAAGGATCATATGTCTAATATGGGCATCCATAATATAAGAGGAGACTACAAAATCACATTTAAACTTCCCTAAGGTTGATAGGAGAGGGATTCACACTATGTATTGTAATAATCATACACATTACCCACTTAAAACCATTGGGATTAAAGAATACAAGGCTTGCAACCCTTTCACATAATGTATCTTCCAATTAAAGTGATATACTAAAAAACCATCACCGTAGGTTTATATTTAACTCTATGAACATTTACAAAATGTGAATTATTTTCATGACATGTAACCACTTCTAGTCAAGAACTAGTTTATGAAATGTGTTAGGAAGATGTTACACATCGTGTAAACTATACATGGAGTGTAATTTTTAGAGAAAGAATTTCCACCATGATTCTGTGAATGTGCCCGAACCACCTACGAAGCCTTCAAAACTCATAGAAAACCCTTATAAGACAATTTCACATGTTTATTCCTAGACCCCATTAATTCAAACAGACATAAAACCTTGAATTTTTTTCTTTTTACCCAAAAAATATATTCATATATGAACAAGGATCAACCACCAAGGTCTAATAAAAAGCTCAAAGTGGGACATACCTAGAAAGAGACAAGATCTTACAACCTCCCACCATATAGCATCTCATCACCGATGTAACGAACCAATGTTTTATCAATTGAATTACCTTATTTTAATTAATTATTATAGTATAATCCCATTAGGAATCACAAGGACATATCATGATACTAAATACTATATTATCCTAAAATATAATTTTTCCACTTTTATGTTTTCAATTTTGAAAATCTGACATACACAGTTGCGATCAGTAAGATATTTGGAATCCGATAAGACAAACATAACTTTCAATGAATAGTAACCTAAATTTATGAATAGTAAGGATTAATAAATCATCCAAAATAATAGTAACCTTAACCTTGAATGATTAAATAAACTTTAGGCATCTTATAAGTGACAATTCAACCTTAGTAAAAATATTGGTATTTTTTTAAGTCATTAATAATTAATTATAATTAATTATTTAATTTAAAAGAAAGTGTATTTTCCTAAAATGCTTTCATAAATTAACAATTATATGTATTAAGGTTTTAAGATAATTTTATAAGACCTTATGTAATTTTTGAAAGTATTATAAAATGTGTTTTAATTTAAAAAGACTGTATTTTTCAAGTAAATTCTGATTTTAATTAAAAATTAAATTAATCATATTAAGAAAATTATTTTTGAAAAATAGACTTCATTTTAGGATTTTACACATTGATAAGTGGTTAGGGTGAATTTTTTAGATTTTTCAGAAATACATGAATTTTTGGTGAATAGTAATACACAATAATTTACAGTATAAATACATTATAATTTAAATCCACTATTCCTGACATCAAAAGTGATGTAAGCACCCAAATCTAGATCTCACATGAACACATTACTTTTCTTGGTAATGTATTCATCACTATTTCTTGTCTTTGGAAAAATTAATAAACTAATGAATTAGATATTAAAGAAAACCCTCCTCCCTCCACTATAAATAACACTCTTTACACCCTCATTTCCCCGCACCTCTCAAGCTTCAATAATTTTCTAAAATCAGTCCAAACATCTTCCATATCCCCTCCATGATGTCCAAGAGCTTTTGGTCTCATCAAATGACCATTTTATGGTGTTTTGAGGAGGATCTCAAGAGGATTACTTAAGAGGTAATTCATCTATATTCGTGCCTCTAATTTCCATTCAATTTCAAGTTATTTTCTTTATATATCCCCCACATATATTTATCAAATTTTAATGTTAAATTTAGTATCACACATATACTATAATTTTATGAAACTAATGGGATATTATATCATCCAACCCCCTTCTTCTGTTCTTTTTATTTTAGAAAGGAAAACGTTGTTCGTGAGGTGTTAATTTATCACCTTCAAGAATGACATGTTTTCAATTTCCTTTACCGCCATCAGATCTGATCATGAAACCATTTTTATGATTTAAACATATTATTTTATATGTATTAATTCCTATTTAATTTTCTGGAGATAACTTATGTACATATTACTAAATGATAAATCAAAACATGTTCATTGTGATCCTAAAACCGCCCAAATTAACCTAAAATGATCATCATTAACTCATAACTAATGATTAATCCACATGGTATATAACATAATTAATTATAAGATCATTTAAAATCCTGTAATATCATTAATAACATTCAATATCAGTTCTAGATTTTTATCCATGTTCTACACGAACTACCATTTATGAATTCAAGTGAATCGTTCAAGAAAACCATAGAAACAAACATTCCAGAACAATGGATTTAAAACATATAACTCATAAAAAGGACCATAAAATAACTTAATGAAACCACAATGAACCATAATTATTTACACAATCTTCTTAAAATATTAATTAATTAATCTAATTTGATTATACAGGGCCTTAAAGTGATGGAAGCATTTTGATACAAGGCAAGGGGAAATTCTCGAACCCAACTTTATTTATTTGAGGTCTCCCTATTTCACTCCATTATTGGTACGATTATTCCTTAAAGATAATTTCTTCATCATTATATTACCTATTATGGGATATAAATGTTATCCACTAGATTTTATGTCAAGCACAGTGTTTTCCAAAATAACTCTTCTTTCAAGAACTCACCGTTTTTACTTCTCACTCACGGTAGACGGTTCTTGTATCATGTATGTTATTACCTCTTTATTTTAGGAACCCAAAGTTTATGAATGTGTTATTATCAATTTAAACCCATTACACTACATGGTTATGATTGATATATGTTCTATTGGTCAATATTGATAATTAAAATGTTATGATGTGATGGGTGCGTCCGGAATTATATAGTGCAATATGAATGTTTGAATGTGATGGGTGCACTCAGAATTAAGTAGCACTCTAATGAATTGGGTTAAGTGATGAACCTCATGATTTAAAGTGACATGATGTGTGAATATGATGCTAGATTTTTTCAAAACAATGTGTGGTATTTAACCACTAAGACACGATGTTTTAATTTTTTTATGCATTTCCACATTTCAAGTATTTAAATAATATTTCCTCTCATGATTTTGATGATGATGTTATGATTATGCTCACCCTATGATATATTTTTATTATCAATCCTATTACTGGGACTTTAGATCACCCATTTTTGATGTACATCCTCAGGTGACTACATGTAATATGGAGAGGTCAAGTGCCAATAAGAAGCTAAAGAGGAAGGAATTAAATAAATGTTTATACTTGATGTTTAAAATGTAATGTTTCATGCTACTTTTCCAAAGACACTAAACCTATGGATTATCATGGTGTGATACTATTATTTTGTTTATATTTATAATGATGTAATAGTAACGTAAGAAAAGGTTGGATCATTATAGTCGGTATCAGAGGCAATGTATATTTAATTTGGGAATTAAGATTAGTGAACCCTAGAGAAAACCTCTAGTATAAGACTAAGTACAAATATGTACACAAGAAGATTTACATAGGGATCCCAGAGGTCACTAGTAGAAATACGGGTTTTAATGTAAAATTAATAACTTATGTTTTTTATAAACCTACAATGATGGTTTGAGTGATAAATTTTTTGCGTCATCTTTTCTAAACACTGACCCCAAAATGTTTTATGAGTGTTTTTTGGTGTTGGTTTTTTGAAAAAACGATGCCAAAAACCATAATTCCATGAGTTTTGACATTATTTTATTTTAAAACCAATTCCAAAAATAAAAAAAGGGTTTTCACGTCGGTTTTCAGGAAAAACAACACCATAGTTTTTATTTTTTGCACCGGTTTTCCAAAAACTAATGCCAAAAATAAAAATACCAAATACCTTCAGCATCAGTTTTTACCGAAACCGACGCAGAAAGTAAAAAAAATATTTTCGACATCACTTTTAAGAAAAACTAATGCCCAAAGTTTTTTTATTTATGGCGCCAATTTTATTAAAAACCGATGCCGAAATTGATTTAAAAAATGATGGGATCAACAAAACCTCATCTTCTTTGTCCTTCAAAACCGAAACCCGCAGCGGCTCCTCTCTACCTGCGATGACTTCGAAGATTTATTTGTGATATCCAACCACCATTTTTGAATATTTTCTTCTATTTTCATGATATGTGGTCTAATCTCTTCATTATATTCTCTTCTTTAATGTTCTATGGATTATTTTTTCTTTCGAATTCTATTTTGAGCGACTTTCAACAATGATATGATTTTAGATTATTGTTTTTTTATTTTTTGTTGTTACAATCAATTTTTTTCAAGATCTTATGGTGCTTAATTTTCCAAATCTTTATACGGATCAATGTTCATATTGTGGGTCTATTTTCTTGTTGAATTCTGAATTTTGTATGTATTTTAAATTTTGAAGATAAATCTTTGAACATTTTATTTTAATTTTAATTTTCTTCAAATATAAATCTTTAGTTTATTTAAAATTTGTTGGAACATAGTTAATAGTCATCCCCAAGAGTTGTTTTTCAAAGTTCTTGATATGAATTTTTTATGGTATGTCACCTCTTATGACTTGATTGACTTCAAAATAATTACCCCTTGATTTAGTTATGTCACAACAAAAAAATCATTTATCCATATTTTTATTTAACTTTAGTTTCATTTTGAAACATGGCTATTGTAGTTTCCCACGTTTTACAAAAAACATGTTTAAATGAGGTGTTGATAAATTAACCATGTTCTTATTCAAAATTACACACACATTTATGAAATATTTGTAGCATGTAATTTATTTAATAAAATTAATTAAATTTAGATCATTTAATTTACAAAAATAATCCCCCATTCAAAAAAAATGTAAACAAGCGTGATGTGTGTACCTTAACTAGGTATCTACCTTGAATACAACACCATTTCACTTGGTCATTTGGTTAACTTAGCTTCCTTTCATCAAATCATGGAAGGAATTAAAATCCTATATCCTAACTGGTATCCCTAGCAGATATCATATACCAGGATCAACTAGAATCATTTATCTACCAATCCATGCAATCCTTACAAGTTTCTAGATCCAACCGCTGCCATAACTTTTAACCAAAATATTTTATTCCACTTTGTCAAAACTCTACCCTATTGAGAACCCCTCCTAGGTCAATAGTAAAGATGTGGGTAACCCCCAAAGCCCACCACCACTGCCACTTATCATTCCTCAAATGATTCTATTGTTATCTCACCCAAATGTGTTGTAAGATATATCAATTCAGTTCTGTATTTAATTTCATCTGTCATAATTTTGGATTTATTAGGATTTATTTCACCTATAATATGAACATTTATTGTAATTATTAATTCATATTACTAATAACAACTAATTTTTCTCCCCTTAAATTAATTCAATCTACAATACTTTTGACACATGAAACATCGAAATATTGCAACAACTATGTAAAATGAACTAATAAATTTTAGAAGATTGATATTATAATTTAATTATAATATCAATATAACACATGTATATAATATAAATATAAAATGTTTATTATTTTTAAATGTGTTTCATATCTGATGTTTTATATCTGATTATCAATAGTATATATAAAATGTGTTTTTGTTTATAATTTATCTGTAAATATATATATATATATATATATATATAAATATTTATATGTTTTAATATATTTTCAAGTTATTATGTGATATCAGATATTTAATGGATCATAATTGGATACATTTATGAAGAACCTCAAGTGAATATGAAAAAGGAGTTGATGAATTATTTGAATTTTCAAATTGAAATCTTCAAAAAATTGATTTGATTTTCTGTCCATGTGTGAAGTGTTTAAATAAGATAAAGTTGAACTCTAGATAAATCATGGACCATCTCATTTGTTATGATTTTAGCCTTAATTATAGACATTGGATCCGACATGGTGAAAGAACTGAAAATTCAACATCTAATGTTTATGACATTATTTATAACTAAGAAGAGGATAATATTAAAGAATTAATTCATGATTTAGGTGTTGAAACCATTGAAAACAATTGAATCTGTTGAACGATTGTATGAAGATTATGAGAAACCATTATAACAAGGTTGAAGTAAATATACACTGTTATCAGTAGTTTTGAGATTAGTTAACTTAAAAGAAAAAAATGGGTGGAGTGATAAAAGTTTCTCCAGCTTACTTGAGATTTTAAAAGAGCTACTTCCAGAGGGAAACGAGCTTCCAGATTCCAATTATGAGGTGAAGAAAATATTATTTCCAATGGGATTGGGGTATAAAAATATACATTCTTTCCCTAATGATTGTGTAGTATATGGGAAAGAAAATGAATATTTATCGAGTTGTTCTACATGTGGGACATCACTCTATAAGATAGATGAGAAAGTCAAATCAGATTTATTCTTAGGTGATGTCACCTAACGTCTTGAAAAATCAATTTTGTACTTTCCAATGGTGTTATCCAATTTTTTTTCATACAATTATGATATTTTAGTTGTGATTCATTTTTAGGTATGAGAATCAAAACTCCTTCTAAATAAATTTGGAAGCTTCTAATAATTCCTCATTTGAAAGGTCTATTTGCAAATTCAATTGATGGAAAAAGGTTATGATGGCATTCAGATGAGCACATATCTGATGGTAACTTACTTCACACTGCCAATTCACCACAGTGGAAGAGTTTTGATAAAAAATTTCATGATTTTGGAAGTGAAGTTAGAAATCTCAGAATGGGATTGTGTACTGATGGAATGAATCCATATCAGAGCCTCAGTATCCATCATAGTTCATGGCTTATTTTTCTGGTATTTTACACCTTTTCCCCACATCTATATATGAAGAAAAATTATATTATAATGATATTGATGATTTCTGGACCAAAGCAACTGGGAAATGATATATATGTGTATTTTTCACCATTGATTGATGATTTGAAACCGCTAAGGGAGGCATATGTTAAAGTTTTCGATGCATTTAGGAAAGAGTATTTTCTTTTTCGTGCTATGATAACGTTCACTATAAATGACTTTTCTGCACATGGAATCTTATTTCAATATTGTGTTAAGGGACATAAAGCATGTCCAATTTGTGAAAAAGAGACTTCATATTATTAATTTGAGAATGGAATAAAGACAATGTATATGGGACATCGAAGATTTTTGGAAATTGATCATCCTTATCATAGATTGAAAAAAGAATTTAACAGATTACAAAAATACAACCTTCCCCCTCAACTATTTCCTACTGAAGAATATTATGGCAGAGTGAAATATATTGAATCGACATTTGGAAAGAAAAAAGTTTTGGTCTTCAAAGAAATATCTGGAAGAAACAGTCTATTTATTTTGAGCTACCTTATTGGATATTTTTAGAGATAAGACATAACATTGATTTTATTCATGTTGAGAATACATTTGGAGTTAGATCCCACTGTGAATGGAAATAGAACATATTTACCTTCGGTTTGTCACACATTAAGAAAGATTGAAAAGATGAATTTTTGTCAGTTTCTTCATGGTATTAATGTACCTAGTCATTTTTTTCAAATGTAAATAATTTGGTGTCATTGAAGGATTGCATATTTATAGGTATGAAATATTATGATTGACATGTGTTGATGAAAAAACTTCTACCAGTAGAAGTGTGTGGTATATTGCTGACAACTGTCAAAAAGACTACCATCAGGTTATGTAATTTTCTCAAATCCATTTGTTGCAAAGTCGTTGATCCAAATTTGTTAGATGTGTTGGAGAATGAAGCAACACTTATTATTTTTCAATTATACATTTATTTCCCACCCATATTTGTTGATAAAATGGTTCATATGCTGATTCATTTTGTGCATGAGATAAAAATTTGTGGGCCTGTTTATTTAAGATGGATGTATCCTTTTGAATGATATTTGAATATTTTGAAGGGATTTGTTAAAAATTTTTATCGACCAGAGGCCTCTATTGTTCAGAAATATGTATCAAAAGAGGTGATTGAGTTCTTTACTGATTATTTGAATGAGGTGGAGCATATTGTTCTTCCTGTATTTCGACACATGATAGTTGATAGTGAAGGTAGAGGGGTTTGAGGCTTAAAGATAAAGTTCATTGCATGTGATGAAGTGATGCAGGAACATTTATACATTTTGAACAACAAAAATGAGGTACAAGCATACATATCTTCACATATTGCTGAATTGAAGTTAGGATATCAGAAAAGAAATGAATAGTGGTTGATGATTGAGAATAAGAAGACATTTGTTTCATGGTTTAAAGATAACGTCACCCCAGATATATCTGCATCATAAACATTGAAGTGGTTAGCAGGGGGACCATCTATTAATGTGATCACATGGTCTGGTTTTGATATCAATGGATACACATTTTACATAAAAAACTTCGATGATAAGAGTACTATTCAGAACAATGGTGTGATGGTTTTGCTGAAGTAGTGCATTTTTTGAGTGCCAAAGATAAAAACCCAATTTCTACATCAACACAATATTTTGGAGTTCTTGAATATATATGAGAAATTGATTATATTAAATTTCAAGTCACCATTTTTAAGTGTAATTGGGTTGATAGTAATAGTGGTGTGAAACCAGATGAATATGGTTTTAAACTAGTTGATTTTAAAATATTTAATTACAACGAGGAACCATTTATCATTGAGACACATGTAAAGCAAGTATTTTATATCATTGATCCATCAAATGATCAGTGATCCGTTTTTCTGCATGAAAAAATATACCATTTAGGTGATGAGGATGATGCTAATTATGTTAGTGATTTACATAATCCTTGTTCATCTATTATGCAATTTACGGATGATTACAGTGTTTATAATACAGAGAGAGTGCATACAGTATGTAATGATCATGATGAAGGCATGTGGAAAAACACTATGATAGTCTCTTAATTTTTCTGGTAAATATTTATATTTTTTTATTTATTTTGAAACTTACAAATGCATTCCTCTTTTTATAAAAACTTATTGTTTGTCTTTATTATTTCTAAATATTCATTTTTCTAATGATATGTAGGTACACAATATTTCATTACGCTTTCTAGTAGAAATGTTAGATACTGATATAGAGGAGAAGTTACCAAGGTATATATATTTTTAGATATTATTAAATATTCAGCAATATAATTATTTAATGAAATAAAGATGTTAATTTACAATTTTTTTTGCAGGACTACTGATGCATCCTCAGTGGAGGAGACTTCTTCTATTACTACTTCAAAATCATGTTTTCAAGATGGTAAAAGTGGTATTAAACGTTTACCAAAACTATCACTATCTCATGATGATGAAAAAGTAAACATCAGTTTTTTTGATGATAATAATGCAATTGGCCCAAATGCAGTTCAATTTGTTAGTTATATAGCGATGTAGAGCGTTTGCAGGATTAGTATTTTATATCTTGATTGGAAGTCAATGGAATGGATGGTGAAACAATAGCTTTGGGATTCTGTGACGGTAAAATATCTTAATTTACTTCTTTTACCTAATTTTTTAAATATTATATATTTTAAATGAAATATTTAATTTATTCAATTATAGATGAAATTCAATTTGGAGGAAACTAATGAAATTAAGAAAATACACTTTAGCAGCAGTTTGATAGAGGGATTTAAGAACAATACTGACAAAAAATTATCTTTTTTGAAAGAGTAGGTTTGAAAACCCATGCCTCAAGTATCCATTTATAAATGAAGATACATGGAAGCAATTTGTTGACAATCATAATGTAGAAAAATTTCAGGTATGATAATTTTTTTATATTGTAAAATTTAATATATATTTTTCTTAATACATTGTAGTTTATTTTTATATTACAAACATCTAATAGATCTCATCAAGAGATCCATTTGAGAAATGTATATCCTCATACTTTATCATTTAGAGGGTACTTGTATTTGGAGTAGAAAATGATTGAAGAAAAATTTGAAGAATTAAGAGCTCGATCTAGTGGTGGTTCAGAAGAGGTCCAATTTGGTCCTCTCTCTCCTCCCACTCACCATGAAAAATGGAAACAAGAAAGAAGAATAAAAAATAAATAGTATCTTATGGAGGAAAATAATAATGTAGATAATAAAATTTTAAGTAAATATTATTTATTTTTTATCAATTTTTCTATTTTTTAAATAATAAACAGTAATATAACATTTTTATTTTTCATTTCAGGATGAACTTCAAAAGGAGACACAAGGATCTTTTATCCCTAAGGGTAGGATGGACATCCTAGCCACTTTAGTATTCAGATGATTTTTTGTAAGAGAAAGAAATCCAGAGACCCAAAAATAGAATCCTTAAAAGCAGAGCTGAAAGATATGAAATAGTCTATGGGTGATCAAATTCAAGAAGCAGTGTAGAAGGATTTTTTAGAACACATGGAAAGATTGTCATAGCCTACACATCCTTCCCATGTATATTATTTATTTGTCATTAATTTTTCTATTTTATAAATTATAAACCCCAATATAACTATTTCATTTTCATCCTTCCCATCCTACTCACCAGTACTACACTGCCGTATCTGCATACCCCACCCAATTTGAGTAGCCTTCGAAGGTTTATTATTTATTTGTTATCAGTTTTTCTATTTTATAAATTTTAATAACTAATATAACCTTTTCATTTTTTAGCCTTCCCAACCTGCTCACCCAGTCTACCCTACCCCATCTACTGATCCAACCCCGTATGAGCAGCCTTCTCAGGTATATTATTTATTTGTTATTAGTTTTTATATATTATATATTATTACACTACCATAACTTTTTCATTTTCCAGCCTTCCCAGCCCTCTCACCTAGACTACCCTGCCCCATCTGCTTACATTGATTCTCCACCACCTCACTCAGATGAAAACATATTTTGTGACTTGTTTGCTGGAGATCCTCACATTCATATTGCTAAGTTAGGACTTGTTCATTTTTTGGGGGATTCTGTACATCACCAGCCTATGTAGATGGGTCAAGCTAGAGTATCAGTACTTGATATTATAGATCCTAATGTTATACTACCATTTCCTACCACAGATATCACCAGAGTTGGGGATTGTGTGGGTCATTTTTTACTCTGTCCTGCTGGTCTGATTCATTTTATTTCATCTGAGGTATGTGTTTTTTAAATTATTGATTAAAAATTATTCAAAATTAATTACAATGTTTTTTAAAATTTAACTTATATAGGATTATCTAAAAGCAAAAGAAGCTATACAAATGAAACAAAATTTTAAGAAAAATCGAATCAAGATACTATAGATATTTCTCATGGGATTCAAAGATTATCTCAGGAATATTCTTCATTGAATTGTATGTTTGAGTTTCAGATGATGAATGATATATGTGGAAGAGAATATCCATTGAGATTTTTCAAAAAAGATATCATGTATCTAGTAGATTTTGAAGAACTCGGCCTGAATGTAGTGGAATTGTTTACCATGTAAGTAAATTGACATTTGAATTTTTATTTATTTAATAAAAAATGATTTTAATTTGACTAACTATATATTATTTTTAAATTAGGTATCTACACACTCTACTTCTACAAAATTAAAGTACATACATTTATGGTTTTATAGATCCATAACTCATTTCCATAGAATTGCAACATGTGAAGAATCCTCGAACAGTTGCATATATATATGTGAGATATTATCACATACGAAGATTCAGTGCAGTTTTATACCATTTCATGATAAGTAAAAATAGAAATAATGAACTAACAATCATTATAATTTCATTAATTATGAACTTTTTGTATTGTAGGGGGCTTTAGATGTTGGGCTTATTATTCCCAAGTGAATGCACTGTATATTGGTTTTTCTCTTTATTAGGGAATGTTCGTAAAAACATTTCCACCTCATTAGAAAGGTATATTTTTTTGTTATTTATAATCTCATTATGTTTTATTCTCATTGTTTATAAATGTATTATTAGTTCATATATATGAAAATGCAGTTCATGGAAAAAGTTAAAAAAGGAATACAAGTCAATAAAGACACAAAATAGTATCAAATATGTGGATGTATATGAAATTAGTTTTTATATTAGAATTTTTTCTGAGTTTTGGTTATATATTAATTTTTATTAACAGCTTAATGTTTTATAACTATAGTTCCATCATCAAAAAGTAAGTGTTGAATGTGGTTATTATATTCTACGATTCATGTATGAGATAATCATAACTAGGGAAACTACTGAATTTGATAACGTTGGTTGTATTGATTTTTTATATTTTCTGCCATATTATTCAATTTTTTATCTCATATCCTTTTAACGTTATTATAGGCATTCAATGATTCACAGTTTTATTCCCAATCTAATATGACTCATATTCAATCTATTTTTTCTAACTATTTGTTAAGTCTGATTAGGATTTGAGGTTTTTATATTCTAATATTAATAAATAATATTACATATGGGTTCAAAAAACTAACTTCTTAATATATTAGGTGTTTGAACCTACTAATAATAAAATGAATTCTTCAACAATAACTGTCAATGAGCAAGCCATAAATTTCTGGTACATGTATTTTAATCCTACTTTATTTTTAAAGTTTAATATTTTGAAATTTCTAATTTTTTTTTGTAACTTTCGTTGTGGGTTTCTTTGTTTATACTTGGTATATGAAAGAATAAATAATCAATCAACCATGTTCTGAGGGTATATTTATTATCCAAGATGAGATGAACCCATGTTTTACAAGCTACAAATCCATACCAAAAGGATAAAAAAATATCACAAGTAACCAAGAACAATCCAAAAGTGAAATAAGCATATTACATGGTATCCTTAAGGCATCGAGTATTGAGTCCGACCACAATACTGAAGAGTGAACATGTACTTGATATCTACATGACATCAATTTTTTTCATGGTACATGGTATCCATAATGAATTGAATTTTAGGTCTGGTCATAGGCCTATCATAGGTATATCATAGTCATTGTCTCGTGTCAAGTCAACCACACTGGTATAATCATATCATGACTGCCCACTTGTTCCAACTACCAAATAATGCTTCCTTAGGTGTCGTAGTATATTCAATAAGAAATATCATTAAAGGAATCATAATACATGTCATAATGAGATATATTGATGAATTGATCTTTGATAAGAATTCATTGAGTTCTCTTAAGTGCCTCTACAATGTATTTGTTTAATTTTTTATAAGATTTATAGATCTTTAAATTTTTTAGTGAATCAAATTAATTTAATGATAAATAATGTTTGATTGTTGTATTTTGTGTTTTTTACAAGGGTTTTGATTTTATTGGAAATGTGGGTTTTTAGATTTTTCTAAACATTTTTAACTTACATTGTCAGTTATTTCAAAAACCGATGCTGATATTTTTTTAAAGAAAAAGGATTTTCGGCATCAGTTTTAGAAAAACCTGATGGAGAAAATCAGATTATAGCGTTGATTTTATACAAAACCAACGCCGTAAACCCAATATTTTTTGATTTTTCGTCATTGGGTTAACTTAAAATAGATGCCGAAAATTGGTTATCGGCATCATTTTATTAAATAAAACAATGTCGAAACCCGAAATGAAAATTATTTCGGTGTCCGTTTTCTAAAAAAAGACACAGAAAATACTATTTTTTACATCGCCTTTATAGATGTTGGTTAAAAACTGATTTCAAAAATAAAAAACCGACGTTAAAATGTGTTTTTTCACTTGTGAGTTATTATTTTAGTGTAAATTGTACAAATAAATAATTTATTCATGAATTTTTGACTTATGTTTTGTTCTAACCATTTATATTTTAGAAAATGGTGGGAACCGGGATAAACCAGACCAACAACTCATGCGATGGCCAATGCAATGATTTGCTGAACGACATCACCAATGCTTTGGGAGGTGGAGTTCAAAACATCAAGAAGATTCTTACCCAAAAATATAAGGTTATGAACAATAAACAAAATAATGGGGAACATCCTCCTTCATAAAAGAGGGATCAACTAGGTATCGAGTGTTTTATGTGGCAATGACCCCTGATGTTTAGTGGATCTTTTGATCCACTAGTTGCAGAAAAATGTTTCAACTCATTGGAGAAGATCTTTTATGTTCTTAACTATTCTCAAATGGAGAAGGTGACACTATCCATTTATTGTCTATATGGAGAGGCCGATCAATAGTGGGCTTCGATTAAGAGCACCAAGGCAAGGGAGGAAATTGAAGAGATGGAATGGGAAGACTTTAAGTTTATGTATCTTAATATGTATTTCCCATATACTATTAGTACAAAGATGAAGAGAGAATTCATATATCTCAAGAAAAAATAATAAGAATCTATCACAAACTATGAATCAAATTTGACAAGGCTTGCAAGGTATGGTTCAGATTTTGTTTTCAACAATGATATCAAAATAGATATATTCTTTAGTGGATTAAAACCACACCTTCTAAAGGCTCTTACAATTCAAGAATTTGGGAGTTATGAAGAGGTTATTTGATGTGCTCTCAAATTGTATATGGAGTTTGGAGAATGGTCCCATGGCTTTGTTGATAAGAAAAGAAAGATGGAGTTTCAAGATGGAGGATCTAATGATAAAGGTGGGAAGAAAACTCAACGACCCACATGCCAAAAAATGTGGGAAGTTGGATCATGGGAACTGCTAAAAAGAGATGAAAAAATGATTTAAGTGTTGGAAAGAGGGAAACCATGCTCAAGAGTGTCAAAAATACATGGGAAATAAGGGGAATGTGGTGGAAGAAAGGAAAGAACCACCTATAGTTCTATTCTATAACAGTAGGGAGAAAGGGAACTATAAAAGCCAGTGCACTAAACCTCGAGTCCTCGAGGGTAATCAATGTATGTAGACACCAAATCCAAAGGAACAAGGGAATTATTATTCCATCAGTACTGAAGAAGTGGATAATGATAATGAAGTCATACAAGGTACAATTACTATTCACGCAAGAATGGAAAAAATCTTATTTGATTCTGGTTCTATGCATTCCATTATATCTTGTAAGTTTTCAATAACTATTGAATTAAATCCATGAAACCTTGAAATAGTGATATCTATAAAAATACCAAGTGGTGCAATAATTGCAACACAAGTGTTGGACTCTTCTCCTGTTGGAATATGTGGGAATATATTTCAAGAGAATCTCGTAATACTTCCGTTGGGGGAATTCGATGCAATAATGGGAATGGATTAAATATCATTGTTCAGAGCACATATCAACTATCAGTAAAACGAAATATCTTTTCATATTCTGAACTATCCCATGATCCTCTACAAATGCAAGTAAGATCATGAATCTCCTTTGAAAAATACTTCAACTATGTGGGTGTTGATTCCCTATAAAGAAGCATACCTAGCCCAAATGGTTGAGTCAAAGGAAAGTGCCATCCTTGTGGAAATTCCCATCATGAAGGAATAAAGTGACATATTTACTGAAGTGTTACCCAGAATTCCCCTAGATCATGAGGTAGAGTTATCAATAGAACTCATACCCAGAGCTACTCCTATGTTAAAGTGTCCCTATAGGATGGCTCCTATCAAATTGAATGAGTTAAAGAAGAAACTACAAGAGAATCTGGAAAAAGGGTTCATACTCCCAAGTGCATCACCTTGGGGTGTGCTAGTCCTCTTTGTGATGAAGAAGGAAAAACCAATGTGGATGTGTATCGAATATTAGGAACTCAAAAATACCACCATAAAGAACAACTATCCTCTTCCAAGGATTTATGATTTGTTTGATCAGTTTATCTGAGATAAATACTTCTCAAGGGTAAATCTTCGTTCTGGATATCATTATCTAAAGGTTAAGAAGGAAGAAATTCACATGACTACCTTCCATACAAGGCATGGGAACTATGAATTTCTGGTGATGCCCTTTGAAATTACTAATGCCCCTAAAATATTCATGGATTTGATAAATAGATTCTTTAGAAATTACCTTGAAAAATTTGTGTTATTTTTTATCGATGATATTCTCATATACTACAAGTGTAAGGAGGAACATGAATAAAATCTAATAATTGTGTTAGTGACATTGAGAAAGGATACGTTGTACGCCAAGTTCAGAAAGTGTGACTTTTGGATGAAGAAAGTCACGTTCTTTGGACATGTGATCAAAAGTGATGAAATTTATATGGACCCTTCCAAAACAAAGGTGATTGAGGAATGGCATAGGCCCTCTAGTGTCATAGAAATCAATAGTTTTCTTGGATTACCTGGGAACCACCAATGTTGTTTGAGAAATTTCTCATGATTTTCAAGCATACTAACTATGTTAACAAGGAAAGGGGCAAAGTCTGTCTGGATGGAAGAATGTGAGGGAAGCTCGAAGGATATAAAGATAAGAATAATCACTATACCTGTACTCACACTATGGAAGAGTGGATAATTTTTTGTGATATATAGTGATGCTTCAAAGAAATTCTTGGGTTATGTACTCCTGAAAAATGATAATGTGATAGCCTATGCCTCACAGTAGTTGATGATCTATGATTAGAACTACCCGATGCATGATCTAGAGATTGAAACCGTGATTTTTTCCATGAACATCTGGCAACACTACCTTTATAGTGAGAAGTGTGACATATACACCAACCAAAAAATCATAATGAATATATTAACAAAGAAGGAGCTCAACATGCATCAATGGAGATAGTTAGAGCTAATCAAAGATTACGATTTCTCTATTCACTATCATCATGGAAAGGCGAACAAGGTAGATGATGCTCTAAGAATAAAAGAACCTGCTATTATATCCATGTTATGGATTGAGAAAGAACCAATATTCTTGGATATGAAAAGGATAGATTTAGAAATCATAAGGGAAGGAGATACATCCTACCTTGCCCAAATGATTGTGCAACCACCTATCCAAGAGAAGTTTAAGGAGGCACAAAGGGAAGATCTAGAGTTACAAAAAAGGTGAATGAAATAAAGGAAGGGAAGCTGCACAAGTTCTATATCGATGATGATGGTGTTATTTGGGTTGGGGAGTGGCTTTGTGTTCCTTCATCACCTGGGATAAAGAAGGATCTATTGGACAATGCACATAACTCAACATTCTTTATCCATCCTTAGAGTGCCAAGATGTACCATGATCTCCTAGAACACTTCTGGTATGATAATAAGAATAAGGATATTGCAGAATATGTCTCAAGGTTCTTGGTATGTCAGAAATTTATACCAATGAGACAAAAGTCAAAAGGGATGATTCAACCACTTGCTATACCCATGCTGAAATGAGAGAATGTCACTATGGAATTTATCACAAGTCTCCTGAAGACGTCAAAGGGAAATAATGCGATGTGGGTTCTGGTTGGCCGACTCATCATGATTTCCCATTTTATCTCTATTTGGGAATACCACTCTCTTGAAAAATATGAAAAGATATATGTGAATGAATTAGTGAGACTTCACAGTGTTCCACTCTCAATTGTCTCTAACTGTGATCCAAGGATTATATCTGAATTATGGAGGAGCCTTCAACATTATTTGAGTAATGAATTAATTTTCAACATAACCTATCACCCCCAAACTGATGGCCAATCCGAAATAACTATTTAGATGCATGAAGACATGCTAAGACCATGATATTTAGAATTAAAAAGAAGATGGGACCTGCATCTCCAATCAGTTGAGTTCTCATACAACAATAGCTTCTACTCGAGTATTAGATGGCTCCATATGAAGATTTGTATGGTAAGTGATGTAGAACTCCAACCAGTTGGGATGAAGTTGGAGAAAGAAATCTACTTGGAGTCGATCTTGTGAATGAGATGATAGATAAGGTTCAAGTAATCTAGAAACACATCAATGCAAGTCGGAGTTGGAAAAGAGATTTGCTGACAACCATTGAAGGGACACAGAGTTTGATGTTGGGGATAAAGTGTTCCTTCGAATATCAACATAGAAGAGAGTCATGCGGTTTAAATTTCATGATGTGTTTCACATATCATTCCTAAGGAAGTACATACCTGATCCCTCAAATATACTGAACTCAGAGGTGGTGCAACTGGAAGATGATCTCTCCTATGAGAACTAGCCATTAGAGATTCTGGACCAGAGAGATAAGGTTCCACACAAAAAGAAAACCCACCTTTTCAATGTGTTGTGAAGGAACCCTATGTTTGAAAAATCTACTTGGGAACTAGAAGAGGTGATGAAGGGGAAGTACCCTAACATGTTTTTGTAAAACGATATTTTGAGGGTGAAATTTAATAAGGGGAAGAATGTAATGACCCAATGTTTTATCAATGGAATTAAATTATTAAAATTATTCCTTACAGTATAATACCATTAGTAAGAATAATGACATATCATGATACTAAATACTATATAATCATTAAACATCATTTTTCCACTTCTATGTTATGAATTTTAAATATCTAACATACATGGTAGAGATCATTCCGATGTTTGGAGTCTGATAAGACAAAAATAACTTTTGGAAAATAGTAACCCACCCTTATTAATAGTAACACACCCTTATGAAAAATAATGAAAACTAAATTTTCCAAAATAATTGTAAATATACCCATGAAAGATTAAATTAACCTTAGGCATCTTATAAGTTACAATTTGACCCTAGTAAAAATATTGGTATTTTGTAAGTCATAAATAAATAATTATAATTAATTAATTAATTTAAATGATTTTTTCCTAAGAAATTTTCATAAATTAACAATTCTATGTCTTCTAGTTTTGTGATAATTTTATAAGACTTTATGTAATTTTTGAAAGCATTATAAAATCTGTTTTAATTTTTAAAAACTGAATTTTTCAAATAAATTATAATTTTAATTAAATATTAAAATAATCATATTTATAAAATTATTTTTCAAAAATAGATTTCATTTTTGGATTCTACGTGTAGAAAAATGGTTAGGGTGAATTTTTGGGATTTTTCAAAAATAGTTGATTTTTTGGTGAATAGTAAAATGCATTAATTTACCGTATAAATAAATTATAATTTAAATACACTATTCCTAACATCACAATTGATTTAAGAACACAAATCTAGAAATAAAAATCACACTTTACTATTCTTGGTCATGTAATAATCACTATTTCTTGTCTTGGGGGAAATTAATAAACTAATGAATTAAATATTAAGGAAAACCCTCCTCCCTCCACTATAAATTCCACTCTTCAAATACTCATTTTCCCACACCTATCAAGCTTAAATAATTTATTAAAATCTACAGAAAAATCGTCCCTATCCCCTCCCCCATGTCCCAAAGTTTCTGGTCTCATCAAAAGACCAATCTAAGGTTCCTTGAGGATGATCTCAAGAGGATAATTGAAGAGGTAATTACTCTATATTCTTTTATCTAATTTCCTTTCAACATTAAGATCTTTTTTTATTCTATACCCACATATATTAATCCACATGGTATGGTAACTATAGTATCATACACATAATGTAATTTTATGATACTAATGGGATATTATATCTTCCACCCCCTTGTCAACTTCATTTTATTCTATAATGAAAACATCGATCGTGTGGTGTTAATTTATCACCGTCAAGAACGACATGTTTTCTAATTCCATTACCTCCTTTAGATAAGGTCATGAAACCATTTTTACGGTTGAACCAGATTTTTTTATATGTATTATATCCTATTTAATGTTCTAGAACTAACTTATATACATATTACTAAATGATAAATCAAAACATGTTCGTTGGGATCCAAAAACCGCCCAAATTAACCTAAAACAATCATCATTAAATTTTAACTAATGATTCATCCACATGGTATATAACATAATTCATTATATGATCATTTAAACACATTTAATATCATTAATAACATGTAACATCCTTTCTGTATGTTTATACATGTTTTACATGAACTTCCATTTATGAATACAAGTGAACTGTTCAAGAAAACCATAATAACGAACATTCCTGAACAATGGATTTAAACCCAATAACTCATCCAAAGGACCATAAAATAAATTAATGAAACCATAATGAACCATATTTATGTGAAAAAGGCTCTTAAATTGTTAATTAATAAATATAATGTGATTATACAAGACATTAAAGTGATGAAAGTGTTCAGATACAAGGTAAGCGGAAATTCGCGAACCCAACTTTCTTTCTTGAAGTTCTCCCTCTTTCACTCCATTTTGGTATGATTACTCCATAAGAATAATTTTTCCACCATTAAATTACCAATTATTGGATATTAATGTTCTCTACTAGATTTTATGTCAAACACAATGTTTTCCAAAAGAACTCTTCTTTAAAGAACTCACCTTCTACTTCTCACTAAAGGTAGATGGTTCTTCTATCATGAATGTTATTCAGTCTTTATTTTGGGAACCCAATGTTTATGAATGTATTATTATGATTTTAAACCCATTAAATTCAATGGTTATTATTTAAATACATTCTCTGTGGAAATCATGATAATGAAAATGTTATGATGTGATGGGTGCACCTGGAATTATATAGTGCAATATAAATGTTTGAATGTGACAAGTGTTCCCAGAATTATACAGCACTCCAATGCATTGGGTAAAGTGATGAACCTCATGATGTAAAGTGAAATTATGTGTGAAAATGATTCTATATTTTTTCAAAACTATGTGTGATAGTTAACCACTAAGACACGTTGTTTCCATTTTTTATGCATTGCCACATTTCAAGTCTTTTAATAATGTTTCCTCTTATATTTTTGATAATGATGTAATGATTATGCTGAACCCATGATATATTTTTCTTATCTATCCTATTACTGTTATTTTAACTATTTTTTTTTGATATATATACTCAGGTGACTATATGTACTAAGGAGAGGTCAAGTTCCAATAAGAAGCTAGAGAAGAAGGAATTAAAAAAATTATTATGCTTGATGTTTTAAATGTCATGTTTCATCCTAGATTTCCCAGGACACTAAAAATCTAGATCCTCATGGTGCAATAATATTATTTTGATTATAAATATAATTATGTAATAGTAATGTATGAAAATGATGGGTTGTTATAACCGATCCACTTGAAGCATCACGATGGGGTCTCGGTAAACAAGTTTATCCAATGTTCTCACATATCAGACTCCCACTCTCAAGTCTCCTCTTAAACATGACCATGTCGCACTATAGTCGAACTGGAAGTATAAACCTACCCTATAGATACATCTCACTAGGGTACACCATATGTATAGAATGATCCTCAAAGGACACATCGACACAAATATCAATGTCCTTGACGTCTATCACATGAGAAGGTTTGGGATAATATCTATGAATTGATGACATGTGAAACACATGTTTCATGGAAATATTGTGTTATAGAAGGGATAATCGGTACACCATTTGACTAAACCTATCCACTATATCATAAATATTGAAAAACATGCTCACTAGCTTCCCCTATTTCCTGATACAACGTTTTTTTGACCATGGAGACACACGAAGGAAAATGAAACGACCATAATCGAAGTCCATATGTTTTTTCTGATGTTCAATGTATGATTTATTCCTTCTCTAAATAGTCTCTAACCACCACATGATTGAATAAACCTACTTGATGTCTCATGCATGATATTTGTCCCAACAAACAGTAAATTTCTTTCCACCAATCAACAAAGAGGAAAACATAACTGCCTTCCATATAATGCCTCAAAATTTTCTATCTAGATCAATTCCTGGAAGATATTATTATATGAACACTCCAAAAGTTCCATATGATACTCCCTAGAACAACCAAAATCCAAAACAGATTCTCATAAAATATATTACAAAACATAAATATTTCACACATATTGACCTTCATTTTGAGGATGATAAGCTGTGATAAAAAGAACCTGTGAACCTAGAGCCTTCTAAAGACCCTACCAGAACCGTGATGTCAAATGAGGATCTCTATATGAATCAATACTCTATAAGAACACTATAAATATGAAATATCTCGTACACATACATACTTCCTAGATCATTGAATATAAAAGTTTCAGTAATAGGTAATATCTGTGCTACCATAATCATTCAATCTATAATCACCCATTATGTATCATTCATATGGTTTTTCTAGGATAATCCTGTCAGAAAATTCATTGTAAAACCATCCCATTTCCACTCAATAATGGGAAGAGGATGTAGTATCCCAGCTGGCCTATAATGCTCAGATTTCACCTATTGATAGGTGAAACATCTCACCACATAGGATGCTACCTCTTTCTTTATTCTTGACCCCTAGTATTGTCTACATGGGTCACAACACATATTATTCAAACCAGGATGTACCAACCATCTAGAATGATGAAACTCTATTATCACCTCCTCACGCAATCCGGTAAAAACCCATACGTGACCAACATAAAAAAGGTATTTCCCACTACTAAGAGATCATCCAAATGGTTTCTACCCACCATATAAGTTTTCTCTCAGATGTAAACCCTTTAGATAAGATAACTAATCTGTCCTGATCATGTCAAATAGAAAAAGTATAATAGATGTCGAAGTCAGAGCTACTCATCCTTGGGAATCCGAAACACGTAGATGTATGTTTTTAAAGGGTTCCTTTATCCACCAATCATCACAATAAACCTACACTACCTTTGTGTATGTTTTATTTCATAAATTTTTAGAAATGAAATTTACCTTGCCTGATGTATAATACAACTCAAAGTTGAAAGACTTTAGATACTCTACCCACATACTCTACTAAAGGTTCATTCCCCACTAAAAAAAGATGTACCTAAGTCTCTTGTGGTCCATGTACACGACAAATATCTCACCAACAAGATAGTGTTTCCATCATCACAGAGAATGTTCCACTATATCTTACAAAAAAACATCAGTATAATAATTCCATTCTTGTAGTTTTAGATATATAGATCCAAAAGAAACCACTCGATCCTGTTACATCATAAATTCTCTCAGTCCAACATTAGATGAATCAAAATACATGGTATAGGATTTACCTAACATATGTAAAGTGAGGATAAGTTCTTTGGTCATCCTATCTTTTAGCTTTTAAAAATATCTCTCACAAGCATCTGGACAGACAAAATTTTCTCCAATATTATTTAGACTGGACATCGGTGCTGCCAAAAAGGAGAATTCCGAAATAAAGAACCAATAATAACAAGCTAAACCAAGATAATTCTAAATCTAAAAGACATTATTGGGTCACTCCCAAGTTACCATGGATAGAACTTTCTCTGGGTCTACTAACACTACAATCTCTAAGATAACATGGCCCATGAAGTGCACCTTATCAAACTAGAAACTACTTTTAGATATCCTATCCTAATGTTGATTCTCTATTAATGTACTCAATATGATGTCAATATTTTTGGCATGATCATATTATTTCTGGGATTACAAAAAGATTTCATCGACAAAAATCACCCCAAATCAGGATAAAAAAAGATGAATGGTATGAATCATCATGGTTGTGAATACCAATGATGCATTAGTCAACCCAAACAACATCACTATGAACTCATAAAATCCATAACTGCTCCTAAATGAAGTATGAGGTGTGTCTTAAGGACTATGACTCAAGTGGTGGTATCCTAATCTCAAATAAATCTTGGAGAATATATTAGACCCTCTCAGATGGTTTATGATATCATTGATATGTATAAGGGGATAACAATTATGGAACATTATCAGGTTCAATATCTAATAATCCGCCCATAAGAGAAAGGTACTATAATACATGAAAACAACTGGACAACCCCATGGAGATGTCCTAGTCATTATGAATACTTTAGATTGTAGATCCCCCAACTAAAATATCAACTCCTGAAGCTCTGCTAGTTCCATCCTAAATGGTGGGATAAAAACTAAATCTTCTCTCTACTACAACTTTATCTCAAAATAGATCACACTCTTGGGTGGTAATATATAGAACTCATCAGGAAATACATTCTAAAAACGGCCCACCACTAAAGGAAAATAATTATGCTTTGTAGATCCATCATACAAATTAAGGCTTGCAATCTGAGTTATGATTCAATATAATCTGCACTGAATTGGTCTTGTATGATCAGCATGAATATCTCACTCACCCTGATGAGAATGTCAACCACATTCTAGAGATAGAAAGGTAAAACTACTATAGAAAGAGTCAATATGATCTTGGTATAGGAAAAACCAATCTATATGAAGAACTAAATCAAAACCAAGAAATGGCAACCACTATTCTCTTGAGAACACACCATGTAATGTATGATAATCTCTAACCACACACCCAATGGTGTGTCGATGGTCAAAGCACCATCCAAGATTTCAACAACCAAGCCCAATAAATTTTCAAAGAGGGAAAATAAAAACAAATTCAATGATCTTTTATAAAAAAATACAAGAAATGTTAGATGATAAAGGAAAAACACCGATGATGATAGATGGTCTTGAATCTATGATAATCAGTTTAGTATGTATTGCATGCATCTGATTATCCCCTCTACTTTGGGCCCTAGACTGACCCCATGATCTATTCCATGTATATGGTACTTATATTCTAACACTAGGGTACCACATCCCCTTTCCCAACTTGAAGTCTAGCTACCTATCTTCTAAAGAGAAGTTGGGTCCTCCCAAGAATCTAGTATATGTCTTGGGCCCCTACCACTACTCTTTTGTGAGAAAATATAACAAAATTTTTGAAGATGTCACATCCCGCCATAATCATGGGACTCCAAGTTGGGTACAAAAATTGAGGCCGCTTATGGACCAACATTCCACATTGTTAGCACCGAAACAGAAAATGGTCCTCATATAGATACCCACTTCCTTGAATTGTCTTCCCATTGTTTCCTTAGAGAAACCTATCATACCAATGCATCTTACCACCAAAAGAAGTGCTCCAAATTTTTCTTACTGAAACAACTTAGTCACTGCTCGGGGACTCTCTCAGATTACCTTTTGTTATGAGTGACTGATTAATTACTTATGAATATATAATCATAAAAAACATTCACCTACAACTTGATCTCATAATGAAGTCCATCTTGAAAACATATTTCCCAGGGGATCCCATCATCAGGTAAAGATTGTTCAAAGTGATATAGGTCTATGAAATGTTTAGTTTAGTCTATTACTGACATTCACTCCTATATAAGATGCATGAAACAAAAATCCTTATCATCCCTAAATATGTCTAGATAGAAGGGGATTAATAAATTCACATCAAAGTCCTTCAAAGATAACTCCTCCTACTTCCCAGACTGCTCTAGAATATCCCACCAATGCCTATTGGGTCTGCATATAATATATGTATAAAAATCCATTCTCCAATATATGGGTGTCACAAGATGCTTAAAGATCATCTAGAATGACTCAATATAGAACTAGAATATTTGGGGGCCTCCATCCATAGTGAACACTGGTGGATTCCTCAACTGAAACTCCCTCATCCGCTCATACATAGAAGTTATAGTGTAAACAGTTTCCTTTTCCATGGATTGTATGACCCTCAAGAAGCTATTGTGATGTTGAAATTCCATACGATCCTCATGATAAACAAGAAGTCATAGATTAGATAAATTAAGAGTATTCTAATTTCTACTCTCCTAACACTCAACTTGAATATACTGAGTAGGAATTTTCTCAATAAGATAAACTAACCCATTAGAACGCTTTCTATAACAACATGGTTAACCTCAATAGTTGAAAACAATAAAGAACCGCCACATGTGGTCTCTCTAAATATGTATTACAAGTGTTTTATCAAGAAATATCCATTATTTCATTTCATTTATGAAAGATAACACGTATCTCATTTTCAATATTCATATGGGAAAGCATATATCACATGAAATAAATATGTCCCTATCATGAAAAATGCATTTCAATATATATCACCATGTTCCTATCATGATGCATGCATACACATCTCATGCCATACCATCCTATGAGTGTAAATCTCAAGAGAAAATTACATCATAAAAAATGTGAATCATTAAATGTGAAATAACATCAAATGTAACAAGTTAACATTATGAACAACAATCCCATCCCTAGGAACTCAGATTTTCCCCATACATGGGTTATTCAATCCCACAAACAAGCTCATTACCACGAACTGAAAAATCATAGTCTCATTTATACCTTTGATACAAAAAAATAAATTTAAAGAAAAAAACTACTCATTTAATACAACTTTCTAACATCCCCTAGTC
Organism: Viscum album; assembly: GCA_963277665.1. Classification (NCBI taxonomy): domain Eukaryota; kingdom Viridiplantae; phylum Streptophyta; class Magnoliopsida; order Santalales; family Viscaceae; genus Viscum; species Viscum album. The sequence continues at coordinate 2,037,638,335 of OY728160.1, read as the reverse complement.
TTATACTCTCTCACGTGGCCATAACTGGTTGGTTACAAGACCACAAGCGGTCCTCCCTATATGCCAGAGGATTCCGACTAGTAGTGGGGGTGGGATATGTATAGTGGGGAGACTAAAACCCCATGAATAAAGTACAATATAGTTTAATAATCTATAATAATAAATATTAGAGTAACAAAAAATAGTTGAAACAACATATAATAGAACTGGGAAATAAAATAAAGAGCCAATAAACCAATAATAATGAATCATTTAATGGTACTGTGAAATTTATCTAACTTTCAAAAAGAAAACAATTCAAACAAAAAAACCATATAATAAAAATAATACCAAAATATCTTGGTCTCAAACCCCATGTTGAACCCATATCTATAGTCTATCGCATCAAGAAAGTATCAAAATCAACAATAAGGTCCCCTACCCTTATCCAAAACTGCATCTATGAAATCTTCTCAGGTACCAAATGAATTCTCAAATAAAGTGAGTAAAACATTGTAGGTCGACACCACAGTGTATAAAAAAATTCCATTTTATAAAAATTGTATTCAATAAAGTGATAAATAGGTATGATATTCAGTATTTTTATTACATAACTTTTCATTACAATTTACAAATAGAGAATCTTTAAAGTCTATTGTCTTGGAAATAAAGAACATAAAACATGAAAACATATAAAATTATTATAACCCACTTTTAGGGATTTATCATAAGTTCTTATTAAGTACAATTAGTGCATCTCATAACCTGGAGACATACATCAATGGAAATGGTGAGCATAAAGCCCAGTAAGGAAAGAAAGGGAAACAATTTACTTGTGATATCAATAAGAACTTGATGAAAAAATAATACACAAGTAATTAAATTATAAGAATTTCATAATGAAAAGAAGATGAACCATTACATGAATATGTGGCTAAAAAATTTAATTTATACATTCATGAACATATCACCAAGGTTCATCTCAAGGTGTCATAAAAATTACCAAGGTTATTCATAAAGGTATCATGAAACTTGTCATCTCTAGAGATTAATTATTTACCCAATGCATTGGAGCGCTATCAGGGTGCACCCTTAATATGTATTTATTCTCATGTTATCCACATATATCATAATCATAAATTTCATAAATAACCCATTGAGAGTAAAATTAATGGGTTTCACTTCAAAATCGTGACGTTTTAAAAGTGCTTAAAAATAAGATCATTAAGTCACTTATAACCCATGGAAATGGAGCTAGGGTTATTTGTATGTCAAATATAGAATAAAATATATCAATATTATGTCTTGATTAATAACCTTATAGATGAAATAGGTTTGGGTATTCAAAAAAATAAAATAAGATAATTTTTTAGAAAAAGAGAGAGAGGTTTTGAGATGAAAATTTCGCAGCATAACGACTATATAACATGGTTTTAGAAAACATTGAAAAGAGAGGGGAAAAGAGTATCCCACTCATATAAAACTCATAATATAGTATGGGTAAAAAATATAAATACATAAGATCATGATACGTATATTTTAAGGAAATACTATATGAAAAGTATACTTTAAAGAAAAGAGAATATGCGATTTCTTTTACGAAAATTTGGCAGCCTAACTATGTCAATTAAAAATTCCGAAAATCGGTTTATGAGAGAGGAAAGGGTCTCTCATCATTTGAACATGAAATATACAATAATAAGGATATAGAAGAATGTACCCCAACATAATAAGATGGAAACTAGAAGACATAACAAAAAAGAAGTCATGACTTAAAAGAGGAGGGTGAACAGTTCCCTTACTTTGATGAGTAATTTCAAAAGCTCGAAGGTTGGGACCTTGGGGTGATTAAAGGAACCTTGGGAGGACTCTTTGGGATGTAAAAAAACTAGAGCTACATTGATGAGGATTTTTTAATGAATTTAATGAGGGAATGGCTTGGTATTTATATCAAAATTGAGGGATTATTTAATTAATTTTCAAGGGACACCTCATTGGTGGAATTTGAAAAAACATGGGATTTCCCATGGTATTTTCCCATGTTATTGGCCACATGGGACATGTAATAACATATTTTATTTTTAATAAGTCGACCATATTTATTACATCATGGTTAGATCATCAATGTTATCATTAAACACCTGAAACTCAAAACTGTATTTTTACTATTCACCCAAAAATTCATCTGTTTAAAAAAAATACCAAAAATTTACCCTTACCTAATATAAATGCTCTGAATTCAAAAATGAACTCCATTTTATGAAAAAATATTCTAAATTTGTTTTTTAATTTTTAAATAAAATCATGATTTATTCCAAATAAATAACTTTAACTCTATAACTCGTTTTGTAACACCTTGAAAAGGTAATCAAGGTCCCATAAAACTATCCTATAACCATAAGATAACATTGTAACAATTTATGACAACATTTTATGAAAATAAATTTTCATTTTAAATTATTAAATTAATAATAAAATTTGAAATAAAATATTTAAGACATAAAAGATATCAAAACTTATACTATAATCGTTTGTTCACTTTTAAGATGTCTAAATTGTATTTAACCATTCAAGGGTGAAGTTTCTATTTTTTTGGCTGATTTACTATTCATTACTATTCAAAAGGGTATGTTACTATTCATACATAACTATTCACTAAAAATCAGGTTGATCTTATTAGACTCTAAATTTCTTACAGTTCACAACTGTAGAAGACCATTTTTTGAAAATTATTTCACATTTTTAATTATTTAATGTTTACATAAATATTTTAAAATACCGTTTTTACAAAATTCATAATTAATATTCATCCTATATTTATCCAGACATTTGAAAATCAAAAATTTTACCATAATAAGAAATAAAAATTTTATTTATACAAATGTTTTACACAAGTAACTATGTTCGCGTTACATAACCCCTTATTGCACCATCATAGGACCTAAATGTAAGGTGTGATATGGTGATAAAATATTGGGGTGGCTCGGACAACATTTATTGAGTGGTGATTTCTATCAGATTGAACTTATCCAATAGGTGATTTCATTCAATCATCACATGTTCAAGTTTGGCTTGGGCTTAGTCCAGAGCAAAGCCCAAAGATGCAACCTTCTTCGTAAGCTCTGATAGATGGGCTTTGTAAGGCCCGAGTCTACTAGATGAGGCCATCCAATCTTCTTTATATATTAATTAACCGATGTCATTTGTATTTATAAAAAATAATTGTAATGTTTAGATTTTAGTTTCCAACGGTCATATTGACCAACGATCATATAACAGTCGAAAAGAAATGGTCTCATTTAATTATACTCAATTAATTAAAGGATATAGTTTGGTTGAGTATAAAATAAAATAACACACAAATTTAGGAAAAAAATATTATTAAAAAGTTCGGGTCGTTACATTCTTCCCCCCTTAAGAAATTTCATTCCTGAAATTTTAACTCATACCCTCAGAAGAGAAAAGGTGTGGGTACTTTTGCCTCATAGACTCCTCTGGTTCCCACATGGATTCTTCGCATTTGTGGTTCCTTCAAAACACATTAACAAGGTGGGTAGTATTGTTATATAGAACCGTGTCTCTACAATCCAGGACCTTCACAGGCTGTTCCTCATAAGAGATGTCATGTTCCAATTGTACCACCTCTAGATTTAGTACATGTGAAGGGTTAGGTATGTACTTCCTCAAGAGGGATACATGGAAGACATCATGAACTTGTGCTAGATTTGGAGGAAGTGAAAGCCTATAGGACACTACTTCTACATGATCAAGGATTTCATAGGGGCTAATGAACCTCGGGCTGAGCTTACCATTCTTCCCAAACCACATGACTCTCTTCCAAGGTGAAATTCAAAGAAAGAATTTGTCACCAACATCAAACTCCAAGTCCCTTAGATGGTTGTTGGCATAGCTCTTTTGCCGACTATGAGAATCCTTAATGTGTTATGGGATGGCATGGATTATTTCTTTCATCTCTTACACAAGATCAGGCCCAAGAAACTTCCTCTCACCAGCTTCATCTCAACAAGTAGGAGTTCTACATCTCTTACCATATAGAGCTTCATAGGGTTACATTTGAATGCTCGAGTGGATTCTGTTGATGTAAGAGAACACAAATAAAGGGAGATGTTGATTCCATCGACCTTTAAATTACATTGAGCATGTTTTCAGCATATCCTCAAGTGTTTGAATAGTTCTTTAAGATCTTCCATCATTTTGGGGGTGATTGGCCGTACTGAAATTCAATTCAGTTCTTAGAGCATGTCAAAAACTTCTTCCAAATTTTGATGTGAACCTTGGATCATGATCAGATAAAATAGAAAGTGGAACTCAATGCAGCCTTACAACTTTATTCACGTAAATATTGGTAAGTCGATCAATAGAGAAATCTTCCCAAATGGAGATAAAATGGGTAGTCTTGGTGAGACAGTCGACAATAACCCATATCGCATTGTTTCCATTGGAAGTTCTCAGAAGACCAGTTATGAAGTCCATATTGATATTGTCCCACTTTGACACACGCCTTTCATTGGGCGTGGAAAAAGAATTATTTTCTAATTTAAAATGTAGTAATTTGGTTGACCAAGGATGCCTCCTCAAGAGGAGTGTACACAAAAAAGTTTGTCACTTTTAAATGAGTGTAAAATGGCGTGTTTGATAAGAAAATGATTGAATGGAAATTAAAATTCAAATGATTGAAAAACTATGATATTAAATGGGTGATTAGGTTAGGTTTGGTTTCCTAATTGTAATGTTATCCTTGTTCAATTTAATTCAAACCTCTTCTTATTAGTTTATTATTGTGAGTTTCCACAATCGTTTCCTCTCACTTCCTTGGTGAAATTATGATAGTGAGAGAAAACCCTACCAAGACCTCAGTTTGGTCAAATCTCCTTCCATGTGAAAAATAGTTGTATTGAATGTCCTAAATTGACATGGGAAATACCTGATCAGGTCTTGTTTATCCCAAATAATCAAGAACATTCACTACCCCTTTTACACGTACTAACGATCGTTGAGTACTTGACCACTAATTCTCGGTCTATTCCAAAGTATATAAACCAGAAATTAGTGGAGGGAGATAATGATTATTTTACCCAGGAAAAAGTCAATAACGGAATTAGAACTCAAGAACGATCGCATTTGATAATAATATCCGCTAAATGAAATTGAAAACAAATTTGAAGAAGAATGAAACTTCATTCAATTACATCCAAGAACTCAAGCATTATAAAATAGAAAACCAGCCTTTCCCCAATCACTCCAAATATTTACCCCACAATGATAAGGGTAATCGAGATGAATGGGGGGAAGAAGGAATTAAAAAGATATTAAAAAGAAAATAAATAAATGAGAAAGATGAAAATTTCTCCTTCTTGGTGTCCCAGAAGGAATGGGATGGAGAATGTGATGCTTTGAGAGGGAGGAGCTCACCTCCTTTTATTTCCAGAATTTGTCCCCCGAATGATGAAGTGTTGTATCCCCATTAAATGATATATTCACGAATTTATCCTTTATTTAATGTTGTTAATAATTCTCTTGGGTGTTTCCCCTCAAAATCGCAGTAGATTTGGACAAGTATTCTGAGAGTTATGCCTGTTTTACTCTCACAATTTACTCTGTCCAGTCAGACATGCCTAATCTAAAACCACCATATTAGGATGATTTAATGACCCTTACAATGGAAAATTACCATGTAATTCCCTTCATGAAAGATGTTCTAAAACTACTAGTTCATCCAACCCTTGAATTGAACAACAATTGGGCCCACCAAGAATTAGTTAGGGACCCCACACCAAAACATGGAAGATCTATAATCAGTTTTTATAATCCCACTTGTGAGATTCATTTGAGATTCCATATGACCAATTCATCTGTTTGTCCAAAAGGATTCAATGAATCCCTGTATGTACAGATTCTGTAAAAGAAATAAATTTTGATATTTGGATTAGTTTAGAAAAGTTTATGGCCAAACGACCGAAATAATTGAAAACAGTTAGAAATCCGAAATGGTCCTTTTTACAATTAAGCTCAAAATATTACCAATATCATAAAAAATGCTACAATTAATCTTAAATTAACACTTTTGGTGGGATTTAAAACAATATTATTCAATGTAAATTAATTGAAAATATTTTCTCTATCAATTCCCCCACACTTAGCAGTTAGACTCCTGGATAAGTAAACATCAAAATCAAATCAAATTAAATCCAAAACACATACCAATGAGATCTACCAAATCCATTCCAATAAAATAAAAGATATCATGCCTGATCAAAAAAATTATTTCAAGTTCTCCATTTTAGATTATTTAATATATTTCCACTTCATTTCTTATCCCATGCACATAAAAACACCTACCTCACATGAATTGTCTCTCATCTCACAAATGTAAATGCTCAAGAAGGATTTTATCATCCAAACTCACACAAGAGTTACCATATGCTTCATAAATTCCTACTTCTCCACCCGATGGGAGTCAAGGACATGTTTTTCTCATGGTGACATTTTAGGGTTGTTCTGTGGCTTTAGGTTGGTAGGATTTAGATGTTAAAATTTATGAGGCTGAAAAAGGAGGGTTGGCTCTTTTTGAAGAAAAATTGAAAGACTCTAATTTTCACTCAAACGTGGTCTCCTTCTCTTCCCATTTGTATAAAATAGGCTCCATCATCATTAGAATTCAAGGGAAGTTCACATAATTTATCATTTCACCAGCAAAACTTTCTTCCAAACATTGTTTTTCTTGAATGATCTAGATAGGAACAACTTTATTTTTACATTGGAAGATCTAGAATGGCACAAATTCTTTTGTCATGAAATCTCCAAAAAGGCACAACTTTTAAAAAAATGAAATCTTCAATAGAAACATCATCTCTTTAACATTTTATATTCCACCCAATGTATCACCAAATGATGTAGTACACCACAAGACATCTTCCCTCACACATAATTTCAACTAGATCAGGAAATTGCATTTCAAGAGCAGGTTGGATAGGGAAAATTGTCCTTTAATGTGGCTAATAATACAGGATGTTCATGGATTCTAGGGTATACAATGATTAATATAAGGTAGGCCATAATAAAAAGAATTATTTTGAAAAGGGGGCTTAAAAACAAATAAATGCCTCAATCATTTAAAACACATGTACCCCAAACCCTCATGTTTTGAAAGGAATAAATCAAATTCTGGTTAAAGAAAGCATGATCTGGTTCTCCCAATAAATGAATTGAATGGAAAGAATATGAAAAAAATTGTTCATAAGCCTCACAAGAAAGTAATTTCAAAGATGTAAAAAAGGAAATATGGCATGGGGTTCCAAAATCAGTGTACTTTTCATGAATTTCCAAAAGATTTGAACTTGAAAAAAAGTAATTTAAGCATTCATTTAAGATCAGTTTCATGGAATATATTTGTTCACTCCTTGACATGGGTTTCAAAAATGGTAATGATAATCATTTAAGCTCCAAATTATCAATAACACACAAAAAAATGAAAAAAATAAACATACAAAAATATGAAAACACACATTTTTTTAAACAAACACAAAATAAAAATCCTAAACTACAAAGATTACCTCCCCCACACTTAATTGATACAGTGTACTCAGTGAGTTCAAATGGACTTAAAATGTAAGAATATTTTTTACTTATTCACAATATGGAATTAATTATAAAGGAGAGGTACAACCAGACTTATTTGCATTGAAACATTCAGTTAAGATCTTAAGTGTTGCACACTGAAAACCTAAAAATAAAAGAAAACATAAGATATTTATTGAAAGAAAAAAAGTATATATAGTATAATAATAGAAGGATAAAACTTGGTCTAATCCCGTTAGTGGGCTCTGGGTTTTGACTGCCTTCAGAGGGGTAGTTCTAATAGGTTATCCCCAATCTAATGCTGGGTGAAGTTTCTTCCTCATGAACCAATAAAAAATATTCTTTCCAAGATTAACTTCTTCCTTTTTATTGAGGACTCCATCGATAAAATACAATAATTCCACCTCCATTGTAATGAGATAAAACATGCATGGTCGGGTTAGAACAATGAATGAGTCCTCCAATTTCTTTTTTTTTTCTTGAACAACATCTTATTTATTCTCTAGTAGTTGCTAAAGGTATGATACATCATTGAAAAAATCACAAGGAATGTCAAGGTTTAATTCTATTTGGAAAAAATTAAGCATGAAAAATCAATATCTAATACTTCCCTTTCAAAGTAAGTATCTCGTGTCTTATTTTCCTAAAAAAAATCCACTTTGATCTTCTCAGTTACTCCCTTTAATAAATGTTCAATAGGTTTGGGGAGCTATATATGTTCCTCTTCAGATGCATATTCTCCCTCCATGGAAATAAAAGTGTTGGATGAATCTGAAAAATTAAAATAATGAGAGGTAATACTCAATTAAGTTATAAAAATATCAAAATATAACGAGTTTATGAAAAGATTATCTCCCTGAGTTTGTTATCCTTCAATTTCTTCTTCAATTGGAGGTTCCACTTGTAGTTGAATTTCACTAAATTGAGGTAAGTAGTTAGAATCCTCCATATTCTATTAAAATTCAACTGCTATGGTGGTTTCTTCCTTCAATGTTTATGAATATTATACATTATGAAGAATAGTTGGATCAATAAGTTCTTCACACTCATTCCAGATGTTATCCATATCTTTTTGATCTCCTATATGTATTTTAATTGCTTAATCTTCTTTATCATTCTCCTCCAACATTGATTGAGCTGGGCTCAATTGATCTTCTTTTAATTTCATCAAGGCCTCCATGGGTTCTTCAACTTGAAGGATTTGTGGGGCTACTTCTTCCATCAATTTTTATGGTTCTAGTTCTTGTTCTGGATCCATTTATTGATCTTGGTATGAATGTACTTGTTTTTCTATCCACTCTATTGAGGTCTCCGGGTTCGGAACTATTTGACTGATTCATTCAAAATGGGCTTCATGATCCTTGGTAACTTCTTCTTTCTGGTGTTTCACTTTGATCATTTCTTAATAAAATTCCGGAAAATACTCTTGAAGTTTAATTAATTCTCTTTCAAAACCCTCCAAGACTGGGTATGCTAGGTTCTCTTTAAAGTTTTTAATGAGATCCATGAATTCATCCTTCGATATGATTTGGATTCGAGCTCACCAAATTTGTTTATCCATGAAAAAAACCCTATACTCTATAGGCCAAGGTGATTCAATAATTGGTTCTTGAACATGTGGGTAATTGTACCATGAATTAAAAAAATAATCATTATAAAACAACATGGTAAAAGATTTTATTTAATTTTTATTAAATTTGAAGAAGTCAAATATTTATAAATAAATTGCGACACTTCCTCCCCGGAAATGACGCCAAGTTGGATGCACGCCTGTCGTAGGGCATGGAAAAACAATTATTTATTAAGTTAAAATGTAGTAATGTGGTTGACCTAGGATGTCTCCAGAAGAGGAGTGCACAAAAAATAGTTTTTTCACTTTTAAATGAGGTTAAAAAATGGTGTGTTTGATAAGAAAAAGATTGGATTGAAATTCATATTCAAATTATTGAAAAACTATGATATTAAATGGGTGAATAGGTCGGGGTCAGTTTCCAAATTGTATTGATATCCTTGTTCAATTTAATTCAATCCACTTCTTCTTAGTTGATTAATGTGAGTTTCCACAATTGTTTCCTCTCACTTCCTTGGTGAAATTATGATGGTGAGAAAACCTTACCAAGATCTCAGTTTGGTAAACTCTCATTCCATGTGCAAAATAGTTGTGTTGAATGCCCTAAATTGACATGAGAAATACCTAATCAAGTATTGTTTATCCCAAATAATCAAGAACATTCACTATCCCTTTTACACGTACTGACGACCATCGAGTACTTCACCACCAATTCTCTATCTATTCCCTCGTATATAAACAAAAAATTAGAGGAGGGATATAATGATTATTTTACCAAGGAAAAAATAAATAACTGAATTAAAATTTAAGAATTATCATACTTCATAATAAAATCTGCTATATGAAAATGAGAAAACTTTGAAAAAGACGGAAAATTCATTCAATTACGTCCAAGAACTCAAGCATTACAAAATAGAAAACCAACCCTTCCCCAATAACTCCAAATGTTTAACCCACCATAGTAAAGGTAATCAATAAAAATAGGGAAGAATAAAAAAATAAATATCTATTAAAAAGAAAATAAATAAAAGGGAAAGCCTAAAATTTCTCCTTCTTGGTGTCGTAGAAGGAATGGGATGGAGAATGAGATGCTTTGAGAGGGAGGAGCTCTCTTACTTTTATAGCCATACTTTTTTCCTTCTAATTTTATGCGTTGTATCCCCAATAATGAAATTTTCATGCCTTGAACCCTTCTTAAATGTAATTCATAATTATTTTGGGCGTTTCCGCTCAAAATCTCAGCATATTTGGACAAGTATTCCGAGAGTTATGCCCTTTTTACTCTCACAATTTATTCTTTCCAGTCAGACACACCAAATCTAAAACCTCCGGATTAGGATGATTTAATTCCCCTTACAAAGGACAATTACTAATTCCTTCCCTTCATGAAATATGTTCTAAAAATCCTTACACATCCAACCACCGAATTTCACAACAATTAGGCCCACCAAAAATTTGTTAGGGACCCCACACCAAAACATGACGGATCATTAATTAGTTTTCATGATCCCATTTGTGAGCTTCATTTGAGCATCCATATGACCGATTCAGCTTTTGGTCCAAAAGGATGAAATGAATCCCTCTATGTAGATATTCTGGAAAAAAATAATTTTGCAATTTGGATTAGTGTAGAAAATGTTATTGCCAAACTACTGAAATAAGTTAAAACAGTTAAAAATACGAAATTGGCCATTTTTACAATTAAGCTCAAAATATTACCAATATCATAAAAAATACAACAATTAATCTTAAAGTAACACTTTGGTGGGATTTAAAACAATAGTATTCAATGTAAATTAATTTAAAATATTTTCTCTACCACACTTCTATGCTGGTATGGGTAGTGCTTGCAATACCCCTTTGAGAAGTTGTCACTCCGCCTTCACTTGCTGACATACTAGGCACCTTGAAGTGTAGTCAACAATCTCCCTTTTCATATTATCCCACCATTACTAATCATGATGGTATCTATTAATTTTTGTGCTTCTAGGATGTATATAGAAAGTAGATCTATGAGCTTCATCCATCATATCATTATTTATTTACGAAATAGATGGAACACATAGACTTGTACGAAATTTTAGTGCACCTTCTTGATCAATATTGAACTCAGGAAAAATCCCATCCTTCACAGCCTCAAACTTATTATATAACAAAATATCTTCTTTTTGAGCTTTCTTGATCATATTTAGTAATTATGGTTGAGAAATAAATTGGGTTAGGGTTGATGATGTCCCTTCCATTATAATTCCCATGCCCAGCTTTACTAGGTCATTGATCAAATGATCTCTTTGAATCCTCAACATGGAAAGAACAACAGGGTATTTCCTACTTAATGCATTAGTAACATTATTTTCTCTTCCAGGATGATAATGAATTGAACAATCATAGTCTTTGAGAAGTTCCAACCATCTCCTCTGTCTCATTTTCAATTTCTTTTGTGTGAAAATATACTTCAAACTTTTATGGTCTGTATATATATAAAATTTCTCCCTATAATAATAGTGCCTCCATATCTTCAGAGAAAAAATGACCGTAGCCAGCTCTAGATCATGTGTAGGATAGTTCTTCTAATGAGTCTTCAATTATCGAGATGCATAAGCATTGACTTTGTCATTTTTCATGAGGATGCACCCAAACCCTTTCAGAGATGCATCGCTAAAAAGAATGAATCCTTCTCCACTTAAGGGAGGAGTTAACACAGGTTAAATAACTAGTCCCTTCTCCAGCACTTGGAAACTATCCTCATACTCCTTTTTCTAGATGAAATTGACCACTTTTTGAGTTAACTTGGTTAATGGATTAGAAAGTCATGATTTTTTTTCAAAGAAATCCTATAATATCCCTCTAATCCAAGAAAAATACAAATATCCATTATTGTTGTAGGTTGAGGCCACTCTTCTTCAACATTTGTCTTTGTAGGGTCAACTGTGATTCCTTCATTGGTAATAATGTGCCCCAAGAAAGAAACTTGTTGCAAGCATGATTCACATTTTGTGAACTTCCCAAAAATCCTCTCCTTTCATAGATTTTGAAAAATAACCCTTAGATGATCCTCATGCTCCTTGCGACGTTCAGAATATACCAAAATATCATCAATAAAAACTACCAAAAATTTATTAACGTAGTCCTTAAATACTCTATTCATCAAATCCATAAAAATAGCAGGTGCATTAGTGAGTTCTAAGGGAATAACAACAAACTCATAATTCCCATATCTTGATCAGAAGGCAGTTTTCAAAATATCTTCTTTCTTCACCCTCAATTGATGATAACCAGATCAAAGATCAATCTTAGAGAATAATTGATCCCCAAAGAGTTGATCAAATAAGTCATCAATTCTTGGAAGAGGGTATTTGTTCTTCACTGTGATCCCGTTCATTTCTCTATAATCAATTCATAGCCGCATCAATCCATCATTATTCTTCACAAAGAGAACTGGTGCTCCCCAATGAGACACACTCGGTTAGATAAACCCCTTCTATAAAATATCTTGGAGTTGTTTATTTAATTCCTCCAGCTCCACATTTTCTATCCTATACAGGGTCTTTGATATCAGATGAGATCCTAGTACAAGTTCAACAGAGAAATCTACCTATCTTTATGGGGGATGTCCTGGAAACTCCTTAGGAAATACGTCAACATATTCTTGGGTGATGGGGACATTTTCTATCCTTAAACTCTCATTTCATTCTTCTTATTAACCTATCAACTCCATAAAGAAGGATATAGTAGGTTCTTCTAGAAAAATATCAGGTTGAGATTTCTCTCCTTAGAAGATAACTGTAGGTTTTCCATTCAAGGCTACTAAGATGTCCTTGATTATGCATTTGATCTTAGCATTATACATTGAGAGCCAGTCTATCCCTACTGTAATGTTGAATTCCATCATGGGAATACCCACTATATTTTCAATAATATAGTGCTCACAAAAGTAGATACTAGAGTTTCTAAACATTGATGATGCTTATATAATCCCATGAGGTGTCTTGATTGATAAATCTACTTTTAGAAAATAGGGGGTTGATTCTAAATTCATTGAAAACAAGGACGAAATAAAGGAATGCATATAACCAGAGTAAAAAAAACTACTTTCTTGACTCGAGAGATCAAAAATAGTACCTACCACCACATCATTTGGCACTTCAACTTTGGCCATAGTGATTGCAAATGTATGAACTTGCTCCCTTATCCGTTGTTGAGGACGATGGTGATTCCCCTTCACTGCCCTTAGATTTGGAAAATGATTGGAAAAGTGCCCAAGTTGTACACACTTATAGTATTGGACATCAGGTAGGCCCTGCACCATCTTCCCTTTTCCATTAGTGTTGGGAAGTTGTGTCTTCACCACACTACGTCAACTCTGTACGATATGGCTATATATTCCACACTTTTAGAATTTCCTACTCCTGAGCAGGAAGTTCCCCAAATGCTTCTTCCAACATTTATTACACGTGGTATGTTTCACTTACTTGCCTCCTATTCCTTGATCAAATCACCTCCCTAAGCTTGGCTCCATCGATCTCTTCTTTTCATTGGATTTATGAGACCATTTCATGTCACCAAACACTAGTTAGACTTTTATCGCACAACGCACGATCTCCTCATAACTATCATAGTCTCGGTTGGCTAGATTCTTACATAGATGAAGTCACAGTTAACTGAATAATCTATCAACCTTACCATTATGATCCATGAAAAAGCTTGAGGTATAATGGGAAATTCATTTGAAGTTCATCTCATAGCTTCCCATAGTTTCATTCTCCTTCTACTTTAGCTCAAGAAACTCTTTCCCCATTCTTGCTCTAATGGAATGAGGGAAATACTTACTGAAGAAGATCCCTATAAAATCTTCCCACTCCATAGCTTCAACCTCCACTCATGGCCTCATGTTTTTAATCAGCTCCCACCACTGATCAGATTCTCCCTCTAAGCAGTAGATAGCCAGGGTGACATTCTCTTTCTTTGAATAGAGAAGCACAGAAAAGATCTTCTCTATAGAGCTGATCCACTATTCAACAATCAATGGGTCGGTCAATCCACTAAAGGTTGGTTGTTGTTGAAGCATAAAGGACTCAATAGAATTTTATTCCCTTCTCGGTGAGATCAGTCTCTCAGCTCGATTCAAGTTATTTCCCATAACTTGAGTCAGTTTGTTCATCTATTCTTGAAAGCTTCCTTTCCGGCTTCCATCAGAAGGCCATCAGTTCATGGTCAATTTCGGTCACCATTTGCATGGTTCCTCCTATTTCCCACCATTTTCTAAAATAATAAAACCTTAATGAGAAAATTATTTCCTTTATGAATCTTTTAACTATAAAAGATTTTATGTCTTAAAATTTCATGCTTTAAAAAAAATCATTTCTTTATAAATCCATCATAATGATTTATAAAAAGCATATAATTAACCAAAAATATCACCCAAGAGTGCCATAACGAAGAGTGTATAAAGGACCATTTTTGTGTACTAGGATACCCTAGGTCAAGCCCAAAACTCCTTGTCAGATTTTTCACTCCTAGGTACATCTAGGCCAGAGCTGCCTCTACCTACTCATATCTATAAAGGAATGTATTTTCTTGATAAACCACTTAATCAATAATCACGAAAATACCAAGAAATATTCATTTATTTAAACTTTTATACAGGGTTATTTCTAAATTTTTCATAGTCTAATTTCCAGAAATAACTAAACTATCCTTTGATACCAACTATGGCATCCTGCCTTTTTATTACATAACTTTTCATTACATTTTACAAATAGAGGATCTTTAAAGTCTAGTGTTTTGGAAATCAGGAACATAAAACATGAAAACATATAACATTATTCTAATCCACTTTTAAGGATTTATCATAAGTCATTCCTATGTACAATTATTGCATCTCATAACCTGGAGACATAAATCAAAGGAAAGGGTAAGCCGAAATCACAGTAAGGAAAGCAAGGGAATTAGTTTACTTGTGATATCAATAAGAACTTGATGAAAAACATAAGACATGAGAAATGGAAGTAGAGGAATTTCATAATGAAAATAACTTGAACCATACCATGAATATGTGGTTATGAAATTTAATTTATATATTCATGAACATATCACCATGGTTCATCCCCAAGGTGTCATAAAAATTACCAAGGTTATTCACCGAGGTATCATGAAACTTGTCATCTCTAGAGATTAATTCTTTACCCAATGCATTGGAGAGCTATTAGGTAACACACTTAATATGTCTTTATTTTCATGTGATCCACATATGTAATAACCATACATTTCATAAATAACCCAGACTGTATAATTAATGGGTTTTACTTCAAAATCATGATGTTTTTAAAGTGATTAAAAATAGGATCATTATGTTATTTATAACCCATGGAAAGGGAGAAAAGGTTAAATGTATGAATTCTATAGAATAAATTAGATAAATATTATGTCTTGAATAATACCCTGAGAAATGAAATATGTTTGGTATTCACAAAAATAAAATAAGATAAATTTTTAGAAAAAGAGGGAGAGGTTTTGAGACCAAAATTCTGCAGCATAACTACTATATAACATGGTTTTAGAAAACATTGAAAAGATATGGTACAAGAAAAGAGAAGATGCAATTTATTTTACGAAAATTTAGCAACCTAACGAAGTCAAATAAAAATTCAGAAAATCGGTTGATGAGAGAGGAAAGGTTATCTAATCAATTGAAACTAAAATATAAAGTTATAAGTATATAGAAGAACATACCCCAACATAATAAGATGGAAACTAGAAGACATAACATAAATGAAGTCATGACTTAAAAGAGGAGGGTGAACAGTTCCTTTACCTTGAAGAGTACCTTCAAAAGCTCAGAGGTTGGGACCTTGGGGGGCGTGACGGAACCTTGGAAGGACTTATTGGGAGGTAAAAAGACTATATCTTCTTTGATGAGTATTTTTAATGGAAGGAAAGAGGTACTGACTTGGTATTTATAGAAAAAGTGAGGGAATATTTAATTAATTTTCAAGGGACACTCATCGGTGGTATTTGCAAAACGATGGGATTGCCCAATGTATTGTCCACTTGGGACTCCTCATAACATATCTTACTATTCATAAGTCGACCCGATTTATTACATCATGATTACATCATCAATGATGTCATTAAATACCCAAAACTCAAAACTGTATTTTTATTATTCACCGAAAATTCAATTGTTTCTGAAAAATCCCAAAAATTTACCCTAACCAAATATCGATGATCTAAATTCAAAAATGAACTCTATTTGATGAATATATGTTTCTAAATATTTTTTATTTTTTTGTTAGATAAAATCCTTATTTATTCCAAGTAAACAACTTTAAATCTATAAGTCATTTTGTAACACCTTAGAAAAGTAATCAGGGTCCCATAAAATTATCGTGTAACCATAAGACAATAAAGTAAAAATTTATTATTACATTTTAAATTATTAAATTAATTAATTTTTTTTAAATAAAATATTTATGACATACATAAATATCAAAACTTATACTATGACCGTTTTATCACTTTTAAGATCTATAAAATGTATTTATCCATTCATGGGTAAAGTTTCTATTTTTTGGTCCATTTACTATTCATTACTATTCATAAGGGTATGTTACTGTTAATAATTTACTATTTACAAAAAATCAAGTTGATCTTATTAGACTCTAAATTTCTTACTGATCATAACTGTACAAGACCATTTTTTAAAAACCATTTCACAATATTAATTATTTAAAGTTTACATTAATATTTTAAAATACCCTTTTTTCAAAAATTCATTATTAATATTCATCCTATATTTATTCAGACATTTGAAAATCAAAAGTTTTACCATAAATAGAAATAAAAATGTTATTTATACAAAAAGATTACACAAGTAATTAAGGTCATGTTACATAGCTTCTTATTACACCAGTATAGAACCAAAGTGTAAGGTATGCCATGATGATAGAATCTTGGGGCGGCTCAGAAAACATTGCTCGAGTGGTGATTTCTATCAACAGAAAGTTCTCCCATAGAGGATTCTATTCAAGATTCACATATTGTAGTTTAGATTGGCCTTGGTCCAGAGAAAATCCCAACGATGTAACCTCCTTCCCAAGCTCTGACAGATGGGCTTCGTACGACCCGAGTATACTGGATGAGTCCATCCAATCTTCTTTCTGTATTAATTAACCATGGTCATTTGTATTTATACACAATAATTTAAATGTTAAGACTTTAGTTTACAATGATCATATTGACCAACGTTCATATTGATCAACGATCATATAACAATTGAAACCCAACGATCTCATTTAATTATACTCACTTCATTAATTAAAGGATATAGTTTTGTTTAGTATAAAATAAAATAACACACAAATTTAGGAAACAAATATTATTAAAAAGTTCCAGATGTTATAATGGGTGTATTAATTAATCAAATAATATAATAAATCAATGAACCTTTTTCAACGCCTTACCATAATGTGTATGAGCATGTAACCCAACAATGCAAACCATATGTATATACCATGGAATAATCAAAAAACTGAGAAGATCCATCTATATAAGAATTTCAGCCTCTGAGAATAGCCCCATATATAAGCATTTCAGCATGTGTCCGAGGGCATACCCTACATTATAATCATTTCAGTATGCAACATAGGGTATGGCCTGCTATATAAGCATTTCCATGTGTATCAATGGGTTTAGCCCACTATATAAGCATTAAAACATGTATCACTAGGAATATCCAACAATATAATCATTTCAGAGTGTATCACTGGGTATAGCCTACTATATATGCATTTTAGCCTCTAGTAATATCCTTATATATAATAATTTGAACATCAACTCAACAAGTCACAACAGCAAGGATATCACAATATCACATCATAAGACTTAATGGTTAATTAAGAAAATTACCATTTCTTATTTGAATACACTTTCATTTATATATAAAATTATCAATAACCATATTAATAGCCCATAAGCCATTACTAATGTGATTCTATATCCTGCAATCACCTGCAACTCATGTCAAGATAAACTCACTTTAAAACATTATCCAAGTTCTTATTATTCAAATGTTTTCTCACCAAATGGGTATCCATAATCTAGGTTATATCAACAATGGAATCCAAAAGGACTGTAGGGTAAGTTTTCAACCACCTAAATTTTATCTGGATATCAACACAATGCTTGAAATGGAAAAAACCATCAAGGAAGATGGTGTATAAGATCTCAAGAAGATCCTAGATCAACACTAGTCAATATAAAAAACCCAAGATAAACATGTGGTCAAAAAATTAAAATTCCACAACAAGGAATGATGTATGTGAAGGGATACCAATGAAGAAACACTTGATAGGATCATATATGTAATCAAGATGTTCATAATGGAATAAGACACTGAAAAGTCATATAGAAATCATCATAGGCTCAATAGGAAAGGGCGTAATGAGATGGAATGAAAAAATCATACACACTATCCACTTAAAACCACTAGGTCTGAGTAATACAGAGTGTGAAACCATTTTATGTTTTGTATTTCCCAATTAAAGAAATTGATAAAAAACCCCATCGTGTTGGGTAAATACTTATTCCAAATGAAATTTACATGACCTTAATTTGGTTCATGATATGTAACCACTTTATATCTTAAAAAATTTGATGACATGTGTCTAGTGGAAGTTAAACTTCATGTAACATATACACAACATGTAATTTTCCAGTGAACAGTTTTCAACCAAGCTTTTGTTAAAGCACCCAAACCACCTCTGAAGCCTTCAAAACACACAAACTATCCTCATAATCAAATTTAAAGAATTTATAAAAAGACTCCATTAATTAAAAGAAACATAAATCCCTAAAAATTAGGTCATTTTCTTCAATAAAGGCTCCCCATCTCTGAATAAGACTCAGCCACCAAGGTCCAATGAAAAACTCAAAGAGGTATATACCCTAAAAATATGAGATCTTACAAGTGGTATCCATTTATAAGAGAAGAAATGAGAACTTTTTGAAACACACATCATTTTTTAATAATTACATGATACTAATCAATGGATAATGAAGCATAAGTAGTAAAATTTGGGATGTGGGAAAAGATAAGGCCAAATCTCCCCTAATACATTCATTTTGAGACAATGTATGTGTGATTTAAGGCTTATTTAAAATTCTAATATTTTATCCAAATTGAATTTTATGTTAGTAATTAATTACTTACCATAATAGTAAACATTAATTATAAAAATTAATATTGGATAATTTTAACTAATTTGAACATTATGATATCAAATTTGAAAATATTTTCAACACAAAAATTTTCTGAAGGTGTGAAAAGAAAATTTTAAAATAAATACACTTAATCTATAAGAAAGAGATTTTAGAAAGATAATGTTTTTAATATTTAAATTTATATATAAGATGTAATTATATTTGATATTTATTTTAATATAATAAATAGAATTATTATAAAAAAATAAAATTTGAGAGGTTTCTACAGAAATAAAAAAGGAAAATTGAAATTCTAAATAATAAATTAAAGGTAAAACTGAAAATAATTTTTTTTATTAAAATAAAATTTTAATTTAGTTTTAAAAATATTGGACATAAGATTATATGTTTATATAATTTTTTTAAAATGCATAATATTATTACTTAAAGAAATATTTCATTACTTAAATAGTTTTTTTTAATCTTCTAGAATAATCTTACATAAAGATAAAATAGTAAAAATTATAATTTTTTCCAATATCGTATTTTTCAAATGAAAATAAAAATTTTCAAGACAAATAAAAAATTCATACTAATTAAATTTTAATGCAAGGAATTCGAAAATGATTTTTATGTCATAAATTTTTAATTCCAAATATTTTAAATTTAGATTTCAGAAGAAAATATATGATACAAAGAAAATAGATTCTGTTAAAAATAAACTTTTTAAATATTAAATCATATTAGTTATTTAACATATAAATATTTAATGGATTACTATCATAATATTTTTCATAGATTGATAAATAATTGTATCTTAGTTTTTTTTGGTTTTTGTCATTATATGTAATGTGTAACGTAAGTTATCAAACATAAAATAAGTTTTACAAAGTCCAGAATTATGGTTCATTAGAAAATGATACGGTGTGTTTAGATTAATCTCATTCAAGAGGCACAAGATTTATTGAACCCTTGGTTTTATCTTACATAGGATTCATTAGTCCAACATGGTGGGATTTTCTCATGGAACTTGTTTATATTGGAAGACTATTTGGTTAATCTTATATGAGTGAATCTATGTATTGATGAGTTGTGTTACACTGTGATAGGGGTCGAGTTGGGTGAAGTTATGACAGGTGATTGTGTTTTATAGGGTGTGATGAAGGTAATTTGTCACACTATGGTTTTAAAATCTTGTATTTATTAATTAAAATTACTATGTGATTACCAATTCCATGTCATGGGTTTTTATAACATTGGAGAATTTAATTGTAACAACGGACGTTAAATTATGATTGGGATGACTCCAAACCCTATTATAAATAGTGTCCAAACAATCCCTCCCTTAGATTTTCATTTTCGCCTTCGACCTATCAGCCTCTAGTGGTGTGTTTTTAGATCCCTAAGATTATTGGTCTATCCTTCAACTAATGTTAATATTGTGCTGATCCCATGATGTATTCAATGTATAAATTTGACAAATAATGATGAAAAAAATCCATGTTAGGATATTTAATCATCCCATGTTCTGTTATTACATCATTTTTATTTCTCATCTATACACTCTTTTTTTCATTTTCCTTATGATATTACTATAATAAATCCACCTTTTGTCTTAATGAGAATTCAATAATTCTTCCTGAGACAAACCCTTTTTGATTATTTCTTCAATATTAAATATCACATTTCCACTCCATTATCTCAAATCTACCTATTCATCTAACAATTGGATGTAGTAGAGGCCACATGTCCTTATGATGGTGGAATACAGTGTTAGTGCATTTGAAATAATGACACAACATAGAAGTGATTATCAAGGATGGAATTATGATAATATAAATATTTTTTTGAAAGGACACCATGTTCCATGAGAACATGTGTCACGTCGCAATGTAGGGTTTCATGATTTTTACCATAGCTTTTGTGATTGAATCATGACACAATTCCAAATGTTGCATCATTATCACCCTTTAAAAGTGGTAATTAATAGTTAAAGGATGTTAATATTACATAGAGTCTATATTTCTTGTAGTTAATCAGACATGAGGTAGGATATCTCATGATGAACCTGGATATAGCGTAGAGGTGACAGTTGCAGCCTGAATGTGGTGATTTTGACATAGTGAAGATGAAAACAAGATTGGCTACAATGTAAAGAGAATTATTATGGCATGAAACTAGTGTGTCTGATATTTTGTGTGGTTGTATAGCTCACACCATTACTATTTAAAATTCTTTATATAATAACAAAATGATCTTTTAGTAGGGGTTTTTTTATATTTTCATTCATATGACTAATTATGGTAAATAGAGTTCCTATAATGAGATTTTTTATATAATGGGTGATGCTATTTCTCTCTTTGACATTATAGTTGATATGTGTGGTGATTTGGGAATATTAGTGTTCTTAGATCTATAAATCCTAAAACTAGGCTCGAGAAAGACATTAAAAGTAGAAAAGTGCACTCTCCTATAAGCAAGTGAGTGATAGGGATAGGGTCCCCTGGATTCCTCATGGGTTCAGTACACCTCCATATACTCAGTGAATATGTCATTTAGATTTGATGTGGGGTTGGTTATCCTTTGTTCAATGGGAAAGTAAGGGTCCCCCCATACTAGATAGAGTTTAGATCCCCCCTTTTACTCTAGCTATGGGCCCTCAATCCATAGTGTTTTGTATTTCATCATTGGATGCTACCACTCAATGTGGCATGAATCCTTCATTAATGTCCAATACTCCATTGATCAACATTTTTACTTCATATAGTCATAAGTCTCCCATTTTGTACTCAAAAAAAAGAAATGGGATTATCTTTTCTATGTATCTAGTATAATTGGGATGCTCAGAGAATAAAATTTCCTAGTGACGTTGGGATATTGATTGATGGGACTCAATGTCCCTGATTTTTTTGGCTTAAAATCATACATGGGTATAGCTATATCCTTTTGTTATTATTCCCTCATTAGGTTATTCTTTAAATTTTTGGTACTAATTTGGATGATCCTTCTTTTATTTGTTCCATTTTGGTTTCTAGGATGTCCTACTATGTATGTATAAACTTTGTGACAACTGGGTCCTAGTGATAGCATAGACACCCCGCCTTAACATGGTCGTTGGGTCCTGGCCTACTAGGTACCACCAGTTTCCCGGCAGACACGTAGGGCCCACCCCATGGTCTACCAATGTGCCCGAACGTGTCATCTGACTATTGATAGTCCACACGGGCCAACACATTTCCTTTCCAGTGTGTTTTGTTATCACTCACACACAACTTTAAAATTTCCAGAAGGTCACCCATCCTGACCACTACTCCAATCCAAGCACGCTTAACTCTGGAGTTCTAATCATACATGCTCCTGAAAAAAAATGTACCTTGTTGACATGAGTCATATCATTTATTCATATAACCATGTATCATTTGGGGATGTTACAATCATCCCTGATTTTTTGACTTAAAATCATACATGGGTATAGCTGTATCCTTTTGTTATTATTCCCTCACTGGGTTATTCTTTAAAATTTTGGTTATAATTTGGACGACCCTTCTTTTATTTATTCCATTTTGGTTTCTAGGATGTTATACTATGTATGTATAAACTCTATGACAACTGGGTCCTAGTGATAGCACAGACACCCCGCCTTAACATGGTCGTTGGGTCCTGGCCTACTAGGTACCACCAGTTTCCTAGAAGACATGTAGGGCCCACCCCAGGGTCTACCCATGTTCCTGAACGTGTTATCTGACTTTTGATAGTCCACACGGGCCAACACATGTCCTTTCCAGTGTGTTTTTTCCTCACTCACACACAACTTTAAAATTCCCAGAAGGTCACCCATCCTAACCACTACTCCAATCCAAGCATGCTTAAATATGGAGTTCTAATCAGACATGCTCCGGAAAAAAAATGTAACTTGTTGACATGAGTCATATCATTTAGTCATATAACCATGTATAATTTGGGGATGTTACAATCATCCCCCCTTTAGAGCACAACGACCTCGTTGTGGGCCCTATATCTCAACCCAGGCAGTGCACCACACTTAAGGCTGGGTACCACCTCTGATACCAAATGTGACAACTGGGTCCCAGTGACAGCACAAACACCCCGCCTTAACATTGTCGTCGAGTCCTGGCCTACTAGGTACCACCAGTTGCCCCGCAGACACGTAGGGCCCACCCCGGGTTCTACCCACATGCCCGAATGGGTTATCTGACTATTGATAGTCCCCACAGGCAAACACATGTCATTTCCAGTGTGTTTTGTCCTCACTCACACACACCTTGAGAAACATCCCAGAAGGTCACCCATCCTGACCACTACTCCAAACCAAACACGCTTAAAAATGGAGATCTAATCCAACAGACTCTCGAAAAGGAAGATGCACATTGTTGACATGAGTTATATAATTTAGTCATATAACCATGTATCATTTGGGGATGTTACAAACTCATCGTTAGATAAGTGTTTTTCCCACATGTATAATATCTTATGAAGACGACTGGTAGTTCAACGGTGAACTTAGTGGGATCAGTGTTGGAAAATAGTGATCATAACAGTGTTTGAAGGTGGTAGTATTGGATAATTTTTTATGGTTCACATTCATTTCATAGACCTCTTTTACATTAGATTCGTTAGACTGGTGTCCCATCGATTTTATTTGGCATGTATTTTTACCTCTTCACTTTATGGTTTATTCATTTTTTAACTATGTGAATCTTAGTGTTTTTGATTTGATATATATATATATCATATTAAGTTTTACTACCCATCCAAAATTTTTATATCCTTTAAGTAGATATGTTTTTTCATTTAGGTACATTAGGATATGATCTCCCATAATGTGTGATATGACTACTCAGATCTAGTCACCAACCCCTAACCCACTCAAAATTGGATTTATTTGGACACTTGGATTACTTATGGCCAATGTGAGGCGTTGGTGGGTCAGTTTATAGCATAGTGGTTTTATAGTGAGACTATATTTTGGAAATCATTTGGATTTAGGTGTCCATGAGTATTTATTTATGAAAATAAAGGAATACTGTTGAGGGTTTTTGAATTTGGATTTCAAGACTAAGAACCCAGTGTTGGTACTGTGACCGAAAAAATAATTCATCGAGACTCTGATACCCTAATTTTGAAATTAGATATCTAAATAACCAGTTATAGGGAACAAGTAAACAATACATATATAATATAGGGATTAGTTTATAATTTTAGTCTTATTTTTAAGCCAGGTCTCTAAATATGATTTAATGATCATTGTTCATTTTTAAAAAATATAGGATTCTTACTTGAAGATAACTAGATTGGATCCTACACTAGGCTCATGAAATGACCTTACTAGTGATTGAGATTCCTATAACTGACCAGTCATGAGGAAATGTTTCCACTGTGGGACTTAATCATGGGATTACTCCATCGGGTGAGTAGGAAGTAGTACCTCTACCGATAGTGAAACTAGAAGACCAACTACCCACAACCAAGGTGGGAATACCTCCACCTATTGATTAGTATATGATTCAAGATGGGTAATATGAGAAAACCCATAGGATAATTTTTCTTCCGGAGTTTCATTGATAAAAACCACCTATATTCTTGGGTGTAATTGACCCATAGATAGTCAATAATTTTTGTGAGGTAGTGATTTAGGTGTTTTTTATTATTCATAAAACATCTAATTTAATTATATAACTATCATATATCCCTTTCCATGAAACAAAAAGTTGTTAGTATACCTTTATAGTCTAGAACCACGATTGGGTTGTAGGTCATAGTTTATTAAAATGGAAGGGGGATGGGGTGAATTTCCATTTTAAATATTAAAAGGAAACAAAATATTAAAAAATTTATCTTTAACATATTGTAGAAATTAAAACCATTTGAAGATAAAATAAAAAAGTTGAAAATAGGATGACATATTTACAAAAGTAGATGAATAAAAATAAATAGTGATTAAAAAATGAATAAGCAATGATGTTTTAATTTATAGATTAAACAATTGATTAAATATATGAATGAAAGTTATAATGAAATGAAATTTTGGAAGGAAAATATGGTACAATATATTTTAAGGATGTCTGAAAATAGATAAAAAAGAAACCCTATGTCTACAAATTCAATTTCTTGGGGATTTAATGTATTAGTGTATCAAATTCATTAGTAACCGAGATACAAAAAATTCCCTTTATTTTTAAGTTATTGAAATAAACCAAAAAATATAATAGACACTAGATCATTTATAAGAAATCTATAAAACAAAAATAGGATAATACCTTACCTTTTTAATGGAAGTGGAATGAAAACAAAAGACCCTCACTTTGATGGTAGTAAGCAGCAAAATTAGAAGAAAGAGGAAGAGGAGATAATATCTAGAAATCAATAATGTTTTAGATTTGTATTAACCATATAAAATTATATGAATAAATCTAGGATATAATGAGAATAATAAAGAGATTGATAAAAATATTATATTTTCTACACACTCATGAATGAAGAAAATAAGATTTACCATAGAGATAACTTTGATACAGATTTATCTATTGTAGCACATCAGTGTTAGAGATTGGAAGAGAATATTATGTTTCCAAGTAACCAAAGGTCTCTATTTATAGGCTCCAAAAGGTTTGTTAATATATTGGAATTCATTTGGGGTACTTAATAATTTTATGACCACATTATATAAATTTTAACCATCATAGATATTGATATTGTAACTATTGTCTTGACACCATTTGATACCCTATAGCCTCCACCAGGTAGCCAGTGGACCACCTACTAATGCATGCTCACTATCTGTTATCACCAGCTTCTTATTGAGCCTCCACCAGATGGTCTATAGAAATCTAAACATTTTACTGGTTCTTTCCATTAACACTGCCTAGTTAGATCTTCTCCACTAAGTAGTTGGTGGGATCCTATAGATTGGGGATGCTATAAAGAATTCCAATAGATGACCAGTTCTACTTGTATCCCTGGGCACCAAAAAGTGGATTCTCTACTTTGTTAACAAGATCTTATGATCATCCTATACATGTTCCAAGTATTCAAAACTTCCATTAATATTTCTTCTAGGATCTGTCATGTTTCTTTCATGATTATAATGATATGTCATCATTCTTAACCGCCAAACACTTAAATGACAATATTAAACACTTTTAAGAGTGTTAGTGATCAATAAAATAAAAATATATGGATTAATAAATACAATATTAAACTTTTTGATGATCAAAAACACATTAAAAATAAATTAACTAAAATAAGAAAAACACAATATTATAAGATAATAATTTTTTGCTTTATTGAGATATTGATATTTCCTTTGAACTGTTAACATCTCACCCTTACAGTAATGTTTATCCCCACACAAAAATCTTCCACATAAAATCATATATTTAAACCCCTTTAATATTATGAAAAATAATTCACAGAAATGTTTAGGTAATAAAAAGTGATATAATTTTAAATTATGGTTATTATCAGTAATGATCATTTGAGAGAGTCGAAAGTAAATTTTTTATAACAAATTAATGACAAAAAAGAAATTTTTAAATTAAATATGAGAAAATAATAATTTCAATATATATTATATATAAAAACTATAATTTATTGAATGAATTTTTAATGAAATATTAAAAAAACACAAAACTAAACTTCTTTGAAAACAATTGAATGTCACAGTAGGATCATTTGAGTATTATCCAGGCTAAAACCCCTTGGAATAATTAATAAGTTGAGATAAAGGGATCATAACAACTGATTAAAACAAAAATAAAAGAATAAATAAAATAGAAAATATTTTTAAAAAACAATCACATCATTAAGGATTATAAAATATTATATTAGTAGACCATAATAAATTCTCTGTAAGTGTAAAACCAGGTGTGTAGTAAAGGCCCACTAACCTTGTCTAGGATGGATAAAGGGTTAAAAAACCAATTAAATCTTTTTTGTGATGAAATACGAAGGATTGTATATACTATAACCACATCATCTTATTTTTATCCAAAAATAAAACTTTTCATTTTAGTATCATACCCATATTAGATTTCCAAAATTATGAAAATTTTTGAAAATATTTTATTCAAAGTAAATTTTGGAAATCTATTTTTATAAAAAAATTATAAAAATACCCAAGCTTGAAATGGTTAAGAGATAAGAATCACAAGTTAATAAAACCAAAATCGAATTTAATAAATTCATACTGATCTCGAGGGAGGGGTTTAGTGTAGATATCTACAAGTTTAAGGATGGTGTAAACCAAGTTAGGAATGATATTTCCTTTTTGAAAGGGATATAATAGAAAATGGAATCTCAAGTCAATTTTATTAGTTTGAGAGTATTAGATATGATTTTTTGAGATACTAATCACACTATTGTTTTCAAACATGATAGGGATAAGAGAATTTTGTGGCCAAAATTCATGAAGAGTATGATGAATCCATACAACTTGTGTCCAATAACTTCCAACACCTATATATTTTTATTAGATATAGAAAGATAAATAGATTTTTTATATTACTAATCCATGAGATGAAATATTTTACTAGTATATGGAATTTTATACAGGTAATTTTTGTCACTTGTTTTCATCCTCCAAAATCAGAATCAGAAAAATAGATATGTTCAAAAGAGTTTTACTTAGGATAAAAAACCTAATGTTTTTAGTTATTTTTAACTAAAAAAAATTTCTTATTTGTATTCTAAGTTAGATTCTTTTATATTAGAAAGAAAATGAAAAAATTTATAAATTGGATAAGATTTTAGGATGATTCTTAATAAGATAAATTATACTTCTAATAATAATTCGATAAATCTTGTTATCAAACTATTGAGCTGCATTATCCAAAATTAACTTACAAGTTGTATTAATGGATGCTATAATTTCCCTAGAATGATCCATATGAAAATTATTTATAAGTTTATTAGTGTATTTTATTTGGTTTAGAAAACATCCTATAGAATTTTTGAAAATTGGAATACAAATATGATTTTCGAATTTCCTTTAAAATTCATTTCAAACACTTTATTCATTAAATTAGAAAATTCAATGAAAATAGTTTCTTTAGTTGAGCCAAAAAAGGCATATTCAACATAAATTTTAATGATTAATAAATCATTTTATTTTTTACAAAATGTGTGGAATCGTATTTCTAAATTTGAAATAATTAGATAAAAGAAATTCTGTTATCCTCTAATACCGATCCTAAAGAGAATGTTTTAAAATATATATAGATTTATTTAACATGATTTTTTTTTGGAAATTTTGGATTTTAAAAAATAGGGGGATGGTCAAAAAATGTTTTCCGAAATTAAACAAGTTTAAAAATTACTTTTAAAATCCATTTAAAAAAGTTTTAAATTAAAATGGATGGAGAATTTCAACAAGATTATAATGGATTTGAATCCAGAAATGGGTGAAAAAATTTCACTATAATCAATAAATTATTCATTATTAAATCATTTTGAACTAAGTAATTATTTTATTTGAATGGAATTTCATTTTTTCACCAAGTATTTTTTTGGGAAACCCACTTTGTGCCAATAATAAGATGATTATTGAGTTTTTTTCATGAGTGTCAAAAAATTGTTCTTTGAAATTGGATCTATGAACCCGTTCCTTGGGTAAAGGAGTAGATAGGGGTTCTAGAGAATTATTAATTACTTTTTATGATTGAGGTTTAGTAAAGGTCAAACTAGGTTGGTCAACATTATCATCACTTTGAGGATGTGATCTAAGGATATTTTCATCAATTTTTTATTAATGGACT
Organism: Viscum album; assembly: GCA_963277665.1. Lineage (NCBI taxonomy): Eukaryota > Viridiplantae > Streptophyta > Magnoliopsida > Santalales > Viscaceae > Viscum > Viscum album. The sequence goes on along the minus strand of OY728160.1, from coordinate 2,037,609,214 downwards.
CTTCTAGGGTCTGGGTCTTCTTATTGAAGACTCATTAGTAATTTCGTGAGTTTTAGTATCCAAGGTAGATAACTTTGACATATTTAGGGTTAAACATTCCTAGATTATCCTTGGTATTAAATATAAAGCAATTACAGTTATATATTTTTTAAAGATTCCAACATTTGTAATTTTTTCATTATAATGTTCAAAAGGGTTTTTTTAAATATAGGTCTAACAAGGGAATGTTTAAGGACAAATAAAGTGGATTTGACCACCTCAGCCCAAATTAATTGAAGAAGGGAAAAGTCATTCAATAGTGTTTGAAACAATTTTTGGAGGTTCCAACTTAATCTTTAAAAAACCCAATTTTTTGAGGTATACTAGGATCCAAGAAGGGGTGATGATAACTACGAGTGGAAAAAAATAATCAAAGTATTTTGTTATCAGAGTATCCACTATGTTCACTTCTAAGGGTAAATATTTTGTATCAATTTAATTTTTTACTTTCCTTGAATTGTTGATAAATATATTACTTGCTTCATTGTTAAGAGATAATAATGGAAATAATGTAAATATAGTAAATTCATTGATAATTACCAAGGATTAATTTTTACCTAGGATATTAACAACTATAGTTGGTCCAAAATGATTAATATGAACTAGTTTTATGGATTTGGAATAGGGAAATTTTTTTTCGAATTCAAAATTGTATTTTTAATGCATGTCATGTAGGGAAGGATCACAAAAAAAGTAGTCAATAAAATTATATTTTAGTAAATATTATAATAGTTGGTTACAATTGAGATGGACAATTGAGTAAATATTACAATATCCTAGGCACCGATTCCATATCCCAAAAACATTATCTTGTGCACTTTAAGAGTTAATATTTTTATTGATATATATTTCAAATATATAATATAAACTTTTTAACAAAAGGATAGGGTTAATAAAATATTTCTTTTAAAATAAAAAAAAATTGAAAAAATAATTTTTAAATTAATTTTGAAACTACTATCACATAATTGAGAAATACTTAGTAAATTATGTTTTTGTGATTGAAAGAAAAATCATTAATTAAAAAAGAGTTATAGAAACCAATAATACCTATACCAGAAATTTGATCTTGAAAATCATGATCAAATGTGACAGTACCTACATCAATGTATTCAAGATGATTTAAATTAGAAGGATAAATACACACATGCCTTGAGCCCCAACTATATATATACCAAGAATATTATTGGGTTTTTCTCTCAAGATCATTTTTATATAAAGGATTAAGAGTCTAAAGTTTTTGGTACCCATATATTTGGTCCGCATAAGTCTTCTAATAATGAATTTTAAGTACACAGTGGTTTGGAAAAAATAATTTCCATTAGAAATATTAGGAGAGAGATGGATGATTTTTGTTTTACCATATCTAGTTTTTTTTATAATTGTATTAAAAAAATATAACCATCATTACTATAATAATAGATTTTTTGGGAAAATATATTTAAAAAAAAGTTTTTTAATTTTTTTTGGAAAAATATATTGTTTTGTAAAACTAAATCCATAATGATTTTTAACCGAATATTATAATTTTTTTTATAATCTTCCCCTTGTATAAAACTATAAATACAACTTTTTAGATATTTAATTTGATGTAGTAAATTCTTGACATTTGGTTGTTCTTCTAGTTTTAAAACCAAATAATTTTTATCTTTTAAAATTTGATTCTTTCAATTATAACATGATTGAAATTCTGTTGAAGATATTTAAATTTTGAAATAAGATCCCAAAAACCATCATGAAGTTTACATAGAGACTAAATAATATCTTCAACTATTAAATAATATGTGGAATATTTATACGAGTATAGCATAGAATATGCGTAATTTACTTCTTTACACACCTCAATATTGTCCATGAGGCACTAAAAAATTTCATTAATCGATTCATATATAGAAATCGATTCCTCGATCGCACCCTATGTCGAGACCTTTATAGATTTCATTTATTTTTATTATTTTTCTAGGATTATTTTATTGAAGGGAAAATCTGGATTGATGTGACCCTTATTTCTATAAATGATGTAGTTTACTTATATTTCTTGATTTTTATTTTTGAAGAGTTCGGTATCTCTTTTCATATCGACGTAATTGAATCGCCTTTTGTAAATTGGATAAGTATCAAATTCACTTTTAGATGAGTTGTTGTTAATTTCTTTGAAAGATAAATCCTTTTTATTTTTCTATAACTTTTTAGCTTTATTGTTGTCTTACATTCTCATAATAATCTCATTTCTCATGATAAAACAGATGAGTTCCTCAACCACCATGTATTTTAAAATATTTCTCTTCTTCGATTGTGATAAAATTAGGTTCCCAATTTCTTGGTAAAACCTAAAGTATTTTCCTAACTAAATTCCCTATAGAAATATAATTAGTAAGATCCTTTCAAATATAAAAAATTATATTAAATCAATTATATATTTTAGTTATAGATTTGATAGGGTACATTTAAAAACTGTCAAATTCTTATCTAAATGTATCCAATCATGTATCTTTGATTTTTTATTCCTTCACGAGTTACTTATAAAATATTCCAAATTTTATAATCCATTTTCTTGTATAAATAGGATTAAATTCTTATTTATCTAGACCAAAATGCAATAAATTCATCAAATAACCATCTAATTCAAGAGGAGAAATTTCATTAGGGGTCAATTTATCTTACTTTTCAATAGCTGGATTATGGCCATGCAGAAAGTTTTTCCATATGGTATAACTAATATATATAATAAATGTTGGCATGTGAGTTTCCAATTACTATAATAATTACTATAAAAAACAAATTACAATAAATAGATCATCCTTTAAGAAAACCATAGTTTTTTGATAAATCTAGAAGAAAATAAATTTTTATAAAAAAAGAATTAAATATTTTGAAAAAAATGGTTTTGAATGAATTTGAAAAGAAAAAAAAATTCAATAAAACATTGATTCCAAATTTAGTTCGTAGTTTATTAAAATTTCAAGAGGATGGGTGGGGTAGGAGGTTAATTAGACTTTAAAAAATCAGAAGTAAAAACAAAAAAAATTACAAATTCTCTTTAAAATATTGAATAAATTAAAAAAAATTTAATCTAAAAGAACAAATTTTGAAATCAAAACCATATAATTAAAAAAGTGGAAGGATAAAATGAAAGAGATATTAAAAAAATTAATATGTAATTAAGTGGTAGTTAATAGATTAAAAAATAGATTAAATGATAGAAAGAAAGAAATAACTAAATGAAATTATAGAAGGTAAAAAGGGAAAATATTTAGTATAGAATATTGTAAATATCTCTAAAATAACCCAATATATACCACCTCAATCGCTTGAGGATTTACTATATTAGTCACTTGGATTTAATGGTATCTAAGATAACAAAACATTCCATTTATTTTTTAGGTTATAGTAAGAAACTAGAAATACAAAAGACACTCTCTATTTACCTGGAAATCTAGAAATCTAAAGGAGAATATTTCCTTTTATTTTTAATAGAATTGAAAAGAAAACCAAATTCCCTCAATTTGATGGTATTTTCCACCAAAATGTGATGAAATAGGAAGAGTAAAGGTTTTATAGGAAGAAATCATGTTTTATATTGGTCCCAATTATCTTAAAGAATGTAGTGAATTATTAAAGATAATGTGAATAAAGATTATATTGAGAAGATATTACAATTTTTATACACACTAGAATTTGAAAAGGATATGTATAATAGATATCACTTTGAGAGTGATTTAGTGATTGTAGGTCATTGGTGTTAGATATTACCAGAGAAAGTTATGTTTCCAATGAAAAAAAGGTATATATGTATAGGCTCTAAATAGTTTTGTAATCTTCTAGAGTCCTTCTTAGGTTTTAAATCCATTTAGGGAAACATTTGATTCATTTTGACCATCAAAAATTCTTTTCTCAGAGCTATTGGTTCAACACCACCAGATACTTGATAGCCTCCATCGGGTAGCTGGTGGACCAATTACTGATGCATGATCACTATCTATTATCACTGGATGGTTTTTGGAGATATAAAAGTCACACTCATTTATCCATTAACACCATATAGAAGGTTTTCATACAATGGGTAGCTAGTGGGATCTTAATATTTTGGGACACTACTGGGAATACCACTGGTTGGACGGAGCTACCTATAACCTTGGGAATCATAAAGTTCCCCTACAATTTTTTAAAAATCATTTTATGATTATTATAGACTTCTTCTAAGGCTTCAAAATTTCCATTAATACTTATTCAATGGTTAGTCGAGGTTCACTCATGAGTCTAAAAAGATATCGTCAATTATAATTTCCATAAAATTAAATGAAAATATTAAATGCTCTTTAGAGTATTTGGGATCATTAAAAGAAAAGAATAATGAGAATACAAATATAGGTGACACTCTCATGGATAGAGTTTAGGACCTATTTTACAAGGATTACTACCAAACTATGTTGAGGTCAATTTGTATTTAAAATATGTTAAAGATTTAACATGGTAGGATGAATTATTTATAGTATAAATTATGGTTCACTGACCTCATGTGGTACTCCTTTGACATGATTTGTGATGGGTTCCTTCAAAAAGAAATGTTATAGAACCAATTTTCTATAGATATCTGATGTGGTGTTGTTCAGCCCTATATCCCCACCTACAATGGGCTTCTAGAGAGGGCTATAGTGGTTTAGAGATTAGTAATAGAGGAGGAAAAAGTAGTTTGATTTAGTGGAAGCTATCCAGGGGAAGAGTCATCAGATGTGGCAATATTGGTTGGATTCAAGGTTACATTATTAGAATTATAATCATGAATATACCAAGACTCAATTATCAACAATTCATGAGTCATTTAGAGGTTATATCCTACTAAGAGATATATTTTATTTATTCTTGTATAGGAATAGGTCACATGGATCAATATTGGATAACATGTTGTGAAATAGAGGTAATCCATGAAGCACTTTTTTACTTCTATTTAAAAAGTAGTGATGTGATTAGTCTCCACATTGAGGTATATAATGCGGTCCACAGAGGGGAAAGTACAATATTAGGGTTGTGGATAGGAGCAAGAGGCAATTTTCTCTATGAATAGCTTATTCTATAGCCACCTCTAGTAATTTTATTGTAGGGTAAGGGAGATTTTTGGTGTTGATATATATTGATATAGGAAATCTTGGATTATGATAAGGTACTACTCTCTATGATCTATAATACAATATCTATGTCATTTACAATTCAACCTGTACTGATAAATACTAGTAAACGTCATTATTTTGTTCTTATATCCCTTGTTAGAGAATTATAAATACTAGTATATCCCATACCTTTTCCCATGTGGATATAGATTTATAGTGGAAGTAATTACATCCACATTGAAAGTCAACAACGATGATCGGGTACACATATTAGTAAGTGGTTCTAATGGGTCCTTATTGTGGTTGTAATGAATTCCTAAGACATAATCCTTAGTTTATATTGTCTACCATCAGTAAAAGATTTAAATGACTAATATGTTTGGATGGTGATGTATTTTTGAGTAGAAAAATCTATTTTTTCCTTTATGTGTGTGTGTGTGAATTTCGTCTAGATAAACATATACCACACATGGGAACTTGTATCTAATCACTAATATATTTGTGAGTTTGGATCGATTTATAATAGATTATTTAGATGATTGTCTTCTTACAGTGAAAGAGGAGTAAAAGAATATCATATTAGGGAATGTGGTTAGATTTACCCCTCATTAGGAGTGTAACGTCCTGACCAGTCTCACTTTGAATAGTAACCAGATCAGTGGCACCATGTAACCTCAAGATCTCCTCCCCGTACACTAGAGTCCATTGACTAACCGTAGGTGTTAAAGATATTAATGTGTGGAGACTATACCCCATGTATTAGAGTTCACAATAATAATTAGAATAACCAAGAATAATATAGATCCCCCATCAGTGTACATAGAAATGAGGAAGCATAAACTTGATACAAAAAAAAATGAAATGTAATGAATTCATATTGATTCGAACAATCATACAACAATTGATCACCCTCTAGACTGAGCATATTTAAAGGATATCCAAAACTGAAAATAAACAACATAATCTCCTTTTCCAACTCTGAGTCATACCTAATCCTAGTCTATTGACATTATCCAAGTTTTCCTACTCAATTATAGAAAACCAAGACTTGACCCAACTTGTTCCTTCTAAAAGCATAGATATTCCTAGATACCAAAGTTAAAAGGCTAATTGAGTAGGATGTAATTACAAATATCACAAGTAAACAACCAACACAGTCCCATATAAAATCTAAAATGCAATGATATGTTTATGTTCCACGCTCAGAGTAAATAAATAAACAATATAACAAAAATGAATAAAAAACCATAATATCTTATTTGGGAAGTTCCAACATATATCTAAGAACATCATTTAGACCATTCAAAATGATATATTTTGTCCCATATTAGTTTTAATTCTTAGGTCTATGACCCTAATTGAACACGGTTTCTTCTGCCAATACTAGAGTGTCTCTCATCACGTCACACTGATCATGACTCCCAATATAATAGAACTAGGTCTCCTCAATATACATAATAGATAATGTAGACCTAAATTGTAACGCCCAAGACTTTTATGAGAAATATTTTGTTTTTATCAAAGGAATCTTTCACTACACACAACACTAGCTTGGCTTGCTTTAAACGCAACCGCGGTCTTCCTCAATGGCTTGCGTCGTACGCAATACCGAGTTTCACTAAACAACGATATGCTATTAAAACATTATTAAAACTAGCCGTTATAGTAATAACAACTTTTTGAAATTTTATAAATTTTATTTTTCAAAATGGACTTCATTTTTGGATTCGGAATATTGAAATTAGCCTACGGTGAAATTTTGGTATTTTTCTGAAAACTTTCAATTTTTGATGAATATTGAAACCACTAAGTGGTAGTTAAAAAAACTGAATTTTTCATAAAACATAATTTTACTGCTTCTGTGAGTGGAATTTAGAAAATCCGAGAGACATGGTTAATATCAAGGACTAAAATGTGGTTCAATGAGATGAAAATAATTTTTGGTGAATAGTAACTTTTTACTTTTTTTTACCACGGTTAAAAGTAAATAGGGTAATTAAGGGTAAAAGTGTTATTATTATTACCCTAAAACATGTCCTAATTATATTGGATAAGTGTAATTCGAACTAAACCAACCTTAGTAATACAATATGACCATTTAGGCCCACTTGGATTAGATTAGGACATTTTTTATTAATTTATTTAAAGAAGGATTAAAATAGTTAAAATAAAAGTTTAATAAGTAAATAATTTTTAATATGGTGTTATACATAAGATAAATTAGACTATAAATATTCATTAGAAATATAAAAATATTTCCTACATAATGGTATTTTATTTTTAATTTTTATACATTAAATAATTTAATTTATTTATGACACAAAGATGATGCAGTAATTATCTTATTAATGAAATATTGAAATAATTGATGTTATAAATACCCAAATAAATGTAATTTGAGACTTTTAATGAATTAAACTAAATTTCTAGGTTAATATGACATGTTAGTATTGATTTAATTAACTTTTTTCGAACTAATCATTCTGTTATGATTTTCACAAAAATCAATTACTAAATAGTGTCAAAATTGACATAAAATAGTTTTTAAAACAAATATTTTATTATTAATTTTTATTTTATTCCTAAAAATCTAAGGTTCGGTAAAATGAATTATATAAGGTTATATATATTAATAATAAACAACTTGGGATTCGTTTGGCTTGATATAGTTTGTTTATTAACCTTATAGTGTAAGAAAACAAGAAGACACAGTAAAAGTTAAATTATCTAACTTAAAGTTAAATCTAAATGATAAGGTTAAAATTGATACCTAAACATGTATAAATTCTATTGGATGAGAGGATTTCTACCCATACCCACTTTAGATTCTAAATATATCAATTTGTATCTATTAAAAACCGAATTGTACTTTATAATAAAATAATATTTTTAGTTATTCCAAAGGTGCCCCTCTACTCCCTTATAAAAGGGCAACTCCTCCCTCTCTTCCTCACACCACTTTGAGCCTTAAAGCTCGTCCAACCCCTGACAATTTCTTCTCTCCACTTCCCTAGAGACATCCTAGAGGTTCTGGTATTCTTCAAAGACCAATTTTAGTTCCCTAAAAGGAGGTCTCAAAGAAGCGCTTCAAAGAAGAGGTAATGTCCGTTACCGATTCTTTCATCTTTATTTCTTCTTCAACTTCTTCTTATTTAGTTGTTTCATTATGAGGTAATAACATCAGTATCACTCATATAATTATATGTTATTATAAATATGAAACAACCCTATTTCACCACTTATCCATCCTACGGAAAACGAAATCACCGCGCGTGCGTACATACGAATACTGTCTCCACGCCGTGGTGTAATCTATTTTCCACCACCACCTTACTTGGATGGGTATAAGGGTGAAAGTAATGAATATATATGATTATTGTAAAGTGGTATTGATTCTTAAATAGTATAAATACACTCCAATACAATTCCACGATCATGGGAATGATATCATCGCTCATGCGTACGTACGGAATACCGTCTCCACGATGTGATGCGATTCGTTCTACAAGATCTTCATTGCATAATGATTTTATAAATGAATTGAATGAATTGAATGAATTAATATGATATATATTACACTAATACCATTCTTTAAATGAGGTATCTATAAACTTAAGATAAGAATAATAATTTATTCGACAAACACGCATAAGACCAAAATGTAAAAACACCCGAATAACAAGTAGCAATGAAATATTACAAATAAGAATCTAAGAATATGACCATATATGATATCATAAAAATAAGTATGATTCTGTAATAAGTCAATAACATTATTTAAATCATTATACAGGAGGTTCGGACACTTACGAAGCAAATTGGACCTAAGGTAAGAGAAATATCACAATCTCATTTTTATCCGAGATTGTTTGTACTTTGGAATTTACTAGGATGTATTTTATCATCCACGTCCATGTTCCCTCAATATTTAATATTATTTCCATCCACCTAAAATTTTTTAAATCCAATTTTAACCTTCGGTGAGTTTTTAGTAAAAGATATGAAAGGAATCTTTTGTCGTTTTTCGTACGAGGTACTTTTTGACTTTTCCGAAAAAAGTACGAGAAGAATGTTTTTTTAACATATACGGCCTGAATGGATTTTTAAAACATTATTTCCATGAATATTCCTTTACAAGTTTTCAAGTTTATTTTTAATCAAATTCTTTTTTTTTAAAATTGTATGACATGTTAAGAAAGGAAAATGATTTTGAAGTAGAAAGGATATTTTCCTCAAGAATGGAGTTCAAGTGTTTTATAAAATTTATTTTCCATATAAGATAATAAAGGGTTCTATTTCTATCCCTATTTTTCCATTTATTTGATTATGTTATGATGGAATTATTTTTATGATTTCCTTTTATCTTATTTGGATTAAGTTATGATGGCATGATGTTTAAGATTCCCATTTTTATTACATGGGTTATGAAATGATGTATGATTTTTGATTTTGTGGCACACATAAGAATGGTATCATTATGAGATGGGTGGGACCTATATATCCTTCCAATACATTGGGTAAAGATTTTATATCTCATGAGATAGACATGGCTGGAACGGCAGGTTAAACCGGTTCAGCGAAATAAGACTAAAATGAGGAGTAAAATCGGTTCAGAAATGGAATTTGTCCACTAAGATAGTCTTGGCAGTGAGTCTTGACTAATAAGAAATGATTCTCTATGATTATGTGTGTATTCCACAAAGCTTCATGTTTTATGTTATGATTATTGTGATTACATTTCATTGCCATGATTTATCACATGTTATGAAATTATGATTTCTTTTGCAGGTTAAGATTTCCAAAATGTTATGTTCTTATGAATATGATGTGATTGATTTTTGTTTTGTTTACCCTTACTGAGAATTTGAGCTCACCCTTTTGTATGTTTTCTTTCCCCCAGGTCAGGAAGAAGGGTATTAAGTAGGATATGCCAAAAGGGACTCTAGATATGATGAAATAAATGGGAGACAATGTAGATGCTTATGAACCAGTTGTTTATGTTTCCCAGTTTCTAAAGACACTATACCTATACGGTCCTTTCCTGGTTTTGTTATATGTTGTAATAAGTGTGGCTTAATTTTGATGTAATAAAAATGTATGTAAAGAATGGGTTATTATAGTTGGTATCAGAGGAAAGGTATAGTCAACCTTTAGAAACTAGGATGTGAAAGCCTTAGTAAGAACCCTAACGATAAGTCTAAGCATAGAACATAATCTTTGTGTTTTAGAAATGGCCATTAATAACCTAGGATAAGACCTTAAGTGTGAAATTTTATTCTCGATTATGTGGTTTTCCTATTATAATTAGTGTTGCTCACACTATTCTTCTTGGTTTTATTCAATGGCTGGAACCTGAAGGAACCGTGTTAATGTGGAATGCGACGGGCAATGTAATGATTGTCCCCCTGAGCAACCAAACGTTATGGGAGCTGGAATGCAAAATATTGTAGCCATTCTCACACAACTTTCTCAAGCTATGAATCATGCCGGACATCCAAACGAGCAAAGGAAGGAGCAAAATTCTGTTGAATCCTTCATGAAGCAGCGTCCACCTTCATTTAGTGGGTCTACTGATCCATTAATTGCTGAACAATGGATTAGTACTACTGAAAAGATATTTTCAGTTCTTCAATGTTCTGAACATTATAAAGTCATATTAACAGTGTATCGTTTGGAAGGTGATGCTGATCAATGGTGGAATCTTATCAAGAATACGAGGCAAAGAGATGAAATTGAGTCCATGGAATGGGACGAGTTCAAGAACTTGTTTTTCAATAAGTACTTCCCTCGTATTCTCCGAACAATGATGGAGAAAGAGTTTCTTGAACTAAAGCGAAAGGATGATGAATCTATTGGTACCTATGAAGCAAATTTTACAAGACATGCAAGGTACGCTTCTGGTATTATTATCCAACCTGAGAGTAAGATTGATCGATTATTTAGTGGCTTAAAACCAAGTCTTCGAAGGGCCTTAGCCATAAGGGACTTCAATAGCTATGAGGAAATCATTCGATGTGCTCTCAAAGTTGAGATGGGGATTGGAGTAACCCATCAGTCATATGGGTTTGATAAGAAGAAGAAAATGGAATTCAAAGGAAAATCTAAAGAGCACACTGAAAAGAAGATGAGCTTTCCCTTATGCTCAAAGTTTGGAAATAAACATGGAGGAAGTTGTCTTAAAGGGACAAGTAAATGTTTCAAATGTGGAAAAGAAGGTCATCGAGCATTTGAATGCCGCAATGATGGGAAGAAGATGTCTAATGATGCAAACAAAGGAAGGGACACACAGAATGAACCTACTACACTTCAATGTTTCAAGTGCAAGGAGATGGGGAATTATGCATATAAATTCCCTAATCCAAGTGTTGTTGATGATGATCGAAATCAACAAAATATTAAGGCTAAAGATAAAGGAAAGTCACATGCAATTTCTATCAGCGATGTGGAGTATGATAACGATGTGGTGAAAGGTACACTTACCATCCACTCTAAAGTAGAAAATGTTTTATTTGATTCTGGATCCACCCACACTTTTATTTCTGAATATTTTTCTAAGGGTATCACCGTATGACCTCAACAATTAGATGTTGAGTTAGCTGTGACAACAACTAATGGCACAACAGTCGCATAAAAAGTTTATAATTCTTCCCCGATTGAAGTTTGTGGGAAAGTGCTTCCTGCAAATCTTGTGATACTTCCTATAGTGGAATTTGATGTGATTCTTGGCATGGATTGGATTTCTTTATATGGAGCTCATATCAATTGCCAAAGAAGGGAAGTCACATTTCATATTCCAGATCAATCTATGATCATCTATCGATTCAGGGATGAACATAACCTTCCAGTGGAAATTTCTTCCATCTTATGGGTCTTTATTCCACTTAATGAAGGTTATTTATCTCAAATGGTTGGTGAGAAACTCACAATTAAGAATATTCCCATTGTACGGGAGTTTGACGATGTCTTTCCGGAGGAATTTCCAGGTCTTCCACCAAATCGTGAAGTTGAGTTTTCAATAGAACTCGTACCGGGTGCTTTGCCTATTTCAAAGAAACCTTATAGAATGGCCCCAATTGAGTTGCAGGAATTGAAGAAGCAACTCCAAGAGAATATTGATAGGGGATTCATATGCCCTAGTGCGTCACCTTGGGGATAACCTGTTCTTTTTTTAAGAAGAAAGATGGATCAATGAGACTCTTCCTTGATTATCGAGAACTTAACAAGATCACTATCAAGAAAAAATATCCTCTCCCGCGTATTGATGTCTTATTCGACCAACTACGCGGAGCACAATACTTTTCCAAGATTGATCTTCGTTCAGGGTATCATCAATTAAGGGTCAAAAGGGAGGATATACCAAAGACGGCTTTCCGTACAAGGTATGGACACTATGAATTTATAGTGATGCCATTTGGTCTTACTAATACCCCTGCTATCTTCATGGATCTGATGAATAGAGTCTTTAGAGACTACCTTGAGGAATTTGTGGTAGTCTTTATAGACAATATTCTTGTCTATTCAAATAGCAAGGAAGAACATGAAGATCACTTGAGAATTATATTGAAGACCCTGAGAAAATAGAAGCTTTATGCCAAATTTACCAAGTGAGAATTTTGGCTTCAAAAAGTTGCATTTTTGGGTCACATAATCTCAAAAGAGGGGATATCTGTGGATCCAGCAAAAACAGAGGTTATCAGAAGATAGTCTAGACCAACAACAGTAACTGAGATCCGAAGTTTTCTTGGTTTGGCGGGATATTATCGATGTTTTGTGAAAGATTTTTCACGATTATCTAATCCAATCACCAGGTTGACTCGAAAAGGAGTTATGTTTGTTTGGATAGAGAAATGTGAAGAGAATTTCAAGGAGTTTAAAAGAAGGTTATCCAGTGCACCTGTGCTCACACTGCCTTGTAGTGGAGAAAGGTTTGTGATCTACAGTGATGCATCCAAGAAGGGGCTGGGGTGTGTTCTTATGCAAAATGATATGGTGATAGCTTATGCCTCACGACAGTTGAAAATCCATGAGCAAAATTACCCAACACATGATTTGGAGTTAGATGCGGAAATCTTTGCATTAAAGATTTGGAGGCATTATCTTTAGGGAGAAAGGTGTGACATTTATAATGATCATAAAAGTGTAAAGTATATTTTCAGACAAAAGGAGTTGAATATGTGCCAAAGAATATGGTTAGAGCTAATTAAAGATTACGACTGCTCAATTCATTACCACTCTGGGAAAGCAAAAAAGGTGGCAGATGCATTAAGTTGACAAGACCATGCCAGTTTATCCATGATGAGGATCACAAAAGATCTAATATTTATGGATTTACAAAGGATGGATCTTGGAATTATAATGGAAGGGGGAAAATCGTATCTTTCTCAAATGAATGATCAACCATATATACATGTGAAGATTACAGAGGCGTAGAAAGAAGATGTAGAGTTACAAAAGAAGGTGAGAAATATTCCTGAATTCAACCTTGATTGTGATGGGATAATAAAGTTCAAGAATCGGGTTTGTGTTCCTCCCATCCCCGAATTAAAGAAGGAGCTGCTGGATGAGCCTCATAGTTCTTCATTCTCTGTTCATCCTAGAAGCACGAAGATGTATAGGGACCTGAAAGAGTACTTCTAGTGGGATGGCATGAAAAGAGATGTTGCTGAATATGTCTCTTGATGCTTGGTTTGTCAGCAAGTTAAAGCTGAGAGACAGACGTCTAAGGGGATGTTACGACCATTACCCATACCCGAATGGAAATGGGAAAACATCACTATAGACTTTGTCACCAGACTTCCTAAAACATCCAAAAGCAATAATGATATCTGGTTCATAGTTGATCGTCATAAAAAGTATGCACACTTCATTGCTATTAGAGAGGATTTCTCTCTGGATCAACTTTCCAGGATATATGTAAAGGAAGTGGTAGGTTTCCATGGAGTACCACTTTCTATTATATCTGATCGGGATCCGAGATTTACCTCGATGTTCTGGCGAAGTCTTCAGCATACTCTGGATACAGAGTTGAGTTTCAACACTGCTTATCATCCTCAGACCGACAGTCAGTCTGAGAGAACAATTCAAACTCTAGAAGATATGTTGAGAGCTTTCTCTATGGATTTCAAAGGTGGTTGGGATCAACACCTACCTTTGGTGGAATTTTCTTATAATAATAGCTTTCACTCCAGTATTCAGATGGCTCCTTATGAAGCTCTCTATGGAAATAAATGCAGGACTCCAAATTGTTGGGATGAAGTTGGGGAAGGAAAGCTATTAGGACCTGATCTTGTTGATGAGATGGCAGAAAAGGTCCGATCTATTCAAAAACACATAAGAGAAGCTCAGAGTTGACATAAATGTTATGCCGACAACCAAAGAAAAGACCTAGAGTTTGAAGTAGGTGATAAAGTGTTCTTACGAATATCTCCCTGGAAGAGGGTCCTGAGATTTAGAAAGAAGGGGAAGTTGAGCCCTAGATATATTGGTCCTTTCGAAATACTGGATCGTGTTGTAAAGGTAGCTAACTGATTGGCGCTTCCACCGAATCTCTCTCAAGTTCACGATGTGTTCCATGTATCTCTCCTGAGAAAGTACATACCTGATCCTTCACATGTACTCAGCTCAGAAGTTGTACCGCTGGAGCAAGATCTTTCTTATGAAGAACAACCGATAGAGATTCTGGATCGTAGCGAAAAAGTCCTACGAAACAAGACCACTTGCTCGGTGAATGTTTTATGGAGGAACCACCAATTAGAAGAAGCTACATGGGAGCTTGAGTATATGATGAAGGAGAGGTATCCTCATCTTTTTGTTACAAAGTGACGAATTTTGAGGGAGAAATTAATTTTAAGGGGGGTAGAATGTAACACCTGAGAATTTTATGAGAAATATTTTGTTTTTATCAAAGGAATCTTTCTCTACACACAACACTAGCTTGGCTTGCCTTACACGCAACCGTGACCTTCCTCAATAGCTTGCGTCATACGCAATACCGAGTTTCACTAAACAACGACATGCTATTAAAATATTATTAAAACTAGCCGTCATAGTAATAACCACTTTTTGAAATTTTAAAAATTTTATTTTTCAAAATGGACTTCATTTTTGGATTCGGAATATCAAAATTAGCCTAGGGTGAAATTTTGGTATTTTTCTGAAAACTTTCAATTTTTGATGAATAGTGAAACCACTAAGTGGTAGTTAAAAAAACTGAATTTTTCATAAAACTTAATTTTACCACTTCTGTGAGTGGAATTTCAAAAATCCGAGAGACACGGTAAATATCAAGGACTAAAATGTGGTTCATTGAGATGAAAATAATTTTTGGTGAATAGTAACTTTTTACTTATTTTTACCACGGTTAAAAGTAAATAGGGTAATTAAGGGTAAAAGTGTTATTATTATTACCCTAACACATGTCCTAATTCTATTGGATAAGTGTAATTCTACCAAAAACAACCTTAGGAATAAAATATGACTATTTAGGCTCACTTGGATTAGATTAGGACATTTATTATTAATTTATTTAAAGAAGGGTTAAAATAGTTAAAATCAAAGTTTAATAAGTAAATAATTTTTAATATGTGGTTATACATAAGCTAAATTCGACTATAAATATTAGTTATAAAGATAATAATATTTCCTAAATAATGGAATTTTATTTTTAATTTTTAGAAATTAAATAATTTAATTTATTTATGACACAACGATGATGCAGTAATTATCTTATTAATGAAATATTGACATAATTGATGTTATAAATACCCAAATAAATGTAATTTGAGACATTTTATGAATTAAAATAAGTTTCTAGGTTAATATGACATGTTAGTATTGATTTAATTAACTTGGTTCGAACTAATCATTCTGTTATGATTTTCACAAAAATCAATTACTAAATAGTGTCAAAATTGACATAAAATAGTTTTTAAAACAAATATTATATTATTAATTTTTATTTTATTCCTAAAAATCTACGGTTCGGCCAAATTACTTAGATAACGTTATATATATTAATAATAAACAACTTGGGTTCGTTTGGCTTGATATAGTAAGTTTATTAACCTTATAGTGTAAGAAAACAAGAAGACACGGTAAAAGTTAAATTATCTAACTTAAAGTTAAATCTAAATGATAAGGCTAAAATCGATACCTAAACTTGTATAAATTTTATTGGATGAGATGATTTCGACCAATAACCACATTATCATAGAAATATATCAATTTGGAGCTACTAAAAACCGAATTTTACTTTATAATAAAATAATATTTTTAGTTATTCCAAAGGTGCCCCTCTCCTCCCTTATAAAAGGGAACCTCCTTCCTCTCTTCCTCACACAACTTTGAGACTTTAATATCGGCCAACCCCTGCCAATTTATTCTCTCCACTTCCCTAGAGACATCCTAGAGGTCCTGGTCTTCTTCAAAGACCAAATGTAGTGCCCTAAAAGGAGGTCTCAAAGAAGCGCTTCAAAGAAGAGGTAATGTCCATTACAGATTCTTTCATCTTTATTTCTTCTTCCACTTATTCTTATTTAGTTGTTTAATTATGAGGTAATAACATCAGTATCAATCATATACTGATATGTTATTATAAATATGAAACAACCCAATTTCACCTCTTATCCATCCTACGGAAAACGAAATCACCGCGCGTGCGTACGTACGGAATATCGTCTCCACGCTGTGGTGTAATCTATTCTCCACCACCACCTTACTTGGATGGGTATAAGGGTGAAAGTAATGAATATATATGATTATTTTAAAGTGTTATTTATTCTGAAATAGTATACATACACTCCAATACAATTCCACGATCATGGGAATGATATCATCGCTCTTGCATACGTACGGAATACCGTCTCCACGATGTGATGCGATTCGTTCTACATGATCTTCATTGCATAATGATTATATAAATGAATTGAATGAATTAATATGATATATATTACACTAATACCATTCTTGAAATTAGGTATTTATAACCTAAACATAAGAATAATAATTTATTCGACAAACACGCATAAGAACAAAAAGTAATAACACCCGAATAACAAGTAGCAATGAAATATTACTAATAAGAAGCTAAGAATATGACCATATATGATATCATAAAAATAAGTACGATTCTGGAATAAGTCAATAACATTATTTAAATCATTATACAGGAGTTTTGGACACTTACGAAGCAAATTGGACCTAAGGTAAGGGAAATATCACAATCTCATTTTTATCCGAGATTGTTTGTACTTTGGAATTTACTGGGATGTATTTTATCATCCACATCCATGTTCCCTCAATATGTAATATTATTTCCATCCACCTACAATTCTTTAAATCCAATTTTACCCTTCAGTGAGTTTTTAGTAAAAGATATGAAAGGAATCTTTTGTCGTTTTTCGTATGAGGTACTTTTTGACTTTTCTGACAAAAGTATGAGAAGAATTTTTTTTAACTTATACGGCATGAATGGATTTTGAAAACATTATTTCCAAGAATATTCCTTTACATGTTTTCATGTTTATTTTTAATCAACTTCTTTTAGTATAAAATTGTATGAAATGTTAAGAAAGGAAAATGTTTTTGATATAGAAAGGATATTTTCCTCAAGAATGGAGTTCAAGTGTTTTATCAAAACTATTTTCCATCTAAGATAATAAAGGGTTCTGTTTATATCCCTATTTTTGAATTTATTTGATTATGTTATGATGGAATTTTTTTTATGATGTCCTTTTATCTTATATGAATTGTTTTATGATGTCACGATGTTTAAGAATCCCATTTTTATTACATGGGTTATGCTATAATGTATCGTTTATGATTTTGTGGCACACATAAGAATGGTATCATTATGAGATGGGTGGGACCTATATCTCCCTCCAATGCATTGGGTAAAGATTTTATATCTCATTGGATAGACACGGCTGGAACGGAAGGTTAAACCAGTTCAGAGAAACAGGACTGAAACGAGGACTGAACTCAGTTCAGAAATGGACTTTGTCCACTAAGATAGTCTTGGAAATGAGTCTTGACTAATAAGAAATGATTCTCTATTATTATGTGTGAATGACACAAAGCTTAATGTTTTATGTTATGATTATTGTGATTACATTTCACTGCCATGATTTATCCCATGTTATGAAATTATGATTTCTTTTACAGGTTAAGATTTCCAAAATGTTATGTTCTTATGAATATGATGTGATTGATTTTTGTTTTGTTTACCCTTTCTGAGCATATGAGCTCACCCTTTTGTATGTTTTCTTTCCCCCAGGTCAGGAAGAAGGTTATTAAGTAGGATATGCCAAAAGTGACTCTAGATGTGATGAAATAAATGGGAGACAATGTAGATTCTTTATGAACCAGTTGTTTATGTTTCCCAGTTTCTAAAGACACTATACCTATACGGTCCTTTCCTGGTTTTGTTATATGTTGTAATAAGTGTGCTTCAATTTTTATGTAATAATAATGTATGTAATGAATGGGTCGTTATATAACTTATAATAGTTTTCTCAAACAAGTCATAATCTTATGATTAACATAAACCACCCTAATGATACTTTTCATAGATAGTACAATCACTTGCCTCCCCCATAAGAGTTTTCCTAGCCACATATCACAGACCGCCCATGGCTATTTTCCATCTGTAAATAAAATACCTCTCCAATGGTAAAATTTCAATTAAATTTTATAATCCATGCCTCTTGAGGAATATAAAAAAGTATATAAAATATAAAAATAATAAGTACGGTTTGTCCACATGACAAACCTGCGACTTTCACTAGGGCCCGAATCAAGTTTCCTAGGTCAATAAATAAATGATGGCACCCAGCTAGGGTCCTCCATACAATCTGAAGTCACATTGGTAATTAACCCATCTCACATATGACATAATGCTCCTAAAAAATTTCCTACAAACATGTGGCCACATTGGCCTTATGAGCAAACCATAAGTACAATAGTGTATAGATATGTCACAAAACCCATATCCAAATTTGAGGTCATCCTAGGTTAGTCCACTCACCGAAAAAAATTCCATCCACTTGACAGTCTATCCACCTAGGATGAACATGTCAAAATGATCTCCAAAATATCATATTGTTCTATTTATCTCAATTTTACACACACCCCTCCTGAAGGTTTCTAAATATTCCTAGAATTGAGTAAAACAGTTATAACCATTACAATGCATATTAAGAACACGCCACAAGAGGGTCTGAGCATCAAGGGAACCAATCTAATCTATGATCTTGGTCATCAGTGAATGAGTCATTCAATCCAGTACACATTGGCCAACATGTAATTGGAACTTTTATAGTCATTTAAGTCACTATATTTAAATTAAACATTTAATTTAAATTAAAAAAATTAAATCTATTAATTTAAATAGGACAATTACTTTAGTGGCATGACTATTCATCAAATGCATCCTAGTAACATGAATTTAACCATACAGAAAGTACAAAGGGCCACATACCTCATTCATAATGATTTCCAATTTTAATTCCAATGGGTAAAAACTCTTCTAAGGACAACTGAGGCTCGTTCAATCTCAAATGGACCCACTGCAACCCACCAATTACATTACAAAGACAATGATCTATAATTAATTAATTATAACACTTATAATTAATTAAAAAAAATTAAATTATATGGGTAATAATAATGACTTCAATCATCATTGGTCACGTCTCATAAGAACTATGCCCAAAAATCCTTAATAGGTATGTTGTAGACCCCTAATACCAATATGAGACCATGCCACTTGTGCCAAAACCACATCCATAATTAATTCAATTTAAAATATTTGTAAAACTATAAATTAATCCGTGACATGACATAAATTTTATGATTCAATGGATGAAGGTACATAAACATTGTTACATGAAATCCATTATTTAGGATAAGCATAAGACCCACTAAAATCAAGAAATTTCACCATGCACCGGTCAAATTGGAATCCAAACACTAACCAAAGACTAAAAAATATCGGGAAATAAAGTATAATGAATAAATTAGAAGTAGTAGTAAGAGGAATTGGACCTAAAACATTTAATGATTTCACCTAAAATCATTTTAATGTAAAGGGATGAAAAGAGGGTTGAGGATCTCAGTTGGTTAGACATGCACATGTAAGAGAGGGGAGTATAGAGTGGCTTCCCCATCCAAAAATTCAACTGGTGAAAAAAGCAAAAAACCACTTTTAATGAGGCACATGATATTCGAAACTGAGTACTAACCATTTAATTGGTACTATCTAGGTGAACCCCGCTTCTAACGACCCAATATTGACATACAAGGACAATACATTTATTTTGAGGAATACATAATATATTACAAAAATAAACACGAAAATACTGAATTATTTTAGTGTCCACAAAAACACATAACAAATTATTATAACTTGGTGAAATATCTTCAATGTCTCCAAAAAATAACTTCCTCAATAGTTTTCCACCCTAAAACCTTTCTTTATATCCTTGAGAAAAGAAAACATAAAAAAGGGTGAAATCAAATACTCAGTAAGGGTAAACATTAAGCTCATAAAAAAATCATAAGTATAAGAATGTAAAAAAATGAATATAAATTTTGAATATCAAAATCATTAGTCATGAAATAAGTCTTGGAAGTTCTTAAGGAATAAATCCCAAATGAACATGAACCATGATAAAATAAATTTGTAAAAAACATGGAATTGTGAAAAAAATAATCACATAATATGTTTTCCATAAAAGCCAATGTATTTCATCCAATACCATCATAGTGGACTAATTCCATTACTGAACTAGGTTTACTTTCTTTCTAGACAAGTATTACTGAACCATATTTACTTGCCATTCCAGCTATGTATTACTGAACTAGATATACTTGACGTTCTAGTCATGGATATATCATAAGATATAAATATTTACACAATTCATTGGAGGGAGTTATAGGTCCCACACATCTCATAAATAAATCGTTCTTACATGAACCACAAAAAAATATAAATCATTCATCATAGTATAACCCACGAAATAAAATAGTTTTCTTAAACATCATTCCATCATAACATAATTCATATAAAATTTCCTTCCATCATTAAAACAATAAAATTGTATTAATAATATGGATAGAAACAGAAAATTATTTAAATATCATCATCTTATATGGAAAATAATTTTTATAAAACACTCGAAATTAATTGTGAAGAAAATTTCCTTTCTTCTTTAAAAATATTTTCTTTTCTCAAAATGTAGTGCAATTTTAAAGGAAAATAATTTATTTGAAAATAAACATGAAATCATATGATTTAATGTTTAGGGAAATAAGGTTTTAAGAAGACATAAAAACCTATTCATTTTTTATAAGTTAAAAAAACATTCTTCTTCTACTCTTGCTGGAAAAGTAAAAAAGTACCTCGTATGGGAAATGATAGAAGGATTCCTTCCATTCCGTTTATTAAAAATTCACCAATGGGTGAAATTGACAATAAAAAATAGTATAAAATATAAATAATATTATATATTTAGGGAACATGGACTTTTATTATAAATATACCATATTAAATTCTTAGGTATATAAAATCTCGAATAATAATGAGATTGCGAAATTACCCCTTACCTTTTGTCTGATTTCTTTCATATGTGTATTAAAATCTTGTATAGTGGGTTAAAACATTCTATTAACTTATAATATAATCATAGTAATATTTATGATATCATATATTATACACTTATGACTTTATATTACCCATTTATTTATCAATTCTATGTTAATGTAACGTTTTGGGTAATAATTGTTTTATTTCTTGAACATGTTTTGACTTGTTATTCTTGATCTTATTATTTAGATCATGATTTAATTACTTAAAAAAGGTAAAAAATTATTTATATATCATAAATATTCAGTATATAAATATAAATAATAGATAGTTAAAAGAAATGGAATAAACCATTCATAGAGACGGTAGGTCGTACGTATGCATCAACGTTGTTTCCGTTTCCTTATTAAATTGAATGGAAGCAAGTAAATTAAATATATATATATATATACATAAATCCAGTATCATCATTATGTCATATATTTATTGCTTATCAATTTTATATACTTTAAAATCACTCTTTCCTGTTTAACGTGGAGTAAAAATCTCATCACATCTTTGAGACTTTAGGTCGTACGTACGCACGAGCGATGATACCATTCAATTAATAGTTAAATGGAATGGAATTTTATCGTATATTAATTATACATAATAATTATCATGTTATATTAATTATCTAAATCCATTATAATCATCATTATAACCATGAGAATTTAGTATTATTGAAGAATAAATTACACCACGATGTGGAGACGGTAAGCCGTACGTACGTAGACATGGTGATATTTTTATTCATATGATGAATAAAAGGAGTTATAAGTTTTTAACATAATTATAATAACATCTCATCATGTATAATATTCTATATTTATTATATTAGTGTGGGAAAACATAAGAAGATGAATCAGACAAAGAAAAGAATTTTTAAAGAGGTGATAAAATAATTACCTCTTTTTTGAGTATATCCTTTTGATTTTCATAAAATGTCTCCATAGGATGGACTTATTCTATTTTTATTCCTTTGGGATGAAATGAGGGAATATGGGAGGAGATTTGGGTAGGTTGTGGTTGAGAAAAAGGGCTTTGGAGGTGTTAATAAAAGAGATGGATATGTTCCCTTTTATAGGAGAGGTGAGGGGAACTTTTGGAAAGTCTTTAAATATTAATTTATTATAAATTTAATTTCAGTTTTAATGGTATAAAAATAATTTATTTCGAAGATAAGATGGTTATGGGTCTAAATCCTCTCAACCAATAGGTTTTAGAAAAGTTTAGGTCCCAAAATTAAACATATCTTTTAGCTTCAACCCTTAATTAAAATAATTAACTCTTAACATCTCTTCTTGTATTTTCGTAATATATAGTTACTATAGTTACTATAAAATTACAAGAGAACCTGAAGTGGATCATTAAAAAAATTTTAAACAATAAATAATTCATTTTTTGAAATATTATATTTTTAGGACATTATATCATTTAAAAAAATAGTATTTGTTTTAAAAACTCATTTATGCCAATTTGGACACTATTTAGTAATTGATTTGGGATAATGTTTTAAAAACATGATTACTTAGAACTAAAGGAATTAAAGTATCTATAAAATTTCAATTTCATCCAATTTTTTTGATGGAATCAAAATGTTCAAATTAGATTTATTTTTATATTTATAATATTATTTATTTGAATATTTCATTAATAATGTAATAATTGCATCATCATTGTGTCATAAATAAATTTATATATTTAATGTATACCATTTATAAATAAAATAACATAATGTATTAAATCTATTTATCTTTCTAATGACTATTTACAGTCGAAGATATCATTTATATAAACCAAAATAAAATTGTTTTAGTAAAAAGATATGTGTTTATGTTATATTTCCTATTACTTTAAATTGATTATTATAACATGTCATTTTCATACCCAAGTAGTTCTCAAATGCCACAATTTTTTCCTTAGGATTGTTTTTGTCAACCATGACTCGTTAAATAGGACTAAGACACGTGTTAGGTTATTTTTATATTATTATAATATTATTTTCCCCCTTATTTACCTAATTTACACTTTAACCATGGTAAATTAAAATAATTACTAAAGTTACTATTCATGATTTCCAAAATTAAAAGGAATATATTTAAATAATTTGGGCCGTATGATTCCAAATATGGAATCCATTTTTTTAAATTCAAAACATTGAATTTCCAAAAATTAATTTAATATTAATTCCCATTGTCAAAACTAGAAACCGGTGTTTTAAGAAGTAAAAACTATCAAAAGATTGACATGAGTTTACGTCCAATTTAAATGTGAAATTACAACCAATGAACAAAATTGTATTAAAAGATAAAAAAATAATAAAATTAATCTTTAAAATAAATTAAAAAGACAACCTAACTATATTAAGAAATTACATGAAAAGGTAGTTGCGAATTAAAATGCAGTATTTTTCACTATTCATTAAAATATGAATTTTATCAGACAAATACCAAAAAATCAAACAAGTAACTTTTTATGTATCTCTTTCAAATAAGAAGTGTATTTTTTCAAATATAATATATAAAATTTTTTAAAACTAGGTTTAAAATGGGTACTTCACTTAAAGGTGCCAAAATTGCATTTTTTTTTGAAAAATACCTCTTTTATCAAAATTTTTGAATTATTTCTTATATCATGTCTAGAAAATTTATAATATTAATTTTAATTTTATATAAAATTCAATGTTTTTAATAATATTTATAACAGAAAGTTTATTTCTCATTAAACAATAGTATTTTAATAATATATTGTTGTTTTGTGATACTCGGTATTACGCACAACAAAAGCTATTGATGAATGTCACTCTTGTATGTAACTCAATTCAAGTTACTATTGTGTGTAGTGAAATATCACTTTGGTGTTTCATATAACATAATTCAAACATAGTTCATTTATACATTGACCAAAATCTATACTCAGTGTTATGTGTATCGTATGCCAACTCGACGTTGTGTGTAACATAAAACAAGTCAGTTTAGTGTGAAAGGAATGTTTAAATTAGCGAATAACAAGATATAAAGGAAAAATTTTAATTTATTTAATAAAAATGGTCCTTAAAAACTTAGGGTGTTACGTTATACCCCCTTATATTTAATTTCTCCCTCAAAATTCATCAGGGTTATAAAAGGTTTAATACTGGAATGTTTCTTTTATGGAAACCCACATCATAAAAAGGAATACTAAAATTTCATTTTTAAAAGGAAAGTTAGAAACATATCGATTACCCAAAGTAACTCATCACTCTGTTTCCACATATGAGAACATAGGTAGTAAGTGAAAACACGGATATGGAAGAAAAATACAACCATCAAATTCGGATGGATGGTGATAGAGAACAAGGTTTGGAGAATGTTAACAACCAGAAAGCCATAAATATATGATGATTTAAGGGACCATCCAATTCATCATACAAGAATTTAATAAGATAACATTTTGATTTTTCAATATCCTTTCTTCAGATTTGAATACTTTTTCATGAGAATAAATACACACATGATTTTGGTACAATCTCACTGTTGTTTGTGCCTTGAAAAATTTCCACTTCATCTCTTATTTAATGAAATGATGTTGAATTTTTCATACTTGATGTGTTAGAAAATCATGTGATAGAATGATAGGTCATTACAGATATCTCGAAAAAATGTTTATAACATGTTACCAAATATGAATAAGTCCATTTATGGTGAGATAATACTCTATTCTAACAAACATCATCCTATGTGTAACTTAATATTTAAAACAATTTGATTACAATACAATATTTATGAAAGATGAAAAACCAAATCTATATAAATAGGTTCAAAAAATTGGCTTAACATTTATCCCCCATATATCATAAGGTATCTTTAGTTGGTTACATCATATATACTTCTATGTCGTGGTAACAACCTGAATTATCAGATATCCTTATTGAAAACATGAATGTTTCCTTATTCTAAAAAATAGTGTATTATTCCTTAAGTCACAAAAATTTGTATACTTAATCACTGATAGCATAACCATATTGTCGAAAAATCCATAATTAGTTCTCCAGAAACCACCACCATCCAATTTACTTATTCAAATCTAATATATCTTTTGTCACATATCATTATCTTAACATAAGGGACATATTAAGGGTTATCTTTCCCTTAATCATGTGTTCTACAAGTATATCACCTTACACTTAAATAACTTTTCTATCACCTTATAACTATTCAATATATCCATTCCAATCCTTAATTAAAAACTTATACTGAAAACACATATATGTTTCATGGTTCATATAACCTAATCTTTGAAATCTGAAACATACACACCTTCATAAACTAAAATTATTTTTAAACCATTACTCAAGATCCATAATATTCACCTTTCTTAAAATATGAATCAGGTATTAAGATTTATAAACCTCAAAATTTTTAGGTTTAATGTCAAAAATACTGTAATAACATCACATACCTTTGACATGTCGTTTACAATCTCTTTACCCTCAACAGTATGATCAAGGAGGTATAAGGTTGTACCATAATTATAAAATGAGGTATAAGGTTTTACCATAATTATAATAAAATCTCATAATTTATAAGATACTAGATTTATTACTTTAGAGTAAGAAAAACAGAAGAAGCAGAAGTAGAAGAAGAAAATAATTTTGGAAGAGGTGATAAAACAATTACCTCCTTTTCGAGTATCTCATTTTTATTTTCACAAAAGGCCTCCATAGGATTACTTTATTCCAAATTTGTGGACTCTAGGATGAATTGAGAGCATCTGGGAGGATATTTGGGTAGGGTGTGGCTGAGCCAAAGGGCATTGAAGGTGTGAATAAAAGAGAAGGAGAAGCTTCATTTTATAGGAGAGGTGAGGGTCACCCTAGGAAAGTCCTTAAATCTTAATTTATAATAAATTTATTTTCGGTTTATAATTGTCCCAAAATAATTTATTTATACTATAATAAGATTATGGGTCGAAATAATCTCAATAAAATGGTTTTAGGCATGCTTATTTCACCAAATTAACATTATCATTTAGCTTTAACCCTTAGTTAAAAACAGTAACTCCTACCATGTCTTCTTGTATTTTCATAATATATGGTTCCTGTAGTGACTATAAAATGACAAGAGAACCTCAAGTGGTTAAATAATGAAATTATTAACATTATCTAAGTAATTTGGGAGAATATTATATTTTTTGGACTATTATATCATTTAATAAAATGGGTTTTTCAACTAATTTATGTCAATTTTGAAACTATTTAGTAATTTGTTTTTGCTAAATTTATAACAACTTGATTTATTCGATCCAAAGGAATTAAATAATCCCTAAGATTTCAATTTCATCCAAAAAAATTCGTGCATTACATAAATTTTTTCAAAATACATTTATTTTAATATTTATAATATTATTTATTTTAATATTTCATTAATATGGTAATCACTACATCATCATTGTGTCATAAATTTATTTATTTATTTAATGTATAAAAATTATAAATAAAATACCATGATATAGGAAATATTTTTAGATTTATAATGATCATTTATAGTCTAATATATCATTTATATAAACGAAAATAAAATTTATTTAGTAAAAAGATACATGTTTATGTTGTATTTCCCTTTACATTAAATTAATTATTATAACATGTCATTTTTACACCCAAGTGGTTCTCAAATTCCAAAATTTCGGCCTAAGGATCGTTTTGGTTTCCCATGCACCATAAAATAGGGTTACAATACTTGTTAGGGTAGTTTTATATTATTATAATATTATTTTTTACCCTTATTTACTTGTTTTACCCTTTAATGACGGTAAATAAAAATAATTACAGAAGTTACTATTCATAATGTCCAAAAAATAAATGGGACCTATTTACATAATTTGGACCTTAAGATTACAAATATGGAATCAATTTTTATAAATAAAAAAAAATCAATTGGATTAAATTAATTTAAATTTAATTCCCATTGTCAAAATCAGAAAGCCAGTTTTTTAGAACAAAAAACTATCTAAATATTGACATGTTTTTATGTCCAATTTAAATGGGAAATTAATTACAATGACCAATATTTTATTAAATTATAAAAAAATCATAATTAAATTACACTTTAAATCCAATTAAAAATATAATATAACTATATGAATATGTTAGATGAAAATGTATTTTTGAATTAAAATGCATTATTTTTCACTATTCATTAAAATATGAATTTTATGAGAGAAATAAAAAAATTTAAACCAAATTAAATTTTGATTTCCCAATTACAAATAAGAATTTTATTTTGTCAAATATAATATATTAGAGTGTTAAATACAATATTTAAAATGGGTTCACCATGAAATGGTATCAAAACTACATTTTTTGAAAAATACTTCTTTTATCTGAAACAATTGAATATGTTCTTATATCATGTGTTAACAATAAATAATATGATTTTTAATGTTATATAAAATTCAAAATTTGGTTAATAATATTACTAATGGCTAGTTTATATCTCATTAAATAATAATATTTCAATAATATGTCACAGTTTAGCGAAAAATGGTATTGCGTACAATGAAAGCTGTCGAGGAAGGTTGCTCCATCGTGTAACACAAGACAAGTCTGTGTTGCATGTAGTGAAAGCTTCCTTCGGTGTTGTTTAAAACCTAATACAAGCATAGTTATTTTATACATTGAAGAAAATCTATACTCAGTGTTGCGTGTATCATACGCAAACTCGGTGTTTCGTGTAATATACGACGAGTTGTTTTAGTGTGAAAGGAATGTTTGACTTTGTGAATCACAAGATATAAATGAAAATCTTAATTTATTTGAAAAAAATGGTCTATAAAAACTTGGTGTGTTACACCTCTCAGACAGTTGGTATGAAAGGTTTACCAAACTATGCACCATCCATGTAAATTAATGAGTCCTTTATCTACAACTTTTCACATGGTTTGTCTGCAACCATACATAACCACGCATCATGCACCCTTTACCCAACATCGCCTCGTGTTTTTCTCTGAGATTAAAATTGTTTCCTCTAAACCAAATTCTGACCATGATAAATAACCATTAACTATGCAAATTTATCTAAAAAACATCACACTCCGGGTTCCACATTGTTTCTATTAAACCATGAACACCAAACCATGCACCCTTGGAAGTAACCACTAAAACATATGAAACTTTTAACCAAATCCTCCAGGACTAACCCAAGAACCCTACGTACCTATAGAGACCCGTACCATGTCTAAAATACCTCCCTTGTGGGGTTCCAACCATCAATATTGAATTCCTAATCCTAGTTAAAAAATAGCCTTCCCCCAAATTCAAAAATTCAAATTCCTTCTAGAAGTTTTCTTCCCAAATAGATGGAAGACCTAGAAAACACCCCACCACAACACATTCCATTCTCATGAATCATTGGTGGTCATAAAACTATTCATTATAATCTACTTCAATCATCATATAATTCTCAAAAAACAACGTTTTAACTTTGAACACTGAACTCACTTCAATGAGAAAATTGAAACTCAAAATGATAGATATTTTAAACCCCAATATAATGCCCATAACCATCAATGAGAAACTAAGAAAATTCATTCCAAATCCCATCCATCTCAAAAAACAAAAAATTTCATCATTAAATTATACATTTAGGCCATGGTTGTAGTGACCCTAAGCTTGACGTACATGGAAATTACATTACTTTAGCGGAATACTTAATACATAACAAAAACACACACACAAGGACCATAATAGTTTAGTGTCTTTGGAAACTTGGAACATAATCTTCTAATCATGTTGAAAATATTCAACATATCCCATAAAGATATTCCCTTTTTTTTCTTACCTAAAACCTTTCTTTATATCCTATGGAAAAGAAAACATAAAAGAGTGAGCTCAAATGCTCAGTAAGGGTAAACAAAAGAAATATCAATCACATGTCATACAATTATAAACTCCAATCTTGAGGAAAATATCCTTTCTACTTCAAAAACACTTTTCCTTTCTTAACATGTCATACAATTATAAACTAAAAGAAGTTCATTAAAAATAAACCTGAAAACATGTAAATGGAAGCTTCATGGAAATAATGTTTTAAAAATCTATTCATGCTGTATAAGTTAAATAATAACATTCTTCTCGTACTTTTGTCGAAAAAGTCAAAAAAGTACCTCGTACGAAAAACGAAAAAATATTCCTTTCACATCTTTTACTAAAAACTCATCGAAGGGTAAAATTGGATTTACACAATTGTAGGTGTATGGAAATAATATTGCATATTGATGAAACATTGATGTGGATGATAAAATACACCCTAGTAAATTCCAAAGTATAAACAATCTCGGATAAAAATGAGATTGTGATATTTTCCTTACCTTAGGTCCGATTTGCTTCATAAGTGTCCGAACCTCCTGTATAATGATTTAAATAATGTCATTGACTTATTCCAGAATCATACTCATTGTTATTATATCATATATGGTAATATTCTTAGCTTCTTATTAGTAATATTTCATTGTTACTTGTTATTCGGGTGTTTATTGCTTTTTGTTCTTATGCGTGTTTTGTCGAATAAATTCTTATTCTTTTTTTAGGTTATGGATACCTCATTTCCAGAATGGTATTAGTGTAACATATATCATATTAATTCACTAAATTCATTTATGAAATATTTATGTAATGAAAATCATGTAGAACGAGTCACATCACATTGTGGTGACGGTATTCCATACGTACGCACGAGCGATCATATCGTTCCCATGATCATGGAATTGTATTGGTGTAACACCCCAGGTAAATAAAGAATATGAAATTTTCATACTTATCCATATTTTTGAATAAAATATTAATATTACTTTAAAGGGGATGCTATGCATGATGGCTTACCCAATATGCAACAATGAGTTTCTTGGGAATCTTGCATTGCACTCTAATAATATAATAATATTTTGGTAGTTAACGCCTAGCCATTGTAATGGCGGGAATGAACAAAACTAACTAAAAAACGATTATATATGTTTGTCATATATTTTTACTCTTTACAATAAATGTTATAGGATTAAAAATGCGAATGAATCCAATTTTAAGCGTAAACATTCCAATATTGTTTAAAAAGTCGATTAACCGCCTTTTGATGGTGAACCTCTTATAAATACACTTTTTGACAATTTTATGTGTTATATTTGACAAAATAAAATTCTTTTTTAGAATCGGGACATCAAAATTTACTTTGTGTAAATTTTTGGTATTTTTCTGAAAAAGTTCAATTTTTAATGAATAGTGAAAAATGTTGTATTTTAATTCAAAACATCTTTTTAATCAGATTTATTTATATGATTAGATTATATTTTGAATTGTTTTTAAAGTGAAATTAGAATATATTTTTACCATTTAATACAATAATGGTCGTTGGAATTAATTTCACTTTGAAAATGGACTTAAACTAGTGTCAATCTTTTGATACTTATTGTTTCATAAAAACACGCTATTTTCTCTGACAGCGGCAATTAATTTTTAAATTAATTAATACAAATAATATGTTTTGAATTTTGTAAAATAGACATCATTTTTGAATTCGGAATATCAAATATATCTTAGGGTGATGTTTTGGTATTTTTCTGAAAAACTTCAATTTTTGATGAATACTGAAACCACCAATTGGTACATATAAATACTGATTTTCCGTTTAAATGAAATTTTGACATCATTGTGTGTTGAATTTAAAAAATCCTAAATACATGGTTGTCATTAAGAAGTAAAATTTAGTTCAATGGGATTAAAATAATTTTTTGGTAAATAGTAACTTATTAAGTTTTTAATCGCGATTAGAGGTAATTAGTGTAGTTTAAGGTAAGAATAATGTTTTAAAAAACTGAAATGACCTAGACACATGTCCTAACCTCATGTTATGTGTCATGGACGACCAAGAAAATCCATGGGTCAACTTGGGGACCCCATGGAGCCACTTTGGTTGGAAAATGACATAAATACCTTTTTATTTAATGTTAAAGTAAAAATGACACACACATGAGATGTTTTACTAAAACAATTTTTAAATGAGGTTATAAAAGTCATATTTTTTTACTATAAATAGTCATTGGAAATCTAAAAAGATTTAATACACCATATTATTTTTTTTATAATTTTTCGACATTAAATAAATTAAATTATTTATGACATCATGATGATGCAGCGATGACTTTATTATTTAACGATTTAAATAAAATGGATAGATAATGTAATATCTAAGACCTAAACATGTACAAAACCTATTTGATGAGTGTATTTTGAACCATTATCACCTTATCCTCGAAATAAATAAATGTGGGACCTTTAAAATCCGAAACTCTTTTGAAAATAAAGTAACATTTTGTAACTTTACAAGAGTGCCCCTCCTCTCGTCTTATAAAAGGCCCCCACCTCTACCTCCTTTCCCACACTACCAAAGCCTTTGGCTCGGCCAAACCCTGCCCATTTTGTCTCTACAAATCCCTCTATAACTCATTGATCCCTCACTTTGGGCATAAGTCTTTCCAAGGAAGCCTTTAAGATCAAACCAAAGGGAGTTACCCGATTTTAAGGTAATGTCTTCACTTGAGTCCTTTTGTTTTATTTTGCCTCTCCAACCCCCTAAACTCTTTTTATTCATTTCTTTTGTAACAACTCCAGTATCTTCAATATAATATTATGTTGTTATAATAAGTATTCAAGCTACACTTACACACACCTACATCTAATGGTTAAATAACATACTGTTTCTGTGGATGGTGAATTTATGCCTCACGGAACGATGATTGTTCAACACTCATATAACACCTTCAAAGGTGGCCATTAATATGTCACTATATTTATATATGATATATAATATGTTTATGTTTTCCTTAATATTCTGTATTATTCATTTTGATCATACCTTTATGGCTTCCATTATGGGTAAACATGATAATTTCATTTTAGGAAGTGCGGACTACCGCCCCCTCAAAGTGATTTGATTCGTTAATTCCATATGTGGGACGTATAAAGGATGGATTTAAAGTTATTATATATGATGTTATAATGGAATTATAATATACCTATATATAATTATTATTTATTTCCATTAAAGTATGAGATAGAAATGAATGTAGTGTTCATGCGTACGTACAGCTTACCGTCTCCATGAACGGTGCATTTCATTTCTTATCCTCAAATGTAATGTACTATTATATGTACATGTATATAATGGATATATATGATGAATGATACATTTAAATGATGAATATAATTATGGAATTAAAATATACATACCTCTCATTTAGTTTTAATTCCATTAATATGACAAAGAAATGAAAGTAGCGTTCATGCGTACGTACGGCTTACCATCTCCATGAACGGTGCATTTCATTTCTTACCTCTAAATGATTATGTAATATTATAAATACATGTATATTCTGGATATATATGATATATATGATATCCAAATCATGAATATCATTCTGGATATAATGAACCATTGACCACACGAACAACATGTAATTGTTAGAAGTTCACTTTCGACTTAAGAACCAAATATCGACAAAACAAACATTATTAGATTAAATGATTACATAATGTTTATAAAATGTAAATAAGTGATATAAAAGGAATAATGAACTTGAAAAACTTTCTTAATCAAATATAAATTAACTCAAGTTTATTATTCAGGATGTTAAATAACGATCGAGTCAAGTCGGACCCGAGGTAAGGGAGCCTACTCCTCTCTTTCTTTTTAAGTACGCTCTTATATGTCATTCCTTTTAAAGATCATATTTCTTGTTATTGGGATGTTATTTTATATTACTCTTACTGTATTTTTTATTGTTCATATTATGAGAGACCCTATTCTCTCTCATCAATCCATTTTGGAAGTTTTGGGTGGGGCCGTTAGGCTGCCGAATTTTCTTAAGAGATCTATCTTCACTCCTTCTTTTTCAGTACTCTTCTTTATGTAACTTCTTTTAAGATCATCTTTGTTATGTTGGGGGATTTTCTTTTCCTTTTTCTCTAAACATTATGTTAATATGATGAGAGACCCTATTTTCTCTCATCAATCCATTTTGGAAGTTTTAAGTGGCACCGTTAGGCTGCCGGGTTTTCGTAAGGGATTTTTCATCTCACTTTTATTCCCGTGAGATTTATGCTACATTTCCCACAATTTCCTTTGAGTGGAGTATGTACTTACCATTATTCTACTCTTTGTGTAATATAATTTCGTTTATGAGTATTTACATCAATGATGTATTGTCCTTCTTTCATGGGGTGTATGTTTCGAAAGATACCCAAGTCGGTAAGGGAACCTTTCACCCTCCTCTTTTTAAAAGACTTCTTTTGTTGGGTCTTTTAATTAACATATTGTTATGTTGGGATGTTATCATATATCCTTATTGATGTAAATTTTATGTCTAAGTGATGATATACCCTTTTTTATCTCTCATCAACTCTTTTTCTGAACTTTGAAGTGACGCTGTTAGGCTGTCAAATTTTTGCAAGGGAACTTTTTAACCCAAATTTGATTCTTTGGGATAAACTTGTACTCCTTGAATATGTCGTTCTATGAATATGTGTGAATAACATCTGATTGTTTTACACTTAATATCCACTTATATTTGGTGTATTTGTTTGTCACACATAATTATGAAATTGATTTATCCTTAAACTAAGGATACCATCTTTGTAAGGGTCTTCGTCCCAATCTCCATTCATTGAGGCATATTCTGTTTTATACACAACCTTCTTTTATACGGTGTATAAAACACTTTGAATTTTACATTTATTCAAAAGGAATATTTTTTCTATGAAGCGTTTTACTAAAAGACAAAAATGAATGTTTCTTTTTACTTACGCGGTGACAACGACCTTTTCCGCCGGCTCGAGTATTATTTGATCTTTGGCTTCCTCAACAAGCCGTAATGTTTTTTAAAAAGAAATAAATACCATATACTTTTCTTTGAATTTTGGTATTGAAAATGGTTTTGATAAAGGATTCTATTATGTCAATATATTTAAATGATATATTGTGATTGAAATGTGTAAATTTTTTCATTCCTTTATGTTGGTTTTATGTGTTATAATTTTATAGTGGTACTTGGACATTTTACGGGTGGTTACGTGATAAACCATATGATGGGTGGTGCCGTGAATACCAGGACGGGTGGTTACGTTATAACCTCCAATGCATTGGGTATGGAAGTCGACTATATGGCTATTCCATTAAGTATGTATGGAAGTTGACCGAGTGGCTATTCCATTAAGTGATATGTGTGGAAGTCGACCTTATGGTTATTCCACTTAAAAATGTTTATGTCCCAAGTTACCTTTATATGTTATGTGATCTTTATATGGGTTTTTTGGTAAAATTTTGGTTACAGAAGGGTAAGTAATGAACTTTTATTCAGTGAAGAGTTTTTATAACTTTGAAAAGGTGAAAAGTATTACTTTGTTAAAGTATACATGGTTTACTTGTTGTTTTGAAAAAACTAACAGTTTTCATTCTTTGTGTATCCCTTACTGAGCTTTTTATGCTCATCCCAAGTTTTTGAAATGTTTTTCACCGGACTTAACATGGAATAGGGTCAAGGATGGGATCAATGGAAAGTCATGCTACCAAAAAAATGGAACTAGACATGTTTCGTTTTAAGAGTTTTTATTTTATGGAAACTTAGTAGAAGTTTATAGTTTGTAATCTTTTGAGATGTAATAGTTATGTCCTAATTCTCTAAAACTATAAACTTGAAAAGATCCTCAATGTGAATTATTCATTTAATTCAATTTTAAGTATGGTTTAAGGTCGGGGCCTTATAGTTGGTATCAAAGGTCGGTTTAGATAACTTTAGAGGTCAGGGTATTCTTTAAGAATAAGTGACATTACCATAATGGTTAGGATTTCAGAAAGAGCAATAGTTTTTAGATAAAGTGAATGAGTAAGTATATCTTCCTCATTAGTACATGATGGTTTTGTTGATATACTCACACTGACCCTTTTTGGTTTTAGCAAATGGCTGGATCTAGCAGGCACCAAAGTAACAGTGGATGTGAAGGAAACTGTGACAGTTTTCTGAGCGAGCAGCTGAATGATATGGGAGCTGCAATGAGAACTCTTGTGTTTATCCTCAACCAACTATCTAGAGTCATGATTGACCACCTAAACCTTGGTGATTTCTATAAGGAATCATATATGCGAGAAACAAATCCCTACGTAACTACATGTAATAATAATAAAGGTAAGCGTGTTCAAAAACCTATGTGTCAATGATGTGGAAAGAAACACCTAGGAAAATGTTTCAAAGGGACAGAAATATTCTATAGATGTGGAAATGAAGGTTATAAAGAACAAACCTTCCATGGAAAAAGGAAGCATCCAGTTGACTCGAGGAAAGGGAAAGAAGTTCTTTCTGAGGGATCAATTGAATGTTTTAAATGTGGTGTGCATGGTCATTATGCAAACACATGTCCTATGAAGAAGTTTCGTGAATGGGATCACCAAGATCGTACAAATGTTCGTTTACCAATACCTAATGCCATTCCGATTGAGGATGAAGAAACTGAAAATGTCCAATCAAAGGTATGGATTATTTCATGACTATTGTTTTGCTATTTTGGAATCATAGGATATGATTCATGATTTTGTTTGTAGGAAAGATGTATTTCAGAATAAGTTGGAAAGGAATGGTTAATGGATCATGAAGAATGTTGAATGAGTAAAATGTCAACATATAAGGGCTTCAAGAGTTATGGTGAAATTCTTAAGAGTATTAAGTCTCTTTTGATGATGGGGTTACATTAGAAGACTTTTTATATTGTGTGTAACCCTGATGTTTAATATATGAAAATTTTATTCAAGGAATAGTTATCTTTTCTTTTGTGGACATAGTTATAAAGAACCATTTGGGTTTATATGATCCTTACTTTTGAGGTAATTATGGGTTACTATATGTTATGATTGAAGTGAAAGGCGTGAGATAAAATTGAGGTTAAATTATGTTATGGTTATTTTTGATGAATTAATCCCTTTTTGGGGAATGTTTTGAGAATTATATAGTTTTGGAAAAAGGACAACACGCAGACCGTGTGACTACCCGTCGCGTCGGACATAGCTGCGGGAATCGAACCCACAACCAAAGTGCGACTGGTATTTATCACCTACCACTGGACTACGAGAAGTCCCTGGTTAGTTTGACTGATTCTTTTTAGTTATATGATTTTATGAATTAAGATTAAGTTGATTTTTGTTTATTTATGAAAATGATTAACCTATCATGGAGGATATGTGATTAGGTTAATTACTTTTCAATACGAGACTTTAGGAGCAACTAATGTTGTTTGGAGATAAATGTTATGATTTAACTTGGAAGACTATGTGACTAAATCCTTCAAATATTTGGGTTTCAATCTTATTTTGGTTTACATTGAAGAATTTTATGGACAAATTGTTTATCGGATGGTCCTCGTTGAACCTTGGGTTTTGTTGGACAAATTTTGGAGATTAAGCATAGATTTTCTTTTTAAAGGGTTATCCTTTTCTAGATTATCTGATCTTGTACTAACCTTTTTGGTTTTTCTTTTGGTTAAAACCTAAAGACATGGGAAGTATATAGTTTCTTTGGTGGATTAGGTGATTCTCTAGAAGTTGATTATAATACTCTTAATATGAAAAAGTCTTCCCAAATACTCATCTTTTGGAGAAAATATGAGTTTGTGTAATGAATCTAATAAAAGTTGAATGTCAACATGATGAGTGATTATGTTTCCTTATGAATAAATTCCTCAATGAAAAGTAACTTAAAACAAAAATGTTGTCTATTAACTTTTCTTACTGGGGAATCGAATACCGTTTAACCCATCACAAGTTTGTGATTTTCTTATGGTTAACTTTCTCCTAGACATGTTTACTATCACTCTCCCTCGAGAACATGACCCTTTTCTTTTTCTTCCATGTCCATGTTTTCCTACATGGAATCCTAGTATGGGTTAACTCGGGTAACCTCTATACTTATCGTTCTTTGTTTTAAAGTAATTGTTTTACCGACTCTTGTTCTGATGTGGGACTTTCAAGGATGTTTCCAAGCTCAATTTTAAAATTGCGAGGACGCAATTCCCAAAAGGGGGGAAGGATGTAACACCCCAGGTAAATAAAGAATATGACATTTTCATGCTTATCCATATTTGTTAATAAAATATTAATATTACTTTAAAGGGGACGCTATGCACGATGGCTTACCCAATACGCAACAATGAGTTTCTTGGGAATCTTGCATTGCACTCTAATAATAAAATAATATTATGGTAGTTAACGCCTAGCCATTGTAAAGGTGAGAATGAACAGAACTAACTAAAAAATGATTATATATGTTTTTTAGATATTTTTACTCTTTACAATAAATGTTATAGGATTAAAAATGCGAATGAATCCAATTTTAAGCGTAAACATTCCAATATTCTTTAAAAAGTCGATTAACCGCCTTTTGATGGCGAACCTCTTGTAAATCCACTTTTTGACAATTTTATGTGTTATATTTGACAAAATAAAATTCATTTTTAGAATCGAGACATCAAAATTTACTTTGTGTAAATTTTTGGTATTTTTCTGAAAAAGTTCAAATTTTAATGAATAGTGAAAAATGTTGTATTTTAATTCAAAACCTCTTTTTAATCTGATTTATTTATATTTTTAGTATATATTTTGAATTGTTTTTAAAGTGAAATTAGAATATATTTTTACCATTTAATACAATAGTGGTCGTTGGAATTAATTTCACTTTGAAAATGGACTTAAACCAGCGTCAATCTTTTGATAGTTATTGTTTCATAAAAACACGCTATTTGCTCTGACAGCGGGAATTAATTACTAAATTAATTAATAAAACTAATATGTTTTGAATTTTGTAAAATAGAAATCATTTTTGAATTCGGAATATCAAATATACCTTAGGGTGAAGTTTTGGTATTTTTCTGAAAAACTTCAATTTTTGATGAATACTGAAACCACTAAGTGGTACTTATAAATACTGATTTCCCATTTAAATGAAATATTTCCATCATTGTGTGTTGAATTTAAAAAATCCTACATACATTGTTGTCATTAAGAAGTAAAATGTGGTTCAATGGGATTAAAATAATTTTTTGGTGAATAGTAACTTATTAAGTTTTTAATCGCGATTAGAGGTAATTAGTGTAGTTTAAGGTAAGAATAAAGTTTTAATAAAATTAAATGACCTAGAAACATGTAATACCCTCATTGTATGTGTCATGGACGACCAATACAATCCATGGGTCAACTTGGGGACCCCATGGAGCCACTTTGGTTGGAAAATGGCATAAATACTTTTTATTTAATGTTAAAGTAAAAATGACACACACATGAGATGTTTTACTAAAACAATTTTTACATGAGGTTATAAAAGTTATTTTTTTTAACATAAATATTCATTGGAAAGATAAAATTATTTAATACACCATATTATTTTTTTATAATTTTTAGACATTAAATAAATTAAATTATTTATGACATCATGATGATGTAGCGATAACCTCATTATTTAACGATTTAAATAAAATGGAAAGATAATGTAATATCTAAGACCTACACATGTCCAAAACCTATTCTATGAGTGGATTTCGAACCC
The DNA here is from genome assembly GCA_963277665.1 of Viscum album. Lineage (NCBI taxonomy): Eukaryota > Viridiplantae > Streptophyta > Magnoliopsida > Santalales > Viscaceae > Viscum > Viscum album. The sequence goes on along the minus strand of OY728160.1, from coordinate 2,037,569,830 downwards.
TTATCACCTTATCCTCGAAATACATCAATTTGGGACCTTTAAAATCCGAAACTCTTTTGAAAATAAAGTAACATTATTTAACTTTACAAGAGTGCCCCTCCTCTCGTCTTATAAAAGGCCCCCACCTCTACCTCCTTACCCACACTCCCAAAGCCTTTGTCTCGGCCAAAACCTACCCATTTTGTCTCTCCACATCCCTATATAACTCCTTGAGGCCTCACTTTGGGTATAAGTCTTCCAATGGAAGCCTTTTATATCAAACCAAAGGGAGTTACCCGATTTTAAGGTAATGTCTTCACTTGAGTCCTTTTGTTTTATTTTGCCTCTCCAACCCACTAAACTCTTTTTATTAATTTCTTTTGTAACAAATCCAGTATCTTCAATATACTAGGATGTTTTTATAAGAAGTATTAGAGCTACACTTACACACACCTACATCTAATGGTTAAATAACATAATGTTTCAGTGGATGGTGAATTTCTGCCTCACGAAACGATGATTGTTCAACACCCATATAACACCTTCAAAGGTGGCCATTAAGATGTAACTATATTTATATATGATATATAATATGTTTATGTTTTCCTTAATCTTCTGTATTATTCATTTTGAGCATACCTTTATGGCTTCCATTATGGGTAAACACGATAATTTCATTTTAGGATGTGCGGACTACCGCCCCCTCAAAGTGATTTGATTCGTTAATGCCATATGTGGGACGTATAAAGGATGGATTTAATGTTATTATATATGATGTTATACTGGAATTATAATATAACTATATATCATTATTATTTCTTTCCATTAAATTATGATATAGAAATGAAAGTAGCGTTCATGCGTACGTACGGCTTACCGTCTCCATGAACGGTGCATTTCATTTCTTATCCCCAAATGTAATGTACTATTATAAGTACATGTATATAATGGATATATATGATGAATGATACATATAAATGATTAATATAATTCTGGAATTAAAATATACATACCTCTCATTTAGTTTTAATTCCATTAATATGACAAAGAAATGAAAGTAGCGTTCATGCGTACGTCCGGCTTACCGTCTCCATGAACGGTGCATTTCATTTCTTACCTCTAAATGATTATGTAATATTATAAATACATGTATATGATGGATATATATGATATATATGATATACAAATCATGAATATCATTCTGGATATAATGAACCATTGACCACACGAACAACATGTAATTGTAAGAAGTTCACTTTCGACTTAAGAACCAAATATCGACAAAACAATCATTATTAACTTAAATGATTACATAATGTATATAAAATGTAAATAAGTGATATAAAAGGAATAATTAACTTGAAAAAGGTTCTTAAACAAATAGAAATTAACTCAAGTTTACTATTTAGGATGTTAAATAACGATCGAGTCAAGTCGGACCCGAGGCAAGGGAGCCTACTCCTCTCTTTCTTTTTAAGTACGCTCTTTTATGTCATTACTTTTGAAGCTCATCTTTCTTGTTATTGGGATGTTATTTTATATTACTATTACTGTATTTTTTATTTTTCATATTATGAGAGACCCTATTCTCTCTCATCAATCCATTTTGGATGTTTTGTGTGGGGCCGTTAGGCTGCCGAATTTTCTTAAGAGATCTAACCTCTCTCCTTCTTTTTAAGTACTCTTCATTATGTCAATTATTTTAAGCTCCTCTTTGTTATGTTGGGGGATTTTCTTTTCTTCTTTCGGTAAACTTTATGTAAATATGACGAGAGACCCTATTTTGTCTCATCAATCCATTTTGGAATTTTTAAGTGGCGCCGTTAGGCTGCCGAGTTTTCGTAAGGGATTTTTCATCTCACTTTTATTCCCGTGAGATTTATGCTACATTTCCCACAATTTCCTTTTAGTGGTGTATGTACTTCCCATTATTTTACTCTTTGTGTAATATAATTTCATTTATGAGTATTTACATCAATGATGTATTGTCCTTCTTTCATGGGGTGTATGTTTCGAAAGACACCCAAGTCGGTAAGGGAACATTTCACCCTCCTCTTTTTAAAAGACTTATTTTGTTGGGTATTTTAATTCACATATTGTTATGTTGGGATATGTTCTCATATATCCTTATTGATGTAAATTTTATGTCCAAGTGATGAGATACCCATTTTTATCTCTCATCAACTCTTTTTCTGAACTTTGAAGTGACGCTGTTAGGCTGTCAAATTTTTGCAAGGGAACTTTTTAACCCAAATTTGACTATTTGGGATAAAATTGTACTCCTTGAATATGTCGTTCTATGAATATGTGTGAATAACGTCTGATTGTCTTACACTTAATATCCACATATATTTGGTGTATTAGTTTGTCACACATTATTATGCAATTGATTTATCCTTAAAATAAGGATACCGTCTTTGTAAGGGTCTTCGTCTCAACCTCCATTCATTGAGGCATATTTTGTTTTATACACAACCTTCTTTTATACGGTGTATAAACCACTTTGAATTTTACGTTTATTCAAAAGGAATCTTTTTTCTACGAAGCATTTTACTATATGACAAAAATGAATGTTTCTTTTTACGTATGCGGTGACAACGACCTTTTCCGCCGCCGCGAGTATTATTTGATCTTTGGCTTCCTCAACAAGCCGTAATGTTTTTTAAAATAAAATAAATACCATATACTTTTCTTTGTATCTTGGTATTGAAAATGGTTTTGATAAAGTATTCTATTATGTTAATATATTTAAATGATATATTGTGATTGAAATGTGGAAATGTTATCATTCCTTTCTGTTGGTTTTATGTGTTATAATTTTATAGTGGCACCTGGACATTTTACGGGTGGTTACGTGATAAACCATATGACGGGGGGTGCCGTGAATACCAGGACGGGTGGTTACGTTATAACCTCCAATGCATTGGGTATGGAAGTCGGCTGTATGACTATTCCATTAAGTATGTATGGAAGTTGTCTGAATGGCTATTCCATTAAGTTATATGTGTGGAAGTCGACCTTATGGTTATTCCACTTAAGTATGTCTATGTACCAAGTTACCTTTATATGTTATGTGATCTTTATATGGGTTTTATGGTAATATTTTGGTTACAGAAGGGTATGTATTGAACTTTTATTTATTTAAGAGTTTTTACAACTTCAAAAAGGTGAAAAGTATTACTTTGTTAAAGTATACATGGTTTACTTGTTGTTTTGAAAAAACTAACAGTTTTCATTCTTTGTGTATCCCTTACTGAGCTTTTTATGCTCATCGCAAGTTTTTGAAATGTTTTTCACAGGACTTAACATGGAATAGGTTCAAGGATGGGATCAAGGGAAATTCATGCTACCAAAAACATGGAACTAGACATGTTTTGTTTTAAGAGTTTTTATTTTATGGAAACTTAGTAGAAGTTTCTACTTTGTAATCTTTTGAGATGTAATAGTTATGTCCTAATTCTATAAAACACTAAACCTGAAAATATCCTCAATTTGAATTATTCATTTAATTCAATTTTAAGTATGGTTTATGGCCGGGGCCTTATAGTTGGTATCAAAGGTCGGTTTAGATAACTTTATAGGTCAGGGTATTCTTTAAGCATAAGTGACATTACCATAATGGTAGGATTTCAGAAAGAGCCATAGTTTTTAGATAAAGTGAATGAGTAATTATATCTTCCTCATTAGTACATGATGGTTTTGTTGATATACTAACACTGACCCTTTTTGGTTTTAGTAAATGGCTGGATCTAGCAGGCACCAAAGTAACAGTGGATGTGAATGAAACTATGACAGTTTTCTGAGCAAGCAGCTAAATGATATGGGAGCTGCAATGAGAACTCTTGTGTTTATCCTCAACCAACTATCTGGAGTCATGATTGACCACCTAAACCGTGGTGATTTATATAAGGCGTCATATATGCGAGAAACAAATCCCTATGGAACTACAGGTAATAATCATAAAGGTAACCATGTTCAATAACCTATGTGTCAAAGATGTGGAAAGAAACACCTAGGAAAATGTTTCAAAGGGACAGAAATATGCTATAGATGTGGAAATGAAGTTCATAAATCAAGAACATGCCATGGAAAAAGGAAGCATCCAGTTGACTCGAGGAAAGGGAAAGAAGTTCTTTCATAGGGATCAATTGAATGTTTTAAATGTGGTGTGCATGGTCATTATGAAAACACATGTCCTATGGAGAAGTTTCGTGAATGGGATCACCAAGATCGTACAAATGTTTGTTTACCAATACCTAATGCCATTCCGATTGAGGATGAAGAAACTGAAAATGACCAATCAAAGGTATGGATTATTTCATGACTATTGTTTTCCTATTTTGGAATCTTAGGATATGATTCATGATTTTTTTTGTAGGAAATATGTGTTTCAGAATAAGTTGGAAAGGAATGGTTAATGGATCATGAAGAATGTTGAATGATTAAGATGTCAACATATAAGGGATTCAAGAGTGATGGTGAAATTCTTAAGAGTATTAAGTCTCTTTTGATGATGGGGTTACATTAGAAGACTTTTTATATTATGTGTAACCCTGATGTTTAATATATGAAAATTTTATTCAAGGAATAGTTATCTTTTCTTTTGTGGAAATAGTTATAAAGAACCGTTTGGGTTTATATGATCCTTACTTTTGAGGTAATTATGGGTTACTATATGTTATGATTGAAGTGAAAGGCGTGAGATAAAATTGAGGTTAAATTATGTTATGGTTATTTTTGATGATTTAATACCTTTTTGGGGAATGTTTTGAGAATTATATAGTTTGGGAAAAAGGACAACACGCAACCGTGTGACTACCCGTCGCGTCGGACAAAGCTGCGGGAATCAAACCCACCACCAAAGTGCGACTGGTATTTATCACCTACCACTGGACTACGTGAAGTCCCTGGTTAGTTTGACTGATTCTTTTTAGTTATATGATTTTATGAATTAAGAGTAAGTTGATTTTGGGTTATTTATGAAAATGATTAACCTATCATGGAGGATATGTGATTAGGTTAATTACTTTTCAATACGAGACTTTAGGAGCAACTGATGTTGTTTGGAGATAAATGTTACGATTTAACATGGAAGACTATGTGACTAAATCCTTCAAATACTTGGGTTTCAATCTTAGTTTGGTTTACATTGAAGAATTTTATGGACAAATTGTTTATCAGATGGTCCTCGTTGAACATTGGGTTTTGTTGGACAAATTTTGGAGATTAAGCATAGATTTTCTTTTTAAAGGGTTATCCTTTTCTAGATTATCTGATCTTGTACTAACCTTTTTGGTTTTTCTTTTGGTTAAAACATAGAGACATGGGAAGTATATAGTTCTCTTTGGTGGATTAGGTGATTCTATAGAAGTTTATTATAATACTCTTAATATGAAAAAGTCTTCCTAAATACTCGTCCTTTGGAGAAAATATGAGTTTGTGTAATGAATCCAATAAAAGTTGAAAGTCAACATGATGAGTGATTATGTTTCCTTATGAATAAATTCATCAATGAAAAGTAACTTAAAACAAAAATGTTGTCTATTAACTTTTCCTACTGGGGAATCGAATACCGTTTAACCCATCACAAGTTTGTGATTTTCTTATGGTTAACTTTCTCCTAGACATGTTTACTATCACTCTCCCTCGAGAACATGACCCTTTGATTTTTCTTCCATGTCTATGTTTTCCTACATGTAATCCTAGTATGGGTTAACTCGGGTAACCTCTATACTTATCGTTCTTTGTTTTAAAGTGATTGTTTTACCGACTCTTGTTCCAATGTTGGACTTTCAAGGATGTTTCCAAGCACAATTTTAAAATTGAGAGGACGCAATTACCAAAAGGGGGAAGGATGTAACACCCCAGGTAAATAAAGAATATGAAATTTTCATACTTATCCATATTTGTGAATAAAATATTAATATTACTTTAAAGGGGACGCTATGCACAATGGCTTACCCAATACACAACAATGAGTTTCTTGGGAATCTTGCATTGCACTCTAATAATAAAATAATATTATGGTAGTTAACGCCTAGTCGTTGTAATGGCGGGAATGAACAGAACTAACTAAAAAATGATTATATATGTTTTTCAGATATTTTTACTCTTTATAATAAATGTTATAGGATTAAAAATGCGAATGAATCCAATTTTAAGCGTAAACATTCCAATATTCTTTAAAAAACCGATTAACCGCCTTTTGATGGAGAACCTCTTGTAAATCCACTTTTGAAAATTTTATGTGTTATATTTGACAAAATAAAATTCTTTTTTAGAATCAGGACATCCAAATTTAGTTTGTGTAAATTTTTGGTATTTTTCTGAAAAAGTTCAATTTTTAATGAATAGTGAAAAATGTTGTATTTTAATTCAAAACCTATTTTTAATCTGATTTATTTATATTATTAGATTATCTTTTGAATTGTTTTTAAATTGAAATTATAATATATTTTTACCATTTAATACAATAGTGTTCGTTGGAATTAATTTCACTTTGAAAATGGACTTAAACTAGTGTCAATCTTTGGATACTTATTGTTTCATAAAAACACGCTATTTTCTCTGACCGCGGGAATTAATTATTAAATTAATTAATACAAATAATATGTTTTGAATTTTTTAAAATAGACATCATTTTTGAATTCGGAATATCAAAGATATCTTAGGGTGAAGTTTTTGTATTTTTCTGAAAAATTTCAATTTTTGATGAATACTGAAAACACTAAGTGGTACTTATAAATACTGATCTTTCGTTTAAATGAAATTTTTCCATCACTGTGTGTTGAATTTAAAAAATCCTAAATACATGGTTGTCATTAAGAAGTAAAATGTGGTTCAATGGGATTAAAATAATTTTTTGGTGAATAGTAACTTATTAAGTTTTTAATTGCGATTAGAGGTAATTAGTGTAGTTTAAGGTAAGAATAATGTTTTAATAAAATGAAATGACCTAGACACATGTACTACCCTCATTGGATGTGTCATGGACGACCAAGAAAATCCATGGGTCAACTTGGGGACCCCATGGAGCCACTTTGGTTGGAAAATGACAGAAATACCTTTTTATTTAATGTTAAAGTAAAAATGACACACACATGCGATGTTTTACTAAAACAATTTTTACATGAGGTTATAAAAGTCATATTTTTTTACTATAAATAGTCATTGGAAAGATAAAAAGATTTAATACACCATAGTATTTTTTTATAATTTTTAGTCATTAAATAAATTAAATTATTTATGACTTCATGATGATGCAGCGATGACCTCATTATTTAACGATTTAAATAAAATGGAAAGATAATGTAATATCTAAGACCTACACATGTCCAAAACCTATTGGATGAGTGGATTTCGAACCCTTATCACCTTATACTCGAAATAAATCAATGTGGGTCCTTTAAAATCCGAAACTCATTTGAAAATAATGTAACATTTTGTAACTTTACAAGAGTGCCCCTCCTCTCGTCTTATAAAAGGCCCCCACCTCTACCTCCTTAACCACACTCCAAAAGCCTTTGTCTCAGCCAAACCCTGCCCATTTTGTCTCTCCAAATCCCTCTCTAACTCCTTGAGGCCTCAATTTTGGCATAAGGCTTCCCAAGGAAGCCTTTTAGATCAAACCAAAGGGAGTTACCCGATTTTAAGGTAATGTCTTCACTTGAGTCCTTTTGTTTTATTTTGCCTCTCCAACCCCCTAAAATATTTTTATTCATTTATTTTGTAACAACTACGGTATCTTCAATATACTAGGATGTTGTTATAAGAAGGATTCGAGCTACACTTACACACACCTACATCTAATAGTTAAATAACATACTGTTTCCGTGGATGGCGAATTTCTGCCTCACGAAACGATGATTGTTCAACACTCATATAACAACTTCAAAGGTGGCCATTAAGATGTCACTATATTTATATATGATATATAATATGTTTATGTTTTCCTTAATCTTCTGTAATATTCATTTTGAGCATACCTTTATGGCTTCCATTATGGGTAAACACGATAATTTCATTTTAGGAAGTGCGGACTACCGCCCCCTCAAAGGGATTTGATTCGTTAATGCCATATGTGGGACGTATAAAGGATGGATTTAAAGTTATTATATATGATGTTATACTGGAATTATAATATACCTATATATAATTATTATTTCTTTCCATTAATGTATGATATATAAATGAAAGTAGTGTTTATGCCTACATACGGCTTACCGTCTCCATGAACGGTGCATTTCATTTCTTATCCCCAAATGTAATGTACTATTATAAGTACATATATATAATGGATATATATGATGAATGATTCATCTAAATGATGAATATAATTCTGGAATTAAAATATACAAACCTCTCATTTAGTTTTAATTCCATTAATATGACAAAGAAATGAAAGTAGCATTCTTGCGTACATACGGCTTACCGTCTCCATGAACGGTGCATTTCATTTCTTACCTCTAAATGATTATGTAATATTATAAATACATGTATATGATGGATATATATGATATATATGATATCCAAATCATGAATATCATTCTGGATATAATGAACCATTGACCACATGAACAACATGTAATTGTAAGAAGTTCACTTTCGACTTAAGAACCAAATATCGACAAAACAAACATTATTAACTTAAATGATTACATAATGTTTATAAAATGTAAATAAGTGATATAAAAGGAATAATGAACTTGAAAAAGGTTCTTAATCAAATAGAAATTAACTCAAGTTTATTATTCAGGACGTTAAATAACGATCGAGTCAAGTCGGACCCGAGGTAAGGGAGTCTACTCCTCTCTTTCTTTTTAAGTACACTCTTTTATGTCATTCATTTTGAAGCTCATAATTCTTGTTATTGGGATGTTATTTTATATTAATATTACTATATTTTTTATTGTTCATATTATGAGAGACCCTATTCACTATCATCAATCCATTTTGGAAGTTTTGGGTGGGGCCGTTAGGCTGCCGAATTTTCTTAAGAGATCTAACATCTCTCCTTCTTTTTAAGTACTCTTCTTTATGTCACTTCTTTTTAGCTCCTCTTTGTTATGTTGGGGGATTTTCTTTTCCTCTTTCTGTAAACTTTATGTTAATATGATGAGAGACCCTATTTTCTCTCATCAATCCATTTTGGAAGTTTTAAGTGGCGTCGTTAGTCTGCCGAGTTTTCGTAAGGGATTTTTCATCTCACTTTTATTCCCGTGAGATTTATGCTACATTTACCACAATTTCCTTTGAGTGGTGTATGTACTTCACATTATTCTACTCTTTGTGTAATATAATTTCCTTTATGAGTATTTACATCAATGATGTATTGTCCTTATTTCATGGGGTGTATGTTTCGAAATATACCCAAGTCGGTAAGGGAACCTTTCACCCTCCTCTTTTTAAAAGACTTCTTTTGTTGGGTCTTTTAATTCACATATTGTTATGTTGGGATATGTTCTCATATATCCTTATTGATTTAAATTTTATGTCCAAGTGATGAGATACCCTTTTTTATCTCTCATCAACTCTTTTTCTGAACTTTGAAGTGACGCTATTAGGCTGTCAAATTTTTGCAAGGGAACTTTTTAACCCAAATTTGATTCATTGGGATAAACTTGTACTCCTTGAATATGTCGTTCTATGAATATGTGTGAATAACGTCTGATTTTTTTACACTTAATATCCACTTATATTTTGTGTATTTGTTTGTCACACATAATTATGCAATTGATTTATCCTTAAAATAAGGATACCGTCTTTATAAGGGTCTTCGTCTCAATCTTCATTCATTGAGGCATATTTTGTTTTATACACAAACTTATTTTATATGGTGTATAAACCAATTTTTCTTTTACGTTTATTCGAAAGGAATCTTTTTTCTACGAAGTGTTTTACTAAACGACAAAAATGAATGTTTCTTTTTACGTACGCGGTGACAACGACCTTTTCCACCGCCGCGAGTATTATTTGATCTTTGTCTTTCTCAACAAGCCGTAATGTTTTTTAAAATTAAATAAATACCATATACTTTTCTTTGTATTTTGGTATTGAAAATGGTTTTGATAATGGATTCTATTATGTCAATATATTTAAATGATCTATTGTGATTGAAATGTGGAAATTTTATCATTCTTTTATGTTGGTTTTATGTGTTATAATTTTATAGTGGTACTTGGACATTTTACGGGTGGTTACATGATAAACCATATGACAGGTGGTTCCATGAATACCAGGACGGGTGGTTACGTTATAACCTCCAATGCATTGGGTATGGAAGTCGGCTGTATGGCTATTCCATTAAGTATGTATGGAAGTTGGCCGAATGGCTATTCCATTAAGTGATATGTGTGGAAGTCTACCTTATGGTTATTCCACTTAAGTATGTTTTTGTCCCAAGTTACCTTTATATGTAATGTGATCTTTATATGGGTTTTATGGTAATATTTTGGTTACAGAAGGGTAATTAATGAACTTTTATTCAGTGAAGAGTTTTTACAACTTCGAAAAGGTGAAAAGTATTACTTTGTTAAAGTATACATGGTTTACATGTTGTTTTTAAAAAACTAACATTTTTCATTCTTTGTGTATCCCTTAGTGAGCTTTTTATGCTCATCCCAAGTTTTTGAAATGTTTTTCATAGGACTTAATGTGGAATAGGGTCAAGGATGGGATCAAGGGAAAGTCATGCTACTAAAAACATGGAACTAGACATGTTTCGTTTTAAGAGTTTTTATTTTATGGAAACTTAGTAGAAGTTTCTACTTTGTAATCTTTTGAGATGTAATAGTTATGTCCTAATTCTCTAAAAATCTAAACCTGAAAAGATCCTCAATGTGAATTATTCGTTTAATTCAATTTTAAGTATGGTTTAAGGCCAGGGCCTTATAATTGGAGTGTATTTATACTATTTCAGAATCAATATCACTTTACAATAATCATATATATTCATTCTTTACACCATTATACCCATCCGAGTATGGTGGTGGTGGAAAATAGATTACACCACGGCGTGGAGACGGTATTCCGTACGTACGTACACGCGGTGATTTTGTTTTCCATAGGATGTATAGATGGTGAAATAGGGTTGTTTGATACTTATAATAACATATCATTATATGAGTGATACTGATGTTATTATTTCATAATGAAACAACTAAAGAAGATGAAGTGGAAGAAGAAATAAAGTTGAAAGAATCGGTAACAGACATTACCTCTTCTTTGAAGCGCTTTTTTTAGACCTCCTTTTAGGGCACTAAAATTGGTCTTTGAAGAAGAAAAGAACCTCTAGGATATCTCTAGGTAAGTGGAGAGAAGAAATTGGCAGGGGTTGGCCGAGCTTGAAGGCTCAAATTGGTGTGAGGAAGAGAGGGAGGAGGTGCCCTTTTATAAGGGAGGATAGGGGCACCTTTGGAGAAACTAAAAATATTATTTTATTATAAAGCTAAATTCGGTTTTAAATAGCTCCAAATTGATTTATTTCGAAGCTAATGTGGGGATGGGTCGAAATCCTCTCATCCAATAGAATTTGGACAAGTTTAGTTTACTATTTTAACCTTATCATTTAGATTTAACTTTAAGTTAGATAATTTTAATTTTACCGTGTCTTTTTGTGTTCTTACACTATAAGGTTAATAAAATTACTATAAGAAGCCAAAAGAACCCCAAGTTGTTTATTATTAATATATATAACCTTATCTAGGTCATTTGGCCGAACCTTAGATTTTTAGGAATAAAATAACAATTAATAATATAATATTTGTTTTAAAAACTATTTTATGGCAATTTTGACACTATTTAGTAATTTATTTTTTTGAAAATCATAACAGAATGATTAGTTCAAACACAGTTAATTAAATGAATAATAACATGTCATAGTAACCTATAAAATTAGTGTAATTTATAAAAAGTCTCAAATTACATTTATTTGGGAATTTATAACATCAATTATGTCAATATTTCATTAATAAGATAATTACTGCATCATCTTTGTGTCATAAATAAATTAAATTATTTAATGTCTAAAGATTAAAAATAAACTACCATTATGTATGAAATATTTTTATATTTCTAATGAATATTTATATTCGAATTTATCTTATGTATAACCCTATATTAAAAATGATTTACTTATTAAACTTTGATTTTAACTATTTTAACCCTTCTATAAATAAATTAATAATAAATGTCCTAATCTAATCCAAGTGGGCCTAAATGGTCATATTTTATTCCTAAGGTTGTTTTTGGTCAAATTAAACTTAGCCAATAGAATTAGGGCATGTGTTAGGGTAGTAATAATATCATTTTTACCCTTAATTACCCTATTTACTTTTAACCGTGGTAAAAAAAGTAAAAAGTTACTATTCACCAAAAATTATTTTCATCTCATTGAACCACATTTTACTTACTGACATCAACCGTGTCTCTCGGATTTTTTAAATTCCATTCAAAAAAGCGGTCAAATTATGTTTTATGTAAATTTGCAAATTCTCCTAGGAGGTGGGTAAAAGACTGTGAAAAGTTCAATGAAATTTTTATATATCTAAAATTATTATAAAATTACTCCAATGAATTAAATTGAAATTATATTGGTATTATGTATCAATTTTGACCTAAAATAAATTTAAATAAAATAAATAATTATTTAAATAAAAATTCGGTTTTTAAATAGTAACCCAGTGTTTTCACTATTCATCAAAAAATTGAATGTTTTCAGAAAAATACCAAAATTTCACCCTAGGCTAATTTCGATATTCCGAATCCAAAAATGAAGTCCTTTTTCAAAAATAAAATTTATAAAATTTCAAAAAGTGGGTAATACTATTCATAACAGCTAGTTTTAATAATATTTTAATAGCATATCGTTGTTTAGCGAAACTCGGTATTGCGTACAACACACGCTATCGTGGAAGGTCGCGCTTGCGTGTAATGCAAGACAAGTCAGGGATACGTGGTGTGCAAGATCCTTTTGGTGTAGTGTACAACAGAAGACATTAATGAAATTAAAAATAATATTTTTCATAAAATATTGGGGTGTTACATTCTACCCCCCTTAAAATGAATTTCGCCCTCGAAATTTGTCTGGGTTATAAATGGTTTATTACTCGAATGTTTCTTTAATAGAAACCTACATCGTAAAAAGGAATACCAAAACATGGTTTTAAAAACTAAAGTATGAAACGTAACAGTTACCCAAATTAAATAATCACTGGGTTTTCACATAGAAGAACATAGGTGAAAATATGGATATGGAAGAGAAATCTAACCGTCATGTTCTGATGGAGAGTGGTAGTGAACATTGCTATGAAAAATCCTACAATAACAAAGACATAAATTTGTGATGATCTAGGGTTCCATCTAGTTTATCGGATATAAGGGAACTAGGACAACATTTTTGGTTTACAGGATCATTTCCCTAAAGTTGAAGAATTTGAATTAGAATAAATACTTACTTTATTTTGGTACAATCTCACTGTTGTTCGTGATTTGAAAAATTTCCACTTCATCTATTAAAGAAATGAAGTTGAATTTTTTATTCATGAAGTGTTAATATATATTGTGATAGAATGATGGGTCATTCCATCTGTTTCAAACAAAAGGTTAGCAAAAGTTATCAAATATACATAAGTCCATCTATAGTGAGGTTAATCGTATACGATTCCAAGAATGAACTTATACTTCATATATCATACCGTGTAATAAAATAAAACTAGTTTCTAATAACCAGGGACTTCCTGTAGGCCAGTGGTAGACGATAAAGGCCAGTCGCACTTCGGTTGTGGGTTCGATTCCCACAGCCTTGTCAGATGCGATGGGTTGTCGCCCGTCCTGTAGGTTGTCCTTTTTCTAAACCTATATTACTATAACATCCCATCAATAATATCGAAAAAATTTCTATCCTTAAACAATAATAATTATGTCCAACATAATCCATTCCAATATTTAGGCTTATCTAAAATACTTCGGTCCAAGGTCATAGTATAAAGAAAATGATTACTTGAAATGTCACATAACAATCACGTGAATTCCATCATTTATCCCCCATATATCATAAGATATATCTTGTTTGTCAAATTACAAACATGTGAATACCATAATCATGTATTCTCTTGAAGAATGAATACGCATTGAACCTTAGTGAAAAAATGAATGCAGTTAAAAGTTAACACTTTCCAAAAACCAAAATCCTCAAAATTCTTTATACTCAAACCGTGATATCACTTAGTCCTTATATCAATCATGAGCTGATGAATACAATGAAACATCTCATTATCTTATTATCCCTTCATTATGTGCATATCATCTGCTTACCAAAAATATCTCAATTACTTTCCATGGTTACCAGTACCATAAAATTATTGAAAACCACAATAGACCAATACATAAATATTCCAATATTCCACAACATTATTTTGGAATCCCATTACCTAAACACTTAATCATTACACCACATCATTGTCATATTCAACATCGCCAATAGTGATCACATTTGAATTCCCTTTGTCCTTTGCCTTAAGTGGTTTCTTGTGTCGATCATCATTAACCCTTGGATTAGGTAATTGATTAGCATAATGCCCCATTTCATTGCACTTGAAGCATTGAAGTGTTGTTGGTGCGTTCTCTGCAGACTTTTCTTTATTCACACCATTAACAACCCTTTTTCCATTACTTCAATACACAGCTGCTCGATGACCTTCTTTTCCACACTTAAAACATTTTCTAGTCCCTTTAAGAAAATCTCCACCATGATTATTTCCACACTTTGAGCATAAGGAAACATTCATATTATTTTCACCATTATTTTGAGATTTATCCTTGAATTCCATCTTTCGTTTCTTATCAAAACCATGAGATGGATAGGTAACACCAACTTCCATTTCTACCTTAATAGAACAATGCACAATTTCTTCATAGCTACTGAAGTCTCTTATAAATAATTTCCTTAGAAGATTTTGTTTTAAGCCACTGAAGAATCGATCAACTTTGCTTTCAGGATGGATGATAAAGCCAGATGCATACCTTTCAAGCCTTGTAAAATTAGCTTCTTATATACCAACAGATTCATCATCCTTTTGCTTTAGTTCAAGAAACTCTTTCTCCATATTTTTTCGGAGAATACGAGGGAAGTACTTATTGAAAAATAAGATCTTGAACTCATCCTATTCCATGACCTCAATTTCATCTCTTGGCCTCGTATTCTTGATAAGATTCCACCATTGATCAGAATCACCTCCCAAACGATATAGTGCTAAGATGAATTTATCATGTTCAGAACTTTGAAGAACTGAAAATATCTTTTCAGTGTTACTGATCCATTGTTCAGCAACAAGTGGATCAGAAGACCCACTGAAAGAAGGTGGGCGTTGCCTCATGAAGGACACAATAGAATATTGTTCCCTTCTCTGCTCATTTGGAAGTCCAAAATTATTCATAGCTTGTGTAAGTATAGCAATAAGATTTTTCACTCCATCTCCCATAATGTTGGTTTGTTCAGGAGGACAATCATTGCATCGTCCATTACATTGATCAATACGGTTCCTTCGAGTTCCAGCCATCGTCTAAAACCCAAAAAGAATAGTGTGTGAGGCAAAAATCATGGTAGGGAAAACAACATAATAAAGGGTGAGTACCATAAATATCTAACATCTTAGGTTTAATTCTAAGATGGTTAGCGCAATTCTAGGACTATAACATATACTTAACCTTAGGGACATCCCTAGACATACCTTAGAAATATCTCTAGGGATCTCACTAAAGTTCTCGCATCCTAGTTTCCAATGGTTGACTAAACCTTTCATCTGATACCAACTGTAGAGACCCTAAGATTGACATACATGGACATTACATTACTTTATTAGAATACTTAATACATAACAAAAACACATACACAAGGACCGTAATAGTTTAGTGTCTTTGGAAACTTGGAACAAAATCTTCTAATCATGTTGAAAGATCTTTAACATCTCCCACAAAGATCTTACCCTTTTTTTCTTACCTAAAACCTTTCTTTTTATCCTGGGGAAAAGAAAACATAAAAGGGTGAGATCAAATTCTCAGTAAGGGTAAACAAAATAAATATCAAACACCTCATATTCATAAGAACCTAACAATTTGGAAATCTTACCCTGCAAAAGAGATTATAATTTCATAACATGGGACAAATCATGGTAGGGAAATGTAATCACAATAATCATAACCTAAAACATGAATATTTGTGTCATACACACATAATAATAGAGAATCATTTCTTATTAGTCAAGACTCATTTCCAAGACTATCTTAGTGGACAAAGTCCATTTCTGAACCATGTTCATTCCTCATTTCTGTCCTGTTTCACTGAACCGGTTTAACATGCCATTCCATCCATGTCTATCTAATGAGATATAAAATATTTACCCAATTCATTGGAGGGAGATAAAGTTCCCACCCATCTCATAATGATACCATTCTTATGTGTGCCACAAAATCATAAACCATACATCATAGCATAACCCATGTAATAAAAATGGGATTCTTAAACATCGTGACATCATAAAACAATTCATATAAGATAAAGGAATTCATAAAAATAATTCCATCACAACATAATCAAAGAAATGTAATAATAGGGATAGAAACAGAACCCTTTATTATCTTAGATGGAAAATAATTTTGATAAAACACTTGAACTCCATTCTTGAGGAAAATATCCTTTCTACTTCAAAAACACTTTTCCTTTCTTAACATGTCATACAATTATAAACTAAAAGAATTTGATTAAAAATAAACTTGAAAACTTGTAAAGGAAGATTCTTGGAAATAATTTTTTAAAAATCCATTCATGCCGTATAAGTTAAAAAAAACATTCTTCTCGTACTTTTGTCGGAAAAGTCAAAAAAGTACCTCGTACGAAAAACAAAAAAAGATTCCTTTCATATCTTTTACTAAAAACTCACCGAAGGGTAAAATTGTATTTAAACAATTGTAGGTGGACGAAAGTAATATTACATATTGAGGAAACATGGATGTGGATGATAAAATACACCCCAGTAAATTCCAAAGTATAAACAATCTCAGATAAAAATGAGATTGTGATGTTTCCCTTACCTTAGGTCCGATTTGCTTCGTAAGTATCTGAACCTCCTATATAATGATTTAAATAATGTCATTGAATTATTCCAGAATCATACTCATTTTTTTTATATCATATATGGTCATATTCTTAGCTTCTTATTAGTAATATTTCATTGTTACTTGTTATTCGGGTGTTTATTGCTTTTTGTTCTTATGCGTGTTTTGTCGAATAAATTATTCTTCTTCTTTTAGGTTATAGATACCTCATTTCCATAATGGTATTAGTGTAATATATATCATATTAATTCACTCAATTCATTTATGTAATATTTATGTAATGAAAATCATGTAAAACGAGTCACATCACATTGTGGAGACGGTATTCCGTACGTACGCACGAGCGATGATATCGTTCTCATGATCGTGGAATTTTATTGGAGTGTATTTATAATATTTCATAATCAATATCACTTTACAATAATCATATATATTTATTCTTTACACCATTATACCCATCCAAGTAAGGTGGTGGTGGAAAATAGATTACACCACAGCGTGAAGACGGTATTCCGTACGTACGCACACGCGGTGATTTCATTTTCCGTAGGATGGATAGATGGTGAAATAGTGTTGTTTCATACTTATAATAACGTATCAGTATATGAGTTATACAGATGTTATTACTTCATAATGAAACAAATAAATAAGAAGAAGTGGAAGAAGAAATAAAGTTGAAAGAATCGGTAACAGACATTACCTCTTCTTTGAAGTGCTTCTATGAGACCTCCTTTTAGGGCAATAAAATTGGTCTTTGAAGAAGACCAGAACCTATAGGATGTCTCTAGGGAAGTGGAGAGAAGAAATTGGTAGGGCTTGGCCGAGCTTGATGGCTCAATGTGGTGTGAGTAAGAGAGGGAGGATGTGCCCTTTTATAAGGGAGGAGAGGGGCACCTTTGGAAAAACTAAAAATATTATTTTATTATAAAGCCATATTCGGTTTTAAATAGCTCCAAATTGATTTATTTCGAATCTAAGGTGGGGATGGGTCGAAATCCTCTCATCCAATATAATTTTTACAAGTTTAGTTTACTATTTGAACCTTATCATTTAGATTTAACTTTAAGTTAGATAATTTTAATTTTACCGTGTCTTTTTGTGTTCTTACAATATAAGGTTAATAAACTTACTATAAGAAGCCAAAGGAACCCCAAGTTGTTTATTATTAATATATATAACCTTATATAAGTCATTTGGCCTAATTTTAGATTTTTATGAATAAAATAACAATTAATAATATAATATTTGTTTTAAAAACTATTTTATATCAATTTTGACACTATTTAGTAATTGATTTTTGTGAAAATCATAATAGAATGATTAGTTCAAAAAAAGTTAATTAAATGAACAATAACATGTCATATTAACCTATAAAATTAGTGGAATTCATAAAAAGTATCAAATTACATTTATTTGGGTATTTATAACATCAATTATGCCAATATTTCATTAATAAAATAATTAATGCATCATCTTTGTGTCATAAATAAATTACATTATTTAATGTATAAAGATTACAAATAAAATACCATTATGTAGAAAATATTTTTATGTTTCTTATGAATATTTATAGTCGAATTTATCTTATTTATAACCATATATTAAAAATTATTTACTTATTAAACATTGATTTTAACTATTTTAACCCTTCTTTAAATAAATTAGTAATAAATGTTCTAATCTAATCCAAGTGGGCCTAAATGGTCATACTTTATTCCTAAGGTTGTTTTTGTCCGAATTAAACTTATCCAATAGAATTAGGACATGTTTTATGGTAATAATAATATCATTTTTACCCTTAATTACCGTATTTACTTTTAACCGTGGTAAAAAAAGTAAAAAGTTACTATTCACCAAAAAATATTTTCATCTCATTGAACCACATTTTACTTACTGACATCAACCGTGTCTCTCGGATTTTTGAAATTACATTCACAAAAGTGGTAAAATTATGTTTTATGTAAATTTGCAAATTCTCCTAGGAGGTGGGAAAAAGAGTGTGAAAAGTTCAATGAAATTTTTATATATCTCAAATTATTATAAAATTAATCCAATGAATTAAGTTGAACTTATATAGGTATTATGTATCAATTTTGACCTAAAATAAATTTAAATAAAATAAATAATTATTTAAATAAATAGTTGGTTTTTAAATAGTAACCCAGTGTTTTCACTATTTATCAAAAATTGAATGTTTTCAGAAAAATACCAAAATTTCACCCTAGGCTCATTTTGATATTCCAAATCCAAAAATGAAGTCCATTTTCAAAAATAAAATTTATAAAATTTCAAAAAGTGGGTTTTACTATTCATAACAGCTAGTTTTAATAATATTTTAATATCATATCGTTGTTTAGCGAAAATTAGTATTGCGTACAACACAGGCTATCGTGGAAGGTCGTGCTTGCGTGTAATGCAAGACGATTCCGGGATGCGTGTTGTGCAAGCTCCTTTTGGTGTTGCGTACAACACAAGACATTAATGAAATTAAAAATAATATTTTTTGTAAAATCTTGGGATGTTACAATGGTGCTCCTCAACATAAGTTTCATTTTATATCCCACAATTTTGATGATTTAGTGCCCTTACCATTAGAATTTCTGACTAAAAATCCACCCCACATTCTAACAATGCACCAACTATGGTTCCCGACTCACTACTAAAAACAAGCATAAAAAACTAGTTAAACACTAGAAACATCCCACATTCTTGATTATTAACCAAAATATAATGGTATAATTTCCCATACAAGAGGGAAATAATCATGGTTAATTACAATAGAAAGACCTATCCTACTCCAAAATCAACTCATAGAACCAGATACGATGTATCCATTTCTCTTTACAAAGTGATAAATTTCATCTCATAAATTACATTGATTAGTCCTCCTATGGATAACCCTTATCAAACATTATATGATTCCACCAGTTGTATATTACCATAATAAGTGATCATGAAACCCTTAATCCCATAGGTATTCCATGAGTTTCCTAGTACCCACACTGATTACCATACATGAAACCCATTGTGATCTTCATTATTGGATCATTAGTCGACTAAAATCAAATCATTTTTTAAATGAGAACTGAAACATTCCCAATCCATAATATTTGTAAGATTATAAAAAACCTGCTCCTGATGCCCATATTCAGGCCCTACCAAAAAATGAATCTAAATTTATACATCGAATCTACTAAGGAATCCAAATGTATTCGAGTCAATTTTTCCACCAGCATCATAATTTTAGAATGGTTTTCCAATAACATGTCCCACATTCTTACCACCCTTATGACATGAGGGTCACATGCCCCTGAACTATGTCCCACTCCCTACTATAGGATTTTCCATTTTTTTCCCTTTAATTTATCAAAACTCAAACACCACGATTCACATCTTATCCACCCTCAAACATGAAAATTATACATGGCCAAACCTTTTTATTTATTATATCTAACCTGAAACATCAAACCATTAGTCTCCCTTTTCTCATAAAATCGTTATCCATGGAACCCACCAATTTCCCATTTATTCCACTTCTTGAGAGTAACCTCAATTGTTCCATATAAAAAATAAATTCATGCCACTTTTTTAAGTCATAATAATTTCATCCCATAAAACACTAGCCTATGATTTGTCTAGATTTACTATGCCACCAAACCTAATCTATTTTCATAATAGTCTTCACAATAGGGGCACTCCTCATTTCCATTAAACCTTTGATGAAAAATCCCACCGGTAAATGGTTAATTTTAGTACTTGGCCTATAAACAGATGCTCATTGATCCATTAATTAGTAGAACCAAATATAAATACCATACCCCACCTCAATCTTCTCCAAATTTAATGGGTGTAAAATCCCATACCATAGAATTTCAGGTAATGAATCATTATCCCATGGGTTTTACATCATTAAAACTATATAGTTGTGCCAACATCAATGACCATGATCCAAGGCTACCAGTTTGTTAGAATGACCAAAATATTATCCACCATATGATGATGTTCCAAAGACTTAAGATATTACCCAAACTCACACCACATTCAAAAGAACACCCAATAGTATTGTGTATATGAATATAAATGAAACTTCCCTTCGAAATCTACTTGAACACCCAAAACCAAAGTTCTCAAAGTGCTCCTATCTAAAACAACTGTGGAATCACGATTCCTTTAACACACTCTATTCCACATCCAGTGAATCGATTGAATAACTTGAAGTACCACTCAAGCGTTTTCTTTCAAGTTAAAAATAATCTTAGGCTGAACCCTCCCACAGGTTTCCCTCATTCCTCGCAGAGACTTTGAGTCACTAAATATTGAGTCATACACCAAGGTTAAATAGATTTTTAAAGTATAATAATACCTATTAGATCAAGCGGAAGAAATTAAAAACCCCAGTATGTGGATATCCATGATATGTAATATGAAAATTTTATATGAACTAAAATAAAGATAATTTTGTAAAACATATACCATATACCAAAGAGTCACTAAAACCATTGAACTTTGTCTGATGAGTTTTTTAAATAACACTATAGTGGGAAATGAAAGCTTCTCACATATATAGTGTATCCACAGGCTATGCCTGAATGACTCAATGTTTAATAGAGATCAACAAACTGACATAACATGCTAGAATATGACAATGTAAAAGAAGAAGATGAAGAAATCTATTTGGTACTAGGGAGTTTTGACCATGTGTGAGGATCTCAATCATCACTCACTACCATCATATACCGGTATATTATTTTACAAATTAAGGATAATCCTTAATTTTAGCAATATATATTCATGAATTATAATATATGAATAAATTATCTGGTTGGTATAAATTCAAAATTTTAATATATCAACTACCATATGTTTTATCTCATGAAATGGAATAATAAATTATTGTTAATATGGGAGAATAAAAATGATAACTATTTATCAATTAAGTTTCATGGATGGTATTCCATGCATGAAAATCATAATTTTCTTGTAATATTTATTTATATTATTATATGTACAACTCTTTATGAAATATCTATATTAATCTCCCAATATCACTAAATATTGATAGGCTTAGTTCCATTACACATTATATTATATTATATACAATAACTTGTGAAAGCATACCCAAAAATCCATTTTGATATCTTCCAAAAAACTTTTGGAAAGCTAGTATTAACTCCACCTTCTATCACATAATATGAAAATACTTTTGAAAACACACCCAAATCACTTTTGGATTAAGTATAAAGCACATTTAGAGTAGATCTAAACGTCAAAATCAATACACATTCAATCAACCAGAATGTGTGACCCTACATGACTGTATAACATTAAAAAAAATATGAATATTTGAATCCATATATGTATGTAAAGAGAATCCTTTAGTAAATCATTAATGCCTCTCAAACTATAAATGGATATGGCGTGATCTCCATCAAACACATGTAACTTAATACTTGTGTATACTTGTTTGCACCATATTAAAATTTGCATTCTACTATTTTTCTTTTTCCCAAGACACCAAGTGAACATGCAATGTGGAATCAATCAATCCAATATTGGAAACCCATCTATTCTAGAATCTCTGAGTGTAAACTCATCTGATCAGTGAATAAATATCATGTCCTTTATCCTAATGGATAAGCACATCACATGTACCTTATTCATATAGTTATACAATATATAGGTACAACTACACACTCTCACAGTCTATCTCAATCGAGGGCCCAGATGTCATACTCATCACACAATTGGACAAAACCCATCTTGGTTAATATCCAACCGATGACATTATCAACAACATACCCAACCACCCAAGTATTATCTATGTAAAAATGTAGAATTGTGTAATTAGGGTATTAAATCCTGAAGGTTCTCATGCAAGGTATCTAACCAACCTCAAATAGTGGGACTCAAATATGATCCATGCACCCATAGTATACCAAACATATATTTGTATGAAAATCCATGTGGTATACTTAATATACCATTAAGTGAGAAAAAGAACATTATTATTTGTTTTTTTGACTCATGATCATATTATGGATCTCTATACGAGAGTCATACCCCTAATATAATACTCCATGATGACTATTAGTTACGGATAAACTCAATATTGTACATTAAGAGGCCTATTATCGTTACTCTTCATGAAATGTATATCTATATATACATTTATGAAGCTAACATGAAAGTATAAATTTGATATTTACTATAATATGATACATTTTAATATTCTTAAAATCATTAAGAATATTTTATAAGACCAATATAAGAACTATCATATTTATATATGATAAACCTATATATTAGCCTTATGTTCATTACACTTTTTTGGTTTTGTTAACACATAAAACAATATAATTCCCCATCACATCTCTATGAGAACATCTGATAAAACCCTCCCACTAAACTCTTTAGGGATAAAAATATATGATGTAAGTCATTTTGAATAATTGTGAGATTTAGGAATGTTTTTCATAATAGTTCAACTTTTAGACATATTCAAACTTCTTAACTTAGCAACAAAAAATCTTATAATGTTAAATTATATTGTCTAATTATAACTCTTTCAAAGTTCATTATCATAAACTACGGAACCCAATTCCATAAAAGTTTTTCCTCAAAATAATGTAACTAATTATATTAATGTTTACGAATACATCCTAAATCTCTTAGGATATTAATTAAAATTTACTTTAAATATATATTGGTTCAATTATTTATTCTTTAAATTTAATCTTATTTATGTCCAAACACAAAAAAACAATCCCATTAGAAATGATATTATTTTTAAAAGATATTTCTATGTTAAAAAACCCCTTTTGCATTAGGGAATAAAATTTATTTCCTTTTAGTATGAATAATTAACTAATAAACTATTATTTCCAAATCATATTTGGTATTCTATGGGTTTTGGACTACTTTTTTATTTAAAAATAATAATTTAATAAAATATATCATAGATGGGTGGTGGTAACACATTCATATATATTTTAAAAAATACATGTATAGACATTTTATTCTAGGTAAGAAACTTTTATCCATATATTATTCTCAAAAAATGTTATAAATATTGATAAATCATAAACCATGTGTATAAAATTAATCATCATAAACCTTTTCACAACAACTATTTGTAATCAAATCCTATATAATTTCATATAAGGGAAATGATATGAAGATACACATCTTTTACTCAAATTCATTTGACCTTGTTAAAAATCCTTTACATTAAAATCGTATATATTGTAACTATTTACTTTATCTCATAAATATAAACTACAATCTCAATCAATTATTCCATTGATTTTGAACTCTTGTATATTTTCAACACTCTATAAAATATAAATTCCGTATCGCATAGCTTTCAAAATGAATAATTAATCTCTATAACTATCATACCTAATATAGATATTCTATAGTGTTTCTAAGACTCCTTCAAGTATATCTTGGAAAATCTAACCATATTTAATTATTACTATTCCTTCATGAAAACCCTAGGTTTCAATGACCTTGATTGGCTACTTGAAGAAACATTATTTATCTTTTCAGCCAACTTTTCTTCTACCAGTTTTAAATTTTACCCACTTCTACTATCCATATAGTACCAGAATCCATACATAATTTTACCAATTCATCCATTCTCAACATTTTGAGAATTTTGGGTAAATATTTCTTGAAATCATTAATATTTTCAGATGAATTATATAGATATAAGTAGGATAAATTTCCTAACTGAAAGAATTTTTTTAGTGTCCCATTAAAGAATGTTATATAATATGAAAAATAAGAACTATGTGTATCAAAAAAGCTATATATATTTTATTAAAAAAATTGGTTTCAAGTTCTTATCAAGATAAAAATGAGAAAACACACATCTTAAAAAATACTCAACTGATCCTTACGCCAACGAGCCTGTACGCTAGTGGTTCAAGGCTCCTGCTTGGCATCTAAAAGACCCATGATCAAATCTGAGCATGGGAGAATTCCCGAGTTACTGTAGCAGGGCACTGTAGTAGTACTGTAGTAGCGGCGGACTATAGTAGTGGTAGTACTGTAGCGGCGGATGGACTGTTTCAGGTACTGTAGCGGCGGCGGTACTATAGCAGCACGGGTACTATAGCAGTACTGTTCACTGAGGGATCCTTTGGGCCAAAAAATGGGCTTTCAAGCCCTGTATGCAGGCCACTTGGCCTTGGGCCTTCGGGCTATATAATGGGTCACCCTTTACCCAGTCTAAAGAGGCCTTTTCTTTAATAATAAATTGAGGCTTCGACCCCAACCTTTAAAAAATAAAACTCAACTGATCCTAAAGTATCAAAGTATCTAATATAGTTACACCATTTCTCTATCATTTGGAAATCAACAACAATATTGACCATTAATTAATTTATTTTGATTCTATTTATGTTTTCCATTATAATTACAACACTTATAAAATATACATTTGGTATCACATACAAATTGAATATTTCATAAGATGTGTATTTTTTTATTTCTGATAAAAAATGAATTCTATTACCTTTATACCTAAAGATGATGCTCCACATGGTTTCTTGCATCCCATCATGTATCTTGGACAATTTTATCTCTAAAGGATAAATTTTACAAAATGAAAACTTAGTAATTCCTTTTTCTTATTCAATTTAATAGGTAGTGTGGAATTTCTACAACCAATTTTCTTAAATTTTTGTCCAGTACTTTTACTGATATCCTTTTTTACCATCAACATGGTATTAGTACCTAGATCATCAATGCATTGAATAGAAATTATTATATTTTTTAGGAGAATAGGTAAAGGTTTGTAGAGTTTTGTCATATTTTAATTAACAAAAAATAGTCAGAACCTTTTGGATGTGACTATATAATGAAATATGTGGCCAACTCAATATTTAGAGGTGAACCAAGCCAGTCCAATTCATTTACTTATCCAATAATACATAGTACCTGAGTGGATAATGTGCTTTCTTATGGAATATTACAATTAAATAGTGATTTTGATCCTTCATACCATTTATTCCTTAATTCCTCTTGATAGAGACTTTTTAGTTTATCTCTCATATTAATGGAATTAAGAGTATCTTGTTTCGAATGAAATTTTGACTTCATTAAAACCAGTAAGATTGTGGAGTCTTCTTGTTCACCCATTTTATGTTTTTCATTATTATCTAAATCATTATTTTCAATAGATTCCCTTGTTGGTGTATGCATAATTGGTTGTTCAACCATATAAAACATTAATTCTTGTTTGAAAATAATTCTCAAATTTCTATATGAATTGTGGAAGTTACAACCATTATGTTTTTCTATTTCAAGGATGAATATTAAGTTCTATATTAATAATGATGAAATTTATCAATGATAAAAGCTTTTATCTGATGAGTATCATTCTTTATAACCAATTAATAATGACTTTGATTAAATATAGTCCCACTAAAATGTTTTTCTCTTATAAAAATCATGATATCCATCAGTGGGAAAAGATTAATACTTAACTAAGAATGAGTACACTTTATCCTTCATCACACCACTTAGGTATTTATGTATGGAATTATCATAATCATATCATATATGAATTATTGGATATCATAGTGGACACCCCTTTTTCCAATCCATTATATGAATAAACTAAACTCCATAACTTTAGTAACCATTCAAAGGGGTTCCTAGCTATGTGTAACCGAGAGAAAATGATTTTTTTTAAAAAAATATTAAAAAACAACAACCCAAGTGAATCTTACTTTGGAAGAAACTACCCAAGGATGATCAAATGTAAAAATTACTTTTTTTCTTATAAAAGATAATTTAGGGGTACCACTGTGCAAAACAATACTTGGTTGAATGATTGAGGTCTTAACAAGTTCCACTTTTGAAGGAATCTCATATTTAGTATTTGAAGGGGATTTTAGTATATTTATCTTATCATATACTATTCCTTTTATTTATTCATGTTTATAGTAATTTATTTTGGATTCTTATTCCCTAAACCTAATTAATATATTCAAACAACTTTTGATGTGTAAATATTTACAAAACCCACATGTTTGCGTTACTTACCAAAAAGTAGAAGTCAAAAAAATTCATACAAATCGTAATGTATTATATGCATAAGGCATATGAAAACTCCATGAAAGGTTTTATAATTATAAAATATTGACAATTTCTACAAGAGTAAGCCCAAAATGACATATAGAAAACACCAATCACTTTTTGAGACATGGCATAGGCCTACAGGTACGTAGACTATCTGACCCCTTCTCCCTCTACTCAGTGATACTTTACTCAAGATAGAATCCAATTCATCATGATTATTACACCTAAAATGAATAAACTTATTCAAAAACTAAATTTATGCTAATAAATTCAGTTAAATATCAAGGTTAAGGTAGATAAAAATCTAAATTCCTTATAGAGTTATTCCTAGCGTGTAATACAAGACTCTATTCTAGAAGCTGTTTAACTAATAAAATAAATCATACACACATAAAATCCATTTTTATATTTTAAAAACCCCACTTTAAGGTTAAGTGGTAACACAAAATTTTAAAATTCAAATACCGCAACACTGAGATTTAAAAATTAAAAATAATAATTTCAAAATTGTAATAAACCGAAACCTCAAATTTAAAACTTGAAATCAAAAATTGATTTTAGAACCTTCTAACCACCTTAGGTCATGATATTTTGAATGATGATACACCTTGATCTATGTTCCTAAAAACTTAATCTCTGTAATCATTTCAACTTCACTAGTGAGAACACACGAATGATCCCCCAGAAGAAACCCACCATCCTTCACATAGAACCCCAAGACAAGAATATTTCCCTTACCCCATCATGAGAACACAAATACTAGGATAATAATAGAACAACTCTAACACCTATGGAATAATTTATAACCACAACCCATTGATGAATCAATGTAGGAAAAAGATCTCTAATCCTGGTAAAAGAAGTCGCACCACCATCACCTTCAACACATCACTCAAAAAATAAAAAGATCTACTATATCCTATATTGGATCTAGGAAATCTAGGACCAATATGAAAAATTATGAAACCACAAACAACACCTTGATTCAAAATAAATATTATTGAAAACCGTCACTGAAAGAACCTACAGAAAGAAACATTCCTCCGCATGTGTACCTTAGGGAACACCCCACATAATGCACAATCACATCCCAAAGCCTCCATGGAAAAAATCACACCCCACCGAATTAGGATGTAATAATGGACCAGGATTTCAGAGCAGAATAAGAGAAGAAATGACCTCTACAATGAGCCATGATTGAGGAAGCACCATCAACCCCTCCAGAAAACATCATTGTGAAACCTTTATTAGTAAAGTAGAGATGAAAAATCCATCAAAAAAACTACATATTATGATCGGGGAAGTCACATTCCTCAATATTATGAAACAATAGAAATATACCATCACCAAACCATCCAATTATACCAGAAACCGAAGTGGATGAAAACACCAGTCAAGAGAAGCCCACAACACTAACTCAAAACCATCAACACAATCCCAAAACCACCTTAATCTCCCCAATATTGAACTGAGATGTGTTTGATAATAAGAGGATGGGTACCAAGAGAATAGGAAGGAAAAAAATCAAATGAGGATGCCACCTAACCTCACACCAACAAAATCCAAAACCACTAGAGTTCCTTTTCAAAAAACTAAGATAGCATTTAACACAATAGTTCAGTTCCAAAGAGAATAGGTGGGAGTGAATGAAATCCAAAAAGTGACATCAAAAATTCTATCAGATTTGAAATAGAAGAAAAAAATGCATAAGCAACAGATCATTATAATTACTAATGAAAATAAAGAATAAGTTGAAAAGAAGAAATTCCAATATCACCATGAGAGTTGGAAACATAGAGGGGGATAGAGAGCATCATATATGGAGAGGATAAAGAAGGTGAAAAAGTATAAAACCTTATTGGAAAAAGGATAGAGTCCTATCCTAGAGACTAATTCAAGAACACATTGAAAATCCTCAAAATAATGTGAAGAGTCAGGGGTGGAGGAACCTAAGACTATACCCAAATATCAAGAAAGGGGAAGAAACAATGTTAAAAAATAGGAGATAAGAGAGAATCAGAGGCTAGAAGTGGTACCTCCATCATTAGGGGGAAGAAACCCTTGATGGAGGAGAAGTGTGATCAAGGGAGCAAGCCAAGATAGAATAGAAAAACTTCCCAACGATAAAAAAATTAAACCATACACAATATTCACATTTATTAAACAATTTACTAAAAATGAATATAATAGATAATAACCATTAAATAAATGAAATATTGAAATATTTAAACATGAGATAAATATTTTAGAATAATTCATGAATGCAATAAAATTATAAAACCCATTATTGTTTATAGTTTTAACATTATGGATATTACATAATTTTGAATATAAAAATTTAATATTCAATTCAATATGAAATCTCTCATATTAATCATTATATGTAATTTCACTTTTAAATATATGATATTTTATTAATTATAAACCATTAATATCTCAAATTCTATCAATATTATAATTTAAGACATTTACGATGGAGAATTTTTGATAGACGAAGGCCCAATCAAAAATAGCTATTGTGCATAGACTATTTCTGACAGATGTAGGATTCTATCATAAAAAATCCTTATATTAAATCGAATATTATATCCATCACAAATAGTTCTGGTGGGGATTACTTCCAACCTGTGGGAAAAAATATATGCGATGACCATTTATGGCGGACTAAGAAGTCCATCACAAATGTCCATTTGAGTCAAGATTTTTTGTGATGGAATTAACCCCCGTCACAAATAATGTTGACTGACAATTTTTTTTCCAACAGAATTAATTTTTCACAATTAATCCATTGTAAAAAGTTTGTCAATTTAATATCCCGCACCCCTCTTTCTTCTTCCTCTCCTTTATTACCCCTCTCTAGAAACACTGTGACAAAACTCCACCAGCCACCCTACTCTCTGAATCCCCAAAATGAAAATTTCTTCTAATTTCTGGTTAATTTCTCCTCAGATCAGCAAGGTATGGACTCTCCTTCTATCCTCTATGATTTTTGTGCGTGTTTTGGTAAGATATTGTAAATACTGGGTTGAAAAAATCTTGGTTTAGAAATTTACGATATTTTGTTAATTTATTTGACATGTAGGGTTAATCTAAATTCCTTATTCCTTATTTGAGTGTCCTGGTTCCACATGAGTTATTTTAATTTGATTTAATATATTTTTCACATTGTTTGATCTTTAAATTTAATATATTTTTTGGTGTTTAGGGTTGCTGAAACATTAATATTTAATATTATTATATGAAATATGATGATTTTGGAAATATGGTGGAAGTTTCTAATTGTTTGTAAATATGATGGTTTTTTGAAAACTAGGTTTATTTTAATTTTTTATTGTTTTTAGGTTTGATGGAATTTTTTTATAATTTTACCTATAATTTGTTACTTATTATTTTTTTAGGTTTTGGTATTCAATTTTTCGGGTCTCAGTTCCAGATTTGTTTGCACATGCATGCATGTATGTATTTCTAAATATTTGTTATGTTAATTTGTTTGTTAAAAAGTCTAATTATAAATTCTATGTTAATAGACTTGATTATGAAATTATTCAATATATATATATAACATATGAAATATATATAAATTATTGGAATAATGCTGAGAAAAGATAATTTAATGATTTTTTAATAAAACATTATTTATAATATTGTTTTAAAAAAACGTTAAAAAATTGTTTTAATGAAAAAATAAAAATATAAAATATTTAATATTTATTAAAAACTCAATTAATAATAATTAAGATAAATTTGTGTAATAGTTTGTAAGAAATATAACAAATACAAAAATTATTAAAAATTATAATAATTAAAATGTAATATTAATTTAAATAATTATTTAAAATCATTAAATAATTTATAATATGTAATATTTAATGAGTATTTATTGGTGATAAATTGTAAATATTAGCTATGATTATAAACTAATAATAATTTTTAAAAATATTATAATAAAATATAAAAACTATTATAAATTCATAATAATTCATATAAATATTGTATTAATTAAAATAATTAGTATTAATATTTCATTTAAATTTTTTAAAAACACATGATTCGTTCAACTATTATAATGAATCTTGGGTAAAAATTATTAATTAAAAATTTTGAATTTAAAATAATTATGATTTTAAAATAATTAATTATTCAAAAATATGAACTCAAATTTATTTATAAATTATTTTTATAAATTATTAATTTAAATAACGAAATTTCATTACATTCAAAATTAAATATATGTAAAATTATTTATAATATATATATGTTTATATAGTTTATATATTTTAATATATGTTTAAAAATGAGTTAGAATATATTTAATGTGTTTATAATATTTAAAAATTATGATATATATATATAGTAGATATAAAAATTTTAATAATAATTTTAAAAAATAAATAATCATCATTAAATAATTTATAACGATTTAAATAACATATAAAATTGTAATAATAATAATCATTAAATAAAAAAATTAATAATGAAATTGTAATAATTATTTAATAACTTGTGATATATATATAATCACTACATAATTTATAGTAATTTAAATAGTTAATAATAATCGTTACAAAATATTAATTACATAATTTATAATAATAATCATTACATAACTAATTTATAATCATTACATAATTTATAATTAATTTTGACACATATAGTAATTATTAATTAATTAATATTCAATTTTGTAGAAATGTTTAATTAATTTAAATAATCTGTATTAATAATTTTTATAAATATTATAATATATATATATATAAATAATATATATAAATAATATTAATAAAATATTAAAATATATACCCTCCTGTGTAATGTAACTAAACACCCGACGCTCCCAAAAGTTATGTCGCACCTAGGGTTAACTCCACATCCCAATCCTAACAGTCGTATCGTATTTTTCATACAATAAATAGTTCTTGAGATACATTATATTATAATAATAAATTATAATGAAAATATTAAATGAATTACTCTCACATGCAATTTAACTAAACACCAGAAACTCATAGATATTATATCACCCCTAGGGTAAACCCTATATCCCAGACCGAATGGTGGTATCCAATTTATCATATGAAACATGGTTCAATAGATGTTAAATTATTTTAAAACATAACACGTGTCTTATATAATATATTTTATTTTTTATTCTATTTGTGTTGAGCCTCTATGGCCCACATAATCCAGTGCCAATCCATTACCCCAGTCTGATTATATTCCATAGAATATTTAAAGCTATTAAAATATAATAATAAGTAGAAACTTGTGAAATTGATGAGTAATTATTCTTCTTATTTCTATTGAATTTTAGATAACTATGTACACATGAAGTAGGCACCCTTTTCTATTACATGATTGTGATTGGACAAATCATCGAAAAAATGCAAATAGATATGGTATAAATCCTACCAATATTGAAGGTTTTGAATCCTTATATCATTTCCATAATCAAATTCTGATTTATTTTCTAAAGGAACAATTAATTTTCCTTGTTTGAAATGTGATAATAGGAGATTTGAAATGTTTTACATTGTTGGACTTCATTTTGTGCATTTTGGTTTCCAAGAAGATTATATTTATTGGTATCAACATGGTGAAAAGAATTCAGTTGAAAATAATTTTTTTTGGTTTTGGATGTAGTATTTCAAAATTTAGTACTTGAGGTCACTGATCAATCCATTCCTAAAACAACATATTAGAATGATTTTCCAAATCTAGATTCATAAATTTCTCAGTTTTACAATTTTTTGAAATCTAATGAGGATGCCTTATATCTAGGGGCTATATGGGAAAACATGAAGATGCTATAAACTCTATGGAAATTAAATATTATTTTGGAATGTCAAATAGTTTTTTCTATCAGATTTTATCTTTAGTTAAAATATTGTATCCTGACATAAATACATTACATGCAAGTTTCTATGAATGTAATAGGTTGGTTCATAATATGGGTCTTAGTTATCAGAAAATCCATGCATGTTTAAATGAATGCATCTGGTATTATAGTGATTTGGAATCCTTTGTTTATTGTCCAACATTTGAAGAATCGAGGTATAAAGAGTGACAATAGGGAAAATCCATAGTTCTTGTGGAATAATTGTGGTATTTTCCAATTAAACCTCATTTATAATGTTTATTCATGTCATGTAATACAATTGTATTGATGACTTGAAATAAATCAAATATTTCCTTTAGTAAATGATTAATTATCCATGATATGGTGATTCATGGAAACACTTTGATATGAGACATCCATATTTTGTTTAAGAACATCCTAACATCTGACTGTGTCCTTCTAATAAGGGTTTTTGTCCATTTGGTTCTTACGAGAATCAATATTCTTGTTGGCATTTTTTAAATAATCCTTACAACATTCCTCCTTGGATGTTGATGAAGGAAATATATATATATTTTATGCTATTAATTATAGGATTTCCAAATAATAATTTTGATTTTTATTTGAAGCCAATAATTGATGAGTTAATATCATTATGGAATAATGGTGTGACTATATTTTATATATCTATAAATCAAAATTTTAAAGAGAAGGTTTCATTATTATGGATAATTATTGACTTTATGGCGTATGGTTTGTTATTTATATGAAGTATAAATGGGATAAAATCATGTCCATAATACATGGATGGGAACAAATAGATTGTGCTTTGTAATAGGGGAAAGGTTATTTATTTTGACTATCATGGGATATTTATTCATATAGATAATCCTTTTCAAAGGAACAAAAATAGTTTTAAAAATGGTTGAATTGTAACAGATGAACCTCTAGCAGTTCTCTCAGGCAATTCTGTAAAATTTATTATCTATGCATTACCTCCCATTGATTTTTGACCAACCATAAACAACAAAAAGTTAATGTTTTTGGGATAGATCATAATTGGATACAATGGAGTATTTTTTGGGATCTTCCATATTGGTTTTATTTTTTGGTTTGTCAAATGTTATATGGAATGAATATTGAGAATAATTTTCTTGATAACATATTTTATAACATGTTGGACACACCTTATAAGAAAAAATAAAATATAAAGGCATGGCTTGATCTTACCCAGATTTATAGATATCATGAACATAAATTATTTGATGTTGAAAGATCACACAAATTAATGAATCCAAAAGTATCTAACTCACTTACTAAAGAAAACTATTTATTATCCTATCAATGTGTTATATATTTGAGGTGACCATATGGTTATGCTTATTATTTGACTCATTGCGTTAGAAATGGGCATATATCCGGGTTAAAAATCATGACTGTCATTTCATAATTGAAATATTACTTCATGCTGGTATTAGAGGGTTGTTGAATTCATAAATACAGGGAATGTTGACCTAAATATCATATTTTTCTAAGATTTTTTTGTGGAAACAATGTATTGTGATGAATTGAGTTTGTTGGAAAAATGAGTCATTTTAATTTCATGTAAATCAAAGAAAATATTCCCATCTAGGATTCTTTGATTCTATGGAACATTTAATATTCATATTTCCATACGAAGGTAAATTTCGGGGGATAGTATAATTCTATTGGATGTATCCAATTAATAAATGTATGCATATATTAAAGAAGAATTTAATTAACAAATAAAAAATTGAAGGTTCAATTGCAGAAGCGTACTTGCAGGGAGAAATTTCAAATTTAAGCCCTTATTATATTCAGTTGGAATACCCTTCAAATAATAATCGCATGGGATGTAAGAAAGAAAATGGTAATGATGTCACAAACCATTATTTTTCAGTTTTTAATCAACTCGAGCTTAGTTTTTGTGGTTATCATGAATGACGACTTATAGATAAAGAATTTCACAAAGCTCGTATATATGTTCTACTGAATTGTAAATAAATGACATGATTTGTTCAGTAATTAATTCATTTTAATTATTTTTTAAATATTTATGAAATATAATTTTATTTAAATTAACTTTTTAGAGAATATATGATGAGCATATCAAAAAATATTTTATAAAAATTAAATTTATAACTTTTGAAGAACATCATTAAAAAATTTTTATATATTTGTTTCAATGTCTAGTATGTTTCAATTCTTTTGATGGAATAATAAATCTATTTTGTAATGATATATATTATTAATAATTTTTATTGTTTATAGGTGATAGATAATGAAAATAAAATTGATAGTCAACTATGTGTGCTCAAAAACCCTCCAACATAATTGGTAAAATTGTATAATGGGTATGTAATTAATGGATTTTGATTCCATAGACACATATATGGTGACATAAATAAATCAATGAATATTGGTGTTTCTTTGAAAGGATACCATAATAATGAAATTGAATCTGACTTTTAAGGATTTCTATGGGAAATATTTGAGTAATGTTATCTAGGACCAAATTATGTAACAATGTTTAAATTTCATTGGTTTGATACTGATCGAGGGTTGCATGTTCATCCAAGACATAGAGTCAATGGAATTAAATATAACAATCTTATTACATCAAATGAACCATTTATTGTGGAACATAAAGAACAAAATATTTATTATGAAAATCACTATAATGTTTTGAGAGATTTGAAGGAATGGTAGAGTGTGATAAAAATGAAATCATGTTAGGATCATTTTATTGATAATGAAAATGGTTCTGTGGAAGTGCAACATGTTAAATTCTTTAAAGAAACACCACAAAATATATCTCTTAACCGACGAGATATAAATATCAATGATGAAATCTATCTTTTAAGGACATATGATATAGATAATGTTGATGAAATAATAAGTGATGATGAAACTAAAAAGTCATATGGAAGTTGACATTGCTAAAGATGGGGATGAAGAACTTGATCTCAATAAAAATGATGAAGAAGATGAAGATAAATATATTATATTCAGTCCATTAGTTATAGGAAATTAATATATTCAGATATATATTAGTTTTTTATATTTTATATTTGTATTAACAATTGGTTACATGTAAGATTATTATATTTTTGTATATATTAATTTTTTATATTTGTTATATGTATTAATAATTTATCATAGCTAAGAATATTTATTTTAGATGGCCGAAGATAATCCAAAAAATGTAATTCATTCTCTCATGGATGCAGGACATCCTACTAATGAGATTGATTCAGCTGGGCATCAAGCTGGTGCACCTATTAAGAGGGGTCATGGTCTTTCTTGATTGATTATTCCAAATCCTATTCTAGAGAGATAACCATCTATTGATTTTGATCATTTTTATGGAATAATGTTTAGATCTTTAAATTATTTATTTTATATTGACTTTGTATTTTAATTTTGATATTAATTTCAGGATGATTTTCTTTTATTTTCATAGTTTTTCACATTTAAGTATTGGGTCAGTTGGTGTGATTCAAGGAAATTGTTCTCCAAGCCGTTGGGTTTATCTGACCTGGTTCCCATCACCATGTATTGCTAGATGTTCGACCACTGGATTGTATGTTATTAATTAATATATAATTTTTAAATTTTAGATAATTACTAACATATATTTTTTAATTATCTTTTAAAATTTGTTTGCTTAGTTTCTTGATAACTAAGGTGGTCCTATCCAAGAGGCATGAGATATTTTTATATGTGAGGAATTTTTTCAGTTTCTACACATCCTCATAAAGCGAGCTACGAATAATACTTATTATACTATTTTCGATCAACCTTGCATCTCATATATACCATACTATATCTCATCTCAGGTATAGGATGGATTATTCTCCTTCTATCTAGAAGAGACTATTAGGAGGGGGTCATCATTTGGACGTTAGGGTTGGGAGGGACAAAGAGTCACACATAGGAATGAGAGTTATGTATTTGGCATACATAGATGACATATGGTAAGTGATATTATTTATTAATGTATAAAAATTTAACTATAACATGTTCATTATATTATACAGGATGCTACTGACCCATCTATTACAGCGTTTGAATTTTATAAGAAGATGTATACTAATCTCTGTAGATGAGAAGTTGTAGGAGACCGACAATGACATAATGTGGACAATGATATTTTGTATAATCTCATGGATATTAATTATATTATTATTCAAAATTGTCATTATATTTAAAAGAAACATATTAGGCGGTAACTTCTCATTCACATGAGATTCAAGGTGAGAGCGAACCAGATTCCACTGGTGAATTGGGGTTTGATGAGGGGGCCTAGAAACAAGAAACTTTGAATGTTGTTGAGAAAGGCCGAGTGATCAGTATTGGTTCTCGACTAACACCAACATGTTTTTATGGAACTTCTGTGATGGAATAAATGATTACGAACAGAGATCTTGGAGTGTCATTATCGATGTCACCATTCACTACACAGTATGAGGAGAAGCAAAGTGGATAAGATGAGATGAAAAAGAAAATATATAAAGAGAGGGAGGAGGATCATGAGAAGTAGAATTTGACAGATAATCGGATATTGTAGTATATGCGGTGATTGTATGTGGCATTAATATGGAGTTTCCCCTGTCCTTCGAGTGATCATCACCATGGTCCTTCATGTAGTCCTCCACCAACTAACAATATTTGATTATTCCAAACGTTTTATGACATTTTTGTAATTTGGTATAACAATATCATATTTTAAATTTGGTATTAATTTTATCAATGTTTTTTTTTATTTTTTTCAATTTTTATTTATTTTTTAATGTTTTCTAAACCTTTTTTAATTAATTAATTAACATTAAATATTTTAACTTTTTAAATAATTTTAAATAATTTAGCTTTAACTATGGGAAAAATGGGTATTTGCGACGGGTTATTTGCGACGGGGATAAATCCCGTCGCAAATAGTCCCGTTAGAAACAAATTTGCGACAGGGGAATTTGCCCGTCGCAAATAAGTAGTTATTTGCGACGGGTTAGATTTGCCCATCGCAAAAGGACTGGCGCGCTTTGTGCGCCAAATCGCGGGAAAGTTATTTGCGACGGGCGGTAACTGCCCGTCGCAAATAACCGGCGGCGGTAAAAGCTATTTGCGACGTGAATATACCCCCGTCGCAAATAGTATGTTGGCAGGTTATGATTTGCGACGGGGCCTGTCGCAAATAACTATTTAACCGTTGACCGTAATAAATGAGGGCTAAGGTATTTGCGACGGGTACCGTCGCAAATAATACTTTTTTGCGACGGGATACCCGTCGCAAATAGACCCGTCGCAAATGATCTAACCTATAAATATCCCCCCATCCGTTTTTTTTCATTCATTCTCAAACTCGATATTCTCCTTCTCTCAAAACACCATTTTTAGTGTTCAGTGTTTTTTCAGTTTAATTTTTTTTTTCCATAGTTGATATTGAAGTTTTCAACAACGATCACAGATCAACCTCAGATCAATTTTAAAGGTATTTATGTTCATTTTAATTTAATATTTATTTTAAATTTTTTATTAGTTTCAATTATTCTTAATTAGTTGTAATTTAATTATGTTTACATTGTTTTGTTACTTAATAAATTTAAATTATTAGTATTCATTGTTTATAGTTAATGGCACTTAGGAATAATTAGTAATAATTTCCAATAATTAAGAATAAATGCTAATAATTAGTAATAAATACCAATAATTAGGAATAATTAGTAATAATTACAAACAATTACCAATAATTATTAATAATTACCAATAATTACCAATAATTAGTAATAATTAGTAATAATTACTAATAATTCGTAATAATTACCAATAATTAGTAATAATTTCCAATAATTTCCAATAATTAGTAATAATTTCCAATAATTACCAATAATTGGTAATAATTAGTAATAATTACTAATAATTAGTAATAATTATTAATAATTAGTAATAATTACTAATAATTACTAATAATTACCAATAATTAGTAATAATTACCAATAATTAGTAATAATTACCAATAATTACCAATATTTAATACTAAATAGTAATAATTAGTAATAAATACCAATAATTAGGAATAATTAGTAATAATTACTAATAATTACCAATAATTAGGAATAATTAGTAATAATTATCAATAATTACCAATAATTAGTAATAATTAATAATAATTACCAATAATTAGCAATAATTAGTAATAATTAGCAATAATTAGTAATAATTAACGAAAATCATCAATAATTAGTAATAATTACCAATAATTATCCATAATTAGTAATAATTACCAATAATTATCCATAATTAGTAATAATTACCAATAATTATCCATAATTAGTAATAATTACCAATAATTACCAATAATTACCAAGAATTACCAATAATTAGTAATAATTTACTAATTACCAATAATTATCCATAACTAGTAATAATTACCGATAATTAAGAATAATTCGTCATAATTTACTAATTACCAATAATTATCCATAATTAGTATTAATTACCAATAATTAGTAATAATTAGTAATAATTAGTAATAATTACCAATAATTAGTAATAATTAGAAATAATTAACAATAATTACCATTAGTTAGAAATAATTACCAATAATTATCCATAATTAGTAATAATTACCGATAATTATCCATAATTAGTAATAATTACCAATAATTACCAATAATTACCAATAATTACCAATAATTAGTAATAATTGGTAATAATTAGTAATAATTACCAATAATTACCACTAATTAGTAATAATTTATAATAATTACCAATAATTAGTAATAATTAATAATAATTACCAATAATTAGTAATAATTAGTAATAATTACCAATAATTAGTAATAATTAGTAATAATTAGTAATAATTACCAATAATTAGTAATAATTACCGATAATTAGTAATAATTATCAATAATTAATTATAATTAATAATAATTACCAATAATTACCAATAAATACCAATAATTACCATTAGTTAGAAATAATTACCAACAATTATCAATAATTAGTAATAATTATCGATAATTATCCATAATTAGTAATAATTACCAATAATTACCAATAATTACCAATAATTAGTAATAATTGGTAATAATTAGTAATAATTACAAATAATTACCAATAATTACCACTAATTAGTAATAATTAAAAATAATTACCAATAATTAGTCATAATTAATAATAATTACCAATAATTAGTAATAATTAGTAATAATTACCAATAATTAGTAATAATTAGTAATAATTAGTAATAATTAGCAATAATTAGTAATAATTACCAATAATTAGTAATAATTACCAATAATTAGTAATAATTACCAATAATTAGTAATAATTAGTAATAATTAGTAATAATTAGCAATAATTAGTAATAATTACCAATAATTAGTAATAATTACCAATAATTAGTAATTATTACCAATAATTATGAATAATTACCAATAATTAGGAATAATTACCAATAATTAGGAATAATTACCAATAATTAAGAATAATTACCAATAATTAGGAATAATTACCAATAATTAGAGTTTTTTTTTATGTTATAAAGTTTGTTTAATCAAAATATGAATTTTTTTCTATTCGAAGTTTCTGTCTCATTAAAAAATATTAATAATATTATATTTTGAAATAACAATATTAATATGAATAATAATATTATTTATATTTTATAATATTAAATTTTATAAATATATTAAAATTTTATAATATTCTAATTTAACTATATTTTTTTGTAATATTTTAATTATATTAATATTTGAATGTAAAATAATTCTATTATTTTTATATTAATTAAAATAACTTATTAAATTTTTTTTATTTATGAATTATAACTCTAATATTATTATATTAATTAAATCATTTATTAATAATCTATTATTTTTTATTTTTGAATTATAATTCTATTATTATTATATTAATTAAAATAATTTATTAATAATTTATTATTTTTATTTGTGAATTATAATTCTATTATTATATTAATTAAAATAATTTATTAATAATTTTTTATTTTTTATTTTTGAATTATAATTGGATTATTATTATATTAATTAAAATAATTTATTAATAATTTATTTTTTTATTTTTTTATACTATTTGCGACGGGATACTATGCCCATCACAAATAATATTATTATTATATTCATTAAAATAATTTAATAACAGTTTTTAATTTTTTTTAAAAAATAGTAATTGCGACGGGCCCCGTTGCAAGTATTATTTTCGATGGGCCCGTCGCAAATACCTGTTGCGACGGGCCCGTCGCAATTACTATTTTAAAAGTTTTTACTAATATATAGAGTAATATTTGCAATGGGGAGGATCCCCGTCGCAAATAATATCTTTAGCAACGGGCCCGTCGCAAATAATTGTTGTTGCGACGGCGTTTTCCGCAACATGCAATTTGCGATGGGCCCCCGTCGCAAAAGGCAATTTGCGACGGGATCCCGTCGCAACTGACCCGTCGCAAATACCTTTTTTCTAGTAGTTTTTTATTAACATTAATTAATTTAAATTTTTTCTAAATATATATTAATTTTTAATTATTTTAAAATATATTCGATTTTTATTAATTTATTCATAAAATTTTCAATTAATTTTAATATTTTAATGTATTTTATTTGTTTTTATGAACATTATTTTTTTAAAAAAATTAATTAATTTTAATTTTTAATATTAATTTTTTTAAAATATATAAATTTTTTAAAAAATTTAAATGATTTTCATTTATTTTAAATTTCGTAATTGATTTTTAATTATTATTAATTTTAATATTTTTTTTAGAAAACTATTATTTCTAACTGATGGATAGTCCGCTGCAAAAAAACAATTTGGAGGGGTCGTCATAATTGGATATTTAAAAATATTATGGCACTTATTTGTGATAGATGGATCATCCATAACAAATAATAACTATTTGAGACAAATCATCACAAATAACCACAATTGTGATGCCGATTTTTATGATGGAGTATTAAAAATGAACTCCCGTCGTAAATGAATTTTTGTGAGGAGATTCCATCACTAATACTCCATTGCAAATAATCAAAAATCTAGTTGTGTATTAGGAACAAATTTTACATCATCTAAATATACTATACATAATCATAATTGAAATACTGATCATATTAATCAAAAAATAGTTTTTTGATGTGGTTTAAACAATATCCAAATAAGGCCCTTTTAAATTTTGAATAATTAAAAACACTTAATTATTTATAATTCAAAATTTAAATATATACATTTTATGTATTTTTTATTTCATAATTTATAAGACTTTATAAATAATTAATTATGATTATTGAAAATAAAAACTTTTATTTCTATATCATATGTTATATCATATAACCTAATAAATTGTATTTTAAATATTAAAATTGAATATTTGGGAAATTAAATATATTGTAAACATTATTTTAATTTAATTACAAAATATTTATAATTAATTAATTTATAAAAATTTAGAAATCATAATATCCCAAAATACATTTTAAAATGAGTTGTTAAAATTTTACAAACCATTAAAATCATTTTAACTATTAAAAACATTTTTTAACAATTTGAAAACAATTTTGAGAGTGCTAATGAATGGGGGTAATCTTGCATACAGGTTAATCTTTCTACCCTTATACAGGCTGTTTGGAATGCATTTCATAAATATAATTCACTACTTACCTTTACACAACTTAAATATAACCTGTTGTGTATGGGTACCATTGCGTAAGGGTACTACCTTCATGTAAATGGCTCACGTATGGGTATAACCATTACGTAGAAGACTCCGTATAAGGGTAAATTAGGTCTTACCTTTATGAGGCTTTAGAAAAAACCTAATTACACTTATTTACTCCTTCTAGAACCATATAATAAGGTAATGACATCATCTTAGCCTTATTAAACCTTAAGAAAGCCTCTAATATGTTTATGCAGCCTCTCAGGTAAGGGTAAATGATTGACTACCTTTATGTTACCCCTTTAAAAATCTCATAACCTTTACCCATAAACAATTTACTAGTACATGAGATCTTTGTTTACCTTTAACCATTTCGGTTCCATAATGGTAAGACCCTGTTTATATTTACACAACCCATCAATGGAAGTGTATGTGTTGGGTTACCATGACATAGTCCAGTACGTAAGGGTAAACCATTTTTTTTCTAATTTTTTTTTAAAAAACCTGGTAAGTGGGTCTTTTTTATTGGTTTATTCTTTATTTCAATTCATGATTTCAGAAATATTAATCACTAAATCCATTGACACCACTGAAGGGTTCTCTTAGAGTTGAATAACACTTAATATACTAAGAGGAAGAGATAAGAATCCCTTGTCTGAGGACCTCCATGCAAGTTAATATGAAACTAGTATATGAAATGAAATGAAGAGCATGATGTAAAATGTTTACCTTATACTGAAGAGATACAAAAACCATTGATATTTGTCTGATGATTTTGATAAAGATGACTAAAGTGGAAAATAAAATATTTCCACCTCCATAGTATATCCACATACCACACCAGAATCACATGATGTTTGAGTGGGTTCCAAAAATATCCATGATGTTCTAGAGTCTGGAACATAAAAGGAGGAATATGAAGAATGATATTGGGTATCAGGGAGTTTCTATCATGCATTATAACCTCAATCCACACTCATTGCTATCATATGGTAGTATATTATATAGGAAATCAAGTTCAATATTTAATTTTGGATGATTTTAATCATTTTTATTATATATATATATATCATTTGGTAGTATGCATTATGAATAAATTATTTAACTGATACACATTCATCATATGAATATATCACCTCCTATAAATTTCATCTCACAAAATTGATCAATAAATGAGAGCTAATATGAAAGAACAATGAATGATTAAAATTTATCATTTAAGTTCTATGGATGATATAACCTGCATGAAAGTCATAATTTTTATGATATATATATACATACCATTATTTAGGGAATATCTCCATCAATGGTATCCATGTCGTCCCACTTATCCCCTGAGGACCGCTCTTTCTCTCATTTCTCATCCTCTGATTTGCTACCCTACTTTCCATGGATGGTGCTTTTCCCGATGCTTATGAAGCTTTTTGAAGGTCGACCGCAACACCCTATTTCACTACAGATGTTCAACTAAGCTTCATATCTACATTTATTGACTCTGGATTCATGGTTCCTGAAGTGGCGCCCCCCGGTGGACACCTTTGACAGGATTGTTTCTAAACATTGGAATCCGCAGGATCATGAAATGGTGGGTTTTGTTGACGGATCTCACATCATGATTCACTTCATGTCTCAGGAGGATCTGATTCTTTCCTTGTCTGTGGAACCTCAAAGATGTAATAGCGCCTTCTTCTCCCTCTTTTGGTGGAGTTTGGTCTTTTACCGGAAGCATAACACCCTGATGATTGCGACTTGGGTAAGATTTCCCGAACTTACCCTCCCCTTTAAAAACATCTCAATTATTTAAATGCTAGGGAATCTAGTGGGGAGGTTCCTCTATGTGGATAGTATGACTCGGTCCCTCTATCATCATGTTTCCCAATGGC
The DNA here is from genome assembly GCA_963277665.1 of Viscum album. NCBI lineage: Eukaryota > Viridiplantae > Streptophyta > Magnoliopsida > Santalales > Viscaceae > Viscum > Viscum album. The sequence continues at coordinate 2,037,525,237 of OY728160.1, read as the reverse complement.
CTTCTTGGAGGTTGATGCTTCAAAAGTTACGCTGGATGCTCTCTCGATTGCTATGGAGGAGGAACTCTGTTGGAAGCAGTTAGTAATTATTGAATCGTGGCCTATCTTCAGTTCTATCTATTGAACCTTTGGGTATAATGCTCAGTCTAGCAGCTATGCTGACTATGGTAGGAGTGGTCTAGATCTGGTTCATTTGAGTTCTGGTGAGGGAATTGAATTTTGGTGGAAGCGTAGGAGGTTAAGGTGGTGACCAGGCCTTTTCCCATCCAACAAACAGTTGCTCCAGTCTTTTATCATCTCAAGACAAATATGATAATTGGGAGTGATTTGGTGGTAGTAATGATTGACTCAGGTGGTTTCAGTTTTAGTTTCGCTGGAAATTTTTGTGAATCAGGATCTGCAGTCACTGAAGCCATGCACACGATTGGAGGGAGAAATCAGTCTTGTATTGATGAGGTTTTTGGATGTGGTGAATTATCAGGGAGAGGGATGGAGAAGGGGAAGATTTCATAGCATTAATATTGTCATTGTCATGAACATTAGGAGGCCCCCATGGAGTTTTCCCTGTTCAGAGAGGTAATGGACTAGAGGATGGGCTGTGGGGGAGCTAGTTGTAGCCTACTGCTGGATGTGAATGTTGTTTCTATGTCCAACATGTTTCCGGACTTCTCCTCGACTGATATGGTTGGTGATGCTGCTATGGAGGAAGGTGATCCTAAGTAGGGAGATGTATCTAAGATGGAAATGAGAGCTAGGGATGGGCATGAGCTGATTTTCGTTGGGTAGGAGATGACCTTGGTAGAGGATCAGACCTGTGATCCTGGGGAGCGACGCCCCAGTTGGCGCACAGACCCCTTGATGCTGTCCACTAGGAGTGGTGATGTGGAGAGGGCTAACATGGGGGCTATTCCAGGTTCTCTTGATGATGAGGCAAGCACTATTTGTGTGAAGGGATTGGCTGGACTACCCCCTAGGAACCCAATTCCAGCTCTTCATAGGTGGAGGATCTGACTGGGATCCCTCTACCAGAACCCAAAACTAATGAAGGTGGGTTTTCCCCGGACCTGCAAAAGGTCATGGTTTTTTATGGTGTTCCATCTTCTGAAGACCACTGTGTGCTTCTCCATGACATGATGATGGTTTAAGGGGAAAGGTCCCCCCTTGAATATGTGGCCAGAAGACATGGGGAGAGGCTTTCTGAGGATGACCGCAACATAAATGCTGCTATGGAGAAGTCCAAGGAACAATAGAAAAAGCTTTAAAAAAGGTGTGGCAGATCTCCTAGGACAAGAAGCAGGGATGGTAAAAAAGAGGCCTCAGGTGTGGCTAGTGATGGATTCCTACATGAGAATGGGTTCATCTCTCCCCTCCAAAAAAATAAGGCAACAAAATGACTTCTCTACCCTTCCAAGACCTGTGGTGACCCAAGCCACCTCCAGGGAAATCAAGCTAAATCATAAAGTTAATAAGCGGGAGAGACCTTCATAAAATGCAGAGTAAAAGAGGTATAGAGGGAAAAACTTGTCTATAATCAGAATGTCGGAGGATTATGAGTCGGGATGGGGCTCTATGGATACATGAGTTGACTTAGACTTTTTCTTTACTGACGAGAATGATGGACTTGGTGAAAGCTTTGGATCTCTCAGTGCGGAACTAGATGACTTTGGCAGTGACATTGACTGAATTTATCTTTTGTGTGTTTTTGGACATTTTATTGGGGTGTGGGTCTTGGGTTGTGTTGGTGTTTAGGGTGTGAGCTCTTTGACCCTGCCCCTCATTTGTGGAATCTTATTTTTCATTATATATTTTTGGGGGACGAGGAATAGCCTGGCCCCACATCTTCCTTTCCCTAAATTATTTTCTAAGACGATCATTGTCAAGGAACCATGGTCACCAATTTTAGTTATGTAGAGTTTTATTTTAATATATAAAAGAAAACATCATACATTTTGTCACAATAATTTTAAATAAAAAATCCTACACAATAATAATCTCTAAAGGTTTCATCTCTAAGAACACAAATTTTACTCTACAAGCCCCTCAGGGTCTCTACTAATGCCCTACAGAAGGGATTGGGTAACCATCATCACAACCACTCATATAACCATATGATCCATATGAACTTCCACTAATGAAGATAAATACATATACAAGTTGATCTATCTGTGGTGAATTCCACTATTAATTTACATTATAAAATGAAAAATTGTATTTTGTTGGAGCCATACATAACTAATCCTATTTTGTCTGTGATAATAGTCAAAGAATAAGGCCAATATGTCATGTGAGTTCTACATTTCTAACATAGTGCATTGGAGGCTTCTTTCTATAATGGGACAAGATCCAAAAAATAGTAACTCATAAGTCAAAAATATGAAACCCCATGTGAATCCAGCTCGGTGAGATTCACTAATAACTATAACAGCATAATTCAAGAACATTATTTTGATAACCACGGTAACCTTACCTCTATCCGGAAATGTGTTTATGAAGCACCAGTCTGGGTTCCATAAAAAGTTTTGACACATTCCTATATCTCTAATCTACCGTTTACCGAAATAGTAAAACAAATTTAAAATAGATCTAATTCCACTATATAACATCCCATCCAGGCCCACTTTGAATAGTGAACACCCAGGTGGAACCACCTAACCCCATGAACACCTTCCCATATGATAAATGTTGATGAATGAAAACATGGGTCTAAGATGGTGTTGTGGAGAGAATACACCCCTTGTATTAGAGTGCTTAATAAAAAATAAAATAACCAAGAATAATCTACATCGACCACTAAGTCATGTTGAAATAATGAAGCAAAAACACGATGTAACAAAATGATATTTAATGCAGTGATATATTATCAAAACAGAACACAAAAACGGATTATCCTTAAATATGAACACATATACAAGTTAAAATAAATTTTAAATAAACACCATAGGCTCCACGACCAACACCGATCCATACCTCATCACAGTCTCGTAACATATTCAAAGCTATCCCTCTCAATATTTCAAAATCCAAACCTGAAACCAAACTATACCTGCAATATGTGTATGGATTCTCGGGTACCCAAGTGTTGTGCTCACCCAAGAAGTGTGTGAGTACAAAAATTAGTATATCACCACCAATATAGTTCCATACATAACCTACAATGTTGTGATATGTTCAGGTTTCATGCTCAAAATAAATAAATATATTATAGAATAAATATAAATAAATAAACCACAATACTTGATTCAAATATTACTATAATTCATCTTAGCATTTCATGTGGACCTTTCCAACCCATGTATCATGTCCCATACTATTGTTGATACTTTGGAACATGAAAAAAATGGACCATACTTTCTTTTGCTATTGTAGAGGTGTCTCTGAACAGGTCATAGTGACTATGCCTCACAATATAAAAGAACTGTGTCCACCCATTATACATAAAATTTAATAAATTGTTACATATCATCATCATCAAAGGTAAATTTTTATTAAACAAGAAGGGGTACCACCAAACAAGGGATGATGAATAGAACAAAACACAAAATACCAGGCATCCTAAAAGAAGGGAGGGCATGTTCATCACCTATACTAAATTTCACCTCTTTGGGTTTCAAAAAGAGAGAGCTGGGAAAAAAGTGAAACTAATTCCATGATCCACCACTGCCATAGATGTGAGATGATCAACTACCCTGTTTCCCTCCTGCCATGTATGGGTCACCGTAGTATTATCATTTATGATATATTTTCATTTTCTGGTGGTGTAGACCATCAATCATGGAGTGGTACCTTTATCATGCCTGGAGTGGTAAATGATCTTGGAGTCAATCTCAACCTGATAAAGAGCTATATCCTTCTATTCAAATAATTGAAAGCCCATGGGCATCGCTTTAGCTTCTTCTTGGATTGACGACCCTTGGCCATAATATATAGAAATTACAAGTAGGACCCTACCCCTATAATCCCAAATGACTCCTCCCTCATGGATGAGCCCCTCCTTACATGAACCATTCATGTTAAGTTTGAAACCAGAAATTGGGGGATGCCACCGCACCCACTTTCCTCTACTTCCTCTATTCCTACAAATGTTCTGTAATGTACTGCAATAAAAACACTTCAACGAAGGAACCACATGCCAGTTTCAACTACCACTAACCACATCAATGATAAATGATTTGATTCAAAAAATGATTGATCCTCCAAAGGTGATAATTCCTTCCAACCTATCCTTGTTCCTGGCCTGCCATATACACCAATAGGATTCACTTAAAATGACCAATCTATCCATTCTTTCCACAGTAGTAATGTTTGATCTATAAAACCACTAATCCAGTAAGGTACCATCCAAGATGTTTAAATAGTGAGGCGACAAAACAATCCCAAGGAAACTCCAAATGTCCTGTTCCCATTCACAATCAAAGAAGAGGTGATTCATATTCTTCTCCCGATGACAAGTGCAATAGTAGCATTTGTAGGAAAGATTAACACCCAACTACTTGATCTTGTCATCAGTAGCAATCACCTGGTTTCTTATTCTCCAAGTTAAGTAGTTATACTTGTTTGGAATTTTGTTTCAGCACACTAAGTTATTACACCTGTCAGATTTCCCCTATTACACCACACCATATGAGATTTTTCGCATCTTTTATTTTCAAGCCCCCCCTAATAGAGATTACTCACCAATGTATCACAAGTCACCCAAAGGGTATTTATTATATTTAGATAAAAGACTAACCCTATGGTCATTTTCTATATAAATTTCATAAGACCCACCTATTGAAGTATTTATCCTAACACATAAAATAAAAATTTATGAAGAAAGTGTTGGTTTCATGCCAAACCCACAACTATTATTGGGGAACATACTAAGGTTTCCTAGTTCAATACATATATAGAGGTACTCTACTAGGGTCCTCAATACTGTCATAAGTCACTCAAGTCAATTAACCATCTCACAGAGGATTCCATGATCGTTAGAAATGTTGTAATCAACATGTGGCCACTTAATTCTTAGGGGTATGCTATATGGGAAACAATAAATAGAGATGGAACATGATCCATCTACCTATCTAATCTCATCATAGGTTAGACCAGTCACCCAAAACATGTTCATACTTTTTATGGTATATACACCTAGTATAAACATATCACAAGGGTCCTCATAAGGTAGACATGGTATATCCACATCATGTTACCACATACCCCATATTATAGGTGTTTAAAGATTCCTAGGCAAGGGTAACCAAGTCATAACCATTAAAAATCAACATAAGAACACCACAAAAAAGTGTTGAGGGAAACATCCCCACTCAACCAATTTGATTGGGACAAGTTAGAGGTACTAACAACCTTAAGCGTCTTTCTTCGATCCAAAAATTCTATTAATAAATGATGAGGGTCTAACACATGCACTAAAGGGTGAAAATATTTAACCTTAAGAACACACACACACACACACAATCATACAAAATAACCAAGATGAATAAAAACATGCAATAAATTCAAGAGACAACAATAAATGGTTCAGGGGAAAATATCTAATAACTCAAAGAAATCAACAATAATATCAAAGTAACAATAAAAAAATAAACTAAATAGGAAATACTCCTAAATAGAAATAGACTCTACCACCATGGTGGATCCACTATAAACATAAAGACACGACCAAGAATCCAAAATATATAACTGAACATCCATGATAGACCATATTAATGTTATCTATTAGTGGTGTATAAAACCTTAATATCACCTCTATAAAAAAAAGACAACATCTATATATTCACCAGGGTGCATATGTAGGGGGGAGTATAATAACCCTATAGGAAACCCCAAGATACCTTTTCCACATTCGACTAAGACTATAATTATGTTACCAAAATTTTTTATAAAAAAACTAAAGGATTATCAAGCGTAGATTTAAGGAGATTATAAATATATAAGTAGTTATTTATATTTTACTAAAAAAGTTGGAAATAAGAATTATAATAATTAAAAATCTTTGAAAAATATATTCTTTCTAAACAAATATTAGAAAAATTTTCTCCACTATTAATTCCATAATCCGCCCCACACACACATACAAGCTTAAACCTCACAAAAAGGTTTTGTGATCATGGTTAATTCTACCCATGATCCATCAACTGGTAGTTCATCATAAATAACTCCCACACACACAAACCCATACATAACTTGGACATACCAAAATAGTACTCTGATCTTATGGAATTCTATCCATGATCCAATTTATATATGAACAAGAACACAAGAAAATAAAATCATTCCAGGGAAAAATATAAAATCATATTTGAATTTAAAAAATACTCATGTTTCAAAACCATCTTTTTTTAAATTCAATGTGGCATCACCAACATTACCAAAACCAAGAACAATAGATAATTGATGGTTTTAAATTATATATTTTTCAATCATTTTATTAAAAATAAATAGAATCAATCATAGGCCTAAAATCCTTCACATTCTAAGAAAAAGTGAACTGAGGAAAAAACAACATACCTCAACTTAATTTGGTATAATTATTTTGATATGTTCTTATAAATATAACACCATACTTTTTTTATCTATAAAATCCCCAGAAAAAATAAAAAAAACTCTTATGATCCCATATAGCCTGGTATAACAACTATGATCTATGGTTTCATTCTCAAAAAACTAAGGAGATCCATGACAGGAAGGAAGAACATGGTCCAAATCGTGAATTAAAAAATAAATCTCTTGATGAATCAAAAAAATCATAGTTCATATGATTAACATCACCAACCATTTCCTTGTAGAAACCTCAAAATGAATAGCATAGGTCAGTGGAGGAAGAATGATGTTTTTTGGTAAAGTTTTAGGTCAAAAAGTAAATTTTCAAATAATTAAATCCTTATCGAATGGTTAGGCTGCACAATTTTACAAAACGTGTTCCTACCATGAAAATTTGATCTTTGTTGAAATATTACAAACCACATGGTTATCCATATGGTTTATCTAAACCATCCACCAACCGTGTGCCTTCCCATTGGCCCCCAAAAACCATGCATGATTTCCTGGAGATGTGGGCATGGTTTATACTAACCATGCTCAAACCATATACCTTAAAAAATGATTCCAAAACCATCAAAAACATTTTAGAAAATTCTTTAGTATTATCACGAACATCCCCCAATATTAAATAAGTTATAAAATAATGAAATACCTCAAAACTACAGTGTTACATAAATAATCAAGATAATCCATTTTAATTATGGGCTCACCTATCTATGACTGAGTATTTCAAGGAAATACACCTAGGAAAATGTGGCCTTGAAACTTATATAGTAAATTGAAGGGAATAAATTTAAATTAAAACTTCAATATTTATTGAACAATTCAATTGATTAATTTAAATGGGTCAAAACCTTCAGTGGCATGGATATGAATCACGTTCATTATAGTATCCTGAAATTAATAATATGGAAAGTATAAAGGACCACTTAGATCATACATGAAGCTCTCTAATTTGAATTTAAATGGATAACATAACTACCATGGTCTACTATGGTCTTTCCAAGCTCATCCAAACTCACACAAACCACCATGTTCTTTTATCAAGAAAAAAATCCTAAATTAATTAATTATAAAAATTAAAATAATTAAACGAATTAAATTAAAATATTAATAATTACCATTTTACTCACCGGACACCCTTTCACATCAAAACCACAAACAACACCCCATGGGAGGTCCATTGTGGACTCCAATTACCAATCCGATCCCAATACCTAAGAGATGAAACCACATCCATAATTAATTTAATTTAATTTATGAATGAAAACATAAATAAATATATTCAATGATGTAACATTGGTGATTCAATGGATTAAGGTAGAAAAATGTTTTTATAGGTTTCAATTTTCCTCGGATCAGTGAAAGCCCCGTCATAATCAATAAATTTCACCATTATTTAGGGAATTCTCCATGAAAACTCTAACTGATGACCTAATTTTTTTGGGAAAATTAGGGAGAATAAAAAAATGAGGAGGATGTGGAGGAATAAAACCTAAAATAGGGAAGTATCAAACAAAAAATCTTCCCAAATAGAGTTAGAAAAAAGAGAGAGAGGAGGAGCTCATCTAATTAAGTGTTGACACAAAAGAGAGGAGAGAAAATGGATGGATTCCCCCTTAAAAACTGAATTGTAAAATTGGTAAAAAAAATACACTTTTAATGAGCCACATGGTTTTCTAAATCATTTAACAACTATATGGCATGTGATGTCTTGGTGAATCCTATCTCACCAAGTTTATCTACACGATTTACCAAACTATGTTTCAACTATGTGAATTCACAATGTCTCTATCTGAAACATTTCACATGATATTCCCATAACTACGTAAAATCCTATTACTATTTTTAGGCACTCCCTTCCCTCCATTTTTATGATTTGATGGGGTTTCTCTCAGGTTTTGTGTGTGAATAAAACTGATTTTTTTGGAATTTTTTGGTTTTCCATGGTTGGCGCATGGTTTTTCTAAAATTTGTGCTCAGCCAATTTATACAATGAAAACCCAAACAGTTTGGGTTTTCACAGTTGGTGAATGGTTTGAAAAACTACACCCCCACCAAGGGGAAATGGTTCACCCTATAATAGGGGTGCGCAATTTGGGTGAACAGTTTGGAAACCCATGTATCCCCCTATAGGAAAATGTGAATGGAGTCTTTTTAAATTCTGAAAATTAATTTTGAAATTCTTGAACCCACATATAACCTCCCACTTAACCATAAAATTCCATATATCCATTTCTATGGTTTATAGGGCTTCCAAGGATCCATTTTTTTACAGTAATCCCTTTCCAAGGTAGATTGAATCATGGTGAACATCGTTTTATTCCTCTACAATAAAATATATTTTCTCATTCTTTCCCTCCCACTCTTTCAATCTATCTCTCTAGGGTTTGTTAGATCATATAATTCTTATTGGAACTAAACCACTTTTTTTTGTATCTTGAATCTAGGGTTTATTCCTTGATATCTATTGCCTACATTCTTAATTGAAAATTCTTATTGTGGGTGTTGTTATATGTGTTCTCTATGATAAAGGTAGGTGGTTCCATCTAAGATTGACCAATTGTATTACCCTTGAATTTATTGATTATTGAAACCACATTAAATTAATTTTTGAAAACCTAATTTGATGAATATTGGAATTTGACTAGACTTGGTGTGGAAATTTTGAAATAGAACCCCCAATTTAAATGGAATTGGAAATTAGGGCATGGTTTATATTTTATGGAATTTGAGAAAATTTATTTTTTGGTTAATTTTGGAAAAAATGGATTAAATTAATTTGATAAGATCGCATGATTATTTTTTTCTGAAAAAAATTAATGAATTGAATAAAATATAAAAGTTTTTTTAATGTGAACATGACATATTGGAACTTGAAATGGGGAAAATGAATTTTAAATAGTTTTAAAATAGTTTTTTAATTTTTGTTACATTTATTGAGAAAATTAGATCCTAGGTAGTTAGTATATTATTTGGGATAAACACGTTTGGATGGTAATGAACTAGAAATGGATTGACGATTTAAAACTATAACATAATCCAAGTTCAGTGGATCTTATCCCTAGTGGGATATTGATGGGTCCTATACACCCTAAGACCAAGGTACATGTGTTCACATTGATGTGATCATAGATTGAGTGTGTAAGGACCACCTAAATTGAAAATATCATTCATCTTGGAAGATGAATATGTTTCTTACTATGATTATTTTGATATTTATATATTCTATTGATTTTAAACTACTTTACTTATTCCTGTTGATTTACATGAACTGCTTTATATAAAATGTTTACATAATTTATTTTATTGAAATGTTTTCATGAATTAAAATTAAAAGAATGTTTTTTTAATAATGAAATTGCACTAACATTATTATTTTATTTGAAATTGAAAGTATTATTTTGGGTATTATTTAGGAGTATTCATATGGAACACTTGGTGAGACCCTACTAGGGTTAAGATCACACCCTACATTTTCTATTGGGAATTTCTAGATTTCCTTATGCCAGGTTTGAGTAAGGGGAAAGAACCACTTGGAGGTGGCATTTTTTTGATCTTTTATAATTAGAGTTCCATGTTCGTTGGTACTTGGGTAGTATATATTATTTTTCTAGTACTTTTATGATGTAATTATTGGGTTTTGTTATACCTTTTTGACTTATGATACTGTCTCCTTTGAGAGTTTTCTTTCATCATACAAAAATGTTTTTGTTTTTTTTCACTATGCTGGTGGGATAATCATTCCCATTTTAATTTTTTATATTGCTAGGTGCTAGTCTTAAACTCATGGGGATAAATAATTCCCTTTAGGCTATGTTAGTGCTGCATCATGAATTTGAGTACTAGGGTATTAATGCTGATTGTTGAGAAAGAAGAGTCAAAGGTGCAGGTTAAGCCACTCTCCTTAATGTTATAATGTAATTTAAATATTTTCGAGACATAGGAGACATTTGTGAGTGAGTGTCGGGCCATATCTCATCGCAATGAGCCTTAAGTCACCAGGTTGGTTTAGGAAAGACATCTTTTTGATATTTTCTACTATTTTACCTACATTTTATTTTGATAGACTGAAATCTGAATACTGTTTATCTATCTAATCTGATTAATTTATTAGTTCTCTTATTTGAGTGTTGGTATAAGTAGTATTCTAATGTCTTCAATGTTGTTTACTGATGTTGTGTATAATCAATCCTCCAAGAGGATGTGTGAATCAGATCTTGGAGGAAGGTGCTGAATAACCATAGTGATAAAATCCTCCCATGGACCCGAATCTGGTTGAGGTTGTTTTTCATGTTTTCCATGATCTGGGATAAGCACCTACACTCCTTCCCATCTAGGCTCAAGCTGTGGAATCTCAGAGTGATGAATTATGATGTCATGATTAGGAGTTCCTTTTCCAGAATCAACCAACATTCCAAGGGTTTAATAATCCTCAAGAGGATGAGGATTGGTTGAGTTGGATTGAGCATTTGATTGGGTTTATAAAGACACCAGATTCAATCAAGGTGAAATGTGCCACATTCCTGATGGAAGAAATTAATATGAGATGGTGGGACACAATGGTGATGGCAAAGAAGTACGAGTTCTTAGAGTGGAAGGAATTTAAGGATATTATCACTGAATAGTTCTATCCGAAGTCCATGGTTATGGTTAAGGCTATGGAGTTTTTCAAACTTGAGAAAGATGACATCACCATAATAGAATATGAAAATCACTTTGTAGAGCTTTTACAACTTTCACATGTTATTATTTAAATTGAGAAGAAAAATACAAGATTATTTGATATGGGACTTCAATATGATATTCATTATTATATTTTCTTGATGAATATTTCTTATTATGCTTCTATTCAAGATAGGGAAATTATGGTAGATGTTTACTAGGATGGTATGTCTGGTTGGATGAGAGTTCCATTTTCACCTAGTGGTAGTTTTGTGAGTTCCCATAATGGGAAGAGAAATCATGATGAGTCTCACGGTGGATATCAACTTTAGGGTTCTTCTCTACCTTCTGAATTTTTTGGAATATTCCCTTTGATTTGATACCAGTGTGGAAACCCTATGCCTAAGGGACTGGTTTTCACTGATGCACCCAAGATATGTGGTTCCAATAGATACTCTAGTCACTTTAAGAGGTCATGTCATGCCTATTTTTTCCACAAAGTGGCACATGATCATCAGCACCAAAAAGTACTATAGTGAAACACAATGTTTCAATATCTATTGGGTTATAGCCACAAACATATGGAATGAATATTTTTTCATGCATTTGAAGAGTATCCATTGGAATAAAATATAGGTTTCTCAACTGTGAGAGGTACCATCACTATTTTTTCATCTTTAGTGACTATTTTATTTAATATATGTTTATGTCATTAATTTATTTTGAATTTCATTATGAATCATCTAAATATATCTATGGAGATTATATCTTATGTAATGGATATTACTACACCCATAAAAATGAAGAGAGAGGATGGTATTAATTTTCCTTCTTATGTGTTCTCTTTATCAGATATTTATCTTTCCTGGGAATTTTTGGTTCTTGATATGATACATCGTGATGCCATTTTTGGGATGAATTGACTCATTGATAATAAATCCTGAATTCACTGTTATCTTGGATGGGTCTACTTTATCACACCCAATGGGGTGTTCCGTATCATTTAGGGAGAATGAGACCTGATTTCAAGAAGATTTAGAGCATCTTATCTAGTGTTTGGGAGTATAATATCAGTGTTTTATTTTGGTATGGTGAGGGAATAATTGAGTGATGATCTACCTTTGGTTTTTATTGAGTTTTATGAAGTTTTCCTTATGACTTATCTAGTATTTCATCAGTAAGGGAGGTAGAGTTTACTATTTATTTAGATCATGGTACTCAACCAATGTCTATACCTTCTTACTATATGTAACCAGTTAAAATTAAAGATCTAAAGACTTAGTTGGATGATTTATTAGGGAAAGTCTTTATGTCCCTAAGTGTGTCACCTTGGGAAAATAATGTTCTCTTTCCTTATAAAGATTATGGGTTACTTCACCTTTGTGTTGATTAATGAAAAATCAATGATTTTATATAAATGAACAAGTATCCCTTTCCACATCTTGATGATTTGTTTAACTAGTCGAAAGGGATAGAGTGGTTCTCGAAGAATGATCATTCAAATGATTTTCACCAGTTTAGAATAAAATAATCTGACATTTCAAAAACTACCTTATGTATGATTTACGAACATTATTAGTATGTTTTCATTCCATTTGGGATAACCAATTTTCTTTTAATATTTATAAATTTGATGAAAATCATATTCCATGAGTATCTTGGTACATTCATAGATTAAATCCTTATTTACTCCAAGTCCTAGGATGGAAATGTTCATCATATGATAGTAGTTCTATAATAGTTGAGAAATCAAATAATTTATGTCAAGATATATAAATGTGATTAATAGATTAGGGAAGTCATGTTCTTGGAGTACGTGGTGTTAGAACATGGAATTTTAGTGATTCCATAGACGGTGAAAGTTATTTGGACATGGGAGAAACCATGTAATATTTCCTTGATTAAGATCTTCTTAGGTTTGGCTTGGTGTTACCATCAGTTTGTAAAGGAATTATCAAAATTGGATTCTCTGATGACTACTCTTACTCGGAAGGGAGTGAATTTTTTTTGGGATGATAAAATTTATAGTTTTTTTTGTTGAGATGAAACATATTTTTACTACTGCAGTAGTGTCAACTCTTCCAGGCATCGGTCATGGATATATAGTCTTTTATGATACATCAGTTTCATGTTCGGGTTGGGTTCTTATGTAGGGTGATCATGTAATTTCCTATGGATCTCAAAATCTTAGGCCACATGAGAGGAATTGTATGATCTATAAACATGAACATGTAGTTGTGATACACGTACATAGGTGGTATGGAATTACCTTTTCAATGAAAGGTTTAACATGTATCATGAAAAGAGGATCTTGAGTTATATATTCTATCAAAAAATATTTGAATATCCACTAATGGTGTTGGGTGGAATACCTACAATCCCTTGATTTTGACATCACTTGTACCCTAGGGAAAGGGAATGTCATAGAAGATGATTTGAGAGGAATATTTCAACCCAGGCTGTGAAGGAATCATTAGAAGATTTGAATTTGATGGCCTTCTAACACAATTTCATATTAGAGTTCCTGATTCGTGGGCTAGGGGTACCAAGGACAGTGTTCAATTGACCAATACTCTTCTCAAGATAGTTGTTTAGGAACAATAGATTGATGTCACAACATTAGAAACACTCTCTATGGTGGTGATATCGTCAATGAGTGGTCGTTATTCATAGAGGTTATTATATGTTTTTAGAATTATTTTTTTGTACTGTTGTCTTTGAGAAAATATGTTATGGTGGATTTCCATAATTATCATTAGGTAGTGAACCCAAGAACCAAAAATATGTTTTATGGCATGAAGTGATGATTCTGGTGGCCATGTATGAGAAAATGCATTGTAGATTATGTCTCTCGCTATTGTACATTCCAAAAGGTCAAGGATGAGCTCCAACAACCTTGAATTTTTCTTCATCCACTTCTAGTTATAGCAAGGAATTGGGATAAGATTTATATGGCATTTATGGTTGGGTTTCTAAGTTCCCATATAAAGAAGAATATGACATGTGTTGTGATAGATAAGCTAACCAAATTGGATCACTTTATTCCCATTTGTGATATAAGAAAAGTTTAGGAGCTAGGAAATATCTATGTTAGAGAGATTGTTTTCACAAAGTTCTATATACTATTTCCTTTGATAAAGAACCCCATTTACATCTAATTTTTGGATAGTCCTTCAAGGTGAACTATGATCTCCGGTATTTTGGAGTACTACATACCTTTCATAGATGTATAGATAGATATATAGGGATATATAGATTTTTAAGGATATGATTCATGTTGGCCTTCTCGACTTTAGTGGATCTTTGGATGGCCATTTATGATTTCTTGGGTTTTCTTATAACCATAGTCATCAGTCCCCGATCAGGTTGTCTCCTTTTGAGGCATTGTACGACGGGCCTTTTAAATCTTCTTTGTGTTTGTTGGAGATCAGAGAATGTTCCTTGGATGGACCAAGCATGGTTAAAGATATGAAAACATATATTCAATTGATTCTTTAGAAAATGATGATAGAATTGAGTCGATATAATTATTATGCTGATCATCACCATACACCATCATAATTTTCAGTTGGTGATCAGGTGTTCTTGAATGTTTCACCTCATTTGGGTCATAGATGGATTGGGAAGAAAGGGAATCTCTCTCTCCATTTTGTGGGGTTTTTTGAGTTTATTGAGATGGTGGAGAAAGTGGATTACCATTTATCACTTATACTAGTGTTTACATTTGTACATAACAGGTTCGATGCATCGTAGATATGGAAATATCTTTTTTATCCATCTCATGTTCAAAGTTAGAGTGATCTTGATGTTGATCCTAATTTATCATTTACTAAAAATCTAGTCAGGATTTTTGATTTTGAAACCAAGGTACTTAATGGGATGAAAATACGTTTGGTTAGAGTTCTATGATAGCATGTTTCTGATACTCATGAGACTTGGGAAAGAGTGGCACTGATAAAATTGCAATGGACTCATATTTTTGACACGGTGACTTCTTAAAAAAAATTATGGGGATTGAAAGTTTCTATATTGGGGAGGTTGTACCACCATATTTCTGTTTTTAGGTACTCCTTTACCCAACTTTTTTTTATTCATTCATTGTGGGTTGTCTTAGGTTGTTTTGGGAAGAAATTTTTTATTTTTTTGGAAATTTCTATGATGTGCATGGTTGTCATATGGTTTTCCAAAATCAAGCACCCAACTAGTGTAAACCATGAAAACCCAAATAGTGGGGGTTTTCACAATTGGTGAGTTGTTTTATAAACCATTTTCCCACTAAGGATAAAACTTGTATCCCCCCACCGTGAAACCACACACATAGAATTTTTTAAATTTGAAAATTAATTTTAAAATTCACAAACCCCCATATAACCTGTTGCTCAACCCTAACTCCCCATATATTGATTTAAAATGTTGAGAGGACTCTCAAGGACCCACTTTTTCTCATCCAAACACCTTATATGGTGTGTAAAATTGTGTAAAACATTGTTCAATTCCTCTCTCAAAAGAGATATTCTCCCAGTCTCCCTTTCTCTCTCTCTCTCTCTCTCTCATTATCTCTCATTCTAAGGGTTTGATTGATCATCTAGTTGTTGTTGGATCAAAACTCCTTTGTTTTAGATCATGAATATAGGGTTGATTCCATGATCTATCTTACCGACATTCTTCATTTGAAATTCCTGTTATTGGTGTTGTGATATGTGATATCGTTGATAAAGGTACACAATTCCATATAATATTATCCAATTTTATAACAAAAGAATTTATTGATTTTTAAAATTCATATCAATTAAATTATGATAAAATGATTTGATGCAAACTAGAATTTGATTTTCCTTCATATGGAAATATGGGGGAATCCCCCAATTCCATTGGAATTGGAAATTAGAGTGTGGTGGGAATTTGATGGAATTTGTGAAAATTGATTTTGGAATTGATTTTTTGAAAAATGGATTGAATTGAGTTGAAAAGAAACCCTGGCTGAAAATATTTTAACAAAATAAATTAATTGATTAAAAAATAGTGTTTTCTTTTTTAAAGTGAAATTGGCATATTGGATCTTGAAATGGGGAAATTGTATTTTAAAATGTTCTAAATTAGTGTTTACATTTTCGATTGATTTATTATGCACATACGTTCCAAGGTAGTTTGTAACTTATTTGGGACAAACACGCTATTATGGTAACTTCCTAGATATAGATTGATGACTTAAAACTCTAACATAATCCTAGTCCAGAGAATCTTATCCCCAGGGGGATATTGATGAATCTTATTCAGCCTAAGAAAGAGGGAGGTGTTTGAACATTACCATGATCACATATTGAGTGTGTGAGGATCTCATAAACAGAAAATATCATACCTCTTGGAATATGAACTTGCTGATTTTTGTGATTGTTTTGATATCTATATATGCCGTTGATTATAAACTACTTTAGCCATTCAAGTTGGTTTATATAAACTGTTTCATATAAAATGTTTACTTTATCCATTATTTGAAATGATTGCATAAATTGAAATGAAAATAAAGTTTTTTAAATATGTAACTATAATTCAATGAATGTTTTATTTGAAATTTAAATCATGATCTATTTTATTCTTCTGGAATCCTTTTATAGAACACTTGGTGAGACCCAACAAGGATTTTAGATCACACCCTACCATTGCCTTTGAGAGTTTGAAGATTTTATTTTCTTAAGATTGATAAATGGGAAAGAACCACTTAGAGGTGGAAGTTATTGCTAATATTTTAGATATGGAGTGATATGTATGTTGGACTTGGATTGTTTAACTTGTATTTCTAGCACTTTAATGGTTTACTAATTTCTTTTTGTTATACCTGTTTGACTTATGGTGTTATCTTATTTAGAAATTTTGTTTGAGAATACAGATATTAATATATATTTCTTCCACTGTGTTTGTGGATAAATCATTACCACTTTAATTTTGTATGATTCTAGGAGATAGTATCCAACCTGTGTTGATTCAGACCACCCTTCATATTATGTTAGTTCTAGCTTAGGTATCAGAGTACCAGCATATCCGGGCAAGTTCATGACGAACAGTTTACCAAGATAACTAGTCCAAACAAACCACTAAGGAATTCAATGTGATCCAAATGGTTTCCCCCATAACATACGATAATCTAGACATGATACTATTACTATAAAAAATGAGCTAAAAAAATAACACCTAGGGTTCTATATGGTTTCTCTTAAATCATGCACACCAAACTATGCACCCTAAGAAAGAACTTTTGAATCATTTACATGAAACCCTAATTAATAATTTTTACACCAGAGGAACCTACCATGATCCAAAATAGATTCAAACTACCTACCTTGTAGGGTTATAAACTTAAAAATTCAATTTTGAATCCCATTTAAATAACCAATCCCCTCACCAATTCAATAATTTAAATTCCATCTAGATATTTTCAACCTTTATGAATCTAGGATCTTATATAGAGATAAAATTATGTATTGACACATACCCTAGGGACACCATGATATATTATATATCTTGTCCAATGTCCTAGATTAATCTCATAGAGAAGAATGCGAGATTACATGAACATATGTATGGAGGCTTCATCAAACTCAGTATGTCCCCTTAGGAATCCCTAGTGTTGTTCACCACGAATAAAGATTAGAGCTTGATGACATTTTCTGAGATATATGGATGTATGGATGGTCAAGAGTGGGGGGTGGTTGATTTGACCACTTTTTATAATTTTAAATATATTATCAGAGTTGAGATTATTTAAGTAGAAGAAAATAAAAATAAACGGATTAAGGGATTTCTATGGTAGATTTAATCAATGAGACCATGTGCATACTCTTCACACTCTCAATGTGAGAGTCTGATAAACAAAATAATGTGACCTGAATTTTGATGTGGAGTCATAACAGATCACAACTAAATTTTTCACTCCTAATATCAAACACCAAAAAACTCTACCTTTTAACCATGGAGGTAGAACCCAAGACCTGAAATTTTTAACTTGGAGGAACAATCTTAGTAGTCTTTCCCTTTTCACCTCATGACACAACCAAATACCCCTTTTATTGTGGTAGTATAAATGCACACTAATTTCAATCGTTTGAATGTAAAACCAAGAAAACAAAATCACACACATATAAAATATATGAAGAATATAGTATAACATAATGATTTTAATCTGCAAATAAATTGAAGTCAAGGAATATCAATCACATCAGTAGTATAAGTGATTCATGATAATATTTAGGCAAGAGTCTTTTAGTGATGATCAGAAATGAGTTTAACATGAGGTTGGGTATATCATCTCTATTTTCATGTTACAAAGAACATATCACCACATAGTTTTTGAATCATTAATAAAAACACTTTTAAATAGTTTTTTAAATCTATATTAATATAGTTTCATTATGCATGTTATTCTATACAATTATATGCCACATATAGAATTACTTGAATATTCTAGCTGTTACATATTTTATTTTTTGAAGTAGTTGACATAATTTTCTCCCCCTATGATAATGTACCCACAAAAAAACATTTATCAATGATGTTTCAAAATAAATCTAATTTTTTTATGAAATCTGTAATTTTATTAAATAATATTTATTTGATCCAGTACATGCTTTCTTCAATTTTTTTTTGTTTTTATCCCCCATGATTTCCTTGGGCTACCTTCCCTGCTCCCTTATCCATCATTTAACCCCCACGTCACACAATAAGAGAACCTCCCCTTTCATCCTCTTCTCCCTACCTCCATCCCATGCATCAAATGAAGTGCCTCTCCCAAAACCCATCTCATCCCACCCCCCACATAACACACATGGAATACCTCCCCCACCCTCCTTTACTCCATGACTCGATCCTTTGAATCACATGTATAGCTGCTCCCCGACACCACCTCATCCCATCCCATCCCACCCCCATGTCACACACATGCAACAGACCTCCCCCGCCCCTTGTTAAATTTATTCCAAAGGGATTTGATCCCAGTACCTAAAAAATTTTAATGGACCAAACTAACCCATCTAAACTAGATTTTTTTTATTAAAATGTATTATGCTATATTATATATATATAAATATTAACAAATTCCAATGTTCTAAAATAAATAAATTATATATATATAATTTTATATATTAATATACATATATTAATATATATACATGATTATATAATATTATATATTTCTTATATATATATATGTTTATTATATATATATGTGATTATATATATGTGAGTGTGTATAAATATATATGTGTGTATATACAATTATAATTATAATTTTATATTTTTATATATATGTATATTAATAGTTTTATAATTATAAATATGTATATATATATATATAAAATTATCCATGTTTTCTAAAAAATGTGACAAATTTTAAATTATATATGTGTTTTTATATATAAATATATGTATATATATATATGTATGTGTGTGTGTGTGTGTTTGTGTTTATGTATATATATATATGTATATGTCTTGGTGTGTTTATAGATATAAATTTATATTTACATCAATAAGGGAAAATGTACTATATTATAAATAAAAATATTGAATACACAAATGCAATGAATAACTCAGCGGAGCTCGAATTCGAGAAGTTGCCGAGACCCACATGTGTTGCTACCATTGAGCTGGACCATGAGATATATTTAAACATATATATATAAATATATGTTTTATATTTATGTTTATATATGTGTTTGTGTCTGTGTTTTTATATATAAAATTATAATTAATATATTATATATGTATTTATTTGTTTATAGTAATATATATATATATATGTTTATGTTATATTTACATGTTAATTATATATATATATGTGTGTGTTTATATAACACACACACACACACATGTTTGCGTATGTGTTTATATATATATATATATATAGATTTATATATAACTAGCCAAGTTTCTTTAAAATGTGACAAAATTTAAAATATATATGTGTTTTTATATTCAAATATATGTATGTATATTTATATATTTATTTTTGTGTGTTTATATATATATGTATGCATATATGTGTGCGTTTGGGTTTATATATATATAAATATTATAAATTTTAAATTTATGTGAATGTAGTTGTATATAAATATACAAAGAAATATAAAAATGTATATATATATAATTATAAAATTCAATATATGTATATATATATATTAATATATCTCAATATTAAAAGATTAATAATATATATACACACATATATATATATATATTATTCATTACTTGCACAAGGTTTTACAAAATTGAAACAACCATTAGGATTAGGTGATACCACACCCACATTATTTTTTTGATCTAGCGTGGGCTACAAGACATGTTAATAAATAATTAATTTGTTTATATATATATATATGTGTGTGTGTGTGTGTAAGTTTATATATTTATATATATGTTTATATATATATATATATATGTGTGTGTGTGTGTGTGTGTTTAGAGACACACAAATATAGATAGAGATATATATTAGTATATATATATGCGAATATATATATAAATATACATGCGTATGTATGTATATATACAAGTCTTATATACATATATATATATGTCGTATATATATATTATTATTTTTAAATATATGTTTATGTATATGAATATCAATATATATATATATAAATATAATTATAATTAATTTTTTTATTATATATATATATTTGTAAATTAATAGAATTATAAATATATATATATATAAACATAATTATCCATGTTTCAAAATAGTGCTAAAATTGTCATTAAAATAGCCAGGTTTTTATTAAAATTTGGATAAATTTGAAATGTATGTATTTTAATATAGAAATATATGTTTATATGTGTGTGTATATATATACATATTTAAATTTAGTTATTTTTTAAAATTGATAAATTAGTTATGTTTATCCAAAAATGTCGCTAAATTACTGAGGTGTTCATAAAAAAGTACATAATTTAGTGACATTTTTGATAAAATTCACAAAAAAACGCCACTAAATTTTGGTTTTTTGTATCAACTAATTTAGAGTAGTTAAGGTTCATGAGTCACTAATTTTCTATAAACATCACAAGTATATCTTTCACAAATAAAAATTAATAATTACCAGGTGGATTTATTCTCTAATTATAATCAATAATATATATATATATAATCCTGTAAAACACAATGTTAAAATGAATAAATGAAACAATAATTTTTTAGAGTAACAAATAATTCGTATAATTACTCTTTAGACTCTGTGTAATTTCAAAATAATTCATTTGAAACAACCTTTGATATTCAAAATAAAAATTTGAATTTCAAATCTAGAATTCTAGAATATATTAGCTATGATAACTAAAAATAAAAAAAATAAAACAATGGAAATAAAAATAGGTATTCTATATAAGATTCATCCATGAAGTGTTAATAGTATTCATAAGGTTTAATAACCTTTGTAGGGTACAACTCATTAGGTTTATCCATATAAGGTTCATCTGCATAGATTAAAGGTTCTTCATTACAATTATTTTCATAGTGTACATCATTTAAGGGTTTAATACTGTTTAAAAAGTCTATCATCATAATAGTGGAAATATTTTAATTTATAATTTCATAGTGTTTATGTGTTTTTCATATGGTATAACACTTTTTGAGAAATTCTAGCTGCATTGTGTGCAAAACTAAACTCTGTAAGGTACACTAACAATATGAGAGATTCTTACACATGTGTATTTTTATCTAAAGTTAGTTCATAACAAACATAACACACATGAAGAACATAAAAAAAATCAATAAAAAATTCAACATCACTCTTTTCGACAACATTCAGTGAAAGATTTAAACATTATCCTTTACTTATGTGAGAGGGAATAAATAAGAAGTTTTTAATTTTCAAAACCAATAAAATAAAGCTAAAAGGAACCGATCAAAATTATCCATCATTTTTTAATTATAAAATTAAAATAAAAATTTAATAAATTATTCCCTATTTTGAAATTATCATTTATTTATAGAAAAAAGAAAAAACCTCTCCACTTTTTTAAAAAATGTTATTAATCAATGATAAATATTTCTCCCAAAAAAGAAAAATAATTCTTTAGAATCTAATATACATCTCCCTCTTTTTTAGAAAATAAATCTAAAAAGGTAATATCGAGCTTTAATATATTATAGATAACACATAATACACAATTAATCTATATATATAAAAAATACATGATAAAATAGATTTCAATTGATTTTAATATTATTTTAAATAAATCATAACATTTTAAATGTATATTTTAATAGATCTAATATTAAAAATAGATTTAGAAATCATAAATCACCCTAAATTTAACAATTATGAATAAATATAAAAACTAAAAAAAATAAAATCAAAAAAGAAAGCCTTACTCTTAATTTTATCTTAATTTCCATCTTTAGAAGAGAGTGGTTTCAGAAAAATGTGTGTAGATTAGAAAATTGCAGTATACATATTTCCAAAAATATTTATATAATATAATGATTAATTCATCAATAATATTCTATAAAATATACAATAATCATTCGAAATAGGTACATAGATTCTCAGAATTATATAATGATTTCAATGAATTTAACATTAACCAACAGTGATTAAATATTCTATTAAGCATGAAAATAAAAATAGAATTCACGATCACTATCCAGAAAAAAACATATCAATAATCCTAAATTGGTCACTTAAAACATTTATGAATTCCAAAATAAGAGAGTTTATATCATGTGGGATTATGAAGGGTGAAGTAATTTTTTCCTCCAAGAAGGACCCAAAACTCTATTCCAAAACTACATTGCCATAAAAATATTGTTCACAAGAGTGATGAAAACAATTAATAACATAGATAAAAATTATATAGTTTTCTTGAATATAAAACATTATATTTCCATTATTCAAATTTCAAAATTTATTTTCCCAAACATATTGAAATTCAATGTTATAGTAAAAATATCTTCTACTTTATCATTAGTTCTAATTACTTCCAAAAATACTTCCCCCTTTTGAACATGATATCTATTAAAATGATATTTAATTTCCATATGTTTAATAATTTAATTATTTAATTTATTGCTTGAGATATAAATAGTATTTTATTTATCATATAAAATAGGTTTTTTATCAAAATAAACATCAAAATTACTTAATGTTTTCTTAATCTACAAATATTGAGCACAAAAACCTAAAAGAACTCCATATTCTAATTCAAAAATAGATAAATACATAGAATGTTATTCTGAAACTATAGTAAATTAATAATTTCCATAAAAAGTGACACATTGCACATGTGATTTTTCAATATATTTTTAATCCACAAATATTATAACTAGAATAGTTTTTTATCAAAATATTTGCATCTTAGTTAAAAAACCAATTTATAAAGAACATTTTAATTATCTAATTACTATTTTGATAGCTTTCACGTGGATTTCCTTGTGATCACATACAAATCTATCACAAATATAAACTAAAAATACATCTAATTAGGATGATTAGTAGATAAATGTAATGAAATCCCTATTATACATCAATAAGGTTATTATCCACAAATTTTCTAGTTTTATTGTAATATAGTTTAAAAAAATATTCATAGGGATACTTGATCATTATAATTATAATGATCAAATATTTGAAATAGTTATTTTTAAGTCTTATATGGATTTATAAATGTTCCTTTATTACTTCGGAAAATTTTAATTCCAAGAAATAATTTTAATTCTCCCATAATACTCTTATAAAATTCCCCTATCATTAAATCTAAAAATTCATTACGAAAAGTATGAATTGGAGATCCAAAAAAATATCTTAAAAATAAATTTTAACAATAAATTTTTTTTTAAATTTTCTTCTTAAATATAGTAGGGTAAAAATTTCCTCTAAAAAAATCACTATTAACAATAAATTAACGTTATATTTCTTACAAAGATCTTCTATATTGTGATGTACGTAAAGAGATTTTGAAAAATTTAAAATATAGTAATGATAATTGTTTTTTAAAATATATGAATATATTCTACATATAACTCTTCCAAAATAAATACATTATGAGATGAAATTATGAAATCCATTTAAAATAATTCAATACATTGGGAATGAACATAGACTAATAAAATTATAATTTCTTTTTAACTAGAAATGATTGAATAATTTCCTCACAATCTATGCCTTCTTCTTGAAAATAACATTGTGATACTAATATAGACATATTTCTACTAATATTTTATGATTCATTATGTTTTTTATAAAAATAAATTTAGTACCGATTACTTATTGATTTTAATTTAGTTTATCTATTGTACATACATTATTTATTAAAAATAGTTAATTATTCTTCCACAGCTTAAATCTAAAATTAATGAACTAAAGATTCGTAAATATTGAAAGGTAAAAATTAAAATATAATAGTAGAATTTGAATAAAAATATCTTAATAAATTTATATTTTATACTGTAATCAATGATTCCAAAGAGTTTATCTATATGATAATATTTATGATTTTTTAATTATTTTTCCTGAGGGTATTCCTTAATTTTATTATGATCATTAAATACAAAATTATTTTATTCTCCATAGTTAAATTCTCAAAAATCTTCTTCAAGATGATCTAAATTATTATTCATTTCCCTAAATGTATTCTCATCAAAATTAACATGAATATATTCTTCTACAACTATTGGTGTTTTTTAAAAACTATATTGGATTTATTAGTATTTTAGTAAATAAAAGACATTCCTTCATCTGATTTAGAATAAGTTTTTCTAAGACATTTATTATGTTATGAATAAAAACATTACATATAAATTTTTAAAACATACTTTAGGATTTATTCCTTTCTAAATATCATATGATGTTTTCATAAAAACACTTTTTAAAAAGAATTATATTGAATAAACATCAAGATATATTTAAAGCTTATACCTAAAAATATCTTGGTTTTTTCATTTCATTTAACATGGTTCTACTAATTTCATTAAATTTCCTATTTTTTAATTTCAAATTCCTCATTTTATTAGGGGGTTTAGGGGTTAAAAAATTATCAACATATCCATTTTCCTAAGAAAATTATTCAAATTACAGATTTTGAAACTAACCATATATATATATATATATATATCACTTCTAATAGATTTAATAAATTCTCATTTTTCATTTTGAACTATATTATAATTAACTAAACATTTTGAAATAGTTTCATATTTATGAGATGGAAAATCATCTCATTTAAATCTACTAAAGTTATACACTATTATAAAACATACATTTTATCACCAAATAAGACGATTTCATAAGTAATAATTAAATAAAGTTGAATAACTTGTAGAGATCATATCGTTTGAACTAACTTGATAGATTTAAAACTCTCTTTATGTTTTTTAATTTTCATACATGAATCAAAAGCAATGTTAATTAATTATTTAAAACAGGAAGATATAGAACTTGTTGATAAGTGGATAACTTTTTCAACATATTTAAATTTACATGACTATGTATTCTATTACCAAAAAGGTTGTATAACTGTAATAAATTTAAGTAGATGAAAATTTTCTCATTTATTTTATCCAAATTTATTAAATATATAGTAACTTTTTAGTTAGTATAAAAAATAAAAAAATATATTTAAAACAATACACTTTTCATTTTAGAATTTGACAAAAATCGCATCATAACATAATTATAAAATACTAATCAAATTATCTTTTAATCCTTTTACCTAAAATACTTTAGAAATGATAATAGTTTTGAAATATGCATCTCTAAATAATAATTCACTTTACCTTTTGAGTTTTCATCACAAGTAAAATTAACTCCTTCACAACTATGAAATGATACAAATATTGATGCATATTCTTTCACATGCCTTGAGAATATACAATTCACCTACCATTTTTCTATTTTCAAATTTATGATTAATAGTTTAACAAACTATACCCATACAACCTGATATGGTGATTAAAACATATTCTTTACACGTAGGATATGATATGAATTTTTAAAACCCATACCCATACACCCCGATCTAGTGATAAAAACATATTTTTTACACATTTTATTTTATACTAACTATTAAATCCTAGAATAATAACTACAAAATTACAATAATAATATCAATTATTTCACATTTGTACATTAACATGATCCTTTATATTTATAGTTTTATAGAAATAAGACAACCATTAAATTAAGAAAGGGAACACTACCACAATATGTGTGTCTTTTCTATAATTTGTTTCCTTAATCTCACACTCATATATCATTCATACACATTTTCTTTGTTCAATATCTATCTCCATAACTAGAATATTTTACTTGATATAGTACTTAACCATCCTTAAATCTTGTAAAATCATTTAAAAATGTGGTATGAGCAGAAAAATATTATTAGGGGATATAAAATAAAGGAAACCAGTTAGTCTATTGAAATATATGAAAACCCAAGATTTTTCCCTTTCCACGTATGATAGTTCAAATTAAACAACATAATAATATATAAAATAATTGTTTGTTTAATAAATACATTAAAACTAATAGAAATAATAGAAAATACATAATGGTATCATGGGAAATTATACTCATAAACCATTTCAAATAACCCTTTCATATCCCTTTTTCAGTATTAATAACCTATGCATTTAATTCTAACTTTTTTACATATGAAGACTAAATCATTACCCAATGCATTAGAGAGATATATCCAAGTCTCACCCATAATAATTTATAATTCCCAAGTACCATAACACAAAAAATAAGGAATATTTTATTTTATTCATCAAACCATTAAAAACAAATTTTGATCCCATAAGTAAAAACATGAATAGTTTTATCTTTAAAATAAGAAGAAATATTCATTTTTTTTATTTTTTTAAAATAATTCATAAAGCAATTGGAATTTGATAATATTTTAAAAAACTCTAAAATTGGGAAGGAAAATAAATATTGAATAAATTATATAGTTTTCAGAAGCCGTGTTCATGAAAAATACATTACAAAATATTCCTTTAACACTTCTACAAAAAAATAAAAAAAAGACCTATAATAAATAAATTAAAAATATAAGTTTAAAACAAGGTTCATTAAAGGAAAAAATAATTGAATACGATATTGAACAATCATTTAATTTTAGTTAATATTATAATTTAAAAAAATAAGGAACATGGATATGGAGGATAAATATTTTAATGAAAAACATTAATAAATATAAAAGAAGAGTTTAACAAAAATCCATACCTTGAGTCTCAAATTGATTCATACATGATTATAACCTTCTTATTAATAAAATTATTTTAATCATTTAGTTTCCTAAGAAAATTTGTCATTTTAATTAACTTTTTATGATTACTTTTATTTCATTTATAATCATGTTTCATTTATTTACTTAATCATTTTAGGTCACATTGGTCGTATTGGGGTCATTCAATTTTTAATCACTAAAGAATATTTGATATCTATATAATGGTAAAAATTAAATTTCAAATTGATAAAAGAGATCTATATGTATCAAGGTAATGGTTCATATTATTCCACAAATAGAGTAGTTTAATTGATAACAAAATAGTTACCTTTTCATGAATCATCCTTGATAAGAACGTTTTTCATGGTTTAAAATATTCACTAGTATTAAATTTTAATTGAATTGTAATGGTGGATTTTTTACCATTGATTAATTTTGAAAACATATTAAATTAAACTTTATTAAATATTATTACTATTTGTTATGTTTTCTTATACATTCATGATAAAAACATTACAATATCATTCATGTAGGTGGTAAAACCAACTAAAAAATGAACATATTATTACAGCTGAATGAGTAGGATCATGTTACATTATAGTGATAATATCAATTTTAAATAATATTAATTTTTTAGTTATTTTATTAAAGTAATAAATTTGATTCCAGAGGAAAATAAATTAAAAATCATGTTAAGAAGTGTTTGGAAACAAAGTGTTTTTATATTCTCAATTTAGGGGTTATGTTTTATTATAGCCCTTTATTATTAATAATAAAAATAGAATAATGAAATTATATTTAAAAAAATTAATAATTTTATTAATATATTATTTATTCACTAAATATATTTATATACCTACCATATAATGAAGTTATGAAAAATGAAATATGTCATTCATGTTAGTAGTAGTCCGCTCATAAAACCAGAAACATTTAAATTTTTAAATGGATGGAATGGAGGTAGATAATGGTTATTACATAAATATAATAACATTTCAGTATAATAATTATATTTATTTCATTATATTAGTTTTTATAATATATTTTGAAGGGGTATAAGAAGAAAGAAACATGAAAAAACATGGTAAAAAAAGTGCCTCTTTTTTGGATATCCCCCATTTGGATTCTTTTTAAGCCTTAATAGATTCATCTTTTGGGGAGTCCAAAACCTATATAACAAGGAAACTATAGTTGGGGAGTTATATTATTAGGTCCTGGTTAATATAAGGTTCTCAATGTTTATGGAGAAGTGATTTGGTGAAGAGATGCTTTTATAAGTGAGGGGAGTGACCCTCTTGCAAATACTTGAATTTTTAATATATAATAAATGTAATACTCACCTAAATGGAAAAAATTATAAAATATTCAAATATAATATGACCAAGACCAAGAATACACTCAAATGATAAAATTTAGCCATTTTCTTGTGATATTGTTGTTGTTATCCCATAGTTTAACCCCCCATAACCCTTTTAACCTTTATCATGATGGCTAACTTTACATTGAAAACTGGTTTCTATAAATAATAATGAAATGAAACTTATTAGAAAATTTTAAAATATTTATTCAAAATATAAAAACCATTTTATATGATACGATTTATATTAGTGGAAACAATTTAAATATAATACATGTATGCATAACTCAATGAAAAACCGTTTCTGTAATGATTCCATTTTAGGAATAAAAATGAATTTACACCCAAATCATGTATAAAATTTACTCTAATTAAATTTATAGGGTTTTGAATAAAAAATGGATAATCATGTGACATTAAAACTAAAAAAATAAATTGAACCCGGTGAATACTGAATTAAATAAAAATGATAAAAATTTAATTTTATTAGAATATATGATTATTTTGTTTCTAAAAAGTCAATAGTAGATTTATAAATTCAACCTAATAAATTTACATTATTTATTTTACTCATAGAATACTTATTTGACCAAGGAAAAAGTTTTATAAAATATTAATTCATTATTATATTATGATAATGCATTAAATGTGACAATATTTTGATAAAATGATATATTCTCTATTTGTTAAAAATAAACTATTTCCATAAAATATCAATAAATCACTGTATAATAATTCTAAATTGATTATAATAAATTTAAATTATTCTTTTCACATTAAAATTTAAAAATTTATAAATTTATCTTTTTAATAGACCTTATAAATTGTGGGAATATTTTTGTTATAATAAAAATATTTATTTTTTTATTAGAAAACTATATTAAATTAGTAATAAAATTATAATGAATATGAATCTATAAAATTATCATAAAGTTGATTTATTACAAAAATCATCTGGTTTCTCTCTTTCTTCCCCTTAAAGGAATTTCATTATTACAAATTTT
This sequence comes from Viscum album, assembly GCA_963277665.1. Taxonomy (NCBI): domain Eukaryota; kingdom Viridiplantae; phylum Streptophyta; class Magnoliopsida; order Santalales; family Viscaceae; genus Viscum; species Viscum album. The sequence goes on along the minus strand of OY728160.1, from coordinate 2,037,495,450 downwards.
TTTATTAATAAACATGATGGGAGATTTATCTTTCACAGCCTCTTTTGGTTCCCATGATTCTTCTTCAATAAAATGATTATTACACACAACTTTGACCTGGTTTGATACCATATTATGAAGCACTTACTCTCTTATGTAATGAATTTAGACTAGTCTTTCCACAATGGAAATACCCTCTCTTAACTTTACCACTTTGGGGTTCAATTATTGAGATGGATAAGGTATATAATTCCTTAATAATGAAATCAAAACACATCATGTACCAGAGATAAACATAGAGGTAAGGCTACACATGATGAAAATTATCCCACTTAATCCAAAATTTCATAGTGATAAATAAACCATGGTATTTAGTTTCAATTATTAACAAATCAGATCACACATTCCCATAAATATATTAGAAGGTAAAAAATACTCTCCTATATAAAATGAATGATAATTCCTCTAGTTTTATTCATAACTCTTCAAATTTCTTTAATAAACCTTTATATGATGTTGAATCATCATTAATTTTTCGAGAATCTCTTATACTAATTTAGGTCCTAATAACTTAGTCTCCCAAAATTTTTACCAGCATGTTGCAGTTCGATATGACTTTCCATATAATGCCTCAAATGGTTACATTTTTACACTTTAATGGAAGCCATTATTATAAGAAAATTATAGTAATGAAAGTTATTGATCCCAAACTCATTGGTAATCCAATGAGTAATCCCCAAGCATATCCTTCTAATTTGGAATTTTCCACTTTGATTGTCCATTAGATTGAGGATGAAATCTACAGAGAAACATAACTCAGTACTCAATGACTTCTGAAGTCCCTTCCAAATATTTAATGTAAAAATGGGGTAATGATTTGATATAATAGATAGAGGAACTACTAATAAATTTAATATCACTTTAAGATAAATCCAAGAAAAATGATCTAAAGAAATATCATCTTGAATAAAAACAATATTGGTACATTTAGTCAAGATATCAATAATAACCCATATCTAATTATAACCTAGGGATATATTTTTTAATTCCACAATGAAATCCATAGATATTTGATACTATATCCATTTAGGGTGAAGCAATAACAGAAGCAACCCTTTTAGTAATATTTTTTTAAATTTAACTTGTTGATGAGTTAAACTTTTCAAGGTAAAATATGTAATGTATGTATGTATTTATTCCCCCTAATATTACTCATCAAGGTCTCTATACATCTTAGTACAATAATTATGAACAAAAAATCAGAGATATGTGGGACTCACTAAATAATTATTTCTTCATTAGAAAATCATTCAATTCATATAACCTCAATCCAAATCGTATGAATCCTAATTATTAAATGTTATACTCAAGAAATATTCCATCCTTAACACATCTTACCTTTATTTACAAACCACAATAATCCATATCAGCATAATTAATTCTTTCTAATAAGGATCAATATACTCATACTTGACCCAATATATAATATTTTTTTAGATACATATATAATAATATATGTTTTGTTAAATCGTTTTCTATTAGATCTTATTCCTTGTATATAATTTTTACTGACACATTATAATTTCGACATAAGGAACCTACTACCATGTTTTCTTAACCTGGATGATAGTGAATTGATCAATCATAATCCTTTATCAGTTCCAAACACCTTCTTTACCTCATGTTCAATTGTTTTTGAGGGAATATATACATCAAAACTATATAATATGTATATATATATATATATCACATTTTCCCCCATATAAAAGATGCCTCCAAAATTATAAATAAAAAATACAAATTAATTTTCAAGGTCAATCATATGATATGTTTTATCATGGGGTTATAATTGAAATGTTGAATAAATAATTACTAGAATTTTTTCATCAGAAAAAACAAAGGCCCTTCAATAAAGAATTAATATAAATAAAAAATTCTTCACTTTTTGATAGAAAGGAAAAAATTAGATAATTTACCAATCATGTTTTTTTAATTTATGAAAATAGTCTTCAAAATCATTTATGTAAATGAATTTAACTCCTTTTTGAGTTATCTTGGTTAGTGGGGAAGATGATTGAGTAAAATTTTCCACAAACTGTCTGTAATAACATTTTTGTATAAGAAAAACTTGAATCATAGTGAAATTAGTGGGGCTTTTCTATTCTTATATAAATTTAGTTTTTGTAGGATCAATCATTATGATATCTTCAGTCACAATATTCCTAAATAACGAAAGCTATTATAACCAATATTCATATTTACTAAATTTCTCACACAACTTATTGTCTTTTGAAGACCATGGCAAAATTATTAAATATTTTTCATGATCCTTGTAATTTTTAGAATATAGTAGAATATCATCAATAAATACAAAGACACATTTTCTCAAATACTCATACAGAATTCTATTCATCATATCCATAAATATAATGGGTGAATTTTTCAACCCAAATGGAATAAAAAAACTCATAATGGCCATAACTATATTGAAATGATATCCTTGGAATGTCCAATTCATTTACTTTCAACTAATTTTATCAAAACATGATGTTGATCATTGAAAAATAATGAGCCATTAAGAGATGATTAAAAAGTCATCATTATGGGGATAATTATACTTATTCATCAGTGTAATGTTATTGAGTTCCCAATAATCAATTGAAAGCCTTATATAAAAATCCTTTTTCGGAAATAATAATAATAATAATATCACCCAATGGTGAAGTGTTCCGTTGAATGAAATACTTTCAATAAATTCGTTTATCTACCATTTAAATCCTAATTTCTCTTACCAAAATGTTCATGAAATAGGAATGAATACTCCTAATGTAATTTATTAAAGATAAAGTAGCAAAGTAGAATTAAAATTGGGGTTACAAAGATGAGTATTCACATCACCACATGAATCCTTATGAAGAAATGCATTACAGAAATCAGGTTCCAAAAAAGACAAACAGGAGGTGGCCTTCACAATTTCTCCCTTGGAAAGGGGATCAAAAACCAAATTTGACTCTCTATAAACATGTGTAAAAAATAAATAAAGATTCTACACAAGTATAATAAAATCAATCCAAGAAGGCAACATATTTAATGGAACATTTCAAGTGTGACTTCTAAGAATTTCAACTGCCATGTTTGAATATTATTATGTCTATAATGAATGCAAGAAAAAATGAACTGTATACCTGACCGCCTTTATCATGGCCTATACTCTAGCTTAAATGGCATGTCTACTTCAAATTATGTGATAAAAACAACCCCTGATAAATCCTCGATATGTGTGAAATACTCCACGACAACTAGAGGGGCTTGACGGACTCGATGACCCTCAATCAACATTGAACTTTACCCATTTATAAATGAGAGGTATCCACCTAATGAATTTGGGAACCAATGGCTTCTTGGTCCAACCAATGACACCAAAATTTCAAAAAATAATAAGATCATACAAATCATTATTCAGAGTCCCAGTATCAATCCTAGCTGCATTCATAACATCCCTATACAATGAATTAATTTCAACATGAAATAGAATGGCCTGATTACAAAAATCCCGAGCATATCCCTCCTTCTAGATGAAGGAAATGATTGATGCAGCAGCAAATAATAATAAGGCATCTGTTTGTTCACTACAGCCTTCCAAGACGACTGATAACTTATGCTGCTCGAAGATATCATGATTGAGCAACAGTCATAGACAACCTGTACGTGGCTCTATAAAATGCATGTAAAAGAACAAAATGAGAAGACATGATCAAGTGACTCATCTGCATCCATACAAAGAAAATAGACCAACGCAAGAATGTTTCATACACACTATAATATCCACTATAATGGAAAGTGATTTCTCCAAATTCTACTCATAAGAAAGTATTCAGTATGTGGTATGAAAAATGTTTTGAAAGTAGATAACAAAGTAGGAAAAGTATCACAAACACATTTTAATCTAGATCAATCCTTGGAATTGAAAATTCAATTTAAAGTGGGTTTCCATTGAAGAGTATCCATATTTTTATAAATATATCTTTCATAATCCAACCTAAAATGATCTGGTAGCTGGTAATATGCAACAACATGGCACTAAATGTTATAAACTGAAAAGCATTTAAGTGCTTAGGGATTTCAACATCATCTGTTATTGGCCTTGAAATCTAAGTAGATGTCTAGAAATTAAGGTAGGAGTGTTTAGAAATCCCAATTTCTCTACAATATCCATTAAAAAAGAATATGTTTAAATTGGATCATCTTTTGGAAATTAGTCAGTGGTGAATTAGACCTCCTAATAAGGAATAATACCAGGAAAATCATCTTGAAATACATCTAAATGATAATGTTCGATTGAATATTTACTAATTTTAATGATTTCACTCATTTTAGTCACATGAGAAATATAAATTTCACCTCCATATTATGTTATTTTGTTAGCTTCCTGATATTTTATTATAGATATGAAATCATTCTTTTGTAAAAATTGAAACACATTTAGAAAATTAGATATAACTTCATTAAATTTTTAATCTATCTTAGAATGATAATCGAAAATATATTCCATAAATAGTATTACATCAAAATATACTACATTTAAGATAATAATATTTTAAGGAAAATAAATCTTTAGATAATAATAGTAAGATGGATATAAATTATTATTCCCATAATACTAATTGTAGGAGTTTTTTCAAAAAGCTATATCTTAAATTAATGTGATGTTATTTATATATCATATTAAATCTAACAAAAATAAAACATTATAGATCTTAAATCATGAAATAAATTTACATAATTTGCGTAAACTAGTAGTATCCCTCTGACCACTTCATTTGATTGTCCAAAATATTCTCTAGTAGTATTAAATGTATTTGCAACCCATTTATTTTATTTATCATTATGATTCACTCCTTATGTAAATATCCTCGGATTTTTTTTTAATAATGAACCAATTATTGAAATTTAAATATTTTATTACCAAATAACATCCTGATTTCCTATTATTGGCATGATTAGTACTATTATCTTTAAAGTCACAATCCATATTTTCAAACATACTACTCGAATAAAACTTTCATGATCCTATTAAACATTACATTAAATGGGTTTTACCACATTTGAGAAATATAGGTGTCTTACAAGAATATTTATTTATTGGTTATTTCTTCATTTCTTGTAACCATGAATAATTATTATTCATAATGACATGGGATAAATAAGTATCAAAAAATAATATCTCAACCTTTTTAACACATAAAACAATTTTTTCATAAATTTTAAATTCATGTGTGGAATATGATATAAGTATTATTGGGTTCAATCCTATATAAAATCTTACAACTTTAAATTTAAAGCACACGAAATAATATGTTCTTACTAGAACAATCATGTAAAAGTTACATCGTATGTGGTAACTAAGTCCTCTTCCCCTTTCCTCAACTCCAAAATTTTAATTTCTTTTTCATGTCAAAACACGTTATGATTCATTTTCAATAAATTTATCCTTAAAAACTATCAATTTTTTTTATAAATTTCAATTTTACCCTTGGAATTTTTAATTAAAGTCCACTATTGATTGAATTCACCTAAAAAATTATAAACTGCAAGTGTTTTTTCTGATGATCTGATGAACCAAAAATTTCAAATGTATACTCTAAATAATTTTCCATCCTTTAACTACAATAAGTTTAAGGTTCTTCCAAATTAATTAGTGTTTTGTTTGATAAAATTATCCACCATTGACCTTTTATTATGTGGATGATTTGTCTGATCTCTTATATGGGTACCAACATTCATATCCGACAATAATTGAGTTAACAGATGCAAAATTCCTAATATCTGACTCTAACCATTTTAGACTACTTATTTGGAAATGTATTATCTACTTTTTTCCTTCGTACACCATTAACCCTATTTCCTCTTCAAAAAACCATTCTAAAATAGTAATAGATTAAATGAAGTAACAGTGAAACCCAAAAAGGTTATCTCATAACAATATAAATATAAATCAATATCTATAATGTCTATTTTATTAACAATATACCAACTTGTAATGTTATAAAAACCATAATCTGATACTATATATAACAACCTATACCTATACACCTAGATCTGGTTCTAAAAACCCAATATTTACTCATTAGATTTAGTGAAAACTACAATAACCCATACCCATACACATGGATTTACTTCTAAAATCACATCCTTTACACATTGAATCTGATAGAAACTATACATCCCTCACATAATAACTATATAATTACAAGACTAACAACTAGGAAGTATCTTTTATATATTCCAATAATATTTTTAATATAAAGTTATATATTACTAGATTAACCATTTCTTTATAAAAGTTAACTCTACCACACAATGAACATTTTTCCACCGAAATAGGTTCTTGAATTTACACTCCTATATCAATCATGACACTATTTCTTTTCTCAAGACATGTCTCCATAAATGAAATACTGACCATGTTATTGTTTCTAAACATCTTTAAATAGTATAAAATAACTTTAAAAAGAATGATGGGAAGAAAAATTCTACCAAGGGATATAAAAAGAAAACAAAATCATTAGTCTATTTATAAATAATAAAACCAATGAGAAAATTTTCCTTTACATATAATAATCATTAATATGATAAATAAAATATAATACTATGTGAAATCAACCTTTATTCAGGAAATCAATTAAAAATAATAGAAATAATATAAAAGACATGATGGTATCCTGGGTAATTATATCCATCATATATTTTAAATCACCTTTTACTACCGTTCAATAGAAAAAATGTATTCAATTACTGCCAATATTTTATCTCTGGTGACAAAATAATTACCCATTGTATTGGATTTCTATACCAGGGGTCAACCATCATCATAAATAATTAAAAATTAGTATTACATGAAAAAAATAAGGAATATTTCATTTTTATAACCAAACACATAAAAACATACTTTCTTCCATATAAGTAAATGTACTTTTGTTTATCACATAAAAAAAGAAATATCCTATTCTTTTGACAACTCATTAAAAAAGAAAAATTCACAAAATAGTTGGAAGATGATATTATTTTAATAAATATGAAAAATTATAATGGTACATTGATAATGAAAAAAATATGTAGTTTTATGAAAATTAATTAATTTAGAAAAATAAAAAATGATTATTTTAACTCATTTTTAAATAAATTCAAAAAAATGACTAGTATGAAAAATGTTAAAAATATTCATTTCAATATTGGGTAAAAACATCAAAGGTAAAAAATATACATTTTTATTCATTTAATTATAGATAATATCCCTTGTTAAAAAAAAATAAAAAACATGGATTTTGGGGAGAAATATTTTAAATAAAAACATTAAAACATTTAATAGTAGGTTTTAAAGAAAGTCCCTTTCCTTGAGTCTTGACTCATATCGTATGTGTGTCTACCCTACTCAGTAATAAAATTAAACTCATAATTTACATTCATAAGAATAATTTTAGTTTTTATTTCACTATAATTATTTCTTTTTATTTAATTTATAATCATGCATAATTTAATTACTAGGTTAGTTTTCCTCACATTGGTTGTTTTGTGGTCATTTAGTTCATAATATCTAATATATATTTGATATCATTATGATAGTTAAAATTAAATTTTAAAAAAATATATAATCATTATATGTGACAAAATGTATGGTTTAGACAATTTTCAGAAACAATGGTGTTCAAAATAATATAAAATTATTACTTTTCAGTGAATCTTCCTTGATAAGATTGTTTTTATGGTTCAATATTACCATAATTATTCATTTTAATTTTCATCATTATAAAGGATGTTTCACCATTGTATAATGTTAAAAACTCTTCAATTTCATCAATATTTCATATTATTACCATTATTTATGTTTTCCTAATCATTAATGACATAAACATTATAACATCATTCGTGTAGGTGGAAAAATCGACCCATACAGCAACACAATATATTTAATGGTTAAGAACATGTTATTCTATAGTGATAATATCTATTTTAATAATTAGTGAGGATTTTTTAAAATTTATAAATCATATTCAATAATAATATAAAGAAAAAACCATGTTAAGATGTTTTTACATACAAATTATATCGGTATAATCATTTTAAGCAGTTAAATTCTAAATTAACAATTTACTATTTATATTACTAAAATAATGTGAAAATTATCTTCATAGAACCTTAATTATGTTTGAAGAATTATATATGTTCATTAAATCAATCTAGGATATATATATATAAGGAATTGATGAAAAATGAAATATTTAATTCGTGGATGCGATAGTCCACATGTAAATTTAGCAATATTTTAGGATCCCGGACTTCATAGAGGTATGAACCCGTTTAAATTTTTTGTTTAATCCATTGTTTTTGGTTAATGAAGTTGTTTCAGGAGAATACGGGGTCATGGGGGTTTCCCAAGGGGTTGGGATAGGAGAAATGGGAAAAGGAGTACAATCAAAGCAAGGTGCACAATTGGCACATGATTAAGAAAACCATTAAGAATTCATAGGTGGCCATGGGACCTTGGACATAGGGTTATTACATGGTCGGCACATAATTAAGAAAATCATATGGCCTGCCTATGTGACTATACAACCTAGATCTTCTTAGATAGTGGAATTCACATGGTTTATTCATGGTTTGAAAAACCTTTCCGGTAAACCGTGCACCCCAATGTAGTTTGAAAAAATTAGAAAAATACCATTATGGTATTTTAAACACACAACCATTTTTCCTCCCATTATATAATTTTCAACCATAGTGACAAAAAATATCTCTCAAGGTCTTCCATGGGTGATTCTCCTTTATCTATAGGTCATTTGGAATTCCATTGGATGCAGATTAAAGCTCCTGGTATTTATAATCTCTCTCTTGCTTCTCTTTTTGGTTTAGGGTTTGTATCATTCTCTAATATCCATTTGAATCTCTAAAAACAATCTTTCTTGGTGAGATCTAGTTTAAATCAATAAGTGGTGTTTTAATACAGATATAAGACCATGTTTGAGAGTGATTTTTCCAATGAAATCGAGGTCAGTGGTCAGGAAGTTATGTCCCATAGGTTTGTTTTTGATTTTTTCTTGTTTGGTTTTGTTCCTGGACACTTCTCATTGTGTTTTTGATCACTTGGGTGGGGATTTATATAATGGGGGTTTAAATGATGAGAAGAAACTCTCATGGTCCCCATGGGATGCCTTGTGGATGATTAGACTTATATACGACCACTCATGAGGAGTGATGATGTTCCGTCACATAGGGGTTTCTAGGTGTGTCATGTAAAATGGGTTGAATGAGATTAGTGGGAATGTGCCCAATGAATTTTATTTTTGTCCTTAAAAAGTATAAATAGGTTAATAAATGGGAAATGGTTGAATATGTTAAATGGTTCAATGAAAGGTAATTGGTTTATTATCTTAATGATTTTATTCCTAAGAAGTGGGAATCGAGTTAAATTGTAATGTGATTAATGATAAGGTGCTAATTGGTTGTGGTATAATATTATTTCCATGTCGATTGTTGTGGTTTATAATCATTAATTATTTGTGTAACATCCCAGATAATTATAGAATAAGACCTTCCATATCTGTTAATATTTACGAATTAGATATTAATTTCAGTTTAATGGGGACATTATGTGTGATAGCATACCCAAATCACAGCAATAGGTTTCTCTGAAATCTTATGACACACACAAGATTGAGATGTACCAAAAAATAATACATTATTAACATTGCTATTTAAATGATATTTATATCCTTGACTCAATATTTTAGGGAATTAATAAGACTAACTATGTTATGTTTACACAAGTTTATTATTTTTTGTTACATTCATCAAAAAAATTTCATAGGCTTAAAATGAGAAAAGAAATCAAATTTTAGTCATAAAAGCTCAAATGTTTTTAAATAGTAGTTTTATCGCCTATTGATGGAGAACCAATTTTAAAAAAAAAATCGACTACTTTAAATGTTATATTTGAGAAAATAAACTTATTCTTTTGACGGGGGACATCAAAATTGAGTTTGGATAATTTTTTGGTATTTTTATGATAACTTTCCTATTTTAATAAATAGAGAAAAATACTGAATTTTAATTCAAAACTGATTTCATGTATAATTTATTTATATAGTTATATTTCTAGTTTAAAGTATTTTAGAGTTAAATTAAATTATTATTTTTATTATTTAATACAAATTATGTAATTGGAATCAATTTAAAGTTGAAAATAGAGAAAAAACACTACAAACTTTCGAACATTTCACTTACAAAACCAGTGTTTTTTGTTTTGTTTGTAGAATTTAGTTTAAATAAAATTTTACCAATTATATGATTTTAATTAAATAAAATAGATAAAATATTTTTAAAAATATGTTCCAGATTATGTTTTAATTCCAAATTAATTTTTAGGTATAAAAAATTATCCATGGTTAAAAAAGTAATTACTGTAGAAAAAGTTAAATTTTTACAAGGGTTAAAGTTAGAAGATAAAAGCTTAGCATACCTAAAATATAAAATTTTTAATGGTTGTTTGTTGTGTAGATCGACTATATCCAGCCTATAAGACAATAATTACATGCCAATGATGTGTAAATTAATTCCACATCTATATGTTTGTATTTTAATATAAAATAATCAATAAATTAATCTCTTCAGCCCACCTCTCCTCAAGTATAAATACCACCACTCCACCACCCTATTTGGACCCAAAATCCTTTTAGCTCCGAAAATACGTTCCCCAACTTCTCATCCTCAATTTAACCACGTCTAAGTGCTTCTGGTCTCACCAAAATTCCAAATCCAATGTCTTCAATGGTGTTTTAAGGAGGTGATTTTCAGGAGGTAATTTTCTCAAAGTACGTCTCTTAATTTATTTTCATTTTATAATTTCTCCTCATATACTTCATAAATAAAAGCAATATTACTCCAAAATCATGTATATACTAGTGTATTATGTATATAATGGAATATCTCACATCCATTTATTTTCTCACCTCCGCTTATTCAAATAAACGAAATTGTTATTCAAGTTATGTCTGTTAATCACCTTCGTGAATAAGTTTTTTGTTCTTTTTTATGTTAGCACCTTCATAGTGGGTCTTAAACCCATTATTATGGTCAAATAATATTATAATACGTATATTACATCCTATTTCAAGTTATTCATATGTTATATTAAACATATCTTCACACATTCCATATTTTTGTTATACAATAACTCCAATTGTGGATTTGTGGACTACCGCCTCCTCCAAATGATGCGATTCATTCACACATCACCTGGAATGTATTAATAATTGTTTTAATAAACACATATGATATAAATAACATATTAATTATATTTTAATTATATTATATATGTATAAATTTTATGTACTTTTGGGGAAAACCCCTCAAGGAAACATGGAAGCATTTTTGGGTTGATTGTGTTTGCTGAACAAGAGGGATTCCATTGTCAATTATGGAGTTCTGGAGATATTGTTGACAAGATATGTCAAAAAACATCTAGGAAAATGGAATGGATGATTTGGAGGTAGCTCAAAAATAGTAGATATAAGGTGGCATCATTTTTCTGTGTTAGCCAAATTTTTGGGCCTCATAATCAGGAAAATTAAGAAAGGTGTTTTTAGAAAAGGATGTTGTGAACAAGATTGAAGTTGGTTTGAAAACTTGCGACCATGGAATTTTTCAGGATCAGAACATTAAAAAATTTCAATGTCATGAATTTCTCGAATTAATACAAAATCTATGCAAAAAATGAGTTTACATGAAAGTGGCCTATGTGACCAATGCGACATAAAATGTTGTTTTGAACGCTCAAAGAGGGTTTTTTGTGAAATTTCAGGGTTTTGTGTGTAGGGTTAGTGATGCCTATAAATAATATGTGACCCCCCTCATTCAAAGTATCACCACACTAAGAGATAATTTGATCTCTGGATCATGTATTTTTTCTATGTAAATGGAGTAGTGTAAATGAATTGGGGTTGCACACAAGCTAAGGAAGTTGGGAATAAGATTTGAGTTTCATGTAAGATTGATACTGCATAAAAAAGGTGTTTCATGAGAAATGTTACATCTTGGGTGCATGTAATTAAACTTTCACACAAGGTATAGTACGATATGCACAAAAGATTTTCATTTTCCCAGTACATCTGTGGTAAAGCGGTAATTATCAGTGGATGAAAGAGGGACATCAATAGAGAATCTACATAAAGTGGTAGATTCATCAATTAGTGATAATGAAAGGACATAAATGTATATAAAATATGAGTGGATCTTCTGATGAAGCAATGAGAACACTTCAGCTGAGGGAGAAGTGAGCTTTCAAATTTTGATTGGTTAAAAACCAAGAGAAACAATGAGTCCTCTTAGAACATTGTAAACATCATAGAAATTTTATTAGAATTGTTATATCGACATATCACCATCATATGGTCCTTTAACGTAGCCCAGTGAGGGTGAACAAAGTAAAATCGCTGTGTCTTGGGTATGCTTTAATTTCTGTTCACACCCTTTCGCAGGAAAGAAAGAGAAGACTATTTTGTTTAACAACCAAATAAGATCAAAAGGGGTTGTTTTTTATTATATCATACCCAGATTCACCCCTACCCAGGGTATTTGACATAGTGGACTTATCAATTGGTATCATAGGGAAAGGCTAGTATTAGTGTTTCTCTCTCCATAGAGACCATCAATCAAAAATGGATTCTAATATTCCATGGGAAAAATTTCAGTTTTGGAAGAATAAGAAGCAACATTGCTTCCAATCCTTATGAATTGATGTCTTTACGGTAGAGATGATTGATATTTGAACCAACATTAATATTGGTGCTTTATCAGTAGCTAAATACATAGAATTTGATGATGATTCCAAAGGAATCAATGCATTAGGGGGAGACCTATCTAATGTGATATTTACTAAGGTGATGTTATGTAAAAATCACTTGCTATTTGGGATAATCTCTTGATTATATATGAAGGTGATTCAAAGTTCAGAGAGGCAAATATTTATGTTCTGTTGAACATGTATGATGATATGAGAATGAACCCAAAGGAGTCTGTTGATTCATTATTTGACAGTGCAAACGTTGTTGTTTAAGACACGCATGGTCTTCGGGAGAGTATTGATGATGTAAATATCTTAAATCGTATCCTATGAATACTTCCACCTCGATTCAATCCAAAAGATTAATGACGGAGGACAAAGATCTAAATGAGGTAAAATTGGATAGCCTGAACAGTACTCTTGTTGTATATGAGATGCAAAATGAGGACATTAAGTATGTGGAAAAAGGGAATTCCAAAGAAGTGGCATTCAATCCCATGAGGAAGATCACCATAGAAGATTCTTGACAAGAAGAAGAAATAGATGAGGTAATTTCATTCCTTTCCTTAAATCATCAAAGTAAAAAATCAAATTTCAAAGGGAAACTTCCACTGTTTATTTATATGTGGAAAGGTTGGTCATCTTTTAGTAAGGTTCCCTAAAAAGTTCCAAGAAGATGATGAGGATGAATTTTAAATCCCTATGAAAAAGTCTCCAGCCTACGTGAAAGTAAAGAAACATTTTAAGAGAAAATTATTTAATAAAAAGAGTATTCTTTCACATGAATGTTATAGTTAAGATGAATCTGAGGTTGTAGAGATAGTGAATTGCAAGGATCATGTGAAAAATTCTATGGTGGTACTCATTGGTAGTACTCAGAAGAGGGAATGAAGTAAAGATGATGAAGAAGAAGTTGAAGGAAGAGTTTAGTTGCTTGATAAATTAGAAGACACTCTTAAAGAGATAGATTTTTTGAGAGACAAAATGAAGATATACAACAATGTGTTCTGTGACTACAATCTCTATATGTAGAAATTAGAAGAAGTGAAGTCTGAGATGACAGAATAAATAAAAAAATGTATGTCTTCAAAGACAGAGAGCTCCAAAAAGGTTGTTGAGTACATGATTAAAATTGAGGAATAAAAATGTGAAATTGATAGTTTGACTAACACCAGAAGGGATAAAATCAAACATATCAATGAACCTAAAGGGGAAGGTGTCGATCTGTGATAAAATTTAAGGATCAGGAAAAGCTCTTGACTCCCATTGTGAAATCCAGAAAGCATATCATTAAAATGATGTAAAATTTATAAGTGGTGCATAGAGTTCCAACAAAAATGAAGCAAAAGTCAAATCTATGTGATAAGGTTGGTATGGGGCTTGATAAAAAATTTAAAGCAGTCATGGTTGATGTTAGACCATAAGCACCCACTCCGAGATTGAAAATTGATTTAGGTACAAAGTAGAATTAGAAGATTCAGAGAACCCAAGGGATAACTAGCAGTCCAAAAGTGACACCTACAAAAAATGGTTACATTTGAAGGGGTATAACCTCTTCTAAAGACATTAGTAGTGGCTGTGGGGATCCACCTCTAATATTTTCACTTACTATTAGTAGAGGTGGTTTTGAGGAACCACTGGTAAAGTCATGGAGACTTTAGTGGATGTTACATTAGAGGGGGTATAAAACCCCTCTAATGTTGACTTAAATTCACTTAAAATGCTTGCGTTAGTGGCAGAAATAACCCAAACCACCACTAGTTGAGGGAATTAGGGGTGATTTCAAACTACCAGTAATGGTTGGTTACTTTTAGGGGTGGTTGTGAAAATAGTCCCTAAAGCCTCTATTTTTTTTAAACTTTCCCATACCCACCCTAACCTCTCCCGTGTCACCCCTTCCCTAGAAGTATGTCCCCGATCCCCAATAACCCTACCTCTATAGTGTGTCAACCCATCCTCCATCACCCCGTGGCTCCCCTACCTCTTCTGTGTCACCCACCACCCACCTCCATCCCATTCCCACTCCTCCCCCTAACCTCTCCCTTTTTCCACCCCTACCTCCGGTTTTCCCCTTCCCAACCAAGCATCCCAACCCCTCCCATTTCCATTCCCACATACCTACCCCAATGTCTTTGTTGGGATTTTTATAATATATGCAACTAGAGAGTTTCAAAATACGGATTGGACGAAATGCATAGGCGACCACCACTCCATATTACCACTATGAGATTTTATTTTTTATTTATATTCACATATAATTCTCTATTTATATATATTTGATTCATTATTTTAATAAATATTATTTACATCATATTTTTTAATACATTTAAATATATAAACTATATATACATATATAAAAACTATATTTTTATATGTATATAAATATGTGTTTATATATTTATAAATATATTCATTTAAATACATATTTATATATTATATACATGTTTATTTATATAAAATATATAATTATTTATATTTATATATTTAAATATATATTTAAGTATGTAAATAAATTAAATGAATATATTTATAAATAAATTTATATATGTATGTGTGTTTGGGTATTTATATAATATTTATATAATCGATGCACAACTCCACAAACAACATTTTTCCATCTTTGTAAATTGAACCAGATCCTTTTTCTGTATTTTCCATATTATTTTTCCCATATTATTTACATTTTAAAAATCAAAGAAATTATTATCGATATAATATAATTAATATATATATAATTATTTTTACATACATACATACACATATATATATATATATATGTGTGTATGTGTGTGTGTGTGTGTGATCTCAATAACATTATTAATTATTACTATTCTTTTTACACCTTTTTTTAAATATAAAAATTATACGTTGGTTTTATAAATACCATATACAGATTTTATGTTTTATATCATTCATATATTATATTAAATACATTTATATTATATATTTATATAAATTACTTATATACTTAAATACATATTTATATATTATATACATGTTTAGTTAAATAATAATAATATATATATATATAACTTTTTACCTAATATATTTATAAAATGTATCAAAAATATATTAATTTAATGTATTTCAATACATTTATTTATTATTATGTACATTAATATATATCAATATATATATATATATATATATTTATAAATTGAATAATATTATATATAATTAATATTATATGAAATTCAATTTATAAAAATATTTATATTATATTTAATTAACATTATATGTAATAAAAAATTTATAAATATTAATAAAATGTTATATGAAATAAATTTTATTCAAATATTTATATAACGTCATATGAAATAAAATTTTATATCATATATAATATAAAAACATAAAGATAATTTTTAAAAATATAATTATAATTATTATATTATAAATTATAAAAACTACATGATGTATTTTTTAAATAAATTATATTTATTTATATATTTATATAATATGTTTATGCTTTTATATTATATATAATTAATATTATATGAAATTAAGTTTATAGAAATAAATATATATTTATAGTCATAATATTATACAATTACATTTTTGTACACATATAAATACAATTAAATAGAATCATATAAATATTTTATATAATATGTTCATATAATGTGTTTAAATAAATTTATATATCGTTTTATAGTTGTCTGTAAATATATATATTATGTAACATTCTTTTTTTAAATAACGGGTGTTCACAACCCCCTTTAATCATTTAAATTAGAGTGTGGTTTTAAACACCCTCTAATTTAAATACATTATAGGGGATTTTGAACCCCTATAATTAAAAGACATTATAGTCTGTTTTGAACCCCTTCTAATTAAAATACATAAAAGGGGGTTTTGAACCCCCTGTAATTTTTGATTTTAGAAGGGGGTTTGAACCATCTTTAATTTATGACAATAGATGGGGTTTTGAACACCGACTAATTGTTATTTGGCGGTGGGGGGTTGAACCACCAATAAAATCCAACATGTTTTTTTAAAAAATAGTGATAAAAAATTTATAGGTAGTTCATAACCCCCTTGAATTTGTGAAATTAGAGGGCGTCCATAACCCCGTCTAAATTCAATGATTAACGAGGGTTGTACCTAACCCTCCTCTAATTTTTATAGAAAATTAATTTATAGGGGGTTTATAACCACCTCTAAAATCAATGATTAGAGGGGGTTGTGTTAAACCCTCACTAATTATACAGAAAATGAATTTACAGGGAGTTATGCATAACCCCCTCTAAAAAACCCCTTCCAATCTAAGGTTTTGAATAGAATAAATTGACCCAACCTCAGGTGTTATTGCTATGGAATTATGGGGCATTCACAAAATATTTTTTTCCATAGATTGGATATATCAAAGGTAACAAGAAAAATAATGGTATCCAGACATAGCTTGATACTATAGAATATATTTTGAGGTACATTATTTTTGATGTGGAGGATTTGGGAACAAGGAAAGATATTGTACATCAACCATTTAGAGGAATGTGCCTATGCAGAATCAAAGTAGTCACAAGCAGTAATTCAAAGAGTCAATAGGTGAGTGAAAAATGAATAATCGATTTGAAGCTTTGTAAGATGAATCCAGTCCATCGTACTCTAAGAAATATCATGATTTTCAATCTACACCGAGTGTGAAGACAAAAAAATAGGTCAAAAAGAAATGAGATAAGAACGAAGTGGTTGTGGAAATTTTTGGAAAAATATCAAATCATTCTGGTGTATAGATCCAAGATAGTGGTTGCACATCCCATATGATAGGGAATATAGATCTTGTTACAGGCATAAAATATATCAAATAATGCATTGTCAAATTTGGAAATGATGAAGGCGTGAAGATAATTGTCATAGGGAATGACAGGTTTGGGGAAAAATAAATGATATGTGGTGATTTCCTAGTAGTAGAAGGTCTTAGTCACAACTAGCTCAGTTTTAGTCAGTGACGTGACTCGGGGTATTCTATAAGATTTACTAAGAATATGTATATCATTAAAGGAAGATATGGTTCCATTGTTCTATAGGGGAAAATAAAAAAGGAAAATCTCTACTTTGTAAGTGGGGAAGATGATATGTTCTTTTTATCCAAACAGGAAGAAAACAAGTTAGGGTATAAATGAATTAGTCATTTTTTTTCAACCATACCTAGAGGATTTGGTAAAATTTGATGCATCTAGAGACCTCCTTAAGATATCATGTGATTTTACTCATACGTGCGATGCATGTAAACAAGGGTATATCATCAGAAATGAATACAAGGAAAAGGAATAGAACTCATAAAGAGTGCTCGAGTTGGTTCATGATGATGTATGTAGACCAATATCACCAAGATCCATTGATGAGAATAGATATTAAGTTCATTACATTGATGATTATAGAGAATTTCATGGGTATTTTTCATTTCTCACAAGTCTAATGTGTTAAATTGTATAGAGTAGTACTATAGGGAATGTGAAAGGATTCATGGATTGAAAATTCTGATGTTTCATTCTGATAATGGTATGAAATTACCAAATATTCCAGTGGAAGAATATCTTGAGAAGCATGAGATAAGGAATCAATTTTCTTCAGTAAGAAATCCCCAGATAAATAGAGTGTTTGAAAGGAGAAATCAGATCATCAACAACATGGAAAACAAAATTCTTATTCAAAAAGACCTACAAGAGAATTTTTTGAAGGTAGTAGTATTGAAATTAGTATACATTTCCAATAGGGATATGTTATGTATGAAGGAAGGAAAGAATCTAGATGATATGTGGTTTGAAATAATACAACATTAAAATCGTTTCAAATCTTTAGAGTTAAGTGTTTTGTTCTCAACAAAGAATAACACATTAAAATCTGAGTCACAGAGAGATGTTGGGATATTTCTCTGATACTTAAGAAAAAGATGGGTATAAATTCTTTAATTAGAGGCTGGGAAAATTTGTTGAGAGAAATGATGTCACTGTAGTGTAAAATAAGAGAATATTCAACAAAACATTGAAAAGTTTCCTAATGAAAGTGATGAGGAGGAAGGAAACAATGGGGAGAGGAAGTGGCAGATGATGATTCAGAAGATGTCACTGACGATGAGAAAGAAGATGTTAAGTCTATATCTATGAAGAATCTAAATAGTTGCTTAGAGATTGACAAGAAAAATATCATTGGTGATCAGAAAATTCTAGTTCAAATTAGAAAAATAAATTCATTACATCAGGAAACTTTCATATCTCAGGTAGAGCCAAAATGTTTTTCCAATGCAGACGGAGATGAGAACTGGGTTCAGGCTCTGAATGAAGAGCAAGACTAGATTGAGAAGAACCCGACGTGTGAGACTGTTTCGAGGCTTATAGATAAGAAAGTCATCAGAACTAAATAGGTCTTCTTCAATATTATGAATGAATATAGGGAAATGATTCGAGACAAATCATGACTAGTGTGAAAAGGTTACTTAAAAATAGAGAGTATCAATGTTGATGAGACATTTTCACCTATTTCAATGCTAGAGACAATCATATTATTCTTGGCCATTTTAGTGAAACCGAAGATCAAAATTTTATAGATGGATTCCAGGTCCAAATTTTTGAATGGGGTTCTGGAAAAAGAAGTGTATATTGAAATGCTAAATGGTTTTCTATTTCTTGAAGATGAGAAAAAAAATTTTCTACTGAAGAAGGAATCGTATAGTTTGAAGAAGGCCCGAAGAAAATGGTATTAAAGGCTTGATCTATTTTTGAAGAAGCTTGTCTTCATGTAATGTGGATTTGATTACAATTTATATGTGAACAATGATAGTAATCAAAAAATGATGGTGCAAGTTTATATTGATGACACAATCTTCGGTGGATCAGATGAAGCATAGTGAAAACATCTTTCTAAATTCATGATGATTGAAATTGAAATGTCAATGTTTGGTGAAATAAAATTTTAACTTGGTTTACAGGTGACCCAAGGAAGGAATGACACAATAATTTCTCAATAAAAATATTCCAAGGATGTTTTTCGAAGCTTTGGAATGGATAATTCCATGGAGACAAAGACTACAGTTGCTACCCCGACAAAACTATAAAATGATGCTGATTTCAAGGCAGTTAATATTACTGAATATAGGTAAATCATTGGATGTTTATTGGAATTGATGGAGAAATGACCTATTTTTTTTTCCACATACCATGTAGTGAGATATTGAATCAATCACAAGAAATGCCACATGATTGTAGTGAAAAGAATAATATGGTATATCAAAGGAACTATGGATATTAGTTTAATGTATAATGTAAAATATTCACTAGAAATATTGGGATATACATATGCAGATTGGGCCAGTTCAACACATGACCGAAAATGAATGTCTGAAGGTGAATTTTATCTTAGTGGAGTGTGTATTTTTTGGCTCATCAAGAAACAAGATTTTATTTTGTTGAGAACTATAGAATATGTGTATATTTTATTCACTCATGATTGCACACAGTCGTTATGGATGAAGAAAAAACTTGAGGACATGGTAGGTTAAGAGAAGTGTCCAATTAGAATCCATTTCGATAATTCAAGTGGTATCAATCATAGAAAAAACCACTTCATAACTAAAGTACAAAGCACATTAAAATCAAATATAATTTTATCAAGGATGAGGATGTGAAATGGATTTTTAAATTGGACTATATACCTACAGAACTATAGGTTACAGACGTTCTGAAAATGGATTGACCCAATGAAGCATTTTAGAGTCATTGACTGGCTCTGAGAGTTCAGTCGACTCCCTGCACTTGAAAAAGATTGGATGTAGGTCCTTTTCTCCCCAAGGTATGTTGTGTTTTTCCCTCATGTACTGACCTGTGTCCTTTCTAATTTTTCATACCACAAAGGAGTGACCTTTGGGTTCATTAAAAAAGGGGATAAATTGGGGCGATAAAAGTGAAAAAATGTATTAGTCAAGGCACATGGAGAAGCTAACAGGTAGAGTAG
The DNA here is from genome assembly GCA_963277665.1 of Viscum album. Classification (NCBI taxonomy): domain Eukaryota; kingdom Viridiplantae; phylum Streptophyta; class Magnoliopsida; order Santalales; family Viscaceae; genus Viscum; species Viscum album. The sequence goes on along the minus strand of OY728160.1, from coordinate 2,037,474,683 downwards.
TGAGATAGATGGAGTTAATCAAGTTAGGTGGATAAGATGATAGGGGGAGAAATAGGATGAGAATTCCATGATGTTATGAGGAAATAATCAAATGTTAGCTTGGAAAACTTTAAACATTCCAAAACAAGAGAACCCAAACAATTATGTCGGGGGAGTTTTCAATATAATGATGATAGAAGTGATCAATCAAATAAGATATATCATGATAATTGATGTTCATGATGAATGAAGCTATCTGGTTTTAAGAATTGGAGTTAGGGATGAGGCGATTCATTGATGAAATTTTCTTTATACTATTATTTCTCACGCCGAGCATTGCTCATGTTGGCTTAGAGATTTTGTTGAGTAAATCATTGATCGCTATCTAAATTGCATGATGCGAATAGTGGTAGATTATGGATGAAGTTATAAAGAGGTATCAATTTATGAAAGTGTTGTCAAAAACAAAATGGGGAATATTGTTGGGAAAAATCCCTTAAGGAAACATTGAATCATTTTTGGGTTGATTATGTTTGTTAAAAAACATTGTTTTCTTTTTCAGTTTTGGAGTTATAGAGACATTTATGAAAAGCTACGTTGACAAAGAACCATGAACAATTAATTGATGATCTGTAGGATGTTAAAAAATAATAGATACAAGGTGACAGTATTCTCTAGTGTTTTCCAAATTTATGGGCCTCAAAACTGGGAAAGTAGAGAAAAGAGTTTTTGAAAAGGAAGTTATGAACAAGATTTATGTTTGTTTGGAAATATGCGTAAAAAGCATGTTTTAGGATTAGAACATTAAAAAATGGAAAAGACAAAAATTCTGCAATGTAATGGGAAATATGAGAGAAAGATGAGTTTGTGTGAAATAGGATTATGCACTCAATGTGACGGTAAATATTGTTTTTTAGGCATGAAGAGGGTTTTGGGTGACACATTAGGGTTTTTCATGCAAGTTCAGCGATGCCTATAAATAACAGGTGACCACCTCATTCGAAGTATCTCCACAATTAGAGTGAATACGAGCCCCAGATCACCTAAGTTTTTTAAATAAAGGGAGTTGTGGGAAATAATTTGAGTTACGCACAAGCTAAGGAAGTTTCATGTAATATTTTAGTTTCACATAATATTGTAGTTGTGCACAAAAAGCCTTTCATGAAAAAATTTAAATCTGGAATGCATGGAATTAAAGTTGTGTGCAATATGCATCAAGGGTTGTGTGGAATATTTGTAGTTTCCTAGTAAATATATCGTAAAAAAGTATTCTTCAGTGGTTGAAAGTGGGATAATAATAGAGTATCTATATATAGTGGAATATGAATTAATTAGTGATAATAAAAGGACCTACAAGTCTATAAACTATTAGTGGATATTCGGAATAAGTAGTGAAAACACTTTTGTTGAGAGAGAAGTGAGATTTCAAATTATTGTTGATTGTAAACCAGGAGGGATAGTGTGTCGGCTTCGAACATTATAAACAACAATTCACTTTTAGTGGATTTGGTACATCATCAAATTGTCATTTTATGCTTCTTGGATGTAGTGCAGTGAGGGTGGACCAATTAAAATCTCTAGGTCCTGGGAATTCTTTAATTTCTGTTCACACCATTCTTTGAGAAAGAGAGAGAAGAGAGTCTTGTTTAACAATGAAAAAAGCTAAAAAGAGGAAATTGTTTTAATCTACCATACCTTGATTCACCCCCCATATTAGGTTATTTTACCTAGTGGACTTAACTTATAAATTTTATTTAATTTTACTCTTTCAATACAACATGAAAAATGAAAATATTGTTCATGCATACATACAACCTACCATATCCATGAATGGTGTTTTTAGTTTCTCATAAAAATAATATTATAAATAATTATATAATAACTAAATAAGATATATATATATATATATATATATATATATATCCTATTTTATATTCTTGAGATGTTGGACTTATGACCACATGGACAATTTACATAATAAACACATTCATTTTTGACTCAAGTACCAAATATCGACCAAGCATCTTATATGAACATAAATAATTATGTAATTTTTATAAAACTATAATAAATGTTATAAAAAGAATAATAAACATGTATAAGGTTATAAATAAAGTATAAATTAGCCTAATTTTATTATTTGGGAATATAATGATTGTACATGACGATTTGGACTCAAGGTAAAGGAAATTCTGAACTCAATTTCCACTCAACCAGGGTTACACATTCTTTATAGATTATATTATGCCAAGATTATGTGTTTAATCACCATTTGTTTATTTATGTTGTAATTTACACTTCCCTTTTTGTGGATATGATTTTTTGACACATAATCACATAATTAAAAATTTTTACGTCATTGATGAAAACTTTTTAAGGGAATTTCTTAACACAACATTCATTCATTAGGTTAAATTTATACATATTTATTATTTCATTAAAAAATTATGTGTGAAATTAATTTTGGATATCATATATTTAATTTATACTTTATTTATGGTTATTTATAGTGAATACACATAATTGATCTATTTTATTAGAAAAATGATATTTGAAAGAGACTCATTAACTAAAAAATCATTTTAATTTTTTTAAAGATTTATGGTTCTAAACATTTCTCATTAATGTATATGTTTTAAAAATGGTTTTAAGCATTTATTTAGAGGGACTTGAATATTTTAAAATGATTATTATTTTCAAATGTTTTAAGGTGATATGGGACACTTTGATTCAGAAATATTCTTTTTAAATTCTTTAATTATTTTTTGTGAATGGATTGATTATATCAATATATTAAACGATATCTTGAGGAAATGTTAATTTTTACTTTATTATTGTATTATGTGTAATTATTATGTAATGGTTCATGTACATTTTTTATGTATATGGGTGGTTTCGTGATAAATTGAGGGTGGGTGAGCCCGTGATAGTTCTCAAATGCATTGGGTAATGAGACATAGTTAAACGTCAGGGTTTCAACTAAGGTATTTAGGGAATATATTGTGTTGGTTTTTCCAAATATAACCACGATGGTTACTCCATATGTAGATTAAAAATCTATAATATAAGTATGATATAGATTCCATAAGTTATCATTATGATTTATGATTTCTAAGATGTATTTCAAGAATCCTATGATTTCATGATGTACGTTAAATATTATATGTTTATGGGTGAAAGGTATGATTTTTTGGAAATGTTTTCATGAACTAATAGTTTCATTCCTTATTTTATATCCCTTACTAAGCTTTTTCTTGTCATCCCAAGTTTTTTAAAATTTTTACACAAGTTTTAATGATGATTAAGAGAAAAAAATAATGAAGAATATTTTTATCAAGAAAGGAAGTCATGTTTTATTTTATAATCTTTTAGATTATGAAAAAATGGATATCATGTAGACTTGTGCACATGTCTTGGTGGTATGATAAATGACTGAGGCTTCCCCCATGGGTCGGGTTGGATTGATTCTCTAACCCCACCCAGAAATATACGGGTTGGGGAGTTGGGATGATGCTATATGCCCTCAATGGTTGTTTTGGATGAAACTACCTTGACCAAGGCTCTGGGGTAAAGTGATATTTATTGATTATGAAATGTACTTATCCCTAGTGAGTTAGGGAACTTGAATTGTTTCCCTTATCCATTGAATTGGATAATTGTGCCTATTCCATTGATAACATGATGAAAGTGAATTAATAAATGAAGATTGTATAAGTACTGAAACAAGAATAAAGATAAGAATGAATCAAGTGTACCTTGACAACTAATAGATCATGAATTTTATTTTTTTTACTTTCTATTCATTCATACTTGCATTAAAAATTAGTTTTCTAGATATTTTGTAGACACCGTTGGTGGCGGACTAACGATTTGTACTCAAACTCGGCTTGGTCTACCATTGGGTACCCAAGAAGACATCATGGTCGAAGGTCAGGACAACGTCAAGGGTTCCATTCTAAGGATTTGAGTTGGGAATGGGATATGCATAAATGAGGTTCCAGACTTAGAGTCAGGGTTGTTTTGTGGATTCTGATATTTTTCATTATTTTGGATTTTGTTCCCTTTTGCACAATTTAGCATGACATACCATGTCTTTCTTTTATTGGGGTTTGTACGTAGTTTTGAGAGATGTTAGATGTGCATGTTTGTTGGTTATTACACTTTTTTCTGCTATTTTTACTTGTTATCTGATGGGGCTTACTTTGGAAGGAGGGAATAGTCTCCCCATGTGACTAATCATGACCATCGATGCTAGTAGAAAATCTCTGGCATACAAGGAGGTGTGCTTGAGGTCATGTGGTGACCCAACTCGGGGCACCGATTTAGTGGCTCCGGGGTTAGGGATGTTAAAATGTGGTGTCAATGGAGGTTGTTTTTTTCTTATGACTTACTATTTTGGGAAGGTAGAAAAGGGGTTAGGGAGGTGTTTGGGATTGGTAATGAGCTCATTCTTGGGAGTACCTAACCCATGTATGAGGTAAAAACCAAGTCACCGTGGGGGGAATAGTGGTTATTGTTGTGTGTTGTTACATTAGACGTTATTTCACCCTTAGTTGGTGCACTTGTTGTGTGATGTGACAAGTTTTATGATATTTTTCTCATGTCTAGAATGTATTAAGGTTATTAATTCATGCACACTCATGGAATCTATGTATATAGTTGACATACATCTTGGTAGGCACACACATGGGACAAGTGTATGAGACATATATGGCAGAATGCATTTGATTTTTCTTAAAAGTGATGAACATTGTGTCTAATGAAATGATAAAACTCTGTAAAAAGGGGGGAAATGTTCAACAGTAATTAAGGTACTTTTCTTGATAAAGGATGGTAAGATAATTTATATTTAATTTAGATATGTTCTGACATGGAAATAGTTTTAATATGGAGTAGAATGCGAGGCTTGTATCAATGTGAGTTAGTTATTCTATTTCACCCACAATACTTTGTAGATATGGATGAGGTTAGTGTGCCAGGTATGATAAGACATGTTTGGGTGGTGTATGTGAAATGCTTTGTTTGTGGTTACTGATGATCGTTCCTATATATATTTTTTGATATCAGTATTGTTTTTTTAATGATTGTGTTTGGCAATGTAGATCCACCACAATGATGTGTCCTGGTTGGGAGACAGGAGGATGTTACTGAGAATGCTCCTCCAATAGCGGAGTAAGAAGATCCAGTAGATCAAGATAATTGGGAAGAGATTATTTTTTAAAAATTTTCTTTATGAAGATGATGGAATAGGACCCTGAGCATATTGTGCCAAGTATGTTCGAGCTGACCATGGTGTTACAGCTGCATTATCCTACGAACATTACGGGAGATGGTGGGCCAGAGGTAGATGAGTTCTTGATTGAGTCTATCCAGATGATTCTTGATCATCTAAAGACTCATCCTAAGAAGCGATTAAAGTTAGTGTCTTATATATTGTGGGGCCAGTCGAATCGTTGGTGGGATATCCTAGTTCATACTGAGCAGGTGGTGGGAATTCTATGGAAAATGTTTTTATAAAAGTTTCTAGAACATTACTATATGGAATCTTTGTGGTAGGAAAATTCCGTGGAGTTTATGAGACTGACTCAAGGGATAATTTTACTGTTGTATTTTTCTAGTTGGTTCATGAACTTGAAAAGTTTTATTCCAGCTTTACTGGGAGATGAGGAAGTTATGGAAATATGATTTTATGATTTACTTTAGCATGAGATCATATCCCAGGTAAATATATTTCAGTTGAATTGGTTTGCTAAGGTGACAGATTAGGCACTCATCTCAGAAGGACAGCTCAAGGAGGCCGCATGAAGCATACATGTAGTTCTAGTGGGGCAATATAATAGTGTGAATTCTGATATTAGGAAGTACTACATCGATAATTTTAGCCAGGGTATTGGGAGACAACATTATTTGAAAAGGAATCAATCCCCCAGTTTAGTAACTCAGTTTACTAATATCAGTGTGGAAGGACAATACATGTGCGAAGTCAGTATTGAAGACCACCAATTGAGTGCAAATATTTTGGTAGATTAGGACATGTGTAGAGGTTTTTCAGGAACCCGTGATATTCAGAAAATGATTAAGGATATATATTGGGTCATTGCATAGGTAGGGGGTTGATTAACTCATGTCACGCGAGCAGTTGGAGGTCCACAGTCCATACCAGTATGGTTGGTGGACTTGGAACTCTGAGATGAGACCATCCATACCAGTAGGGAAGTACAATTTTGGGTACATAGGCTGGATCCCCGGGTCGAGGGGAAATTAATCTTTTTGCAGTTTAGTCTACACTTGGATGTGGAAAGGCTAGACTACATACGATTTGAGGTATGATTCTTGTAGCTTCCATGCTCTCTAGCACTTTATTTGACAAAGGTTCCACATACTCCTTTATTTCTACAGAATTAGTAGCTATGTTGGGCCTAACTATGGAATGTGCATGTGGGGTTATGTCAATTGATACTCTATTGGGGGTTAAATTTGATCATATCAGATAGTGTAAGGATTGTTTTTTAGAGGTTGGTGGAAATCATTTCCTTCGGAATCTATTTTTCACTGAGATGTCATGTTTGAACTGATTTTGGGTATAGAATATCTAGGGATCTATGAAGACCAAATTGATTGTTACCTTTATAGGATAACATTAACATCTCTTGATGGAGATACTTATCTATTTAATGGTGGGGGATGTCCAAGTGAGATGAACTGGGATAGTTTTCCAGTAGTTTGGGGGACTCATGAACCAAGTGGATTGCCTATTCATGAAGATGGAGGAGTGGCACGACATGTCTTCTGGCCTATTGGGGATAAGTTCTAGGATGTGTTTCTTGAGTATTTCTTAGGACGAGAACTTGAGGGGGATGTCCATGTGAGTTAAACTGGCCTAGTTTTCCAATAGTTTGGGGAACTCATGAACCTAGTGGATAGCCTATTCACGAAGATGGAGGAGTGGAACAAAATGTCTTTTGGCCTATGGGGGATATGTTTTGGGATGTGTTTCTTGAGGATTTATTAGGACTGGAACTTAAGGGGGATGTGGAGTTCTCGATCGAGTTTCTACAAGAAAAAAAAGTTTCCATTCTAGCATATTTAATGGAGTCGCAAGAACTCTTGAAGCTCAAGGGTCATCAAGAAGAGTTAGATAGAATGGGGTTTATCCTTACCAGTATGATTCCATGGGGATCTCCCGTGATATATTCCAAGAAGGTAGATAAATAGTTGAGGCTATGTGTTGACTATAGAAGGTTCAATCAGATGAAAGTTAATATTTGATACTCGCTTCCTAGAATTGATGACTTCTTTGACCAACTAAGGCCTGACTTGATGTTTTCCAAGATTGATCTAAGATTAGGATACCACCAGTTAAGGGTGAGACATTCTGACTTACCACATATAGCTTTTCGTAGTAGGTATTGGTTATATGAGTTTGTGGTGATTCCGTTTTGATTGACCAATGAACCATCTGTGTTCATGGAGTTTATAAACCGAATATTTCACCCATAACTAAATAAGTTTTTGGTTGTCTTTGTTCATGACATCTCGGTATACTCAAGAACTCTTTATGATCATACCAAACATCTTGACATCATCTTGAGTACACCCAGAGAGCATAAGATTTATGCAATGAAATCCAAATATTAGTTATGGATTGATGAAGTTTATTTCATAGCACACATCATTTTGATTTAGGTGTATTAGTGGATCTGGAGAAGGAACATGCTATTGTGTCTTGGGAGCATCCCAATAGTGTTTTTGATGTGCAGAGTTTCTTGGGCTTAGCTGGTTATTACCTAAGGTTCATTTGGGATTATCTCATTAGGCAAAAATACTCTTAATCTTGAACAAGAAGGGTGTTATATTTGAGTGGTTGGAGTCATGTGATAAATCTTTTCAAGATCTAAAGAAAATGTTGACTACCACACCAATTTTTATCTTACATGAACATGGTAAGAGGAACCCCTTGTTCTATGATGTGTTCGATGTTGGCCTCATGACAGTGTTGATGTAAGATGATTGGGTTAAGAATATGGGTGAATATTTTCGAGACCACATGAAATAAATTACCCTACTCCCAATATTGAGCTATCTTGTATGGTATATGACTCAAAATGTTGGAGGCATTACCTGTTGGTAGAGTGGTTCATAGTGTTTACCAATCATAAAATCCTCATGTACTTCTTTCAGTGGGATTTGAATCATCATAAGTGGAGGTGGGTTTGTTATCCACATTCCATTGATTTTGAGATGGTTTATACACCAATGAAAGGGAATAGTGTTGTGGATGTTCTAATATGGAAGTCTTAGAATCAGGCGGTTTAGGAATCCATATTCGAATTGAGAATAATGGATTTTTTTTGTCGAGATTCCCATGGAAGTATATGATATGAACAAAAATATGACCCTATAATATACAGTAGTTGAGTCCATGAATTTGATCCAGGTACAGGAGATTCATTTTTTGGATCAAGAGTATTTTTATATGAAAGAAAGTCTTAAATGTGGGGAGTCACCTTCTTGTTGGGCCGTTAGTGCTGATGGAATTTTTTATATTTAGGTCTGCATTATGGTGCTGATAGGTTTGCGAGAAGAGTTGTTACATGATTTCATTCCTTTATGTGGGAAGTAAAACCTAGATTGAAAAAATGAATTGTTGTCTTTTTGGCTATTTCAGTGGCTGGGAATGAATAAACATTTTGTGAGTTTCCTAGTATGATGCCTTACCTGTTAGCAGGTGAAGGCCGAACAACAATGCCCATGTGGGTTGCTACAATCATTTCATATTATGTAGTGGAAGTGGAATGATGTTATTATGGAATTCCTAGTGGGCCTTCCGAGGATGCCTCAGATGGGGGATGCCGTTTGGGTGGTTGTGGATTGACTAACCAAAGTGGCTCATTTATTTCCGATCTAGGAGATTTACACATTTGAACAGTTAGGTGAATTATACGTTTTTGAAATAGTGTGATTTCATTTCATGAAAAGAACTATAGTTTCAGATCATGATCTATGTTTCAAATCATGATTCTAGAATGGGTTACAAAAGGCACTTGGTTTTTTGGTGTTTTTGAGTATGAACTACCACCTATTGATATATAGACATTCCAAGCTGACATTTCATGTGTTGGTGTGCATGTTGAGAGCTTGTGTCCTGGATTTCGTTGGTTCATTGGAAAAGCACTTATCTCTTGTTGAAATTTTCTACAATAACAATTTTTAGGGCCCAATATATATGGAACCATTTGAGTCACTCTATGGGAGTCCATTTAGATCTCCACTATGCTGGTTAGAAGAGGGGGATTCGGAGTTGTTGGGACCGAGTCTCAAGCAGGAGACGTTGAGAAATGTTCAATTGATTCAAAAATGCTTGTTAGTGGATCAGAGTTGGAAGAGGTAATTTAAAGATCACACTGATATACCTCCAAAGTTTATAGTGTGATATTGTGTGTTTTTTTGGGTGTCATGAAGGTTGGGTCACCATCCAATTTGAAAACAGGGCATGTTGGCACCCAAGTATGTGGGGCCGTTCGATATTGTGGAGAGGAGTAGACCTATGGCTTGCCGATTGGATCTTCCACAAATGTATAGTGGGATGCATAAGGTTTTTCATGTATCAAACCTTATTCAGTATCACCCTAATCCATATCATGTGATAAATTATGAGGATGTAAAGCTTGAGGTTGATGCGTCCTTCGAGAAGAATCCGGTTTGTATTGTGGACTATAGTGAGAAAGTCTTGTGGGGAAGGACTTTTCCCTAAGATCAAATTTTATAGAAAAATGAGAATGTTCAAGAAGAATCATGGGATTAGGACACAGATATGTGGACATAGGGGCTCAATATCTTCTCTTCAGAAACTCAATAATTATTGAGAAGAGTGGTCTGAGGACAAGCCGTCATAAGGTGGGGAGGTTATAAGATCCTGGACTTTATAAAGGTACATATATGTTTAAATTTTGGTTCCAATCCGTTGTTTTTTATAATAATGTAGTTCTAGGAGTATGTATAGTCTTGGGGGTTTCCCAAGGGTTTGAGACATGAGAAAGAGGAAAACTAGGTAAATCTGTGCAAGGTGCACAGTTGGCGCACAATTAAGAAAACTGTGCATAATTCCTAGGTTACCATGAATCCTTTTATAGAGGATTATCACATAGTCGACACATGGTTAAGACTATTGTGTAGCCTTCCGAGGTGACCATGCGACCCATCTCCCCTCATATAGTGGAATACAAATGGTTTATGCAATGTTTAGAAAACTATGTAGGTAAATTGTCCACCCCTATAAAGTTTGGAAAAATTATTAAAATTCAATTATGGGATTTTAAACCCTCACCTAATATTTCCTCCCATTGTATCCCTCCCAACCCAAGCGACAAAAATGATCTCTCAAGGGATTCAGAGGGTGATTATCCTTCTTCTTTTGGTTTTTTGCTGTGCCTTATGTTTTTGATGAAAGCTATGGGTAATTATTTTCCCTTTCTTGCTTCCCTTTTTGGTTTAGGGTTTTCATCTTTCTCTTATCTACATCCGAAGCTCTAAAAACCCTATTTTACAATGAGATCTAGGTTAATGATTTAGGAGGTGGTTGAATACAGATATAAGACCATGTTTGGGAGTGCGTTCGCCAACAGAATCGAGGTAGGTGGTCTACAAGTTATATCCCCTAGGTTCATTTTATATTTGTGCATGTTTGGTTTTGTTCTTGGCCACTTATTATTGTGTTTTAGAGCACCTTTGTGGGGTTTGAATAATGGGTGTTTAAATGAAGAATAAGAACCCTCAGGGTCCCAATGGGATGCATTGGGGATGATTTGAATTATTCCCCCCACCCTCATGAGGTGTGACGATGTTCCCTGACCTAGGGGTTTCTAGGAGTGTTAGGGGAATTGGGTTGAATGGGATTAATGGGAATATTCCCAATGAAATATATATTTTTCCTTGAAATGTATAAATTGGTTAATTCATGGGAAATGGTTGAATATGTTAAATGGTTCAATGTAATGGAATTGGTGGATTAACTTAATGATTTTATGTGTAAGATGTTTCGATCGAGTTAAATGGTAATGTGATAAATGGTAATTTGATAACGGGTTGTGGTATAATATTTATTTCCATGTGGATTGTTCTGGGTTATGACCATTAATGGTTTGAGTGTGTGCGATTGTTATATGGTATGTGTGGTAAATGGATTAATATATAATTATGTGAACATGGATTTGTCGTGTGATAAAGGATGAGGATCCATTCATGTTTCAGGTTGGAATAATGCTCTAAACCCACCCAGGAATGCATGATTTGGGGAGTCGGACAGATGCTCTATACCCTCAATAGTTGTATTTGATGAAACTACCAGGACTGAGGCTCCTGAGTAAAGTGATATTTATTGATTACGAAATGTGTCTATACCTCGTGATTTAGAGAACTCGACTTGTTATCCTTATTCACTGAACATGATAATTGTGCCTATTTTATTTAACACATGATTTAAGTGAATTTATAAATGAAGATGGTATAAGTAATGAAATGGGAATAAAGCTAGAAATGAGTCAAGTTTACCTTGTGAGGTAATGGATCCCAAATTTTTTTACTTGTCCTCCATGTATACTTTCATGCACTATCTAATTCATGGATATTTTGTAGACACCATTGGTGATGGCCTATTGAGTTTTTCTCACACCCTACTCGGGATGCCGTTGAGTACCCGAGTAGACTTCATGGTTGCAGCTCAGGACAAGGTCAAGAGCTCCATGCTAGGGAGTTTACTTGGGCATGGTACATGCATGTATGAAGTTCCAGACATGGAGTTAGGTTCATTTTGGGGATTCCTCTATTTGTATTTATTTTGGGATTTGTTCACTTTTTCACTGTTTAGTATGACACACCATATTTATATTAGATTGTGATTTGTACACTGATTTGGGGGGGGGGTTATATGTGCATGTTTATTGTTTATTATACTAGTTTTTTCTATTTATACTAGTTATCTATTATGAATTATTTTGGAAAGAGGGTGTAGTCTCCCCACATGACTAATATAGACCCTCGTTACTAGTCAAAAACCTCTCGTATATGGGGATTCATGCTTGAAGTCGTGTGGTGACCAAGATTGGGGCTCCAGTATACTAGCTCCTGGGTTGAAAATGTTATAAAAATTTACATTTTACAATGGATGGATGGGATGTAGGAAAGGATTGTTACATAAAAATAATAAAATTTATGTATACTAATGAAATTGATCTCATTATATTCCTAAATTTATAATTGGTTTTTATGGGGTGGATGAAGAAGAAAACATGAATGAACTTGGATAAAACAATTATCTATTCATTGAATATCATCCATTTAGCTTCCTATTATTCTCAGTTGGATTTTTATTTTAGGGAAACAATATCTAGTAAATAATAAATAGTTTTTGTGTTTGTATTTTTTAGTTCTTGGTCAATATTGTGCGCTCAAAGTGTGTGTAAAATTAATATGGTGAAGCAGTCCTGTTAAAAGTGAGGGGGTCAAACTCTTATAAATAGTTGATTTATTAATACATAATAAATTTCATACAGATATAATGTGGAATTGAATTTACTAATTTTTAGTGATAATATAATTGTTCTCAATAATATCCTTAAAAAATAAAATCTTGGAATTTCTTATGATATTTTCATCTTTATCCCTTAGTTTAACCCCCGTCTAACCCTTTAAACATTTGTTAGGGTGACTAAACTTTACTTATGTAATTTTTTATGAATAAAAATGAAATGGAACTTATTAACAATTATTAATGCAATGATTAAAAAAATATTTTTTAGAACAATAAATTTTTAGATGTTGTAAAAATTATTTTTAATATAAATAGATGTAACTAAACCGATTTTTTTTAAAAAATTTCATTTCAAGCATAATAAGAATTTAGAAAAAAATTAAGAATATTATTAGTCCCATTAATTTTTATTGGTTTATTAATAAAATATTTGAGTAGGTGAATTTAAACTAAACTAAAACTAAATGGGTCTTTATGAAAACAAAATCAAAAGAAAATGATCAAAAATAATTTTTAGTAAAAAATATTTTAACTTTGTTTCCAAAACTGTCAAGCATAGATTTCAAAATTCGAATTAATACTATAAAATACATTATTTAACTCCTTTAATACTTATTTTTACAAGTTATATTTTTTATAATGTTTTAATTAATGCATATAAAATGATAATCTCATAAATCTTACTGTATTTTGAGAAAATACTATTTTTTATTATTCACTTAATAATCAATACATTCATACAAGACTCAATATTTCATCCTAAGATAATTTTTAAATTAGTATATCAAGAATTAATTCCATTTTATAAATTTAAAAACATTAAATTTATAAATTTACCTTTGAATTAAAAACATATAATATAAGGGAAAAAATTTAGTTAGAAAAACATTATTTATTTTTCGATTAAAAAAAATATATAATTAGTTATAAAATTGAAATTAATATGAATACATGGAATTATCCTAAAAGTTTTATATTATAGAAATTAAATATGTTTTCACTCAAATATACTAAAATAGTATTTTTCTATGATGTTTTGGTACCTATGAGAATATTGGTCAAATCATGTTAGAAATTTTTTAAGAACCCAAAAAATTTCAAACATTTATTTATAGGAAATATTGAGGACAAGGATTAAGAAATAAATCCATTGGTATATCTAAGAGAGCATGGAACTCTAAAATAAGACAAACTTGAAAAATTTTCATTCAACATACTTCTATAATTAGTGGTTTTATATACACTTCCTTTTGAAATTTTAATAAAGAATGTATTGTACATTTTAGTTAATTGATTTTCATTACCACATTCAGTGTTATTTTAAATTTTTTAATTTACAATTACCAAATTATCAAAACATTCCCTTATATGAATCTTGTTAGATCTGTATTTAAACTCTAAATTTTATTTTGGATCTTGTTATATTCGGCTTAAATAGCATTAAATTATCTTTATTTTGCCTAATTTTTTTAGAAAAATAATATTTGAGTTTATGATTTTCCATTGTTAATAATATCTATGTCAAAATAAATTTTTTCATTATTAATATAATTACTATTACTTATCTATTTTATTTTCATCAAGACTCATAATTGTTTTTTAAAATTTTTATGCTTATATTTTATTTCCTTGTAAAGTTCTAAAATTATAAAACTACAATTTTTAATCGTTTAATTTCATCATAAAATTGATCAATAAATTATTTTTTTCGGAATTAGACAGAGCAGATTCATTTTCATAGTAATTAACCAAATTTGAAGAATTAAATAAACATATATTTTCCAATTCCTTTTGAGAAGTAAATTAGTCATTTTATTCTGGCTCTTCAGTAATGCTTCATCCATCTATAAGGGCTGTCTTCTCATTTTTTCTTCATTTATTTAACATTAGTCATTCAAGAATAATTTATATCTTTTTATGTATTTATAATAAGTTATATATGTATCCTCATCAAAAATAACATTACTTTTTCAGTTTTCTCTATGATTATATCTAGAATAATCTGTTCAATTCTATCTTGAATATACCTTTTTTGTAAACTTATTGAGAATATTAATCTACTTCAACACTTTCATTTCACTACAAATCAAAATTTCATGAGTATGTATTTTTTTTAATTTAAAAGAAATTAATTTTTTATTATTATTCACTTAATTAAAAATATTCTTATATTCTAATTCATATTTAAATAATGATCCAATGTATTCATCGAGAGTATATTCTTTGAAATAATCACTATCATCTTAAAAAAGCTTCTTAGTATTATATTTCATAGGTAAGGATATATGTTCTAATTCAATATGAATTACATTATCCAAATATTACTTAAAATAAATCATGACCTTTATAATGATATACAATCTATGAATTATATGATTCTTAGTCTCTTCTACAACCATTTTAAAATCATGATACTCAACTCAAAGCATGAAAATTTTAGTGCAATTTAATTTATCAATTATATAATGTGTGACTGAAACATTCCACAAATATCATGAGATAATTTACACAATGATATATTCGGAAAATAATTTTTTTTCTAATTTCACTTTTTAAAACGTTCATCACCTATTAGTTTAATACATAAGTAAATACATCATTACCAATCAAGGGCTCTATCTTAGTTTTAGGTTATTTTTAAGGATTCAACATTTGGTTCTATTGATCATTATAATACTACATGAGAAGGGATTCCATCCAATCTTATGAATTTACATAATATGTTCCATAAAAAATGATGGTCTTTAAGGAATCCATCTCTTATTTGAACTTGTTCCTGCCATCTCAAATTTATATTTTCCTTAGAAGGTTCGGTCTTGGTTGTTTTTAGTAATAAAATGATATCTAAAACAATTTTAATGATTTTTTATGGTCTATACACTATGTCCAATTACATGTCCCATATATTTGGATGGATGAATGTCTATGAAGGGGTTAAAGTAAACTATTTTTTGAATTATAAATATATTATCATTGTTAAGAATATTTCGATAGTTTAAAATACAAATTAATAGAAAATGGTATTTTTATTTTAGTTTAGATCAAATTGATCCTATATCTTCTCTAAACACTCAAAAAATAAAATTATATAACCCACTATAATGTTACATTATTTTTGAAGGGGAGAATCAACCAGTTAAAACATAAATTCGCAAACCTAAAGTCACAAACCAAAAGTCACAAACCAAAAAACTGTTCCTTTTTTAACCCAAAGAAAGACCCAAAGCATGTATTTTTCAACCAAGATTCATAACATTAAGATTCATACATTCTTCACTTAATGGAACAATATGATGCAATTTTTTGGGGCTATTATATCACAACAATATGGTCATACTTTTAAATTATAAGTCTTATGACATTAATCACACACACATGAAAGATATAAGGAATAAAATCCTTCATAAGCAAGGTAATCAGTAAAATATTGGTAGTTAAGGATGATTTATTACTTCAACTGGAAATTTTCTTCATAATGAAGTTCATCCAAGAGTGTTTCTATGAATATGAAAATTGAGTACACCACCATGGAATGTATATCACCTTTTTTTTCATATTGCACAAAACATATCACTATAATGATTTTGAATCCTAGACAGCCACATTACTCACTAATTTTTTAAAACTATGTTTATAAAGTTTCTTTATGAATTTTATCTTCAATATTTATATATCATATTCTTAGTAACATTAATATTATAGTCATTGTATAATTTTATTTTGAATGAAATGGGTAATGATTTTATACCATGGATAATAAACTACTTTTGAGTTATTAAAGTTCATGTGTTATTTATTACCCAGATACTTCATTTACATTTAATATATATATGATAAAAAATTATATCTATGTGGTATTCATATAGAATTTTTTATCAATAACCTGTAAATATAAAATAAGCTATGCTACACAATGTTAATAATAATAAATGAAACAAAAATTAATTACAAAAATAAATGCTTTATATAATCAAGATTTAAATGTAGTTTAATTCAAAAATAATTAATGCGAAACAATATTTGATATCCAAATAAGACTTTAAATTAAAAATATATAAATATAGAATATAAAACCCATAATGAATATAAAATAAAACAAATAAATAAATAAATTAAAAATTGTTATTCCATGCTATAGATATTAGAATATGTTTTATAATATTTATATAGTTTAATAACGTTCATAGGGTTCAACTAAAATAGTTTTTCCATGAACAAGGAGGCCAATCCTATTTTTTTTCATTTTTATAACTCCGTCCATGAATTCACGAAACAACTGAGACTCCACTAATACATTTAAATTATTTCATAATGGACTGATCCACCTATCTTGGAAAATCACTAATATGGATGGAATGTATGTTATCCAACTCTCACTTCAATTACATCATCTCCCATGATTACAGGGAATTTGAAATGGCGATGGATGTGATTTATAAAAAAGGAGTAAACAATGATCTCACACTGTTAGATTAATTTCCACCTAATATACTCTTCCTTTTTAGAAATAATGTACTAAAACACCCTCATTAAGACTTATGTAAAATTATATTTTTTCTATAAATTAGTCTTGGAAATTTGGATAGGAAATTACCCTCTTAAAAATAGATAATAATAATAAAATAGTAAATAATTAAACACCACTATTATCCCCTATAATAAGTGAAGGATTCAAACATCTTCCATTATTCATGTTATATGGAATAAATAAAGACATTATAATTATTAAAACAAAAAAAATAGTAATGTTCCACTCAACATGAGGCACTCTACTGACAATAACGACTTAAATTAGTTTATAATCAATAGCCAATTATATCCGTTGAGGATCAGTGAACTCAGAAACTTTCTGAGGGGACCATAATTGTACTCAATAATTGACCTTAGTAATTTCTATCATTGATATTAGGTTTACGAGGGGATAAACCAAATATGGAATTCCAATATATCTATAGAAATTCTGAGTTTTTGGTTATTCCCTTCAAGGTGACAGACACCCGGGTAGTGTTCTTAGGCCTGATAAACAAAATCATTCGACCCCTATTGGAATAATTGCTAGTGGTCTGAATTGATAGATTTCATGACTATTTAATAATGATGGATGATCATTATGATCATTATATTATTTTCCTAGAATTTAATTAGTAGCACTAACTATGATATAATATCTCAAGGCATTAATTTTATATTTGAGAGATCCCAGTCACAGAGATTCTCATCTTCCAGGGTATAGTAGCAATGAATCTAGTGAATATCTAGTAGTGCTCATATGGGAGACACCCTAGAGTTTTTAAGGTTAATAGAATATTTTTTTTAATAGTAATGAATATTTATGTGGAGTTTCTCAAGGATTACAAATTCAATAATTTCCATTAATCGAAAGGGTTAACCCTTTATTTGGTCATAGCAGTGTTATAAATATTTAAAGGAGATGAAATTGAGGTTAATATTTGATCATGTATTTAGGTTCCTAGAGGATGGAGTTAAGTATGAAGTGTTTTTTGACACCTCTAATTTTGAGATTGGTAGTATGATTATGTACAATTATATATTTTTTTGGGATCTAGGCAATTGAGACCTCACGGAAGTAACTACACAAACTAATATTTGTAGATGGTATTGATGGTTTTCACCTTGAAGACATAGAAACATTAAATTATCAATAAATAATTTATCCCGTACATATACAATAAGAGTCTAAAAATACCTATTCAGCAAGAGAGATCTTAACCTGAGGTTGAGGAATTGATTTGAGTTCCTGTAGGACTATGAATTCATGATTTTTTATATTCTAGGGATGGGAAATGTGGAGGATTATAAAATTAGTAGGAAATATTGACGTATATTTATTGAGGAGTTGTCTGTGTAGTTACTAGTGATGAAATTATAATGGATGGATAATGGATAAGTGAACTATCTTCAACTGAGATTCATATTTGAAATCTGAGATTAGAGGAGGTTACAAGAAGACTCTGAGACTAAATTATAGTTCAATATAATATTCAAATATTAGATAGACTTGTTGAGGAATTTTATACTATATTTTGGTCATATTTGGGTGGATCACTTTTCTTTTATAGTGTTAACATATAAGAATTTTCACTCCACTATTGGTATGAAACATTTTGAAGTCATATGCAGGACACCCTGCAGGTAACCCATATTCGATATAGAGCTTGAAGAGTCATCACATGTGGGGATAGAGTAAGTGAAACTAATAAAAGAGATGTTATAGGTGATCCAATATTGGATAAGGATAGATCATACCAATTATAAGTCATATGAATACTAATACTGGAGGATTTTTGAGTTATAAAAGTCAGTCAATGTGTTCGTAAATGTCTCTCCATGTTGCAGTTTATTGAGGTTTTTCTGGGGAAGATATCCCCTAGGTTTATTTGGCCATTATATGGTATTTTCATGGTTATAAATGTTTTGTACCACCTAAGATTACACCATAAATTAAAAAATGTTCACAAAATATTCCATGCATCACAACTAAGGAGCTACATTCATGACCCATCATATAGCATCGACTTTGGTGAGAAAGAGATCAGTATGATTTGAATTTAAATGATTACCGAATGGTGATTGAAGATCAGTATGAGAGGACCCTTAAGGGTTAAGAAATACTGTTGGTGTGTTTTTTGTGGTAGCATGAGAACTTTAAAGAGAGATCATGAGAACACAAGAGTTAGATGCTGGCTTTATAAGCTCCCCTTTTATGATGTCCATGCATTTTTTTGAAGAAACAGATTGAAGGAAGGGATGATATAATGTACCAGATATTATATCTCAACAAATTTATAAAATTATGAGTACAAAATTTTCCTTATGGAGAGGTTCTTAATTTTCACTATGATTATTCACTCTATTTCATGGTGATTGTTACTATGACATGAAAAGTCATGGAATCTTTGGACTAATCTCATACAAGAGGCATGATATATGTAACACCCTCAGTTTTATATTATGAAAGCTATGGAACATAATGATGGTTGGATTTCGTAATGGAATTAATTGGGAATGGAAGACAATATTGTCAGTCATACATAAGAGAATATGATTTATAATGACATTCTTTTCAATATTATCGGGTTTGATTCACGGGATGTTATGAGAGTCAAAAATGTTTTCTGAGGATATTTGAAGGGATTTTAAAAAATTATGATTTTGATATGTCATAATGACTACAAACCATTAATACATGATTAAGATTATTGTGAATTGTTTTTCATTTCATTTAGGAATTCCACTATAAAAACTGGCAGTGTACTATTATTCAACTGACCCTAAACCATGCTATAAATTGTAGATAAACCCCATGTTCCTTAGATTTTATTTCCCCCCTTGATCTCTCAGTCTCTTTTGTTGTATTTATGGAACCCTAGGTGTCTTGTATAATCATTAAACTAGAAATGATCTTGTGGTGATCCTTTAGAACATACATAATATTGATTCGAGTGATAGTGATGAATGATATGTGTGGTTGTACAATTTTCTCATATCATAACATTCTATAATATGATTTTTTGTTGTGAAAAAATCTACCATTTTTCATTATTTACCTTATGATACCACTACTATGATGCTCTATTTGGTTTGGATTATAATTTACAATTTCCATTAAATATGAAACCCTATTGTGTATTTCTACGATATTTTATTTCATATTTTTGGATATTTCTACTGAATAACCTATTCTTATTCCATGTTGATTAATCATATTCTAGAAACCCTTTTGAATGTGGAATGTAGTGTTGGAGCATATAAAATAGAGACCCAAAATTATGGTGACAATATTAGATGGATTGAACACGTTATTATTTTTTATAGTGTAGGTTTATATTACATTGTGACATAGAATTTCATTTCATAATGAATGGTTTCAGGAATTTAACCCAATACGTTTTGGTTGGATCAATTTGAAATTCTTTATTGTGTCATGACCGCACCTTCCCAGTGGTATTTATGAATAGAAATATAATAATCTTAATTAGATGATGATGGTATTTATGAAGATTATATATGAGAAAGGATACAACATGATGGTTCTAGACACATTATGAAGGTAATAGCCAAATCCAAAATGAAGTGATCTTGTCATGGTGAAGAAAACTAAAATCCTAATTATGGTCCAAGGATCATCAGTGTGGAGTGAAAAGTTTATTCCAGGGTTACACAATGACAATATAAATCCCACCATGACTTTTTTAATTATTTAAATAATGATTATACGTGATATTTTAATGGGTGTTTATGTATCTTCAAAAACATATATTCTATTAGGTTAAATAGAAACCCTTACATGATAATTTAGTTCCATATAGAAGATGATGGTATATCCCTCTCTAACATCCGACGTTAGACATGACGTGAATCATGATGATAAATTTTTATAAATTTGAAAGAATAATTACTAGGTTTAGGAGTGATGAATGGAGCTAACACATGTACCCTTGGAATCATATGAGTGATAGATAACTGGCCCTGTATATTTTTCACAATGTCCATGTGCTCCCATATACTCATTGGTTAAAAATTAATTAGAAATAAATATAAAAACAAATTTAATATAAAGGAAATTATTTTATGAAAAACTATTTTTTTGCACCCAAGAGCATTTTATATTAATAAATTAAATTCATTAATATTAGTGAATGATACTATTGAAATTTATATATAATATACTAAATTGTTTTTTCTACATTAAGCTAATATATTTGACAGGAATAAGATAATTACAAATCCAATTTTACATATAAAAAGATGTTTTTTCTAAAGGTTGTTTTTTCACCTTTTAATGGATCAGTTTTTTTAAAACTAAATTTTGACACTTTAGAAAATTTTATTTGAAAAATTAAACTTCTTTTTATAAATCATGATTTCAAAATGATCTTATGATGAATTTTTGGTATTTTTCTAAGAAGATTCATCTTTTGATGTGTAGTGAAAAATACTAAATTTTAATTGAAGAATGATTTAGAATCTAAATAATTGATAATGTAAAATTATATTTTAGACTAGTTTTAACGAAAAATTAGATCAATTATACAACTATTAATCCAATTTAAATCATTGGAGTATTTTTTATACAGAATTTAGGTATAGAAAATAATAGTGTTCTAAACATTTTCACTTTAAAACCATTTTTCTTGACAAGTCTACTTGATTAATTTTAAATTAATTTTTGAATATTCTGTGATTTTAATATTAAAAAATGGATTAAATATGTTTAGTCATCATAATTTATAATTTCAAATAAGTTCTACTAAATTATTACCAAAATAATTTTTGATAGCAGTTAAAAATAATTATAGTGATTTGAGGAAAAAAAGATTACCAAGGGACTAAAATTTAATGTTAAGGGTTCGAATAAACTAGAAAAATATAAAAAACCCATTTTATGTAAATATTTACACCTAATACCTTATATTATAATTTATTTATTTAATATATCCAATTTACATGTAAAAAACTTGTGTGTAAATCCCACTTTCCAAAATGTACAATTTTTCTACTCACCCACCTAATAAAGGAGAACTAACTCTCCTCCTTATTCACACCCCTCAAACCAATTTGGTATGGAAAATACCAAACCAAATAACTCCCCAACATCCATCCCCTAATCCTAGAATCCTTAAATTGGGTATAAATCCAACTTTAGAAGGTATTAGTGAAATCTGAAGGAGGATAACTAAAGAATAGGTAATGTTTTTGTAAATGAATATTTATTTGATTTCCTTCTCCACATCATTCAATTATTTTGATATTAGGAATATATAATAAAATAAGTATCTATAATTTACTATGATATTTTTATTCCATGGTTAAGACCTAAAACTCCACATACTTATATTAAATAGGTTATAAGATCATCATTCATGTGTACGATAGACTACCGCCTCACAAACCAATGCTGTTCATTTTTCCATTACCACCTTTCATGGTTGGGAATAATGATGGAAATACTTTTTATATATGATATAGAAGTTATTTTTTATGTAATTATAATTTTATTATTTTTATATAACACATAACTTCACACTTTCCATTTTGTGGAAATACAACAACGTCGTTTTTGTGTACAATGGAATACAACCTCGTGAAGCAATGCGATTCATTCATGATTTTCATGGAATGTATAAAGGATTGTTTTAATAAAAATATGTAATTTCTATGAATTAATAATTATAAGTGAATGATAATATTTATTTATAAGGTACTTTTATTTCATTCAATTTGACAGGAAAATGGAAACAATGTTCATGCTTACGTACGACTTACCATCTCCATGAATGGTGTATTTCATTTCCTATCTCACAATTTTCTGAATTAGTATAAATACATAAATTCATTATATATATCATATTTAAATAATTTTTTACATTTTTTATTTTATGAAATCAAGATCTATGTAATTTTAACATAATATAAAAAGTCAAAAAATACTTGAAAAATAAGGCAATTAACACCAAAATTAATGCAAATGATGAAAGATTATTAACATACAGGTGATAAGATGTTATTAATGGATCTTATATAATATTATAAATATCAATATGGTTATTTTTAAGAAAATTACATGATTAAATACATTATTCATTATGTTAATGATTTTTCAACCAGAAGAATGCATAAAGTAAGAGATTTCATCTCAACTTACATTCCATTGAAGATTATTTGTTATTATGCACCAATTTCCATTTTAGTGGTATATATAAATACCTTTAAAATGTAATATAATTTATATTTAATTATTTGGTATATTTTATATTTCAATTTGAATTATCTCATCCAGAGGTATTTTAATTGAAAATTAACTAATTGTAACATTTATTGTGCAATATCACTTTTTTTAGTGATTGTTAACTTTCTCTTAAAAAATAACTCTATTGTAATAATTTTTTATTGGAAATTACATTTATCATGAATATAAATATTTTTATTTAATGGATATTATTATTTCATAAAGCACATACATTTTTACACATGGAATTTACTTTTTATGTTCTGTCATTAACTGAGGAAGTACCAGTAAATCCTTATAATTTACTCAATATAGATATTTGGTAAGGAACATTGTCCGTGAATTAAATTGGTTATTAGATATATGAGGAATTATTTGGAATCATATGAATCAATTTTGGTATTAGTTAATCTAATCCCATTAATACCTCAGTAGTCTTAAGAGATGATTCAGTTGGCCAAATAAGATGAGTTTCTACCGATATACATAAACTGGCTTGACTATAAATCATTACAATAACTATCAAGTGGATTGATCCTAATAGTTCAGATGTTCAAAATTATGAATCCCATTTTTATTTCAATTCTTCATGATTATTTGATAAGTTATAATATACATGTTCAAGTATCAAGATCTTGTGATTATTCATATGAAATTATTTGGTCATCTTTTATTCGTTCGGTATTATGCTTATATTATTGATCAAATGGAATTTTATGAGTCATTTAACTTTCCATGATGATGATTATTTACTGATTTTTGATAGCTTGCATTTTAGTTAACCATTATTGATCATTTAAGATCGATATTTTTACCTTTCCCAAGGTTGTGATGAAGATATCTTGGAATGAGTTTTCAAGGATGTAGTTTATTATATTTTGTTATGTGGTATGTTTTATTTTATATTCCCAATTTTAACTGGGTAAAATGTATGTAGTCGGGTCTCAAAAAACATCTAAAATATTCATTCCTTTGAGTTTTTAATCTGGTATCTATGTCAATTTAATAAATCAAGGAACTGAATCTGGGATACTAGGGTTGAGGTCTCTATAGTTAGTATCATATTAAGTCTAGTAGAAACATTGTAAACTGGATTTAAGAAACCATAAGTTAGGGAACATAACTGTATGATAGATATTAAGTATTTTTAGAGACTAAAACTTTGGAATGGTAGATACTATGTTGTTATTATTATAAATAAATAAATTTATAGATACTACAGGTGGACGTTGTTCTGGTATAGATGTACCTAGGTGTAAAAACTCGTAAAAGGGTGCATCATGATTAACTCAATAGGAAACTAGTACATGAAAATGAGATATACTGTGCACCTAGTTTGAAACTCCTAAGGGATATATTAGGATAATTTAATTTTTTTACAAACCATTATGAATGATATGGATTTAAGTATATCCATAACTAAAATCTATTTACAATTATGAGATTAAATATAAATATATTTTTAAATTTATGATAAGTATTTCACTAGTACTGTGATTAAATATATTATTAGATAATGTGATAATAAAATCTATTGAATTCCATTGTTTGGAAATGGAACATGGAAGGAAAATGGGTATTGATACTCATAGCCAATGTTGAGGTTTCTTTGATAAGCAGTATTATATAGTTGGTTTTGAAACTAAGAAAGTTATGGATATATTACCTTAGTTTAGTCAGGTTATGACAAATAACCTTAGCTAGATGGATAAACCTATTCCTCAGTGGCATTATATGATAATGGATCAATTTATATGGAAGAGGCCCCCATCATTTAGTGGGAATATATATCCAACGGTAGTTGATCCATGGATTGCGTATTCGGAGAAGATATTTATTGAATTTGAATTTGGTGAAAAAGAAAATGGTTGCATTTATAGTGTATTATCTCAATGTTGATGCTGATCAATGGTGGATGTTGATCCAAAATACTTAGGTAGAAGAGGAAATAGAACCCATGGAATTTAAAAATTTCAAGGATAAATTATTTGAAAAATATTTCCCTAATAAGAAACATAATGAGATGAAGAGAATGTTCCCTGGTTCAAGTAAAAGGAGGAAGAAAGTATTACAGATTATTTAGATAACTTTATAAGTTTATTAAGGTATTATACTAATTTGATACAAAATGTGGGAAGAAAGTTGAACTTTTTTAAGGGTCTAAACCAAGTCTCTAAAGGGAACTGGTGTCCCAAAAATTGTCTTCATTCGATGAAATATTTTTTTCTATCAATAAAGAGAATGAATTCCCCATGTCTAATGGATTTAATGTGATGAAAGAGAAGAAGAGTATGAATGAAAAAAACCAAAATATAGGGAATAAGATAATGAAGTATTTTCACACATGTGATAATCATGGGATGAATCAATCCAAAAAATTCTTGAAAGGTTTTGGAGTTTATAATTAGTCCGTATAAAAGGTTCACCAGGTAAAATAATTCGATGGATAGGAAAGAAAAAATTCTATTCAGTGTTTCAAACATATTTAAATGGGGAGCTATGAAAATGAATTCCCCATGTATCAAGTGAATATAAATCATAAGAAGTAATGAGATTAAGGTCAATATTTTTCTATTTATGTAGCCAAAGTGGAACGATTATTTTTCTTGGATCTATTAAATATACCATAAAAGTATTTTAATGATAATATTCTGTTAATAAGAATTATGAAATGTATAAGGATTATAACACATTAATATTTATTAAGGGATTTTAATAAATTAATAATTGGTATTAAGAAAAATGATTCATTGAAAATGTTAAATTCTAGGAAAACAAAAGATTAATAAAATTAATATGTGCTAGCTTTTTATATAATGATAATTGGATAATGAGATGATTGATATGAATATTGTAAATTAGATACCTTGGAACTGATTAATGATATGTTAACAGAATTGTTTCTACAATCATTGATGGAGGTAAAAACCTTTTTAGATTTAAGTAATATAACCAATAATCTATGTTTTATTTAATGAATAAGGAATCATTTATGTTTTCAATATGTTTTTTTGGTTATACATGTTATTACCATGTTTCAAGAGAACATACTATAGAAGTATTCACATGTTTTGTTTGTGAAAAATTAGAGATGATTCAGGTAATTTGGATTAATGATAAGATAAATTTTAAAATTTAGTGACCTTATATAGTTTTGTAAGTAGATATTTTGGAAGGGACAAAAGGTTAAATATTTATGAAATAGTTTAGGTTGATATTTGGAAAAGATTTTAATTATTATTGTATTACATAACTATATGATGAAACCTGTTATAGGAGAAGAATTAGAAATAGTTCAAGGAACAATAGAAGGATAATATTGTTCTTATAAAATAGAAACATAACAATTTAGTTTATTTCCTTACATTCATAGAGATTGAAATAATTCCTCTGCTCTTGGAAAAGGAACTTGAAACAAAACTGTTGTCCTATCATCATTTTATTTGATGACATCAATGAGCTTTTTCACACCTATGTTTTATGGATTTTCGTTCATTAAATTTAAACCTAACATGTTCTTAATTTCTATCCCCAAGTATATTAGTGTTAGTTTTTTCTTCCATGTCCATTTTATCATTTCTGTCCTATGTACTCGTATTTGGAAACTATGTTATGCGATTAATCCAGATGACTTTTTTAATTTATTTTCTATATCATTAAGAAGATATTTTATTTAATATTTTATGATTTTTATTTTTCAAAAATGTTATTTTTAAATTTCATACAATTGGTTACCAAGAATATTTATAAATTTTGAGGACATAATTTATTTAAGGAGGAGAGAGTGTGACACCCCAATATTTTAAAATATGAACATCATATTTAATTGGGTATGTGACATAGAACACCAAGAGTAGAAAGGAATATAAATTCCCTAGGATTTATGATATATTTACTATATTAAATAAATTTAAACTATTATTTATCTTTTAATGAACATATTATTGAGTTATATTACATTATACAAAACAATTTATTTCTTTGAGGGGTCGCGTTACACACCAGAATAATTTTTACCGAATACTATTATTATTTGGATTTAAAATTACAATTATCTCATAGCCACTAAATTAGTGTGTATAAATAGGATAAAATAAATTAATAAAAAATATGGATAAATTCATTTATTACTAATTAATTAGAAAATACTATAAAAACCAAACGAATATAAGGGATATGTTTTTATAAAAAAACCATTTTTATATGTTGAAAGTTATTTTATCATAATAAATTAAATTAATTGATATTAGTGAATTTTTATAATTAAATTTATATATTATATATTTAATACATTATTTTGACATACATAAAAAATAATTTATATGCATAAGATAAGAATAAATCTAATTTTACACATAAAAAGTTTAATTTTTCTAATAGAATTTTTCCGCCATTTAATGGGGAACTTGTTTTAAAACTAAAATTTTAATCATTAAAAATTTTTATATGAAAAACTAAACTTAATTATTTAAATATTAATTTAAAATTTATATTTGGTTGATTTTTTGGAATTTTTCTGTGTTGTTTCATTTTTTCATGAATAGTGAATAATACTGAATTTTAATTGAAAACTGATTTTTTTTGTAAATAATTTATATTGTTAAATTATATTTAAAATTGGTTTTAAAGTAAAATTAAATAAATTATACATATATTAATTCAATTTAGGTACTTTTTAATCATTTTTATATTTAATTTTGATTTGAAAACATTGTAATTCTTTTGAACATTTTCACAAAAAAACCCATTTCTCGACACAAGTGTGGGATTAATTTTAAATTAATTGATTCAAATTATTTGATTTGATTTATTAATAATGGATTAAATATTTTTAATCATAATTATTTTTTATTCTAATATGTTAAATTTAATTTTTACCTAAATTAATGGTAAAAATTGTTTAAATTAATTAAAGTGATTAAGAGAAACACATGTTTATTAAGGGACTATTATTTAGCGTTAATGGGAAAAATGACATAGATAATTTTTGAAAACCCATTTTATGGACATATTTAAACCTTATTTCCTCAATTAGACAGTTTAATTAATTATAGTATCCAATTGACAAGGAAAAAACAATGATGGAATTCCCTGTTTAAAAAAAATTTATCAGTTTTCCACTCACCCCACTTATAAAAGGAAACTCACTCTCCCCCATATTCACACATATAAAACCAAATTTTATTAATGAATGAAAAATAAAATCACTCCCAACCATCCATAAACTAATCTTATGATAATTAAATTTGGAATACATTGAACTTTGGAATGCATTAGTGAAAACCAAATAATGATACTTGAAAAAGAGGTAATGTTTTTCTAAAATATTCTTTATTTTTCTTCCTTCTCCACATCCTTAAATTATTTTTATATCATGATTATATAATCCAATAAGTACCATAAATATATTAATATGTAATTATGTTATAGATAATATGTAAATATTCTCAAACATCCATAAAATTGGTTATGAAATCATTGTTCGTGTGTAAAGTGGACTATCACCTTGCAAACTGATGTCATTCATTCTTCCATTACCACTATTCAAGGTTAGTAATAATGATGGAAATAATGGTTATATTTGGTATATAATATATTTATGATGTATTTATGATTCTATAATCTTTATATAACACTTACTTTTATTCTTTCTATTTTTTGGAATTTGATACCGTCGTTTGTGTGTATGACAGACTACTGCCTTGCGAAGGGATTCGAGTCGTTCACGCTTTATATGGAATGTATGAAGTATGGTTTTAATAAAAATAGGTGACATATATGATTTAATTATTATAATTTAATGATATATATATATATCATTTAATTTTATTCATTCAATACAATATGAAAAGAGAAACAACATTAACACGTACGTCTGACCTACTATTTCCATGAATGGTGTATTTAATTTTCTACCATAAAATTTTATGGATTACTATAAATACATAATTATTGAATATATATGATATTAAAATCATGGTTTATATTATTGGTATGTTTAAATAATGATCAATGTAAGAGTAATAAAAATAACAATTCAAAACATACTTGAAAAAGAAGGCAATTAACATCCAAAACAATGAAAATGATGAATTATTATTAACAAAGGGGTGATAAGATGTTATAAAAGGATTTGTTATGATATTATAAATGTTAATATGGTTCTATTATAAGTTAGTAACATTCCTAAAACCATTATACATGAGGGTAAAGAGTTTCCCACAAAAAGTAATTGTAAGGTTAGGGATTTCATCTCAATTTATATTCCATAGAGATATTTGTTATTATGCACCAATTAACTTCCATTTTGTATATATACATCCCATTTTACATGTAATATCATGAATATTTTATTACTCATGTTATTTTAGGTTTCAATTAGAATTATCTCACCCAAGGTGATTTGACTTATAAATTACCTAATGGTAAAGGTTGTTATGCAATCCTACTTTCTTTAGTAAATATTAACATTATCTTGAAAAATCACACTATTTTAATCATTTTCATTGAAAATTTCATTTTTATTTAATATAAAAATTCATCTTTAATGGATATGATTATCTCCTAAAACGTATACCATTTTTACATATGGTGTTTACTTTTAATTTTATTTGATTAACTGGGTAAATATTGATAAATTCATATACTTTACCCAATAATATTATTTGGTAAGACAAAGTGTTCATGAATTAAATATTTTATTACATATATAAGGAATTATTTGTACCTGTATGACAGGGTTTGGGGACTGGTTAGTGTAATCCCCTGGATGCAATTGTAGTATCATGATACAAATCAGATTGACAAATCCGATGGGTTTCTACCCACAGACATAAACTATCTCGAGGATAGAACATGACAATAACTACCTTGAGAATAGATCATGATAGTTCAGACGTCTAAAATTCTACATTCCATCATTATTGTTACTACATGCGATTTTTTTATTAGTTTTAAATTTCATGGTCATGTTTCAATCCCATGTGATTAATTATATGGAATTATTTGATCATATTTTTCTCTTGACATATTATGCCCATGTTATTGATTTATTGGAATGTGTTTCAGTAATTATTTTTCCATGATTATTATTTTGTTTTGATATATGATATATTCTACCATACTTAACACTCACTGTTCATTTGAGTTCAATATTATTTTGTTTACTTATTACAAGTTATGAAGAAGATATAATTTAATGGGTTTTAAAGGATTAAGTTTATTATCTTTTGTTATGTATTCATTTTTTTTAATATTACCAATTTTAATTAGGTAACATGTTTGAAATTTAATCTTCCAAAACTACTAAACGTTTCAATCATTTGGGATCTAAATCTTGTATCTATGCTAATTTAATAATTTATGGCAGGAATATTGGGCTATTGGGTTTGGGATCGCTAAAAAAACTAACTTATAAATGAAAAAATTAATATGATATTACTTATTTGAGATAATCACCAACAATACAATAGTACAAAAATTCATGATGATCCATATCCAATTATTCATTTCTCATACTATACATTTAATATTATCCATATATTTACCATGAATAATTTATTGATGGAAATGTGGGTGAAATTATAACATATTGCTCATATTTAGTTCTTATAGGGTGATTATATATAGTAGTTACATTTAACAAATTCATTAAACATAAACACATGCATTATTTTGATAAATAACCATTTATAGTGGATTCTTGATGATGATTAGTATTACTTCTATAATATTTTATTACATACATCATTATTTTGGAAGTATATATCCAATGCCATATAATAGGACCCCCAACTAGTACATTAATTGGAATATGCATAATCAAATTAAAAATAAAAGAGAATAATGATCGGGGAATTTTTTTTCTACGATAAGAAGAATTAATGGTGATTAATTTTATTTTTTTTATAAAACTATATGTCGACCTTTTAAAAAAATATCTATGTGGAAGTTACATAATCAAATTACAAGGTAACATAAATTATTTTTGGGTAAATATTTAATGTTTATATATATTAAGTGGAAGTTACATAATCAAATTAGTGGTGGGGCCCACCCACACATAACTTCCCTTGGGAGGATATTATTAGTTAGGTCCCACACAAGCTTCAAACCCCATAAACCCCCCATTTATGTTTGATGAAACCCTTAAACTTCCCTTGATTCAATGAATCCAACCCTCTCTTTATTTAATTGTATCTTTCCACCTTCCCTCATAAGTGTGACAAACCACAAATTAATTAATGGTATTAATTAAATAATTTTAAATAGTTTGAATTATTTTGGCCAAAAATTAAATAATGGGTTATCTTAACCCATTATTTTGGTTGAAACTTTATTTTTGGTGGAGCTTTGGAGAAACCTTGGATAAATTTTTCCTCCCAATGAAGAACGCCCCTCTCCTATGAAGAAGGACATACACCTCTTTCTCCCTCTTCAACCGGGGCAAGAAGAGGAAACACTTCCTTCCTTGAAGAATGCCGATGACGTCAACTTCTTTGTATTCATCCGACGTCAACCGAACGACGTCTGCCTTTCCTCGACTTCATCAATGATCGTCGACAATCGAGGTAGGGAAATTTGAGTTATTTTATATATGAGTATAAAGCTCCATTCGTCGTCGTTCAAATTTCTTGACTATGGTATGAAAAATGTTATTGCCATGATGAGGGGGGCTCAGACCGCACGAACACAGGCCGAACCTCATTCTTTGGTTGTTCTTGTTGTTGACGATGGACGCAGACTGTGAAGAAGCCGGCGGCGCAAGGCCGTTGGGTCACAACAAGGGCGTGCCACCGCTATGCCGCGTAGGGAACCGAGCAGCGGCTAGGCGGGCCACGATGGTTCCAGAGGGGTGAGATGCCATCTCAACAAGCCGGAAGAAGGGGGTTGCGGCCAAGAGGTCCGTGGCGGTCGGATGATGAGAATGACGTCGTCGCGCCGCATAGAGAAGCTGGAGATCGCGGCCAGTTCAGGCCATGGTGGAGGCGGTGCGACGCCGTCGCGCTGTGGTGGAGAGGCCAGGGGTGGCTGGGTGTGCCAACCTACGGTTCGTGCTATAGGAAGGACCCCTTGGGTCCCGCGGGTCACTGAACCGGCGCCTGGAGCTGGCTCCTTCGGAAGCAAGGGGGTGCCGCACCCCCCCCCCATGCATGGCCCACCAGCCACGCGGTCCAGCCAGCAGACCATGTTGGCTAGCCAGCCAGCCACAACCAGGACACCCTCAGGTCGGGCCGCGCCCTCAGGCCTGACTTCTTCCTTGGACCAGATTGGACTCGTAGACTAGGTCAGACTCCGGTCTAGACCGGGTCAGGCTGGGTCAGACCACACCTAGACTCGTTTGGCCAGTTTACACCTTTTCGCCCCTATCATGGGCTACGGGTGTCCAATTGATGAACCGCCTGCAGCAATGGAATGCAAGGAGAAAGACAGTTCTTTTGGAAAACCCCACATGATGTTTGGGCACAGTTGGAGTACTATGGGGTTGTATTGAACCAAAAAACCAACAGGGTCCCTTGAATAGAAATGCCAATAACTCATAGACTGGGTGTCCGATAGACGCACCGTCGGTCGTGTTGGATCCCTTACGACATGGTTGTCTTTTGGGTTACTCTTTTTTGGATTTTAATGGCGGTAGAGGTATGAATGATATCTCTAGGGAAAATTCTACGGAACTCGAGTGCACCGGGTGTGAGGAATCAAGTGGCTGATAGTGAGGCGGAGGTTGGAGACAGATCATACGGAGGTCAGCGCTCAACGATCCAATGTGGGTCAGAACATACCGATCCTATGTGGGTTAGATCCTTTGTGGGACAGTGCTCAACAATCCTGTGTGTGTCATCGCATACCGATCCTGTGTGGGTCAGATCCAGTGCGGGTCATTGCAGGGGTGAGTACCTATCGATCTTGTGTGGGGTAGACTTCTTATGTTCAGAAGCAGTGCCTCTTTTCAGAATAAGATGATATAGCTTCGCGACTAATCATCTATACTAATAATCCTGGTTTTAGCTGAGTCAATTACCTTTGTGTTTTCCTCATGATTGAGATGGGTTACTAGATAACTTAGGTATATGTATGGGCATATACCTACGTAATGGTTTCCCATTGATTCGTACTTTATGGTTTGTCCTTGTAGGATTTTGTGAGACCTTGAGGGTCTCGAGGTCCCTACATAGTATCTTTATACTCACCCTTGCACGGGATTTTCCTGCACCTCATTGTGTTGGATGCAGACGATGGAAAATGCTGACCGAGGCACTGTGTATGAGGACTGGACGGTACCTGGAGGTGGACCTCACGACGAGTCGGCAACCAGAGGAGACAGATGAACGTGGAGCGCTGAGGAGGCTATCTGTACCTACCCGTCACGTAGGATCTGTGGTGGATGATCCATGAGTTTCTAGACACCATCCAGATATTTGTCTTTTTTAGTTCTACCCATTTTGTCTTTTCCTTGTACTTTTCTGTTGGACTTGTAT
Source organism: Viscum album (assembly GCA_963277665.1). NCBI lineage: Eukaryota > Viridiplantae > Streptophyta > Magnoliopsida > Santalales > Viscaceae > Viscum > Viscum album. Next base: position 2,037,440,947 of record OY728160.1, on the reverse strand, counting down.
TTTGGACCCCTTTTTCTTTCTAGCACATCTTTTTTATACTGTTTCTAATTAGTGTTTTGCTTCCATATTTGTACTCGGTTGTCTGTGTTTACATTTATAAAGTCAATTCCTTCCTAGCTTTGGGATTTACACCTTTTGTTCTAGTCACTAGCCCCTAGCCTATGGATGTCTGTCTTGGGGTAGTCAAGGCACATGTCTCGAGGACAGGTCATAAAAAATTGGTATCAGAGGAGTCGGTTCATCCACAGAACTCGGGACTCTAATCATTCGTTTCTATGAAGAAATAATGTTAAGGGTACGAATTGTGGTTTTTAGTGTAGGGAGTCCAGTGTTGGTGCGGCGACTGATGTATCCGTACACCAGTACCCTGACTACTGATTTCTGGCTTAGTGCATGAAAATAGCGATTGTGTGCGTGTCTTTAAAATTTTTCTTAAGTCAGCTCAACAAGGTCAGCTCACCAGGTATAATATTTGACCCTGTTGCATCTGTTTCTTTCAGGATGCCTCCCCATGGATGACCAGTTAGAGCCCCAAGATTTTTTCGCACTGATACCCACCGAGTGATGAGGCCTCAGTGAAGGGCCGTCTACTAGCAGAGGAACCAGTGGAACCACTTACCGTTGGGCCACCGATGCCACCAGCCCCAGCAGCAGACGATAAAGGCACCTTGAGCACGTTACATGAGTTCCAGCGCTAGAGGCCACCTAGGTTCATTGGAGAGACGAACCCAAAAGTGGTTGAGGATTTGCTGGAGAATGTGAAAAGAGTGTTCAAGCTAGTAGGGACACCAGTAGACATCATGGTGATCCTTGATACCATCCTACTTTAGGTAGTAGCAGGTAGATGGTGGAGCCTGATGCTCTAGGTGCATCATGAGGTGACACTTCAATGGACAGACTTCAAGAGCATGTTCCGGGAGGAGTTTCTTCCAGCCACCCTTTGTGCGGTGTGGATATAGGAGATACTTAATCTATAGCAGGGTAGCATGATAGTAGCACAATACTCAGTGAAGTTCACCGACCTATTTTACTACTCCACGGATATGGTACGAGACCCAATATTCTGGGCATGGACCTTCGAACATGGGTTTAGGCAAGAGATTATAGCCTCAATGATCTCCCTCATCATTCCGATTCAGGTAGGAGTGTTGGAGAGAGCCCTCATAGTGGAAAGTTTCCTTGCTGAGAAGTCTCCAGTAGCGAGACCCACTACTAGTAAACTTGAAGGAGAGTCTTCTACAGCTAGAAGTAGCCAGATGACGCAGAGGTCTAAGAGGTCCCGACATAAAGGTGGTAAACCACAAAACTCAGGATCAGTTGTCTGGGGCAGTGGTTATGCCAGGAGTAGAGATTGTTACTCATGCGGCGGGTAGGGTCACATGGCACGTGACTATCAGAACCTCCACACAAAGAATCCATTGTCAGTTAAGGGACCTCCCAGTTATAGGTAGAGATTCGATCGAGGTGGTCTGAAGGGTGCATGCGGACGTGGCAGAGGATCTGGTTGAGCAGTTGGTGGTGGACGACGTTTCGAGGTGTTACCACCACCACCACCACCAGGAGGTCTACCCTGACCGTAGGGAGTGGGTTGACATGGGAGAACTCAGCTTTAGGAATCTGAGGCGTACGAACATGGTGCTCTGGAGATGATTCGAGGTAAAATCTGTGTCTACTCCACCTTAGCTGCAGTTCTTATAGACAGAGGTTCCAGTCACTCTTTCATAGCCACTGCCCTCGTTCAGAGCTTAGAGATTCTGATGGAGCTGTTGTCTCGATCCTTATGGCTAGAGACTCATACGGGAGAAGAATCGACGATTACGCACTGGTGCCGGTAGTGTGAGATTACTCTAAGAGGTGAGAGATTCAGTAGGGATCTCTTCCTAGAAGCGTCAAGGCCTTACAACTTCATCTTGGGTATGGACTGGTTATCTACAGTCGATGCTCAGATTGAATTTATTAGCTACAAAGTGTGGTGTGTCCGCATGGATGGGACCAGTTTTACCTACACTGGTGAGAAAGGAACCTGTGCAGCACAGGGCAGACTTACTCGGGGGAGGGTGTAGCGGATCACTCATCAGTTGGCATGCCTTACCCTCGGAGCAGTTGATGTGGAGTGTCTGACTTATCCTGTAGCGGTGGACCAGTATGTAGATGTTTTCCCTGATGATGTTCCAGGACTACCTACTCACAGAGAGGTGGTATTCTACATTGACATGTACCCTGGGACGACACTGATATCTACTCCAGAATATCGGATGGATACTGTCGAGCTTCGTGAGCTGCGGGTACAGTTTGAGGACTTACAGGGGAAGAGATTCATCTGGCCCAGTGTTTCTCTCTGGGCAGCCCCAATTCTATTCGCCAAGAAGGCGGACGGGAGCTTGAGGCTCGGTATTCACTACCGTTTCCTAAACCAAGTGACCGTGAAGAACAAGTACCCACTCTTAAGGATTGACAACCTATTGATAAGCTTAGGGGAGCACGGTGGTTCTCAAAGATAGACATTAGATCAGGCTATCACCAGCTGAGAGTTCGAGATGAGGATGTGCAGAAGATGGCCTTCAGGTGTCGTTGCGGCCACTACGAGTTATTGGATATGCCCTTCGGTGTAACCAACGCTCTAGAAGTGTTCATGAGTCTCAGGAATAGGATATTATAGTCTTACCTTGATCTCTTTGTCGTAGTCGTCGTCGACGACATTCTGATCTATTCGACTATTGAGGAGGAGCATGCCTACCATTTACAGGTAGTATTGGACACACTCCGAGAGCAGCAGATTTGTGGTATGATCTCAAAGTGCAAGTTATGGATTCAAGAGGTTCACTTCTTGGGAAATTTCATCTCAGAGGCTGGAGTTGCATTGGATCTAGCGAAAATTGAGGCAATACTTGCTTGGGAGCCACCCTGGAGTGTGGCAGAGGTACGATGTTTCATGGGCATGGCTGGATACTATCAGAGATTCATCCCAGACATCCCTAGAGTTGCATCACCACTATCATTCTTGAAGAAGAAGGGGAAACCCTTCATGTGGCAGGAGTGATGCCATCAAATCTTTAAGGAGCTGAGGTAGAGGCTGACTAGTGCCCCTATCTTGAGGCCTCCAGAGCAGGGCGTAGGGTACGTAGTTTTCTGTGACGCATCAGGGACCAGACTTCGTTGTGTCCTGAGGCAAGAGCATGCTGTGATCACATATGGTTCCCAGTAGTTGAGACAACATGAGTAGAAATATGCTACCTATGACCTGGAGTTAGCAGTAGTGGTCTTCACAATGAAGATGTGGTAGCACAATCTGATGGGAGAACATTTTACCTTGTACTCTGATCACAAGAGTCTCATGTATATCTTCTCTCAAAAGGACCTGAAGTTGAGATAGCGGCGATGAATTGAGTTTCTCTAGGACTATGTCTTCGAGATAGTCTATACTTCTTGGAAGGGGAACGTTGCTGCAGATGCACTCAGAAGGAGGACTGGTATTCAGCTTCTAGGAGAGGCGACCGAGCGGCGTGCTACCTTATAGATATATTTTATGGATAGGGATGAAGAAGTCTATCTACAGTATATTACAGTAACTCCCCCACTTCGTCAGCAAGTTAGGGAGGCATAACATCGGGATGCTGACTGCGTGACACGATGTGCTCAGATATCCATAGGGTAGACACCTGATGGATTTTCTAACGGTGGGGAGCACGTCATCCTCTTTAGAGGACGTACCATGGTACCAGTTGCACTTCAGGAGGAATTGTTGAGGGAGTTCCACACTTCCCCTCTAGTGGTACAACCATCAGTGGTGAAGATGTACCATGACCTTCGATGACAACAATGGTGGCCAGGTATGAAGAAGGTGGTAGCAGAGTTTGTCTCACGATGCCTCACTTGTCAGCAAGTGAAGGCATAGCCCCAGGTACCATCAGGCTAGGTACAACCCTTAGAGGTCCCAAAGTATAAATGGGATTAGATATCCATGGACTTTGTGACGGGTCATCCACATACATCCATGAGTCACGACCCGATTTGGGTGATTGTTGACTGACTCACCATGTCAGCCCACTTCCTACTGATCTGAGAGCAGGGATCAGTTGAGAGCTTGGGACGCCTCTATGTGCAGGAGATAGTGGGTTTACATGGAGTACATTCTACTATATTCTCCGACCGTGACACATGATTTACATCCCAGCTATTCAATGGGTTGCAGGAAGCTTTCAGGACACAACTTCACTTGAGCATTGCCTTACATCCTCAGACAGATGACCAGACTGAGGGGACAATCCAAACCCTCGAGGACATGATTCGTGCTTGTGTCCTCGACTTCGGTCGCAGTTAGGATGACCACTTACCTTTTGTGTAGTTCATCTATAACAACATCTATCACTCCATCGTCGATATGACACCTTTTGAGGACTTGTATGGTCGACCTTGTAGATCGACACTATATTGGACAGACCCACGGGAGTCAGTACTAGTGGGAACAAAGATGGTATCAGCTACCAAAGAGAAGGTGCAGATCATCTAGGAACAGATGAAGACTACACATAGCATAAAGAAGTCATATGCTGATAGGAGATGAAGGCGTCTAGAGTTCGAGGATGGTGACGACGTCTTTCTACGGGTCTCACCTCGACAAGGTCTGTGGAGATTTGGCCATGGTGGGAAGTTATATCTGAGTTTCACCGGACCTTTCCATATCCTCAGCAGAGTAGGCGAGGTGGCTTACTACTTATCTCTTCCAACTTAGTTGCACTGACTGCACAACGTCTTTCACGTATCTCAGATGAGGAGATACGTGCACGACCCATCCCACATCATCGACCACAGGGAGATGGACATCGATGACGGGGAAAGTGTCATGGAGGTTCTAGTGGAGATTGAGGATTGATGGGAGCAGGTGCTACCTGGATTGTTGATACCTCTGGTGCCCGTTCGTTGGCAGCATATGAACCCCCAGGAGAGCACATGAGAGCAGGAGGCTCAGATGCGTGCTCAGTACCCTCATTTGTTCCCTTAGTTTGAGTTATAGAATACAGGTACGTAAAGCCCTGAGGTAGGGAGAATATAAAGACCTAGAATTTCCATGGGAATTTTTTTCTTAAAAACATTGGAATTTTACGAGTCCATATATTTTGATGATGCTTGATTCTGAGACGCGGTGTGCCTGGAATCAATTTATGATGTTTTGTTCGGGTACTTTTAGTAAACGTATGTACGTGATTTTATAACTATAGAACCAGTGCTCAGAATTGAAATCTGAGGGCACCGTTGAACTTACAACATCAGTGATTGCTTAGTGAGTCCTTCACCGCAGTTGCGTTCTAACGAGAGTGAAAGTTAGATTTTGGGGGTTTTTAATTAAGTTAAATAAAAATTAGAGTTAGCTTATTTTTCATTTCTTGGTTGTTAAAACATCCAAGGGAGGGTTAGTGGTGGGCCCCACCCACACATAACCTCCCTTGGGAGGATATTATTAGGTGGGGCCCACACAAGCTTCAGACCCCCTAAACTGCCCATTTATCTGGGATGAAACCCTTAAACTTCCCTTGAGTTCATGAAGCCAACCCTCTCTTCATTTAATTTTAACTTTCCACCTTCCCACATAAGTGTGCCAAACCACAAATTAATTAATGTAATTAGTTGATTAATTTGAAATTTTTTGAATTCTTTTGGGCAACAATTAAATAATGGGTTATCTTAACCCATTATTTTGGTTGGAACTTTATTTTTAGTGGAGCTTTGGAGAACCCACGGAGAACATTATTGTCCCAATGAAGAACGCCCCTATCCAACAAAGAACAACAGACATATCTATCTCCCTCTAAAACCAAGGAAAGAATAGGAAACACCGCCATCCTCGAAGAATGTTGATGATATCATCCTCTTCGTCTTCTTTTGACATCAACGAAATGACGTCCGCCTTTCCATGACTAATTCAACGATCGTCGACAATCGAGGTAGGGGAATTTGGGTTATTTTATATATGAGTATAAAAATACGTTCTTCGTCATTCAAATTTCTGGATTATGGTATGCTAAATGTTATCGCTATGATGAGGATGGCTCGGACCGCATGAAAATAGATTGAATGTACCCCTTTGGTCATTCTTATTGTTGACGACGAAGGCAGATCATGAAGAAGCCAGCGGCACAAGGCTGCTAGGTCACCACAAGGGCACGACACCGCCATGCCACGCAGGGAACCGAGCCATGGCCAGGCAGGCCACGGTGGTGCTTGAGGGAAGTGGTGTCGTCGCACCAGGTCGAAAGAAGGGGGCCGCGGCCAGGAGGGTAGCATCAGTCGGACGATGAGCGTGGCACCGTCGCACCATGCAGAGAAGCGGGAGGCTGCAGCCAGGCCAGGCCGCGGCTGAGGTGGCAGGTGCTGTCGCGCCACACAGAGGCCAGAAGAACTGCTGCACCGTCGCGCTGCGGTGGAGGAGCCTGCAGTGGTCGACTGGGCCGGCTGCCATTGCGCTCTACATGCGGGACCCCTCGGGTCCCATGGGTCACTGAACTGGCACCAATCGCCGATTACTTCGGAAGATAGGTGTGTCGCAATCCCCCCATGCATGGCCTGCCAGCCACGCGGGCTAGCCAGCCGGCCCCGGCCGGGCCGCCCTCGGCCGGGCCTCCCTCAGCCGGGCCGCCCTCCGCCGCGCTGCCCTCGGCTGGGCTGCCATCGGCTAGGCCGCCCTTAGGATGGGCCTCCCCCTCAGTCCTGGCCGCTTCCTCGGACCAGATCGGACCCACAGACAAGGTCAGACTCTGGTCCGGACCGGTTCAGGCTAGGTTTGACCAACTGGGTTGGACCGGACCCGAACCCGTTTGGCACGTTTACATCTTTTCGCCCCTCTCTTGGGCTACGAGTATCAGATTGACGAACCGCCTATGGTGATGGATGTCTTGGAGCGATTTGGTTCTTTTGGAATACCACACTTGAGGTTTGGACACATTTGGAGTATGGTCGGGTTAGTTTGAACCTAAATACCAACCGAGGCCCTGGAACGAAAATGCCAATAACTCATAGACCGGGTGTCTGATAGACGCACCATGTGTCACGTTGGAACCCTTACGAAATTGAGGTCCTTTGGGTTATTATTTTGTGGAGTTTAGTGGTAGTAATGTTACGAATGCTATCTCGATGGAAAATTCTACGGAACTCGAGTGCACCGGGTGCGGGGAATCTAGTGGCTCATAGTGAGGCAGAGGTTTGAGACAGATCATTTGGAGGTCAACACTCAGCGATCCTGTGTGGGTTAGTGCATAATGATTCTATGGGGGTCAGATCCTATATGGGTCAGCGCTCAACGATCATGTGTGGGTCAGTGCATAATGATCCTGTGTTGGTCAGATCCTGTGTGGGTCATTGCGGGGGTTAGTATCTATCGATCCTGTGTGGGTCAGACTCCGTATGGTTAGAAGGAGTTCCTCTTGTCAGAATAAGATGATCTAGATTCACGACTAATCATCTTCACTTTTAATCTACACAAAAAATCCTTGTTTGAGCTGAGTGAATGACCATTGTGTTTTCCTCATGATTGAGATGAGTTACTATATAACTTAGGTATATGTATGGGCATATATCCAAGTAATGGTTGTCCGTTGATTCGTACATTGTGGTTTGTCCTTGTTGGATTTTGTGAGACCTTGAGGGTCTAAATGTCCCTACTGAGTATTTTTATACTATCCCATACATGGGATTTTCCCGCACCTCATTGTGTTGGATGTAGACGACTGACAATGCTGAATGAGGCGGAGTGTACGAGGACTGGACGATACCCAGAGGTGGACCTCATGACGAGTCAGTACCCGGAATAGACGGACGGACTTGGAGCACTGAGGAGGCTATCTGTACCTACCCTTCAGGTAGGATCTGTGGTAGATGATCCAGGAGCTGCTAGACACCTTCCAACTATTTGTCTTTTTAGTTATACCTGTTTTGTCTTTTCCTTGTACTTTACTGTTGGGTTTGAATTTATGGCCCCTTTTTCTTTCCAACACATCTTTTGTATATAGTTTCTACATAGTGTTTTCTTCCTGTTGTGTACTCTATTGTGTGTGTTTAATTTTATAAAATCAATGCCTTCCCAGATTAGGGATTTACGCCTTTGGTTCTAGTCACCAGCCCCTAGCCTATGGAAGGCAGACTTGGGGTGGTCACAACATTGGCCCTGAGGATAGGTCGTGACAATATATATTTCAAAATAGTATTTGGAAACAAGTACAATGTTCTACATGAAATGAAACCGTGATAACTAAATTAAAACTAATTATATATCTGATTCTCTATATTAATCATTTATGGGTTATCATTATCATTCTCTAAGTGAATGTTTCCCCATTATGATGAAAGACAAGATAGTTGGGTTGAATATGAGTTTTTATGATATGGTTGCTCAATTATTAACTTGTTTACAATAGTCTTATAACATTTTAACAATAATTGAAATAAATAAGAAGTCCTTCATAATTATTGTTAAAAGAAAAATCCCAAAATAATTGTAAATCATTTTTAATGTCATTTGATATTTGATCAATATTAAAAATCAAAATTCAATCTATTATAAGTTAAAATTCATATATATTTCCATGAAAGATATTAGCTATTTAAAAATTTTAAAATTAATTAAAAATTATTGTTAACCCACAATATAATTTAATAACAATGATTTTTTGGGTTTCAAAGACAACAATAATATTTTTTTTGATATGATATCCAGAAGAATAATTCAAATTTAATATTCAATGATATGATATCAAAATAAAAATAAATATGTATTATTACTATTAAAAGTTTAATAAATGTTTTTTCACATGTAAACAAGAAATTTATCCAATTTAATATTTAAATAATCTAGAAATATATAATATTATAAAAATTATGCATGTTTATTTTATAAAATCTTCTTCAAACAAACAAATTGTTTTATATATTTGTCAATAATTAAATTTAATCTTATATAAAATTAAATAATATATGTTCTAGATTCTATATAATCATTTGTTTTTAAATTTTAACAACATTAATGGAAAAAAAACTCGATAATCACTAAAATAGAATTTCTATAAAATTATTTCACAAAAAAAAATTTACATCATTTTTTATTATAACCAAAATAAATAAATATTTATAAAATAATGCTAACCTTCCATTACAAAATCTTTTTTCAATTTTAAAATTTAATAAACATTGTAAAAGACTCTGAATAACAAGGAAACACATAAACTATATAAAACACCATAATATAAAGTTGTCAATATCATAAATATGGAATAATTAAATTTCTTATTAAAAAATACATAATAATAAACATATTTTAAAAGTAAAAAAAATATCTTCCATAATATATTGAAAAGGAAAATTCATAAAATAAATTTGATAATGAAATATGTGTTTACTATTAATCAACTCATTATAAGTAAATATCAAAAGAAACTATAATCAATTACTGAAAGGTGAATAAAGAATACAAAAAATGAACTATTATATACATGATTGATAACTAAGAAATATTATATATTAGATAAATTGAGACTATGAAATGTATTCTTGAAGAATAAATAGATATTTAAAAGTCATGAAAATAAGAAATACTAGAGAATTGAAATATAAAATTTTGTATCTGGAATAATATCAAGAGGAGACATAATAGAGATGTAGTGTTACTATTGGTAAGGCATATTAGGGATAGACCATTGGAAAAGATTAATCATTAGTGAGGGTTGAAAATTAGGATGGGAAATGTTGAAGATGATGCCAATGAGTAATAGTGAGTGTACTAAGGGAAGAAAAATTAAGAGGGACAACAAATATATATGGTTGTGAGAATTTAGAATGTATAGGGGTTATATTATATGAATTATGAGGTGATATATATATATATATGTTGTTGATGATAACATGGCTATATTTTACCCTAAGGATATATCTGGACCAACCATGTATAAAAGTCTATGGTCATAGGCCATGTTTCCAAAATCTAGAAGAAATTCATATTCATTTTATTACTATGGTCTAGAAAGATCAAGGAAATAGGATAAACGATTCCAAAGAAATTTGGATATTGGGTACCATATATCCACTATCATGATCAACCATAGTAATAATTTATTGGTAATATCCTTATGTTGTATTTTTGATTAAGAATTAGAGAAAGGATTTCATTAACAACCATAATGGTAGATGTATTACAAACATAATAAAATCCATATAGTGATATTTTAGGTCTATATATATTCCTTCACACTTTTCAAAGTAATACTAATTCATTATGAAGTAAATAATTTAGATCAAGAGTATTAACCATGGAGTTAAATTATTAAATTCATCCATCTAGAATTTGATGTTATCGTACCCGCATACACTATCATTGCCAATTGAATGTCTTGTTAGGGGGAACTAATTTTCCAAATCATAACACAAACATATATATTTAATATCACATGAATACCTAATAATATACCCAATGATTTCTATAAATCATAAAACCAATAAACAAGCCAATGATTTTATAAATTCAATCATATTAGTTCACACATACTCCCTCTAATTGAAATAACCCCAAACACATTATACTTAATCATCCCATTCCATCAATATTCAAAAACATTATCCTAATTTATAACAATATATTTTGATTAATTTACAAGATGATAAGAATAAAAAAATCATTTTTACAAACAAAACATAGCCTTAGACATTAAATAATTATTTAAGATCTATTAAATCCCAATTTTAAAACATATACTTGAACATATAACATTTATAGAATCCAAAAGTTACATAACACAATCCATTTTAACATAATCTGAACATTTACAATACTAAAATCTTTTAGTTGGGAAATGTTTTCTATAACACATTAAATTAGTTAGTAATAAGACACACATTTATGAAATACAGGATAACATATTAAATAGTCAAATATAAATGATTATGAATATATTATTTATATTAAAACCTATATTTAACTTCTAAAATAGAAAGGTCATTTCAATATAAGACAAGGGAATTAAATAACTAATTAAAAAGTATCCATTCAGTTGGATTCCAGCAAATATTAATAGATCATGGATTATTAATGGATTTTAACAAAAAAGGATTAACCCCCCAAAATTTATAGTGACACTAATCCTAGAAATAAATAGAAAAAAAATAATTTATATATTGTAGAAGAGATAATGGGTTTAGGTTGAGATATTGGAGAAGGGAAAATTTCTGTACGTTGATATACTTTTGATGATCCTAGATTTAATCCTAAGGAATGGGGAGGAGAGGAATAAATGATACTAAATGGAGCTCCTGGATTGAGGGAGTTATAAAATTGGTAAATGGTATTAAGGAATTAGCTATAAAACCACCTCAATTTAAAATTATTAGGTTTCTTAAATGTTTCATGATAGTACAATAAATTATACAAATTAGTGTAAGAGACCATGATACCTTACTAAATGTATTTCTAGCTTTTAAAGTCCCCTAAAATTGTCTCCTATACCATTCAACCTTCCCATGAATTCTAGAAATAGTTTTAAAATTTAAAATTTATTCACCTAAAATCCAAAGAAACATAATAAAATAAATAATTAATAAAATCCATTATATTCAGGAGAATATGGGTGTTATATAACTTCCACCATTCCACTACAATATTTAGAAATTTATTGGAGTTACTTATTATATAAGAAATTGGTTTATTTATCACTAATCAATTATTTAGGTTCCTAATTTTCATAAAAATATTTTTCTTGTTATAAAGTAGTTGAATTAGAAGAGTTAATTTACCTTATAATTTTTTTTCCAAATAATATATATATATATATATATATATTTATATGATTATGGAATCTAACCACAAATCATGATCCTTAAACTACATAATAATAGATATACTAGGTTGACATTACTTTGAGTATGATATATAAAACATAACATGAATTAGAGTCATAGTAGGAGGAACAATTACTTTGCATCACCGATATCTAATTCATTCCAGAATCTTGAATGGAATGAAATATCTTGACCTCATATTTAATTACATATACAATGTCTTAGGTTTTAGAAAATGTGACTCATTGAGAAATACCTGATCCCCAAACATGAATTTTAATGGTTGTTGATTATTATCCACATAATATTTTTGTTTATATTAAGTCATAACCAATTATTTCTTAAGTAGTATTATATTATTCATCATCTTCTTCATGAGTAATAGTAACAATAATGATGAATCACCAACTTCATACTAATATAATGGATAAAAGCATAAAAAACCCTATATAGAATAAAAAAGAATCCATATAATTTGAAGCCTAATAAATTTCATTATATAAAAAGTAAACAAATTATATATAACTCTCTCATTATCCATAAAAATAAAAAAAAGATAATGAGGAGTATATTATAGAATTTAAATTACTTCATATATTTAATCATTTATTTAAGTTTTATATATCATAATATATTTCAATTGAGTGACACTGTATGGATTTTTTAAAACCAAGTGGTAAAACTCTAGTGCAGAAATTGGGTTTTTAACATTGTGTTTTTTAGATTTTAATTCCCACTCTTCAGATATTTCCAAGTAATAGAAGCAATAAATAAATTTATCATATTGATTCCAAAACACCAACATCATAAAGTATATTTGATGATATTTTATTATAAAACAATATAAACATTTTTTGGATAGCCTAAAACTTCCAATGTTTATCATATAAAGTATTCAATTTCTTGCATGAAATATTAAAAAAATGACATTATTGACAATAGTTATAAACTAAATTACATTGTATAAAATTTTTACAATTTTTTTTTAAAAAAATTAACCAACCCACCCTATATACACCAAAAACAGTAGCTAAATATTGTAGAAATACTACTAGAAAACCACACCGAAGAATAATTTAATAACCAATATTAACATAACAACATTTTTGAAAATACAAAAACTATATAAATGATGAAGATATATAGAAATCTATATATAATAAAACAAAAATAAAGAAAAAAACTGATATACTAAAGATCCCAGTGTTATTTCAACTCATTTTTGTAAATATAACCATTATATATCAAATTATTAAATATTTATTTTCAATACAATGTCATAATAAATAATAGGAAATTTCAAAATAAAATATAACCATGTATAACATTATAACTATTCCAATTGTTATTATTTTATAAAAATATAAGATCCACATTAGATGAGTCCAAATTGGGTATGGAAAATATTTTAAGAAATATGATCTTACTTTTATTGAAAATAAATTTTTATAAATTTGGTTAATTGTAATACGTAAAAATGTATCACTATAACACACACTTATTTGATCTTTATTTACCTTTTTTTCTCTTTTCTAGTTTAGTGATTCAATTCCATTTTTAAAAATGATATGTACAAAATAAAATATGTTGTTATTATAAAATATAGGCATTAAAACCATCATAAATATTTCTGCACCAATTTTTTTAAATTTTATAACATGTCCCCATTTATGGAGCATAAATTGAATATTATACTTTCATGTGGTCAAAAAACACCCAACATCCCAATTTCCACTGACATAAAAAAACAAGATTGATTATTTTTTTTAAAAGTATTTCCGTTTGTGAAATATATGTATTATAACATTCTAGATAAGGAAGCATCCAACACATTATTGAATCAATTTTAAATATTTTATATTTTAAATTTGTTCTTTCTTCATCATATATTTTCATGGTTTTATATGAAAAATGTGTGTCCCTGATTCCATACATTTATTTATTCTCAAACTGAATACAAAGAGAATTATGATTCAAAAAAAAGTAATCATAGGTACAAAGTCATATCATGTTGATATATTTGACTTAAACATGAAAATTGACTTTAATTGGTTTGATTTTCATCACTACAAGACCCAACATATATGTAGTCAGAATCACTATGATATCTTCCCTATAAATTATCTCCATATAATCATGCCCAAAAATTTTGGTAGTCACTATAAATTCATAATATCACTCAAAATAAATTCATATTATGATAATGTTGAATGTCTGTTAGATATATTATGTGAAGTCCACTAGGACTGAATATGATTTTGATTTATATAAAAAATATCAATAAATTTATAACATTCATAATAAATAAATAAAAATATAGATAATTCCAAAACAAATTTAATTAAAATATGAATCAAATGATATAATCAAAGAATACCTTAGTGAAAACTTATTAGGAAATTAGAGATATCCAAGGTAAAAAATGATAGACACTTTTTTCAATATAGATACCACATCAGTAGGAAATGAAACTCTAGTTGATCCATATATAAAATCCACAACATTACTATAAGGTAGTATATCTCCATATTCTAATGATATAATGGATCCCCAATATTATATATAAGTCCATATAAAAAATATGATACTTGGGATCCTGAATATATAACGGAAAATTTATGTGAATCAATGGAGGATTAAATAGAGTAGTAGGAAAATAAAGAGTAGGTGGAGAGTGGGATATGCAAGAGGTGGTGGATATATAACATGAAATTATCTCTGTATATTGATAAACATAATCTTTACTGATGATCTAATCTTATCCTCCAACATATCACCAATATCCTTAACAATAGATTCTAAAACATCTATCTTTAACATATAATCATAACTCATAGAAGAGGTACAATAATGACCAAATACTTTTTAAATTAACACACCCACTACATGTCCTCATACATAACCTCGATGTTCATGATTCCCTAATTAATTAGAATTAATATTTGTCCTACCATTTTCTCAAATATTTACTTGTGTGTGCTACTCCTAAGGGGAATCCAATATAAGATATTTGGATGTTTTTTATGAATTTAAAATTATTGAGACCAAAATACTCAAATAACTTCTTATAATATTTTCATCTATAAATTACAATCCCTCTATATGATCTGATCCCATTATCAAAATATGACCCCTTTTTTATTTTTAATGTTTAGCTAGGGGAGAGGATGGGATTTTTCTATAGATCCTGATGACTCGACTCACAATTTTTCAATATTTCTAAACATATTTTGTTTTCTTCAAATTATGTAAACCCTCCATGTGATATGTTATGAAGGTATTCATTTTTGATCATATATCTTGATTATATATCCTTATATTATCTCAATTAATGATAAATAAATCATTAATATAATAATTTTTAAGGATTATAGAAATAAAAAATTCAAAAAGAGAATATTACACATACAAAAAATTATTTTCTATCATTATATTCAACAGAAAATTCCATGTATCTTCATATAGGAAACCATATATATTACATGTTTTTCATTTTTCAATTCACCAAAAATGAAAGTTGAAGTTATTTGTGACTTAAAATCTCTCTACTACCCTGAATTAAAATATAAACATTTCCTTCTAAATTCCCTAGTTTTAGGAATATCAAATGTTATCTGACGAGAAGGAAAAAATAACCCTAATTATTAAAAAAATGTCATGATAAATAATATAATTATAAATTAGCTATGAAAAATGGGCTCCCATAGCTGAGATAGTGTCATTTGGTTGACACCTATCCATTCAAAAATGAAAATGTTGACTTCCTCTTGATCATTAAATGATATAAAAGCTATTTTTTTGAAAAACTAACTTGTAAAATTATCATTATGATCAACTCAATAAATACCCACTAGTCTTGGCTATGAGAAACTAATAATTTATATAAATATGTGCAACCACATTTACCTACTATCTAATCCTGCACATCAGCTTTATAATTATAAGTATCCTATACAAAATAGTTAGGAGGCTCCTTAGTATAATTCTTCATAGGATCCTCCCTATAAGTTCTAGGAGTCTCAACCCTTTGATATGAAATTATCATGAAAATAAAATAAATAAAAAATTTAAAAAAAGTATTCAATATATTATTTACATATAAAATTAAATAATAAATACAAAAATTATACAACAATAATGAAACTATATTTAACATATTTTTATTAACATTGTTTGAATTAGTTATCTATAATGCTAAAAAAAGTAGACATCATTTATTATCCATGTAATGATATGGAAAATAGAAAAGAAGATTAACATAAATATTAGAAAAATAAAACTCTTGAATATATAGTAGAATAAAATTTTAAAATTATACAAACTAAATATAAATTAAACTCTTTATAAAATGAGGATATTATATCTAATATTTAAAAATATTGAGTAAATAAATTTATATATATACAATTATCAATAATCAATTAATATATCATTTTTGTAAAATATGTGACTTAAATATAAAATAAAATTATAGATAGTATATCGAACATTTTATAATATTTTAAATGTCAAACAGAAAACAAATATATTGTACATGTAATGTTTGGATATTTATAAAGGAGTTTTCCAACATTCCTTCTTCCTGATTATTCTATATAACACAAACCATTTCTACAACTTGGTCATCAATATCATATACGAATATCTCTATTAATGTGGGGATTCCATCATCATTATGATTATCATCACCCAAATATTTTTTCCTTATAAACTGATATACTAAAACAAATTTGATTGATAATGAATATACAATATTTTTCTTCATATTTTTCCATGATAAAATGGTCATCTATGTATTCCCATATATTCATACTTCTAAGTGTTATACCAAACTCATCAAGTTTAACATTGTTTTTACTCCTTAACCTTTTATTATTGAACACAAAAACATTAAATTTAATATAATAAATCTCCCTTATTTATTAAATAACTCTATAATATGCACTTGATGATGAGGATGTAATTTTATTAACGTTTTCACTCAAAAAACAAATTTCTTTCGCAAAAACCAATACAAAAAATTATGAAATACATTTCTAATTCTTTTATCTCTAGTATAAAATATAAATCCATTGATGTAATACACACACCGTGTTTCTAAATTTAATCTTCGGATTCCCACTAACCATCTTAATGTTTTTGATGCGTCTGATCTACCAAACACAGTCTATCTAAACAATTGCAAATGGGTTTTCATTCTTTTTCAAAATCCTCACATCATTATTTTTCTAACACTATTATTTAAATATATGAATAAGATATGTTATATATTATTGAGAATAATATATATTATTTAATATGTATACATGGGAGGAATTTATTTTCTGACCTATCAATAATTTTATTATCAGTCCACAGACCCCCTTTCGCCCAAAATTGTTCCACTCATAAAGATATGTTGTAAAATAAACATGCTCTAAAAAAGAATTGTAATCTGTAAAAAACTATTCTAGTTCTTCATGTATTCATTTATCAAAAATAGAGTTATTTTGGTTGATATGGATTCATAACTTACCCTCTAAATATCTTTTTATACCTTTCAAAAGTATACACACAACAAAGACATATGATATGTCAAGAACCAAATAGATTCTTCTATCCATCATTTTCCCAATCCAATACACAACATACTGAAAAGGCACCCAAAATTTCCCAATCTCATGACAAGCATCATTAGAATGAATTTTTTTGTCATTTCATATGATTTTCCAATGAAATAAATTAACCATACAGAAAAATGAGAATGAATTCTCTTTATGTCTGAGGTCCATGCACCATTTGGAAATAGTCCACAAAATATAAAAAATTCAAAAAATTAAACAATATTACTATTTAGTAACCCTCTAATTATCACTACAAAAATAGCCCCTTGTTTTTCTACAACATCCAATGATATGGTTCACCTTTAATAAAAAATAACTAGACACTAGAAAAGGCTTATTTGGCAAGTAAAATATGAGAAATTAAGAAAAAAACAAAAACTCACTAGCCTATACATAACCACGGGTCATTGTTTCCCCACAAACAAAACATTCTCAATGAGAAACCTAGAGAATAAATAAAACCCATAATTGAATTGAAAAAAGGTATGAGTATAAAAATTTCTAGTAGGAATGACAAAGGAAACCACACATCACACAAAAATATTGAATAAAATACCCATTTCATGCTAGTTTTAAATAAAATATTTAAATTTAGATTTTCCATTTTGAAATAAAAATATAGTATCACACCTTTGAAATTTATAAATATCCCTTTCCGTTTCATTTAAATGAAAAAAATCAATTATAAAACATTTTACCATTCCAAACCATTGTTAAAGTGAAACCCATTAGAAATACACTTTCAAAATGAGTTTAGAATAATTTTTTTTCAAAACCTTTTTCTCCATAAATAGTCTAGAAAAACCAATAGTATACTTGAAAAATGTATTAATGTAATCAAGAAGTAGACTTTAACTATTCATTAAAGAAAGATGGTACCAAGAAATATTCCCTTTATAAACATAAATTAACGGGAAAATCCATAGGATGTAAAATGTTGTTGGTAACTATAGTTATATATATAAAATCAAGGCCTAATATGGTCAAAATATAATGCACATTCTCACCACTATGGAGAATATTCTTTTGACCCTCCAGGGTAGTGCTACCTGCCCATGACACAACATTGAAAAATATTTTAGGTAGAACATGTATTAGCCTAGTGTTGGGGTGTATCCCATCCAAGATACAATTTCCTTTATCTAGTTTCTTTAAGTTAGTAAAGTAACATAATCTAGTGGGATACATAGACTATCTTTACCCTATTAGATAAGTGACTTACAATATGATTTACCATTTAAATAGTAGTGAATTTCATTTATAAAGGAACCTTTCATCAACCCATTTCAAGCAATTCAATTCATTAAATCTCACATGAATCATTAATCCATTGCATTACTAAAATGAAGGAGAATACGTTTTAAACACCAATGAGTTATCCAATAAGTCATCAAAACTATCAATGAATTTATTCAAAAAACTTAATCACCCTTTATAAAATATAACAAGAAAAGTATGTTATGAAAACTAGTCCATTATATTTCCCTTTAGAAAACCCATATGGGACATGATTGAAAAAACAAGGTTGAGTACCAAATTTAATTTCAGATACAATTACCTTTATAGTTCTACCTATATATATTGGCACACACTCATAGTGATATATATATATGTATGTATATGAATCTAATTTTTAAAAAATATTATATTCTCATTTGAATATATATTTATATATTTATATATATAAATTTATACCCATGTATTGTGTATAACTACTAAGGATGTCATAGTCATATGAAAACATTACATTTAAAAAAAACTAATATTGGAACACTTTTTCAGTACATGTAATTTCTTGTATTACTTGAAATTCCAGGTAAAACATAAGGGGTAAATGAGAATTGATTTTTAATTACGAACACACCTTATTAAAATTAAATGATTCACTTATAAGGGGAAATAAAAATATTTTCTCAAGCACTTGGCACACATGATTTATCAGAGAAAGATTTAAATAATTTAAAAATGTAATAAATCATTTCTTTTGAAATGTAAATAAAATAAAAGTATATTTTACATTCATATATCTCTCAAACATATTTAATTTATCATTTTATTCCATAATAATAAATTTAAATGTTATTTAATCAAGGATCCCAAATTAATTGACCAAATCAAAGGGGAAACCTACCATAAATTCATTTATTTCTATAGACAAAGTATAAATACTCCTCAATTGAGTCAATGGGATATCATAAGACATAATATAACAAAAAACATGAAAAATTCCTTATTAAATTAAGATACATTAGATTTCAGAGAAAACCTAACTGAGGTTTAAAATGAGGGTGATCCATAGAAAATATGATATGATGAAAGGAAAGGAAGATGAAGAATGAGAATGTAAAAACCCAGCCCTGATGAGCCTTGATTGAATTTACATAGAGAATCACTGTAGAGGAGAAAATGTTGAAGGGAGGAGGCATGTGTAGGAAGGGGGTCCGGATTGAGGTATTCACAAGGGAGAATGGGGATGAAGGAAAAAGTAATTTCATTATTTTATACAGGGAGCTACCATGATGTGGTATACATACACCACAACATGGTGCTACTCCCCTATACTGAATAAAAAAGATCTTAATGAGCACTACGACGAGGTACCCATCATTCCCTTTTAGACTAATCCAAGCCCAGCGGGCCATGTGGAGCTCCATAGAGTGGGGATCCCCAGGTTTTGGTGAAAATGGTTAGACCAAGGATGCTACAATGTAGGGGAGGCTATGGTGAGGCTCCATGATTTATTGGCTCCTCCTAAGCCACACAAATGTACTCCTCGGCCACCACTAACTCCAAGAAAGATAAATAAAATGAGGGAAAAATTAAATAATTAAATAAAAGAATTAAATAATTAGGGAAACTTGGATCGAGGTGTTATAATGTTCCCCATCATAAAAATTATCTCCCAAAGATCCTAGTAAGTAATGGTTTACTCAAGAAGGAACAATGAAAAACTCGATAACCATAATCTCTATACATGGAACATTATGAGTGAAGAAAATTTCTACCAATGACTAAAAACTTAATCCTTAATACAGAAATATAACATACCAAATTGTTTATTTACTTGATTAAAAACAACTATAACAGACTCTGAATAAAAAAATGTACTTATCAGAGAAAAAGAAGGTTTGAATCCACGTATCACCACCAAAAAACCCAAGGAACACACTAACTAAAATGGGAATGATTGGATGAACCAACAAAACTTTACTACCAGTCCTATAGGAAGGTCCCAAATCAGAAAAGAAAACCAAAGACAATGGGTTTCCATTGAGTGGGAGTATCTAGGCATGAATTATCAAAATGGGTCCCCAACCAAACTCCAATGCTTCCTGAAAAGGCAAGACATACACAATTATATAAGACAAATACCCCAATCATGACTCACACACAAGGTAAAAGTCTTATAATTCCATGAAAATGTTGATCCTTGGTGGTCTAAACTCCATGTTATAAAACTAATTTTGAATAGAATACTATAATCAGAACCATAAAACGTTTATAGAATTCCAAAAAAGTCAACAATATCAATAATCTAAAAATATTTCATTATAGAAAAATGATCATAAGAGATACTTACCCATACAAGGATTATCAAAGAAAGGAAGATAGAAAAATGTGTTGTGATGTAATACAACCAAGAATTACCCATAAAAATAGCACCTCACAAGCACAATATAGGTATGGACTCGGGTCCGGAAAGGGGGAGAGAGTAACATGATACCTTGTTTTCAGAAAACCTACTATTGATAAATCATACACATCAAATAAAGCACATAACTAATAATTTTCACAAAAAACCTCACCCAAATATTCTTATACACATCAAATAAATTGAAAAACCGTATAATTTGGCTAATACCACTTAATATACAAGAATGGAACAAATTCATAGCATGAAAAGTTTATAAAAGGTTAATTTCAACATGTTATAAATTTTTAGAAATCATTTAAATTGAAATAAAAATTAAGGAAACCAGGATTATTATTTCCAATAATCATCAAATATATGTAATAATATAATTGTACACAAAAAAATTTATTTAAAACCCAATAAATAAAGGTTCATGAATTTAGAGTCCAAATGAAAAGGAAAAACTATTTTGAATTCATTAAATTCCACAGTAAAGGTCTAAATCCACCACAAAAAAGTAAAATAAACTTGAAAAATATAAAAATTAACCATATGTATGAAAAATACAAGATTAGAATAGATATACTTGGAATCCATACAATAAATCAACATAGGGTTTTGCGTAGGGTGATTCACAACAATGGTGAGAATAGGAAAGGAGATGAACAAAAAGAATAAGGATAAAGTAGAAACCTAATAGGGATTATACATTCTAGATGAAACATGTAGAGTCACCAAAGAGTGTGAAGAACATATGGGAGGAGGCATGCCTGGGAGGGGGATTTCATCTGTGTCATTGACATGAGATAAAGGAGGGGGAGGAAATTATATAAGTTAAAAGTTCTGTGGAAAAACAATAAATTTCAATTTTTGTGTGCCACCATAATATGGTCCAAATTGACTATAATGTGGTTCACCTTCCACAGACCAACTAAATCAATAACCATTTGAGAACAATGCTGAGGCTCCCACCTATTTGTTTCAAACACAGGAATTACAAAAATATAATGAGGAGTTCCACAATATTGGGATCCCAATGGTCTTGTAAAAATGTATAGACCAAAGACTCCATGATGTGGGGGAGGCCATGGTGACCCTCCAACCTCCCCTAAATCATCCCAATACACAAGAATGTACTCCTTGGCCCCCACCAACACTTGGGTAACCTTGATACATTAAAAAAACAAAATAATTAAATAAATGAATCAAACATTAATGAAATCATGGACTGATATGTAATATGGGATAATGATGATTTATTTATCACAACAAATTTATCACTTAATGTACCAAGATTTCAAAAAGATGGTGGAAAGTACATTCAAAATTTAAAAAGTATATAAAATTCAATATTAAATGAATTTTTCAATAATTTTAGTTCCATCACATTGGTAAAAAATATAATTTAAAAAATAAATCACCATGTTGATAGTTAATCATACATGGATGTATAGTATTCCACATAATGGAACATGTACGAGCTATTAAATCATTACAAAAATATCATGAGATTTCATTCGCATTAACTTCAAATCCTTTAGTGACATTATTTTACATTTAAAAATATGATTTCATCTCTTTAATACCAAGAAGGAACTAAAAGAAACTAATTCTCTCCCACATGGATAATGCATGAGATGGCAGAGGTAGGATTGTTCTCTTTTCTATAGGAGTGTTATCTAACTCCATATGTATTCCCATTGAAAGTAAGTCTAGTATTTTATTCAAAACCTAATAATTATTTCTTTTAATACCAAATATCATTAAAATAAATCATTAAAATATATTCTCCTCAATTTTCATGAAATCAATGTTGTGTTTTAACTCATGATTTATCTACATTGAATTTTGAAAAATATTGATCATTTCAAACATATATTTCCATCATTAACATATTTGGGATTCTTTCTAAACATGAAATAAAATTTTCCCACATCTTTAAATAATGTTATATTTATAGAGGTCCTGAATAAATATAAAATTTATTTTAGCCATTGGAATCCTTTTTTAAGCTTTGATAAGAGTGTCCCATATAAAAAACATCAATGAAGAACCATGTGTACTATTTTTATTCAATGTTGTAAGTAATAATATAAAGTCTCTTCCTTATAAATCAGGCATGATTTACTCCTTCTTACACTGTATCGAGACAACTTTCCATATTTTGGGAATTCATTTATTGTGAACACAATTATTTCAGGAAATTGAAAACAATAAATTTTATAAAAACTATACACTCTAATAAATTAACAACATAAATTTTTCAAATCATCAATTAATGGTGATAATAAAACGTCAATATCATTTTTTGGAAGTTTTGGTCTGGAAATAATTACTCTTAAAATGATATATTACAACATCATAAAACATTTAAGAGAAAATATGAAAATTTATTGTTAAATAGGCCATGAGATATATTTTCTAATAACGATTCAATGTAGATTAATTATATATGTGTGAATTATAGTTTAATATTTAAAACATCATTTCCAAAGGTAGGATATTATTGATCAATTTTCTTACACTATGGATTTTCAACTGGATGATATAATTATTCATCAAACGTTCATTCATTTTCATGAAATCAGAATAGTTTTTCATTATTTTAATTTAAAAATAATTTTTTTAAATGACGATTTTAAGGAAGACACACAATTTCATTAGTAGGTGTATTAATAATTTATAAATCAATATGTTATTTTTATTTTAGCTTAAACCTTGATGCACCACATTCATGAAACTTTGATAAACATTTTTATTCATTCCAATACAAAACTTAGTCATTCATCTATGAATGAAACTTACTGAACCCAAATCCATTAGGTTGAATATTTTCTTCAAATTATAATGTTAATATTGCAGATCATTTTCTTCAAAAATTATATTTTTCAATATCTGTATAATATTTATAAAACTCTAATCACACTATCCTTTTTATCCTTCAAGTTAATCAATCTTCATGCTATTGATGAAATCATAAATCTTGTATCAACTAGATACTATGTTTTCTATTAAAATTATATAAGAGGTCACTCATTAGTTATTTATCAATTGAATCTATAGAAATATCATGAATAATCTCCTTAATTTGATCAGACTTATCATGTTGAAAATCTTTATCATCAATACATCTTAAATTCTACCCAATTTACAAAACTACATGTAAGGACATTATCTTGGATTAAACACTGAATAATTAAATGATATTATATTTATATTATTTAGGAACTTATCATATTGAATTATTTAAACATTAATATAAACAAAGGTCTTTGTATAGAACATTTTTAGAAAATGCAAAAATACATAATAATCAACGTTTTTGAATGCATTTACCTAACTACTAGTCATTACCACCTATTATGAATTTCAATTATTGGACATAATTTTATATGTTTTGAAGTTGAATTTATAATGTAAAATTATAAATAGAAATAGAAATAAAGATATATCACAATATAAATGGGAAAATAAGTTTGATTTCCCATAATGTTTTTAGTTTTAAAATTAAAATATAATTGTTGATGAAAAATTTACTATGTAGAGTAGAAAAGCTAATAAATTATAAAAATCAGGTAGTGATTGTGTCATTCACTAAGTGAACTAGTTCTATATTTTCATTTATTATTATTAATTTTAAATAGTAAAAAATATTCCACACACAGTATCCAAATTAGACAGTGAAAAAAATGAGATTATCAAAGTCATGATTAATATAAACATGCCAAAGTTCAATAATAAATATAATGGAGTATTTTTTTAGAAATGGATTTCCTACACTATATTTATTAGAGATAAATAAAGAGTTGTTATATTAAAATTAATACATAAATTAATACATTATTTTAAGAGTTACACTATGTGAGAGTATTTTTTTATATAATGAAACCATTTCTTGTGAAATAGAGTAAATTTGGTTTTTAGAAATGATAACAATATGATAAAAATAAGTTTGATTTTATAACCTGAATTGAGATAGTTAAACTAATAATAAAATAATAAAACTGTTCCTACATGATCATTATAAGTTAATGAGAGAACTAATTTGTAAATCCTTATACCATTAATTTATATTTTTATTCATTTTGAAAAAGATCTTTTTGGGGGTTTAGTGGTAAACTGAACATACCTATATTTAAATATTACTATGAATACCTAAACCATTCCATAAGGAAATCATAAGTTATTTGAACCTCATATTCTATAAAGAATCCAAATTGTAGGAGTAGTCCACTTTTATTCCTTCTTAAAGATATCAATAACCATAAAGGCCATTTATCCAAAGACTTGATATAATCCTCTATAATAACCAGCCCTTTATTAAAACCCTGAAGAGAAATGTGATTATTAGAATCAATCCATTATGATTTATCATAGTTAAAAAACACTTCATGATGTCTATTAATCATCTTGATATAATCTTCCTATGAGCGAAATTTAAAAATAAATCCCCTTTCAATCATCACATCCCTGCAATTCATGAGGATATCCGTAGAAAGTTCTTGATTTGATAGGACTTGGTCAGATAATGGTACATATTTTTCTTCTTGATCTCTCTCTTTTCCCCCTCCAACATGAAGTCCCATTCTATCCCATGTACCTTATTCTAAATCATTATGGATTATTTGAATTTGGATATATATGATTCATGCGCCATAGGATTATCATACTCCTGCACTCCTCCAGACATGGGGAATATTATATCCAAGAATAACTTTTTCCCAATATTCTTAGAAATATTCTCTATAACCTTACTAATTGATATAATAGATATTGGTTTTAGTACGTTATAAAAATTCTAACACTTAGTGATTATTTTCCCTCTATTGACGGGATAATTCCCAGAATCATAATTTTTTTTAATTCTTTGATCCAAAGCCAATGGGAACCTACAAAAATTGTTTTTTCCCACTATCCAATGAAGATTTAGATTTTTATTCTTTGAAACAAGTATAGGTTCTTCGTATGTTGATTCATTTTCAGGAACAATGGTTTTCATTGTAGCAAACTAATTTATTTTCCACTTTTCTATAACTATTTTTCAAACTTCAGTATCGGTGTTTCCAAAAGACATTTTAATCAAATTTTTTTAAAGGTTTGGTGAGTGTATTTAGGTAGTGGGAACCTATATATATAATACTATGGATGAAAATAATGGAACCTAAATAAGTGTACCATTTACATAAATACATGAGGATTCCAGAATAATCACCATGGGATCAGGATGAGCTAGTCTAGGAATCAATGGTTCTATATCAGTCCCCACTATAAGTGTTGTTCTCTTACATTCATTATCAACATAAAATGGTTTATTCTATTTTGATTAAACAGGAATAAAATTGGTCTTTCAATCATCGTAACTCATACCATTTTCATTAACCAGACTATCACCAACACTGATCTTGTTATTTCTTTGGATATAAACATTAATAGCCTCATTATGACGATCCTCAATAGTGCATTCTAGGGAATACATTCCCACACTGGTGATAACTTTGGTATTTATTCCCTCACCAAAAAATATGTAAAAACATAAATAAGGATTTAAATAAACTATATTGTATATTCCTTTACTTTCCCTCAATTTCAATCAAAAAACAATCCATGGGGGGGGGGGGTGGGGGTGGGGTAAAAACAACCAACTCAGTGAAAATGAACATCACAATTCAGGGGCTCAAGGTTCAAGTTCTATGGTAGAAAAAAGATATAAACTTACCATTTTTTCGATCATCTTGATGACAGATATATTTTGAAATAGGATTGAAAATCTAGTAAGAATAATCCAAATCATTATAGATGGAGAGCCATGTTTCATATGGAAAGAGAAAATTAAAAAAAGTAAATAAAAAGCCAAATTTAAGAATCTATGATTTCTAGAACATGCATATATTATGTCTTCTTCATTGTTAAACAAGATAAAAATGTTTTTAGAATCATGAAATCCCACAAAAATATTCTTTTGTTGACCCAAATATTCATTAATATATCTAGAAATGTCATCAATGAGGGGGGGGGGGGACTGGGAGTGATGGGTTTAATTAGAAAGAAATATATGAGGGATGAATTTTCCACGAACATAGATTTGGAAATTAGAAGTGAATGAATTCTCTCAAAGAGGTTTTAGACATTGGGTCTCACCATGATTGAAGGGAAAGTACATAGAGAACCATTGTATGGGGAAAATATGAATCAATTTGGTACCTAGAATTAATGAGAGTCATTATCCCCACCCTCAAGTAAAGGGAGGTCATTCCAGCAAGCATGGGAACCCTAGTTTGGATGAGAGATGAGGTCCTATTTTGGTAAATCATTATAAAACCCATTAAATAATTAGTGGATATATTAATTAATTATTCATGTATAAAACATTCTATAGTTTACCACTGTAGAATAATAATATTGAAATGTGGAATCACTTATTACTAAAAAAATTAATGTTGATGGTTAATTTGAAATATATATTTTATAACACAATGGATCAACTAAATATATATTCAACATCTAAATCATAGTTCTATACAATATAAAAGTTAAAAAAACCCATTTATGTGTAAATATATGAATTTCATATACTGAACTATTATATCTAAACCTTTCTATTTCATCTTGTACATAATCCACCATAAATTCAACATTTAATCATAGATGAATATTATAGCATGGAAAACATTCATCACAATGTAAGAAACCAACTATCCTTAAACACCCGATCACCAAATAATCATTTTATGATTAAAATATAATTAAATAAAAATTTTATCATCCATTTCATAACATAAATAAGGAAAAAATTAATCATTAAATTAAAGATACATTATATGTTATATAAAAGACAAACTGGGAAGAGAATCCATAGAAAATAAAATAGATAGAGGATGGCGGTGACCAGAAAGGATGGAAATGAAGTCAATAATGAAGGATATGGTGGTGACGGTGGAGTGTGAGGGTGGTGTGATGATAGTAAATGAGGGTGGTGCTGATAACAGTGATAGTTGGTTAGAAGTAGATATATTATACACAAAAGGTTTTTAAGATGATGTATAGGTTTCATCAAGCGATAAATTGAGTATGTGATAGAAAAACATGTGGATTTACTTATTAATTTTTTTAAAATTTTTTTATGTATTATTTAGCTTATGAAAATCATAAAAAATAAGTTTCTGATATAGGTTATAGGGTAACAAATGTAAAAAATATGTTTTATATGTTGGCTATCATATAACGAACATAAAAACCACAAAGAAATGATTTTTTTACATTTATTATCCTATAATATATAAATAATTTACAGTGTCAATTTGTATAATTTTTTTTATAAATTTACGATTTTAAATACATTATAAACTAGTGAAACAAGCATATTTGTTTGAAATTATATCAAAGGCACATATTGTAGTTTGATTATTTTATTTATGTATAATATTCCAGGATCCTTTTTCCTAGTGTTATCTTTGATGGGAAATAAATGAGATAATTTAGTAAGATGATAAATAATTACCCAAATAACATCCCCTATAGTAGATGATTAGGATAGTTCAGTTACAAATACCATAGAAACCTTATCCAACTTCACTATAGGAATAATAAGAGTATGTAGTAAAGTATCTTGTTTACTATCCGTGTCCTTTACTTATTAATAGATAAGAAACTATGAAATAAATTTATCAATTTTTTACTTATTCATATCCATTTATGTCTACTTTTGATATCATAATTCATATTTTTAGTACATAGATGAAAAAATACAATAGTGATGATTTTTGATCACATACTCCCTTAATGAAAGTGGAACTATTAGTCATTTTTACCAATATAATATCATAGTGTGACCTTTCATATTCCCTAGTGATCTCCCAATTAGTTATAATTCTCAACATATATTAACATTTTTTTTCAAATTTTCATAATGAATTTTAGTAATTAATGAAATCCAAACTTTTAAACTTGAGAATATTATTATTTTTCAACTTATTTTATATCTAAAAACTTTTTAACTAAACGACTCATCACTTTATATTAATATTTTGATTTATTCACCACATTCATTAGAAAAATCCTTCTAGGAATATTAATAATAAGAATTAATTTACTAGGAAAATACGATAGACTAATTTGAAATGTATATAATTAATCAACCCATAAATTCTTCCAAAGGTTCAAAACTATATTAGATAAGATATACATCATAAATCAGTAATATGAATAAGAAATGGAATTATACCCAAATAGAAAATATCCTAGAGTCCTCAACAAACAAAAAAATTCTTCAAGTTCATGGTAATCATTTTAGTATTTTTCTCACATGTGTATAGTTTGTGAGTGGAATATTCCACCAGATGTTCATTACATATAAGAATAAAAGACAAAACCATACCCAATGTGTAAAAATTACCATATAACATTTACTTTGTTCATAAAAGATTCAATAGAAAGCTAAAATAAACCACTTATTGAGTTCCTTAATAGATCTATAATATATTTGTTTTAATAAAATATAAGAAAATAAAATACTTGGTGACCAACACCAATCGGTGGAATTAACCAATCTAGGAGGATCTCAACAAGATTTTAGTAAATTCTTGTCTAGTATGGTCTATTCTCAAGGACCTACCAAGACTACAATACCTAGTCATTCCATGGGTCATGTTTCCCTAAGATCTATCTTTCATCCAATATAATGACACGTGTTCACTAGGAAAGCTAGTATGAACCCAATATAACTCACTAACAGGTCAAAAAATTCAATACACACTAGTACATGACTCCCCATCAGTTGAGACATGTCAATACAAAAGAATTAAATATTAATATATCATCAACAAAGATGAATAATATCCATTTATACTATACGGATATGGGGTACACTAGTACTGGGAAGAATGTTTAACCACTATACGCACAAATATAACCATAAACATTCACTTTCTGAATTGAACACAAAAGAAGAAGTAAACTGAACACTCCCTCTAAAGCTGAATTATTCCATTGATTCAAAAATAAGAATATCCCCCCATTATAAATGTCAAATAATTCATGTGAAAAAGGATCCCTAAAATATATATAAGTATATATGAAGGAAAAAAAGAAAAAGAAAAATCTAATACCACATAGTCGGAAGGGAGAATGATATAATAAATTTTCATTAGGTGTGTCAAAATTTTTAATAAAATGCGATTAAAAATTTTTTATAGATAAAACTCAAGTAGTTTTTCTGAAGAGGAAAACACCTTCAATTCCTTTTATTAGTGTAAATTTTTATGTTTTACTTTCATTTTGGGAGAATAAAAATATATGGAATGGAGTATGATATGATCAATTTCCATGTTGATTGTAAAAAATAATATATTGTTTTGATTAAAAATTTAGTAAGGGATAAAATTCGGTTGTTTCTCTATAAAGGATAACCCATTCAATTCCTTTTATTAGTTTATTTTATAACCATTTTTTGAGAATGTAAATCTAGGCCTACTTTTATGTGGAATTATTTTTTGAAAAATAATGTAACTATAGGGCAAGAAAACATGTTTTAAAATAAAAACTAAATATCACTCACAAATGTGTTGGCTAGATCAACAAATTATATTCTATAATATTCATATGAAATGGTAAATTTGCATTCTAACTCCATCAACATTGGTTAAATCCTTAATTATAGACTTTTTACATTAGGTTGA
Source organism: Viscum album (assembly GCA_963277665.1). NCBI lineage: Eukaryota > Viridiplantae > Streptophyta > Magnoliopsida > Santalales > Viscaceae > Viscum > Viscum album. The sequence continues at coordinate 2,037,410,222 of OY728160.1, read as the reverse complement.
CTAAAATTTGAGTCCTAATCTTAATATAATCATAATAAGTAATAACACATTCTTATGTTATTGGTGGAAGTATCCAATAATTTTCAAATCCATTAACATTGAATACACACTTAATAATCAAAAAAAAATTATTTAGAGAGGTTGATTTTATGAACTTTGGAGTGAGATACCTATTTTCCCACACATATAACTATAATATCTACATTCTTCATGATTTCATAAAAAGAAAAAATTTAATATGGTTAATAAAAAAAGGGAATAATGATTTAAAATATCAAGAAAAAAATAAATTTAAAAGAATTAAATAAAAATAATCATATATCTATCAATCATTATACTGAATTAAAATATAGAATTGAATAAAAATTTTAAAATTATGAAATTTATATATAATCAATCATAATTAAGGATCCCCTATAGAATAAATAGACGAACATGAAATTATCCTTCGTTTCATAGGATCATAACTAAAACCGAATGATATAATTAAAAAATTAAGAAAACCTGAAATCATTAAGAAAAAAAGTCCTTTTAAATTTCTTCTTCTACACTTTAAATAGATTATATTACACTCTATTAAGTTTCCACTATATAGTAATGTGAAATCCATGTATAAGAATCAATCATGATTCCCTTCTATATATAGTATGAATATTTTTAATCATATAAACATATCTATTTTGGGTATAAAGTTGAAACTCATCCCATTATCACATGATAAATCCCCACTCCAGGAATCATGTATATAGATTTGAAGTTATTGGACATTAAATGATTATTAGATAGTATATATTAAATAGTCCTAATCATGTATGGATGATACATTCCTCCTACTGAATATCAATGTATCATAAATCTTCACTCTATATTCTTTAATTATAGATTAACCATTTTAATGTTTTTTGAATCTTTATAGATCAAAAGAACACCCATGAAGTGAAAAAACATTTGCATAAATTATTTTTATAAATGAATCCTTTTAATTATGATATTTATGTATTATAATCAATAATATCAATGTTTTCAATGTCATTGAAGACAACACATCTATGTTAAAAAACGTAGTTAAACGTTACGTTATTTTTGAGAAAACAATATATTCTTGCCATTTCATTGATTTTTATTTATCCATAGTATATCTTACATCATAGATAATGAAAAGTAATATTCCTTTCAAAAATTATAAAAATTAATCTTGTTATATCCCTAATTTTGATATCATATTAGAAAAATCTATTCATGAGAATAATAGTTCTTATTATTAGTTATGGTATTCTACAAGCCTCCATCATATACAATGACATAATTATATCAAGAATGATGATTTGAAACTATTCATTATACCCACCAAAATAGATAATAACAACCAGTTTATGAATTTATTTTAGAATATATCACAATAAAATCATAAATAGAATATCTCATATCTACTAAATCGATATCCCAAGTCAATTTTAGATTCCTCTATCTCAATTTAATATATCTATTAGTTTTAGATGGAGAAACCTTTCATATGTAGTGAAACCCATTTATGGTAAAATTAGTTTTTCATGTGGGTGATGAAAAATATTTGTTTACAACAGGATAAAAAGTAACTCAATGAAAGTACATCAATCTCAATGCTGATATACAGATATTACTCTGTATACAATTGGTAAAATTATAATACCGGACCTTTTGTGTCCCTAGCATAGTAAATGATGCACTAATGTGGTAGTGAGTGACATTCTATATTCCAATTAGTCATTCATGTCATTTAATTCCCCCTTATTATCTTAGCCACAAATATAATCTCTCATTCCCGACAAAAAAACATAAGATTATGAAGACATAACAAATAAATTTGTTTCAAAATAATAATTTTATTTAAATAACAAATTATGGATGGATTACATATTTTGGAGAAAAAACACATTAATATATTATTTCTTGGATTTTCAATCATTGTGTCTGTTAAAAAATTTGGTTGATAAAATTCCAATTTTTTAACTAAATGAATATATATAGTAGTTCGGAAGGAACTTGGAGGTATTTGGCATTTGTGCCAAAAAATCATATTTTTTACATAAGAATTATTTGATTTTATATTATGTATACATACTATAAAGAACATATGTGACATTATACGAATTATTTTGTATGAAAAACTATATATGAGGGTTATAATATGTAGATTGGGGAATTAGTATACAGAAGGGAAGAACCATGAATGGAGTTCATAGCCACCTCATCATTTGTATTCAAGAGGCCATAATTGTATATAGATCAAAAAGGGAGTTTAGTATGCTATCCGATGATATGAATATATATTTGAATTAAATTTAGTTAATGTATAAATATTGTTATCACGATTAACACATTTATCATGGTTCTATTCCAATTTAAGGATACCATAAATCAATTTACAAGGATGAGTAAAAATTAGCTTAGATAATTATGACTCGAAATTATGGAAATTCAGAAATAACATCATTACAATGAATTGTAACACTGTGAAAGAGTTCATAGAGAGATTATAATGAGTTGAAAATAATTAATGAGGTACGTGGAGGAATTATTTCAAATCATGATGAACATATGAGGTTTGTGGAGCTAGTAACACGAAGCGTGAAGAAGGTTTATGGAGTGCGGTACATGGAGAAGGGAGTCCATGAGTCATGTATATATAATTCATATTTGTAGGGAAGTATATGGTGGTGGTAATTATTGGGAGTTCACTACGGGACATTTCATGAGGGGAAAATATTGTAGGAAAGAAATACATGGTGAATAGTACCTAAAAAGGCAGCACATAGTGAATAGTCTATAGAGAGGGAAATTTATGAAGGAAATAAGTGTGATGAAAATTTAACATGTTAAATAGTATTCATCTCAATGATGAAATAATAACATTACGTTTCACCAATATTAGTGAAAATTATCTAAGAGAATATATATATTATAAAATTATTTTTATTGATGAGTAGTGATTTTTGTTCAGAAGAGAGAGTTATCTTTTATTAATTATGGATGGTTGTAAACTTGGAGAGTGAGACAACTACAAAAATTATAAAATAGCAGTATGCTATAGAACTTATATATATCATTACATGGAATTTTTTTTCCCCTTGTATTAGCATGGTTTTGGTGAACCCTTTAAATTTTTTATGCCTCTTGCATGTATTTAAATTCATCATATACTGTTGTGAGATAAAAGAGAAAATAATGTTTTATAGTGAAAGAAGATTATCTATTATGATTATATTAGTCTATTATACTCATAATCACACCCCTCCTTTGGGTATTTAATATAGTGGGTAAAATAATTGGTATCATATATAATGTTTAAAATTAGTGAATATCACTTTATGGATTCCATGGTAGTAGTAAATAATAATGGTATTATAGTATTTGATTGAAATAACATTTGACATTGGAAGAATTAAATTCCCCACTAATTCTGCACATTTAGAATGAATTTTTATAGAAATATTATTCATGGTATTTTAATATTTATGGATAAATAAGATCTATCTGAGGTCAACCTAACGACCACAATATATATACTAGAGTTATTAAAATTAGTGAATATTTGAGTGGAATATATTCTGCATGGTATTGTATATGAAATTAATAATGATGATAATGAGGCTGTGGAAAAGGTGAGGTTGAAGGAAGTGGAATTTTAGGCTATGAAAAATATCACCCTATAAGATGACCTTGATGGAGAAGATGTTGACGGAGTTATGACATTACGTTTCTCAATTATGAAGAGGTAAAATAAATGTTTAAGAGGAATGTTCAACTTATATGATTTAAATGTGGAAACATTAGGTATCTTGTTAAAAATTCCTCAAAGAAGTTTTAAGATGATAATGAGAATAATTTTGTTCCAGCCAAAAAATATTAATCTAATGTGAAAGGTATGAAGAATACCTAGAATAAATACTTCAATTTATATAAAATACATTCATAAGAGAATAATATCTCAAATAAAAAAGTGGTAGAAGATATTTTGGACTATAAAGGCCTGAAATAAGAAAATAAAATGGTTATTATAAATAATCAATAGAAAAAGGAAGGCAATGATAAATAAGATCAAGAAGGAGATTAGAAATCCAAAAAAAATTAAAAGTTTCTCTATAAGGGATAGATTTTTTAGAGAGAGAAAACGAAAAAATTCAGTTGGGTGGTATGTTATTTAAAACAGTACATGAAATAGTCGGAAGGGAAGAAGTCATATCTGAATGAAGAGATCAATAAATAAAATATTAAGATCGACAAAAACCAGAGAAGGTTGTTGAGTCTAATGACATTTACAAAGAGAATACCCAGATGATATATGGGTTAAATAATATAATGAATGATCATAAAAAAACCTATCAATGTTCTCAAGGAAGAATTAGTGAAAGTATAAAAAAATGAAAGACAAAGAGATACAGTTAAATACTAGTATGACATCTAAAAATTAGATTGACCAAGAAAAAAGGTATAAGATAATTTTAGTAGCTGAGTGATTCTATTAGAAATTTTTTAGCAAAATAAAAAGCCCATTACTGTGGTATTTCATGTATGCGTCTTGATAACAAGTATAAGGGAGTATTAATTGAGGCCAAACCCCTTATTCCAACTATAAATTTAAACATTGATTTGGGATTCACTAAGAAACATAATAATCTGAGAACCTAAGTGGAAACTGATGTAATTACCCTGACCATTTTAACTTTGAGCTAGTTTCTACTTTAATACATTAGAATAAGATACAAGGAATCATATCCGGAATAAAAAAATAGACTAGTAGTCTTAGTAAACTAGATAAAAATATTATTTCCATATTAAATTTGAATACATAAATTTCAAAGTATTTTTTTAAAAATATAATTATTTCCTCTAGAATATCCTTTCATATCATTCAAAGTACTCTAATTAAATTCTTAAGAAAATAAAAAAATAATGTTGAGCTCAAATACTCAGTAAAGGATAAACATAATGAAAGATATCATAAATTAATAACCCTAGTCAAAATTGAATTGTAAATTAATAAACACACATTCCATTTAAATAATTTAAAATTCATGAATGGTTAATAAATAATCCACATGAGAAGGTAAATAACTAAAACCACATTCCTTTAAATAACATGGCAATATGAATAGATAAAACATAATAAATATGTAATTTTAAATAACTAGGAATAAATTCCATTTAAATTACTTGACTATCATGAATAGGTAAGTAATATTCAATATAAAATGAAAAATAGCATAACACACATTCCATTCAAATAACTTGACTATCATGAATAGATAAAGTGTAATCTATATAAAAAGAAGATTAACTTAAAACACATACTATTCAATTGATAAAAATGGAATAAAAATGCATCCAGAGATAATAACATTTTGAAAATATCATCGATAATTATAAATGAATTCTTAATAATGTAAATTCGTTATTATTGAACTTCATGATCTCAATAATCATGAAACCTCCACTATCAATACCTTTCACAACATAGTTTAAAACTGATGGGTAGGTATTCACTAGAAACCCATTTTACTAAGGTTATCCAATATATTTCTCTCAAGAGACTACTAATGCATCAATGGGTTATTCAAATCTAGTAACCACCAATATCTATATGTAAAAAAATTCCTTATATGTCTCATAATCTATTTAATTCATGAATCACAATTTCTTATTAATTTTTTTTCATTGAGTAAGGAATATGTTTTAACAATAATTTTCCTAGTCAATCATTTATCTTTAAAAGTACAATAACATATAATTAAATGATATTAAATTTATGAAATGAGTATATCCATGATAAATAATATGGATTTTTAGGAGAAATGTAATTTCCAATGATAACAAAAAATTTAATTTTTCAAGGGAAGGTTAATAATTACAAAAAATAATCAGAAAAAAGAATTTCAATACATTACATGGTCAAAATTATCATAAAATAAATAGATAAATAATAAGGATGGTATTAATGTAACATATCACTAGTGTATATCAGTACAATAATGGAATGCTATCATCAATAAATATAAATTCCAAAAAAATGTTATTAAAAACATTCTTGAAGAAAATATCATTTTCTTATTGAAATTATTTATGTAAATAAATATTTTTAATACATTTTTAAAATCATTTTCAATTAAAATAACATTTAAAAATTATATATAAATCATTAAAACATTGATTGTTCATTATTTTGGGAAATTTTGTACATGATGTATACATTAAAATAAATATTACTAATATATTCGTAATAAAAGACAAATGGACCATGTTTAAAAAATGACATGATGTTTCCTTTCAAAATATTTTTTATTAATTTAAACATGGTAAAAATTTATTTAATAAACTATTTTTATAATGTTAATACATTTTTGAAAACATTTTTATAAATAATGTTTTTGGACGAAAAAATATATTCAACCAAAGAGAGAAATGATGTTGTATTTTATTTTAAACAAATTGTCAATCATTTTATGTTATAAAAAAGCAATGTTGTTCTATTACATGATAAAAATCATGTTTTACCAATGAATGATTAAATATAAGGGTTTTATTTGAAAATTACAAAAAAATATCCTTTAATAGAGATTCAAGTATAGACAATCCTAATTAAAATGAGATTGTGAAATAAACCCTTACAAAGATAATAAAATTGAAATGATATTTAATCATTGATATAGTCATGTGTATAAATTGTCAATCTACAGAAAATAAGTGTAAATACAATATAATACAGTAAAAATTATTTTCCCACATAATATTATAATGACAGAGACAATGAAGATGTAATATAACCTAATGAGACTAAATTGAGTTATGAAATTAATTACCACTTCATAATTTTCAAGTTATATCCCTTAGAGGAAATAATTAAAATTATTATTCAATATACCATAAAGTATGATGTGTTCAGGATATTACATTAAATAGATGAATTATATACAAAATATGAAATAAATTAGATTCATATCATAATAATGTGCCTCAATAAATGGAAATTGAGATGAAGCCCTTTTCCTCGCACTTCATTTTGGATGAACATGCATTATAATATGGTAAAATATTTTTAATAATGTTATTAATTTATACCAAAACCAAAATCATATTCATAATACCTTATATTATCCTTTTATTTCATCTTATAACCTGTTCTTTAATGATCCTCCATTATTACTATTTTTTATTGATAACTGCCTTGTTTTCTCATACACATTTTAATATGAATGTTATAGCTAATGATAATATTATATAGTTAGATAATATCCAGAATGATATTAATTTTATAAATATAATTTTTTATTTATATAAAATGATTGATTCATTATAGAAATTTGAACATGGAAAATGGACAACATCTCTTTGTGGATATGGTAGACCATATGCATGCACAAATGACATTAAAATTTTCTTAACAGGTGAAAGGGTATGGAATTATATGATATTTTTATTTTAATTAATCAATATAGTTTCATATATATCACATATATTCATTAATTATTTCATTATTACATTCCATTTATAGTGTAATTGAAAATTATTTCATATCTCTTCACGTGGTGGTAGTCCACCGTACACTTGAGTGACGTTATCAAAATTTAATATTTATGCAAAATAAGAAGGTATATGTGATATTATGACTAAATAAGAAAAATAATATCATAAATATTATATATATATATAAATTAAATCCATTATTATATATAACCTTGAGATGCATTAATGTAAAATGAGTAACATCGGTTCATGTGGTTGTAGTTCGTCATACACATGATCGATGATTTCACTTCCCATTTTACAGGAGTGGAGACAAATAAAAGTTATTAAAATAAAAAAAGGACATATAATTATATGTTAGATAATGATTTTATTACACTATCTTTATTGACTACTATTTTAATAAGGTGAGAGAAGAAATAAAATAACGATGATTGTTTAAGAACGTTACCTCTTCTTGGGAAGACCTCTCCTGGATTTAACCAAAATCCTATATAAGATGGACTTATGAAAAAAAAAATATTTATAATGCTTTTCAGGGACTAATTAAGTGATTTTTTTAGGTTTTTTGCTAACAAAATATATTTGGAGGTGTGGAGAGGGGATGATAAGGGGCTGCCTTTCATAAGTGGGTGAGAGGAAACACATGGAATGTTTTAAAATAATTAGTTCAAAACATGTTTTTATCTTTCCAAAAGACTAAAAAATGGGTAAATAATGAAAATGAGACATTATAGGTTCGAAATATGTCCATTAAATGGGGTGTGAACAAATTGATAGGTCATTTGATCCCTTATCGTTTTAGTTTAACCCTTGATAAATAATTTTGACCTTTACCATGATAATTAATTTTTTACTAATATTACTATTCATAAGTGTTAAAAATAAAGATAAACTTTTTATATTATATAAAATATTTTAATTCCACATATTTAATCCATTGTATAACTTCAATTCACAGAAGTGGTAGAATCCAATTTAAAATTATACCCGTAGAAGTGATGAAAAAGCGAGGTTCTAAAGAGAGAACTCTCACAAGTGTATAACATTTTAATATAATAATCATTATGAAATTGGTTCCAATAACCTAAATTTCAATTAATATAATATAAGATATCTAATTTTACAAAAAAATAAAATATAAATTCACTTTATAACTAAATAAAAAAGGATTTTTTCGATAAAAATCATTATTTTTACTATTCATCAAAAAATGAAACAGTTTAGAAAAATCCAAAAAACAACCTAATATAATTAATATATGATATTTTTTGAGAATGAGATTAATTTTAAATAATTTTTCATTACTAGTGGTAAAAATTAATTTTTCATTGTTTGAAAATAGTGTGATATAACCTCCATTTAGAAAAATACAGTTTTTTTGAGAAGCATTTTTTTCATCAAATGATTACTATTTTATTTCTAGTTAATTGATAAAAATAATTTTCATAATTTTTTTAATAATAGTCATATATTTCATATTAATGGTTATTTTATAAGAATCATGTTTTAAATAATAAAATTTTAATATTGTATTGTGTTTCGTTTAAACCCGGGGTTGTGTGCATTACATGCTGCCAAAGAGAGTGAATTTGTTTAAAAGTAAATATATCATAAAATCTTAAAGGCTTACATTATCATATAATATTGGTGTTTATTAATATATAAAATATCTAAAATTATTCTTCTCTTTTAATATATTAGTGTTTCACATTCTCCCCACCTTTAATAAACTACATCCCTACAATTTGAACTTGTAATCAAAAGTGAAGGGATTTATATTTGAAAATTAAATTTTGAACTCCAAAATTATAAAAAGGGTTAACAAAAATTCATTTTAAAGATAGGGAAGATAAATATTAATGATATCCTTGAATAAAAAATTAATAGGTTTCCATGTAAGATAACATAGGTGGGAAGTTATTATGTGGACATTGAAGAAACGAGTAATACCCAAATAATTATGGAGGGTGATAGAGTTAATTGATAAAAAGTATTTTAATGATCAAGATAAATAATAAAACCACATTAAAATAAATATGGGATTATTAAAAATCCCATTTATTCATTTAATATTATGTTAATAGGATATCATTTTTATTTCGTGATCATTTTCCTAATGTTGAGAAATTTATTTACTATCTAAGAATAGAAGGGTATTTTCATAATTGATATATTTCTATTTCATTATAATAAATTCATCCTTTGGTTATTAATTGATTGATTACCACTGCATATCTTACTCTAAAAATGAACATCCAATAAAAATGTATGCATGAAGCAGTAAAATTAACAATTGACAGATCATAAGAACCATAAAAAGTGACATTTTATTTTTCCAATATATAAATATTTTCTAAAAACAAAATAGTTAGAATAAGCTATTTATCTCTCATAATAAATAGTAACACCATTGTTTCATCATTAATATTTACTCCTAAAATTATTTAATTAAAAACAATGACTTATTAAATAGGACATCATCTAGTGTAGTGGTAGGCCCTAAAACCTTATCATCCTTTAGTTATGGGTTCAATACCCCTGGAAATGTCTGATGTGATGGGTTGTCATTCGATATGAAATATTCCATTTTATAAAATCATATTAAAATAATTCATATAACATTCCAAAATTTTGATGACCCATAATTATTACAACATCAATGATAAGATAAATCATAATGGCTGCCAATATCTTTAATCATTAGTTTAAAAAAATGTAATTTTATTCTTCCTTAAATTAATTTTCATATATTATTCCAATATGTTCTATTCCTAATTTTTTTGTCCAAAAATATACTTAATAATGTTATATTACAACCAATTTTTTTCAAAAGGGGTGTTTAATAATTTGAACTTATGATCAATATTAAACTCAAAAATACATAATGATCCCCATAACACACTATTTAATAAAGATATATATGCTTCAAATATTTGAAAAAAAATCATTAAATGTTTCATGATTATTATAACCAAAATACCATTAGTAAAAATAAATTTAAAATTTAATTATTTAATCCCAATACATAAATACTTCAACAATATTATTTCAACATAAGCCCTTCCATGGTCAATGGGTAAACATTTAAAAGAGGACCTTGACTAAGATAATTCCTAGGTTCCCAAAATTTAAGAAGATGAAATATAAATGGATATATTGGATGAAATTTATTTCATTCCATCATGCTAATCATTTTTCCTTGAAAATTCCATACATTAATCAATTATGTTCATCAAATAGAGAATTTTTCTATTCCACTGATGAAATTTCAGGGGTTTCTCTTTCCCTATTTTAGACATGTATAAAATTGATCCTTCTTTAATCTATGGCATCCACAACATGAGATCTTAGTGAACTCTATCCTTTTCTTCATTGGTGAGTCTCAGAGTAGGTTAAGGTATATGTTGTTAATCATTTTTCGGGAGAACTGATTAGCAATAATCAAAATATATTTCACTCCTGCCTTCATCCCATTTGGTTTAACAAAGTCACCGCATTTTCTTTTATATTCAAATCTATCATGATTCATTTAGGTTGAAGTCGTTGAATAAAACCCAAAATCATAGTGTGAGAAAAAATAATCATTGGTGGAAAACCATAAAATCTTTTATAAGATTTCTAAATCATAACACATTATTTTCAATCTAAGTCACCATGGGTTTATCATAGTTTATTCATTATCATAGTCTATTCAAATCCATTATAATGTATTTTAAAGAAAATTTATGTTATAGAAATAATAAATCCAAATAGTGTAAAACCTAGTGAATAATAAGAACCATTGTTTTGTACAAGGTAACACATGAGTTAATTCGGGAGCACATTATTTTTGGAGTTGTTTAACCTGAGGTACATATGTTCTAGAACAACTCCCACCATTATTATCCAAACATTAATGTGTTTATAGAAAAAACAGCATAATCACTACCTTACATTTTTTTTATGTTTTTATGTACTTATTCCTAAATTTGATTATCAAGTTTGTTTTCCTAAATCTAGTCCCCATGGTTTCTAAAAAACATCCTCTAATACCAACTGTAATGATCCTAACCCCATTAACCATTATATGGTGTATTCATTATTACATTATCATAAGTTACAAGGATTCACATCCAAAAAGACAAAATAGTATAATAGTATTATTAAAACAAAAAAAATATCATTCAAATATTAAATTTGAGTGAAAAATTTAAATCATTTTTGTCTAGAATATAATTTTTCCATATAGTAGGTATATTCATATCAATGATAGTACACTTCCTAGATTCTTAGGAATGGAAACAAAATAAGGGTGATCAAAAATTATTTGTATGCATGGAGTAAAATGGATACTATCTAGAATTAATAAAAATAATAAACATGTAATGGTATATACCAGAACACAAATTCCAATTTAATAATTTTATTTTTGTGAAAACATACTAAATAATAAGTATGAGATGTTAAATAATTGAACACACATTTCATTTAAATAACATGACAATCATGAATAGATTAGGAATAATCAATATAACAGGGTGAATTACTGAACACACTTTCTATTGAAATATCATGAATATCATGAAAAGATAATAAATAATAAATATAGAAAGGTAAATAAATGAACACACATTTCACTTAAATAACTTGACTATCATGAATAGAAAAAACAGAATAATTTTTACAAGGTAAATAAGTGAAAGAAATTCCATTTAATCGACAAAATGAGAATCAAAATGCATCCTAAGATAATATCATTGTGAATATGTCAGTGATAATAATTAATGAATTCACAATGAAATAAATACCTAATTATTGGACTTCAAGATATCAAGAATCATTATACACCTACTTTAATGACATTTCACAGGATTGGTTAAAACTGATTGGTAGGTATAAAACAGAAACCCATTTAACTAAGGGTATTTAACTAATGTATATCATTATACTATAGATGTATCTAGGGGATTTATATAAATGGGATAAACTCATTTCTTCATTTTCAAAGAACTTATCATATATCAAATAATTGATCTAATTCATGCAACAATATCCCATGGTAAACAAATTTCTTATAGAGTAAAGAATATAGATTAAAATTAATTTCCCAGTTAATCATATTTCATTCAAAGTCAAATAACATATGTTTAAACTATTTACAGTTGAAAAAATATGTATATCGATGAAAAATAATTTGTATATTTATTGAAAATATAATTTCTAATGATAACATGAAGGTGAATATTTAATGGCAAAGTTAATTATTACAAAAATTAATCAAAATATAGAATCTCAATAATTGTCCTGGTCAAATTGATCACAAACCATCAAAATAAATAATAATTATAGTATAAATGAAACTTATTTATAATGGATCATAAGTATACCAAATATTTTTTGTCATTGGTGAATAGGGATAAAATTAAAAGTTCATTAAAAACATTCTTGAGGAAAATGACCTCTTCAAATTGAAATTATTTTTAATGAAAATAGATTAAATAATATGATGAAAATGATTTTCTATAAAAATATCACTAGAAAATTTTAAATAAATATTTAAATCATCGAGTGGCCATTATAGTGGAAAATTCTATACATGCCATATTTTTTAAAATAACGATTCTTTTCACATTTTTAGTAAAATCCAAATTGTCCTAGTTGGGAAAAAGACAAGATGATTCCTTTAAAATAAATTTTTAAAAGTAAAACATTATAATATTTTATTTAATAAATAATTTTTATAAATTTAAAAATTATTTATTTCTTTAGAAAACATTATTTTCGAAGAAAATAGATTTTCCAACGATGGATGAAATAATGTAATATTTTATTAAAAAAATTTATCAATAATTTTGGGTAACTAAGAGTGGATAATGGTACTATTACATGAAAACATGAGGAATTAATGGATAATAGTAAAATAAAGTGGTTTTATTATAAAATTATCAACTAATTTCCTTTAGTGGAAATTTATGTAAAAAAATCTAGATTACAATGAGATTGTGAAATTACCCTCACATAGATGATAATGTCGATGTAAGAGTTAATTGATGAATAAAGTAGGTATGTCAAATGAAAATATATATAAGAACTGTGGAAATTAATTATAATATATTCAAACCCTTTACACATATAATCTAAAAATGTTAAATACAATGATGATGTAATATAACCCAAGGAAAATAAATTGAGTTATGAAATTATTTACCAAATGGTAATCTACGAGTAAAATACCCTTAAATGAAATAATTAAAACTAAGACTCAATATACCATGAATTATTTTGTTATCATGAAATTTTTTGAAAATGGGTTGTATAAAAACCATATATAATAATTTAGCTTTATAACATTACAATATACCTCAACAAGGGGAAATTGAGACAAAGTCCCTTACCTCTCACTTCCTTTCAGTTGAACATGGTTTAACCTACTATATAATGGTTTTAATCTTGTAATTATTTTTTAAATGAACCATAATAATATTTATAATATGATATATTATCCTTTTATAACATCTTATCACCCTTTAACTAATAATCATTCGTCATTACTACTTTTTAATGTGATAACATCATTATATTCTCATTAATGATTTAACATGAAATTTATGGTTCTTAAGAATATTATATAGTTCTTTAATATCTATAATTACATTTATTTTATAGATATAATTCTTTTTCATTAGATAAAATTTTATAATCATTATTGAAATTTTTACATAGGGAATGGATCACATCGCTTCATGGAGATGTCAAGCTGTACATATGCATGAGCGATGTTATCATTTTCTTAACAGGTTAAATGGTAAGGATTTAGGTGATATATTAATTTTAAAGAATAATTATCATTATATATATATGAAATATATTCATTAAACTTATCCTTATTACATTACATATAATGTGTATGCGAAAAACCAATCACATAGCTTCATGAGGAGGTAATCTATTGTACACACGAGCGATATTATCATTAATTAAAAGGCTTGGAAATTATGATTAAATATATGATGTTATAAATTAGTAAGTATAATGATATCATAAAAAATATATATTCATATTAAATCCATCAATATATACAATCACGAGATGCATTGATGGAAAACCAGTTACCTTGGTTCGTGAGGATGTAGTCCATTATAACCATGATTGATAATTAGATTTCCCATTTGATTGGGTAGGATATGGATAAATGTTATTATATTAACATAATTAAATTCAAGTATATTTGATATTATGGTATTATGTTACTATCTTTATTTATTATTATTCTATGGATGTGAAATAAGAAACAAAATAAAAAAGATCATTTAAGAATGTTATCTATTATTCGGGAGATCGATTTATGTTTACAATAAAAGAATTCGTCTGATAGATTTATGATCAGAACAATGGGTATAGGATGTTTTTATGGTGTTTTATAATTTTAATTGGTTAGGTATTTTCTAATAAAAATTTCTTCTTATGTGTGAATAGGTGAGGAGAGTGGGTGGCTTGTGATATGTGGGGGAGAAGAGACACATGAAATATTTGAAAAGAACCAATTAAAAAAATGTCTTTATCATGGAAAAAGTCTTTAAAAATGTTATTATAAAAACTTATAGATTATATTGTTGAAATATGACCACCCAATGAATGTCGTAAAAGGTATTTAATCATTTTGAACATTTTTTTAGTTTAACCCCCGGTAAATCACTTTTTACCTTAACCACAATAATTATTATAATTTTACTTCTTTTAATATTCATAATTGTTATAAATTAAGAAAAATTGATTATATATTATAAATTACTCATATAACAAATTTTAAATAATTTTTTTAATTCGATTCATAGAATTTTCAGAATGCAATTAAAAATTATACCTATAGATGTGACATAAGAGAGGGGTTTGAAAGAGAAAATTATGATAAACATAGAAGGATTTAATATGAAATTTTAATATAAAATTGAAACAACTAACCTAAATTGATTTTATTTCAGTATAAATAATATAATTTTACATAAAAAACTAATTATTTAATTTATATTTGTAAAAAATTTACATGAGAAGGATATTTTTTATAAAATCTAGTATTTTTCTCTACTCCATGAAAAATGAAACATTTAATAAAAATATAAAACATTAAATATAAGATAATTTTTATAATGATTTAAAAATTTAAGTTAATTTTATAAAATAAATCTTCTAAATTTGTTAAAAATTAATGTTATATTGTTTCCGTAAAGTAAGACTAAATTTCTTTTTAGAAAAACAGTATTTTTCAGAAAACATTTATTTTTCTTTAAAATTCTTATTATTTTTTTCTAATGAATAGAGAAGCATAATTTTCATAATTAATTTAGTCTTATTCATGATTATGAACGTATTATTTATTATATATTAGGAATTTTTTAAATAATAATATTTTAACTATGTATTGTGTTTAATTTAAACCTGGGGTATCATGCATCATAAGTTATCGAGAAGATTTAATTTATTTTAAAATAAAATATAATAAAGAATAAGTGTACGAAATTCTATTTTAATATATTTGTTTAATTTCATTTAATATATCAATCATGATGTTCCTATTTTAAAATTATTGGGGTGTTATAATTGATTTTATAGCAATGAAATAGAAGAACATACCTAATATATATTGCTATTATTATGAAAAAATAGGAAATTATGAATTTTTTTACCATATCCAGAATTTACTAGAAGGAATTTCTGAAACAAAGGTAGCTAATAATAGTTCAATACTGTAGTAATTATTTTATTTTTTATTGATTTTATGTGGATTATATTGACATATGGGTAATTCTTATAAAAAATGTAGGGAAATGATCCTATGAAAATTCAATGGGGTCATATGGAGTAGCTAAAGGAATAATCAAGTTGTATGAAATCAGAATATTATTTTAACTATTTATAAGATAATACCAATCCCTTGTATTTAAAAAACTATCAAATGACTAAGGAATCCCTTATTTTGAAGATAAAAACATGGATCAAGAAGAAAATATATTAGAATTTATTTATTGGAGAGACTACCCTAAGATAATATGATTATTCTAGTTTATAGATCCTTGATAGTGGGTATACATCCAATATGATATTAAATTAGGATATAGTTATAGAATAAATCATGTGAATGAATGTTTTATAGTATTTGGTATTAATTAATCCTAAAAATTATTATTTTATAGAAATCCAATTCTAGGGGAAAAGACATGACACCTGAAGAGGTATTGGTTATAGAAGGATTAAGTAACAAATTTTTATGTGTCAGTTAACTATGTGGCCCAAGTCCTATAATAAACATTACTAAGAAGACTTGTTTCATAAAGTAAAAGAGAGGTGAATTTTAATACAAGGAAAGTCAACAAATGGGAATATATACCATATAAGTAGAGAATTGGATATGTCATTTCAATAGAAGGATGAAGAAAATATATTATGGAATAAATAGAACAATTATTTTATCAAGTAATCCTTTAAATATTTGGTTAAAAATGATAGAGACTGATATCCCTATAAACTATCATGTGATCATATACAAATGGGTATTTTTTAAGGGGAAGAACGTTCCAAATATATACAAGGGAAAATATTATAGGTCAATAACAGCTCTTGAACTGGTGCATGTTGATATGTGTGGACTAAGATGACTATGATATATTGATGGAAATAGATATTACGTACACTTTATTTATTATTTAAATTGAATTTCATGCATAATTTTCAATACAAACAATTCCAAAGTGTTCTGTTGTAATACATAGTATCAACGAATGGTTTATTTTTGGATAAAAAATTTGAAAATTACAAAATTAAAATTCTTAATATCTCTCAAACATCAATATGTTGGATTATATTGAGAATCACAAGATAAGGAAAAACAACTCATTAGTAAGATTTCCCTAGTAAACTGGTGTTATTGAAAGGATAACATGGATCATAAACCATAGATAGAGAATGCTTCTTATTGAGAATAACCTACCAGAATTGTTTTTAGAGGAAGAAACCATGATATTAGCCAATATTAAAGATAGATCTTTTTTTTGTGTTTGGATGAATAAAAGAGTCCATATGATTTGTGATTTAGAAGGAAGACAATAATGAAATAATTTTGAATCTTTATAAGTAAATAACTTATTATTAACAAGGATAATAAGATGATATTTTAGTCTCATGGAGATGAAGAGATTTTCCTTGGATACACAGTTAAGTGAATGAAATATAAATGCTTCAATAATAATATAGGAAATGTTTTCAAATGAAATGATTCCACCACATCATAGGGTTATATTAATCTTAAAAAATATGATTTTTCTGCTAAATGTTATATTGATGTGATATGATCATGGTGTGAATAAGGGGTGGAGTAAAATTTTGAATAGTATATTATCGATGAGAAATATAAAGTTGGACATGAATATACATAGAGGATGAATAACTGAGATGAAATATGTGACTATAATACCATCAATGAGTAAGAAACACCAGGGATGTTGATTAGAATTATGTATCTAAAAAAATTTAATCTTATCATTTATTGAGACAAAGATTATAAAAGAAGCTACTAAATATATAAACTATGTTCTAGAAATGTATAAAAATATTGACTAAATAAAAATGAATCAATCACTAGATATTGTTTCAAGGCTTAAAAACATCAATTTTATTGAGACCAAATAGGGTTTACTAAAAAAAGAATGATGATGACATTGTGATTAAAATAAAGGAATGAATGGTGTTAAGAGGTAACTATTAGATAGATGGTATCGATATAAAGAGGGAATTTTCTCTTACAATGGGACTGAAATCTATTCTATTATTCTTATCTATAACATTGTAAAAATAGTTTATGGTTTTCTAGACGGATGTAAAGTAAATATTTGTAAATATTTACTTGATGAATAGAAATTTTGGCATATTAATGTTATTATTATTCATCAATATGAAAATTGTCATTTTTTCAATAAAGAATATATTTTATTTGCTAAAACAAGAACTAATAGCATGATAATCATGACTTGATCAATACTTGATGAAAAATAGATTCTATCATGGTAGAGATAATTATAATTTAATTGTAAAATAGAAGAATGATCAATGAATGATGGTGATCATTTGTATTTATGACATATTCTTTAGTGGATCAAACAAATACTATCAAAAGTAATTGGTAAAATTCATGTGGTGAAGGATAAAAATGTTGAAAACTAGAGAAAAAATGATTTCCCTTTGACTAAAATAGGTAAAAAGAAGGAATGTAACTATCATGTCCCAATCCAAATATAGCAATGACATTTTAAAATGGTTTTGAAAGGAGGATTTTAATGAAATAAAAAGACAAGCTTCCACCCTGATGATGTTTTTAAGTGGTGATGAATGAAAATATATCAATATTAGAGAATATATATAGACAACTGGGAGCCTATTTAAAAAAACAATACTAACTAATACTTAATATTATATATTTCATTAGTTATACTACCAATGTAATCCACAATAAATAAAATTCTTAGAAGTGAAAATAATTCAATAGTATTTCAAATGCATGGTGGAATTCATTTTTCTCTATAATTCTACATCAAAACCTGTGTTATTGGGATTTAATGATATTGATTGTATTTTTTAAATTGATGATAAAAAATAAAAATAAATAAGTACATTTTATATTGATAAATTTTTCATTTCTTATGTAATTAAGAAAAAATTCTATATTTCACAAAGTATTGTAGAGGATGAATATATTAGGGCTACTCATGAATGCACAAAATAATTATAGATAAAGAAGAAACTTGAAGATATCATTGTTAAAGTGAAACCTCCTATCCAAATCAATTATTTTAATTTAATTTCAATAAATCATTTAAAAAATATACTCTAACACTCATGTATGAAGTACATTGAAATCAAGTATAAATTTATAAATGAGATTGTTGAAAATGGGTCGGTGAAATTGCTATGTGTGCCTACTATAAATTATGTTATAGAAATAATTAGAATACCCTAAATAAATGAATAATTTGAATGGAAATGTTATGATGCTCAGAGTGTATTTAATATCGTACACTTAAATATTGTGGACACGGAATCCATATCATAATCCGACATGGATTACACAAATATATTGAAAACTAAGAGAGACATGACATGACATGAAGGGCATTCCAGATCCTCAGAGTTGATGATAATATCCTTAAAATCATTAACTCTTATCTAGGAATAATGTTTCCAAAAATATCATTACAAATATGATGTAAATAAAGGGAATGTTGGTATACATATATAAGTCATCAATAGAAAATAGACATAAAGATGAAGAAAATGGGTGCAGAAACAAATACCAAATCAAGTTACATAGCTATAAAAAAACCCATATCTTTATAACATCCAGTCACCACTAGATTCTTACACACTAATAATGAAAAAACTAGATGCCCCCAGTGATGCCTTGACATTAACTACAGAGTATAGAAAATGGTTTAAAAACACCCAAAGGTGTATGTTGTGTGTTAGAAAACCAAACCCAGCAGGATCCAAACAAGTGATATATATAAAATACGTATAATATAAACCAACCATTCTCAAATAATTAATGACAATTAATGCTTTATAAATTTCAAAATGTATATCAAAACATATAAATAATATCTATTTATCAATTTGTAAAATTTTCACAAATAATATTGTCTTCAAATTATTTTTATATCAATAATTTTATCAAAGAATTCTAAATAAACACTCAAAGGGATAAAAACATGAAACATAGCCCTTGGGTTACTAGGACCACATCAATGAGGATCACCTCATAACATATGAAATCAATGTCTACCAAATCACACATTACCATATAATAATGAGCCCAGGGGGTAGGATAAAACTTCCAATAGAGACTCCCTACCATTATAATCTTAGGCCACACTATGTGCACAATAACCTAGAACAAAAATCCTATGTGGTAAGATTACATTCTCAAAAATGGATCCTGGCATTAATAATGACCACACCTGGAAAACCTTTTTCCCATATAAAATCATTCAATGAGAGTTTCACATTTACATAAATAGAAACCCTTTGAAACATAACTAACCATGAATTAAAATAACTTCTCATAAAAATAACTCAAGGGGTAATCCATTTGTTTATAATTTCAAAAAATAACTATATACCACATAACATGAATTTAAAACCATTTCAAAACCATTTTATTTTTATAGGAATAAACCAAACTTTCAATCCTTGTGGGAAAAAAATTTCAAATCCATTTTTAAGATAAATCTATAAACTATTATTTACAATAATTTTATAAACCAATTGAGAAAAGAGATCAGGAAATTTATAGTGAATAAAGGTTTTAATGAAAATAAAAACCATAAAACACTTGTAAATTAAAATACATTAAGAGATCTATAAGATTGAGAGAGAGAAGGATCACTGATGAAAGATGAAGATCCCTAGAACAACAATTTCTAATTATAATACTAGATCTAATAAATAATCATGATTTTAATAGTGAATATATATCCATAAACAATATGAAAACTGAAATAATATGATTTAAGACCAAATCATAATAAGACTTAATAAAATAGGATCACGATTTTGATTGACACTTCAGAATGCTGAGATTTTGAGTTGGAGGATCAAAGGTTTTCAAAAGATAGCCCAATAAATCACATGGCTCATGTCTAGGTGGAGGGATGAGGAATAAAAAATAAAATGGGGTATTTAAGGAAAAATTACGATATGCCCGATAATTCTCATGGCCTGATCAACATCAATAGCTACCGGTGAATCCCACTACCTAGATAGTGGTTATAGGAATAATACCTACATTACCAAATTTTCCACCATCTTTACAGTGGATGGTCACTGACTAACTCATTATTTCTTACAGAATTCATGAAAACCCATAAATTCAATAGACTATTTTGTGGATGGTCAATAACAAACTAGTAGAATTCATGTATTATAGGTCAGCCTAGGTAAGCCCACTAATTTGTCGATGGCCCTCGCCTGCTAGACAAAGACCTCCTATAGATTTTTTGACTTTGATTTTAGGCCCACAATCATGCCAACTCCCAAGAGAAACTATGAAATTTAAAATCAATTAAAACAACTAGAATAGCCAAGTTTATAGAAAATAATGAAGGTGAACAAAGTATGAATGTGACCATACATTATATAAAACCTGGTGGTGTGACAATTCTACTAAAAATATTTATTTCTTCCTATATAAAGATAATTTGAAAAGGTATAATAAAAAAAGATATGGGACCATTTATCCATCATCATAGAGTCCCAATCCCGTGTATCATTATTTTTTGATCAATACTAGAACAGAACTGACATTAATGTTATATAATTCCCACTTAAAATAATCAATTTGATTTAGTTTGTCAATCACTATCTTATCGGGTATTAATTAAAATTCACCCTAATCAAGAACATGAGATAGTTCCGGTTGATACCTTTTGAGATGAGACACATGTAAAACATTGTGGATCAATGTAATAAGAAGTGGTAATTCCAAGATATATGCCTCCTTTATAATATATTCAATGATCTTAAAAGTTACCATAAATCATAGAGCTGGGTTCCCATTATTTTTATCTTGTCAATGACTAGGCCAAGGTGAGACTTTCATGAACTAGATCACAAATTGAAATCTCAAATTGATAGAGAAGGGTATCCACAAAATATTTATACCATATTAGATCTATCACTAAACATTAATGAATCATTTTAATATATATCATTTTATCATGAACCCATCATGGTCTATCTAGTGAAGATTTACCCACCTCTGACCAACATGGTGGTGAGTTATAAGGTTGGACATATAAATCTTCAAAAGGTTCCATCATGATGGATTATTGGTAGCTATTATTATAAGTGAAGTCAATCAACCGAAAATGGTCATCTAGAGTATCTTCAATGTTCAAGTCTCAAGAACATATCATATCTTCTAGAATTCAAATATCCCATTTCATCTTCCAATTCATACCAGGACGATGGACTACAATAAACATGAAATGATAACCCACCAACTCCCAGAGTCCCATCCAAAAAATGATTATTAAAATAAGTATTTCTATCAAATATAGTGGATATTTGTTTAACAAGAATACTTATGATATGATTCACATACAACTTCCCCCATCCCCCAATTTGGTGGTGCGATGAATCAATAGCTCATTGGTCAACATGGTAAACGACCCAATCACTATCAAAAAAAGTTCTTACCCTAGGGTGTATAAGGTAAACCAATAATTAAATTCATAAATACCTCATCTCATTTACATTTTGGAGTAAGGATAGGATAAAGTAAATCAAAATCCATTTAGTTCTCAACTTTAATCTTTAGGAAAGTGTAGCATCGAGATATGAAATTAGCTACAGATAATTTCATATGATGTAGCCTAAACTGTTGCTTCATGTGATCTAATAATATTTTAGTTCGAGGGCCGAAAACCCATAGGCAATTTTTATTGTCTCCCATAATGAAAATTCATATGGATTGAGGTATGAAATATGGGTTTTTGAAGTGCGGAACACCTACCAATGAGAGATACCACTTGAAAAAGGTCTCCCCACACTACAGTGAATCACTGATATTCTAGAAATTTATATCTTGCTGCCTTTCATATAGAATGATCTCTACAAGAGAGAACATCAGTTGAAAACGTTTTTAAAACATTACCATAATCATCCTCT
This sequence comes from Viscum album, assembly GCA_963277665.1. NCBI lineage: Eukaryota > Viridiplantae > Streptophyta > Magnoliopsida > Santalales > Viscaceae > Viscum > Viscum album. Next base: position 2,037,387,026 of record OY728160.1, on the reverse strand, counting down.
TATACCAACAAGTGTATCTATAAAACATTACCATTCATCCCTAACTTCCATTACAAAATTGGAAGGACAATTTCTGATAAGTGAATAAAAATATATAGTTACCTTTTCCAAAGTATAGGAAATGAAAAATTTGAGAAAATACATGTATTCTACCCATCTTCTATGATGGATATTTAAATACATTTGGTTGAATATTTAACAAAAACTATTATGTTTAGAGTAAAAAATGACCTTCTCTAGGAAAATATAGTGTTCACAACACTTAAAAGTTTTCATAACAGTTGTGAGTTTCAAATCGTTAGTGGGATAATTATTTTCATGTGGTAAAAGATGAAAATATCCATAATACAACACATGATCTCCATGTATAAGGAAAAAACCCAATCCAACTCAAAAATCATTATAGTAAACCACATATCCCTTTTTGGTCTATGGTAGAGTTTATAATATGTAATTACGTCAAAAACCCCTTTAGATTATTGATCGATGCTAGATATTTCATGTCCAATAGGAACTTCACCTCTTTCCTAATGATAGAATCCAAAGGTGATGCTTCTATTGATGAATATTTTCTGAACAACTTATATTATCCCGAAAAACCTAGGAATCATTGAATATCAAAAACATTCCATAGTTATTCCCATGCCATGATGATTGTCACCTTTTTAGGATCAATTGAGATATCATGTTATGAGATCATGTGTCCCAAACATGTATCTTCTTAGATCTAGAATTAATATTTTAATAATATTTAATACATGTAATGATACCTTAGGATTCTAAAAAATATCTCAATTGATTCACATGATTATTTTTTCATTAAGTACTTCAGAATGTAATCCCTAAATAACATGAAAAGAGTATCAAGATTTTGGTGCAATATCTGCTTCATCAGTTCCATTATGATAGTTGGATATTTATTTAAAAGAAAAAATATCTTGAGGTACTATAAATATCCTTACTTATACGTGGAGGTGGTATCTATAACATCAAACTCTTTGATTCTGAGCTTGGGATAATGAAACCGATGATAAAATTTTAAGTACCAATTTCCCTTTGAAATAATCATCTATGTAAAAAAGGTACTTGTTATTGACTATTAACCATTTGAACTACCAATAATCAACACATAATTATAGAGTTCAATATAAATATTTGGAACATATAATCAAAGCCGTCCTAGGTAGAAATATCAGGAATTTAAATCCATTGGATCTCAAATCAACCAACTAAATTTTCAACTCCTTCAACCCAAATTTATCAATATGGTAAGATGGAATATCTATTACATGAGTTTCTGGTAATAAGTCAATTGATAAATCTACTTCCTTCTATTGATGAAAACTATAGAATTCATTTGGAATCAACTCAAGGAATTCATTAAATACAAGGTGAACCTCACCATTGAATGATTATTGACCCATTTTGAACAAAAATAAAGATATTAAAATAGTAATATTTGGAAGAGGAGGCCCCACTTGACTATAATATAGGTTATATTTTTCTTAAAACACATGGGATATCCCATTGAGGGTACTAAAGGACACCAACAAATGATAACAATAAATTGAATCCTTTTGAGTAATCAACCAATAAATTTTGATAATGACATTGTAGAGGATGAAATCCCGGAGCAAGAAATCATAAACTAAATCAATTTATCATATAGTTAAAGAGAAAATGGGGTATCAAAAACGGTTCATGTAGATTTTTTCTAGAGGAATTACTAATTTTTAAAACAAATGGCATGAGTTCCATTAGAAATTTTAAGATATCACAAATACATGTTGAAAAAAAATTATTGAGGGAAACCAATATCAAATAAATATATCACAAAATTTAAAACAACATAATTGGAACCTATCATAATAATAGGCCCCACATATCGTACCATTATATACTCATATAATCCATGTAACTACTTCCTTATAGTGGCTTGCAGTAGTAACCCTATAGTGGCATGTGGCCGTAACCCGATTGTCCCTGATAAATCTAAAACACTATTGATCAAATGGGTTTCAAAGGACCTCTATTAATGTTCTAAAATGAAATATAAAAACATATATTCTATAAGTGAACATAACTTCCACACGAGTTGGATATTTTTAGACTCACAATGAAGGAATTATTCACATGCCCTATCGTACCGCACTGGTGACAATTCAAAACAATAACTGTTGGTGAAAGAATAGAAGATGGATTCTGTGAAACACCACCACTATTTCCACTATGAAACTCACTATGTGTCCTACTCCCTAAAAAATAACCAATGATGCTACCATTGAGATAGGAGGAAATCTGGTCAGCCCAAAATTTCATGCCAGGTCAATCATTGCAATCAACACCATTTAGACCAAATAAGTATTTTTATAGTGTTTTATCATGAAAAAATGAGAAAAATATCATATTTAAGTCCAATATAAATCCTCTAAGATGAATTATTTACATATTACACAAACTCGCATGAAAAATGAGAAATCTTTGTGAAGAGACAATTGTGTAATCAGTATTCGATTCCACTGAACAAGGGTGAGGAAATCTATAGATATTACCACAGTAGTAAACTATGGATATAATTTATTGGAAATGATGTCCTTGAAGTAATTATAATGTAATAAATTATGATTATTTTCCAAAATTAAGGAGTCACACCATATTTTAATCATTTCCTTTTTTCCTTAATGACATCACAATTCACCTTGACAAAATCTGGGCTCTCTATTAATTCAATGAGTCTTTAAATCATTCCTAATAAATATTAAACATTTTGAGATTCAATATTTCCTTGTAAAGAATGGTTTTTCTAATAAAGAAACTCCTGGTATTGACTAATATCTTCATCCATTATATTTTTTACCTATATATTATGAGGATGGGATGGTGCTGCACCTTGGTACATAGATCAGAATATGTGCACAGATACTTTGATGAGATGTTTATCAATTGTAATGTTCTAACAATATTGGATATTATCTAGAAGTCTTCATTGTGTCATGGAACTAAACAACATCAAGAAAAATAGAAACAAGAACACATGATCTATGAATCAATTCTTATATGGGATAATAAATTTCAACTAGAATCATATTGAGGCATGGAAAAAGAATACTAGGATTAAATAAATATATATCCAAAAAAACTCACTTCATAAGTATCCCTTGAAACATAAGGCTCATCATGATGAGACATAACAACCACTCTATCACAACCTACCCCTTAAGCCCCAACATTCCTTTCTCCTATGTACCAAGACATCATAAGATGCATAATCATAAAAAAGATCATTTTATTTAGTTTTTTAATGATCCAAAAAGATTACTCAACTATCTATTATCCCAATACAACCTTGACATGAACCAAAGTCCATTATCTATCCCCAAATTCATGGGACAAGACCATTAGAATAAATAAATAATATTTGTGAATTATTTTTCCATAGAAATCATATACCAAGAAGATATAAATAAAAATAATGTTGGTATACAAATACATTTAAAAAATTGAAAAGAGGAATAATGATAGAAAAATAGGTTTCAATAAAAAAACCAATGTACATATGTATAATAACCACCCATTTCCATATGATATGCAACTACCACAATTATTTCAAACCATATTAACAAAAAAACCTTCCGCCACCCTGCAGAATATTTCCCTTACTTGCAATCGATGAAACATGGTCAATATAAACATAACAGTATAGGAATGGTGTTTAAAATTCTAGTATTATCCCACCAAGTGTTTTAAAAATAAAATTTATAATATAAAATAATTATTTACAAATATATAAATACAAGATATGAATTACAATGTTCGCAATTTATATCAAAACATTGAAGTCTATCCTCTTCAAAAATTGAATTTTTTTTCACAATAATCCCTATTTCAACTAATTTCTTTAATAAAAAGTTTATTATGGAATTATAAATTAAAATTTTAATATTAAAAACAAGAAATTTTTCCCTTGGGAAACTAGTTATGTGTCAGAAATGATCTAATCATGATTTCTATTATCAATGTAAACATGGTGTACACATCACTTTAGAAAAAAAATCATAGCATGTAGGAGAAAAGTCCCAAGAGAGTCTCCCTGACACAACAACATCGGGACACCTGGTGTGGACATTACAATAGAACAAAAATCCTAAGGGCTATGAGTAAATTTCCTGGAATGGATCCCTACCTCAATAGTGACACCACTTGGCTTACTATTTTCCAAATAAAAACCATTCATTTGTTATTTCATATGTATAAACAATAAAAATTTGAAACAAAATAAAACATGCTTTCAAATAACATATCATCAACAAAACTAAAGGGTAAATATATTTACTAATAATTATACAAAAAACATATTCCAAAAATCCTTTCGTTAAAAAAACATTCTTGATAAATCCATCATCCATTATTTTGAACCATCTCTAGAAAAATTTTGAAATCCATGTTTAGGATAATTTTATAAATAATTCTTTAAAACCATTTTAGAAACCAAATTATATAGTAAACCGTGAATAGTTTAGAGAATAATAGTTTTTTCATGAATCCACCCTCCATGAAACACATGAAATTTCAACTAATATAAGGGAATCAAAAAAAGGATAGAGTGAAGTCTCAATGAAACAATAAGAAGATACATAGAACAAAAAATTCCCAATTTGTATAGTAGATCAAATGAATTCCAATGGTAATATTGTCTGATGCATAGGATGAAACAAGGGGAATACAAAGAATTAGTGGACCAAAAATCAATTATGAACTATAAAAACCAAAATAAAATCACAACATTGATCCATAAAAGATTTAAGTTATAAGATAGAATGTAATTTTGATAGATATCCTAAAATCATATTGGTCATGTCTTCGTCAAGGGAGGAGGAAGGATGAAATTAAATGGGTGCATCCAAGCCATATTACTATATACTCATTACATTTATCAACCATATCAAAATTATTGGATACTTGGTGGTTACATGTTGAAAAATTATATCCACATCTTTTGAACCAACTGTTTAGTGGAAAGTAACTACGGATATAGTGGTTTTAGGTAGAATTATTGAAACCCCATAACTTCCACTAGTGAGAATATGGGCTTCCTATAGCTTACGTTATCTCGTGTTAGTCCACCAGTTGGAAGATTTCCCTAATTCTTTATCCTGTGGAACTTCTATTGGTTTTATAGAGACATTCATAGGTCCACATTTACTCTAAATTTCATGATAAACCAAAGATCCTAGAAAAAAAAACAGAACAAAATTGAAAAAATCATCTTAAAATATATAAAATGTTACCATACATTAATAAAGAACCTGAGTGTGACAACCCTCACTCCCTGAGGCATGTTTTAATTTCCATTGTGTCATAATATCAATTCATTTCCTTATTAAAAACCAAAAGGATTATATTTGGTTTCATTTATAATGGGAGAGAAATATTGTTCATACAAGGGGGAGTGGTTTCTCAAACCAACTAAGTGGACTAGAAAAGTTAGTTATGGGGGGGGTAGTTATTATAAGCTAAATCATATGGATTAATTAAATATAATTTTGGGGATTATTTTATATCACTTCAAAAAAAATCATGAATTTATTAAAGGATTACCTTTTTATTTTTGATGAAAATTGTTACCAAGTACGATTTAAAAGGAGGTCTTGAAAGTTGTATGAATAATCCAATTGTTATCATAGTGAATGTTTTAATTTCATGAATATATTTATATGTAACTCTTATTTTAAAATTCTAATATTGACTTATTGGTTCTTAGAGTATGTGTTGAGTAATTATTTAATTTCTTTATGAAGCTATAGAGGGTGACTAGTTGTGGAGAAGAAATAGTGTAAGATTTATCAATAGGATGGTTAATTATTTTTTAGTCGTTTTCAACAAACATGAATGGAGATATGATCATGTAAAAAACCCTTTTGATATTTTTTAAAATTTAAATTTTTGTTGTTTTTGTTGAAAAATACGGTTGATGGAGTTCTATTGTGTTTTTTACTATAAGAGTTGGAAATTTTTTTGTAATGAAACTTGGAGGTATTTAGAATTTATCAATAAAAATTTGAAAACCATATATTTTCATGTATGAAGTATGTGATTGTTGAGTAAATATGTTGTCCATGTATTAATTATAAATCCATGTATGAGTTACATAATAGGTGATGTCATATAGGATTCTTGATGTTGGTGAATTGAGAAATCAATACACGGTAGGGATGCACCATAATTCGAATTAATGACAGCCACTTCATTTATGACCGAGATGTAGTAATTATATGTGGAATTAAAAGGCTTTTTTGTATGCAATTATGGGATAAAAATATATATAAAATAGACTTATGTGAATGTGGGGATAGTAATTTCCTGATTTTGTTTTTCATTAGGGATGTTTACCTATTTAAGGATACCCGAATCACATAATAAAGAATAAATAAATTAACTAGTAATTTAATCACTTATAATCCTACAATGTCAGAAGAAATTTTACGACGAAGCATTCTAATTCTAAACATGAGTTTACTGAGGAATTATGAGAGGGTAGACCATGAGGTGTGAACTTGGAAGTAATTTGTGTAGGGTAGTATGGAGAGGTAGTCAACATATGGAGTTTGTGGAGGAACCATGTGTGAGGGTAAGTCCACAAAAGAAAGAAGTATGCAATAAAAAATACCCATGAAGGTATTATATACTGAATAATCCATGAATTATGTAGTTCCTAAAGCTATTATACACAAATAAGATTTTACATGGTAAAGCGGATTTCAAATCAATGAAAAAATATTATTTTCATGTTACACCTATGTTAGTGTGAACCAACTAAGAGTTGACTCTATTTATAAAAATAATTATTTAGAGGAATATTGAGTTCTTTTCATAAGATAGAGTAAGTTTTTCCCATGTGTGGATGGTTATAAGCTATGAGGGATAATTTATTTTCTCTAAAAGATATATGAATATTGTGTGCTTTTGTTATTATAGTACCTTAGCACATTAATATTGTATACACATTTGATAAACCCAGTTTGTGAGAACCATGTAAAAATTTTCATCTATCATTCAGGATATTCATTTCATTATATATTTCTATGAAATAAAAAATAGAAGTGTAATTTTTTAATGAAAATACAATATCATAAGGGAGGATTATTTTAATCTTTCATAACATGATAAACCCCTCTATTAGGGAACTAAACATTGTGTGTATAATATACAAAATTATAAAATTCAATTAATTCCAATGAATTTCAAAACACCCTTTATAAAAAAAATTAGTGTAATAAAATAAATTTTAATTTTAGAGAATATTTTAAATGATTTAGAGTTTTCAATTCCTGTAAAAATATTTGTTTATAGTCCTTGAAAAGAAAACATTAGAATGGTAATCATGATGAATTATAAACATAAATGTATTAATGAAATATCATTAATAATTTATTTTACCAAATACTAAACATCATTCAACAATTTTTGTAATTCCATATTCTTTTTTTGATCAATATGATTAATTATTTAATATTGTAACAACACATTTACAATTATACATTCCATTTAGTAAAAATTTCTATTTATTTTCACTATAGGTTTAATAAAAGACATACTCTTATTAAAATCATTTATGGTACATTATAGGTTTTTTATCTCTAAGTCTCTTCTTACAGTGTCAAAATATCATTACAATCTGGTAACATCCCATCCTAGTCACACTTTGAACACTAACAATATTAGTTCTACATGCGATTTTTGGTGTACTTCTTTAAATTCTAGAGGATACAAACTAGTAATGATGGTTTATGGAGGTATCATGGGGAGGAAAATCCCCTTGTACATGAGTGCACATAACAAAATCAATAAATAATCAGAACACATAAACCACATCACATCTGAGTACACAGAACGGTAAATAAACTAAATAGGATGAAAAAAATAAAATAATGTAACATTGAGATACAAATATACCTCCCATATTACTAGTCACATAAGCGATCAAAAATAAGAATGAAAAGAAAAGAAGTAAGGTTTCACTACCTGTTGGTGTTGTCACTCACATTAAACACCTAATATCAATCCATGATGACCTGATCATCCATGAAAAACTTTAATCCATGCATCATCCCTAATCCCATGCCTAATATAACATGTGAATGATACTTGGGAACCCAAGTGAATGAGAATCCCATGCAGGGTGTGAGTATATCTCAAAATTCCACCACCAACTACATCGTAAAAAATAAATAGTCCATGAACAATGAATGCAGAAGTGATCAATGAAACCATTTGCAATATAACCAATAAAAATGATTAAAACGAAAAACATAAAAAACTATAAACCTAGGGGTTGGGTTCAAACTATCAGTGGAACACACCTACTTTTTCCTATTCCGGGGTTCCAATGATCACATTAAGAAGACCATGCTAACCCAACCCCTGACTAGGGGTAATATACCCCTTCCTATTCCAAATAAGAACCAATGGGTGATATACCTATCCCTAGTGACCTGCATCCACCTGAGGACCATGTTCACCATGGGATTAACCCCCACTAAAATCCCCTAGGGGACATGTTCATCCTAGGTTAACTATCAATACCGAGCATCCCCCAAGGGCCATGTTCACATATGGTTAACCATCAATGCCAGGAATCCACCAGGATTCTTTTTCACCCATTGGTTAATCCTCACAACCAAGCATACTACCGGGATGTGTTCACCCAAAGAAAACCATAAACCTAAAAATCAATATAATTTGAAAATAAAATATAAACATACATCATTTCTATAGCACATAAAAAACAATGAACAAGTGGTATTTCAAATTTCCACTTCAAAATCAATTAAAATACTCTTAAACAAAACAATTTCAAAATCTAATTTGAACATCAAGGATATTTAACCTTTTCAATTAACATTTACAATATATTGTTTTCAATTACCAAAACACATTATTAATAAAATTTCAGATTCGCATACTAAAATCCAAATTGATAAACCATTTTCAGAACAATTTCCATTATTATTCCCAATTCCATAGTCTAAATACCATTTCCATTTATCATTTTAGAATACAATTCCAATGAAAATATTTAAAATACCATTTCATGTACCATTTCCAATTTACATTTCAATAGCTATTTTCAAATAATAGTACTTCTAATTAAATATGATCAATTTATTTCTAACATCCTCACTGAAAAACTATTTTACCACCAACACACAAACTAAATGAATAAAACAAAACTATTGGAGAATTTAGTAACCACCAATATTTATCAATTCTTCCATGCATTTTCCAAAGGGGTCTCATTTTCCAAATATGCTCTCCAAGCCTTGACTAAGTCTAAACCAATCCCGTATTGACTCTCGAGACATTAAATCAAGCCCAAGAATATACTATAATGAATTATAATTGATTCATAATCAATTAAAAATATAAAATAAATTTATATATTTTAAATAACTCACCACAATTTCTAATTAACTCCAAAGGCAGACAACGATCAGTAAAACCTAAATAAACCCCCCATAGGAGGTCCCATATGGACTCTTAACACCATACCTGGGTAAATATACTAAAGAAAACACCATTTACAATTGTAATTAAAAACCATTTTTATATTAAACCATTAAAAAATAACTATGACCTTGTACCTTAACAATATGATAAGAAACAACATGAAGAAGTCATATCAAAATATCTTCTATTCAAGATAAATGGAAGTCACATGAGAAATAATAAATTCCATCACTCTCTAGTGGAATTTCAAACATCAACCTAAAACAAAGAACATGTAAATTAGGTATGAGGTAGGAGAAGAGGTTATTATGTTTCTAGTTGGTGATAAAAACCTCAAATCACTGAATTATTTCCATTAAAATCACCCCAAACCAAGGGGAATTTAAGGGAGGATTGGATCTCAGTCAGATAAGAGAGGAAATTGATGTGGTAAAGAGATAATAGGGAAGGTTTCCAATCATATTATACAGGCATAATTTTCCTTTTTTTTTAATTTTTAAAGATATTATAGTTTGGATTCATGGTTTTCAAATCCTTTCACCCACTACGTATTATGAATTTCCTAAAAAATCACCACTCTACACAGTTTGATGCACGACATTAAAAACCATGCGCCATCCTTGAAAAATAGATCAATAATATACTATTTAAATTTCATAGTTAGTAGGGATCCACTATTATAATTTAATATATTTTATCCAATAAAAATTGATTTTTAATATTATTGTGCATGGTTATAACAAACTATGAGCTAACAATGTACCCTATTCTATTTCCCCAAAATGTGAAAGTTTCAAGCCTCAGACACTTTAACATTCCCCGTACCTCCAAACACCCTAGAGAACATCATTACAAACAAAAATTGGTTCTATTGAGGGGTTTCAACCTTTAAGATTACACTACAATTCCCAATTTAAATATTAGACTATACACCAATTTGAAAATTCAAACTTTACCCAAATTTTGAGAAACATTAAGGAACCTAGGCCTCATAAACTACACACTGTAGCACTTATCATCCCTGATAAGTCCAGGTATTTTCCTAATAACACCTTAATACTTATATATTTTAACCATTATATTCTATATAGCCTTATTTAATTACCAAACACCTGAAACTTGTTCAAGGAAAAACCTCAAAATCAAGATTCTCAACCTACCAAAACCCAATATAACACCCAACACCACTACCAAAACATCAAGATAATGATTAAATAATCCAATATACCTAAATATATCAAAGGTTCCACTATTTAGAAATATGATAAGGCTATAGTTCTCTCCACTCTAATATATATCTTACAATAACAAAATTTCAATGTGTAAAACCTATACCATCAAAAAACACACTTCATCCTAAGAAATACACACCTATCATGTGGAATATGTGGTTCCAAAATCACCACACTGAAGAATACACGAGAACATTGCTGGTACATAAGTACCTATACTCAATAATGAAAATCATATATTGACAGATGTGTAACCACTATCCATGGACAATCTAGGAATCACTGCCCCACTTTGGAAGCCTTATTTGATTCCAAAAAGGCTCCTCCACATCCAAGACAACACAACATATAGTGTTCACAACCCACCACATCCTTATTCATATAAAAACATAAACCAAACCATCCATAATAAATATTTATTAAAAATGAACATATCCAACTAATGATCCATTTAAAAAATACCTAACCATGATACCTTCAATACCAAGGGAATCCCACAACAAACCAATCATTATCGCTAGAGTCTAGACCAAACTCATAATGTGATTAGACAATTAAATTCTCAACAATCCTATTCATTTTCCTGACCTTCTTCAAATCAATGAATTTCTTCTTGGCCCCAATCCATCATAACATTTGATTCCATGCCAATATTCCATTACATTATCCAATATGCACCTCATCTATTGAACACCTACCTCTCAAGGACACCATGTCTACTCCATGGTCAATTATGATTCCCCATGACCCTTACAGAATGAAATTCTTTCTCCCATGAATGATGTGTCAGTATACACCATAGGAGTACCATTATAATAACTTCACTTGAATAGATAAAAAAAACTATATCCCACACTCTATTTATTACTGAATTCATATTTTAGATGTGGTCCTCTCACTGTCTCCCAGTGACAAAAAAATCATCCACTACCACCCTTCCCAAGAATCGATGAATAAAACAAATGAAATTTAAAAAAACCATCCTAGAATGGGGACATGAACATTCGAAGATATTTAGTGAACTCCCCACCACATTTTTGTCATCATAATCACATAACACGAATTTCTATAAACAACCATATACTACACTATATTCATTTTTAAATTCAATGTTCACCCATAATTGTATTCACATTACTAGAAAAAACATGTTAAATATTAACTACTTCATTTTCCCAACTTCTAATAATGGATCCCCTGGAATTTACCAGACAACCATTCCATAATAGGAATATATCTATCCAATAGCTAATGGTAAACTCTTTGATGGGGGAGAAATTTCGGATTCTGTTGCAGTAAAAAAATGAACAAAAAAAATTACCATGGTTTGGTGAAATCCTAATCCACTGAAGAATAAATAATTTTATTTTAAAATAAATTTTTAATGTCTCATAGATCAAAAACATAAATTGGTGAAACAATACCTACTCTATTAAACATATTGTTTCAATTTCATCTATGATCCCATGCTTCCCCTCTACGATTGCAGCCACTTCATGCATTTAGTGTATCCGGGTTGATGCCACCCTCTAATATACAACTCCTTATGGAACTTCAAAAACTTTTTCATACTCTGTTTTATATTCCATCTCATATAAGTATTTTCTTCAAACCATCCATAGAGTTTTATATTAAGTCAGAATGAAATCCTACTTTTATGGATATTTAAACCCAAAATTCAGTGAAAATTTTAAACTAATAACAACAACCAACACCATGATTTAAAAAATCAGAATACTTCCCCATCATCATCCATTTGTACCATCAATGGCATTTCCAATATTGGTATGTACCACTAAACCTATAAAAAGTGAGAAAATTATTAAATTTGATGAAAGAAATGTTGTGGATCCACAAAAAAACAGAATAAAACTAAAAATTCCTTTTTAAATAACCATTTATAGACTTATCTATTTGAAAATCAGTTGTAATGGTACACCAGGGCCTTGTAGAAGCTTCACTTTCTCAAATAAACATGTACAGATTCCAAATTTTCTACATTTTGATCATGTTCATTACTCCTCTCGTCACTTTGAGAACTCCACCTCCACTAGAAAACAAAAAACCATTAGAATAAAACATACACAAATAAATAATGTTTATTCTCAACTAATGTACTCACATAACATTGGAAAGTGTGCGAAAAACCCAATCAAACATAAAAACTCGAATCATATTGATGCCAAAAATTTTACATTCTGACTTGTTGTACATTTTCATAATATCACAATCTTAGTTATCATCATCATTAAAACATTATTTTCATTTACATATATGATAATTGAAACCATAATATAAAATCATGACTGAATCATTCACATATTCCGTATTTGTAAGAAACAAATTACTTGCATACCTCTTATCTTGAGTCACTGTATTCACCTTAATTGATTATTCATCCATTTCCAATTATTTTTCTCCTTTAATCATTTTCTAAATGAAATTATCATAGTTCTTTCTCAAATTTTTTTCCATACTCCCAGGATATAAAATCACTTATTGGTCTTGATTAACTTCAATCTTTTTTTCCTTGGGAAACATTCTATATTTCTCCCAACCTTCCTTGATTGTTGCATCCCCCGATCATTTCCAAAATCCCATTATTTCATGATGATCCATCAACATTAGGGATTTTCTTAGTCATTTTCATAATTAATGATGAAAATATAATCCAATTTTAGAGATCCAATTCCAAATAATGTTTTAGTGATGAGATTATCATTTGAATTTGGAATAGAATTGAAAAAAATAAAATCCCATTATAATTATTCTATTTCCACTTGCACCAAATTGCCTTTATCCTTATTTTTGACCACCACTGAAGTCAATTCCATTTTGATTTTGGTAAACATGTCCAAATAGTTTCCCAAATCTGAACTTTCTAACACTCAAATGTGATAAATTCTATTGTTAGATACAATTTTTTTTCATAGATTTATATTTATAATTTCTTTCCTGATTCATCATGATATCCTATGGATCTATAAGATCCATCACATCTAATTTTGTATTTTACAATAAATATAATTGAATGGTTTTCATCGCAAAATCTCTCATAAAATGACAATCATTAGGAGTAGTATTATCTGGATTCTTTTTTTCATCAATTCCTTCATTATCCATTCAAAAATTAAAATATTCATTACCCATTGTCACCATATCATGAAACGATTTTTACAATTAAAAGTAAAATATGTACATAAATAATTAGAAATGAATCTCCCATAAATAATTAGAATGAAAGTATTGATCACCTTTATTGATAACTGATTTTGGAGAAATAATTGTAGACGGAGGGGAAATAAAATGAAGAGATAAAAAATTACCATGGATCAAAGAAAACCTTATCTGCCTAATATTCATTAATTTTATTGTCAAATAAAAATTACATGTCTTGCAAATCACAAAAGGTAATTGGTGAATCCATCCCTAATCCACCCAGTGTTTTATTCCAACTTCCTCTATGATCCCAAGATCCACCTCTTCACATGTGGCCAGGCCTTGCACTGCACAACACAACTCAAACCCTTTTTTCGGTACATTGTATCTTGGCTGACAGCACCCTCCAATATGCAGTTCCTAGTGGTCCTTCAAAAAGTGTATCCCTCCTCTATTTTTTTGTCTCCTCTTACATTCATTATTTTAAATACTTCCTCATAGTTATATACTCATTCACAATGAGATCATAGTTTTTTTTAATATTTAAATTAAATATTCCATTTTGACTTTATATTACAACGAACAGTCTCTTGAAAATAAATTTAATTATACAACCCCTCAGGAAAAACTCAACAATAAAACCTAGCTCAATATATTTATTCTATTTAACCTAAACCATGACCAACACTTTTCATCAACCCCTGAAACTCTACATTAGTTTAATCAGGATCAACTATGTCATGGGGTCTTAAACATCTATGACATTTTCCATTGTATCAATGTCCTAATCCTGGAGACATCATCCTTTTTAATTTGGAGCTTACGCTAAAAGCATCTCATTAACTCCCAACCACCTTCCAACAAGATGGGATAATTGACTGAGACATGATATAGTCTCATGAATCACTTCTATGTAGTTATGAGTAAAAGTTCATGGTATAACTACCATCACCATTCCACTCGATCTCCATTGAGACCCGAATGATTTTCCATGTAATTGAATAGTTTTTCTTAAAATTCCAAGGCCAAATCAACCCATGGATAGATGGATTTCATCATCTTTTTCTCAATTAAATGTAACGGGTGATTACTTTTGTGGAACATGATAAAAATTCTAAAACAATATCACAGTCCTCCTATACACACCTGAAACCTCAATTAGAAAAAAAACAGGGTAACTCATTCCCTTGTAAGGATTTAGAAGACCGAACTCAAGATCTTATGAGATGTTCAGTATTGAAACTAGGCCCATGTTACCACTCAAGTGTATGGCCATGTCTCCTAGATCCTCAATCCTATTGAGATAGAGGAATCCATGATTCTTACATCTAACAACCCTTACATTCCTGATGAGTCCAGTCTAACCACATGGCCACCCCTGATCCCTAGCATCGTTCCAAGACCATAAATTTTGGAAAAATAGTTTAAGAAATTTAAATGATCCTTTCTTATTATAAAACACCATAGAAATTAGATACCAGAACATGAGTAATTTTCACAAAAGGATCCATGGGATAAACATGAATTTCCAAGAACTCTATATAACCCTCTAATTCCATATTCACACATACAAAAAACAAAACTAATACTCACATATACAAAATATTCAAAACCACTAGTTAACTCCTATTTCGGTCACAATCCATCAATGAACACACAAACACCACACCACAATTTTGATTCTTATTCCAAAGATCATTGGGTTTTAATACCTAGAACCCTAGTACCAAAATCACACATACCATTTCTTATAACGGAACTCCAATCCCCATTCAAAATCATAAAATATATAACACACTGTTTCGGTGTGGATGTGCGTCGGGTTTCTGTTCCGATGCTGTTCCGCCAGGACGCGTTCGCGCGTGCACCCGTCGACCCGAGGGGATGGGAGCGCGCGGCTTGTGGTCCCGTAGTCCCACTTTCCAAGGGCGGGAGGCATTCGTCCCTTATTCAGGGGCGTCTGCTCCTTGATCGAAACCGGGATGATGGGATGTCAGCTCCTCCTTCCGTGGACGTCTCCTCGGAACTCGCCACCTAATCCGGGTCTCCCTCATAAATTTAAGAATGTTCGTGAATCTCGTTCCCGGCGCCAAGTCTCCATGGAGACCGGTTAATCACGCTGCTTCTGCCCGGACGCTCCAAGGGGTCTGGTCGGGGTAGCAACCTACGGTGAGGAGACCGGGTGGCTCTGGGTGTCGGGGGCGTGTCTCAACACTGCGACTCTGCATGTCTGCCTTCCGTCCCTAATAGGGCTTCTCGAAGGCGTGATGGCCTGAGGTATCCCGCGCTGGGTGCGGGGAACTGTATCACATGAGGTTTTCCTCAGCTTCCCATGTTTAACACGGGGTATGCCGCGAGTTTAACGTCCAGCGGGGACGTCATCGGACTGATCAACACGAGAAGTGGATCAGATGACAGAACCCCTTGCGAGGAACCTCCGACGCTGGGGCCAGCACATGGGCAGCTTCTCGAGTGAAGTGGAGTGGAATGAAATGGCATGACCCCACCGGGATGTGGCGGCCCGGGTAAGGATCAGGATGGATGATGGAGTGAAGAGCTTGGACCCCGTAGGGGCTTCCTACGTACCGCGCGTTAGCGCGGATCAATGTCAGCGTAGTTCGAACATGCAGTTTAACGTCATGCTGGACGTCGGCAAGCCGACTCACGAAGAGATCGAGGCTGCCGGGTGAAGGGTTGAACCGAACCACCTCGCACAGAGGGGGATGGAACGGCCAGGTGGATCACAGTTTCACGTCATGCTGGACGTTGGCAAGCCGACTCACGAGGAGATCGAGGCTGCTGAACGGAGGATTGAACCGAACCACCTCGCACAGAGGGGGATGGAACGGCCGGGTGGATCACAGTTTCACGTCATGCTAGACGTTGGCAAGCCGACTCACGAAGAGATCGAGGCCGCCGGGTGGAGGATTGAACCGAACCACCTCGCACAGAGGGGGATGGAACGGCCGGGTGGATCACAGTTTCACGTCATGCTGGACGTTGGCAAGCCGACTCATGAAGAGATCGAGGCCGCCGGGTGGAGGATTGAACCGAACCACCTCGCACAGAGGGGGATGGAACGGCCGGGTGGATCACAGTTTCACGTCATGCTGGACGTTGAAGAGAGGGATAGAAAGAGGCAGTGGGGAAGCGCAATGGAGATACACATGTGCAGTCCCCCACAAGAGCGGATTCATAGGTGAATCGACGCGAAGGTGAACCCGGGAGGGGTCCACGGATGGACGAACCGACGTGAATACGACCGGGACGACCAGGTGGTGGGCTTGAACCTCGGAGAGGCTTCCTACGTACCCTGTTTAGGAGACAGGGATCAAAGTCCACGTAGTTCGTTCTGTTTGTAACACTCTACCCCCGTTGGCGAAGGCCACTCCAATCCCGACATCCCTGCAGAGACGAGCGGGTGGGGGCCACATCCAAACCGGGAGGACCCTGCGCGCGGGGCACGGGATCAGATGATGCGGACGGTTTAACGTCTTGCCGGATGAAGTACAGTTTAACGTCGTGTGTTGAGGACGAAGGTGCTTGGTAGTTTAACGTCTTGCAGCGCGGACGTGGTACAGTTTAACGTCGTGTTGGACGATGGATGCTTGGCAGTTTAACGTCTTGTCGCGCGGACGATGGAGGCTAGGCAGTTTAGCGTCATGCAGCTTGGACGTGGTGGTGCCGCCGATGGGTCCGTGTCACTTCGCGCGAGCCTGGAGGGCCGCACGGGAAGAAAACGCACGGTGCGGGCACCCGGGATGAGGATCATCGGGCGCCACGCAGGCGGGTACCCTCAGGGGGTCAAAGGGGGCGACCCGGCGGATTGCGCGCAAAAGAAGAGCTTGGCGCGCAATACCGCGGGTCGGCGCGCAAATGGGCGGGCTGGCGCGCAATTGAGCCAGCGCTTTGCGCGCAGAAGGTAGAGATTGCGCGCACCGGGCTTCGGATAGCGCGCAGGGGCAACAGCTCATTCTTTAATCGAATGGCCACTTTGAAAAGGGGGGGGGGGTGCACGCAATCGGGCTAGATTGCGCGCACCCCGGGGGCAATTGCGCGCAAGAGGCTTCTTTTGCGCGCGAAGGCCTTAGGGTGAAGAATTATTCAAAGGAAAGGAGCCCAAGGGATTGCGCGCGAAGGCGAACCCCGAGTCTTTCTTGCGCGAAAGAAAGGAGGTTACCTGAAGATCGGCATTGCGCGCGGGAGGGGTTGGATTGCGCGCACGAGAGACCTTTCGACTTCCGGCAACAATCAAAACGTCGGTGGTCGCCTTATATTTATAGGCAACCCCGGGCGCGGAATCCGGTTCGCGGGCGTGGAATTTCCTTCGCGGGCGCGGTATCGGGCCCGGCACGCAAGGGAGTCGCGCGGGCCACGGGCGTGCAAAATTGCGCGCCAGCCCAGCGCATTGCACGCATCCCGGGAGGTTTGCGCGCGGCTCATCAACTTTGCACGCGGCTCTCCAAAATTCCGCGCAAGGCTTCCGGGCCCTCCGAAACGGGCTTCCGACTCCAAATATGACCTCGCTTCCCGCATCCGGAGCTTCGTTTGGGAATAACATACTTTTCCGGTGTCTACAAAAGCCCCCCCTCAGAATCTGATCGGCGAGAGGTTGCAACGATCGGGTTCCAAGGGAGACGCCGGAATGCCGAAGTCCTGGGTGGCGCGGGACTGTGGCGCGCAAAAAGGGGCGTCGGGCGCGAAATTCGCCGGTGCGGTCGCGCAAAGCGCTTTCCGCGCAGCGCGGACTCCCGGCCTTGCCTATAAATAGGGGCCCTGGGTCCCCCGCACCGTACACTGGCCTTCCGCGCGATAATCATTCGATCTCTCGTGCGCGAAATTGCCCTTTCCGGCGCGGAATTCACCCGTTCGTCGCGCAAACCTCTCCGGATTTCGGCCTGATTTTGCGCGAAAACACGGGGTTTTACGCGACGGACTTCCCGATTGCGCGCCGTCCACTAGGATTGCGCGCCAACTCTCAAACTTCTCTACCAGCCTCGTCCGATTCCGCACGCTTCATCCCTTAACCCGCACGACTCCCGGAGCTTCTGAGATGGCCGCGAATCAAGGAAATGAGGGGGATGCCGCCACTCACAGAGCTGAGATGGCGACGAACGAGGAGGTCTACGGAACCAAGGAGATTGTTTCCAACAATCAATCCTTGTTCGACTTGCTGACGCCGGCCCAGAAGACATATCCGCTGTTGGACAACCTGCCGCTCTGGAACTTTGGCATCCTAGATGAGGTTCTGGTGCCAGGGTTCGAGGTTGATGCGCCACGGACCTGGGTGACTCGGGAGGACGAGCTTCCCCGCTATAACATCACCAACAATGGGAATCCTGCCAGGGAGACCAGACACTTAGATGTCTATGTCCTGAACCCGAGGATGCGAACCATCGCCGGGGGTGAGCCTACTGCGGAGAACTCTACAGCCCTCTACTCGAGCACATATCGCCAGAGTGTCACCGACGACACCAAGGGCTGGCTGAAGGACTGGGACTTGCGGTCTGGGGGAAATTTCACCAGTGAGTGGGCCTGGGCGTTCTGGGTACGCCACACTTGCGATCACTTCGCGGAGGAGCTGCGGTACATCGGCCTGTTTGAGGCGGTGTGGACGTCGCAGTTCCACTTCTACCAGCAGTCCGAGCTCGGGCCGGAACTGTTCACCCGCTGGTCCCCGGATACCAACACCTTCCATCTTCACCATGGGGAGGTCGGCATCGGTCTCTGGGACATCCACTGCATCGGAGGTATCCCGCTGGAGGGTTACCAGTACGATGAGTTCCTGCCTCCGAAGAACATCTGGGAAGACAGGTCACGGACTCCCATTCTGACATGGCATCTGCTTGACCTGGCTACGCAGCGGCTCGGGATCAAGGAATTCCACAAGGACATAGCCTACAAGGAGTGGTTCGACCAGTTCTTGGAGCATGAACCGGCGGTCAAGATGCCAGGCTGGGCGAAGCGGTGCCCGACTGCGGCTCAGAGGAGCCGGAACGGGTCGTACTGGCGGGTCCTGGAGACGGGCGACTACCGCCCATGGGGGTACCGCGTCATCGAGGCCTGAGACCCAAATTTCCGGTACGCGGCGTTCCTGGCCGCCTTTCTGAGTGGGTGGCTCCTGCCAGTGCGGGACGCGAGAATGGGTGTCCGCCCGACGACACTGGCGATGGCGGCCGCCATGGCTGCCAATAAAAGATACAACCTCGGGGTCCCAGTGCTGGCTAAGTTGTACGCCATCCTGGGACGCATCTCGCGAGGGGGGTCGCCACGAAGGATCTGTGGGCCCTTCCAATTCTTCCACGGCTGGGTGGCTGCTCACCTTGGTGGGTACACGTTTCCGAACGCCATCATTCCTCCGGGAAACGACCTGCGACCCTCCCTGCTGAACATTGCGGGGGTCGCTCCGATGACCCTAAGTGAGGAGGGCGTGAGGATTCGGATTGGCAATCATGCCAATTTCAACTTCAGCCCGTTCCCCACTCCCGTTGGCCAAATGATCGACAACGGGCAGGGTCCGCTGGAGCAGCACGAGTACTTCCTGAACATGCGGGGCGGGGTGCTCGTGGCTCGGATCGACAGGAAGGTGATCTGCGAGCCCTACGTGCCAACCCGGTTCGCCAGGCAGTTCGGGTGCCTTCAACGGATGCCGAAGAGGGTATTCACTGCTGTCCGGGAGGAGACGAACCCTTGCGTCCTTCGCCAGATGTGGCTAATGTTCTCTGCCTTTGGCTCTGGCGACGTCATCACTCTCCCTCCTACCGGGGTCGACGCAGGCTTGGCAACCGAGTACATCGAACACTGGGCCATCGCGTACCCCGAGGGGCTTCTACGGAAGCCAGTTCGGCGGCCCGAGGTCACCCGTGCGGAGACCGGGCGTCAAGGAAGGAGGTGAGGCGCCGCCACACGGGGGAGAACGAAGGCGCGCCAAGCAGCGGAGCCGGCGCGAGCAGGGACTTCGACGGCGGGCACATCGCAGGCTGCCGCTACGACCTCAGCGCCCAGAGAGGGGGCACATGCGGCGGTCGGGGAGTGGCCTGGGAAGCAGGTAAGGTGTCTGCTCGAACCCTCCCACGATGCGGTCTTCCCGGCGCTGTGGTCGGCCTGGATGACCCTACGGCAGTCACTGGGGACCGACGCCATCTGGAGAAAGATACTCAGAGAAGGAATCCATCTGCCAGAGGTCGGGCGCCTCCAGATCGCCGACAGGGTGGACTTCAACCGGCAGTATGCGTATCTGACGGCCATGGACGAGTACGCGCGCCAACGTGGTCAGCGTGCGGAGCCGTCCCTTCTGTTGAAGGTGATGCTCGGTCTAGAGCCCGCTCCAGAACAGATGCCGCCGGGGGAAGACGACAGTAGTAAAGACTCCGAGGAAGAGGAGGAGACGGGGGAGGATGAAGGCTCAGAGGGAAGGTTCCATCAGGGGAGCCCGCGGGAGAGCGACGAGGTGGCCGGCTCTGACAATGTTGATGTCACTGAGCTCCTCGAGGTCCGCTTCTATCCCTACTCAACCTGCTTCATCCATTCTCTTATGCAGCTTCTAACCCATTTCTCCACCTTTCTCAGGAGTGCACGGATGTTGGTCAGGCGTCCTCGGCGGGAGTAGGAGAGGCGCCAGCAGGACAAGGCGGGGGCCAGACACCCATCATTGAATTGACAAGCGCGGAAGGGTCCCCTGCTGCAATTGTTCCTGCGGCGGTCTGGGCAGCGGAAGATGACGCTCTGAACTCCCGTAAGTCTCCTTACTTTACTGCTGGTGCTCGCCATTGACGATCCGTGACTAACCACGGCATGCCCTGCGTAGTGATCTCAACACTGGAGGCTCGTCGGGCTGTCGAACCCGGGCCATCCACGAGTGGACCGGTGGCAGACATGCCGCCTGCTCTAGAACAGACTTCCCACACCGAGCCGGCCCCACCAACTGCTGATCAAGGGGCTACGGACGCCGGCAGTGCTGACATAGGAGAGAGGTCGGGGGCTGACGAGGGTGTCAACGCCGCTGGGGCGGGAGAAGAAGGTCGCCCAGATGTTGGGGAACCTATCCCTCGTGAGGACACCCCAGGGGCGGACCCTGCAGCAGACCTGCTGGCTGCCTTCCCTGCCTACCGGCCTGCCGACCCCGAGGATATGGACGACTCAGACGCGGAGGCGGTCGAGGAGAGCCGGATAACGCGACGCAGGGGGTGGAAGTGCATCCAGCGCTTCCTCAAACGAGACCCATCGGAGTGGCTGGGGCGCATGGGATCGCTTCAAACCTTGCTGTGCTTCCTGTGTGCCGGGGGAGCTGATGCTCAACGCCTCCATCTGACGGTCCGTGATTTCATGGCCGAAAAGATGCGTGAGAGCCGCCGGCGTGCCGACGTCGCACAATGTCGGGACATGTCAGAGAGCACGCGGGCGCTCTTCGTGGCGGAGCAGGAAGTCCGGCGTCTCGAAGGGCAGGCGGCAGAGAAGGAGGTCTTCGTTGCAACGTGCACTGAACTTGTGGAGAAACTAACGGCCTAGCTGGTTGACGCCCAGGTACAGCTGACGGAGGCGGGCCAACAGATGGTCATACTTCAAGTCGAGCGGGAGCGCGCACAGGCCAGGATCGACGAACTGCGTGCTGCGACCGCCGACGAGGAGAGGGCACGCAGAGAGCGAGAAGCCGCCCTGGAGGCCGCTAGCCAAAGGGTAGCGGCGTTAGAAAGACTTATCCAGCACGCTAATCCCTAGGGGCTTTGTTTTTGCCACTCCCAGAACATTTGCTTCCGCTACTCAATATTTCGATCCATTTGTATGAACCAATATATTTATCTGCATCTTTTGTCTTAACATGCTCAACCACAAATTGTCTCGCGGGAGCGTTAACCAAGCTTCAGGCATCCGTAATTGGGCATGGATTTCTAAAGAAAAGAGGGAGATCATTCCTAGGAAAGGAGACCTCAGACCTAATCAATGTATCATCCCCCCAACTTGTTCCGACACACGAGCGGGACAACGCTAGGGGCGTTAAGATTTTATCCGATCATAGGGAAATGAGAAAGGGTGAATCGCGTGTCCCGAATTCAGAAATCCACAACGGTCGGCCTTCCAGGAAATGCCCAAGACGGCAAGCGGACAATGGATCAATCGACCATACTACTGCAATAGACGGACCGAAGTTCATCAGTCATATTGCAGGAGGCGGATCACATGTCATCGTCAATGCCGCTTTGGGGGTTCCTTCAGGCACAAGGGTGGAAATCCAGATCAACAGGGCATGCGAAGCGTGGGGAGAAGTGACGATTTGTTCGGACAGAATCCAACGCTCTCAAAATTGCGCCACCGTGGGGAAAGTGTATTAGGCGGATGCACTAATCTGGCCGTGAATCACCTAAATTCTCAGACAGAACCTCTTTGACGAGGAAACTGTCGCTTCCCATCATTGCAATGGGGCATCCCGAGTTGAACCGGGGAAAATATCACAATCGCACCACTCTACCAGAAGCCAGGCCAGACGGCCGGCGATGAGGAGGGGCAGGACTTAGCGATCCCTGAGGCTGGACCCGAGTCGAGATGCCCGGGCGTTCCTACGTACTCCATCAGGCTGGAGATCAAGCCACACGTAGTTCTGAAAGTGCAGTTTTAACGTCATGCAGGACGTAGAACCCCGATTGGGGAGATCTTAGTTTAAGGTCGTAGAGCTCGGACCATAGGGGCAGATCTTAGTTTAAGGTCTTAGAGCTCGGACCATAATAACCTCAAAGTACGCCACATCATGGTCCCATCCCCTGGATATGCAATGATGCACTGAGGGATAGTGTCAAGAGTGCCGAGATTTTGCCTGGTCAGAATGGGAGGTGGAAAATGTAATGTGAATCATGCGGCCATTCACTCAAGGACTGGGGGCACCGACGTGACGATATAAGAATACTGCCGACCGTGGCGGAAAAGCAGCATCAATATCGCACTGACCGCTGATGAAATGAGGCAGCAAACGAGCATCAACCGCTCAAGCGCAGGATTCATATCGATTTGCTGCCCGAGGCCCTTGGGGGCACCAGCCCGAGTCGGTGGGAGAGCTCTGAGGCATTGTGTCCAGACCGATCACGGGGGCTCCTACCCAGGGCATAGGCGATGGGTCCGAATGAAAGGGAGCACGAAGCCTGAAAAGTGGAAGGAACCTGACCAAGCTGAACCTGACCCTCCTGGAAATAAACCAGAGTACTCTTGACACCGGTGGACCACTGCAAGGGGTCGAGGGACACGCCTTGGGGGTGACCCAAAGGCAGCGGATTCCCCAGAGAAGGGGGAATCTCTAAGAGGTGGGGGGCTGGACCCGAAGTTTCAAACATCCGGGCGTTCCTACGTATCCCATAAGGATGGGAATCAATCCATACGTAGTTCTTGAAGCGCGGCGCAACACAATTGGGCACCAGCGTGGGGAGGGGTGCGGGTCTGGCCCTCGCACCCAGAAGAAGCGGCATTTGATATTTCTTGTTTGTCCTTAAAGATGGATGGTTTTTCTTTATGCAGCGACATGCCTGTGATTAGGAAATCCCTAGCGTCGCCACAATAATCAAGCCATGAAAGGCATTGACAAATGTCGTGGTTAGTAACCAGCGCCCAACGTGAGTGTCCTCTGAGGAGAACATCACGATGCAGTGCCGTTTCTCGTCGGGCGGCCAAGACGATCACAGTTTACAGTCGTGTGGTAGGACCAGACAACACAGTTTAAGGTCGTGTGGTTCGGACCATGGAGGAATCCGCTTATTGCGATATGGCGGACCCAGCGGAGGTGGGAACATACCCAGCCCTGCGGTCACACACGATTCCAGGAGAAGGATCCTGGGATAGGGGCCTGCGTATGTCCATCACCTGAGAGGCAGAGATGCTAGCCTCCAGCTATACTGGGCCCAGAACGCGATTGTTCGGGCGACTCCTTCCTCTTTATGGGGACGAGGGTCCAGCTACACATGGCCCTTAGGGAGGACATCAGCATATATCCTTGGTGCTCAGATCGTGGGAGCCTCGAAAGACACCATTACCCTGGTTGGCCTGCCTAACGTGTAAAGGTGTACTGAAGGTCAGTATGAAGAGAGTGTCGAGATTCCACTACAACGCACAAAGGCGGAGTGTGATGAGGACTGCGCAACCAATGTTCAGAGCCTGATAGAGTCGACATGGCGATCAAGGATGTCGCTGACCATATTCGCAACACAACATCCGATCGCGTCAGCCTAGGACGGGGCAAGCAAACGAGCATCAACCGCTCAAGCGCAGGATTCGTATCGATTTGCGGCCCAGGACCCGCCTGTAAATCGACCCGGAGCGGTAGGAGAGCACTGAGGCATCGTACCCAAACCGCTAACGAGGATCCCTTTGAGTGAAGGCTCAAACAAGAGGAAGCGCGAGGTCCGACAAGCAACACAGGACTTGTCGGGATTGAATCTGACGCCACGGGTCATAGACCTGAGTACCCAAAACATGTTAACAGATCACCAGAAAGAGTCGGGGGACTCACCCTGAGAGCAACCAAAAGACGGCAGATCCCCGTGATCAATCAAGAGACGGGGCTGGACCTGAGACACAAGCGTCCAGGCGGTCCTACGTATCCCATAAGGATGGGAATCAAGCCGCACGTAGTTCTTGAAGTGCAGTTTAACGTCATGCAGGACGATGAGGGGTGTGAGGTAGTCTCACACACGGGGGAGGCGTACGGCGCGGCCAGTAGGCCAACGTGAATGAGGACATAATCCCCCGCTCACTCCATACGCCTCGCACAAAAAGGAGGGGAACTGGGGTCAGAGGCCCAATGTGGGATAGAGATTCCCGGGAAATGGGGCTGGGCCCGAAACATGAATGTTCAGGCGGTCCTACGTATCCCATAAGGATAGGAATCAAGCCGCACGTAGTTCTTGAAGTGCAGTTTAACGTCATGCAGGATGAAAAAGAGAAAGGGGGAGCAGAAGGAATCCCCAAACATGGGGGGCGTACAGCGTGGCGAGCAAACCGACGTGAATGAGGGCATAGCCCCGCGTTCACACCATACGCCGCACACCCGGAGGCAACTGGGCCAAGGGCCCGAGATGGGATGGAAATTCCCGAAGGATGGGGCTAGGCCTGAAACATAAATGTTCAGGCAGTCCTACGTATCCCATAAGGATGGGAATCAAGCCGTACGTTGTTCTTGAGGGGCAGTTTAACATCATGCAGGACGAAGATGCTTGGCAGTTTAACGTCTTGCAGCGCGGACGTGGTACAGTTTAACATCATGTTGGACGAATGCTGAACAGTTTAACGTCTTGTAGCTTGGACGAAGTGCACTCAGGAAAAGTACTGCTTGAGGAACCTAGCGTTGGTGGGAGGAGTGACATGCTCACCATCCATAGTCGCTAGGGAGTACGCGCCATTGGGATAGACCTTGTGGACAACAAAAGGCCCCTCCCACTTGGGCTCCAACTTGGGTGGCTTCCTGCCGGGGATCATTGGCGCTCTTGGGGCTAATACTAGGTCACCCTGCAGGAAGGAGCGGAGGCGAACCTTCTTATTGAAAGCTCGAGCCATTCTGCTCTGATGCCTCTCCAAGTTGTGCAAAGCGCGAAGCCTATTCTCATCCAGTGCTTCCAGCTCGACTAGATGGGCTTCAACAGCTCTGTCCGGCGCTTGCTGGTCGTAGACCGTAGTGCGCAAGGACGGTAACTGGATCTCGATGGGCAGGACGGCCTCAGCTCCATACACCAGGGAATAAGGGGTCATCTGGGTGGAATTGCGAGTCGTCGTCCGATAAGCCCAGAGGGCGTTGGGGAGCTTGTCCGGCCAACTCTTCTTGTTCTGACCAACCATCTTTTGCAGAATGTTAGAGAGGGTCTTGTTAAATGCCTCAATCTGTCCATTCGCCTACGCATGATAGCGAGATGTATGGTTCGAGCAAATGTTTTACTTGGCGTACAACTTCTTCAACTCGGCTGCTCGGAAATTGGCTCCGTTATCCGTGAGGATAGCGTGAGGCACTCCAAATCGATGAATGATGTTGGAGGTCACGAAGTCAGCGATCGAACAGGATTTGACCTGTCTGAGCGGAATCACCTCTGTCCATTTGGAGAAGAAGTCCGTGGTGGTCAGAATGAACCGGCACTGGCGAGCCATCGCCGGCGGGTAAGGTCCCACAACATCCATCCCCCAGACTGCAAAGGGCCAAGAATACCTAGTGGTATGGAGAAGCTCCGACGACCGATGCACAAAGTTCGCATGAACCTGGCACGCATGGCACCTCCTGGCATACTCGATGCAGTCATGGATCATGGAGGGCCAGAAGTATCCCAACCTTCGAATCTGGTGGGACATCTTTGGCCCAGTCTGATGGGCGCCGCATGAACTAGCATGAACCTCTTTCATGACTTGTGGGATCTCCACTCCATGAAGGCAACGGAGGAGAACACCATCAAATCCGCGTCTATAGAGGATCTGCTCCAGGCCGGGACTGCTCTGGAGGACAAACTGCGATGCGCGGCGTCGAACTCGCTCGCGCTCGGCCCGATATGATGGGAGAATGCCATGTTGGAGGTACTCAACCAAAGGCTTCCTCCAATCAGGGGCTGGTTCGACTGCCATATCTGGGGTACTCGGGGCTCCGGGCATAGGGGCGACCGTGGTGAGATTACTTACCGACGGGCCGCGATCTCCCTCCGGGATAACGGGAGCGATGAGCCTACGGTGCGTCACGCGGACGATCAGGTTGTCCTGTTCAGGCTCTGCAAGTAATGCAGCAAGGCTGGCCAAAGCATCTGCTCGACCGTTCTGCGACCGGGGGATATGGACAATCTCTGGCCGAGAAGGGAACTGGGCCATCAGAAGGAGGGTGCACTCCAGCAACGGCACAAGTTCCGGCTTCCTGACAATATAGTCGCCATTGATCTGCTTAACGACCAGATCAGAGTCCCCTTTCACACACAGATGGGGCACGTCGATCTCGAGAGCTAACTCGAGGCTGGTGATGAGGGCATGGTATTCCGCCTCATTGTTGGTACAGCCCTCTGACAACAGGAAAGAGTATGGCAGCACGGCTTGCTCCGGGGTAATGAAGATGATACCCAAGCCCACTCTGTTGAGCTTAGGATTATCGAGCCTTCTACCGGTGGGGCTCCGGGAGGCACCGTCAAAGTGCATCTGCCAGCACGGATCGGCATGATCGACCGAGAGAATGGCCTCATTAGGAAAGCCTAGATCCAGCGGCTGATCCGCGGAGGTCGGGTGAGCAGCCAGAAAGTCTGCCAATGCTTTCCCTTTGATGGACTTCTGAGACACATACCTGATGTCGAACTGCTGGAGAATCACAGCCCACCGCGCTAGACGGCCAGTCAACATAGGCCGGCTCAGGATATATTTCAATGGGTTTACCCGAGAAACCAACTGTACCTCGTGGTGCTGCAAGTAGTGCCGTAATTTCTGTACGGCAAATACGAGCGCCAGGCAGCTCTTCTCGATGGGGGAATACCTAACTTCCGCATCGAGGAGCATGCGACTGAGGTAATAGAGACTATTCTCTGTTCCCTCGTTGTTCTTCTGGGCGAGAAGGGCACCAAGGGACCGTTCCAGGGCGGTCACATAAAGGACCAGCGGCTTCCCGGATACAGGCGGCATCAGAACCAGAGGTTGAAGCAGGTACTGCTTGATTTCCTCGAAATCGGTCTGACACTCTTTATCCCATACATAGGTGGAACCTTTCTTCATGAGCCGAGAAAAGGGCTTACAATTGCCGGCCAGATTCGCGATGAATCGACGTATATAGGCTAAGTGGCCTTGGAACCCTTGCAGTTCCCGGATGTTACCTGGGGGAGGCATCTGGCTAATCACCCTGATCTTCTCCGGGTCAATCTCAATACCCCGGTATCTTACCACAAATCCAAGGAACTTTCCGGAGGTGACCCCGAAGGCACACTTCAACGGGTTCATCTTCAGGCAGCGAGACTGGAGGAAGCTGAACACTTTCTCAAGATCTTTGAGATGGTCCTGACGCTGGCGCGATTTGACCACCAAGTCGTCAATGTAGCATTCCCCCAGTGTGCCGAGGATTGACTTGAATATGCGGTGCATCGCCCGTTGATAGGTGGCACCTGCATTCTTCAGGCCGAAGGGCATGACCTGGTAACAAAAGATACGTTGGGGGCCCTGAAGGCAGTGAACTCCTCATCCTCAGGGGCCATCCGGATTTGGTTGTATCCCGAGTATCCATCCATGAAGGAGAGGGCTTGGAACCCTGCCGTGGCGTCAATCAACAGCTCTGTCACCGGAAGGGGAAAATCATCCTTCAGACAGTGGCGGTTGAGATCGCGGAAGTCGATACAGACTCTGATCTGCCCGTTCTTCTTCCTGGCTGGCACAATGTTGGCCAGCCATTTGGGGTACTGAACTTCCCTCACGAAGTTGGATTTGATAAGCTTGTCAACTTCGGCCTCAACCATGGCACCGTGGAATGAGTGCATCTTCCTGGGAGGCTGCTTGAACCCGCGATGGTTCGCCGGGAGACCATGGCGGTGGACGGCTACCTGAGGATCTATCCCCGGCATCTCATCGTAGCCCCAAGCGAACACATCACGATGCTGCCTGAGGAAGTCCACGTACTGCTGCCGCTCCTCATAGGGCATGGTGGCACTGACCAATGTGGGTCTTGGATCTGCCTCGGTTCCAAGGTTCACCTGTACTAACTCATCGACCGTGGCGGGGACGCCCCTCTCAAAGGCTAGGGGTGCATCTTCCACGTCTTCTCCACTTGGGGAGGGATCGTCCACGGGAGAGACTACTTTGGAAACTGCATTGGGGCTACCAGATCCTGCTGGGCCGCTGGTGCTGGCATGGGCGGTCGCGGTCATCTCATCAGGAGACTCACAGGCCGTCAAGACCATGGCTACGTCCAACCGTTGAATCAGGAGGACGTAAGCGTCATCCAAGCTTGCCCAGGGATCACTTGCAACAGCGACAGGCTCAACCTCACCTACCAGGATCTGCTTGTCCTTGCTCTTGTAATAGTCCGCGTCCAGATAACGAGCTTCACATGAGGCAAAAGGAGAGGCATCTCCCTGAAGCACGCCTACTCGACTGTTAAGGGAGTATTTGAGGCATTGGTGGTATGATGAGGGAACCGCTGCATGAAGGTGGAGCCATGGCCTGCCCATCAATGCGTTGTACGCAGTGTCTTGAGAGACTACCATGAATTCGGTGTTGGCAACCAAGTCACCGAACTGGGTCTTCAAGCATATCTTGCCGACCGGGGTTTGCTCGGTGCGGTCGTACCCCTGGATCCTGAGGTCGGAGGGGATCAAGTCATCCTCAGACAACCCCAATCTCCGGAGCGTCCGAGTTGGAATCAGGTTAATCCCGGACCCCGTGTCGACAAGACAGCGCCGAACTTCAAGGCCATTGAACTAGACAGTAACATACAGCAGATGAATGTGCCCCTGTATAGGAGGGTCTTCATCCTTACCAGAGAACGAGATAACTGCCTGACATTCGGCGTCCTCGATCGTTTCGGCGTGAAAGGCCTCTGCAGCTGCAACCTCTGTCTCAAACTGGAGGGGGCTTTTCAGGGCTTCAGCGAGTGCCTCACGCATCTCAGATGACATGCGCAGAGCCTCAAGGATGGAGATCCTTGCTGGGATGTCGGCGAAGTGCTTCAGGACATCATACTTTTTTGCCAAGCGCGAGCCCCTGGTTGCAGGAGGTTGCTCTGCGGTTGGAGGCATGACGGGCCTTGCCGGTTGGGCCAGCGGCCGACTGGTACTTGGCGCATCTCGCTGTTCATTGGTTGAAGCCCGGGAAGTAGTCACCGTACTGGGGTCAGGAGGCCGGGATGGACTCATGGCAGGGCGGAGCTGATCGCGACGCAGCTGAGGCGGTTCTGCCTGGTCCCACACCACAAACAGTGGCGGAGGCGAATCCGTCATCCCCGGATGGGGGGGCTACGCACGCTGAGCTCGGTTTTGAGCCTGCTGCCTAGTCTTAGTGGCGTGCACATCCTGGCTAGAGGTACCAGCTGTCGTGCCCCAGCGACTCCTGTTGTTGCGGTTCCTCCGACGGTGGCGACGACCGGGGACACTAGGGAGGTCCACCTGGTGTTCTTCAACGTCGGGAACTGAAAAGGGATTTACCAGCTCGACGGTATTAACCGAAGCGTACCCAACACTGTCATCAGACGAATCATCCATCGCCGGGCGGATCCGAGGAGGGATCCCCATCTCCGGGGGCATGAAATCGCCGAGAGTGCGGGATGGTGGCGGAACTGGCGGGGCGCACTCTTCCTTCTTGTGCCGCCGCCGTTTTCTCTTCTCGGAAGAGGCAGGCTGGGATGACGATGCCGAAGAAGCACCCGCAGATTCTGGGGGCTCAGGCTGATTCAAGCGCGCACGGATGATTCCATGGGCGCGAATGATCATCTTGCGGGCCATCCAGTTTTTATACTTCTGGGATCCGCGGTCGGAGACCAGCTGCCATTCGTCCTCATTGCCGCTATCGTCATCTAATCCCACGAACACGCCCGCCACTTGTGCTGGAGCTGGGCCCAAAATGATTACATTGTTGTTAATCTGGTCTTGGAGCCAATCCTTAAACACATAGCACCACTGGATGGTGTGCCCCAGGGCCCGATGGTAAGGGCAGTAGCGGGGGTTATCCGTGAGATGTTCTTCCTCTGGCTTCCAACACTCAGGCAGTCGCACAATCCTCTGCTCCAGGGCGCTCCGGAAATAACCGGGGACCAGATCCTCGTGTAATGAGTAAGTCAGGTATCGCGGGCCCCTGGGAGCGTGGTCTTGACGAGGGGCTGGAGGGGCCTGCCGAGGAGGTGGACCCTGATTATCTCGCCTGGGTTGTGGCGGTACATTACGCGGAGGGGCCAGCCGGTTCTGAGGCTGCCGCTGCTGGGCCGGGAACTGAGCCCGTGGAGGCGGATTCCTGTGAGGCTGTGGAGCTGGCCTCACCGGCAGCAGCTCCAACGGCCCGGGGGCCTCTATCTGGGCAACAGCAGCGGGCTCAGCCCTGCTGGCTCTCCTTGCAGGAATCATAGGAGGCAGCGGGTGTGCCTGACTGGCCTGTTGCAGGGCTTCCTCAAGATGTTGAGCTTTGTCTGAGAAGTCCCTGAACCCTCCGGGGTAATTCTGAGTGATCAGGGAAGGGACCAGCTCGGTCTTGACGTTCCCGACGCACATTGTCAGCAACTGCTCCTGAGTCAATGGCATGTCAAGGGAATACGTGAGACCCTTCCATCGGGCGACGAAATCCGCAACTCGCTCATCAGGCCTCTGTTTGCACTTGAAGAGGTCTGCGATACTCGTCTTCCGGGTCGTGGAACTGAACTGGTAGAGGAATTGTCTACGAAGGTCCTCCCAGCTAGTTATCGACCCGACGGGGAGCTGGCTGTACCAGACAAATGCTGGCCCTTCCAGTGTCTGGACAAAGCAGTGAAGCTTAGCGGCCTCTTGCTGCGCCGGAGTTCCCAACATAGTCCCGCACCTCGAGTTGAAATGGGCCAAATGCTGTGGCGGATCTCCAGTCCCGTTGAAGGGGGCGAAAGTGGGATTCCCGAATCCCGGAGGTGCCGGCATGTCATCCACCCATGCTGGGTATGGCTTGCCGTCCGGTGGGATCACCACTTGCCGAGTCTCCAAGGCTTCCAAGCGGACGATGAGTGCCGCCATCGGATCGTCCGGACATGGGTTCCAGTCCTGGCGAGGATCTCTAACCACGAGCGCATTGCATGGCCCTTCAATCGGGTCGTCGACCGGGTCGTCGAACTCGGTAGCTCGTGGGATGGCGAGCGGAGCGGCCCTTGGGGCAGCGGGAGGAATCCGAGCGGGGTCTCTCAGGTAGTCACGCCGCTCGGGAGGGTGTGGTGAAACATACCGCGCCCTCTTGCCATAGGCAATGGCCTCTCTCTTGTCGGCGAACACGGCATAATCACGGTTTCCCGGGAGAGCCTCATCGAGGGGTGGTTGTTCCTGTCCCTGCTGTCCTGGCCTAGGATCACCGTAGTCAGGCCGCCGTTCTGCAGCGCGCTCGGTGAGGAGTTGGTCAACTAGCTTCTTCTGCTCGGCGATCTGTTGACGTAGCGTAGCCTTCTCGGGATCCTCATCCGCCCTCTGCATGGAGGAAGATGGGTCGGCGGGCTTTATAGCCTCGCCGTGCTCTTTACCTTTGCTGACGTTTCGGCTCAACGTCAGTGCTTCAGTGGGTGCGGGGAGACCCAGGAGGTTCCTCTGGTGACGAGTAACCCTCACTGATGGATCCAACGATGGCTTGTCTTCGGGGGGAGAGCCCCCGCCGAGAAGTTCCAAGTCGTTCCCCTCTCCCGACAGGTCAGCCATATTGACCGTTTCCGTCCCTGGGGATATACCCTCGGGGCCACCCAGCGAATCGGGCTGTCGGCGAATCGCACTGAAGCGTAGGGCAGCGTACTGCCCCCATCCACGGATATACACATTGGGGGTGGCTTCCTCGATAACCTTTCGGAGTACTTGAAAACACTCAACGCATCGTTGTTGGAGGGCCTCGTGGTGCTCAAATGACCCGGGGTGCCGTACCGCGGGGAGCGTGGCCAGGTCAATTTGACGGCACTGCTCACCAATATCCTCCAGGTGCACTTGAATCCCGGGGTATGGCATTTGTAAGCGGTGAAGACGGGAGTGAGTCTCCCGGAGAGTTCGGCGGAAGCATTCGAACTCATCCGGGGTGAGCAATTCGGGTGCATCAAAGTCCGGTCCTGCGACTGGCCAAAACTTCTCCGGGAAGTGGCCCTCTGCAAGGACGGTCTAGAAGCTCCACGACTCAAACTTGGGACCCAGGTCTCCTTGGTCCTCTTCAACGACTGGGAATGGACGGGGAACCGACAGTGGTGCCGAGGCGGGCCGTTGGGCCGACGGGCTGGCCGGCGGTGAATATGGCGAGCAGGCCGATTGGCCTCCATATCCCGGGCCTCCCTCTGAGGGTGGCGGTGCCCTAGCTACCACATCACGATAGGACGGGCCGGCGAGCGAACATCCTGCCGTAGCGTCGGTGCTCGCCGAGGGTGCACTAGATCGTGGTTCGACCGTCGGTCCCCAGAAAAAGTCTCCAGCTTCTCCGATCGAGGCAGAAGGTGCTTCCGGAGGGGCCGGTACCAACCGCAAGCTTGATCCTTGGGGGTCTACCAGGCCCTCACTACTCCGGATATAACTTCGGAGAGAAGCGGGGATCGTATCGATCTCGCTCTCGGGAAGTACGAGGCTGACGTGCCGCATTCCTACCCCTGCCCCTGACGGGCGGGATTGGGGGGAGGGCTCTGTCGCCGAATCATACTCCGCCTCTGTATCAGAGAAACGAACCGGTCAGATCTCTTTCCGGAATTCCGTAACATTCCTCCCTCTATGTCGACTCCTCGCCTTCCTGCCCCTGGGTGGTTCTTCGGGGCATGACTGATCTCTGTCCTGGCGTCCTCCGGCCGCACCGTTGCTGGGGCCAAGAGGACTGGAAACCAAGGTGCGAGGAGCACCGGGACAGATATCAAAGGGGACGCGGGGAGAGATGATTCCGGGCAGGCCTTCGGGCCGGGATCGAAAGGTGGGGTGACCCATGCCTCTTGGATCGGCCACGCGGAGTAGACCCTGTTGGTGAATAGCGCTGCCGCGAGGTGGTCCGCGGGGGCTATCGCTTGTACCAATAACCGAGAGAGTCAACCCAACCTGCCTCTGGGGCGGTCGGGGCCTCGATCCAGGTCGGGCATAGAAGGGCCCCTGCTCAGGATGCGCAGGGGCCTGGTGACTGGAGCCAGCAGTGGCTTGAGCCAACGCGGCTGCGGTTGCTAGGGCCCTGAGGTGGGCATCCTCTTCCGCTCATGACCGACGTTGGAGTCGGGACAAACGAGTCCGGATGAGCGGCGCGGGCAGGTGGAGAGCCCGTTCTTCAACTTGAGAGGCCTGGGGGCGGTGTCGCCGTGGCCTGACAGGAGCCCTTATCGTGGATCCCTGGAACGAATCTCGGATAGGGTGGTCCCGGACATCTTCCACCTCATCCTCATAGGGGAAGGAGTTGTCGGAGCGCTCCAGGGATAAGCTCCCGAAGCGGTTGGACGTCGAGGTAGGCAGCGGTGCCTCCCTGCGCGGCCCTCGGGGGCGGCGTTGGTAGCGAGGTGCAGCTGCCTCGAGGTCTAGGCGAGCCATGTCCCTGGTGGGGATGACTCCCTCTTCCTCATATCTCCGCACCAAGTTGTTGATCACCCTTCTCTGGATGACCTCCGAGGGGGAGAGAGGGCGTGGTTGCCCCGCAGCTGCGGCTGCTGGGACGGCTGTGGAACGGGAGGGACCGCGCGGAGTAGCCGCGTCGGTGTTCCCCCTACCCCTGCGCCAGTGGGCGGGTGGCGATCAGGCACTGGATTAGGCGACTTGATTCCTGAAAGCAAGGAGAAAAACCCATTAACACTGACGGGAAAAGGAATCGACAACCAACCATTAGTGCCACGACGCCTTCCATGGGGGGAACCCAGGCCCTCGACGTCGTGAGACAGAGTTCCCAATTTCCCTTCCCCAGCCCCTGGCGGGTTCCATGCCCCAGTGTTGAATGCTTGGTCGAGCAGCATGATGGTCTTCCAACAACTCTGAAAGCCATCGGCCTTCGTATTGAGGAGAAGAGATTCACGTCGGGTTCACCATTTTTCTGTTTCGGTGCGGATGTGCGTCGGGTTTCTGTTCCAACGCTGTTCCGCCAGGACGCGTTCGCGCGTGCACCCATCGACCTGAGGGGATGGGCTCGCGCGGCTTGTGGTCCCGCAGTCCCGCTTTCCAAGGGCAGGCGGCATTCGTCCCTTATTCAGGGGCGTCTGCTCCTTGATCGAAACCGGGATGATGGGATGTCGGCTCCTCCTTCCGTAGACGTCTCCTCGGAACTCGTCGCCTAATCCGCGTCTCCCTCATAGATTTAAGAATGTTCGTGAATCTCGTTCCCGGCGCCATGTCTCCATGGAGACCGGTTAATTACGCTGCTTCCGCCCGGACGCTCCAAGGGGTCTGGTCGGGGCAGCAACCTGCGGTGAGGAGACCGGGTGGCTCTGGGTGTCGGGGGCGTGTCTTAACACTGCGACTCTGCATGTCTGTCTTCCGTCCCTAATAGGGCTTCTCGAAGGCGTGATGGCCTGAGGAATCCCACGCTGGGTGCGGGGAACTGTATCACCTGAGGTTTTCCTCAGCTTCCCATGTTTAACACGGGGTATGCCGCGAGTTTAACGTCCAGCGGGTACAGCATCAGACTGATCAACATGAGAAGTGGATCAGATGACAGAACCCCTTGCGAGGAACCTCCGACGCTGGGGCCAGCACATGGGCGGCTTCCCGAGTGAAGTGGAGTGGAATGAAATTGAATGACCCCACAGGGATGTGGCGGCCCGGGTAAGGATCAGGATGGATGATGGAGTGAAGAGCTTGGACCCCGTAGGGGCTTCCTACGTACCGCGCGTTAGCACGGATCAAAGTCAGCGTAGTTCGGACATGCAGTTTAACGTCATGCTGGACGTCGGCAAGCCGACTCACGAAGAGATCGAGGCTGCCGGGCGAAGGGTTGAACGGAACCACCTCGCACAGAGGGGGATGGAACGGCCGGGTGGATCACAGTATCATGTCATGCTGGACGTTGGCAAGCCGACTCACGAGGAGATCGAGGCTGCTGAACGGAGGATTGAACCGAACCACCTCGCACAGAGGGGGATGGAACGGCCGGGTGGATCACAGTTTCACGTCATGCTGGACGTTGGCAAGCCGACTCACGAAGAGATCGAGGCCGCCGGGTGGAGGATTGAACCGAACCACCTCGCACAGAGGGGGATGGAACGGCCGGGTGGATCACAGTTTCACGTCATGCTGGACGTTGGCAAGCCGACTCACGAAGAGATCGAGGCCGCCAGGTGGAGGATTGAACCGAAACACCTCGCACAGAGGGGGATGGAACGGCCGGGTGGATCACAGTTTCACGTCATGCTGGACGTTGAAGAGAGGGATAGAAAGAGGCAGTGGGGAAGCACAATGGAGATACACATGTGCAGTCCCCCACAAGAGCGGATTCATAGGTGAATCGACGCGAAGGTGAACCCGGGAGGGGTCCACGGATGGACGAACCGACGTGAATACGACCGGGACGACCAGGTGGTGGGCTTGAACCTCGGAGAGGCTTCCTACGTACCCTGTTTAGGAGACAGGGATCAAAGTCCACGTAGTTCGTTCTGTTTGTAACACTCTACCCCCGTGGGCGAAGGCCACTCCAATCCCGACATCCCTGCAGAGATGAGCGGGTGGGGGCCACATCCAAACCGGGAGGACCCTGCGCGCGGGGCACGGGATCAGATGATGCGGATGGTTTAATGTCTTGCCGGACGAAGTACAATTTAACGTCATGTGTTGAGGATGAAGGTGCTTGGCAGTTTAACGTCTTGCAGCGCGGACGTGGTACATTTTAACGTCGTGTTGGACGATGGATGCTTGGCAGTTTAACGTCTTGTCGCGCGGACGATGGAGGCTAGGCAGTTTAGCGTCGTGCAGCTTTGACATGGTGGTGCTGCCGATGGGTCCGTGTCACTTCGCGCGAGCCTGGAGGGCCGCACGGGAAGACAACGCACGGTGCGGGCACCCGGGATGAGGATCATCGGGCACCACGCAGGCGGGTACCCTCAGGGGGTCAAAGGGGGCGACCCGGCGGATTGCGCGCAAAAGAAGAGCTTGGCGCGCAATACCGCGGGTCGGCGCGCAAATGGGCGGGCTGGCGTGCAATTGAGCCAGCGCTTTGCGCGCGGAAGGTATAGATTGCACGCACCAGGCTTCAGATAGCGCGCGGGGGCAACGGCTCATTCTTTAATCGAATGGCCACTTTGAAAAGGGGGGGAGGTGCGCGCAATCGGGCTGGATTGCGCGCACCCCGGGGGAAATTGCGCGCAAGAGGCTTTTTTTGCGCGCGAAGGCCTTAGGGTGAAGAATTATTCAAAGGAAAGGAGCCCAAGGGATTGCGCGCGAAGGCGAACCCCGAGGCTTTCTTGCGCGAAAGAAAGGAGGTTACCTGAAGATCGGCATTGCGCGCGGGAGGGGTTGGATTGCGCGCACGAGAGACCTTTCGACTTCCGGCAACCTTCAAAACGTCGGGGGTCGCCTTATATTTATAAGCAACCCCGGGCGCGGAATCCGGTTCACGGGCGCGGAATTTCCTTCGCGGGCGCGGAATCGGGCCCGACGCGCAAGGGAGTCGCGCGGGCCACGGGTGCGCAAAATTGCGCGCCGGCCCAGCGCATTGCGCGCATCCCGGGAGGTTTGCACACGGCTCATCAACTTTGCGCGCGGCTATCCAAAATTCCGCGCAAGGCTTCCGGGCCCTCCGAAACGGGCTTCCGACTCCAAATATGACCTCGCTTCCCGCATCCAGAGCTTCGTTTGGGAACAACGGACTTTTCCGGCGTCTACACACACTAAGGCCAACCACTTACTCTTGGTCTACACCCATAGATAAACAACCCTTAATAATGGATCCAAAATACAATATACCTATTATGAGGTCCTACATAACAGTAAGGGTCGAAACCAACCATGATACAATACAATATATCATAACCCTAGTGTTGTAACCCATATGATTACATAATAGAAAATTACACATTATCTGGTACATGAAAACCCACAAGGGTTTCCCATCTAATAACCAATGGTCTCACCAAATTGTCTCTCACATTCCCCAAACTACCCATAACCAAGTTCAATCCATAGCAACAAGGCATAATTTTCACCATGATCCCTAATATCTCCTTATTTTTTTTCATTTTATTTAGATTTTTTAATTCAAAACAAATGGATTCACATCTTCAAATCATTATATTGACAGACAATTAAGAATTCTAAAAAATTTCAGTTTTCACATTCCATTGTGTTGGAAAAATATAATACCATTCAAAAATTATGATGTTAAAAACCTTATATATTTTTTGCAGAAACATTATTTGCGAAAAACAACCCTTTTTAGTTAATTTAAATCTTCGCATTACCCAGAAGTCACCCATGGAGTTTGTCATGCAGAATTAAACTATACAATTAAATGTTAATCATATAAATTGTTTTAGAAGTATTATATACCAACCCCTATAAATTATTTTAAACCATTGGTATACAAGAACTACTATTAGACATAAGCCATAGATAGTAAATTGAATTTTGGAACACATGAATCTCAGGAAGGAATCAATTATAGGAAACATATAGATGTAACCAAATACCATATGCCATAAATGATGCATAAAGGCAAACAAACACAAACACTTTTTCCATACCAATAAAAGTTTAGAAACCCCATAAATAAATAAATTTAAACCCAAGTTTTAAACTCAAGGTGGAAGTTGTTCAACTTCCACATTTTAATGCAATAACATTAACTCCCATCCCGGGAAACCTGGGTTTTCACCATAGATGGGGTTGAAGTTTCCCTGGAATGTGATCATTACCATATTATGACACATCCTAGTCTCATGTACACACTACCAAAATATTAATACTTAAAAATTATCTAATATAGCTCTCTAATTCCCCAACACAAATCTCTTTTAGAAAAGTAATCAGACTGGTTCACCATGTGATTTGAGGTGAACCTCCCTAAATTCTAGTGGCTTCTGACTAGTAGTGAGGGTCAAATGAGGTATCATCAGAAGGATATACAACATTTATTACTATTATCAATAAAATAATCAATAAATAACTGAAAATCATACATTACTATCACATATGAGTATGAAGATAGGTAAAAAATTGAAAAAGTTGAAAAAAATAAAATACTGTAATCTGATATAAAAACTTACCACTTAATGCACCAATCATATATAAAGTCACAAAAGAAAAATTTGAAAAAAATCAAGAAACTAATGAAAATAAAAAAAATTCCTCCCCCAAACTCTTAATATCAATTCCAGTTAACTAACTCATCTGTGAAAAACCTAAACCGAAACCTCAACCTTGAACATATGATTAAAATAAATTATAGTAGTTTCTCAGGTACCCATGTGAAATGGTGACCCATGAAGGGAGTGAGTACAACTCAATAGGACTCTACTATGGTGTCCTAGAAAGCTAGTTTGTAAACATTATATATAGAAGTGATTAGGATAATTGTTACAAATACATTCATTTAAAATATATAAAACTGAAAATATAAAAAGCATTGAACCGATGGGATGTGTTCACCTAAGGAATGACACATACCCACTTTAAACTATTATGGGGTGTCTCAAATGATGTCATGGAGACTCTTCCAACCCATACTTTGACCAATATTAATATACACATATTTGGTTTAAACTATCACCCAAGGATAATATACCCATCGCAGAGGCCCTACATCCTCCCGGATACAATGTTAACCCTGTGATTAACAATCACATGCACCACCCGAGGTCCATGTTTCACACATGTTTACCATCAATAAAATGTTTCCCCTAGGGTCCGTGTTCACCATAGGATAACCATCAATACAAAACATCCATATGGTAAGTATTCACCTATAGTTAATAGTCAATGACACGAATCCCACAAGTTTCACATTTACCCCAGGTTAACTAGGGATCATAAAATTAAAATGCATTAAAAATAGAAGGTAAACCTATAAATTTAAATAACAGAAAAAAGAAAAAGGGAAATTTCACATTTTCACTTTGAAAAGAAATCAATTGGCATAAAATATTAATAATTAAAAATCCATTATAAACATCAAGTCCATTTGACCATTTCTAATCCAATTTCAAAAATACCAATTTAAATTAATAAAAAAATTACATTAGTACCATTTTACATTCCCACACCAACTAAAATAGATTAAAAATTTCCAAAATACTTTTTATTACTATTACTAATTCCTTTTCCATTTATCTTTTATGATTAAGAAGGTAATAAAAATTCTAAAAATGCAATTTCAATAACCATAAATATTTTAAAATTGAAAAGATATTATTGAAAAATAGAATTTTCAAATTTAAAACATTAAAATAATTTATAAGTTCATCACACAAAAACTAGTGAGACCACAACCAAACAAACTAAAAGGATAAAACAAGACTAGAGATGAATTTTGAGACTACATAACTTTTTCAGTGATTCCTGGTATTTTCCATGAACATAAATTTTCTTTCTAGGCTCTCCAATCCTTTTCCATGACTAAATATGGCCCACAACAGTTCACAAACCTCTAATTCAAGTCCAAACACCCAAGATAATAAATCATTATTTATTTATAAATAATAAGAAACTTAAAATCAATTTATAAATTTAATATAACTTGGAAAAATTACCGATTAAATAACCAAGATCATTCCATTCCACAAACCTATATCAAAAACCCATTGGAGGTCCTATATAGACTCTTAAAATAATTCCCAGTTAAATTCATAAAAGATAAAACCATTTCAATGTTTAATTTAAAACTAATTTGTTGGAAAAACTATGAAAGATTAGTATCCCCTCACACCATAATGAAACATTGAGTAATGATGTACAAGAAGTCATATCAAGATGACCTCTATGAAATAAAAATGTGAGTAACATGAGAAAGGGGTGATTACAATATTCTCTAGTGGAATATCAAACAAAAACACAAACCAGAGAACATGTAAATTAGGATAATTAAGGATAAAAGTGGATGAAGTATATGATGGGTGATACTAACATCAAATCACTAAAGGTTCTACATAAAACTCACAAGAAACTAAGGTGTTTTTATGGGGGGATGTTATCTTGGTTGAATGGGATGTAGAATTAGTGATGGGGAAGGTAAAAGGGTGTGGAGGTTAGAAGGTTTAAATGGGAAAATAGTCTTTTATACTTTTCATAGGGAACATGGTTTTACAAACCATGCATGAACCACATATCCAACACTACATAAAAATTACCCAACCCATATGGTTGGGTGCATGATTTGTTAAACCATGAAATAATCATGAGATGTGGATTTTTAATTTTATGAGGACATTTTACGATTATCAGGCCCCCCTATTACAACATAACAAAACATGGTCCTACAAAAACTGATTACCATGGTCATCCAAAACAATATGCTAACTGTGGGCCCAGTTCTGTATCTCAAAATCATAAAAATTCCAAGCCCCAAACCACCAAGATCTCTCAAGAAATTTCAAACCCCAAGAGAACATCATTAAGAACATAAATTGGGTTCTTTTAGTGGTTCCATTGATTAGGATTATATTTTGAGACACGCCTTCATAAAAGGCCTATCCAATAGATTGAAAATTCAAAAATTCATCCAATTTCAAGTACCTGTATGAAACTGAGGACATAAAAATTTTAGCAACTTACATGGATGTTTCAAATTTAAAAAATAGTTTTTTTCAGGAAAAAATATTTATAGAATAAAAAATATTTTATCTATTGAAGTGTAATATATTATTTTTAGAAATAATCTCATAGAAAGTATCCTGACTCTTTACCCTAATAATGAATCACCTATCTTGATTGTTACCATGACTCCTATTTATGTTTATATTTTGAGATCCTTCTAAAAGTACTGGGCTCTACCTCCCTTTGAAATATATTTTATAATTTATTCCCCATTTCATTTATTTTTTAAAAAGAAATTATATATCTGTATTTAAAGTTTGAGTAATAGATGAGTCTGGTATTTCCAATACTAGTGTGTGAACTCTCCTACATGAAATAATTATAATAACCCATCATTTTTATCACTAGAATAAATCCCACATTGTATATAAAGCACCCCTAACAAAAAAATGATTCTAACTAAGACCATGTATTCACTTAAGATAAATTTAGGTAAAGGATTTTGATTATATCATGTTTTTTCTAAAATGTTGTTCATGGATTCATAGTCTATTAATTAAGTTAATTTTTGAATTATGGTTTCTAATATATTTTAAAAAAATATATTCAAATATAAATTCCTTAATTATCTATACATTAGATGTATACTCAATTTTTTTGAAAATTGATAACATAAATTTTATTTCATAAAACAAGAATCAAATCTATCTATAAGGGAGGGTAATGAAAAAATATATATAATAGTCAAATGAAATCACATGAATTTTTTATTTTCATAGGTTAATATCGTAGGGAATGGTATTTAATAATTAATGGTTTCCTCATGAATATTCCAAATTTATAATTAGGAATTTATTTCATATCAGCATTAATTTATTCCCAGATACTCTAATCAAAATTTTAACCCCATTTTGATAATGGTCAAACTCTAAAGTATATCCAATGAGTCACATTTTTTTAAATATATAATTACAGAAAATTAAAACCAATAAAAAATTTTTAGAAATGATAAATGAAGATAAAATATTTATACAATATTATAAGGTTCATTAGTTTCCTATGATTATTTTATGTAGTGTACTA
Source organism: Viscum album (assembly GCA_963277665.1). Classification (NCBI taxonomy): domain Eukaryota; kingdom Viridiplantae; phylum Streptophyta; class Magnoliopsida; order Santalales; family Viscaceae; genus Viscum; species Viscum album. Next base: position 2,037,343,756 of record OY728160.1, on the reverse strand, counting down.
AATCCTTGTATTACATTTGTATCAATGATTTTAAATTTATAATAGGATATAAATAAATATACTAAACATGAGGGTTGATCCAGAGATACATTTGTATTTAACACGAAGTAGTGTGATGTCATCCACATGCTACTCTAAATGGTTCCCACGGTGTTTCAACAATAATTGGTCATTTTCAATGAATTACATCATTCTTAATACTCAATTTATTTCAACCACAAAAAAGATAAAAAATTTTAAACTAGAAGTTGTATTTAAAAATTCTAATAATGATTAATGTGCACAAATTTGGTTCTAGAATTATACAGTGGAACTTAATCTCTTATATTAATCTATTTTTTAATATCATTTTATCTTTCGCTTCACCAATATTTTCAATTTGATTTGTGCAGATAATAAATTCATCACTTTTAATTTATTCATTTTATTATCTTTTTAATATCCTTGGGGTTTTATCATATTACATATCTATGTTAATGTTTTTTTATTATCAAAAATGTTCTTTTCCAATGAAACCAAAATAATGACACTATTTACAAAAAGACACTTTTGTAGGGGACCATTATTATTTGAGTATTATAAGAAACTCTATAGGTCTATATTGGGTATTACCACTATCTGATCAAATTCTTCCTATTATGCCTAAATTGTTTTCTCTAAAATATTCTTCACCACTTTTTTTAACACATCTATTTGGATATCACTCTATGGGTATTTGGGTATAGATGTATTGGGAGGTACCACATACTAACTCATTAATGCATAAAAGAATATATTACAAAAAGGAGTATAATATTAACGTATATTTTATCTTGGTAAAAAAATTTATAAAATATATAAGAGAAAATAATTTTATATGGAAATAAATGATTAATTAGTTTTAGATTCCTTTAAGTCAGGACACCTTAACATATAATGTATTGTAATAAACTCATATAAAAATTAAAAAAGAGATTGGATTGTTTCCAATAAATTATATAACCCATACATAAAATATTTTATAATCATTTAGTGGTTTTGAAGACATTTATTATCTATCAAAAATATACATTGAAAAACATCATTGTTTGTAATTATTATTAAATTCCATTTAGTATTTTTTAAAAGTTATTTAATATAATCTAAACAATAAAAAATTCATTTAAATTTTTTTAGATCCAAAGTTACCTCAATATGTTAATGTGTTAATAAATTTAGAAAAGCACTTCATTTTTAAAAGACTTTGAAATTAATTATATTTTATGTGAATGAACTCAGGTTTAAAATTACTTTTTATTATGTTTTTAATAGAATAACATAGAAATACTATTAAATTTAATTTAAAAATTACACATCATGAAATTATATTGACTATAATAGATGGGAATAGTATACAGATCTAAACACCAATGAATAGTGGACACCCAAATTAATGATCCATAGACTTTAATTATCCCATGAAGATTACTCCCTCTATAAATACGTTCAAAAGTAAAATAAGATTTTGGAATATGGTAGAAAATATCAAGGGTAGCATAGAAAATTTGTAATTGATGTAGTGAATGTATTATAATTTTAGAGTATATATATGGTATAAAGGGAAACGTGACCATAATGATCTGACTATTACATGACCGCTATTTTTCCTTTGTGATGTGATTGTAATATGATTATTGGAATAGTATAACTACCAAATAGAATAGTAAAATAACAATTTAAAAGGAAACTAAATATTATTATACTTAATAATTATATTTCAAGATTATTATTATATGTCCATATACACTCTAAGAATCAATATTTATAATATTATAAAATTTAGAGTTCCTTTAGGTGAATCAATAGTGCATTTACATTCAAAAATTGTATTTTATAGCCAATAAAAAAAATTTTATTAAAAAGAATTATTTTTCCTATAGAGGAATTTATTTTTATAAAATAAAAATTTTATTTGAAACCGATGCATCAAAATTAGGTTTGAGTGAATTATAGAATTTTTTTTAAAATACTTTAATATTGATGTGGTAAGTTATATTATTTTTTCATGAAATAAAAAAAGTTCAATTTTTTCATAAGTATTAAAATCATTTCTCAATTCTATGAATAAATTCATAATTTAAAAATGTTCCACAAAACATTGAAAAAAGAATAAAGTATTGTTTTTATAGTCAAGTTAATATATGGAGTATGAATTATATTTTAAAATTTCAACATGTTAATTTTCATTTGTTATTAATATAACAAGCAATGAACATAAACCACAGTTGGCCTTTGGAAAATGTATTTTTCAAAACATAGAATTAAAGAAGGGGATTTTTGAAAAATAATAATTAATTCTACCCATTTTTTTATAAATAATCACATCTACACAACATTTCATTCACTCTCATGTTCATTATTATGTCCTTCACTCTCATAGTCTATCATTTAGTCATTTTAGAAGCTCCAATGCTCTCAAGGAATCCCCCCAACAATGTTACGATATGGTAATTATGTTAATAAGTTCAATTAATCTTTATTTCTTTCCATTCAAGAAACTATTTTTTTAAGTACTTTAATATTAAAATTTTTATGATTCAATGTACTCTATCAATAACACCATTCATTTATTGATTTTCCATACCCATTATTGTAACAACCCGATATTTTATGATAAGTATTCTTTTTAATTTATTTGATTTAATGTGTTTTATGCTACAACAAGATTATCTTGTGCTATACGCCACACTGTATTAGCTTGAAGTATACACAACACTATTCGTAGATTGTGTTACACACAATTTCAAGTTCGTTTTATAATAGTCACTCTACGCAACATTGAGTGTATATATATATATATATTCAATGCATAAATGAAATATGGTTGGATTCTGAAATTTCAAATAATAAAGGATTCTTTCACAACATGCAACCCTGACTTGACTTGCATTACACGCAAACACGACCTTCCTTGATAGTGTGTTTTGTACGCAATACCGAGTTTTACTAAACAACGGTATATTATTATAATATTATTATGAACTAGCCGTTATGAATAGTATTAAATAAATTTCGAATTTTATAACATTACTATTCATCATACACATTTTCTAGAACATGGTATAAGAACAAATTAATTTTTTCGAGTAAAATAAGTATTTTTAAAAACATGTAGTTTTGCCACCCTTTGATGGCGCACCCACTTTAAATCTAGTTTTTGACTTGTTTATAAGTTCAATTTTAAAAAATAAAACTATTATTTGGAATCGGGATATAAAATTTTTCCTTGGATAATTTTTTCATATTATTCTGATAACTTTCAAATTTTAATGAATAGTAAAAACACACTATATTTTAATTAAAAACAACTTTTTTCATCATAATAACTTATGTGATTAAATTATAATATTGAATGGTTTAAAAGTATAAATAGAATATATTTTTACCATTTAATATAATTTATGTCATTATCCTTGATTTTACATTGAATCTGTAGGTTAAATAAATTCAATCTTTTGCAATGTTTTAATCAAAAACCCGTTTTCTTTCGACAACAGGATTAATTTTAATTTTATTTCTGCAACTTCTGTGTATAGAATTTGGAAGAATGGATTCCATATTTGGAATCAGTGGGTCCAAATTATATTAATAGACTACTTTTTATTTTTTGGCTTTATGAATAGTAACAAAGGTAAATTTTATTTACCAAACTAAAAGGTAAATTGGGTAATTAATGGTAAATATAATATTATAAAATTATCCTAATACTTTTATTAATACAATTGGATGATTATTATTTGTCGTAATTCATATTTGGGTCGAAATGGAATCCATTATAACCCACTTGGAGGTGATTAATACCTTTAGTTTATTTTATTTAAAAGAAAAGTGGAATATGTCTCACTCAACTTTAATAATTAAAGTATTTTTAATATAAGTTTATACAGAATATAAATTCGGTTATAAATACTCATTTGAAAGATAAAATGTTTTTCTTTGTCATGGTAATATATTTTTAATTTTTTAGAGTTATTTAATTACCTTATTATCTTATACATTAATGATGCAGAAATTATTTATTTAGTGAAAAATCAATAATATAGTTTTAATTGAAATAGTAATACATATCAAAAGGACCCAAAATCTGCAAAAAACTTATTATTAGTGTATATATAAACCCTAATCATCCACAGACAAAATATTTGAAAATTGGGATCCTTATTAAGGCGATTATGATACTTATATTATTTTAATTTAAATGATACCAAAGTTGTCACCTTCATAATTTAATAAATATAATAATTTAAATATTGTGATTTTAAGATGATAAATTCAAGTAGAAGTATTATTGTGAACGGTAATAGATTTATATTCATCATAGGATTTTATTTTAAATTTTTATGCAAAAAATAAGTATATTAAATAATTATACAAAAATGTTGTAGTAATTATTTTATTAAGAGATAAACCAAATAAATGGTTTTAAAAATAATAAAATAAATAATATATGAACTATTTAATGTGCTCCACTAATTTTCTAGATAAATATGACCATTTATGAATCTATTAATTCTTTTTTTTCGAACATATCTTCTGTATATATTTTATTTAAATTCACATAAATGAATAGAGTCAAAATTGACACTATTGTTATTTTATAAAAATAACATATTATAAAATTGTTTAAAAATCACAAATGATATTTAAAAATTATAAACATAAATTTATATGGTCTAAAATGTTATATATTATCCAATTATGGACAATTCACAACAAATAAGTAATTATTTTTTATAAATTAAAATTTAGAATGTTATTACCACAAATAAAATTAAATTGATTTAATAAAGATAAATCAAGTTGATAATGTTTAAAATAAATTCCTAACATGTATAAATTTTATTGTTTGATGATATTAAAACCCTATATCATCTAAGATTTGGATATGAGTCATTTTGTATGTTTTTATGTGGGGTTGGGATTTAATATAAACAAAAATTTCTTATATTTGCAAAGGTTCCCCTCTCCTCCCTTATAAAAGGGCACCTCCCCCATCTCTTCCTCACACCAACTTGAGCCTTCAATCTCGGCCAAACCCTACCAAATTATCTTCTCCACTTCCCTAGAAACATCCTAGATGTTCTGGTCTTCTTCAAAGACCAATGTTAGTTCCCTAAGAGTAGGTTTGAATGAGGCGCTTCAAAGAAGCGGTAATGTCCGTTATCGATTCTTTCAACTTTATTTATTCTTCCACTTGTTCTTCTTTAGTTGTTTCATTATGAAGTAATAACATCAGTATCACTCATATACGGATATGTTATTATAAGTATGAAACAACCCTATTTCACCATCTATCCATCCTACGGAAAACGAAATCACCGTGCATGCGTACGTACGGAATACCGTCTCCACGCCGTGGTGTAATCTATTTTCCACCACCACCTTACATGGATGGGTATAATGGTTAAAGTAATTAATATATATGATTATTTTAAATTTATATTTATTCTTTAATATTACACGTACACTTTAATACAATTCCACGATCATGGGAATGATATCATCGCTCGTGTGTACGTACGGAATACTATCTCCACGACGCGATGAGATTCACTCACCATTATAACCATTCAAGAATGATTATAAAGTATATATAATAAGTAATAATTAAATATATGACATAATAATTATACTGGATTTATATATATATATTTATGTCATCTACTTAATTCCATTCAATTCAATAAGGAAACGAAAACATCGTTCATGTGTACATACGGCCTACTGTCTCCATGAACGATGTATTTCTTTCCATTTATCGATCCATTATATATATATATATTCTGAATATATATTATATATAAATCATTTTTTACATTATATATGTAAGTAATAATGATTTAAGTAATCATATGAATAATTACAAGTTAAAACACGAACGACAAATGAAACGATTTTACCCAAAACGCTACTTTAACATGAATTTACAAAAGAACGAGTAATATAAAGTCACAAGTGAACCATTTATGATATAATAACAATGAATATGATTCTGTAATAAGTCAATGACATTATTTAAATCATTATACAGGAGGTTTGGACACGTACGAAGCATATCGGACCTAAGGTAAGGGATAATTGTGCAAATCTCATTTTTATCTGAGATGGCTTATTCATAAGTATTTACTGGGGTTATTGCTATCATCCATTTCCATGATTTATAAAAGTGTATTCATGTATGTTTAAAGTCATTTTTACCCATTTTTGACTTTTACTACATGGTATGTATGGAATCTTACTATAGTTTACGTTACGAGGTACTCTTTTGACTTTTCCGGCAAAAGTACGAGAAGAATGTTTTTTTAACTTATACGGCACGAATGGATTTTTACGGTTTTATAAAGAATTAATTTCATGAAGCTTCCTTAAAAAAGATTTCATGACTATTCTCAACAAAATCCTTTTTCTTTTAAAATTTCATCACATTTTGTGAAAAGAAAATGATTTTGAATAAAAAGGATATTTTCCTCAATAATTCATTTCAAGTGTTTTATCAAAACCATTTTTCATATAAGATGTAATTATATCAGATGTTTATTTTTCAAGTATAATGTATTTATGATTTACATGGTTTCACTTTTCTTATTATGAAATGATATCCATTTATTTTATATGGATTATGTGATGATGGTATGATGTTTATGAAACCCATTTTATTCGTTGGGTTATTATGAATGATGTATGTTTATTTTGTGGCACAATTAAGAATGATTTAATTATGAGATGGGTGGGACCTATATCTCCCTCCAATGCATTGGGTAAAGATTTATATCTCATGAGATAGACATTGCTGGAATGGTAAGTTAATCCGGTTCATTATTATAGGACTAGAACGAGGAGTGAACTCGATTCAGAAAGGGACTTTGTCCACTAAGATGGTCTTGGAAGCAATGCCTTGGCTACTATGGAAATAATTACATGTGCTTAATGGATGCCACAATTACATGTTTTATTCCCATGCTATTTTCTCATGATTTATGTTCCATTATGATCTATGCCTTATGTACTTCCACGATTTATGACTTTGCTCAAGATTTTGATGTTTAAACATTATGTTCATGTTTTTAAGTTCAAATGTATATGGTATGTTTTATTTTATCCATGGTTACCCTTACTAAGCATTTTAGCTCACCATTTTTATGTTTTATTTTCCCCCAGGATTAAAAGAATGGTTTTAGGTAAGGAAACAAAAAGTGGAAGATCTTTATGGGATATGTTGAAGATCTTTCACCACGACTAGAAGATTATGTTCCAAGTTTCCAAATACACAAAACTATTACAGTCCTTGTGTATCTATTTTTGTTATGTATTTAGTATTCCACAAAAGTAATGTAATATCTATGTACGTCATGCTTCGGGTCTCTACAATTATTTTGTCCAAATCATTATTTGGTTTTCCATGCCACACTTTAATATATTGAATACCCAACCATATTTTCATTTATGTGTATTAATATAGATTTAATTACAATTCATTGATTTGGTATTTCATTTTTTGAAAACCAAATTCACTAACCATTAGTTAAAAATGATGAAAACCCATTTCTTTAAACATTTATGTACTCACTAATCTTATATTAATTATGTTATTTCTTATTTAGGGGTAATTGATGAAATTATATCTTATGATGTATGATATATGTGTCATATATAATGTTAGTAATAAAAAGGGTATTCTTGTATAAAATTATAATACATTGGTTAAAAAGTAAATATATATATATAAAATGTTTATGATACCTTGGTATCACACCTTGGTATTGTTTCATGACACCTTGATGAATAACCTTCGTAATTTTTATTATGACACCTTACTAAGGAAACATGTGATATTCTTATGAATTTATTGTTTTTTGTTATAGAAACCATTCCATGTTACTCCTAATATACTTATGATCCTGTTGTTATTTTATGCCTCATTATTTATCTTTTATGATCACTTAAATTCCATTTCATTCATTTATCATCTTACTTGGATTTAGGATCACACTTTCATCAGGATATATGTATCTAGTAAAAAAATGTAGTGAGGTGACATAGGATGCAATTTTTATGCTTTTTTAAATAGGATTAGTTAAAATTTATAATTTTTATGTGATATGTGTACTTACATTACTATATACCTCATTTCCTTTAAACTAATAGTAAAAATAACCAGTTGAATTTTTCAATGAAATATTTTTTTAGGGAATTATGTTTAAAAAGAAGTATAAAAATTTAAGGTCCTAATAGTTGGCATCAAATGAATGATTAGTTATTTATAGAAATTATGACTAGAAAATACTAGTAAAAACCCTATGGATATATCTAAATACTTGAAAACATATAAAAATTTTGGGAAATTATAGAGTTTACAGTTTCTAAGAAATAAAATCCTTGATTGGATACTGCAATTGGGAGCACGGTCTATCTAAGCTTTACACAGGGGTAATAACCCAAATAACATTAGTTGAGTACTAACTAGATCATAACATGGTTCAAATTAAGTGGGCCTAACTACACAGATATTTTTAAATTCCTAGGGGATATTATTTAGTAGATCACCAGAACTTTATAAACCATTATGAAGGATATATATAAAACATAATTATTCTTTTATTTGATAAAAATAATTGAATCATATGATCATAAATTATTGATAGTATAATATTATAATATTAAAATTCCATTTATAATCATTATCATAATATTTTCAATATTATAAATTTTATCACAAAATTTTTATTCTATTAGAAAAATGTATGGAAATAGATTGACCTTTGTAAATAATGGATGCGATGTGAAATAAAATTATGACCTTTTTAATATGATGGAATAAAGTGATAAAAAAATTCCTGATAGTATGGAATAAATTATCTTAAGTTATGAATAATAACCTAAACCACACGGGGAATCCAAATTCCCCATGAAAATAATAACTAGTAGTTTAATATTTTACACATTAATGAACAATTTCATTTTATGGACCCTCTGATCTATTAATCAATGAGAAAAATGAGAAAAATGATAGAATATTTTTTTACTCCATAGTTTTGATTAGTATAATGTTACTTTGGTAGTATATCACATAGTGGAGGAATCTAATCAGTGGTTGTAAATTATAAAAAACATGAATCCAAAGGATTAAGTTGAAGTTAAAGAGTTTTAATTTTGTTATAATGTCTTTTTAAATAATTCTTTTACTCATACCCTATGAATAAAAATTAAAATTAAAATTGTAGACTTGGAGATAAAGTATAATTATTCAATATGATCTTATGAAATGAACATTATAGGGATTGTGCACACCACTTCAATATTTTTAATTCATTTCTATGGAAATGATTATTGATTATTAGGGGGACTAATTTATGACCAAAAAAACATATAGAAATAAATTACATCGTGAGTTATGATGTGATACCATGGTGTGTTATAAAATAAAAAATGGATTTTGGAGATACACAATTGTCAAGTGGGTTGAATGATAAGAAGTGAAGGGTGGGGAAAAACTTTGGGTGGAATTTTTACCATGGAAGAGGGGAGAAGAAAATTAAAAAACTTTTGTGAAACAAGTGTAAGGGAGAAAACATTTGAAGAATTTTTTCAGGACCCCCCAACCAAGGTAACCCTATATGGTTGGTAATGGGGGTAGAGAGATATTGATCCCAGAGTCCAACATCTAGTAGGCCTTAGGTTGGTGATAAGTACTGAGGGCATAAAATGATCACATATGGGAGGCATTAACATCTATAATATAGGATTTTGAGATATGATATCAATCATCAATAAAATCTATAAAATATCACAATATAAATGTAAAAAACCTACCCACAATGTATGTACAAATATTACAGATACAGATAAAATTCTATAAATAAATACCAAAAAGGAAATGTATGAAAGCAACACAATAATAACCAAAAGGTAGAAGCTATTAATGTCCAACACATTCCATGTAGTCCTACTAAAAAAATAAAAAATATTTATATATTTGTAATTTTATAATACACGTATACTTAGTTGGATCATACCCAATGTCTCCCATGAACATATGAAAAAGTTTGTACTAATGCACCTGGATAAAACAGAAGATCCAACATCACCAAAGTAGGTCAATAAATCAATCCCATCATCACTATGAGATTATAAAAAAGTAATGCATCCATTTATAGTAATACAACAAGAATAATATTAGTAAGGGTACCCCGTGATATTTTATTGGGTGGATGCCACTGTCACATGCTAACATCAAAACTCATGGCAATCCAATATCTTCTATATATTAACCTTGATCAAACATAGTTGGGCTATCACAACCCATCACCTCACATAAAATTTCCCCGAAGACACCTAGGCCATAATATCACATTAAATATCGCTCAAAAAGAATATGCCATCTAATAAAATCGTAACTATAACTAGAATAGCATGGTATCATAAACATGAAGGAAATTAACCTCATACCTTCCTACCATGCACTACCCCAACTATAATTCATAAAACCATATCTTCAAACAACCAACAATATTTAAAATTTATCCTTTTCCATAATAACACATTCATATCTAACTTTCGTAGAGGAGAGAGTGGTTAGGATAGGTTGACTATCCATCTAGCTTCACTGCTAATATGTTGGGAAAACACCCCCAAAAGATCTTGTTATTGACATAGTGTTCATGACATATGTGGGGTGCACATAGAAATCAAAATAAATATACTTGGTATTTATATATATCCATATAAAATTCCAACCTATGGGTTCACAACCAATGAAAAATCTGACTAAAAAACATCACCCCTAAACCTCACAAAACCACCACTTTTTCTACCACCACCAAATAAACAACACCACAAAAACAATGAAAAATACACAGGCCAATATTCTTTCAAAGTGCAGCCATTTTTTCTGTTATCACATTTACTAAACATTTAATTAATTTATCCCATTAATTTCATATATAATTAAAAAACCTTGAACCACACTTTATATTTAATTTCATTCATTTATTAACCTTAATAACCATGAAATTATAATTCATTACATCTTGATTCATCATTTACATTTAATTACATTACTAGAAATTCAATAAGAACAACACACCACATCACTAAAATGGTCAACATTTCTAATTCCATAAAGAACCAAGATGATTCAATTATACAACCACAACCTTGTCCTTATCACATCCTCTAAAATCCACACCCACATCTGTGAACATCTGCCTCACACATCACCTCTACATAACATAACGAAACATAACCACCAGACATTAGAATCACGCCTCATAAACACACATAAAAACAACTTTCAAACATTCACATATCATTCATTCAAAAACCATTTTCTAATTTGGAAGGTGACTCACAACAGAGTTCACTTCTTTCTTAAAGGTCACTCTCAAGCATGCCACAAATATTTGGGGAAACCGTTTTATTTAACTAGATATAAACTGTTAACCAATTCAAATATTATATTATAAAAAAAACAAAGTCACACAAAAAAACAAACATAACATAAATAAATCCTCCAATGAAAGTGATTTTTAGTATGTCGTCAAGTCCTAATAATCATAATATCAAAATTATAAAAAAACTCTAAATCATGCAATTTAATTCACCTCTTAAATATTTTTAGTTAATAAAGTCATTTCCATCTTCATCATAGTGTAAAATCACCACCAAAAGATAAAATATAGCATGAAATATCTCATGTGATATAACTAGATGATTAATGATGGATACCCTACCTCAAATGAAGCTTTACAATTCACTACAAAAGGTTAAAGCAAGTGAGTAGCCACCACCGATCACCATAACGATGGAGAACACCCTTACTAGGGTAGAATATAATGGCCAAATCATTATCCCATAAAAAACACTAAAACATATAATTTCCATGACAAAATCCCGCCATATGTAAAAATAGGGAGAAAACATGAAATGGGGAGAGGGGAATTTCATAAAACCACCACAGATCAAACCCCCAAGGACAAGGTTGAAATCCACTAAAATGGGACTATAAGTCCTCTTTGGGACACACTTGGGTTGAATAATTAATGAGATAATATATTAATAAATTTTTTGGTTTAAGGGCATTTTGAATTTATAGTTTTTCTGGAAAAGAAAATTCCATGACACAACACCTACCACTGTAACACCCATATGTTTTTATGAAATATTTTCTTTAAATAAAATTTATTCTTAAGTTTCTTTATTTGAATTTAATCATGAGTTTAAATGAAACGTGATGTCCCATTTTTATACAATTACCATTATATCCTAGCTGTTAGGTTTGTGGGAATAAATATAACTAACTTATGAAAATGCATTATGAATTTATTTTCTATTAATTATTTATGAAAAGAATAAATCAATTTGATATTTTTATTTTTGAGTGAATAGCTTTTGGCAATGAAATTAATGAAAAAAATATGTTTTATATTCTTAATAAATTATTTTTGATATTCATCTAAAGAATATTTTAGTCAGAGGGTATCAATCAAAACCTATTTGACGTATAAAAACCTATTTTATGGTTAAATTTATATCTTTGAATGGAGAAACTATTTTAAATTATGATTTTTACACATTAATAATTTTTATATGAATACATGAACATTTTATTTTGAGGAATGATATAAAAATTTACATTGGATAAATTTCTAATAAATTTCTGATAACATTCATGTTTTGATGAATAGTAAACAATACTCTAAATTTATATTAAAAACAACTTTGTTTTCATAAAGATAATTTATATGATTAAATTATAATATTTAATGGTTTAAAATTATAAATAGAATAATTTTTTATCATTAAATATAATGTATTTCATAAGAATTAATTTTACATTGAATTCATAGGAAAAATCATTTCAATCATTTGCAATGTTTTTAAAACCCATGTTCTCATTTTAACAACGAGAATAATTTTAAATTAATTATTGCAACCTCTATTTTTTGAATTAAAATAAAATAGATTCCATATTTGGAATCAGTTGGTCTAAATTATTTTAATAGGAAACATTTATTTTTGGGCATTATGAATAGTAACTTTGGTAATTATTGTTTTCCCTGTTTAAAGGTAAATTAGGTAGTTAAGGTTAAAAATAATATTATAAAATTACCTTAACACATGTAAAAAAATTTATTGTATGACTAAAATCAACCCTTATTATATATTTTTAAAATGGAATCTCTTTATGACCGCTTACCTATGGATATGACATGAATGTAAAAAAACAAATGAATGTGACAAAATGTCATAATCTCATTTTATCTAAGTATATTAATTTTAATATATGGATAACTAGGAGATAATATCGAGTATATATTGTCTATGTAATTATTACATTATTATCTACATCATAAAATCTTATTTATAATTTTTAATGATCAAATAATCACTATTAATGATGACATAATAGTGATGTAATAATTATTTTATTCATAAAAATATCAAATAAATGGGTTTAAAAATATTAAAATAAATATCATATGAACTAATTAATGTGCTCCACGAATTTTATAGGTGACTATGAAATATTAGGAGTTTATTAAATATTTATTTTTGAATATATTTACTGTGTGTGTTTTATTTAAATTCAAATAAATGAATAGTGTCAAAATGGACACTATTGATATTTTATAAAAACAACTTTTTATTAAATTAATTAAAAAATATAATTTTTTTAAAAATTACAAAGTGATAATTATAAGATCTAAATTTAATGAAATTATCCATTTATTCTCATTTAACACCATATAAGTAAATATTTATGACCATTAAAAATTTAGAATGTTATTATAATATTTAAATTTAAATAGAATAACTAAATGTTTATTAAAATGATATGGATTAAATTGAAAAAATATTTTTTCAAAAATTTATTATTTATTGATATTAAAACCCTATATCATCTCATCCTTGAAATTGGGATACATTTATGTTATTTGGGTTGCCTTTTATTTTATTTTAAATTATTGTTTATGGAGTTTCTAAAAGTGCCCCTCTCTTTAATTATAAAAGGGCACCTCCTCCCTCTCCCTTAAATTCATATTGAGACTTCTACCTTGGACACCCCCTGATAATTTTCCTTTTATACTTCCATATTTTCATTCTAGCAGTTTTGGTCATCTTCAAAGACCAACTCTAGTTCTCTGTGAGGAGATTTAGTGGAGGCACATCAAAGAAGATGTAATATCATTTACTGAATCTTTCAGACCTCTTTCATATTCTAATTCCACTTTATCAGTAAATTAATTATAAAGTAATAATATCAATATCACTCATATACTGATATTTTATTATAAACATTATACAACCATAGTCCACCTTCTACCCATCCTATGAAAAATGAAATCACCACGCTAGCGTACGTACGACTAACTATCTCCACGCTGTGGTGTAATCTATTTTTCACCCCCACCCTACAAGGATGTGTATAATGATGGAATTAATAAATATATATGATTGATATAAAATTATTTTTATTCTGAGATAAAATACACAATCCACTTCAACACCATTCAACAATTAGGGAAATGATATCGTCGCTCGTGGATACGTATGACTTAACATCTCCACTAGGTGTTGTGATTAATTATACATAGTATTCATTAATGCATGATTATATAAATGAATTGAATATGATATATATTATACAAATTCCATGATATAAATGATATAACTATAACCTAAAAATAGTAATAAGAACTTATCCGACAAAACATGCATAAGAACAAAAAATATTAATAGTCAAATAATGAGTAACAATGAAATGTTACTAAAAACGGATGAAAATATGATCATAAATGTTTACATAAAAATGATTATGATTCTGGGATAAATAAGTAATATTAATCGAATCATTATATAGGTGTTTTAGATTCATATTATTCATATCGTACCTAAGGTAAGTGTAAGAACCCAGATATGTTTTCATGTATGTTTTCCTTTTTCGGATGTTTTTGAGGAAAAAGAAGAGTTTTCTAGAAATTTCATAAATACACACTGTGTACTCGGTTACCATAGGTAGTCGGGCTCTGGCTGTGTCACGACCATGAACACGACCGTGTGTGGTGACCAGGAGACCGCTTAATATGGGGGCCGGTAAAGGCAAGTACACGACGTGTACTTCTAAAGTACCCACAATGTACTTTATTTTTTTCACACTAAACGTACCATGGTCCCGTCTGATGAAAAAAATGCTTTTCTTCTCGACCTAGTTCATTCAAGATCATCCGTATGGTGAAGATCTTCACCAAGCCCTCGATCGAGCATCCGTTCTCTGAATTGAACACTGTCTGTTGGAATCACATCAGTGAGTTCTCTCTTCTTCCTAAACTCCTTCTTTTGATTTCCCCTCTTTCAATAGTTATCGTGGGTTTAATGTTTTGGATGTTTTTGTATACATATAGTGTTATTGGGGGATTCAAGGATTGAGGTTCGCCTAAAACGGTCCTATAACATCGAGGTAGGTTGTTTGTGCCTTTCTGTGGAAAGTCTTTGAGTTATATGTGAAAAATTACCCAATACCCTTGAACGGGTATTGTATGTTATGATTTTAGCCTTTTGAATTACCTGATATTCTTTTATTCTTGAGTATAGGATAACTGAATTTAAATAGGGTTAATTTTCATGTTGTGGATGTGTTTTCCCATGCATGTTTTGTTTATGACCATTTTGTCCTGCAAGCCTATTAGGATGCTGTTTGTTTCCCATGCCTAGTATTGTTATGATTGAGTGTTGGTTTTCTATATTATTGTTATGATATAGATGTGTTAGCCAAGTATTTATTTAGGTTTAATTTTCTTTCTTTGCATTGTAATGCTTGTTTGACAAACACAGGGCCGTGAGAAGCTGGTGTTGTAGACCATTGGGAGAAAGGACGTAAGGGATTCTCCAAAGTGTCTCTTAATTGTATGATCCGAGACCACAGGGTGAATTGATGTAAGTGCTTACTCAGAGTGTTTTTAGTTCCTCGGTGCATGCCACAAGGGGAATGAGACGTAAGTGCTTCCCCAAAGAACCTTTTAGTTACTGATACGAGACTATAGGGGGAATTGACAGTGAGTGCTTTCCTAGAGAGTCTATACTAATGTTGAACCAGAGGAGTTAAACTATGTGTACTTTCCAGAGGGTTTCTTGTGTTTTCTAGGTAGGACTAGAGGGGATTATGTTGTGAGTAAATCATAGAGGGTAACCCATTTTTGATTATCCATTTAAATGTTATGTTGAAAAAATGCTTAGAAACTATGGAATTGTTTATTGTTGAGTACTTCCTATTTTACTGCTTCTTTTGTTTATTTTCTAAAACATATATTCACTGACTGTTAGGCACAAATCTCTTGGTGGATTCCTTATGGGATTTAGTCTCACACCCTATTTAGGCCATGCTTTTGGGCCCAAACAGATTATATTGTTGGAGGTATAGATAAGGGAAATGTCCCTTCTACTTCATGTACTTTACTGCTTTGTAGCTAGAGAGCAGGGGACCAAGCAAAGGATTGAGATGATGTGGTGTTGTTTACTATTTTCTTGTACATTAGTTTAGTATTGTATTTCAGTAGTGTGACTTTTTTGGCTTCTTTCCTAGACTTATGTATCATGCTTCATTATATATATGTGGTACAACTGTTTCTTTCATCCAGTCTTCTACTGTTACTATTCTATGACATTATCACTTCTTCAGCTATTGCTAATTGTTTTTACTTCTGTTGTGTTAATTTTCTAATGACGGAATCCTTTCCTCACTATCACACCCAAGGCCCACACTGCTAATCGGAAGCCTCTTGAATTCGGGAAATTCACTTGAGGCCATGTGACCAACCTGGTAAGGGGTTCCTCTAGGCGTCTTCCAGAACCGAGACGTTACAATGTGATGTCATATGAATTATTTTCTTCTTGACTTACTCTTTAGAGCCTATAGCTAGGGATTGGATGGAATAGATACTTGGTAATAAGCTGTGCCCAGAAGTAACTAACCCTTGTATGGGGAAAAGACAATTTACCTTGTTTCTTGTAATTTTCTAGTTTTGCAATTTTATGGTTGATTTGATTTCACCATTGGGTGATTCACATTCTTTTTTCTATTATTGTTGATATCATTGAGGTTCTATTTTTGTTGAAACCGGATGAGAAGAGGGTATGCCATCTCATGCATCATATAGATACTTTCTAGAAATCTCATGCCATGCATTCTGGCCATTCCATTTAGGGTGCATTAGTGATTTGTTGTTGTTGTGATTGATGTTGTGATAGATATTCATGCTGTTGTGATATATGACTTGATAAAGTACCTCTTCTTTGATTGGGTATTTTTTGTGTAAGGTTATGTTTGAATGAATGCCAAACATTGGTTCTTGATGTGTATGGGCCCTCATGGATCAGAATTTGGAGGATCATTTCCTTGTTTTACTTGTATATGAAATGTAAGAGATTCCATGCATTGATTCACGGGGAGTATGGGCCCTCACAGATCAGAATTTGGAATTTTAATGTTAGTTTCAGTGTTTTTTGGGCTTCTGGAGTTGTTTTTGAGGCTTACTATCTAGAAAAAATGAGAATACATGTCGTGTAGTTTTGAATACATGCCATGTGTTCTTTTGTTTGGGAAGAAACTATTTTTCTTAAGTACACATCGTGTACTGTATGTACATGTTGTGTAGTCTCTAACCGTGTCACTAATAGTGTTGGCAGAGACAAGGGGTTGCGAAATCTTTGGGGGGAACCCACTATGTACTAGTTGTACACACCATGTAGTGTAGAACTTATGTACACTCGTGTGAATAATGAAACAGATGGATAAATCCTTAAGTTATACATGTTGTGTCTCGAGAAAACATTCCAGGTATTCTGAGCCATGTATCCGACCATGTCACTAACAACACGGGTCGGTGAAGCTCATCTAGTACACATCGTGTCTGTAAAAAACACAGAGTGTAGTCTTGTTCTAGGAGAACCATGTGGATTAGACATGTAGAAGAACTTGGACAGGGAAAGAGGATTTAAGTACACATCATGTGTTTGGACAACACACCGTGTGTACGGGGTGTTACACGACCTGGGTTGGAAGAAGTAAATGCCCATGTGAAAGCCTTAAGGGAACACACCGTGTAGTTAAGTATACTTGTTGTATATCCATGTTTTGTTAAACAAGAATTCTTTGTTTCTCCTATTACCTTATTACCCCTTTCAATTTTTAGTCCCTGTTAATATTGGCTGAAGGTGTGCACTAGACCATTCAGAGTCATGCCACCAAGAAATCCTTTTGTTGTCTGCCTTTTATAGGGATGTGATCAGGCACTGGATATGGATGATCAGGGACTTATAGAAGATACTCCAGTTGTGTCAGTCTCGACACCAAACATCATTTCGGGCACTGGTGCTCATGAAGAGTTTGAAGAGTTCATTATGAGGTTCCTGCAGACCTTCTGTGGAGTACTACTTCCTGCCCCATCTAAGGAAGAGTTGATGCGGGACATTCCGCAGCAGCATCCTCCCACATTCGCCAAGGAAGGAGGACCTCAGGCTAGAGATTCATGGTTAGAAGCTATGCATTCGATCTTTGAGCATCTTGAGATGCCTCCCGAGAGGAGGGTGAATCTCGCTACATACATTCTTCGGGAATCCACCATGGGATGGTGGGATGTGATCTCATAACAGGGATGCCAACTGGTTATGGAATGGAACAAGTTCCATCATGCCTTTTATGACTACTTCTACAAAGAGACTATGATGGCTGATCGAGCCCGATATTTCATGAGTCGGGAGGAGTGTACACTTTAAATTATGGAGTATTCTTCTGACATCATTGAGCTGCAGTACTTCACGCCTATTCTAGGAGGGGATGGGTTATTCCAAGCAAGGAATTTTGAGGATGGTCTGAGGCACGACATCCGATCTCAGGTGAATATCTTCAGGTTCATTTCTATCACTTCTATCATCAACCAGGCACTGATCATAGAGCGTAATTAAAGGGATTCTAGAGTTGTGAGTCAGGGTGGTTTGACATCCGGAGTTATTATCCCTATTAAGGATAGAAGGAAGCGCTGCCGGTGGTCTTCACGTGGTGATCCATGGAGGAGATACACTTCCTATGGTATCCATGTGGTGTGATACCAAAGTGGGAAGAATGGGAATACGAGGCCACATTGCCCAAGAGACCCAGTGGGGTGATGATCTTGAAGCAAGATGGGTCATCTTCCGCACTTCTATCAGATCTTCTCACCAGTAGCTGGTGACAGGGGTTCTTCCATGACTCCTCATTCAGGAGCAGCACCACCTGTTTCTCATCTATCTGGGAACTAGAGTTCTTTGGGATCTTCAAGATGAGGTGGAGGTCATAACCATGGTAGTCATTCAACGGGATTTCAGCGAAAATTGGGTGGATTAGCTCATAGTGGTCAAGCATGGTCACTGGGATATGGTGTAGGTCAGAATTTCGCAGTGGAGCAGACCCAGCAGGAGCTGGATCCCAGACCCTCTACTGTTCTAGGTACAATCCTAGTTGCCTTATTTTTAGCCTTTTCTCTTTTCAATACAGGGGCTTCCCATAGCTTTATATCTATGGCTGTTGTGGAGAGACTTGGGCTCTGTATATTTTCTTCTACTGATATTTTGATGCCAGACACACCGTTGGGGACATGAATGGCTAGTGTTTAACAGTTAAAGGAGTGCCCTCTAAATGTTGGTGGGTGTCACATCATGTGGGACCATTATATCCTAGGGATGAAAGGCATGATTTTATTCTTAGAATGGACTAGTTAGTTCCCTTCTTAGTAGTTGTCGATTTATATCACTGTAGGGTGAGTTTCACATCACCAGAGGGTAGATTGTTTCTTCATAAATGTGAATGGGATATCCAGGCGAGCAAAGCGGGACCCGAGCATCATGGGTTGGGAGGTGATACAACCCAGATTGCTAGACTATATCTGGAAGACCAAGGGATTTCACAATTGGTCTTTCCCCCAGTGGTGGATCGTTTCAGGGATGTCTTTCTCAAGGAATTTTCATGTTTTCCTCAGGAGAAAGAGGTAGACATTTCAATTGATCTCATGCCAGGATCGACACTGGTGTCCATTCCTTTTTATTGGATGGATACACCAGAGCTACAGGAGCTCAAGAAGCAGTTGGAAGTGTTGCAGGCCAAGTGCTTCATCAGACCTAGTACTTCTCCTTGGGGTTTGCCTGTCCTGTTCGAGAATAAGGTGGACGGTACTCTTTGAATTTTTGTGGATTATCAGAATCTGAACCTATTGACAGTCATGAACCGATATCCTTTTCCGAGGATTGATGATCTCTTTGATCATCTCTAAGGATCCTGAGTGTTCTCTAAGATTGATTTGAGATTCGGTTATCATCAGTTGCGCATTAGACCATCTGATATACCTCTTACAGCCTTTTAGAGTAGGCATGATCTATATGAGTATGTGGTTATGCTGTTCAGTCGCACGAACATGCCCTCTGTTTTCATGGAACTGATGAACCAAGTGTTCCATCCATACATTGATTCATTAATGGTGATTTTCATGGACGACATCTTGGTGTACTCTCACAATCGACATGGCCATTCTATCCATCTTGAGATATTTTTGTGTACATTGACAGAGCATCAGTTATATGCTAATCTCTCAAAATGCCACTTTTCGATGGACCAAATTCACTTCATGGGTCAAGTTATCTTAGAGATAAGAGTATTGGTGGACCCGGAGAACGTGAGAGCAGTAGTTTTCTAGGAACAGTCGAAGAACATCTTTGAGGTGCAAAGTTTTATAGGGCTGGATGAATACTAAATGCATTTCATAGAAGTCATTTCACACTTAGTAGAGCCACTGACGGGCCTAACTAAGAAGGGTACGAAGTACCGGTGGATAGATTATTGTGAGTAATCCTTTCAAGAGAGGAAAGGGAGGTTGACTTCAGCACCGATCAATGTTTTTTTAGAGCCATGCAAGATATATACAACTTATTGTGATGCTTCAGGTATCATTCTTGGAAAAATTATTATGTATGTAGAAGGAGTCGTTGCATACAGGTCTCGGCAGTTGAGGCACATGAGATGAGTTACTTGACACATGATCTTGAGTTAGCCGCAGTTGTTCATGCCTTATGTTGTGGAAGACATTATCTTCTGGGAGATCATTTTGTTGTTTTCACTTACTAGAAAATTATATAGTATATTTTAACTCAGCGTGACAAGAATTTGAGAGAGAAAAGGGGGTGGAGTACCTTCAGTCTTTTAATTTTGAGCATGACGATACCCTGAGGGAAGGAAATGCTATAGATGATGCGTTTAGAAGGAGGACTTAGATACAGGTAGTTCAAGAGGCCAGTAGTGAGTTGAATCTTATCCCAATGTTCTCTAAGATACATTTGGAGATGCGTGGGAGATATTGGTAGGAATTTATTTCTTCTATAGTTGTTACGTCTACTCTTCTTGATCGAGTAAGAATGATGCAGCTATCAGATTATGAAGGCCTAGTCCTAAGGGAAGGTGTGTTAGGAGAGAACCCTATTCTTGGATGGACCATAGGCGAGGATGAGATCTTGTGTTTCCAGGGGAGCATATAAGTGTCAGTAGACATGCATGAGGATTTGATGCGGGACTTTCATTCCTTCATTTGGGCACTTAATCCTGGGGTTACCAAGATGTATCATCATCTACACCATTAGTATTGGTGGCCAGGTATAAAGAAAGATGTTGCTGGGTTCTTCATTAGGTGTTCCACCTATTATCTGGTGAAGGCAGAGCATCAGTGACCAGCGGGGCTTTTTCAGTAGTTACCCATTCTCGAGTGGAAGTGGAATGACGTCGTGATGGATTTCGTGACATGTTTACCAAGTTCGCCTCGAGGGAATTATTTTTATGGGTTTTCATTGATAGACTCATGATGGTTTCTCATTTCTTTCCGATCAAGGAGTCCATTAGTGTTGATGAGCTAAGATATTTGTACTTCCGTGAGATTGTACATTTACATGGAGTTCCACAGTGCTTTGTTTTAGACATGGATGCCCATTTTACTGCTTGGGTCTAGAAAAGGCTACAGAAGGATTTGATTGTAGAGGTACTTTTGAGTACAACTTACCACCCTCAGATAGATGTCCAGTATGAGCGTACGATTCAGGTGCTTGAGGAAATGATTCGTGTATGCATCCTTGATTTTAGAGGTTATTGGGAGAATCAAATACCTCTTGTGGAGTTTTAAAACCCCAATAGTTTTCAAGAATATATTAAAATGGAACCTTATGAGGCCTTGTACGGTAGGCCATGCTGATAACCCTTATGTTGGTAGGAGATTGGAGAGGTAGCTATGCAGGGACCTTATCTTGTCTAGGAGACTGCATAGAGGATATAGTTGATTTAGAAGAGGATGAGTACTGCATAGTCTCGATAGAAGTCTTATACTTATCAGTGGAGAGGACCTCTGGAGTTTGAGGTCAGGGATCATGTTTTCCTACGTGTCACAATGAGGTTGGGGTGAAAGAGGATTAGCATATATGGTAAGATTCCGCCGAGGTATGTCGGGCCGTTTGTGGTTTTGGAGAGAGTCGGGTCGGTTGCCTATCGACTATAGTTACCTCAGAGGTACCAGGCTATGCATGACGCCTTTCATGTTTCTCAGCTTCGACGTTACTTCTCAGACCCATCTCATGTTCTTTAACCTGAAGTGGTTGAGTTGGAGGTGGACCCATCATTTGAGGAGCGTCCAATCTAGATTGTTGATCTTAGTATGTATTATCTTTGTGGATTGTATGTTCCTTTGGTATGAGTGATATGGAAGCATGAGCAAGTATAGGATGAGACTTGGGAGAGGGATACCGATGTATGATTTTTGTGGCTGGAGTTGTTCAAGGATTCTTCTTCTATGCTTCCTTACTATGGAAATTGGTGGATGAGTTTCATTAAAGCAGTAAGTTTGTGAGAACCTTAATTTTCATTTTATTTATATTTACCTTTTTCGGGCGTTTTTGGGGGAAAAGAGGTGTTTTTTGGAAATTTATTATTTACACACCATGTACATTATAAGTACATGCCGTGTACCTAGTAGCCGCAGGTAGCCGGGTGTTGGCCGTTTCACGGCCTTGTATATGACCAAGTGTGGTGACCCAGAGACCGCCTAATACGGGGGCCGGTAAAGGCAGGTACACGCCGTGTACTTCTAAATCACATGAAATCTACTTTTATTTTTTCTCATTAAATGTATCGGGGTCATGTATGATGTAAAAAATGATCTTCTTATCAAGCTAGTTTATCCAAGAGCATCCGTACGACACAAATATTCACTGAGCCCCCGATCGAGCATCCATTCTTCAAATTGAACTCCATCGGTTGCATTGGAATTGCATTCGTGAGTTTTATCTTCTTCTCGAACACCTTCTTCTAATTTCTCCTCTTTAAAGAGTTAATGTGGGTTGATATTTTTGGAAATTGTTGTTGATACATGATTTTCTTGGGTGATTCAAGGCTTGAGGTTCACATATAACAATCCTACAACACAGTTGTAGGAGGTCTGTGCCTTTTTGTCGAATGCCTTTGAGTTATACAGGAAAACATTCCCAATAACCTTGAATGGGCTATTGTGTGTTACTCGTTTGTCCTGGTTAATTACAGGTTATTATTGTATGCTTGAGTAGAGGATAATTGAATGTGAAAAGGGTAAATTTCAATGCGTTGGAACTGTTTTCCCATGCATGTTTTTTATGAACATTTCATCCTGCCTGCCTATTAGGATGATTTTGTTTTCCATGACTAGTATTGTTAGGAGGGAGTGTTTGTCATCTGTCTTGCTTTAATACGGTACAATGGTTAGACAAGTAGTTATTCAGGTTTTCTTTGGCTACTTTTCATTTCTATGATCGTTTGACATACATAGGGCCGTGAGAACCTGCTGTAGTACACCATAGGGAGATTGGACATAAGGGCTTCTCCAGAGTGTCTGTTAGTTTTTAGGATGTGAGACCACATGGGTAACTGAAGTAAGTGCTCCCACAAAGTGTCTGATGTTCCACGACACGGTCCATAGGGGTAATGAGATGTATTTTCTTCCCCATAGATCATTTTACTTACCGATATGAGACTATAGGGGAATTGACGGCGAGTGCTTCCCCAGAGAGTCTATACTAATGAAAAACTAGAGGGGTTAGTCTGTGTGTACTTCCCAGAGGGTTGCTTGTTTTTTCCATGTTGGACCAGAGGGGATTAGGCTTTGAGTACATCCTAGATGTTTACATGTTTATGATTATCAGTTTATAAACTATGTGGAACTGAATGCTTTGAACCTTTGGAATCGTTTACTATTGAGTACATCACTGTTTACTACTTCTTTTGTTTACTTCCTACCATATATATTCACTGACTGTTAGGAACTGATCTTTTGGTGGTTTCCTACTAGGATTTAGTCTCACAACATATTTGGGACATGATTTTGGACCCAAACAGATTATATTATTTCATGTATAGATAATGGAAAGCACCCTTCTACTTTAGTTACTTGACTGCTTTGGAGCTAGAGAGTATGAGACCAAAATTAGGCTTGCGATGCTGTGGAGCTGTTTACGTTTTCTTGTACTTTGGTTTAGAATTGTATTTCATCATTACGACTTGTTTGGCTACTTTCCTAGAATTTTGTATCATTCATCATTTTATTTATGTGCTACAACAATTTATTTACTTCAATATTCCACTGTTACTATTGTATCACATTATCTCTGCTTCTGACATTGCTATTTGTTTTTACTTTCGCAGTGATACATTGCCAACAAAGGAATTGTTTCCCCACTATCACACCCAAGGCCCTCACTGCTAGTCGACAGCCTCTGGAGTTCGATGAGATGTTCTTGAGGCCATGTGACCAATCAGGTATGGGGCGCCTCTGGGTGGCTTCTTGAACCGGGATGTTACAATATAGGATAATTTTACAATCTCATTTTTATCTGAGGTTATTTATACGTAATTATTTACTGTGGTATATTTATCTCCCAAATCCAAGTTTTCTAATTATGAAATATGATTTCTATTATTATATAAATTTTTAAAGATAATTTTACCCTTTGGTAAAATTTTATTAAATTGTATGAAAGGAATCATTTTTCGTTATTCAATTTGAGGTACATTTTTGACTTTTCTTAAAAAAGTATGAGGAGAATGTTTTTTAAGTTATATAGCATGAATGGATTTTTAAGGTTTCATGAGACCTTATTTCATTGAAGATTACGCTAAAATATTACAAGGTTATTTTCTCATATTATTATTTCATTTAAAATTGTGTGGCATTTAGAGGAAGGAAAACCTTTTTGAAGAAGAACTAATATTTTCCCAGGAATTAATTTCATGTGTTTTCTAAAAATTATTTTCCATCAAGGATGACACTCTTTAAAAAGGGATATATTCCTATCCTTGTTATTACCATGATTTCATTATTCTTATGATAAAATTTCATTTAGGAAATAATTTTTTAAATCTATTATTATTGAATGATATTTAAGAAATGCATTTTATTTCATAGGTTATTCTATGGTGAATATTATTTTTATATTTTTTTATCATATAATAATGGTTTCATTATGAGATGAGTGGGACCTATATCTTCCTATAATGAATTGGGTAAAGATTTATTTATCATGAGATAGATATGATTGGAAAGGAATGTAAATTTGGTTCACAAATACAGGGCAGAAACGAGGAGTGACGTCAGTTCAATGATGGAGTTTGTCACTTATGATTATCTCAACAATGAGCCTGGAATATTATGAAGTGATTTTATATAATTATGTGTGTATGACACAAATTTTCATGTCTTATGTTATGAATATTATGATTACATTGCACATTTATTATTTTTCCCATGACATGATGTTATCGTCTTTTATATGCAGGATAAGATTTTCAAATGTTATGTTTATGATTGATATTTCCCCGTTTTAACATTATTGAGAATTTGATCTCACCCTTTCATATGTTTTTTTTCACAGGTCATGAAGATGGATATTAAGTAAGATATGTCAAAAATGAGGCTAGTTATGGAGACAATGTGGATGTTTTATGAACTATTTGTATATGTTTCCTAGAATCAAAAGACACCAATCCTATAAGGTCTTAGCGTGGTTTTGTTGTGTAATGTAATAAATATTTTTCAATAATGAAGAAGTATCTATATGTAAATTATGGGTTGTTATAGTTGGTATCAAGGAAATAGTAAAGTTAACCTTTGGATACTAGGATGAGATAACATTAGTATGAACCCAAAGGATATGTCTATGTATAGGTTAAAATTCTATCATAGTGTTTTAGTGATGTTCATGAATTACATATGATAAATAATTAAGTGTCCTAAATTATAAATTTATTCTTGATTACGTGATTTTACAATTATGATTAGTGTTTATCACACTGTGCTTCTTAGTTTTAGTAAATGGATGGAACCTAAAGGAACCAAATTAATGCTGAATGTGACGGGAAATGAAATGATTTTCACCCTAAGAAACCAAATGTTATGGATGCTAGAATTAAATATCTTGTAGCCATGATCACACAACTTTCTCATGATATAAATCATACTGGACTTCTAAACCAGCAAAGGGGGAGAGAAAAATTCTATTGAGTCTTTTATGAGACAATGCCCACATTTATTCAGCGGGTATTATGATCCATTAGTGGATGAACAATGGATTAGTTCCTCTAAAAAGATATTTTCTATTCTACAATGTTCTGAACATGAAAATGTCATATTAACAGTCTATTGATTGGAAGGGAAATCAGATAAATGGGGGAATCTTATCATGAATATGAGGCTAAGAGATGAAATTGAGTCCATGGAATGGGATGAGTTAAATAACTAATTTTTCACATAGTATATTCCTTATATTCTTTAAAAAAATATGCAGAAGGAGTTCCTTGAAAATAATCAAAAGGATGATGAATCAATTGGTACCTATGATGAAAATTTTACAAGACTTTCAAGGCACACTTCAAGAATTATTATCCAACCTCAGAGTAAAATTATGGATACTGCAGTGTATTAAAACCATGTCTCTGAATGTTATTATCTATACGAGACATCAATAACTATGAGGAAATTTTCCAATGAGATCTCAAGGTTGAGACAGATATTGGAGTATCCCATGAGTCATATGGAATTGATAAGAAGAGAAAAATGGGATTCAAAGTAAAATTTAAAGACCACACTAAAAAGAAGATGAGTTTTCCCTTATTCTCAAAGTGCGTAAAGAAACTTGGAGGGAGTTGTCTTAATGGGACTAGTAAATGTTTTATGTGTGGAAAGTATGGTCATTGGGAAGTTGAATTCTGATGTGATGGGAACAAGATGTTTATTGATGTGAACAAGGAAAATGCCACTCAGAATGCACCACCTACACATTAATGTAAGATGTGCTAGAAAATGGGGCATGATTCCAATCAACACCTCAATACGAGGGTTATTGATGATTATTTATTTCAAAATAATCTTAAGGCCAAATACAAAGAAAGTCACATTCATACACAATCAGCGATGTTGAGTACAATAATGAAGTGGTTAAATGTACACTTTCCATATACTCCAAAGTAGAAAATGTTTTATTTGATTCTGGATCCCCCATATCTTTTATTTATGATTAATTTCTTAAGGGTATCACATTATTACCTCAAAAAGTAGATGTTGAATTATCTGTGACAAATTCTAATGTAACAACAGTCTCATCAATAGTTATAATTCTTCTCCAGTAGATGTTTATGGGAAGATTCTTCCAAAAAATCATGTGATCCTTCCTATAGTGTAATTTGATGTGATTCTTGTCAAGGATTGGTTATCATTATATGTAGCTCATATAAATTTATAAATAATGGAAGTCACATTTCACATTCCAAATAAATATATGATCATCTATCAATGCAAGGATAATTGTAACCTTCTAGTATAAATTTCTCCCATATTATGGGTCTTGATTCTAATAAGAGATGGTTGTTTATCTCAAATGGTTGGGATAAAATCACGATTATGAATACTCCTATTGTACGGGAGTCTGATGATGTCTTTTTTGAGGAATTTCTAGGTCTTCCACCAAATTGTGAAGTTGAGTTTTCTATAGAACTCATACGGGGTGCTATGCCTATTTCAAAGGCACCATATATAATGGCCCCAATTGAGTTACAATAATTGAAGAAGAAACTCCAAGATAATCTTGATAAGGGATTCATATTCCCTAGTGAATAATCTTGGGGATCAAGAATTAAATTTTTGATGAAGAAATATGAATCAATCAGACACTACATAAAAAATCGAGAAATTAACAATATCAATATCAAGAACAAATATCCTCTTCCCCGCATTGGGGAATTATTTGATCAACTACGTGGAGATCAATACATTTCCATGATTTATCTTCATTGAGGATATCATCAATTATGAGTATTAAAGGAGGATATACCAAATACCAAATTCCATACAAGGTATGGACATAAGGAATTTATAGTGATGACTTTTGGTCATACTAATTCCCCCACAATATTTCTGGATCTAATTAATAGAGTCCTTAGAGACTATCTTGATTAGTTTGTGGCACTCTTTATAGATGATATTCTTGTCTAATAAAATAGTAAGGAAGAACACGAAGAACTTGAAGATCAATTGATAATTGAGCTAATGTCTTTAATAAGGGAGAATATTTATTCCAAATTTAACATGTGTGAATTTTTTCTTTAGAAAGTTTCATTTTTGGGTCATAAAATTCCAAGAGAGGGGATATCTGCGGATCCAGAAAAAATAGTGGTTATTGAATGATGGTTGATACCAAAAATAGTAACTGAGATCCAAAATTTTCTTGGTTTGGCTGGATATCATAAATTTTTTTTGAATGATTTTTCAATATTATGTGATCCACTATAAAAGATGAGTTGGAAAAGAGTTAAGGTCATTTGGACAGTGTAATGTGAAGAGAATGTCAAAGAGTTAAAAAGAAGGTTAGCCAGTGAAACTGATCTCACACTGCCTTGTATTGGAGAATGGTTTTTGATATACAATGATGAATCCAAGAAGGGTATGGGATGTTTCCTCATGAAATATTATATGGTGATATCTTACACCTCATGAAACATGAAAATTAATGTGAAAAATTAGCCAACTCATAATTTGGAGGTAGCTGCATTTATATTTTCATTAAAGATATAGAGGCATTATATTTATGTTTAAAGGTGTGGTAATTGTACTAATCATAAAAAATTAAAGTATATTTTCCCATAAAAGGAGTTAAATATGCACCAATTAAGATGGTTGGAGTTGATTAATGATTACGACTACCCAATACATTATCTCCCTGGGAAAGCAAAAAAGGTGGAAAATGCTTTGAGTCGAAAAGACCATGCTAGATTATTCATCACGAGGACCATCAAAGATTCAATATTTTTGTATTTAAGAATCATGGTTCATGAAATTTAATTGGAAGGGGAAAATATTATCTTTCTCAAATCAATGTCCATCCATATATACAATTGAATATTATAGAGGCATATAAGGAAGATGCAGAGTTACAAATGAAGGTGAGAAATGTTCATGAATTCAACCATGATTGTGATGAAATAATAAGGTTTATGAACTGGGTTTGTATTCCTCCCATACCAGAATTAAATATGGTGCAATTGGTTGAGGCTCATATTTATTCATTCTCTATTCACCATTGAAGCACAAAGATGTACCAGGACCAGAACGAGTTCTTCTAGTGGGATGGAATGAAAAGCGATGTCACTGAATATGTCTCTTGAAGCTGGGTTTTGTAGCAAGTTAAGGATGAGAGACATAAGTATATGGGGATGTTAGAACCATTACCCATACCAGAATGGAAATTGAAAAACATCACTATGTACTTTTCATCAGACTTCCCAAAACATTCATGGAAATAATGCTATCTTTGTTATAGTTGATCACCTTACGAAGTTGGAACACTTCATTGCTATTAGAGAAGATATCCCTCTTGACCATCTTTCCAATATATATGTAAAAGAATAGGTATGATTTCATGTAGTACCACTTTCCATTATATCTGATTGGGATCCAAGGGTTATCTTGATGTTATGGGGAAGTCATCAATATGATCAAGATACATACTTATGTTTCAACATGGCATATCATCTTCAGAAAGATAGTCAGTCTAAGAGGACAATTCCAACACTTGAATAAATGTTGAGAGTTTGCTCTATAGATTTCAGTGGTTTTTGGGATCAACACCTACCATCGATGGAATTTTCATACAATAATAGCTTTCACTCTTGTATTCAGATGGATCCTTATTAATCCATATATAGAAACAAGTGCAGAACTCCAAAATTCTAGGATGATGTTGGGTAAATAAATCTATTAGATCCTGATCTTGTTGATGAAATATCAAAAAAGGTCAGATCTATTCAACAACACATAAGAGAACCACAAAGTCGATAAAAAAGTTATGCTGACAACCCAAGAAAAGGCCATGAGTTTGATGTGGGTGATAAAGTTTTCTTAAAAATATCTATTTAGAAAAGAGTATTGATATTTGGAAAGAAGGGAAAGCTGGGCCCTAGGTATATCAGTCCTTTTAAAATTCTGGATTGTGTTGGGAAGGTAGATTACAAATTTGAGCTTCCCCCAAACCTCTCTTAAGTTTCTAATGTATTGAATGTATCTCTCCTAGGAAACTACATACCCGATCCTTCATATGTACTAAGCTCAGAAGTCATACTATTGGAGAAATATTTTCTTATAAAAACAGCTGATAGAGATTCTAGATCATAGTGAAAAAGTTCTACAAAACAAGACCACCTGCATGCTTAATGTTTTACGGTGGAACCACTTATTTGAAGAAGATATATGGAATCTTTAATATATGATGGGGGAGAGGTAACCTCATCTGTTTGTTTCGAAGTGATGAATTTATAGGGTGAAATTCATTTTAAGGGGGTAGAATGTAACACATAGATGTTTACTAAAATATTTTATTTAAATAATTTTTATTCTTATGTATCATGATTTACATGAAATAGTGAGTCTAAACGAACCAAATGATGCCCGTATTATAAATTTATCATTATAGCCTACTAATTCGGTTATTGGGACTAATTATAACTAACTTATGAAAATGAATTATGAATTCATTTTCTAACGTATATTTATGAAAAATATAAATCAATTAGATATTTTTATTTTTGAGTGAATTACTTTTGGAAATGAAATTAATGTGATATATATGTGTTATATTATTTATAAAATATTTCTGATATTCATCCAATGGAAATTTTAGTCATAGGGTATGAATAAAATCATATATGATGTTAGAAAACCTATATTAAAAGTTTATTTTTACACTTTTTAATGGAGAACCTATTTAAAATTAATATTATTAAACCTTAATTATTTTTACATGACAAAATAAAATTTTTAATTTGATGCAGGATAAAAAAATTTACTTTCTATAAATTTATGATATTTTTCTTATAACTCTCATGTTTTGACGAACAATAAAAATACACTATATCTTAATTAGAAAAAACTTTTCTCATCAAGTTAATTTATATGGAAAATTTATAATATTGAAAGGTTTTAATTTATAAAATGAATATAATTTTATCATTAAATATAATGTATGTAAATATCATTAATTTGACATTGAATTCATAGGTAAAAAGATTTAAATATTTTTCAATGTTTTTAAAACATTTTCTCACATTTCAATAATGTGAATAATTTTAAATTAATTACTGCAACTTCTATGTCTTCAATTTTTTAAAATTTATTATATATTTAGAATTATTAGGTCCTAATTATGTTAATAGGATACTTTTATTTTAGGGCATTATTAATAGTAACTTTGGTAATTATTTTTTTACCATGGTTAAAGGTAAATCAGGTAATTATGGATAAAAAAAATATTATTAAATTACCTTAATACATTTAAAAATCCTACTGGATATGTAAATTAAACCCTTATAATCTATTTTTGAAATATAATCACTTTATGGACACTTACCTATGAATGTTATGGGAATGTAATAAAAACTAATGAATATGACAAAATGTCAAAATCTAATTTTATATTACAATATTAATCTTAATGTATTTATAAGTAGGAGATAATATCGAACATAGATAGTCTCTATAAATATAAAATAATTAACTAAATCATAGGAATTTATTTATAAATTTTAGAGATTAAATATTTACCATTAATGATGACACGAAAGTGATGTAAAAATTATTGTATTAATTGAAATATCAAATAAATGGTTTTGAAAATATTAAAATAAATATCATATGAACAAAATTATGTGATCCATAAATTTTTTAGGTGATTGTGAAATGTTATAAGTGTTAAATATTTTTGTTCAAATTTATCTTTGGTGTGGATTTTATTTATATTCAAATAAATGAATAGTGTAAAAAATTAAAATATTGATATTTAATAAAAGTAATATTTTATTTAATTATTTAAAAATCGTAAAAATATTTAAAAATTACAAATTAAAATTATAAGGTCTAATATTTCATAAAATATCCATATATGGTCAATTAATACAATATAAGAAAATATTTATTACCATTAAATATTTATAATGTCATTACGATAAATTAAATTAAATATAACGACTAATTGTCAATTAACAAGATATGGTTCAAATTGAAAAAATAATCTGTCCAAAATTTATTTTTTGAGGATATAACAAACGTATATAATCTCATGGTTTATATTGGGACACTTTGGATGTTTTTGTGTAGGTTATTATTTTATTATAAATTATAATTTTTGGCGTTTCCAAAAGTGTCCCCCACCTCAACTGTAAAATGACACCTACTCCCTATCCTCTCCACTTAATTGTGTACCTTATATATCGGCCACCACCTTCCAATTTACCTTATCAAATTCCATATTTTCATTATATAGGTTATGGTCATCTTAAAAGTCCAACTCTGGTGCTCTAAGAGGAACTTTAGAGGATGCGAATCGAAGAAGAGGTAATATCATCTACAGATTCTTTCACACTTATTTCTTCTTATACTTCCTCTTCATTAGTTGTGTAATTATAATTTAATAAAATCAGTATCAATTATATAATGATATGTAATTATAAAGAGTAAACAACTATATTCCACATTTTACCCATCTTATGAAACATGAAATCACCATGCATGCGTATATACAACTTATCGTCTCCACGCTATGGTGTAATCCATTTTTCACCACCACCATACATGTTTGAGAATAATGATGGAATTAATAAATATATATGATTGATATATAATTATTTTGATTCTGAGATACTATAAACCATCAACTTTAATACCATTTTATAATTAATGAAATGATATCACTGCTTGTGCGTACATACGACTTACCGTCTCCAGGGTACAATGTGATTCATTATACATAATCTTCATTAAAAAATTATTATATTAATTAATTTAATATGATATATATTATACTAAAACCATTAATTACAAGATACAACTATAGCCTAAAAAGAAGAATATGGACTTCTCCAACAAAACATTCAAAATAACATAAAGTAGTTAAGACCCATCTAACGAGTAATAATGAAATGTTAATAACAAACAGATGAAAATATGATCATAAATTTTGTCATAAAATGATTATGATTTTGAAATAAATCATTAACATTATTTAAGTCATTATATAAGAGTTTTGGTTACATTAGAATCATATCACACATATGGTATGAGATAGTTTTACAATCTCATTTTTATCAGATATTTTTTGTACATAAGTATTTAATGGGGAATATTTATCATCCACACCCATTTTTCCAAATTATGTAACATTATTTATATTAATAAAAATTTTATTAATGATAATTCTACCCTTTTGAAAATTTTTATTAAATGGAATGAAAGGAATCTTTTGTCATTATTTGATTTGAGGTAATTTTTTCACTTTTCCAACAGCAGTATGAGGGGAATGTTTTTTTAACTTATACAACATGAATTAATATTTATAGTTTCATGTAACATTATTTCCTGGAATATTACCCTACAATCATACAAGTTTATATTCACATAAAATGTTTTTTTCGTAAATTTTGTTTTATTTTGTGGAAGGAATGGATTTTTGAAGAAGAAAGGATGTTTTTTTTCAAGAATTAATTTCAAGGGTTTTCTCAAAATTATATTCAATTTAAGATGACACTCTTTAAAAAGTGTTATATTCTTATCACTTTTATTACCATAATTTTATTGTAATTATGATAAAATTTTTATTTGGAAATCCATTTGTTTTATATCAATTATGATGGAATGATGTTTAAGAAACCCATTTTATTTCATGGGTTATGCTCTGGTGATTTTTTTATAATTTTGTGGCTGAAAAAATGGTTTCATTATGAGATGGGTGGGAACTATATTTCCCTCCAATACATTGGGTAAGGATTTAAATCTCTTTAGATAGACATGATAAGAAATAAAAGTAAAACTGGTTCTGTAATATAGGCTAGGAAAAAGGACTAAACTTGGTTTAGTAATGGAATTTGTGTGCTATGATGGTCACGAAAATAATCCTTGACTAATATAAAATACTTGTCTATGCTTATGTGTGTGTGACATGAAGTTTCATTTCTTATTTTATGACTATTGGGATTACATTTCACTCTTATGATTTATCCTGTGACATGATATTATGATCTTTTATATGCAGGATAAGATTTTCAAATGTTATGGTTATGATAGATATTTCACTTGTTTACCCTTACTAAGAATTTTAGCTGACACTTTCATATGTCTCTTTTCCACAGGTAATGAAGAGGGGTATAAATTAATCTATGTCAAAAATTATTCTAGTTATGATGAAATATACGGGAGGCAATGTTGATTTTTTATGAACTAGTTGTTCATGTTTCAAAGTTTCTAGTGACATTAATAATATATGGTCATGGAGTGGTTTTGTTGTTTTATGTAATATATATTATTTAATGATGAACGAATATATATATGTAATATATGGTTCTTTATAAAAACCATACCCCATAAATATTGAAAATGGGGAGGGCCATGTCACATTGTACAATTTGACACTATAGTTTTATTGGTCAAATTAGATACAAGATCCATGGCTATATCAATGTTGAAGACCCATAAAACATTGGAGGACACCATAGTGCTTCCCAAAGACACAATGGGATAGCCCTTTAAAAACTTAAGAACACTATGCCATTTATCCCAACTCCATTTAACTATCACCCAGAAATAGATGAACCCCACAAACACTCAACTTAAGCCCTTATGTAACACCCCAAAATTCTAAAGTAAGAACCTTATATTCGATAACGTGCATGAAACACGACACCAACCGTGTAAGGGAAAATAATACCCTACATATTTAAAATATATTTAATATTTTAAAGAGATTTCTTATAATATATATATTTTTAATGCACTAGACATAGAGTAACTTTGCGTTACAAGCAAGAGTGACACTATTAAAAAATGATCATTTCACGCAAGACTGAGTTTTACCGAATAACGATATGTTATTTAATATAATAAGATATAACCAAGACATTAAATTATTATTTATGAAAATTGGTTACTAATTTTTGAAAATCTATGGTTCACACAAATTTAATAGGAATTCATTTGTTTTTAATTAATTATATTTGAATTTGAAAACTGATTGAATATTAAATAAATATCATTATTTTTACAAAGCTATTTTACACTAATAGATTTACTTAATAAAATTTTGTGGATGACACTAGTGTAATATATATATATATATATCATATATTCAATATAATATTTTTTATGTTCATTGAATATATATGATAATCCTAAGATAGGAACAAACCAAATATTAAACTTAAAAATCTATATTTTTATAAAGGAAATTTTACTGCCTTTTAATGTAAAATACATTTCAAATATGAATTTTGAAACATTAATTTATTTATTATGTCAAAATAAACATAATAATTGAAATATAAACCTAAAAATTAAGTTAGGATAAATTTTTGG
Organism: Viscum album; assembly: GCA_963277665.1. NCBI lineage: Eukaryota > Viridiplantae > Streptophyta > Magnoliopsida > Santalales > Viscaceae > Viscum > Viscum album. Next base: position 2,037,307,769 of record OY728160.1, on the reverse strand, counting down.
AATCTTTCAGGAACATATCAATTTTCAATGAATAGTTAAAAATAGAGAATCTTATTTCAAAACATTTTTTTCATCTAATTTATTGATAATGTAAAATAATATATTTAATTTTATTTTAATATTAATTAGATAGTATTTTTATCAATTAATACAATTTTTTTCATTGGAATCAATTTCTCATTGAAAATGATTAAAAAACATAGTAATCTTTCAGATGTTTCTACTTTAAAAACCCTCATTGTCGTCCCGCATGTGAGATGAATTTTAAATTAATTTCTGCCACTTTTTTTATTTAAATATGGAAAAACAGATTTCATTTTTGGAATTATAATTATTTATAATTTTTAATTGTAAAATATAATTTTTTACCAAAAATATTAGTGACTGTAATTAAAATTAATCACAACAATTAAGCTATAATTAATCTTAAACCAGGAAAAAATCTTTAATTTAAGGTCCCAAATGACTTATACAATTTTAAAAAACCCATTTTATGGCCCTACATCATACATTAACATTTATTTAATTATGTTTTTTGGTTTTTAATACTTTTTTAGCTAAATACTTGGGTACACATAAGGTATTTTTAAAATTACCAAGTGAGTCATTTTCCTCCCTTATAAAAGGCCACCAACTCTCCCCATTCTTCCCAACTCTCAAAACACTTCGGTTCAACGATTATTGACCCATTTAACCTCCAAAAATTCCTACCCTAGACCTTTAAAACTCCATTTTCATAGTATTCATTCTAAAAAAGCCTTTCTGTATAATTATATAGACGTTACCTGAATAAGAGGTGACATATTCTCTCAACCACTCCAGTTTCATTTCCATTCTCCACACCCTAAAATATCCTTATTCCACGATTATATAAAAAAAATATCCTAAATATACTAGGATTTTTTATGTAAATGGTTTAACCAATAGTTACACACACCTCCATCTAGTGGGTGATGGATATATTGTTTATGTGTACGGTTAAATACTACCTCATGAAACGATGATTGTTCATTTTCCCATTACCACCTCTCATGGTGGTAATTATGATAGAAACTATGTTTATATATGATATATATGATATTATTTCATTATAATTATGTAATACTTTTACAACACATATCTTTAATTCTTCCCATTTTGCATTAATATGATAACGTCATTTGAGGAAGTGTGAAATACCGCCACCTCAAAGCGATGGGATACATTTATGCTATACATCTAACATATTAAGGATGATTTTAAAAAATATATGTAACATATATATCATATGTATGATAATTTAATTTCAATATACATATCTATAATTTGTTTTCCATTATTTTAATATGACAAAGAAATGAACGTAGGTTTCATGCCTACGTACGACCCATCGTCTCCATGAATGGTACATTTTATTTATTATCTCCAAACATTATATATTATTCTAAATAACATATGTATTGAATATATATGATAATAAAATAATGGTTTACATTATAGATATGATGAAACTATGATTTATATAATAGGTAAAACAAGTAAAAATTAAAAATGTACTTGAGAGAACTAGTCAATTAACACACAAAATAGTTTAAATAATGGATAAATATTAACAAATGGGTAATAAGATATTATGATAAGTTAATATATGATATTATTAATATGGGTATTATTCTATTATATGTTAGTAACATATATTAAACCACTATACCCAAGGATAGGTGGAAAACAATAAAGTTAAGGTTAAGGTAAATGAATTTTGTCCCATTTTACATTACATTGAGACTTATTTGTTATTATGTGCCAATTCTATTTTATTTGGTGTATATACTACCTTATTCTTGTTATATCATGAATACCATTATTCTCATGATATTTTAATTTTCATTTTATGTCACTCCTTTATTTATATTTTGAATCAAATGTTTCAAAGTGGTATGAGAAACTTTGGAATGTTTAAATATTACCCACCTCGAGAATGCTCATACTGATTATCATTTCAGTATCCCTTCCCTTTGTGATTTTTGACTTTCAATTAAGACAATAATTTTACTATAATTATTTTTCAATGGGAATTTCCTTTAATATCCATATTTTTATAAAATGGAAATTATTATTCTAAAAACCATATATCATTCTACATACACTATTTGCACAAAATGTATTTTATTAACGGGGGAATTTTTGATAAATTTTAATCTTTCAGTGAATATAAATATTTTATAAGTCATATTTTCTATTAATTAAATTGATTATTCAACATGAGGAATTATTCATATATTAAATAATGGGTGGAGCCTAGAAATTATATAGCTTCTCAATGCATCGATAGAATCTCATGAGATGATTATGTTGGAAGAATTAAACTGGTTTATACATGTAGTTTTAAATTTTCTAGAGGATGGATCGAGGGAGTATAGGTCCTCATGTGCCTAAGATGTTACGTCCAATAATTAAGAATTTCCTTTATAGATGTTTCAGTTATTATTAATCAATGAGATTTTTTGTTGACACATATATGGATACATTTCATCTTTAGTTCATTGATTAAATGGAATGTGTTTCATTATCTTACCTTTCCATATTGAATTTTCTTTATCTTGTTATTTTAGTGGCATTTGTTTTTAGTTTTTTTACCCTTCCATGTTGGTTTATTTCCATTGATTCATTATTTCGTCATATTTAATTAACCTTACTATGTATTTGATATCACCCTTATTATGTTTCATTCCCCAGGTTATAAAGAAGAAAACATTTAATAAGATTTGAAGGATGCAGTTTACTTCAGTTTATTGTGTATCAAGATTTATTTTGTTTTTACATTGTATTATAGGTATCATGTAAGAAATCTAGCATTCCAAAACTACTAAAATGATCGGTCCTTCAAGATTTAATTCCATTTAATCCGGAAAATTTAATATAATAATGCATTGGCTCTCAGATTCTAGGGGGTCAAGGAATTACACCCAAAGTAGCAGTTGATCTCTCTATTCTATAGGAGTCACCAAAACTACACTAAGTCCCATCACCACCACACTACCATTCTAAAAAATAAGTGGAATAAAAACTCTTACTCTAGGCTCCCTATTCCACATCTAACACCTCAAGGTCACATACAAAAATACTTATGATAGAACACACAACTCCACACCACAACCCCCCCTCGAGGTGGATTCTCTACCTGTAAGCCATTCTCAACTATCCAACTCATCAGAATGTCCTCCAAACACCTCCACCCCCAGGATTCTCTCAAATTAATTGGTCGGATGGTCTTGAACTCTACAAAAAATAATTTAAAAAATATTATTTCACTAAATAGTCAAAACCAACATGAAAATAAATGAAAAAATGGGGTCCAAATAGTCATCCAATGTGATACCAATCAAGGACAACAAAACAATCCTCTATCCAAACACACCAAACGAATCCCAGAATGCTCACCAAACATCCAACCCAAACACATCCTTTACATAACATGTGGGATACCCACTCTCCAAAAAACTATAAGTATACCCATGTCAACCTCCACATAGCATAAACCAATGGTTACCTTAACCACCACTCAATAGATCCCCAACTACAAAAATAATGGAATTCCCTCTCCCATGTCAAGATTTATCTACATTGGGAGGAACTAACCTTCCCACATGGTTTTAATCATGTCAAAGTATAACATGTATTAATTAGTAATCATGTTTTTCTTTCTTTGTAATATTGAAATATCAATACAAATGAAATCAACGAAAGATAAAATAGCATAAAAAATCATGTTCCAAGATCACATCTTAAAATGAATAAATGAAGGGAAAAGTAAAAAATCCCCAAGGTACTAGACATTAATATACAAATAATTATACCATGTAATAACATTTTATCAGCCATGCCTCCCTAATAGACAATCCTATGGAATGTTCCATCCAAGAAACACCTTCTCCTGATAATCATGGATCTCTACTGGCCGCTCCATGACATGGGATTTATCATAAAGTTACTGATGGAGATGATAAATAATGAAGATATTGTGAATCCTATATATTTATGGTGGTATTTTCTACTAAAAATGTATCTTGATAACAATATCCAACATCTAAAAAGGTCTAATAAATCTGGTTGAGTGCATCCCCACCCTTCCAAACAACCACTATCTGTGAGGAGGAGAAACCTTCAAGAAAATAGGTTATTTTACCAAAAAAACCTAGGGCCTCCTCCTTTTATCGACATAATACATTTTTCGATCCCACAAAACCTTCATTATCTATAAAACAATGTAAAACATCTACATCATACTCTACGCCATTTATGGAATGCGTACTGTTGTCTCCCCAACCTCAAACTAACAGTAAGGATAAGGAAACATATGAGCATGACAATCCTAAAATTTGGACATGTAGATGGTTGAGTGATAAATTTTATTATAATAAAACTAAATCAATGGAATGTTGTTTTCACAATATCTTATAATGTACAAGATGCATCACCACAATATATCCTCTAGTGTCTAGATATTCTTCTTTATCTACCCATCCTTCTATGGGAGAAAATTAGTACTAAGGAATATGTGAGTGCCAGAAGAAGGTTGAAATCTTATGAGGAGTCATGAGGAAATACAAGAATAATGATATAATATAATGGAAGTTGGAACTCCATTAATCAAAACCTTCTCTTCCACACACCTCATCATGAAAACACATATAGTTCCGGACTCCATGGTTAGTAGTAAGTGAGATGATTTCATCAATGGATCAATGATTACAAAGATAATGTCATAACCTCACTATGCTCGGTGTTACCCAATGAAGAATTCTATCTAGATATCATCCCAAATCCACTTTAGAACACTCAAGGGATACAAAAAACTACTATGAACATTGTTCTAGTCAATTTATAGTTGTAATATAGACACCTCGACAGAAACCCTCCCACCACCCATTTCATCTAGGGCCACCAAAATTTCATCCTTAAGCCATGATACAAATCATAAAATCCTAGGTGTACCACTAATGGTGATTTTTTAATCTAAAAAAGGAAACCATTTTGAATTGATACAAAAATTAAATGGCTCCCAAAAAACACCATTTAGTTCTGACCATCCAATCACCATATCTTTGGGGCATCACCTTGACCAACACGATCACACATCACCTATGACTATGATTCTCCCCATTGGGATTCCTCCAGTTTAAAAATAAGATAATACTCCTCTTTCATCTAAAATAATAAACCAAATTCATCCAAAAACATCACATCTAATTTCAAGGGTAACAACAACTTCATTTCTCTAAAAGCATATCTGGTCTCTTGAACTACATCCTTTTGTGACTTTATATCTAGTGAATCAGATACGAAATTAACATTCCATGAGTTATATGTGATCTTGAATTAATATTCATGATGATAATACATACACATCAATTTATATAGATTAACATCACACTATAAAATGTTATAACTACGACTCTTATGTTATGTGAAGACTAAAAAACGATCCCTAATAAGGTAATGTCACTACATTTTTAGCATAGACACAAAAAGTACTTGATCTAGATCATGGGTTTCATAGTTACCCTAACAGTGGTGTGACTAAACATACCAATATAAAATCACCACTTTATGATGCATTATGACACATCAAAAAATTATTTGTGAATTTTCACAAAACACTACAAACATCATCCATTTTTTCAGGAACCGTGGCACTAGGGAATTGATCAATATCCAATTTAGGTAGTCAAATGCTACCCAAAACAGCGAAATCCAGATAAACTCCTACTCATTCTTAGTCAAATCATTCAATATACCTAAAATGGTTGTGAAATTATATAAAAAACTCTTGTAATATCCTGTAATATATAGGAAACTACGAACCTCTTCAACATTTCTATTTCACTTCTGTGAAAAAATGCCATGACATTCAAGGATTCCACATGATCACCCTATTATGACTCCAAATTCCCAAGGAAATATATCTCTCATGTAGAAAATATACCATTTGACTACTTTTCATGAATATAGTTGCATCTAAGAAACTACAAGACAAATCTAGGATGATTAACATTCTCTTACTAATGAACTAAATAGATGTAGCTTTCATTAATGAACTTGTTTATGAATAGGTCTAGGAAACCATATAACAAAGAGTTCATGAGCCCCATGAACACAAATGATGCCTTTGTGACACCAAATGGAATTAACATGAAATCGAAGTGCCTATAGATTCATTTTAATGTATTTTCTGAGATATAACCCTCCTCCCCCCCTCAACTGCTTATACAAAAACCACAAAATGATCTTAGAGAAAAATCTATCTATTCCTAGGTACTAAAAAAGATCATTGACCTCAGAAAAGTATACAAATTTTTATCATCACTTAAGTCAAACTTTTTTAGTCTATAGAAAACGTTATACTACCACCCACGATCATGGTTAATAACTTTGGAGCACCTCCTGTAGACACTGTAGGATTGATTATATCATTCTTTATCAAATCATCAATATGAATCCTAAACTCCCACAACTCATAAGGTTCTTTTCGATACGGAACCATCAAGATCAGAGAAGCACTTGGATCTAATTCTATCATGAACATGATATCACAGAAAGAGGGTAGTATGAAAAAATACTCATAAATTCTTAACTAATCTCTATAACAACCATGTTTACCTCTTCTAACTCAGGGTTCACTCATTCCATAAAAAACCTAGAATTCAATGAAAGAATGGGATCCATAAATATATTTTCCAACTGATAACTTCACTACCCAATGATAACCCAAGCTTCCCATCCACATTTAGGAACATGAATCTCCTCTAGAAGTAGTCAATAACAAAACACACATAATAAAACCAGTCAATGTAGAGAATTTCATAGTTTGACTACATCTATAGAAAGAAATGGTCCATACCCAATTGATGTGGCCTTGTCATTAGTTTGCACCTCTACATACATAAAAATGTTTTTTCCCTATGACTAGAATAGAAAATACCTAGGGCATGGAAATACATGATACATATAGTCCCAAAGAACATAATAATGTAGGAGGAACAAATAAGTGTCATGTTTTTGAATAAAACAAAACAAAAATAGTTTTGAATGATAAACTAATCATACCTCAAGTGCTATCTAACCCCTTTGGCACCATGCCTCCATTATATGCAACTGGCCATGACTAACTTCTCTGATTCTATAATAAGGACCACCTCCATGGCCATTATTTGGTTGATATACCTAAAGACAAGTAACATCCTGAGGTTGAAATATCACTACTATAAGATAGGCCATTACTAGTGCTAAAAGAGACCATTGTCAGTGATATAAAAAAATAGAATTTTAGAGCCTAATTAAAATCCCCAGAATATTATCAATGATAGAAAAAAACGAAAATGGGAAAAAATTATTCATATTATAAAAAGTGATAATAAATGACCCTTTATCAGTGTTTAAAACATCACTAATAATAATACCCTTGATCAATACTTTTTTTGGTGATGATAATAGATACCTTTATCGGTGCTTTCAATAATACTGATAAAAGATTTATCATGGCCATTAGTAGAAGAAGAAGTAACCAAAATAGGTTTCAAATACAGAATTTAAATGATAAATTTTTTTTTGAAAAAATATAATAAAAATATATATTACAAAAAATTCATATTTTGTTTTGTAAAATTAAATGTGTAAGTTAAAATTGTCATAGAAATTTAAAAACATAAATGTTGCTTTTTCGTTTTCTTTTGAACCTCACTCATGATATCACCAAAAAAATCCACCCCAGTTCACGAAAAAAATGCACCAGTATATGTAAAAAAGTTTTATGTTAGTAAAACAGTAAATACATTAATTAAATATTTTTTTTAATTTTAACCCAAACAATTACTCATATCGGGAACACCATGTGTCATATTGAATTGTGGTTGATTCTTGGAAGTCACACCATTTCTTATTATTATTGAAGAATTATCTCAATGAAAAATATCTAAATGTGTATAAGATAAAAATGATAAGTAAATTAAATAATTAACAATAGATAAAATGGCGAGAAAACAATCTGACATCATTTGCTCAGTTTTGGTTATGTGATGAAATTATAAAATAAAATGACACATTTAAATTTAAAACAAACACATCAAGTCTTATTGACCACATAGTTTGTAATATTGATCTGTGATAAATTTCAATATTTCACAAATGACTTCTGTATCATTTTATGTAATTAAAAAAATAAACAGAAATTGTTTTCCCAGTTTTTAGTATGTCACATGTGTTTTTAAATAAAATATCACTTTAAACTAAAAACATGCACTTTGAGTCATAATATTCATATCATGTTTTAGTTTGACATAAGATTAATTCCTAAATATAAAAAATTATATATAAACAATTTTCCTAAATTATTAATAAACAATGAGTGGCCTTTCTCGGTTTATTGTGAGTGGAACACTTTTTGAACTAAAATGTGAATTTTAAACTGACAACAGACACTTTGAGTCATACTAGGAACATATCTAATCAAATTGAGGTCCATATATTTTCTAAAAATTAAAAAAAATGAATTATGGATCATTTTCCTATTAGATCAAAATTATCTGAATTCTTCTTATTGGTTTTAAGGGTGTCACTTCTCCTTTTTTACTAAAATTACTGTCAATTTTAAATAATGAGACACAGTTGGCACATTCCGGCCACTCAATTTTTCAGATTGAGGTTTATGGGATTAATAAAACTTAAAAATTACATATTTATTATTTTAAGAATGTATCAATACAATACTAATGTTTTTTCATGTTTTTGTGTATGTTACATGTCTTTTTTACTAAAGTTTAATTTTAAACTAGAAACATGAAATTTCAGTCATATTGGTCACATCATGTGTAGATTTGACCTGGGAATAATTCTGAAATTTTCAAAATGACATATATACCATTGTTCTAAATTATTAGTACAATCTAATAAATTATTCTTAGTTTTTAGTGACTGACATACTTATTGAACAAAAATGTCAATTTTAAACTATTAACCGACACATAGTGTTATACCAAAAACCGATGTATTAGATAGAGGTGAGTCTCTTTCCTAAACATAAAAAGTTATTTAAGGATGACTTTAATAAATAATTAAGAAAATAAAAATACATTTTTGGTTTTGTGTTTGTAACATGTGTTTTTTACTAAAATTAATGTCAATTTTATATAAGAAGACACACATGGAGTCATACCGATCACAACGTGTATTAGATTAAGAGTAGGATAATTCCTACACATAAAAATGTATTCTAGATCGTTTTCCAAAATTAAAAAAACAATAAGAAACTGTTTCATTAATTTGGATATGTCACTTTTCTGTTTTACAAAAATTATTGAAAATTTTAAATAAAAAGAAACAGTTTGAGTAATACCGATCACAATGTGCACCAGATTTAGGTGTGGTGAATTCTTACACACCAAAAATCACATAGAGATCATGTTTCTAATGTATCAAAACAATCCGAATGCATTTTCACTATTTTTATTTTTTCACAGATCTTTTTTACAAAAATTAATGATAATTATGAATAAAAAAGTGACATTTGAAGTAATACCGGTAACAAAGTGTGTTTTATTGAGGTTTATTTGATTACTACATGTCAAAGATTATTTATATATAGTTTTAATAAATTATTATTACAATACAAATGCATTTACATGGTTATGATTATGTCAATTGTACTTTAAATGAAGATTTCATTTTAAAATGTAAACACACACAATGAGTCATTACAGTGACATAATTTGTTGGTTTAATGTGAGATTGATTACAACACATCAAAAAATCACTTGGTGTTAAACCGATCACACGATACATCAGATTGGGGTACGACCGATTCCTAAAAATCAAAAATGAATTATGGATCATTTTTCTAAAATATAAATATAACATGAATGATTTTTCATGTGTTTTAGTATGTTAGTATCCTTTTTTTTTCTAAAATTAATTTAAACTTCAAAAAAACACACATGTGGAGTCATACCAGGAATATTGTGTGTCATATTGAGGTGTGACTGACTCCGACACATAAAAAATAACTTATGAATCATTTTATTAATGTATAAAAACTATCTGATTGCATTTTATTGGTTTTGATTATGTCAATTTTCCTTTTTACTAAAATTAATTATAATTTAAAATATAAATATAGACATGGAGTCATACGAGTAACACCATATATCATATTGAGGTATGAATAGTTATTAAATATCCCAGGTGACTAAAGTACAATTTTCCTAAAGTATCTAAAAAATATAAATGTGTTTTCTCATATTTGAGTATGTCGCTTTTGCTTTTTTTCTAAAATGACATTTTATTCTCTAATTATGCACTTTGAGTCAAACCAGTCACATCCTATGTTAGTTTTGTATGACACTTATTCTAACACATTAGAAATTAATTATTAATCATTTTAATAAATTATCAAGACAATCTGAGTGGATTGTATTAGTTTTCATTGAGTAATACACTTTTTGAACAAAAATGTTTTTTTAAAAGATTGGGGCCGAAGCCTCAATTTTATTATTAATGAAAATACCTCTTTAGTGTGGGTAGAGAGAGACTGATTACATAGCCCTATGGTCCAAGGACATGTGGCCCGAATACCAGGCTTGAAAGCCCATTTTTTGGCCCAAAGGACCCATCAGGAAACGGTAATGCTACAATACCCACACTACTACAGTATAGCTGCTACTATTGTAACTGCAACAGTCTTCCGCCGCTACCATGCTTCCACTACTACAGTTCTGCCTCTGCTATAGTATAGCTACAGTGCCCTACTACAGTACCCCCAAAAATTCGTCCCTGCCCGGATTTGATCCTGGCTCTTTTGGATGCCAAGCAGGATCCTGTACTAGATGGGTACAGGCTCGATGGCACTTTTTGAACAAAATTGTAAACATTAAAATAATAACGATCATTTTTTATTATATCAGGCTCACCATGTATCAAATTGAGGTACAATTGATGGATACATAGTAAAAATGACTTATAGGCAATTTCCCTACACTATAAAAACAACCTAATTTTTTTTCATGATTTTGAGTATGTCACATTTCCTTTTTATTAAAATTAATATCAATTTTTAATAAAAAGTCACACATGGAGTCATACCTGGTACATCATCTATCTTATTTAGGTTCAGACGATAATGAAATGTCAAAAATGAGTTATGGATCATTTACCTATAATTTAAAACCAATACAAATTTGATTTCCGGGGTTTGACTATGTCATATGGGGTTTTTTTAGAAAAATTGATTTCAATTTTAAATAAAAATACACACATTGAGCCATATCAATAACACTTTTTTTTCGATTGTGGTATGGATGATTTCTAAATGTCACAAATAATATATGGATAATTTTCCTAATGTATCAAAACAATTTGGATGTTTTTCTTGATTTTGAGTGTGTGTTTTTTGTTTTGAGCTAAAATGTAAATTATAAACTAAAAAATATAGTTTGAGTCATACTGATCACTCTCTTTATCTGATTGAGATGTGGTTGATTGAATATGTGATGTGTGATTTTCTTTCAACTATTTGTAACAAGGCCAAGAAAATAGAACATGTTCCATTTGGATATAAGAGGAAAACCCATGCTTCCTAAAATTCCACATTCAAAAGAAACGTGTTCTATCATTTCTATCTTACTGTAGATATTTGAAATAAAAATATGATGTCACAAAAAGTTTGTAAAAAAACTAAAAAATTATTTTATTAAAATGATATAGAATTTGACATAAAAAATACAAGATAAAATGGTGAAATAATTAAATATATAATTAGTTGGAATTTAACATTTCAGGATGTCTATATACATTTTGACCCACTTCTTTATTTCCATTATCTTAGTTGCAGCCTCAAAGTCCAATCTCTCAAAAGAACAAGAATCATTGAACAAACCACCCCAAATTTAGCAATAGAATCCACATTTATATAAAAAAATTACTATATTCAAAATAATATAATGAAATAAACTAAAAATAAATATAAAACATAAAAATAATAAAAATACAAAATTTAAATAGAATCCACACAATTTGAGTCATACCGGGTACACTTTGTATCAGATTGAGGTATGGTTGTGTTTTAAATGTCCCTAATGAATGAGGGATCATTTTACTAAAGTCAAAAAACAATCCAAAGCGTTTTATCAGTTTCGAGTGTGTCTAATGTCTTGTTTTACTAAAATTAATGTCAATTTTAAATTCAAACCACATAATATGAGTAATATCAGTTTCATCATGAATCTTATTGATGTGTGGTTAATTCTAACATGTGAAAAATAAATTACGGATCAGTTTCATAATTTTATAAAAAATACAAGCATACTATCACAATTTGGGATATTTTGGAATGTGGTTTAAACTATAATGGCTTATTTTTATTGAAAACTGATACTTTGGGTTTTATCGACCACATCATGTTCTATACAAATGATTGGTCAATTATTTGACATGAAAAAGGAATTATGGATCATTTTCTTAAATATTAAAAATAATATAATATTTTTTTTTGATTTTTTACTTTTTATATATTTTTTTAAACTAGAATGTAACACCTTAGGATTTCATTGTACATTATCTTTTTAAAGTAAATCAATAGCTTGCGCTACACTCAACACCAAGTTCGAGCGCACCATGACTTATCAAACTAGCAATTCAAAAAGAACTTATGAATAGTATTAACTAAATTTTGAATTTTATATACTCCAGATAATTTTACATCCATTTTATGTGTTTCTTAGACAAAATATAAGAACAAATTTAATTTTTTGGACAAAGGATGTGTTTTTTAGAAAATGAAAATTTACCTCCTATTAATGTAGAAGACTTTTTAAATCCAATATTTGACACTTTTATATGTTTAATTTGAGAAGATAAACTTATTTTTTAAAATAGGTACATAGAAATATATTTTGGAAACATATTTATTGTTTTTTTGATAACATTCTTATTTTGATGAATAGTGAAAAATATTAAATTTTAATTGAAAACATCTTTTTTAATCAAAATAATATAGAGTTGTAAATTATACATTTGAATGGTTTTGAAATATAATTTGATTATATTTTAATCATTTGATCTAATTTTTTTCATCGGATGTAATTTTCCATTTAAATTTGGAATAAACACAAATCAATCTTTTGATAGTTTTTACTTCTAAAAACCCACTTTCTTTTTTTGACCATAGGAATTAATTTTATATTAATTAATGCAACCTATATGTTTTGAATTTGGTAAAATATTATTAATTTTTTAGTTCTGAATATCAAAATTAGCATAATGTTATTTTTTTATTTTTATTTTGAAAATTTTAACTTTTTGATGAATATTGTAAAACATTGCGTTATTGTTTAAAACTGAATTTTTATTTGAAAATTTATTAATTTTTTTAAAATTTTTTTAAAGTCAAAATAGATATATAATACCAATAAATGTTCAATTTAAATCAATGGAGTCACTTTATAATAAAATTAGATGTATAAATTTTTATTTAACTATTTAACGTATATTACCCAGCTTCTAGGAACATTTGGAAATTTGCATAAAACATAATATTACTAATTCTGTGAATTTAATTTCAAAAATATGAGAGAAATTTTTGAAATCAGTATGTAAAATGTGTTTCAATAAGATGAAAATATTTTTTTTCATGAATAGTTACTTTTAATTTTTTTACAACAATTTAATGTTAATAGGGTAATTAAAGGTAAAAATGACATTATAATTAGCCAAAATCATGTCCAAATTCTATTGGATAAGTGTATTTAGACCAAAATAAACATTATAAATATAATATTACCCTCTTTGATCCATTTGGGTTAGATTAGGACATTTATTATATGTTATTTAATGAAGACTTAAAAGATTTAAACTAAACGTTTAATAAATAAATTTTTTTAATATTGGGTAACACATAAAATAAATTCTTCAATAAATATTCATTAGAAAGATAAAAATATTTTCTACAGAAAGGTATTTTATTTATAATTTTTAGACATTAAATAATTAATATTATTTGTGACATAAAGATGATGCAGTAATTACCTTATTAATGAAGGATTAAAATAAATGATGTTATAAATATTAAAATAAAGGTAAATTGAAACATTTTATGACATACATAATTTTTTTTGGTAAATATGACATGTTAGGGTTTATTTAATGTATTTTTTTCGAATTAATAATGTATTTATTAATTTCACAAAAAACCAAATACTAAATAGTGTTAAAATTGACCTAAATGAGTTTTAAAACAAATACTATATTATTAAATGATATAATACTACTAAAAATATAATATTCAAGAAAAAAGAATTATATAATGTTATATATGTCATTAATGAACCACCGAGGTTTTCCTATCATTATTATTATATTTATTAACCATAAAATATAAAAATTCAAGGATACATGGTAAATGTTAAAGTATTTATCCAATAGTTAAATATAAACGATAAGGTTAATATGGTGACCTAAACATGTCTAAAACCTATTCTTTGAGAGTATTTAGACACATAACCACTATATCCTAGAAATAAATCCATTAGTATCCATTATAAACCTAAAATTATTTTATAATAAAATAATATTTTAGGCTTTTCCTAAAGTGACCCTTACATCTCTTATAAAAAGCTAGTTCCTCTTCAAATAATTTCACACGTCCAAAGGCATTTGGGTCAGAAAAACCCTACTCAAATATTCTCCCAAATATACTCAGTTAATCCAAGATGACATTAATTGATCAGAAATCCATCATAAGGATCCCTTTTGTTCAAATAAAATGGAAACACCCGAAGAAGAGGTAATTATTTAATCACCTCTTTCAAGGTTTTTTCTTCTTCCACTTCCTTTTTCTTGGTTGTTTCCATATAAAAATAATAACTCTAGTACCCTATACGTACTATGATATTATTATAAATATTGTAAAACCATATTCATTGTTCCATCCATCCTATTAATGAAAAAGTCACCAAACGTGCATACGTACGGCTTATCGTCGCCACGTCGTGGTGTGGTTTGTTATTCAACATTAAATTTTTGGTATGGGTATAATAATGAAAAAATTAATTTAAATAGTGAATATAACATGTAAAAGATTCTTTAAATGTAATATAACAAAAAATTAAACACCATTTCACAATCAATAGAATGATATGATCACTCATGCATACGTACGACTAATCAACTCCTAGACGTGATGTGATTCATCATCAATAATCACCCTTCTGGAATTTTTATAAAAAAATACATTGATTAATTAGGAGGAATATAAAATAATACTTCTACTGGAATAAAATATATTTATGTAGATAAATATATGTTGTTTACTTATATCCATACCATACGATAAATAATCGAAAAAATGAAAATGCATACGTACAGACAACGGTGTCCATGAAAGCTATTTCTATTTCATATATCTATCTATTATAAATATTTATATTATTAATATATGTTACATATAAATCAGTTTTTATATTCTGTATGTATGTAAATCATGATCTAAGTGATACGATACTGAATAACAAGAAAAACATGTACTATAATTAAAGCCATTATTACCTAAAATGCAACTTTAACCTGGAAATTATTATTAAATAGGTAGAATAATGTTATAAATGAATCATATATGATATAATGAATAGTAATATTGTTATGGTGTAAATTAATAACACACTATAGTCATTATACAGGAGGTTAAACATACCCTCAACTAAAGGAAAGTACAAGGAAATGGTCAATTCCTCAATCTCATTATTATCTGAGTTTGTTTATGTGTAATTATTTAAAAGAAATTTTTTTTCATACATGACCATGTATCATAAAAATGTATTCCGAATTAATATTTTAAGATTTGTGGAACATGCACTTTAGCAAGATCATCAATTTAATTGATTTAATGATATATTTTTCAAAATCTTTTAAATTAATGTCTATATTTTAAAAATGATTTTAACGATATATTTATATGGACACGATTGTTTTAAAATGTTAATTCCATTCAAAAGTTTCAATGTGTATTGGGACACTTTTAATAAAACAATTATTTGAAATGTAATATTTTATAAATTGGTAAATTTTTAATGATTTCACAAAAAATGATATTTCTATTAAATAGTTTTACTGATCATTTCACCTATGTCTACATCCTTTAGTGGATATCATTTTTGATTGAGGTTTTTTTATTATAATATAATATTCCATATTGTATTGAATGAGTTATGAGATTTTTACTATGGATGTGTTATTTTTATACCATTCATGGTTCATGGATGAATTATTGATATTTTGTATGCTAGTTTTAATACAAATGATTATGCAATGTTTCAACATTATCATATGATGAACGCAATGGACTTAGTATGTGACAGGTGCTTCCCTCTATATCCCATCGTTTCCTTGGAATGTCTCATGAAAAAAATAATGTCTTGGAATAAGTCATTGAGAAATATTTTATTTGTAATTCTGGCACGAGGCCTTGACTATGTGGTAATGATGCCCGATGTTAAGAATTCCTTCATTATGTAAGTAATTATTATATGTGTTTATTTTAATAGTATAATATCCATGTGAATGTTTATATGGTAATTTTTTATTTATTTTCTCCATATTATGTTCGAATTTATGTTTAAAAGGGTTTTTTACATATATATTTTTAAATGTTTATAGTTTCATGTAAATTATTTACCATTAATGAGAATCTGAGCTCAACCATTTATTATGTTTTGTTTTTCTCAGATTCCAAGAAGTGTATTTTGTTTGATATGCAGGGTTAAGCTACAAGAATAATGGAATTCTCAATGGATTGTTTATGATGTGTTTTATGTTAGAATGTGTAATGTAACGTTCATGTATATAATATATTTTACAAGATTACAAAACTGATTGGTCCTTTAGGACATGATTCCTTGTAATCATGCCAATATATTAAAATAATGCATCGGATGTAGGCTTATGGGGTCGGGGAGTTACAGTTGGTATTATACTAAGTTTATTACAATCCATGGAAACTATATTTAGAAAAACTATGATTAATGAAAATTATCCTATGTTAGACTATGGGGATTAATATAGAAGATCATCCAAAAATTTTGGTAGTGTGAATATTATGTGGGTTTTCCAAAAAATACATCCCTGTCTGAATATGAGCTGGTAGAGGCAGCTCTAGAACAGATGTACCTAGGATCGAAAACTCTGACAAAGAGTTTCGAGATTGACCTGGGGTATCCTGGTACATGACAATTGTCCTTGCTGCACAATTGGTTACGACATGTCCATGGTATATACTTAAGATAATTCACATTTTATTGAAAAACTATTATGAGGGATTTATGAGTAAATATTCCAACAAAGTAACCATTTTTATGATTATGATACTAGATGTGTAAAAATATTCAATTAATGTTGACAATTTTTCTTGTTTCTGGATTATATAGTATTATATGATATAACCTAATGTATTTAATCATTTAGAAATGGTGCCCAGTTGGAATGTGAACTCCAACAATATGCATGATTCAAAGAGTTAGAAATATCATATCATTCGTGGTCTTAATCAAACATTTAGAATGGAAATAGTCTCCCACATATTATCATTATATGAAGAAATAGTTTCACATGTTAATAATATAAGTAAATAATTCTCTAAGTTATATGGATTTGAAGGGAATATAGACAAGAAGATGATGGTAGATTGAAATATGGATAAAGGGAAGAAGAGAAAGAAGGATTTTCCCATATGTTATAAATATGGTAATAATCACCCTGGGAAGTGCTTGAAAGGAATGGGAGTTTGTTAAAAGTGTAATGAAAAAGGACCCCAAGTTCGTGATTATAATGGTATGAAAAAGGATTCAAATGTAAAATGATTCATCTACAAGGAGTTGGGATACTGTGCGAATCAATGTCCCAATCATCAGAGTATACCCCATATGATACATTTGGATAATACTCATGTTAGGATACTACCACAGATTAAGATGGATGATTAGTGTTTTTTAGTTGATATTAAATAATTGTGTCATTTTAGTATTGTATTAAGGATGTACAAGTTATATTAATTATAAATTATGTAAGGATTGTAATGCAGTACATTTTCATCTAGGATTTGAGATTTATGGTACCAAGTAATGTGACATAGTTTCAAGTTAAAATTTTGGAAAATACATGGTTGAGAGAAAGATAAACCTTAATATGGTCTTGATACTGATGTAGTGATTTTAGAATAAGAGAAAATTGTTTTAGATAATGTTTATTGGGTATTATTCACATATTTGGAACTGATTAATTGTTGGTTTATTGAATCATTGTTGGGGCATTCAAAATTTTTATATTTAAGGATTATATCTAATATTCTATAAGGAATAAGAGAGCATGAAATTATTCAATAAGGTTTTATGTTAATTCAGGGTGTTACCATGTTTTATGAGAATACATTATAAAAGTATTCATATGTTATTATGTGGAAAAAAATCTTCATTATGTTTATCTTCCTTAAAATGTTTGGACTATGAGTTTGGATTGAGGTATTTGTGATAAGTCTAAAGGCCGGAATGAATTATGTAGGACTTTGGTTAATAATTTTTCTAGTTTAAACAATTCTTAATATTATTTATGGATTGTTATAAAAAAGAAAACCCAAAGGTTGGGAGACAACCCGTCACATCCGAGAAGGTCGCAAGACATGAACCCGCAACTGAAGGGTGACATGGGTGAATCATCTACCACAAGCCTTTGTGATGTCCTGGGTTGTATAAAGTAATTTTTTTAAATGGTATAATATATGAATTATAAATTCATTCTTTATGAACCCTATATGATTCAGATGAATATAATATTTTCGAGTTCTAAGATGAGTTTTTAGTAAAAATTAGTTAAAGGATGGGACTCTCTTTGTCAAGTATTATTTTTTTCTTATTCTTTGAAGAAATTAATTCTTTAATATTATGGAAAGTTTCTTAGTTCAAAAAATGTGTTAACATAATACCTCATGTTTTGTTGAACTGATGATATTTTAAATAATCATAGATTTATTGCTTTGAGGACCTCAATATTCCTTTTATTGTTCACTTATTTGGGATTGATGATCTCAATCACCCCTATACAAATTTATGTTTTTCGTCTAATTGTGTTTCTCAAATTTCCAATAATGTTCTCTTATTTGAGATCATAATTTTGTGGTGTATTTTTCATTTCCCATTCCCTCTTATTAAGAGTAAATTTTAGTAACCAAATTTTTGATGTCGGTTATCCACAAAGGTAGTTTATATTTTAAAAATTTTATTTTCAAAGAACAATTTCATATTGCATGGACACAATTTATTGAAGGAGGGGAGAATGTAACACCCCCAAATTTAATAGTACGTTATCTCTTTAAAGTAATTAAAATTTCGTACGCTACAAGCAACACCGAGTTCAAGCGCACCATGCCTTACCAAACTAGCCATTCAAAAAGTATTTATGATTATTATTAACTACATTTTGAATTTTATATACTCTATATAATTTTCCATCCATATGATGTGTTTCTTATACATAATATAAGAACAAATTCATTTTTTTGGATAAAAGAAATATTTTTTAGAAAATGAAATTTTACATCCTTTTAATGGAGAACCCTTTTTAAATATAATATTTGACACTTTTATATATTAATTTTTACAAAATAAACTTATTCTTTAGAGAAGGGACATAAAAATTTATTTTTGATAAATTTTTGGTGTTTTTCTGATAACATTCATATTTTGATTAATAGTGAAAATACTAAATTTCAATTGGAAACACTTTTTTAATCAAAATAATTTATCGTGTATAATAATAAATTTGAATAATTTTGAAGTATAATTTTATATTTTTATCATTTAATCCAATTTTGGCTATTTGAAGTATTTTTCCATTAAAATTGGACAAAAACACATATCAATCTTTTGATAGTTTTATTTCTCAAAGACCCAATTTTTGGTTTTGACAACAGGAATTAATTTTAGATTAATTAATGAAAATTATATGTTTTGAATTTGGTAAAATAGAATTAGTTTTTGAATTTTTAATATCAAAATTATCTTAGGGTGTATTTTTGGTATTTTTCTAAAAACATTCAATTTTGGATTTATAGTGAAAAACACTATATTATTGTTTAAAACCGATTATTTATTTAAATAAATATTTATATTATTAAATTTATTTTAAGTCATAATATATATATATTACCTATATAAGTTCAATATAATTCATTAAACTAAATTTATAATAAAATTAGATATATAAAATTTTATTGAACTTTTTAACGTGTTTTTTCAACTTTATATGCACAATTGCCAATATGCATAAAATGTAATTTTACCGCTTCTTTGAATTGAATTTCAAAAATATGGTAGAAAAAATTGACATCACTAACTAAAATGTGGTTCAAGAGGATTAAAATTGTTTTTGGTGAATAATATCTTTAAAATTTTATTACCTCAGTTAAAAGTAAATAGGGTAACTATAGGTAAAAATGATAATATAATTAGCCTAACACATGTCCCAAATCTATTAGATAAGTTTATTTCGACCAGAATGAACCTTAGGAATAAAATATGATCCTATTTGATCCATCTGGGTTAGATGAGGACATTTATTATATTTTATTTAAAGAAGAGTTAAAAGTGTTAAATTCAAAGTTTAATAAATAAATAATTTTCAATATAGGGTTAAAGAGAAAATATATTCAACTATAAATATTAATTAGAAATATAAAAATATTATCTACATCATGGTATTTTATTTATAATTTTTAGACTGTAAATAATTAAATTTATTTGTGATATAATTATGATGAAATAACGACCATATTAATAAACGATTAAAATAATTGGTGTTATAAATAATTTAATAAATGTAAATTGAATCTTTTTAGGCCATACAAGAATTTTTTAGGTGAATATGATATGTTAGAGTCTATTCAATGTATTTTTTCTAAGTAATCATGTTTGTATGACTTTCACAAAAACCATATACTAAATTGTGTTAATATTGACATAAATGAGTTTTTAAAACAAATACCATATTATTAAATGATATAATATTCCTAAAAATATAATATTCGTCCAAAGGACTTATATAATTCTATATATGATATTAATGATCCACTTGAGTTTTTATTATCATTTTATTGGATTTTTATTAACAATATTATATAAAAATACACGGATACATGGTAAATGTTAAACTATTAAACCAATAGTTAAATATAAAAGATAAGGATAATTGGGTGACCTAGATTTTTCTAAAACCTTTTTTATGAGAGGATTTAGACCCATAACCTCTTTATCTAAGAAATAAATCTATTTGGATCCCTTATAAAGATAAAATGATTTTACAATAAAATAATATTTGTGGCTTTTCCAAAAGTGACCCTCGCATCTCTTATAAAAGGTTACTTCCCCTTCTATTAATTTCACACATCAAAAGACATTTGGCTCGGGCCAAACCTACCCAAATTTTTCCCCAACTATCCTTAATTAAACAAATATGACTTACTTTGATCAGAAATCCATCCAATCGATACCTTTTGTTCAAATCAAAAGTAAACACCTAAAGAAGAGGTAATTACTTCATCACCTATTTCACGGTTATTTTCTTTTTAAACTTCCTCTTTCTTTGTTGTTTCCATACCAAAATAATAACTCTAGTAACTTATACATACTATGATGTTATAATAAATAGGTTACAATCATATTCATTATTCCATCCATCCTATGAACAGCAATGTCACCATATGTGCGTACGTACGGCTTACCGTCTCCATGTCTTGTTGTAGTTTGTTTTTCAACTATAAATTATATGGATGGGTATAATAATTAGTATAATTAATTTAAATAGTGAATATAAAATATAAATGATTCTTTAAAAGTAATATAATATCCAATTAAAAACCATTTCACCATCAATAGAATGTTATTATCGCTTGTGCGTACGTACGACTTATTGTCTCCCTGACGCAATGAGATTTATCATCAACGATCGCCCTTCAAGAATTTTTATAAAAATAAATAAATTGACTAATTATGATATATATGAAATAATATATCTAATGGAATAAAATATATTTATGTTGATAAATATATATTATTTACTTACTTTCATACTATATGATAAGAAAAGGGAAACAATGTTCATGCATACGTACAGACAACCGTCTCTATTAAAGGTGATTCCATTTCAAATATATATCTATTATACATATATTATTCAAAATATACAGTAGATATAAATCATGTTTTATATTCTTGATGTATGTAAATCATGATCTAAGTGATAATATCAAGAATAAAAATGTAAAAGATGTACAACGAAGAAAGCAATTATTACCCGAAATGTTACTTTAACATTGAAATTATTGTTAAAATGGTAGTATAATGTAATAAAAGAATATTATATTATATCATGAATATTAATAAGGTTATGGTGTAATTTAATAACATACTAGGGTCATTATACAGGAAGTTAAACATACCCTCGACTAAAGGAAAGTACAAGGTAAGGGTTAATTCGTCAATCTCATTATTATAAGAGATTGTTTATATGTAAGTATTTATTGGGAAATTTTTATCATCCATGTCCATATTTCATAAAAACGTTTTCAAAATGGATATTTTAAGAATTTTTGGAATGCACTCTTTATCAAGATCAACATTTTAAATGTTTTAATGATTTATTTTTCTAAAGCTTTTTAATTAATGTATATATTTTAAAAATGAATTTAAGGAATTATTTATATGGAATTTATTATTTTAAATTGTTAATTCCATTGAAAATTTTCAAAGTGGTATGGGAAAATTTGATTCAAATATCTATTTTAAATGACTTCCTTTATAAATGTATGACTTTAAAATGATTTCAGAAAAAAAGATATTTCATTAAAAGAGTTTTACTAATCATTTTTAACTATGTCAACATCTATTACTACATATAATTCTTGATTGTGGTTTATTTATTATACTAAATTCTTCCATATTGTATTGAATGATTTATGATATGTTTGATTGTGGATGTGATATTTTATACCATTCATGGTTTATGATTAAATAATAGAAATTTCTTATGCTAGTTTTAATATGAATGTTTATATTATGTTTCAACATTTTCATATGAGGAATGTTGTAGACTTACTAAGTGATATTTTCGGCCCACTATAGCCCCTTGATGCATCAATAGGTCTCATGAGACAAACTAGTGTCTTAGAATAAGACCTTGAAAAAAAATTTATTTGTAGTCTTGAACAAGGCCTTGACTATGTCGTAATGATGTCCACCGTTAGGCATTCCCTCATTATGAAATTAGTCATTACATGTGGTTATTCGACTAGTAGAATATCCATGTTCATATTTATATGGTAATGTTTGACTTATTTGTTCCATATTAGGTTCAATTTTATGTTTAAAAGGTGGTTGTTATTATTACACATATTTCCTTAAATGTTTATAGCTTATACTAAATTATTTTCCCTTACTGAGCATATGAAATCGTCCAATTCTTATTTTTTATTTTCCCAAGATTCCAAGAAGTGTATTATGTTTAATATTCAGGGTTATGGTATGGGAATAATGGTGTTATCAACAGATTATTTATGTTGGATTTTATGTTTGAATGTGTAATGGAACGTTCATGTCTATAATCTATTTTCCAAGACTACTAAACCGATCGGTCCTTCGAGACATGATTCTTTGTAATCATGATAATGTATTAAAATAATTCACTAGCTCTGGGCTTCTAGGGATGGGTAATTACACATAATGACAATTTTATATTGAAAACACATAATTAGAGTCATATTGACCACATCGTTTATCATATTGACATGTAGTTAATTATTACACATGAAAATAGAATTATGGATCATTTTACAAGTATTTCAAAATAATCCAATAATGTTTTCTTTTTTTGTACTATTTGAGGTAAGTTTAAAAAATATGAAATTTTTTTATTAGAAAAAATATATTGATTTATACAAACCACATAGTGTTTCATATTTTCATTTGGTAAATTCATACACATTAAAAAATGACTTATTCATTATTTCCCTAATGTTTCAAAAAAATACTAAATAATTTTCTTGGTTTTGAAAATGTGATGAAAATTTCAACTAATGTGTAAATTTAACAAAAAATAAATATAAAAAAAATTATAAAGAAATTAACTAAAAAATTGATTAAATTTTTTGGAAATTCACAAAATAATTTGTGAGAAGTCACCTATTTTTGATTCCAATATCAATTTTGAAACCATGTATTCTTCCCATTCTTTATAAATAAATAAATTTATTAAATTATATATCTATTTGAGAATTATATAATATTTAATATATAAGAATTCAAATAATAATGCCCCACACCCCAATTATATTTCAAAGGTCATAGTCCATACTAGATAATAAAAATAGCAGGTAATCACATAGATTTGATGATAGAAAACATTCATAAACCATGAATACTACCCAGTTATCTATAAATAAATTTAAATATTGTTTTGATTATGATGGTTTTCAAAAAAATTGGTAGTATTATGAAAATATATAAAAACAAACGATTCCGAAATATTTATAATGAACTTTTAATTACCATCAAGGATTACCTATTTGGAGATGCTGGACTTCTCATGAATTATGATCTCTATCATAAAATTTAAAACATAATATCCAAAATAATTGGTATCATCTTGATGCAGACACTATAAAAATATTTACCAAAATAATTAAATTGTTTTGAAATATGTTTTCATAGTTAAATTTGTCTATATATACCTTAATCTGTTTCCATTTGTAGTAATCTACATGATTTTTATGATTAGTAAGCAACATTATTACATGATTTAGACTATATTTACTAACTTCCCTATAAAAAAAACTCTTATTGAAAGAAATACTGAAACATATTATTCAAGGTTAATCTTTAATATACAGATTGCACTGTAGTAAATATTTACTCTACAAATCATGTGTAGTCAATTTGTGGAATATCCATGCATTGGATCTAAAGAATAAATATTTGGTGTATTGAGATTGAGTGTGATCAACATATAGTACTTCCAAAAAATATATGAAAATATGTAATGAAAAAAACAAAATTTTATTTTTTATTAATAAATTGTAGAGTTTTACCCCCGCATTATATGCATCAGAAAGAGTTTATCATATGTTACTTTTTTCTAAAAATCATAATTTAGCTCTTTCATTTCTCATTAATTTATTCCTTATCCAAATAAGTTTCATATATAGAAATAATACAAGGATTAATAAATCCAAATAATGCTTCACATACTTTCCCATTTTTATAATATTAATATAAATTCCTGTAGAAAATATAAATAGTTATTAACATTAATGATAATCTTATATCTTTTTATGGAATGTTTTATTATGTAAATGTACATTATTATGATTTCAAAACTGAGACTCCCTACCATTCAAACTTCTAAATATCATTTACAACCATGACACCAACTATGTGTGTAATGAATGTTCCAAATAATTATTCTTCATATTAAACATTAGACATATCTCCATATTTAAATGTGTTCTTTTCCTAATGTTTTAATGATGACGAAAATTTTATTGGAATGGGCAGAGAGATGGTATTCCCGGATGGTCATTTTGATTTCTTGGTTGATTCACTAGATTGTCTTGATATGACATTTCATTTTCCCATTTATTTATCTGTAAGAAATAACCTACCTCACTATATAACTTTACTCAATAACTATTATAGGTATTTCATATGATTTTTTTGAAGGCATACCACATGTATATTTATAATATTATATAGCCTTGTTATGAAAGCTCGAATAAAATCTTTGACCATTGTAATATCCAAATAATCAATTGGAATAATAAACTCAGTGTTGAGCTATTGGGATACCAAAATCCAGACTCTCATATGATCTTTTGGAAGTTATTTATTGTGTATCTTGTCTCCTGATATATTATACACTACAACACTCAAAACCAAGCTATACGTGGGTGATGACACATAGAAATCAAATAAAATTCACCCTATAGAATTTTAGTAATATAATGTTATTAGAATTTTTTTATTCAATTTTAAGAGAAAGAGTAATGAAATGATTTATCATCATAGGTTAGGTATGTGGTTTATGGGAAAAACTAGCCTCAAATCTAGTAGGGGAATTTGGTTTTTAATATGCAAATTTTTGTTCCAAAACAAATTCTCATTGATTCATTCTCATATATTGTTATTCCTTACTAGAGTAGAAAATAATATATTGTAATTCTCAATTTATGACTATAATACTTCTATCATCTTATACATTTCCACTTGTGGTTTTGTATTTTTGAAATATGTTTTTGGAGGACCCTCTAATAACTATTCCTCTAACACGACCATACTGTTTTGGATTATTTAAATCTACTGAATGTAATTTTTCTTATGGTACGATTGCGGATGATTGATGTATCCTAACCATATAAAAAACTTTTGAAAATAAATACATTTTTAATGTAATTTTTTATAAAGCATAATGATTTACTATATTTTTCATACTTACTCATGTTTCCCATGTTTCTTTTTTTAATAAACTAGTTAACCCTCTTTATTTATGCGACAGTCCTACCATAATGCATGATTTGGGATAAATTTGACTTCTGATTTTTATTCATAAGCCTTCATATAAATAAAAGAACATATATTATTTCATAACACACAAAACATTTATTATTGATTTTAAATACATACCAATTTATTCTCTAGTGATGCATACCCCATCCTTTCTTTTTGATAGGGGTACATTGGTTTTGATATATGTTCATTATTTTCATAACTCCTTTTAAATATCATATATTAATTTTTTTGAATCAAATTGTATAAAATAAATACTATAAAATAATACATTATCAATTAAAATGTAGCTCAAATGATTTCTCATCGTGAAGAATGATTAATGAAATCCATGTTCCTATTTTTGTAATATGTGTATAACAAAATGGTGGGTGGGGCTTTAGATTCCCCAGATTATCCAGTATATGTACCCTGGTAATAAGAGTTTGGAATCTACTATGGTCCTTTCCATCAACCATTAAGAAATATATATATTGAAATATTATAAAATAAGTAAACTGTAATGGCCCAGGTTCTTGGAGGTCTATTAATTAGTGAAAAATCTGATGATGGGTGTTCTGGGTAGTTTGGGAAGGTTATCGAGGCTTCTCGGTTAAGTTTTGACCCCTAACGGTAGGCCTACTGGTAGCCTTAGCCTACTGGTAGCAGGCCTACCGGTAGCTCAGTCTAATGGTAGCCAGAGCCTAATAGAAGCTCTGCCTACATGTAGCTGCAGCCTACCAGTATCTCGGCTACTGATAGCTACAACCTACTGGTAGCTCAGCACACCGGTAGCTCGGCAAACCCGTAGCTGCAGCCTACGGGTAGCTTGGCCTACTGGTAGCCAAAAGCTACCGGTAGCTCGGCCTACCGGTAGCTGTCAGCTACTGGTGGCTCTTTCCTACCCCCACAGGTTTTAAACCCTAGCCTTTTTAAGCTTGATTTAAAGCCCAGTAACACCCATAAATGGTGTTTTATTTAATGTTAATGAATTAACCTGGTGTGTGCGACGGTTTAAACCTCCCAAAAGGGCGGTGACACTTTAATGACGTGTGGGACCGCGTGGTCAACCATGACCCCACTCCTTACACGGTTTCGCGTTCGTATCTCAACCATTCCCGACCTTTTAAAAAAGTACTGTGATATCCATGGGCTTCTTTTTCTCGATCAACCTCCTATAAAATCGTCTTCTCGTCCTTGAGTTTCCGAGGCCCTGCCCCTGTAGTTTGCCCATCCGATGTTCGTGGCGCATGAGGATTAACTTCGATCGTTGATCTATCAAGTAGGGTTTCACCTTTGTCTCTCCTTTCTATGTATAATGAAGGGTGGGTATGATTTTGTTTCTGTAGAATTGGATGAACTAAACTTTAATGAAGATAATAAACAGATTCTAAAGAATGAAGGGGGAGGGGTGTGATCGATGATGCTGGTTGTTTTATGCTCTGTCATGATTTATGATTTTTGATTTGTGAGGGCTTACACGCACTGAAAATCATGTTCTTTTTTGGTCTTTCTCTGTACACTAATAAACCCTTACTTCTTGTGTTGATCGTGTGAATGAAACTGGTTAATTACGTATATGGGGCTAAATAAATTGATGGCACTAGGATCAACCCTTTTCTGTGTTAACCCCGGTTAAAATACAGAGGAATTGAAATCATGGAGTGTGTTAAATATTTTAAATCTGAAAATACCGGCATGGGCCTCCTTTGTGTTGGTGGTAGTGGTTTGATTATTTCCTTCCACATGCCTTTTTCTGGGTGATGTGGGTGGGGATGGGGTCCCCTGTTATTACGGTTTCGCTGGTTGTGAAATTGATGTCGTGTGGTTACTTTTTCTATATCATGAATTGGGGTGGGATCCTCTGTTGTTGAGAAACTATCGGCTCTTGGAATTCGGGGAACACAGGGCAGTGTCTTGGGGTTTCCTTGGTTTCAGTACTTTGAGGGACACCATATCCCTTTGGTTGTTGTGACTTTACAAGAGAACCAGGTGTGAACGTTTGAGTTGATGTTTGACTATACTCTTCCCTTGGCTTGTGCTTATGCCTGCTAGTTTCCCAAGTAGGTGGATAAACTTATTTAAACACTATTATCAAACATGAAAACAGAAATGGGACAAATTGTATTTGGTTAGTATGAGTTGTGACTTGGACATGGTACTGTTTGTGTTCTTTAAGCTGGATGAAGAAAAACCTAAACTGGGTGACTGCTTGCTATTTATACATATACTTGTAGTATTTGTGTTTCTTATTCGTGTCCCACCCAAGTTTACCACTTAGTGTCGAACACCACCATTTCATGGGGGAGGGTGTTTTTCAAAAACTTCTATTAGTGTCTGGTTTTTATCTCCTTTATTCTCTCTTTCCCGGATAGCCCAAGTATCTTTGGGGAGGCTGTGATGGCACGAAGTCCATTATTAGCCCACGAACCTTCAGGCAGGGTAGTGTAGTGGTTATGGACCAAGTGTGGGCAGGCAGGTGGTTTCCCAAGTGTCTTCGGGATGAGGCCCAGGTGTCTCCGGGCGTGACCGTGGATCTTCTAGCCCAGGTGTCTTCGGGCGTGACAGTGGTTGTTCTGGCCTAGGTGTTTGCAGGCATGGTTATGTGTGACAGTTGTGGCCCAGGTGTGTGCGGGTGTGGTTTGGCAGTTGGACTGCGTGAGGATATGGCCCAGGAGTGTATAGGTGGGTGTGGCAATGGGACTGTGGTGAGAATGGAAGGATTGGTTGGATGCGTAGGATGACTTCAATAACCAGTGGGAACGTGGCGCTGGTTACCCAAACATCGATTTTCTTTATTATACATTACTTTTCTTGCGTTATTGGGTGAGTGTGGCTGGTGAGTGGGATGGATGGACTCCTTGATCGTGTTTGGTTGTCTATTTCTCAGGGGACATTAGTACGTATCCCAACTTGTGCACGAGAGTCTTCGATTTTTTCCTACTGAGTATACTTGTATGCTCACCCTACGTATATAAAATTGATTTCAGGTTTCCAATTTGACTTCAGGCATCACACATGACCATACTAGCACAGACCCTTGGGACAGTTGCTGTTGTCGTTTTCCTTTTTCTTGGTATCTTTTACCTTGGGGTTTTTGTGGATTGTATCATTTACTATTGAACATGCATGTGGGAATGGGTTACCTTTTTGGATTACTTTTCTTTCAGTTTTGGTGATTTGGGTTTCATCATCTTATCTACCGATCCTATAAAACAAAAATGGTAATGCCTTCCATTCGTGTGTGATTTCCATACCCTTGGTTCTATTCGCCACTCCGGGACGTATTGAAGGCGGGTTTCAGGGGGTCATTATCTCTTCTTCAACCTATAGAAGGAAGGGCGTGGCAATCTGCTGACCCTTACCTCCTTTTGGTGAAGGCGGGTCGTGACATAAACTCTATAAGGAATAAGGAAAACTAAGTCAACATTTATCATATAATTTTTTAGTAATATAGTTAAGTATATCTAACATTACCCGTATATCATTCCAAAGGGTTTAATTTATTATAGGTTGGACCTGACATCAAAAATCTATATCAATTGATACATTCATACTCATTGTGACCCTAAAATAAATAGTAAACATTGACTTGTGGGGTTCAGTAGGTTTTCTAGGTCGATTCTAGACTACCTCAAATTTTATAACCTTATTTCCTTTATAATTTTATTCAACACTACAATGATGCATCTTTATTTATTTTTCATCAACAAACAATTGATCCTCTAATATTTCTGTAGTTTTAGCATCAATAATCGGTTCATCCCTGGGGTCAGTAACATCATCATGTACAAGAGTCATTATCTACATGATTAGTCTAAAATTTAATTTAGATTATCTTAAATAACTAGAGAACATATTATATTATGTGGTAAGGAATTTTATATTAAAAAACAATTTATCATTATCATTGAACTATCTTTCTTTTTTAAATGTGGAAGGGATTTGGAAACTCTATTGAGAATCTGAATTCCCTATTTGAAGTCCCCTCTTTTGTAAAATACATTGTCTACATTAGAAACACCATGAACTGATTATGATCTCCTAAGGAGAGGGTCATCCTCAAATTAATTTTCATATAATACCATAGTCTTTTATTCACTGGAACGGTAATTCAAAAATTATTGTTTGTAAGTTATGATATATAAAATACATGAACTACTTGAGAGAACATTATGAATAGCTCTTCCTTTTCCAATTCCATACTGAAATATTCCTTCACGATGCCCATTTCATCAACATTCACTACTCTGATGTTCTTAAACAATTTTGGATGGAAAATTGGCACTTGAAATGTTGTATATCCAAACTCATATATTTGATTGATAATGATGAAATATTAAATATTTTCATATGTTTTATTTCTATCCTTGGAACTAGATATGTTCATTGCATCCTCCACAAGCGTAACTCAAATATTTTTTGTTGTACTGTAGTACTTTTTTTCTTTTGTATATAACATATAAGCATTGTTTACAAAACCATTGTATGAAATGGAATTTTCACTTGGTCCCCTAGCTATCCATGGATTTCATTCAAAAATTTAATATATATATTTAGATTAATTCAAATAAATATAATCTCAGAACCATCATATAAAATATATATTAAGTGTATTTGAAATCCATATTTCATCCCTTGATATATTCAAATCTATGTGAATTTATTTGTGTGCGTCAACATATGGACCAACATCAACACTATTATATATAATGTAAAGGTGGTCCCACTTCTGCTCTCTGACTGTAATTGTAACAACATGTCTTTCAAAAACCCCTACTCCCATAATGAATCCTCTATGATGAGACACGATGGGATTGTTGATATCAAAATTTGATAGGTAATCAATATATAATTCAGAAGCTTCTTTAATAAAATATAGTATTCTACAATATAACCTTTTTGATGACTTTATTCTTTTTAGAAAGATATTTCCCACTTGTGGACTTTTTAAACCCTCCACAATGAGAAACCCCCTCTTCGAAAGAGATCACTCTGGAGAGAGTACCAACCAAGAAGGATCTGTTACCCGCCGAGATGGTAGAACTTCCCAGAGGGCGACGACCCAAGGGGTGATGCTTCGATATAGAAATCTGTCAGCAGAGGTGGGTCACGCCTCATTTTTCCCACCCAGCCCAAAACTGGGTGACTGAGAAAGGTGAGTGGATCGTAAGAGAGTGGTTGGACATGAAAGATAACTCCCAGGATTCGAACCTTGTATCTCCCAAAGAAATACGTTGTTATTCCCCTCTCATTCACCACTACGCCACTTCCAAAGAGGTAACAATTTAGATGACTTTGATTCTTTTAATACTCTTTTAAATTCTTTAGATATTGTTCAATGAGGCGAATCTGTCTACAATGGACACTAGCACATGGATTCACCTATTTAACCAAATGAACTGTTAGGTGGACCCAGAAATCAAATAAATATGATGGAAAAATTATTTTATTCAAATAATATGATTAAAAACTCATTATTCATGATTGGAAAATTCAATGGGTCTATAAAAAACTATTTATAGCTTTGAAAAAGAGGTAGAGTATTTTTAATTTCAATCATACATTTTTAGCGAGAATGAAATATAAAGTAAGCAGTATAAAATCATGCATCAAAACATTTCAGTTGTGTTATTTTATCCACTATAATGTCAAATTATTCATTAACACAACATTTATGATATTTGGTGAATACCCCTCTAGAACTATTATACTATTAAGGAAAATAAAAAATTGTATCTTTTCCTGTTTGGATAAAGTGTATGATACTGGTGGAATAAAAGTATTCCCTTTACCCTTCATCAGTTCCTACTCTTCTCTTATCCCTATGTTAATCATGTCCATACTCATCTTAATGCATTGATTTGTATTTTCATTAACATTTAGTTACATTCCAATAATACTATCAAATAAATTTTTTATCTAAATGAATGACATGATGAAAATGTATTATATACATTAAATTCTGATGAAATAATCAAAAGAAAATTTATATCATTTTCCATACTAATTTCAGAAGGATTTTCGAATATATTCTACAAAAAACAAAAATAATAATATTTACATTGTTGAACTGTTGATCAGTCATTAGTGGATATGGTGTTGTACATTGTTTGCTATTCCCATCGAATGTTGTTGTCCTTGATCAGTATTTAGGGCATCAAGGTAATTTTTTTGATGTCATAAAAGCATAGTGTTTAATGAATGTTCAATCAAACTAAGTGGGTGAAACCTTTATAAATGGAACACCCCTACATTCCTTTTATTATATTACCAGAAAAAAATTCAAGTATAAATTTCATTTATCATCCCATACAACATGTCCCTTAATGTGAATTCCTCACTTCCATGAGCATCATACATTATAAATGTAATGACCCAAGTATTTATAGAATAATAATTTTTCATATATGTTAATATTTATGAATACGATAATAATTTTATATTAAAGAGTACACTTTTATCCATAGCATACTCAACACGCAACAACGAGTTTCTTTGAAATCATATGTTGCACACAACATTGAGTTATACCAAAAAATAATAATATTATATTATTATATTAAATAGTAGTTAACACCTAGATGTTTTATTGACAGGAATGAACAGAACTAACCATATTATTGTTAAAATTTTTTGTTAAATGTTTTTATGTTTATCCAATAAAATTTAGAGGCTCGAAATGACATTTAATCCAATTTTAAGCATAAATACTCTAATATTTTTAAAAGGTCGTTTTACAGCCTTTTGATGGGGAACCCATTTTAAATATTTTTTTTACCTTTTATGTGTTTAATTTGATAAAATAAATATCCTATTTATAATAAGGACCTCAAAATTTACTTTGGCTAAATTTTTGGTATATTTTTGAAAAAGTTCATTTTTAATGATTTGTGGTAAATACAAAATTTAAATTCAAAAATTCATCTTCATATCATTTATTTCTATACTTATATTATTAATTTAATTGGTTTTAAAGTGTAATTGTATTATATTTCGTCCATTTAATCCATTTTTTGTCATTGGATGTAATTACACATTTAAATTGGACATAAACAAATGTCAATCATTAGATATTTTTTACTTCTTAAAAATACACTTTCTAGTTTTGACAACATAAATTTATTTCAAATTCATTAATGAAACTTATATGTTTTGAATTTTCTAAAATAGACATCATTTTTGAATTTGTAATATTATATTTTTCTTATGGTAAATTTTTTATATTTTTCTAAAAACGTTCAATTTTTTATGAATAGTGAAAAACACTGCCTAGTAGTTAAAAAACTAACATTTTTATTTGAAAGACAAATTACTACTTCTGTTAATTGAATTTCAAAAATCCAACTTACATCGTTGTCATCAATAAGTAATATGTGGTTCAATAGTATGAAAATAATATTTGGTGAATAGTCACTTTTGATTTTTCTTTACAGCGGTTAAAGGTAAATCTGGTAATTCAAGGTCAAAGTAAAATTATAATAATATAAAATTACCTTAACACTTGTCTT
Source organism: Viscum album (assembly GCA_963277665.1). Taxonomy (NCBI): domain Eukaryota; kingdom Viridiplantae; phylum Streptophyta; class Magnoliopsida; order Santalales; family Viscaceae; genus Viscum; species Viscum album. Next base: position 2,037,273,658 of record OY728160.1, on the reverse strand, counting down.
AATCTTATTGGGTGAGTTAGGGCAGAACAATAAAATCAATGGGTAGAACTCTTGGCCTTTGGAAGCCACTTAGGTAAGATAATTACATTAATAACTTTTTATTTAAATTAAAAATAAAAATATCGTAAACATGTATTGTTTTTCTAAAAAAAAAATAATGTGGGTTTATATAATTGAAATATTTGACTATAAATGATAATTTGAAAGCTAAGAAAATTTACTTTAACATATTATTTTATTTATAATTTTTCGACATCATATAAATAAATTAATTTATGACACAAATATGACGTAATGATTACATCATTAATGAATGTTTAAAAAAAATAGATTATAAATATTAAAATAAATTTATTTTCAACTTTTTAGGACATACACGAATTTTGGGGTTGATTATGACTTCTTATATTTAAATTCATCATGTTTTTTTAAATAATCAAGTTGTTTTGGATTTTTTTAAAAGTCTTGATATTAATAGTATATAAATTTATATAAATGAGTATTTAAATAAATTATTATTTTATTAAATGATATAACAATCCTAAAAATATTAGATTCGGAAAAATGACTTAGGTAAGGTTTAAAATTTCATTTATGAACCACATGATGTTCTATTGTAATTTTATGGAAACTATATTAACTATATATTATGGATATACAAGAAGAAATGGTAAGAGTTGAATTAGTTAACGAAGGGTTCAAGCTAAATGATAAAGATAAAAATGAATCCAAAACTTGTCTAAAAACTATTGGTATAAAGGTTATAGAATAATAGTAATCTTATCTTTGAATATAATGAGTTATTAACCTTTTGAAACTGAAACACCTTTTATAATAAAATAATACTTTCTAACATTCCTAAAGATCCCTTCCTTCCCCTTATAAAATGACACCACCTATAACCAATTACTCACACTTCTCTAGCCCCTTGGATAATCCAAAATCTTCCAAAATAAGTTCCCAACATTTCTATCTTACTCCTATAAGCCTTACCTTAGGAATAAGGCTCTTCAATAATTCCTCTTGATTCAATCAAAAAAAAGTTACCTGATTTAAAGGTAACGTCGTCCCTCTAGTTTCATTCCTTTATTTTACGTCTTCACTCCCTATGATTTTCATATTATTTTTTTATATAGAAACACCCATATACTCAATATAATCAGTTTTTTATAAGGAATCAAACTACACTTACACACACATCCATTTAAAGGATTCAGAACATACTCTTTCTCTAGACGACGAACTACCGCATCACGAAATGATGATTGTTCAATAATCACCTACCGCCTCTCATGCAGGCCATATTGATAGAACTGTATTTATATTTGATATATATTATATTTATAATTTCTATATGCTTCTTTATTTTCCATTTATGACATAAATTTATGTTTTCCATAATGGGTAAATATGATAATTTCATTTGAGGAAGTGCGGACTGCTGCCCCCTCAAAGTTATATGACTCGTTCATACCATACAAGGAACATATAAAGTATGGTGTTAATGAACTTAAAAAATGAATAAAAACATTTTATATTATACTAGAATAATTATATTCTAATGTTTTATTTAGTTTTCATTCCTATTAAAATAGAAATAATGAAATGAAAGTAGCATTCATGCGTATGTATGGATTACCATCTCCATGAATGATGCATTTCATTTTCATATTTACAAGTGATATAGACTATTATAAATACACATATACTGGATATATATGATATATATTATATCTAAATCATGAATATCATTCTTTAGATAATTTAATTTTGACCACGTGGATAATATGTAATTATAATAAGTTCATTTTTTACTAAAATTCTGATCATTGGCGAAATATCTGAAATGAACTCAAATAATTAACTAATAGTTATATCAAGGTAATAAGTGATATAAAAGGAACAATAAAAATTAAAAAGGTTCTTAATAAATTATTAATTAACTTAGTTTTGTTATTCAGGAATAAAAAGGAACTTACAAGACAAGTCAGACATTTGGTAAGGGTTTCCACCTCACTTTTTATTCCCATGAGACTACTGCTATATTTTCCACTATTTCCTTTTGTGTGGTGTATATAATGACCACGATTGTATTATTTGAGTAATATAATTTAATTTATATTATTTAAATCTTCACTGTATGATCCTTCTTTAATGGGGTGTATGTTTCATAAGTTACCAAATTCGTAAGGTAACCTTTCACCTTCCTCTTTAATCAAAGACTTCTCTTTGTTATAACTTTTAATATACATTTTATTATTTTGGGATATGTTATTCTATATCATTAATTTTTTCCATTTCATGTGAAAATTATGAGATACCCTTTTCATTCTCATCAACTTATTTTATTTATTTTAAAGTGACACCATTAAGCTGAGGAATTGAATAAGGGAATTTCTAAACTCAAATTCCTCTCATTAGGTTTACACATACATTGTTTATTATTTATTCCAAGATTATGTATGGGATCACTGTTTGATTGTTTATGCTTTAATTTCCACTTTTTTTGTGGATATAATATTTCTACACATAATCACCCCATTGATAAATTCTTACATCTTTGATACTATCACTTATGGGACTATGTCTCAATCTCCATTCATTGAGGTGTATCTTGATATTGTGAACATTTATTCTCATATAAGGTGTATATACAACCATGTTTACATATTATATCATGATTCTATATATTCTAACTATATTATAGATTTAGTTTAATGTTATTCTGTAATTGTTTTTGTTCATGTATTTTCTAAATTTGTAATGGACTGTTTAACTAATACATTGTTTTAGATATTTTAAAGATTTATTCTTCAAAATGTTTCTCATTAATGTCCTTTTTTTCAAAAAAGTTTTCATGACTTATTTAAATTGAAATTAATGTTTGAAATTTTAATTCCATTCAATGTTTCAATGTGTAATGAGACACTTTGATTAAAAATTATCTTTATTAAATGTTTTAAATGGTTTTGAGAATGGATTGATTATGTAAATATATTAAAATATTTTTGTAATATAAAAATATTATGCTTAGTTTATGCTTGTTCATGTGTTATTGTTATATTATGTTTCATGGGAATTATTTATGTATATGGGAAGTTCTGTGATAATCCTTGGGCATGTGATCATGCGATAGATCTCTAATGCATTAGGTAACAAGACTGAGGTAAACATTAATTATTATCCTATAAGATTTAGGCAATATACTATGATGGGTATTCCAAATGTAACTCCCTATGTATCTATGAATGCTACAATGTATGTATGTTATGGATTCCAAAATACACCTTTATGGTTTTTGATTTCATTGTGTTATTCATAAATCATATGATTTTGAGAAGTATGATTGAAAATTATGATTTATTTGATTTGTTTGTATTCGTGGACTAATGTTATCTATCCATATTTTATATCCCTTACTAGGTTTTTCATGCTCATCCACTTTTTTGGATTATTTTTCCACAGGAAAAAAAGATGAATAGGCTCAAGGATGGGATTAAGGAAAATTCATGCTATCTTAAACAAGGTACTAGACATGTTTTTTTTTATGAATTTTTAATTTATAAAAAAAACAGATACTAAGTATAAGTGTCTACATATAATATTCAAGTTTTTATGTATATGTTATGACCTAATTCTCCAAATCTCTAAACCTGAAAAGATCTCCAATGTGAATTATTAACATAATTCAATATTATGTAATGTTTACGGTTGGGGCCTTATAGTTGGAATCAGAGATTTGTTTAGATAACATTAGAGGTTAGGGTGTTATTTAAGCATAAGTGACATAACTGTAATGGTTAGAATATTATAAAAGGTTGTATTTATTTTAGATAAATCAAATGAGTTTATTATGAAATTAATATGTATATCTTAGTGTTTACAATCCTCATAAGATATAATTCTATGATTTTACTGATATACGCACACTGACCTTTTTGGTTCTCATAAATGGGTGGATCTAGCAGGAACCAAAGTAACAAATAATTTGAAGAAAAAAGTGATAGTTTTCTGAATAAGAAACGAAATTAAATGGGAGATGCAATGAGAAATACGGTGGTTATTCTCAACCAACTATCTGGAGTCAGGATTGACCAGCAAAACCTTAGTTATTTTTCTAAGGCATCATATATGTAATAAAAAAATTCCAACATAAGTTCATGAAATAATCATAAATGTATGTATATTAAAAAAATATATGTCAAGGATGTGGATATAAACACATAGTAAAATGATTCAAAGGGAATGGAACATGTTTTATATTTGGTAATGAAGGTGATAAAGCAAGAACCTATGATGGAAAAAAGGAAGTATCAAGTTGAATCTAGGAAAGGGAACAAAGTTCTTTCTGAGGGATCAATTGAATGTTTTAAATGTGGTGTATCTGGTCATCATTCAAATAGATGTCCTACGAATAAGGTACAGGAATGGGATCAGCATGATCGTACAAATATATTTTTTGCAATTCCTAATGTCATTCCAATAAAATATGAGGAACCATACAATGACCACAGAAAGGTATGGATTATTTCATAGAAGATGTTTTGACATTATTAAATCTTAAGATATGATTCATGATTTGATTATAGGGAAGAATAATTACAGAATAAGTTGGGAAGGAATGGTTAATGGATCATGATGAACATTTTATGAGTAAAAAGTCTCCATATAAGGTATTTAAGATTTATGGTAGACTTTAGGATGACTAAATTCTTAAAATTATTAAGGATCTTTTGATGAGGAGATTACATTGGATGATTTTTTCTAGTATGTTTAATCCTAAAGTTTGATATGTGAAAATGTTATTTAATGAATAATTATCTTTTCTTTTGTGGATATAGTTATAAATAACCATTTCAGTTTATATGATCCTTGAATTTGAGGCAATTACATGTTATTATATTTTGGGATGGCAATGGAAATTATGAGATAATATTTGTGGTCAAAATATGTTATGGTTATTTTTGAGGAATTTATATCAATTTTGGGAATGTTACAAAAATTATATTGTTCTTGAAAAATGACAGCACACAGACCGTGTGACAACCCATCACGTCGGACAAAGCCATAGGAATCGAGCCCAAAACAAAAGCGTGACTACGATTTATTTCCCACCACTGGACTATGTGAAGTACTTGGTTAGTATGACTTATTCTTTATACTTAAATGATTTTATAGATCAAGAATAAGTTGATTTTAGTAAATTATGGTTTATCAAATGGATATCCTTAATATATTAAAATGGTATGGTGATTAGGTGATAATGATTATTTTGGAATATATTCTATATTTTGGGGAACACTAGATTATGATGGAAAAATAAAATGCTATGGGATCTCATTTGTGGAGTAATGGTTGAAATAATTTTTTGGGAGAATCTATTTTTTATTGTGGACATATGTCTATTTGGGTTACATATGGAAATGATTAACCTATCATAGAGAATATGTGATTAGGGTTACTACACTTCATTATGATACTTTAAGAGTAGTCGATGTTATTTATATATAAATATTAAGATTTAATGTGGAAGACTATGTGATTAAATAATCTTGATTATTGGGATTCAAGCCTAGTTTGGATTACATTGAATAATATTATGGAAATATGTTTGTTGAATTGTATTTTTTGAACATTGTGTATTTTTTTTAGAATTTTGGAGATTAAGAGTTGGATTACTTTTTTTTTGTATTATCCTTTTTGGACATTATCTTATCTCGTACTAACCATTTTGGTATTAGTAAATGTATAAATATAGGGGAAATATATAGTTAATATTTGTTGGATTATGTAATTTTCTGGAAGTTGATTCTTTCACTTCATAAGTGAACAAGTCATCTTGAATACTCATCATTTAGAGAAAAGATGAGTTTGCGGTAGAAAGTTGATTAAAGGACGTAACACTACTTTTCAACTATAAAAATTTCCTTATGAACATAATATATGTAGTAAAAATATTTTATAATATCTATGAAAAGGATATTGAAGAAAAAATGTTATACACTTTCTTTTATCATCATACTTTTACCCGACCACAAATTTATGGTATTTTGGTGGTTAACTTTCTGTGATCCAGTTCTCTATCACTCTCTATTAATCTAAGAGAGTTAGTACCTCTTCCATATCCATGTTTTCCTACATTTAATATTATTATATGTTATCATAGGTGGACATTGTACTTCTCTTTATTTATTTTAAATTAGTAGTTTTATTGACTCTTTTTCTGATGTGGGACTTTCAATGAAATTTCCAAGCACAATTTTTAAATTGCGACGATGTAATTTCAAAATGGGAGGAAGGATGTAACAACCCAAGTATTTATAGAATAATATATTTTCATATATATTAATATTTATAAATAATATAATAATTTTTTGTTTAAAACGACACTTTTATCAATAGCGTACTCAACCTACAACAATGGGTTTCATTAAAATCTTATGTTGCACACAACATTGAGTTATACTGAAAACAATATAATAATATTATTATTTTAAATGGTAGTTAACAAAAATCTATTTTGTTAGAGGGAGTGAACATAACATACCATATTATGATTAAACTTATTTATTAAATTTTTTTACATTTATCCAATAAAATCTTGATGTTTAAAATGAGAATGAATCCAATTTTAAGCATAAATACTCAAATATTTTTAAAAGGTAGTTTTACCACCTTTTGATGGAGATACCCTTTTAAATATAGTTATTTTCAATTTTATATGTTTCATTTGAAAAAATAAAATTTTTATTTAGAAGGAGGACATCCAAATTTACTTTGGGAATATTTTTGGTATTTTTATGATAAAATTCATTTTTATATGAATAGTGGAAAATACCACATTTTAATTCAAAACATCCTTTTCAACTACTTTATTTATTTAAGTATATTTTTATTTTAAATGGTTTTAAAGTTTAATTGGGTTATATTTTTACCATTTTATACAATATTTTACATTGGATGTAATTTTACATTTAAATTGGACTTAAACAAAGTGAACCTGTTGATAGATTTTATTTCTTAGAAACACGATTTCTAGTTCTGAAAACTAAAATTAATTTTAAATTAATTAATGAAATTTATACGTTTGAAATTTGATAAAATAGACATCGTTTTTGAATTTGAAATATAAAATTTATCTGAGGGTGATTTTTTGGTATTTTTCTGAAAATGATCAATTATTAACGAATAGTGAAAAACACTGCCTAGTAGTTCAAAAACCAAATCTTTCCTATAAATGAAATTTTACCGCCTCTGAGAATTGAATTTCAAAAATCTGACATACATGGTTTTCATGCGTAAGTAAAATGTGGCACAATAGGTTGAAAATAATTTTTAGTGAATAATAATTTTTGATGTTTATTTACTGTAGATAAAGGTAAATAGGGTAATTCTAGTAAAAGTAATATTATAATAATATAAAATTGCCTTAACACATTTCCTACACTTATTGGATGAGTCATTTATGATCAATAAAATCCTTGGGTAAAAATTTTGGCCTTTGTAAGCCACTTGGGTAAGATAATTACATTAATAACTTTTTATTTAAAGTAAAAATAAAAATATCATAAACATGTATTGTTTTTCTAAAACAATTTTAATGTTGGGTAATGTAATTGATATATTTGACTATAAATAGTCATTATAAATATAAAAATATTTCCTACAACATGGTAATTTATTTATAAATTTTAGACATCAAATAATTAAATTTATTAATGACACAATGATGATGTAATGATTACCTCTGTAATGAATGTTTTAAATAAATGAGATTATAAATTTTAAAATAAATTTATTTTGCACCTTTTTATGATATCAATGAGTTTTGGGGTTTTTTTATCATTTCTTATCTTTTTATTAATGAGGTTTTTTTTGAAATAATCAGGTTGGTTTGGATTTTTTTAAAAGTCATGATATGAATAGTATATAAGTTGTTATAAATGGGGTTTAAAAAAAATATTATTTTATTCACAGATATAATGATCTTAAAATCTAATAATCAAAAAAATGACTTAGATAAGGTTGAAAATGTTATTAATGAACCACTTTAGTATCGATTGGATTTTTATGGTTATTATATTAACTATAGAGTAGGAATATACAAGAAGACATGGTAAGAGTTAAATTAGATAACTGAGGGTTAAAGATAAATGATAAGGATAAAATGAAACCAAAACTTGTCTAAAAGATATTGGTGGAAATTATTTCGAATAATAGTCATCTTATATTGTAATTTAATTATTTATGGACCATTTGACAATGAAAATCCTTCTATAATAAAATAATACTTTCAAACATTCATAAAGATCCCCTCCTCCCTCTTATAAAAGGACACCACCTCTAACCCATTACTCACACCTCTCAAGCCCCATGGTTCATCGAAAATATACACAAATAAGCTTCCAACATCCCTATATTTCTCCCATAATCCTTACCTTAGGCACAAGTAACTTAACTAAATCCTTTTGGTTCAAACAAAAGGGATTTACCAGATATAAATGTAACGTCTTCCCTCAAGTTCTATTCATTTATTTTACTTCTTCACTCTCTATGATATTTTTATACTTTGTTTATATAAAAACAAAATTATACTCAATATAATGTGTTTTTCATATGATAAGGATTCAAAATACACTTACAAACACCTCCATCTAATGGATTTAGAACATATTGTTTCTATGGACGACAAATTACTGTCTCACGAAACGATGATTGTTCAATTATTTCCTACTGCCTCCCACATTGGCCATTATAATTAAACTCTAGTTATATTTGATATATATAATATTTATATTGTCTTTATTTTTATTTATTTTTCATTTATGGCATACCATTCTGGTTTCCATAGTGGGTAAATATCATAATTTTATTTGAGAAAGTGAGGACAAATGCCCCTCAAAGTGATATGACTCATTCATAACAGACATAAAACATATAAAGGATGGTGTTAATGAAATATTTAACATATTTAAAATATTATATTAAAATGGAATAATAACATACCTTTTTATAATTTAGATTTCATTCCATTGAAAATGAAAAAATGAATTAATGTAGCGTTTATGCAAACATACGACTTACCATCTCCAAGAATGGTGCATTTCATTTTCATATATCTGAATGATATAGATTATTATAAAGACATATATACTATATATATATGTAATATATTATATCTAAATCATTAATATAATTTTAGATATAATGTAATTTTTACCACATGGAAAATTTTAATTATAACAAGTTCATTTTTTAGTCAAGTTCCAAACATCGACAAAATGTCTGATATGAACTAAAATAATTAACTGATTGTTATAGCAAGGTAATAAGTGAGATAAAAGGAATAATAAAAATTAAAAGGGTTCTTATGAAAATATAAATTAACTGAATTTTATTATTTAGTAATAATGAGTAGCATACAAGACATGTCAGACTTGAGGAGAGGGGTTTCAACTTACTTTTTATTACCATGAGATTCCGGCTATATTTTCCACTATTTAATTTTGTGTGTTGTATATGCTGCCCATGGTTTTATTATTTGTATAATATAATTCAATTTATGGGCATTTATATATTCATTGTATGATCCATCTTTCTTGGGGTGTATGTTTCATATGTTACCAAATTGATAAGGGAACCTTTCACCTTCCTCTTTTAGTCAAAGACTTATTTTTTTTATGTCTTTTAATTTACATTCTATTATGTTGGGATATGTTCTTGTATATCATTTATTCAATCCATTTTATGTCCAAATTATGATAGAACTTTTTCATTCTCATAAAATTAATTTTTTTTAATTTTAATGTGAGTCTATTAGGCTGCCGAATTTTCATAATGGAATTTTTAAACTCAATTTCCTCTCATTAGGTGTACACATACACCATTGAATATTTATGCCATGTTTTTTTGGAATCACTGTTTTATTTTTATTTTGTAATTTCCTCTTTTTTTGTGGATATAATATTGCTAAATGTAATCACCCTATTGATAAATTCCTATATCATTGTTACAGTCTTTTTAATGAACTATTTGTCACTCTACTTTCATTGAGGTATATATTGATATTGTGCTCCATGATTATCCGATAAGGTTCATATAAATCCATTTTTACATACTATTTCAGGAGTGACGTTATTCTAATGATATAATATATTTCTATTTTATTCTGTAATTATTTTTATTCAATTATTTTTTCATGTAGTAAGGGTCTATTTAACTAAAAAATTATGTTAAAAGTTTTAAAGATTTATTTCTTCTAAATATTTCTCATTAATGTCCTTTTTATCAAAATGGTTTTCAAAATTTATCTATATGTACATTAATGTTTAAAATTTTTAATTCTAAAAAAAGATTCAAAGTGGTATGGGACACTTGATTCAAAAAACACTTATTGAATGTTTTTAATGGTTTTGAGATTAGATTGATTATGTCATTATATTGAAATGTTATTGCATTGTGGAAATGTTTTCTTTATATTATACTTCTTCATGTGTTATGATTATAGAATGGTATTGGCCATTATTTATGTATACGGGTGGTTCTGTGAAAAACCTAGGGTGGGTGAGCCCGAGATATCTCTCCAATGCGTTGGGTAACCTGACAGAGGTAAACGTTGATGTTTCTCTTAAGAGAATTAAGGACTATACTATAATGATAATTCCAAATGTAACTCCCTATGTAGTTGTGAAAGCTACAATGTAAGTATGTTATGGATGCCACAATTTACCTTTATTATTTATGATTTTTATGGGTTATTCATAAATCTTATGATTTTGGGAGGTATGATTGAAAATAATGATTTCATTTATATAAGATGACATTATTTGATATGTGTATGTTTCAAGTTTAATTTCTCTATGATTTACATGGTTCACTTATCTTATGATGAAATTTCCTTTTGTTTTATATTGATTATGAAATGATGGGATGATGTTTATGAAACCCATTTTATTCTTTGGGTTATGATGAATGTTTTAAGTTTATTTTGTGGCACAAGTAAGAGTGATTTCATTATGAGATGGGTGGGACCTATATCTCCCTCCAATGAATTGGGTAACGATTTATATCTCATGAGATAGACATGGCTGGAATGGTAAGTTAATCTGGTTCAGTATTGCAGGACTGGAACGAGGAGTGAACTCGATTCAGAAAGAGACTTTGTCCACTAAGATGGCCTTGGCAGCAATGCCTTGGCTACTATGGAAATAATTACATGTGATTAATGGATTCCACAATTACATGTTTTATTCCCATGATATTTTATCATGATTTATGTTCCATTATGATCTATGCCCTATGTACTTCTATGATTTATGTCATTGCTCAAGATTTTGATGTTTAAACATTATGTTCATGTTTTTAAGTTTAAATGTATATGGTATGTTTTATTTTATCCATGATTACCCTTATTGAGCATTTGAGCTCACCCTTTTTATGTTTTCTTTTCCCCAGGATATAAAGAAAGGGTTTAGGTAAGGAAAAAATGGGAAGATATTTATGGGAGATATTGAATATCTTTCACCACGATTAGAAGATTACGTTCCATGTTTCCAAATACACTAAACTATTACAGTCCTTGTGTGTCTTTTTTTGTTATGTAGGAAGTATTCTACAAGAGTAATGTAATTTCTATGTACTTCAAGCTTCGGGTCTCTACAATTAGTGAATTATGAATATCAATATTAGCTTATTATGATTTTTTGGTATTTTTCTAAAAAGTTCCAATTTTTTAGAAATAGTGAAAAATACTACATTGTTGATAAAAATAGATTTTTTCATTTAAATAATTATTTTAAATTAAATCTATTTTAATGTCACAATAGATAAGTAATACATTTATTTACCCAATTTTCGTTTTTTGAATCATTTATATAATAGAATTTCATATAAAAATTAATTGAACTGTTGAATGACAATTTTTCCCATATTTTAACCATATTTGTTATTTAAAAATTAACATAATATTACTTCATCTATGAATTGAATTAAAAAATGGAAATAAATTATTGAAATTATTATGAAAATTTTGTAAAATTGGATTAAAATATTGTTTTGTGAATTGCATCATTTTGATTTTATTTACCACAATTATAGGTAAATAAGTAATTAAATGTAAAAATAATATAATAACAATAATATAAAATTACGCTAAAACTTATCCACATTTCCTTGGATAGGTGTTTCTAAACCAAAGTAGTCTTTATTTAGAAAATTTTATCATTTTCAAGCCCCTTCAGTTAGATTAAGACATTTATTATATTTTAATTAAAGGAGAGTCAAAAATGTCATATTCAAATTTTAATAACTAAATAATTTTTAATACTGGGTTATAAATAAGATAAATTTTATTATAATTATTAATTTAAAATATTATAAATTTATCATTGTCATAATAATTTATTTTTAATTTTTAGATAATAAATAAATTAATTACAGGCTTGTATAATAATGATGCAATAATTGTTTAATTAATTGAGATATGAAATAAATGATATTAAAAATAATAAAATAATTATAATTATACTTAATAAATTACATCCAATTATTTTATACATAACTTAAAAATGTTAGTTACATTTTGGAATTATTGGTTCGATGTTATCATGTTGGATTAATATTTTTCAAAATACAAATATTTAAAAGTATCAAAAATGATATAAATGATACTTTAAAATAAACAATATTTCATTAAATGATAATAAAGTAATTTAAATATGTTGTTAGGAAAAATAATGATTATAGTTTATAATATGTCATAAAGGATTCAATTGGGGTTTCTTTTATATTTTATTGTATCAATATTAACCCTATAGTATATGAAGACATGTACACAAGGTAAGAGTTAAACTATTTAACTAAGCGTTAAACCCAAAAAATGAGGATAAATTTATGACCTAAAAATTTATAAAAATCATGGGATGAAAGGATTTATATCTATCCTCATATTATCCATTAAATAAATAACAGTTGAACTATTTTAAGTTGAAAATTAATTTATATTTAATTAACAGCTTTAGAGTTTCCAAAAGTACCCCTCCCCTCTCTTATAAAAGGCCACCCCTACTTCCATTTTATTCACACCACTAAAAACACTTTTGTCACCCATAACCTACACAATTATCCTCTAAAATTCACTCACATCATCCTAAAGGCCAGAATTTTTTATGAAATCTATCCTAGGAAGTTATTTTCTTCAAATCAAAAAGAGATACCTGAAAAAGAGGTAATTGTTTTATCAACTCTTTCAAAGTCCTTTTATTTTTATAATTCCTCTTACTATGTTGTTTCTATACTAAAGTAACAAATCCAATATCATATAAATTCGGATATTGTATTATAAATATGGGTAAAATATATTCATTCTTTTATCAATTATACTAATAACAATAACACTATGTGTACATACGTACGACTTACCGTTTCTACTATGTGGTGAAATTTTTTGTTCAAAACTACTTTATTATGATGGGTATAATGATTATTATAATGGATATAAATAATTAATATGGCATGAAAATGATTCTGTATAAATATTATACCTTCCAATTCCATACCATTTATCCATTATAGGAAAGATATTGTCACTCATCAGTACGTACGGACTACCATGTCCACAACACGACAAGATTCATCCTCTAATACAAACATTTAATAATGACATTTAAATTTTATATAATGAATGAATATAATATTTATGAACATAATATCATTCTTTATTTGAATAAGATATGTATTATTCATAAGAAACATGACTTACATGACGAAACATGCATATGAAAACTTGGCAGTTAACACCCAAAACAATGGTAATACTGAGCTTTTATTGGAAAAACAATATAAGTGGATCTTATATGATATCATAAATATGAATATGATCATGGTATAATTAAATAAAACAATTTAACAATAATATAAAAGGTCAAAACACCCTCAACTAAAGAAATGTACAGTGTAATGGTTAATTTTACAATCTCAATATTATCCTAGTTTCATTATACATAAGTACCTACTTGGACAAATTTTTCATCCATGTAGATGTCTCTTAAAATATAATTCAAAATATTATCAAAAATTTGTTAAAGTGTTTTTTAGCCTTGTTTTACCTATTATTTAATTTTTCAAATGGAATCTTTCTATAGTTTTCCAAATGAGGTAATTTATGAACATATTGATAAATAATGGAAATAATTTTTTTGACATATACGAAGCGTGAAAATATTTATTAATATTATGATGCCTTAACATATTGAATCTCCCCTTACAAGATTCTAGGGTTATATTCAAAATAATGTTTTTTCTTTTATAAATGTGTGACTTTTAAATGATTTCAAAGTAATAAGGGGTAATTCTCTCAATGAGTTTTAATGATTTTATTAGATTATTTTTTATCTATGTCAAAATCATTTGATGGATTTTATAATTGATTTATTATGAAATATTGTATATTTTATTTCTGTTTTTATGATATGTTTGACAATGGATGTGATATTTTGATACCATTTATGGCTTATGTTTAAAATATTAACATATCGTATGTATGTTTTAAAATGAATGTTTTGGTTATGTTTCACCTTTTTGATATAAAGAATGTATTAGACTTAGTGAGTGACAGGAATGGACCACTATTTCCCATTGATGCATCAGTAGGTCCCATGAGAAAAAATCATTTAAGTTTTAACCTGTTTATATATGGTCCTGGGATGAGGCCTTGACAGTTTGTTTATGATATTGGACATTTTTCATTCCCAGATTATGAGATGGGTTATTGATATCACATTCGGTTATTAAACTAGTAGAATATCCTTGTGAATGTTTAAATAGAATTATTTATTTTATTGTTGCCATATAATGCTGAAGATTATGTTTAAAAGGCATCTTTTTCAGTTTTATACATCACCTTTAATGTTTATGGTAATTTTTGATAGTTTCTGCTGTATTTTTTATCCTTACAGAGCTTCTAAGATCACCATTTTATTAAGTTTCATTTTCCCCAGGATGCAAAGATGTATATTATGACTAAACTATAAGGATAGTTAATGGAATATGAGTGTTTTCAAAGGACATAATATTTTGATTTTCATTTCAAGATGTAATGTAAATATTATGATTGTATCTATGTTTCCCATGCATACAAAACCAATTTTTTCTTCGATAATTGATTTCATTTGATCATGTTAATGTAATAAATTAATGGACCATCTTTGGACAACTGGGGTTATGGCATTACAATTCGTATCAATGGATGTTTAGTACAAATCCTAGAAAGTAAACATATAAATATATTGATTTGGGAACATTACCCTTAGGTTGACATTAAAAATAATTATATAACACTATATAACATTTGTAAAAAAGATATTATTTGTGTTTTCCATGAAATACATCCCTATTTGGATACTAAAAGTAGACGTGGTTCTAGAATATATATTACTTAGAGTAACAACTCTAACATGGTGTTATACAACTGACTTAGGGTAACCAGGTACACAATAACATGCATTACTACGTACCACGTATTACACTCCCAAGGGATATTCTTAAGGTAATTCCCATTTTCATTACAAACCAAATATTCAGTTGTTATGAGAAAATATTTCCCCAAGGAAACAATTTTTTTATTATGGATTTGATATGCACAATTTTTTTAATTTATCTTATTTATTTTAATAGTTTGGAATTATGAATTATGATTCATAACATAATCTAGTGTATTCCATTGATTCAAAATGAAACATAGTGGAAGGAATGTAAGCCATATCAATAAAAGTAATCTAAGTAGGGATTTCCCTCATATGGAAGATAATGATTGTATTTATTGTGATACAACTAGTTCTGAACAACTAAAACAAGACAGGGTTAACTAACTCAGGGTATAAATAAAAACCTTACCTATATGGAACAACCTGATCCACAATAGGGAGGGTCAATGTTAGACCTCTTCACGAGACAACAAACTCTAACATTCAATGGGAATACAAATGAATTTTCGGATGAATAATGGATAAGTTCCTTAGAAAAAATATTACTTGATTTGGGGAGAAATGGAATGGAAAATGTTTTCATGGAAGTTTATATTATCTATGGAGATTCATACCAATTTTCGTCATTAATTCAAAACATAAAGGAAGATGAAGAAGTATAAAATATGGAATTGACGGAGTTTAATGTTCTTTTCATAGAAAATTAATTTCCCCATGAGCAACAAAATGATATGTAAAGGCAATTTTTGAGTCTGAGATAAAATGAGGATCATAATGTTGAAAATTTGGATGCTAAATTCACAAGGTTATAACACCATACCACAAACAATATACATAACTCAATAAGTAAAATTGATCAATTATTTAACATGTTTAAACAATTTCTCTGATGGTAATTGGTCTCACAATCATTCTCATTGCATGACGATATTGTCTCATGTGCTATTAAGAAATAAAATGAATTCACTAATACATATGAATTTAATCTATAAAAATAAATAAGTGAAGAAGGGAAAAGTTTACTTTACACCATGTGGTAATTGTGGGAAGAAACACCCCAACACATACCTAAAGGTGATGAGTGTCTGTTACATGTTTAGAGAAAAAGACCACCAAAATTGTGATTTTAAGGGGAAGAAAGATGATAACAATGTTCAATTATACAATTTTAATGAGATGGGAATTATGAAAATGATTGTCCGAAGCATGAAATAAACTATTCCTCGAAAAGGAAAAGCGATTAAGGGGAAGGTTTTTCAATCAAAACTGTCGATGTTAAAGTTCATAATGATGTGGTGGTAGGTACTTAAATTATCTCCTCAAATTTTGCTGAATATTTATTTGATTCTAGATAATCACATACATTTATATATTCCCAATTTTCCCTAAAAAATATATATTTCCAATTCAAATTAACAAGGGAGTTGTTAGTCTGATACCCTAAGGAAATTCTCATTGAAAAAATGATGTGTCATACAGTTCCCATTATGGCATAAAAATATGCATTATTTGTAGAATTTATAATAATAGGTACGATCGACATTGATATAATCCACAATATAGATTGGATATAAAAATATGATGTGAAAATTTATTACATGAAAAAGGAAGTAACAATTTGTGAGGAAGATAGAGAATCCATTATCATTATGGTAGAAACATCTTCATCTGATTCTTATCTAGATCAACCATCTGTAGCTTTCTTAAATGTGATTGTTATAGAGGAAGAGGAAATGACATCTAGGTACAAAAAAAGAAATATACAAATAGAGGATGTACCTATTGTAACGGAATGAATTGATGGATTTCCAAAAGATTTAATCAAATACCCCCAAAATCATGAAGTGTATTTTAGAATTGATTTTATCCCGGATGTAATACCAATATAAAATAAGCCCTATATAATTAATATAGAGGAATTTGTAGAGATAAATAAACTACTAGATGGGTAGATTGAGAATGTATTTATTCACCCTAGCGTTTATTCATGGGGATCCCCAGTTCATTTTTTTAAGAATAAAGAAGGATCAATGAGACTGTGCATTGACTATAGGGAAATCAATGCTATTATAATAAAGAACAAGTATCCTCTTCCTCACATTGATGATTTATTTTATTTACATCATGGAGAAAAATATTTTTCTAAGATTGAACTTCGTTCTAGATATTATTAATTATGTGTAAATAAGGAATATATTCCAATGAAATCATTCTTAACTAGATATAGACTTTATGAGTGTACAGTAATACCATTTAGACTAACTTATGCACCCTATATTTTTATGGATCTAATGAAAAAAGTGTTCAAGTAATATCTTTATGATTTTTTCACAGTATTTATTGATGGAATCTTGGTATACTCTATAAGCTATAAAGATAATGAGAACTACTTTTAGATTTTTTTGAAGATTATTAAAAAAAATATTTATATGAGAAGGTTAGCCTATGTGAATTATGACATTAGGAAAATTATTTTCTTGGATACATTATCTCGAAGAATGGAATCAATGTTGATTCATCATAGAAAAAGGAAATCCAAGAATGGATAGAAATTATGAGTATAATTGAGGTATGTAATTTTATTAGGTTAGAAAGATACTATCAGTGTTTCATCTATATATTTTCCTGATTGGATAATCCATTAACCAAACTCACACATCAAAGAGTTAAACTTCCTTGGAAAAAAGAGTGTGAATAATTTTTTAATGAATTGAAGAGAAGATCAGTCAATGATACTATCCTAACAATACAATCTTGGAATGTTGGGTTTGTGATTTATAATGATTAATCAAGGAAAATACATGGTTTTGTCCATATGTAGTATGACAGGGTTATTTATTATGCATTAATGGAATTAAAAATTCATTAAAAAAACTACCCAACTCATGATATTGAGTCATAAGAAGTACTCTTTTCACTGAAGTTATAGGGATACAATATCTATGATGAAATATGTGAGATATATACCAATCATATTATTTGGAAATATATTTTATCATAGAATGAAATCAATATAAGACAAATAAGATGACTTGAAGTACTTAAGGATTATGATTTCACAATATAATACCACCTTGGAAAGGAAAAATGGTGGTAGATTATTTGAAAATAAAGGACCATGGATTTCTTTGTGAAATGAGTGTGGAAAAGGATCCTATGTTCATGGATATTCTAAAGATGAATATGATATTTATCATGGAAGGTGAAACATCACTAGTTTTTTCAAATGGATTCCAAATCATGTTTACTAGAAAATAAAAAAAATTCTATATCTGTTGATGAGGAGTTTTAAAATAAAATTAAATCTATGATTGAAGGGAGATTGATAGACATCATTTATGAAGATGGAATTTTGAAATTTTGGAAGAGGATTTCTGTTCCCACTAAACATGAGATAAAAAGGGAATTATTGGATAATGCTTGTTGCTTTAATTTCTTTATACACCCTGTAGCGCTAAGTTGAATTTGATTTGACGGAAATTTTTTGGTGGGACAATATAAAGAGGGATATTGTTGATTATGTGTTGAGATGTTTAGTTTGTCAATAAGTGAAGGATATAAGATGACATCCTAGAGGTTTCATATTACATATTCCTATACAAGTGTTATAATGGGATGATATTATGATGGAATTTGACTTGGGGATACCAAAGAATCCTATAATAAATGATGCAATATGAGTTACTGTTGATTATCTAAAAAATCAGAATATTTTATTTTTTAACAGAAGACTTACCACCTAAATGTTTAGGAATACTATATATTAATGGATTTGTAAGATGGAATGGTGTACCCTTATCTTCTATATCTATCTATGATCCCCATTTTACATTACTTTTTTGGAAAATTCATTATAAGGCCATAGATACTGAGCTTTGTTTGAGCACTACCTACCACCCTCAAACTAGTGGATAATAAAAAAAGACTACTAAAACTTTAGATGACATGTTGTGATCTTTCTCATTCGACTTTAAAGGTATATGAGATCAATAGATACATCTCGTAGAATTTTCTTATAACAATAGCTTCCATTCACGTATTCAGATAGAACCATATGAAATGTTATATAGAAAGAGATGTCATTCACCGACATGTTAGAATGATATTGGTGAAGGAAAGATCATAGGCCTAGAACATGTGTAGAAAAATTAAAAAATGATAAATATTATTCAAAACCAAATCAAAATAGCTCAATGAAGGTAAAATATCTATGCTGATAACCAAAGGAAGGATTTAAAATTTGAAGTGGCAGATCATGTTTTCTGGAATGTATATCCATGGAAGGGTGTTATAATATTTTTTTAGAAGGGTATATTATTTCCTAGGTAAATCAGATCTTTTAAAATTTTGAAAATAATTGGAGCTGTAGTTAACCATTTTGAAATTCTTCCAAGTCTTTCCAAAGATAATGATGTGTTCCACGTATCACCATTAATGTAATACATGCCAGAAATAATGAATGTAATCACCTCTGAAGAATTATATGTGGAACCAAATATGTAAAACTATGAAGTTCATATCAAGAATATAAAAACTAGAGAATAAGTGTTGAGAAATTAGAAAAATCGACCGGTAAGAGTTCATTAGAGACCTTATAATATGGAAGAGCCGATGTGGGATCCTGAGGAAGATATGATGAAGTACCACCCAAATATTTTTATAAAAAGATATGTTAGAAATTTAGAGGATAAAAATATTTTAATGATGGACTAATTTGACACCCAATCTTCCATGATACAATTATTTTCAAATAATTCAAATGGTTTCACTGAATGGAAGATTGAGTTCGAGCGCACTATGACTTATCATAATAGCTATTTAAAAAGTGATTGCAAAGAGTATTAACCACATTAAGAAATTTATATATTTTATTGTTAAAAATAGACTTCATTTTTTAATTCATAATACCCAATATATCATATGGTGAATTTTTGATATTTTTATGGGATGTTTCAATTTTTGATTAATATTGAAAAATACTGTATTGTGGTTAAAATCATACTTTTTCATTAAAATAATTATTTTGAACTAAATTTATATTAATGTTTAAATATATAAGTATTATATTTTGTAACCAAATTTAGGTCATTTTAACCATATTTATAAATGAGTTAGACATAAAAATTTATTAATGTTTTGAACGTCGCTTTTACCCTCCTTCATACCACTTCTGCGAATTAGCGTTAAACATAATTTTATCGCCTCTGTGAATTAAATTTTAAAAAATTGATATAAATGGTTATAATTTGTAGGAAAAATTTGGTCTCATAAGATCAAAATATTTTTTTGGTGCATAGTTACTTTTGGACATTATTTACCACGGTTAAAGTAAATAAAATAAATATATATAAAAATAATATAATAATAATATAAAATCACCCTAACACTTGTCCTAATATCATGAGATATTTTGTTTTTACCAGAATCATATTTAGGTATTAAATATGATCTTTGTATGGAACTTTTGTTAGATTTTGATATTTATTATATTTTTTTAAATAATATATAAAAATGTCATATTCATATTTAAATAACTAAATACATTTTAATACTTAATTATACATAAGATAAAGTAGAAAATAAATATTCATTTTAGATAAAAGAAATTTTTATTCATAATAATAATTTATTTTTAGTTTTTAGAGAAGAAATAACTTAATTAATGACTTTTATAATAATGATTCAATAATTCATTAATTAATTGAGATATTAAATAAATGATATTATAAATATTAAACACAACTAATATGTCTTAATTAATGAATGGAAATAATTTTATTGATAAATCATACATTTTTTTAATATATTGAAAGTATTTGATTGATGTTACCATGTTGGTTTTATATTTTAAAAAACACTAATATTAAATAGTATCAAAATTTACAAAAAGGATACTTTAAAATAAATAAAATTTTATTAAATGATATAAAATTCATAAAAATACAAGTTTCAGGAAAATAAATATAGTAGTGTTAAATATATAATAAATTATTAAATTGGGTTAATTCCGATATTTTTTAGTAAATAAATTAACCCTAAAGTAGAAAAAGGAAAGTAGAGACAATAAGAATTAAACAGTTTTACTGATGGTTAATCCCAAAAGATAAGGTTATCTCTATGATGTAAAATTGACTAAAAATTATTAAATGATAGTTTTTATAAAAATATTCATCAAAAACTCTAAATATCTATCTTTGGAGCTAATTGAAATTGAAAATCAGTTTATAATTAATTAAATGTTTTGGAGTTTCCAACAGTACCCCTACCCTCTCTTATAAAAGGGCACCTTTGATTCGATTTTATTTCCACCTATAAATCCATTTGACTCAATAAAATAATACCCAAATATCCTACCAACTACCCCAGTTCAACCTATTGGCCATTAATTTGGGATAAATCCAATATAATGATTCCTTTTGTTCAAATCAAAGGGAGATATCTGAAAAGTGGTAATTGTTTTATCAACACTATAAAAGTTATTTTTTTTCTTCTAATTAATATTACTATGTTGTTTCCATACTAAAGATATAAATAAAATATCATCTAAATTATTATATGTTATTATAATTATTGGGAAACTAAATTACTCATTTTATCTATCATATAAATATCAATATCACCATCCGTGTGTACATACGACTTACCATCTCCATGTCATGGTGCAATGTGTTATTTAGCACTAATTTATTTGGATGGGTATAGTGATGATTATAACAGATATAAGAAATTAATATGGAAAGATACTTATTTTTTATAAATAATATACCATCAAATTCCATACCATTTAACTATTAAGTGAATGATATAGTTGCTCGTGCGTCTGTACGACCTACCATCTCCACGACATGATGAGATTATTCCTCCACTATAACCATTTAAGAATGATTATGATAATGTATATAACGAATTAATATAATATTTATAAACTGAATATCTTTCTGGATATGAATAATATATATCTTATTAATAAGAAACATGACTTACATGAAAAAATAAGCATAGAAAAACAAGGAAGTTAACACTTGACAAAATGGTAATACTATATTATTATTAACAAAACAATATAAGGGGACTATATATGGTATCCTGAATATTAATATGGTTATGTAAAATTTTTTAATATGATTTAAACCTTATACATGATATTAAATCACCCTCAACTAAATAAAAGTACAAGGTAAGAGTTAATTCCACAATCACACTATTATTTGAGTTATTTATACAGAAGTATATACTAGTACATCTTTATCATACAGGACCATATTTGTTAAAATTTAATTCAAAATATTATCAACAATTGTTTAATCTACTTTTTCCTCATGATTTACTTTTTATAAAATGTTTTGAATGTAATCTTTCATTCAATTTCCAAATGAGGTACTTTATGGCCTTTTTGAAAAATTATGGAAAGAATGTTTTTTTAACTAATATGGAATGAGCATATATTTTATAACATTATGACTCCTAAATTTTTTGAATATTACCTTATAATATTACAAGGTACTTTTCAAAAGAAATGTTTTCTTTTGTAATTGAGTTACAGTTAAAATTTTTAAAAGTAAAAAAGGGACATATCTCTAAAAGTGTTTTAATGAATTTAATAGATTATTTTCATCTATTTAAACAAAAAAAATTGGATTTTATGCTTGATTTATAATACATATTCCATATTTAATTAAAGGTTTTAGGATATGTTTAACTATAGATGTAATATTTTGATACCATTCGTTGTTTATGGTTAAATTGATAAAATTTTGTATGCTTGTTTTAATAAAGAATGTTTATGTAATATTTCATCCTTTTCTTATGAGGAATGCATTGGATTTAGTATTTGATAGGAGGGTCCTAATATACCCCCTTAATTAATCAGTAGGTATAATTAGAAAAACTAGTTTTGGTTTTTACCCGTTTATGTATGGTCTTGGCATGAGGCTTTGTTGGTATGGTTTTGATGTCCGAAATTATAAATTCCATAATTATGAGATTATTTATTGATTTTATATGTGATTATCAAACTGATGGGGAATCCATGTGAATTTTTAAATGGAATTATTTTTTTTATATTTCCACATTATGCTGATGATTATGTTTAAATGGCTTATGTTTTAGTTTTATACATTTCCTTAAAAGTTTATTCTTATTTATGTTAGTTTATGCTATATTTTTTATCCTTACTGAGAATCTGAGCACATCCATTTAATATGTTTCACTTTTCCCTAGTATGTGAAGATGTATATTATAACTGAAATACAGAGATAGTACAAGGGATATGAGTGTTTTCAAAGGAGTTAATATTATTTTTTTCATTTAAATAAGTATTATAAAACCTAAAATTGTATATAGTTTTCCAAAGATACTATACTGATCGAACCTATGGGATTTTATTTCCTATGATCAGGACAATGAAATAAAACAATTTACTAACTCTGGGAAACTGTAGATGGGGTGTTACATTATATATATCATCAATTACAATGTTATAGAATTAGCTAATGAATAAAGATCACAACTCTTCATTATCTATATATCCTGGAAGCATAAAAAGGAATATTGATTTTCCCCATAATTATTTGGGGGGTTATATATAATGGGATATTGTAAATTATTGTGAAAGATATTTGTTATTTTAGCAAGTTAATACATATATATAACTTCCCAAAAGAGTACTGTAACCACAAGCCATAACTATATAGAAGATAAAAAATCACTATGGACTTTTCTATTTGACTTCCTGATACATCCAATTAAATCAATTCCATTTGGGTAATTAATAATATATTAATAATGTATAAATTTTATATCTATATGAAAACATTTCTCCCTTGAGTTTATTGATATTCTATATATTCACAAATTGAATATTGTTCTTAGGGCACCACAATCAATTGTTTCTAACCATGATCCATGATTTTCATATTTGTTATGAATAATCCATCAAAAAAGATATAAATAATTATGTAAACCTAATAACAACTAATTGTACTAAAACTAATGGTAATATTTGTCGGACTATTAAAACATTACATGACATGTCAAGGGATAGGTCACATGATTTTGATGGGAGTTGGGGATAACATATTCCCCTTATGGAATTATTTTATAAGAATAGTTTCCACTTAAGTATTCAAATGGATTATTGTGATTAACTCTAGGGAAAAGATATATAATTCAAAATTGATAGCACAAATTTATATAAGAAACTTTTTGGGACTATACATTGTTTTGGATATTTTTGAGAGGATAAAAATACTCTTGAAATATATTAATGGTGTTTATTTTTGAAAACATTATGCGAACAATGGATATAAGGACATGTAATATCAATTTGGGGATCGTGTATTTAACAAAACAACACCACTTATAGATTATGATGAATATTATTGAACCAACAAATATAATTTATAAAAATAGAATTCAATTTGTTCATGTCATGTTATTTGTAGAATTACTAATCTAGATTATAGATTTTATGGAATAATTGTTTCAAAAAATACAACATAATGCATAAAATTATTATGGAGAAATAAAATATTAAACTAAGGGATCTCAGATAATGAATAAGTGATGATGAAAATTATTCCCACTTATATTGAATCAAGAAAAAAAATTAGTGGTAAATATTCATAATATTTTTAGAATGTAATGGACTAACATTTCTTTAAAATATTTGTAAAATAAAACATGTTTCATAATGACCATTTTATTTCATTTCAAAATAAAAACATATATATGAAAAATTATATTTCATATTAACATTAAAAATAATGAAATAATATTTACCATAATATTTTAAAATAATATTGGGAGATAAGAACCGAAGAATATTTCACACACAATGGTAAACTCTATAGGAATGAATTCTCCCATGAAGATCACACCCTCCATAAAAATTGTCCAAAGTAAGTGATGTTTTAAGACTATGGTTGACTTTATCAAGTAAATGGTTGAATAGTTATATGTGAAATAGTGAATTATAAAGTATATAAAACACATAAAGAAAAATTTAAACATTAATATCTAACTATTATATGAAAATTATTGTATAATTTCAACATGATTTATATAGGACCATTCGAAAAAGAAAAAATACTGATAAAAAAGGGAAATAATAGTTTAAAAGGAAAGTAAAAAGTACTATATATAATAATTATATTTTAAATATATATATTTCTATATAATTATCTTGTATAAATATGTAAAAATAATATAATTTATAATTTTTTATTGTGATTACATTATATATTTCCCATCAAAAATTTTATTTTGTAGAAAATCTGTATTTTTTTTAAATTATATTCAATTATCATAATCATGAATTTATTTTAAATCAAAAACATAAAAATTAGGTTACGAAGAATTATAATTATGTTTCAAAAATATATTATTATGTTTGGAATGGAAAAAATTCAATTTTCTATTTTTGATATATTTTATTAATTTATAGACATGTAATAATGATGCGATAACATATATTATGAATTGAATGACATTAAAAATTATTAATTATTTTAGATGAGTTAAAATATTTTTTAAATTCCATAATGAAATTGATAATTCTAAATTAAATTTTTTGATTTCTAAAATTATTTAATGAGAACGATCCTTTTGTGGTAAAATTAATATATTGAGTATGAATTTGTATTTAAAATGTTTTTATCTCAAAACTATATTTCTATTGTCAAAAACCTTGTTCTTAACTGATGGGTGGCCCATGGAA
The DNA here is from genome assembly GCA_963277665.1 of Viscum album. Lineage (NCBI taxonomy): Eukaryota > Viridiplantae > Streptophyta > Magnoliopsida > Santalales > Viscaceae > Viscum > Viscum album. Next base: position 2,037,247,459 of record OY728160.1, on the reverse strand, counting down.
AATTAATTTTATAAAGCCTATAGTTTTTTAGAATATAGGTGAAAAATAATAAGTAATTATCCTCATTTTTCATTAAACACACCCTCTTTACCATATTTTGGTCACTCTATATATTATTAGAATTTATCTCCATATCTTAGTACATTATTAAGTAATTTGTTTATAACTTGAATATGTCAAAGAATTTCCTCTCTTCGATTAAGAAAAATTACTTAAGGTAAGGGGTTCTCTTCCACATTACATATTTAAATTCATGTACTTCCTTTTTAGTAAGTGTTTTTATTTCAAAAATATTATTATTATATATATAATTATTCAATTACTATCCAAATGATGCTATATTAATTAGGGTCTACCATTAACCCTCAATAATCCCTTTACATAATCCATTTTTCATATTTGTTATTATGCAAAAATTATTTTTCTATTTTTCATGCCATAATTTTATATTGTGAACACCAAAACCTATTTTCATTCATGGTCATTCATATACATAAAATTATACTTCATTGTTTTTGATATTTTCATTATATACTTTATATGTTAAAAATGATGAAAATTTCATGTCATTAAACACTTAAAACCTAATGATATTGTATAAAACTTCTATTTATTATCCATAGATATAGATAAAATTATTTTATATGATATGTGTTCTATTTGGAACATGTAGAATTAGGTATATGAAGGGATAACTATAATAGAACTTGAATACATTCGGTAAAGAAATAATATCAAATGCTATCATGTTTCTGATTCCTTTTAAACAATTTTTGGTAATGCTTAACGATACTTTTTGGGATAAACTTTGTTATATCTTTTTTCATAAAAAAATTCATTCCATGAAATTTTCCATATAATTCATGATCTGAGCCTTAGTCAGAAAACACATATCATGGTCATGTATACTAGTGTCTTTACACCAGATGAAGAAGAAAATGGTATTTCTATGTGCTATAAGACTGATAAAACATTGAGGAATAGAGATTAATTAGAAATAGTTCCCAATAATATTATGTGGTGGTGAGAGACACCCCTTATAATTAGGAAATAGATTTCAAAAAAAGACATAGAAACATAATATGATTAAATTTTATTGGCCATGGAGCAAAAATCGACTTATAGATCAAAAGTAATGGATGTTAAATTTAGGAAAAAACCTATGTTATCTTCACATAGGATTATTTTTATCATTAAAACTAGTTCACCACGGTTTTATCTATCCACATTGGCTTCCTCTCCCAGGTCACTTATGTACTCCCCCTCTCCCGTAGTGCTCCTACTCACCAAGGTACTCACTATGACATCTAAAGAGACACCCTCAACTCCTATTTTGATAGCACAATTACCTTCATGAATGAACTTCTGAGATTGGTGAGAGATCCCATCCCCACACCTATTTAGGATCCAACACTAGGGAAAACGGAAACACATGGTCCCTCACCTAGGTGACCAGTTGCCGAGGCCCTTCTTTGGGGTGACCAGTTTCCCATAGACCATTACCCGAGGGACCAATTTCTCATGATCATACACTTGGATAATCGGTCACCCATTGCAAACCACCTGGGTGTCTAGTCACATTAGGTCCATTGATAGGGTTAATTGGGGAGAAAATACCGTATTTAAGCAATATCTAAGGCTATTATATTTAACTAATCCCTTACCAGGGATGAATAAATTAACTTAGCCTCACATGGGAAAAATATATTCCCTATAACATTACTAATGCTAAGATATTTTTATAGTCCGTCACTAATGATAAACACTTTCACTAATCCAACACTAGGGTTTGACACTATCAATAGTCCCCAAATAGGGATAATTAAATTTTAATGCCTATAATGGTAATAATCATCTTCTATAGAATTCACTAGGGATGAGAACCAATTAACATAGTTCTCAAACATGGGAACTCTATCATGCCATATACATCATGTGTTGAGGTACTCATCTTGGATACCCTTATGGTCTAACTCTTTATCTGTAATCCATATCCATAAAAAAATATATTCCTTATCCTCTCACTAGAACATTTGGGGGGGGGTGTTGGAAACAATTTATGGGCCTCCTATTAGTGTAGTCCACAAACTATACATCATATGTAGTATCTGTGCATTTTTTTCCAAATTATAGATACATAAGGCCCAAGACATTCATACAATATTTCATAAACCTCATACCTCTCATATCTCCTCCCATAACTACAAATAGATGAGTAAGGAAGTTAAACTATGGGATTCTAGATCAAGTGTAAGTATAATTTGAAATCAATTTTCCAATGTGTCTGATCGTTATGTGATCCATTTTTCTCAGAATGATCATGAATCACATGATTTTAGAGACTAATTCCGATCATATAAAAACACTGTGGGCATCGTCATTATGTGTAGGATCTAATTGAATTGAACCACACATAAGTTAGTTCCCATCCAGATTGGATATATATGATACCTCCCTATGTTTTGAACCCAAAATCATCAACCAATCACCATACTTATTGAGACTTTTTCTAAATTATATCATTCCCCCACTCATATTAATATATTCCTCAAGGTTCTTCTCAATTATAAAGGTCCAATCATGCATAATTCCCACAACAGTCTTCATTGGTAACCATTTTTGTATATGTTATTTCCTCATTTTATTAAACTATATAGTCTAATCATCATTACATGACCTTAAATGGTATGAAATGCATCATTATGTTTCACCAAAAAATCTGGTTTATGATTTCACTAATGAGTATATCTAGGAAACCCAATCATGTTCTTTATTCTAAAAACAAAAAAAATGTTCCCCTAGATGATGAAAAATTTAAAAAGTTCCCAACTAAAAATATTTATATTTAATTCATTTTTATCTATACATCACCAAAATAAGAACAAAACAACATGGAGAGAATATTATACATATTTATGGTTCTATTGATGGATAACCTATGATACAAACAGATGGTACCATTAATGGAGAACCTTTGATATATATAGATAGTTACATTAATAGATATCCTGAGATATATATCGATAGTTCCATTTAAGGATAATATTTGATATATAGAGATGTTTTCATCCACATATGACTACAACTAACTAAAAATATAAGGGAAAATAGTACCATATTGGCATTTTTAAAGGATTCATGATCATGTATTAAATCCTTAAGAGACTCCCACAGTAGGTAATAAAAACCCTTACATGGTGTGATGATCCCAACCAACCATCCTATCGACGAATAAATACCTAGAGCACTGTTGATAAATTATCAGGATGTACACCTAACATTTTAAATTAGGTATATAATTTATTAAATATATATTATCCATTGGGTGTTTTCGGTTCCATAAATAAATATATCTTGAAATAGTTCATATAGTGAAATTATTTATCATAAATAAATAACCAAACATGAATGCCTATGGATGTGAAAAGATGTGGTGATCCTGGCACAAATCCTTCATTAAACAGAATAACTATGTTTCCCACATGTCAGACCAATTCATCTTCAAAAATAAAAATTGGCCCAATGTGTATCCTTTATATGAACCGGTCACTTATATGTTTTTTCACATGTGATTACACATTGATGGGGTTCCTTTTTTTATTTTTTATTCAACTTCTATCACATCCACTAGAACATATTTCTATCCAAATGGAGTAATACTAATTATGATAGACTTATGCATCTACCATCCTATGTGTTAGGACCCCATCAACCTATAGGACACAATCCTCCACCTAGTACCTTAAATTCCATTTGAAAAAAAAACTAAGTAAAGTGTACCACCAGAATGGTAATATCTCAACATTAGAGGTTACATAAGAATTCCTCTAATACATGAACCTCCACAAACATCCTTCTTAATTATGAGTGGTGGTGAGAAATCAAGCATCACCTATTTCCATCTGAAATCATTTTAGGAGCCTCTCACAAGAATCCCATAGTTGATGACTACCTTACCATAAGGAGGTGGACTAGGAGGTTAAAAACAGCCTCACCCCAACACATGATTAAACAATATGGGATCCGTATGACAATTACTCCACTATATATATAGCATATTCCACTCATATGTTGAGGATCAAACCTTTTGGGTCTCATCTTTGGCCACTCATCCTTGATTACATTGAAAAACCCATAAATTGAGGTGAACAATCTATAATGGGATTAGGGCCATGCCCAAAAATCCATCATTGAATCCCCCTAAAATAATGTGGTAGTAATTTTGAAGTAGGCATGTGTGTATGCCTACACCAAGAAATTTTTCCATGATATCTTTCTCTCACCCGATGAAGTTCATCAGTCTATCCCAATAACAAACATCGAGAAGTCCTAGATTCCTGCCCATGAATATGAAACCAATTGGTTTATCCAAATGATATTTAGGGGATAATACAAGGAACACATTACTAAAGTAACCAATCAATAGGTACACATTCCAATTCCAGCTATAGATGCACATCGGCAAATCCTGGTGGAAATAATGGGACATTCATGCATCCATACACACATTCTAAAAATTTGTCAATATATTTTGGAAGAAGAATAAACTGGGTTATAGATTCACATCCTTACCTCCACCACTAGAGTATACTTTCAAACCAATTAAATGGATAATTTGTTGTTGGGTCACATACCTACTCTAATGAAAAAAGATATTGGGCACACTCCCATGATAAACAGACAACATAATTGATAACACATCCCCATTCCAACTAGATATCAATGAACTATTCTAATGGAAACATTAGGGTATACACCAATTCCTTTAAAAACCATATAAATCTAATATCACATTCTAGAAACAATATATGATTCACCTTTGTCGGCTCCCATATATTAAATTAGTTCTAAAAAATATCCATCTTTTATTACCTAACAATAATATCCAAGAGGAAATGTCAACAAGGATGACTAAAAATCTATAAGTAAGACCACATTCATATTCCACATAACAATGGTGTTCTTGAGGTGCCCATAGAGTTATCAATAAATTCCTAGGATCCAATTGATCATTTCATGATTAATGGAGTAGTGGTAGTTGTTGTAAAAGTCCTCCCAAAAAATTAGTTTTAGTTGTTCTAGATGTACTCCCTTGAGAATTTATAATGATTTCCTCCATCGTAAAAATAATAAGATCGATAGTGAGAAAACATTCAGGATTATTCCCATACAATACCTTATGTTTTTAGAAGATAGAAATAAAATAATGTCATCCTTTTTTATTTTTCCACCTTAAAGGTCCTCCCTAGGTAATATGATACATGAATACTATTTTATGGTTGGATGCTAATCCACGATGATAGTACACCCCATGATGGAATTCTCTATGATCATCCTCCATGTAGCAATATTTATTTTCAATAAGAATGACTATCCATTTATAAATGAATTATTAGAAATTCCAAATATCATAAGGCACTTTAAAATGTTAATCTAACCACACATGATGTTATTCCATTGTAAAGAAACATTATTTGTCATCTAAATGATATACCAAGGTAGAAATTATTCTATGAATCACCCTTGTTTAGTATAATATCCACTAAAACATTGAAGACTTCTATCCAACAAAATTTTTATAATAAGGTATATATTAAAACATGCATTTGGTCAGAGAAATTAGTATATCCTCTCAAAAAAATTCTGAGAATTAATTAATGATGATGAAAAACCAATCCCAAGAAAAAATAAAGTTCACGTTTTAGAACCTATCTATTACTCAATATGATATTCTAAATAATTGTTTTTAGAAGAATAAATATATAATATTCATTTAAATCTATTTATTAATCTTCATTTATTGTAAATAGAAATTTATACCTTATAAAAGATACTTAAATCATGTAAAAAAAGTTGAATAATTTTATTGATAGATCATGTTTTCCTTATTTTACGGATTTATCACTCAAAACACTGTAATTATCCATAAAATATTCAATAAACATGCCTTTATGATTTGGAAAATCTATGTCTATTTATTAATGATTACCAATCTAGTGTTTATATCAAATAGTGGTGTGAACTTGGAGTGTTGAATATAAAATTTCTCCATGATCAATAAATTCCACAAGTAGTGACATCATGCAACTTCATCACTCTAGGAAAAATACTAGAATCAAGATCGACCCAAAACAGATGGTAGGATCATATGAGATCATCCACTGGAAATATAAGAAGAGTCAAATATGATGAGGTAAATCCATTAAAAATATCTTACACCAATCTTAAAAATGATTGATTAAGATTATTTTTAATGTAAATACATGTCTCAAGTGGTGTCGTTACCCTAAGTAGAAAATATATCATGTTCATAACATGAATGACAACCTATTCATTCTGGGAAAATAATTAAAATATAAATAGGGAAGAATCCACAGGTGTATTTGTGATAATCCTGGGGAAAACCCAACCTATAGTGTTGGGAGATTTTTTACCACATATTCTAGCATTAGTCTTATAAAATCTGGTCAATGATATTGTGGAAATGGATAAGGGGTATCCGCAACCTATAGGGATAGGGAAAATTTTATCTCAACTTCCTCCCCTATGGAGGATTTGGTTTTCCATCTTTGGGGTGTGTGTAAGACCCATAATTTTTTATGTGTGTTCTACATTAATGTTTTTGTATAATTGTTTTTAGAACTTGTTTTTTGGGTGTCTTGTTGAATCATGGTTACTATAGGGTAGAGAAATAGAGGAGTTGAGTTGAGTTTCTCAATTACAGGGGATTCAAGATTGTATTGAAAATAATTGTCTCATAATACTAGTGTATGTGGTGTAGATCTCCCATTTGTTGTGTATGGTCCTTGGAGGAAGAAAACCAAACAAACTATTTTTTTTGGCAATCCTGCAACATGAAATATTTTCTTGTTGTAGGATAGATGGGTGTAGTGGCTTAGAGATGGTATCTCCATCAGAATAGCCTTGGGGAGGAAATTGGATTGTTCTTCTAATTTTGAAATCCATGCAGGATGGAGTCTTGCTGTGATATATATATCCTTTAGGGATATGTGGTACTATGGAGTGGTGAATTTAGCAACTCCATTGTATATGACCGAGCTTATAGGATCCATGGTGTGGAACCATTATCGATCTCAAAGCATATTCTATCAAGGGAGGATATTACACAGTTCCCTGGGCTATGAAAAAGTGTACCCTGTGTCTGGAGGATTCAAGACATGGTCAATGGGGTAGCACTATTGTCCCCATTTCAATAGCATGTTAATAAATACTCCTTACGACCCTCTAAACTTGTTGGAATCCTACCTTTTCCTCTCAACCCCACAGAACACCAATGATATTACAATGTTTCTTGGATCAAAATTTTCTTAGATAAATACCAATATTTACTTTGATAAATACCAATATTATTGGGATTAAACCATGGTGTAATGAGCCTTCAAATCATGTTATTTGAGGCCTAGAGTTTTAAGGAAATTTAGTTGGAATGGAATTCTATCTTTGACATCATGATCTAGCATGTTTCTTCTTCATTTTCTAGTGGGAAGTCTAGAACTTATCTTGAATTTTCTTTTTCAGGTTTTGCTATTACATGATATATGTATGATCTCAAAATTGTGTCATGTAAATGAACTAAAAAAGTGAATTTTCCTATTTTGGATGAGTTACACCTGTATGGACCACCCATTGGATCTTTTCAGGTCTTTTGGGGTGGAGAAAAATGCATGTGGCCATGTGATATATGTGGCAACATTTAACCATGCTTGAGACATGGTTGGATTCAAATTTATGACTTATAATGCTTGATAACATGGTTGATTATTGGCCAAATATAATTAATTGGAATAACTTGTGAAATTTATGTGATTTATTGAGATAGAAAAACAATATCTAATTTTTTTAATTGGAATGTGAACAACCATGGTGGTCTAAATGAAATATGGAAAGAGAATTTATGTAATTATGATTAAAATTGGGAACCTAAAATTTAGAAATGTAACTAGCCAGATAAATGGAAATTTGATGAATTGAATATAATAAAATGTGATATAATGTTTTATGCTTCATGCTTGGTCATAATTTAATTGGTATAGGATGCAGATAGGTAATGTTTTAATTTATATTGGTCTATGAACGATTATGCTGTAATGGATATAGGTCTTGGATTGGTAATTTTGTAATTCTTATAGGGATTGACCTAGTAATGTTTTAATGAATATAGGGATTTGACCAGTTCTATCATGATGATTTGGGGGATATACCATAGGAGGGTATTGATAATGGTTGACTTGGATCTAGAACATTCATAGAGATATACGGAATGGGGCTGAATCATGTTGGGGTATACCCCACTTGTCCACCAAAATCATGAGGGTCAGTGGATTCATTTCGTGTGTTAGATTAAATAAAACCCTATTTATTGATTTATTGAATGAACTATATATATTTCATATTTTTTAAACATAGTTCTGTAAAAATATTATTTTTACTCACACACTAGACATGGAACGATTTGGCACCTATACGTATTTCATTGTTGTAGGTTTGGATGATTGTAAGGGGCCCTATTGTTGGGTGTTTCTTGCTTGATGGGTTAAACATTGATAAAGGGAATGACATGGGGTTTAGATCAAGTATTCATGGATTATTTATTATGTATTTTTATTCATTAATTTTAGTTATATTGATCTGGTATTTTAGATACAATCCTCTTATCATTCATGATCATATTATTTTTGAGTTATTAGAGTTTTAATTTATTCCACTATGGATACATGTTGTTGATTAGTTTGTTTCTACTATTTTTGCTACACTGTTATTATTTTCTTTTGTTTAATAAATATATTATAGAGGGTATAGTCTCTACACTATATTCCATACACCCTCACTACTATTTGGTCACCTCTAGCATATGAGGAGGTGTGCTTGAGGCTGCATAGCCAACATAGATCAGTGTACATGAGGGAGTATCGAAACAAGGACATTAGAAATTGGTATTAGAGACTAGTTTTTATTTCTAATTATTTACTATTTTGTAAAGTTAAGGAGTCTAGGATATGGTGGTACTTGTTAATGATCTTGAGAATTAGAGTATCTAAACCATTTAGAGGGAAAATATATGAAATCGGGGATGATATTATTGTTCATGATGTTTCCTTGGTATAACATTGTTGGTATTTCCCGTTGAGTGATTCACATGTTGTGTGATATTACAGTAAATAGAGATTTTTTTTACTCTTGTGATTCTATGATGTGGTATGACTATATATGAAACAAGATAGGAACCTTGGGGTATATGTTTTCATGCATAGTTTTGGAGAGGTAATTATTTAATTCATGTTACATACTACCCATATGAACTGTGTAATTAATCCCTTATTATACATAATAAATGAAATGAAAGTAAATTTTTATGTTATTAAAATTCAATTTGTAATCCAAGTACATAAGAACCATGAGTTATTGGTAATCTATTATGACCAAATTTTTTGGTTGGTCTGGTTTATTTCAGGAGTACTATAGAGTTTCTTAGTATTTAGAGAGAAACATTCCCCACATCATCTTCAAGTAATGATTCTTGAGAGTGGTAATTAGCATAATACTAATGAAGCTATCCAGGAATATACTAAAAAACAATATATTTTTATGGAAGATCATTTTTGTGACCGATTCGTGAGGGTCACCTGATCCATGGAGTGGGTGACTATTCAAATGATTCATATGATTTCTCAGAAAATGAGAGACTTCAAACTACAGAATCTACCCACGTTAACTTGGGAGGGAGGCCCCTATGAAGCTATGTTTTGAATTGAGTTAGTCCAACGTATTTTCAAGAACCATGAGACATCCAAAGATAGGACAAAGAGTCTTAATGAATATATTATCGGAAGACCATCCAACCAATGGTGGGACATCCCGGAGAATTCTTGGCTACTAGAGGACTTATCCTAGAAGGATTTCAAGTATGTGTTTCTGAGCCACTTATATCTCGAGAATTTGAGGGTTGATAAGGAATGTGAGATCATCAACTTGATATAAGATGGTATTTTATTGATGGATTATGATTAATGTTTCACGTACTAACATCCCTTTTATCTATCCTAGGTAGCTGATGTGATCCCCCGGGCATGGAATTTCCAAGATGGGATTTTCTATGAGATTAGGCCACATGCATATGTCTTCCTCCTAAGTATTTTTGTAGACATGATGATTTAGAATCTCATTAACAAAGATAATATGTAGATTCATTGAGTGATGTCTAGACACTTTCAGTAGGGATATCTAGGATCTCTTCATCTGGATATATGAAGCATCTCTACAACAATTATCATTAGATAAATAGTGGGAAAATAATTCATGACAGTGGGAAGTTATTTTAGAATAATGGCAAATTTATGTGACTTTGGTGAAGTATTTCTATCCACATGTTCCCTCAGTGTTCTTATCACACTGTGGAGTGTCATTCTTTTAGAAATAATGGTCATCTTTAATGATTTTAAAGAACCCCACAACAATAGAACCATGATAGGGGATTAGGAAAGACACCTGAGTTTGGGAGGTACTCAACTACTTCTTAGTAGACAAATAACATGATCACAAATATTCATTTAGGAGGAGGTAGTGGAAATTGAATGCCCTATTTGGTTAGATAGTACCATTAAGTGGAAAAAACATAAGGGAGTAAGACTATAGCCCATGGGAAAGGGGTGAGTCAGCTACATTCTATATAGTCTACTATAGATAGATAGATATAGGACCTTCAACCCTCAAAGGTGGTATTCTTGTACAATATACCATTTCTTGTGTTTTTTGATGTTACAGAATCATATTTCATTATATATTTTAATTTTTTAACTATTTTTTGTTTTTAGTGGAGTGTTAGTGTAGAATTTTGACCATCTTTATGCTATTTCCATTTTGGTTAGAGGATATCTAACATTTCATGTCATGCTCTTTAGATATTTTTGGGTTCCACTTTATTTGAGTAAATTTTATGCTGGTGATGAAAAAAAATCATTTTATTCTTAGTATAGACTGGATAGTTCTTTTCCAAGACCATATTGATTATTAACAGGGGATAGGTACCTTTCTATATTTATCGGGGGGTAGATAAATCCATCAAGGAATGTGGGTTATTTATGATGGTGATGAAGGTCTAATTCGGTGTATATTGGATTGGATCATAGATCAGATAAAAATCCATATTATAGAAGACGATATAACATAGCATGATACTTTTCCTCCAGTTGTATACAAATTTATGATGTTTTTCCAAAAGAGTTTTTTATTTTTCCACCAAAGTGGGATATTGAGTTCATGATCATGTTGGGGATGGGAGCTGAACTAGTTTCAATTTTTCTATACATTTTCCTACTAAGAGATCATTCTGAGTTTATTTTTTTGGTAAGATGGCATGGAATCAAAATGATTAATATTTCCTAGTACTTCACCATGGGGTTATCATCTTCCTTTCACAAATAAGGATAATTTTACATTTTTATATTTTTTGTTCATCATATATTAAACAGAAAGACAGAAAAAAATTAACATCCCATTAAACACTTCAATGATATCTTCGATTAGCTAAGAGGTTCTAGGATCTTATATAAGATTTGATTGAGGTTAAGGTACCGTCAGTTGAGTATGAGATCATCAAAGTTATCTTGGAATAATTTTAGGATAAGTATAACTTGTATGAGTCTGTGGTGATGCTGTAAGGTTTGAAAAGAAACCAATGATATTCTTGGTTTTCATGAATTTGATATTCCATCCATTCCTTGACCACATTTTCATAGTTTTCATGAACAAAATATTAGTATTCTTCTAGTTATATGATGGTCATTCCCAATATCATGACCCCATTATTAGTAAACTGAGAGAGAACTGACATTATGCCAAGATAACAACATGAAACATCTTGATAGATTGAGATTAATTTCTGGGCCATGTCTTCTCAAATATTGGAGTGGAAGTGGACCTATATAAATTTATAGTGATCATATATCTTTATTGACTCAAGAATTTCATATAGAGTCAGATTTTTCTATTATCATTTTATCCAAGATTTTTCCTGTTGAGAAACACTAATTTATAGATTGACTAAGAAAGGTGTGACGTTTGTTTGGTCAGATTATTTTCATGGAGCTTTATATGAGATAAAGAATATTGACCTTAGTACTGATCCTCACATTCCCTATTCTAGGAAGATATTATACCATATACTTTTACACTTCAAGAATTAGACTCAAAGTAATTCTGATATAGGAAGATCTAGTTATTGCTTATGGATCCAGATAGCTGAGACAACATTAATGGAATTACCCAAATCATGTGTTGTATTTGACTATCGTTGTACTCACACTGATTTCTTTGAGACTCACTCTATTTATTGAGAGGATTGTGGTGTACATGGAGTACAAAATTATCAAGTACATCATCTCTCAACAACAATGATCTTATTTTTTATAGTGGATTATGTGTTCATATGGGTTCCCATGATGATGTTTCAAGGGAGTTTCATGCTTCTAAATAGGTGGTACATCCTGGTCTAAAAAATATGTATCATGATATCTATATATAGTAATAATTCATGGGAATGAAGAAGGATATAGTGGGATTCTTGGTGAGATGTTTCACACGTCAGTAGGTGATGGAAAAGCATTAGAGGCCTGCTGGGTTGTTACAAACTCTACCAATTTTGGAATAGAAATGGGATGATGTAACTATAGATTTTGGGATGGGATTACCTAGTAAAACCCATAATAATGGTGTTAAATGTGTGATAATGGGTCAAATGATGTTTTTATCCCGCTTGATAATAAACAGGGCGACCATCACCATTGATGATCTGGGTAATCTATACATGTGGGAGATAGTTCAAGTGCATGGTGTACCGAGGAGTATCATTTCTAAACAAGAGCCTCATTTCTCATCTCATTGTTTCATAGTCATTAAATGGATTTATGATTTCATGTCCATTAGATAACTGATTATCATCCACTAACAGATGGAAAACTTGAATGTGTAATTTTAGATTTTGTGGATATTATAAGATCTTATGTCTTGGATTTTGTTGGTTCATGGAAAAAAATTATATCACATAAAATGTATTTTCATTATAAAAACATCCAGATGGATCCTTTTATGTCCTTTAATGGAAGACCATTTCACTTCCCTCTTATTTCTTTAGAGGTAGATGAGTAATTTCTCGTTAAACACAGTCTCATGAACAAGGTGTTAGAGAAGGTTTAGTTGATAAGGAAGTGGATAGTGATGCTGTAAAGCTAGAAGAAATCATATATGATCATTAGATAATGTAACATCCCAAAATGGATTACCATTAAACCAGTAGTCGAACTGGTGTGTCTTGTGTCCTGAATCATTTCCCCCCATAGGCCAGATGTGGTTGACTAGCAGTTAGGGTCTAAATAGGTTATAGTGGGGAGACTACACCCTCTTATCGAAGATGGAAAATGGAATTATCATATAATTAACAATAGAAAATAGTGCAAGTAGTATATAAATTGATATAAATGTATCAGAAGAATAATAGTAACATTTTTTTAGAAATGGGATAATGCCAGTTTATATAAGAAATCATGATAGATGATGGATAGATGAAAGCTGTAACACAAAGAATGATTTACATTTTAGAAAAAAATAAAAGTATCAATTAAAAAAAGGACTCAATAATAAAGGTGATATCCACAGGCATCCATAGCTCTATCTTAGTCTGTTTCTCCTAACTATTCATGTTCAAGAAATTAGAAAAAAATACAACCGAGGTCTTGCATATTTATGGTTTACTTGAGTACACCAGTGCAATGGTAGCCTGAGTAGGATGTGAGACATAAATCCTAGTAGGCCAGAACCACTAGGGTCTTTCCAAATTCAATAGGGATTATAAAATTAAGACAATGTTCCAAATATAGAAAGCATCGAACAAATAAGAGGTTAAAAGAAAACACGTTGGTTTGGATTCCTAAACAATCACCCATCCCATAACACATGATTAGGACTAAGATGGATATCTAAAAGATTTATCTATGAAGGAAATAATATATATATATATATGCGCCATAGTAAAAAATTGAAACACAAAAAGTCATACCCCAAGATTATTCTTTGGATTTGGGTAGAATTAATGTGTCAGAAAATAAGCATGGTAGAAGCACAACAGAGCTATCACAAGGCCTAAGGAAACTCTATTCTATAAAAATAAAAGTATATAAAGAATTTTTATCAAGACCTTTAATTCCAAAGATTTATTTAGATCCCATCCCAGAGGCATCTCTATGGTACATCCATTTAATGTCCAATGCCACTATGCCTGTCCAAGGTGATCCTTTCAGAATCCCAGGTATCACCTTTGTTGGGTTACCCTGAGCCTGTCTCGATATCACAGGTAAGTTACCAGGAATCACCCAAGGAATGGCATATATATCTTGCCAAAGTGACAATCCTCAGTTTCCCCTTGGGGAACCAGTATCACATAGTTGTATAATAAATAGACTGGGGAATCTCTTTTCTAGAAAGCCGAAACATCACTTCCCCTGCATGTTGGGTTGTAAACCCTCAAGCATGCAAAGTCCATACATTATTTCTTAATATGAACCCCATGTTATCTCCCTAGGTCATATAATGTGAGCTAAAAAATCAAGGCACGTATCAATTCCCATAAGCAGTTTCAATACTTTAGAAAAAGGAATGGCCTTACCACTGTTATAAACCATTGTTTGCGAGTAGATATATTTAATATACAATATATAATGTAAGGCCTCTTATGAAATTAAAAATACTTAATATATTCCATTACAACCAAATAATTCAATTCAATTAAGGGAAAATCATATCATCATGACCATTAAATTCCATGTGTTACAATTTATCATAAATGTTCTTGTTTAATTATATTGAGAGGTGTGGTTAAACAACCCTATTCAAAACATTTATTCAAACTGAATTTACATGTCAAGTTAAATACCAAGAACCATTCATAAACATCTCACATCATATGGAAACTCAAGGCATTTTCCAACTCAGAATGTTTTACTTTAATTTAACTCACATAGGAAAGGGGGGAATTTCATACTTAAAAAATTACAACTATAAGAGGACTTAACACCAAAATGGAATCTTAATTCATTTAACACTTATATACAATGGGGAAAATTCATTTTGGGATAACCAAAGAGGATAAACTGAAAAAAATGAGATAATTAACAATGACATCAAGTGCAGGAGAATACCAAGGTAGTAATCCTAACAAAAATGATATAAATATCTATTAACTAATTTTTAGATTGAATTAAGATAACAACCATTATAGGAGTTTCATTAGAAAGGGTGACTTTTTCTTCAAAAAATCCATTTTTCCTCTTTAAGCATTTTATTCAATGTTTCCTTCTCAATTTATCAAAACGAATAAAATAATTCTTCTTAATTTAAAGAAACACTTAATGTATTTCGATAATTAAAAAAGGAAGATGATGAGTCACCAACCTCAAAAAAAGAACCCATCTAAAAACATGGCACTCAACACATTTATCAGTGACAACCCTAAGCTTCTCCATCCATCCTTAGGGAATATGCACCTTTACATATACATAAGGATTCCCTAACCCCTATGTAGGTGTCCACATGGCATTGAACATGCACAAGAGCATCCTTAAATATATTATCACATGCATAAGACCATTAGAACTCACAAAAATATTCATTTTCTATATATGTAAATAAGAACACTGAGCCCCGTATATGTAATCACACTTCCATGGGATGATATACATATAAAGTGATAACATAATATATATATACTTACCTATGCATATGTGGTGAGTTTCCTTTGACTCTGGAACCTCAAAACAACCTAATGGATCATCAACACACTATAATTATTTTACTAGGTTCACTGAAATTACTCAGAAACCTAAAAAACTAGGAAAACTAAGAAAACAGATATAACTAAACTCCAATAGAGATTGATGACCCAAAATCAATCCAAAACACCTTACCTTCAGAAGCGGTTGTTAGAGCACAATGAATTTGAACCATGGACCCCTTTTCAATATTTAAAATTGAATGAGATAATCAAAAACTCGGGTTATCCAAACAATAGGTTAGGTTGGTCTCAAATCAAGTTATAAGAAGAGGATAAATTGGAAAAAGTGAAGGAGGAGAAGGAATCTATAGACCATACCTCGATGAATTGAATGCAAAACATGGAGAGATCTAGTGAGATTGGTGATCGAAGATGGAGGCTGAGAGGTTGTGTGCATTGCAGAATGACTGGCTCCTGGGGGTGTTGCTTGAAGGGAGGTAGCGAGGAGGGAGGTCACACCATTGAGGGATTGGATGGGGGGAGGTGATGTCATATGGGATTCTATCGGGGGATCTCATCTGATAGGGAAGGAGTGAGGGAGTGTCACACATAGGTATGGAGGTGGGTGGATGGTGTGCAATGCTGAAAGGAGAGGGGATACCATTAGGGTCTCTAATAATAATAAGGAAACCTAACATAAAAATAATAATCATAATAAAAAACTATTAATAACAATACAACTAATAATAATAATAATATTATTATTATTAATTTTTCTTAAATTATTAATTTTTCTCTTTCTAATTTCACATTTATTTTAATTTGAAATTAATTATTTTTTATTTCTTTAATAACAACTCATCCCTATTACGTGTAACAGCTTATGAAATGTCATTCTGAAGCTTAGTTTTATAAATATCCCATGATATAATTGAAATATTAAAAATTACCATAATATTTTTCATCTGATTCAAATAATAGGATGTTACAACCTTCCCACCTTAGAAGTTTTCGTCCCTGAGAATCCCTTGGGAATAACAAAAACATCACTCTACTTATAGGGGTCATGAAGTCCCAATTAGACAATCCTTTTTATTTTCGCATAACCCAACACGCCATTCATAACTTCTTAAACACATGACACTTATGGTATTAAATCCTACAGAAAGTTCTCATTTTCCGACCCAAAACACCAAGACATCACTTACATGATACCACATAGAAAGAGACATGATCACATCATCATCTAGTTAAACATTAGGCCAAAGGAAATTCCCACCTTAGGCTTTAACATTCTAATAGGGAAATTTATATTCTACAAAACCATCCACAATAATAATTTCCTACATGAAATTTCCTTTACTTTTCAGACAATGCTTCTCATGTTATTTCAAAAATAGTGAAAATAGTTGATTCCCCATTGACCTCGAAACCCAAATCAAATTACGTTTTCCTAAAAATCCCTACTGGAAAAATACTACACTCGTCACATATAACAATGTTCTAGAAATGGTCCCTCAATGATCGCTCTATTAAATAAGAGAGTAAACTAGTCTAACCACTATGAAAAACTATTCAAGAAGACACTCATCTTAGATGACTAAAGTTTTTATAAATGAAAGTATGATGCCTCCTTCCAAGGAATATCACAGTCACCACGTACACGTCCACCAAAGACCATATACATAATATTTAGTAACATTCCATGATTTAAGCATCACTGAAACAAATAAAATGTCTAGTGTAACCTCAAATTAGATTTTTTGGAGCACAAGGAACCTACATAAGGTAGTCCATAGTCTATGTGTACATGTGAGATGCTGGTACAAAGACAAGATGCCCACATCAGAACATTTAATGAGGCCACAATGGAATCGTCCGGGCCGTCAAGTGGGATGAATAAGATGGTGTTTAAGAATTCACCGAAGTCAATTCTACATAGGAATACAAGGGTCTCTCCAGATGAACTGATACCTGATTAGAACCCCAGGTTCAACATGAAACACCAAGAGACCACTAAATTCACCCAAAAACTTTTAAACTATAGCATATAGTAAGACCAAATCTGTCTTAGAGTATCAAGGATGATGTTAAGATAGGGAAAATTATCATCACTTATAAGAGTATACAAATAGGATTTAAAGGTTTCCAGTCAAATCACACAATTACTAGAATGAATAACATTCAAACTCTAACTAGTCGAATCAGATTGAAAGAAACAAAGATTCACCTAATGAGGAACTATAATTAACAGATCATCGAGACATGATGCCTTAAGGTATCCCATGATTGTTTAGAATTAATCCTCGAACTCCACCCAAGACCAACATGGTTTCTCAGGGGCTTCACACATCACCAACCACACCAACATCGTGTTTCCAAGAAGGAATTGGGATGATATAAAGTTCACAAGCATCATGTTAATTTATTCAAGACTGAACATTCTCTAATGGTCCTCTTTAGTTATTCACCACACAACTCTTAAGAACATGTATTTAATAGAACCTATGTGACAGATCATATATTAGGTGTGTCTGAATCAAAGATAGAGAAGACAAACATTCCACTCACAAGAACACTAGATCAAAAAAACCTTTAACATTTGTGTGACATTTACCCAATTCACAATCACAAACGCCACAAAAATATATAATGAAAACTAAAACTAATCAACCAACATTTAAAAAAATAGGAGTTCAGAGAATGTCCCCTCAAGAATTGGGACAAACATGTTTATTTAATGATTAGGTAACTGTAATCTAGATATGACCCAAGAATGCACTCAACAACCCTATGTTTTCCATCACTAATCAAGAAGAGAGATTCAAGCGACATACGAAATAGATGACCATGCCTGGGGCATGTCTGAGAAGCTAGAAATGAACATTAATCAATTCCCATGCCCATATGACATGCCAAGAAGTACATGAGAACCTGTCATAACAAGGGTGACTTTTTAAAGCAAAGGGGGTTCTACTAGGGGTGACAAAACCATAAAACAAGAAGATAAGGGTTTTTATCAAGGATCTAAAGATCTATGGGTGATACCTACTCTGATATAGAACCTTATAAAAGTTGTAGTGTCGAACCTATCTCTACATCACATGAATAGATAAGTCACTAGGCTCAAGATCTGACCATCTATGTCATTGCTGAAAGGAATGAAAGCCAACATAGAATTCTCACACTTCTATTCTAAGGAAAATCAACGAGAAAAATTAAACTACCCTTACACAAGGGTTTAAAAAAGGACACCTCCAATGGTTCCATTTTTGTGCTATATAATTGATTCAAATTTTTAATATTTAAGCATTTATAATATTTAACTAACACATCATGGAAATGAAAAAATGTCTAAAAAAACTTTTTTTAAAAAATATTTAACACTTCTTGAGATTCAGTCATTAATTATAAATTTAACAAAATAAATTTCTTTTAATAGATATGGTGACCTATGAAGGTCCAATTAAGAAACCAAGGCTATTTATAAGGAAACCCAGAAAAAACTTCTGAATTGTAGAAATCACGAACACCCAAACATGTTATCCCATAAGAAACATGCCTCTCATTAACCTATTTGGGCCAATTTGGTCATTAATTACGTTTACCAATTCATTTACAATCTCAAATTGAACATCCTTTACATTTGAAACCATTTCACGTTATAACACATGGTCATATATATGTAATGATTCTATGGATTCCATACCAAAATATTTAAAGATCCCATATACATCATAAATTGAATTTTTTCTCCAATTAATCACAAGCGATAAACACAACACATGTCATCAATTATATTTCTAAAGAAAAAATAGCATGCTAACAAGCAGCTAACACAAAAATGAAATAGGCACAAAAGCATAGAATACTAACACCAAATCATTTTATGTAAGTTCGTACTGTAATGAAACCAAAAACTCCACATAACACTCATGGAAGCAAATCCAAATTAGCAAGCAACCTACATATGCAACTACATGGCGTGGAATATGCATGGCATTTGAATTATCTATGAGCCCAATATGATGCTTGCACTAATTTATCCTTGTCATGTCAGACCAAGGGTTCAATACCTTAAATCTCATAAGTCAATAAGATGTGGAAAAATACATCAATCACTATAGGAGAAATCATATCAACAACTGAAAATGCACGAACAACAGTCCCAACCCTAGCCACTTGGACATTTCTTATATGTGGGTTGATCAGTCTTAGGCATGAATATTAACCAAGAAGTGAAACAATCCAATTCTATTTTCTACGAACCCAAAATAGTACAAAAAATGGATAAAATATGCTCTGATACCACTTTGAAACATCTTGACCTGACTTACCATCAAACTGGTAGCTGGACCAGTGGGTTAAATGACCTCATGAACATCTCCGTGTATTCCATAGGCTTCTAAATGGCATCGATTTTCTTGATATGTGATAGTGGGGAGACTATACCCTCTTAATAGAGATGAACAATGGTATTATTAAATAATTAACATCAAAAATAAGTAGAAGTTGTATATTAATCGATATGAGCGTAGTGGAAGAATGATAGTAAATTTTTATAAAATGGGGCCAATTCCAGTTTACACAAGCATGCATGATGGATAATGGATGGATGTAAGAACTAACACAGAGCATGATTTATATTTTAGAACCAATACAAGATATAAATGAAGAAAATACTAAATCCTAAAGCTGATATCCAAGTTATTTTTGAGCACCATCTCAATCCTATTCTCCTAACTACTTAGGTATAATCTAACAACAAAGGCATTCAAACTATGCCCTAAAAATATAATGTCTACTTAGGTACCACAATACAACGACAACCTGAGAATGGTGTGAGACATAAATCTCTATAGGTCAGAAACACCAGTTTCTTGTTCAATGTAGTATTGATTATAAAATTAAGATAGTGTACCATATATTGAAAGCATATAAAAAATAAATGATCAAATGAAAACCCCTTGGTCTAGGTTCCTAAATATACACCCATCATATACCACCTACTTCAGCCTCATGTGGGTGTCTGAAATAGGTACCTATATAAGAAAAAATATTTATACATTGGCTGAAGTAGAAATGGAAACCCAAAAGAGCATACACCAAGATTTTTCTTCAAATTGGGTTCTAATTTCGGTGTCAGAAACTATGCATGACAGAAGTACAAGAGATGTATAACAATGTGTACGGAGAATATATGTAATATGAATCAATGTATCTCAAGAATTTATATCATGACCATAAATTATAATGGTGGTGTCTGAACCCGTCCCTAAGGTATCACTACAGCACATCAATTTATGGTCCAATGCCACCAAGCTCGTCCAAGATGTTCCTTTTAGAATCGCAAGTATATCATGTGGAATGGTAAACCTGTGTCAATATCAGTATCACCTGTAAGGTAAAAATTATCACCCAAGGAATGGAGTATCCATCTTGGAAACATGTCCATCCTTGGTTTCCCCTTAGGGAACTAGTATCACACAATGGTACAACAAATTTCATAGGAAGCCTTTCTCTAGAAATCCAAAACTCCACCTCACTGGTGCGTTAGGTTTTAACCCCTCAAGCACGAAGTTTCCATCCACAAGTCCTTAATATGGAACCCATATTCTCTCCATGGTCCGTATCATGTGAGCCACACAATCAAGGTTCATATAAATTCACATAAGTTGTTGAAACAATATGACAAATCCATTTCATTAAAACCCTTATAATCAATTTTAAATGAGTCATTATAGTCAATATACAATACATAAGGCAATACCTCTTATTTAATTCAAAATCAATGATCAATTCCATTACAACCAAAGAATTCAATTCAATTAAGAGAAAAACATATCATCATGACCATTCCATTCCATTTATTACCATTTATCTTAATCATTCCTGTTCAATTATATTATGATGAGTGGGCATACCAACCTATTCAAAAAATTTAGTCAAACTGATTTAACGAGTCATGGTCAATACCAAGAACCATTCATAAACATCTCACATCAAATGGTAACTCAAGGCATTAGCCAACTCAGAATGCTAGCCATTAATTTATCTCATGTGGGAATAAGGTAATTTCCAACTTGGGAAATTCCATCTTTAAGAGGACACAACACCTAAAAAAAGTCTATATTCAATTAACACTTATATAAATAAGGGAATCATCATTTAGGAATAAGCGAAGAGCATAGAATAAAATAATTACATAACTAACATTGACAAAAAGGGTAGAAGAATACCAATGCAATAAGAACAAAACACTTGATATAAATATTCATTCTCTGATATTTTTTATTGAAGGTATCTCACATCAATTGAATTAGATTTATTAGAAAAACGAATATGTTCTTAAAAATATTCATTTTCCTATTTATATATTTTACTCAATGTTGGAAGAAAATGATCAAAATCATAAAATAATTCATCTTAATTTAAAGATAAATTTAAATGTTTTCTTTATTTAAATTGGACAGATGAAGAGATACCTACCTCAAAAGATAAACTAAGAAAAAAACTCAGTACTTGACAATTTTATCAGTGAAAACTCTATGTTTCTCCATCTATCATCTAGGAATATTCACCTTTACATATATATAAGGACAATATAAACCGTATGTACATGTCTGCATGGCCTTGAAAACACACAATAGGTTCCTTAAATATATACTTTCAAACATGTAATCCCATTATCAGCCACACACGTATGAATTTTCCATATTTATACATAATCACACTAGTCCACTTATATGTAATCGCATGTCCATGGGGGGATATACATATAATTGGAGAACTCATTAAATATATGCTTACCTATGCATACGCGGTGAGTCGCCATTGGCTCTGGCACCTTCAAAAATCCTCAAGGATGATAAAAAACTATAATGAAATTACAAGGGGCCTTAAAATCACTCTATGACCCCAAATAAAATATTGCAACCTAAGGAAGTGGATAAAAATTACGTCCAACAGCCACAAATAAACCAAAATCAAGACTAACCTCTTTAGCTTTGGGAACGGTTGTTGAATGACAATGAATCAAACCCGAGGAACCCATTTCAAGACATAACATCAATTATGAAATTAAAAGAACATGGGATAGCCAAACCCTTCATTTTTCTGGACTCAGATCATGTTATATAATTAGATAAATTTGAAAAGAGAGGGAGGAGTGGGGATCTAAGGGCTATAATTTGATGAATCTAATGTAAAATGTGAAGAGATCTGGTGGGATCAGAAATTGAATAGGGAGGACAAGAGGGGGGGTTTGTTCTTCAGACTGAGTGGCTCTAGGGGGTTTCGTGCAGAGGGACCTTGAGAGGAGGGAGGTTACACTATAGGGTTGTCATGAGGATGGAGGTCGCGCCATAGGTGATTCAGTAAAGGGAGATCACGTGAGAGGGATGGAGGCAGTGGAGTTGTAAAGTGCATGTAGGGAGGGGAGAAGGGTGTGTGATACTTTAAAGAGAGGGTAGGCCCTTGGGTATCTAATAAAAAACAAAACATAAAAGTAATAATGATAATTTAAATAATAATAATGATAATGATAATAATATTATTATTAAAACATTTATTTAGTTTTATTTTCAATTTTTCTTATCTCACTTTTCATTAATTTGAAAATAATTATTTTAAATTTCTATAAAAATAACTCTGCACTTTTAAGTGTTCCAACTATTGAAATTTCATTCTAATGCCCGATTTTAAAAATATCCCATGTAATTAATGAAAGAGTAAATATTCTGATGGAATTTATCATCTAGTTCAAGACTTGGGATGTTTAAGAGATGACCTCTAGAGTTCGAGGTTCATCATCATGTTTTCAATCAGTTGATTCTTGATAGGGGAAAAATTCAAAACTTGGATATAGGGGAATCTTGAAACATGTTTTTGGGGTCAATTGAGATTGTGGAAAGGTTTTGACTAGTGGAATAAAATTATCTCTTATTTAGCACTATAATTCCATGCATTATGTTTTTTATGTTTTATGATTTTAAATATTTCATCCGGACCCTTCCCACATGATAGCCATTGATGATGTTGAGTTGGATATTGATGTTTCCTTTAATGAGCATCCAATTCATTTTGTGAAACATAGTGACAGGAATCTATGGGGGAAACTAATCATCTAGTGTGAGTACAGAGAAATCATGGTAATGTATAAGTGGATACATATGATACGAAGCCTAACATATAGTCATAATGTGCCTAATTGTTCATGGATACCCTACAGTAATATTTGGAGTATCTCAATGATGGTATTTTATATTAATGGGAGGTTCTAAGATCCTATATTTTTTATTGTCTGATTTTATTTATTGTTTTCGAAGATTTTTTTTAAAAAAATAGTTGTTTTTATTGTTTGGATGAACATTGGTTTCTCTGATAGGGATAAAGATAGGAGTGTTTTATAAATTATTATTTATAGAGAATCTTATTTCAAGGATTTAAGAATTTCACTATAAGACTCGTGACTATAGTGTGGAGATCTCGGTTATTGTGTAGGGTCCTAGGAGGTGGAGTATATAAACTACTACAAATTTATTCATCATTGTGACATGACTGTTGGATATGGTGTATGCCAGTTGGGAGTTGTGCTGTTTATATGGAAGCTATAGTGTAAGGCCCCCAAGGGGGTGATTTTCCAATTTTTCCATCTTCGAAACTGCTGAATAATATAGTCTAGATGAAACATAGCTTTCCCTTGATGATTTGGGGTGCTATAATATGGTGTATTAAGATATTTCATAGTATATCTCTAGGTTTAATGGTTATACATTGTAGAAACTCTTGTGTATGTCAGATGTGATACGACCATGGGAGACTTCAATGTGGTTCTTTGGGATCCATTATAGCATACCATATATCATGTGGTTTTTTGGAATAGTCTATGGGGCTATCTCAGAGTCCATGTTTTAACATACTTTTTATAAATATCCCCAATCACCAATAAATTTTATGTGATCCAATCATTTATTATTGACCAATAAACAACCTAAATTGCTTTTAGAAGGCTTTAATACCTCCTTTTATTTTTATTCAACCTCCACATTATGGGGATCAAATCATGGTGATCTAAGACATTAAATAACGGTGTTCCAGGTCTAGAGTTTGAAGGGAAGGGAGAAGGAACTGAGCACCATCTTGGTCATTAGGAGCTTTTCCGCATATTCTTCATTTTGATGTGGGTGGTCCGAAACCTTTCTTGAATTTATTATTTTAGTTTGTCCTAGTATGTGAAATATGTTTTATCATTCCAATAAACCCTAAACTAGACTTAAATAATTATAGATTACTCTATTCAATGAATAAAATATTTAATGACCTTCCCCTAGATCTCATCAGGTCATTTCGTGTTAAGATCTGAACATGTGTCCACTTGATAGGTGTTTCCCCATTTGACCATTCTAGATACATAGTTGTATTGAAAATTATACCATACAATTCTTGAGAACACAGATGATTTTTTCCTTAATATTTAGAATTTGAATAATGTGTGAAATTGATCTAGTTTCTAAAGACAAAATCTCTCATACTGAAATTGGTGGAACGGTATTCTAACTAACATAGGGGTCTAAATTATTAATAGAAGGAGAATTGTTGTAATTATGATAATAATTGGGAACCTAACCATAAAAGTCTAACTAAATAAATAAATCGTAATTTCATGAGATGAAGACAATGTATTTTGATGAAATGTGTTATGAATTGGGATTGGTTATGTTGTAATGCATATAGGTCTTGGCCCAATTACGCTAAAATGATTATAGGGCACGACTGGGTATACTATAATGCTTATAGGGCTTGGAGTAGTTATTATATAATTCTTATTGGAATCTATCTAGTTCTACAATAATGATTTGTGGGATATACCATTATAGGGTAATGATAATGGATAGAATAATTCTGTGTTATGAAAAGAGATATCTGGAATGAGGCTGAAGTATATTGGAGCTGACAATAGGTGTTATCCTTGAGGTGATGGGTCAATGTATATATTTAATGTTCTATAAAATTGGATAAACTAATTTACTATTTAGTGATTTATTTGATGCACTATATACCAGAGTATATTAGTCTGGACACGATAGTTATGACCTACAATGTTTTACTCACCCCTGGATATGCCACTTGTTGGTAGCAGAAAATATTTCATGGATCTTTATTTGGAATTGGGAAAGGGGCCCCGTTATTTATTGGTACATGTTTGATGGGTTGGAGCATGGAGAAGGGACCAACATGGGGTTTGGAACTTGGATTCATGGAGTGTATATTGAGTCTATTTATTAGGCTATATGTTTTACATTTTTCATTCCATTTTGATATATTTAGTTTATCATACATGACCCTATTATTATTTGGTTGTTAGACTTTTTCTTTGTTCTCTTATGAATTCCTATTGTTGATTAATTTGTTTCTTCTAGTTATGATACTTTTTTTACACTCAACTATATTGAAACTCTCTTACATAGGGTATATTCTACCCACTATATTCCTTACAACCATGCTTGTATTCAGATGGCTCTACCATACATGGATGTTCTATTGAGGAAACATTTCCATCTTAGCCTAGTAAGATGAAGGAGCATGAAGATTGAGAGATTACATTGTGCCAAAAAATGTGTCTCCATAGTATATCATATCTTTTTTCTCATCCTTATCCTATGATACACATAATATATGGTTTTCCAGATACTCCCTTATGATAACCCTCACATAGTAATCCTATGAGAATCCCTAAATGAAATGATGAGGCCCAATAGCGGTCACTAGACAAATTGAACCATTAAGAGTGAAATTACTCTAGAAGATAGTGATTTTATTCAAAATAGATATATTAAGGTATACCAATCCTATAATCATTTTGATAGTCATGTAATTATTGAAATGTATTTCTTATTGGAAAACATCCTCATCCCTTTCCCAATTGATGCTATAGAATATTAATCTAGTAAAATAGAATTGGAGGAGATTGTTTCTATTCGGAACATGATATACACTAAAATAATAGAGGATGGTGTGTGTACAAGAAATAAAGAGTTATTTAGAAATTTTTAAAATCCCATGAATGCCCACTTACCACATATCTAGTATACATAAAATAAATAAAAGGTTAAAAGTATATATATCAGTCTCGTTACCTGATGAATTTTAGTGCCTTCCACATGAGGAATGTTTTTGTCATATTGATGCAAAAATTAAATAGATGAAGTGAGTTAATGTAGAATACTAAATGCCAATTAACCTACAAGATGTAATATTTAGAAAGAGCCCCATACTACTCTTATAATATATCTCCCTCAATGAGAATAACCTGTAATTCCAAAAACATATATCCAATACATCTTCTTTATATGTTGGTTAGAGAGAAAATATACATTGATCGAATGGAATATAGATGTATGGTGTTTTATCGATTATGAAAAAATATGGAACCATTTCATGTGAGCTACTTAAGAATATCCTTTGCTGGTATCCACAAAAAAATGCTGGTATACCTCTCATATAAGGATCCACCTATTACTAATCCTAATCAAGTAACTAACCAACTTGTTGTCCCATTAGAACTGATAAACATGATTGATTGTATGGAAACCAGACTAAAAGGTATGGATTATGGTAATTTACCAGTGAAACCAATGTAAAAGATATACCCCATGAGGGGGTTTGCAACCCTCCCCTACAAAAGTTTAAAAATACCGGGATTCAATACTTCAATTTTTGGGTGATCGGACAAATAATTTGACACATTTAATGTCTTCATGTAGTCCCATGATGGTGGCCCTCAAACAATATGAAGCATCCAAGATCAGGTACTTTGTACAGATCCTAGATGGTCTATCTTTTCTGTATTATACCATTTATCTAGTCAGGATAGTCACATCATAGGAAGATCTCTGTCAAATTTTTTACCAATTCAGGTCCATACTATAAAGGAAAAAAATCATTGAACTTTCAAATTGAAAACAACCTGATAATGAGAGAGTCTAATATTTCATCACCAAGTGTATGACTTCAACAAAATCCATGAATCTTAAATACCCTAAGAGGATTTTATGGGTTTATAAATAGATAAAATCCGTGAATAATTAAATATACCTATTATTCTGAAAAAATATTTGGGTATATTTAGTGAGTGTTCCATGGTCATGAACATATTGTACGAATCTATTTAGTAAACCGAATCTGTTTATTTTTAGACCTTGATATCTTAAGAGAGGAGATTAAGTAAAGTGGAAAATGGAAATGTCATACATAATCCAGCTTCTACACTACAACAAACTCTTATTCCAAAACAATATCATGTTATACCTCACCTAAAATATAAACAACAATAATATTAGAATAAATATAGGATAGTATAACCTAATGTGCTCAACATACGAAGGATATAAGAATAACATTTATTCTTTCTATGATGATAATATCCCTAGTTATTTATTATCATATATTAATAATAAATTATAGTGATTATAGGAATAGATAAGGACTAATCAGGTTGGTATTGATGATTTCAGGAATTATTAGACATTTCACTAAACATTTGGAACACCATTGATGTGTTATTTATTTTTAAAGGCATCCTCAAGAAGTGGATTTTTTCTGGACATGTAAAATTTTGAAATCCACTAGAATAAGTGGAATGTGTTTACAAAGATGTTTTGAAGGATGGGAATGAATTACCAAAGGTTGAACATAACTATTTAAAAATATTCATTGGCAAGATTCCCAAAAAGGTAATCAATCCAACTCATGGTATTGACATGGCCTAGTTAAGTAAGCATGTTGTCTCCCCGGTCTCCTCATCCATGGTGCAGAAAACATTGTCAACACCACATTATTCTATTTTCAAATCCCAGAATAAACAAAATAATCAAAAAAAAATTCCAATTATAGGATTAACAACCCATGACGATTCCAAAATCATTTTTAACCCTCTCAAAAAACATTCATCTGATTTGGGTGTGATGGGAACTATCCCACTAAATAGTACAATGGGAAACATCTAGCTGAATGAATTCCTCATAAAATGAAAAATTTCCCTTTAGTTCTGTTAATGTCATCCACTTAATCGAATTCTTATCTAATGATGAATATGTTTTTGATCATGAGATCACTATTTATTGTTAGGGAACTAGAGGGATAAGTTGTAGGAGCTAAGGAATCATGGGAAGGCGTAATCATGGGTGAAGACAACATCCAAAACACATTTATTCTATACCTATATGTATAAATATGACTGATAAAAAAGAACTTTACAAGTCCAAAAGAAACAAGAATTCACAATATCATCTTTCAAGATTCATCCAATTCCGTTATTTGGGTAGACTTAAAGGAATGTGTGAAATGGTATGATCATCCTAGGCGAGTGGGTAGACCAAGTTTTCTTAATAAATTAGTGAAAAGGGCTCTTTCAACTTGTATTCAAGTGCCTGCCCTATTTACCTAATGTAGTTAGATCTAAATGCTCATTCTAAGATGAAACAAATCATTAGGAAGAGAAAATATTTTTCTTCAAATTATGAAATCATAAAACAATTGAAAATGTACTAACCATTCATTAAATCTTATATACTCTCAATATATCAAAATATCTATATGATTTGAAATGAATATAATATTTATAAATAAAATTTCTTTTCTGATTGAATTAAATTCCTTATTATCATTATGTAAAACACATGAACTGATTTGGTTAAATCATATCCTATAGAATTTAAATGATCATAATGTCTCATAACAATTGATAAATTAGCTACTTTATAGGGATCATATGTTTAGTATAAATATAGTATTATGAGAAAAAAATTGACCTTAAAAAAATTGATAACCTCAACCCATAGAACCATACAATAAGATTCCCATTTATCAGATCCTCAAAGAGTGATAAAATCAATAGTTTAGTTCAATTTTCTAGCCCATGATGAGATCCAACAATTAAAGAAGGAGGGAAACAACTTACTGGAGATATTCAATATCATCAAGATCAAATCACAAAACATATACACTGAACCACACCATTAAAATCTCACCACCACACACTATACACTCAGGGAATTTTCTTGTGAAATGATGTCCTATTTATAAACACCTTAATAATATAACTATGTATATTTTATATAATAATGATTAAATTTAATTCTTATTATATTTACCTTCTAAATTATTTGGATTTTCAAATAATAAAACACAAATTTTATTTTTCTATAACATGAAATTTCATTTATGATATTACCTTTTTATAAATTCATGAAATTTAAAAATAAATGATATATTTAGAAAATAATACAACTAAATAGTATCTTGTATTCTATTCTAATTCACATCCTTTCAATTCTTAAGTTTCACCGATCATTCATCAACCGGATGGAGTCTATCTTAAACTCTTTTGTTTGGGACGGTCATGGGGAATGAACATATAGATGGGACTCTTGGATTAGATTAGTAAAGCCTCTGGAATAGGGTGTCATTAATGTTAGAAGCCTGAGCGAGTCCATGTTCTTATTTCAAGGAAAATTTTCCTCGGTTGTTTTTTAGGGATGAAAATTGTGTAGTCGTTTCATCAGGGGGATGTATGGAATTGGGATCAAGGAGAATGGATTGAAACCATCCACCCTCTAGGGCTCCCTCCGAACCCATGTGCCCTTCCTTCGAGATCATTTTTAATGGATCATCGGGTAGGGAACCTCCAATTTTAGGGAATGAATTTTGGGTATTGGTTTATTTGGATTGTTGAGTTCTGCGGCTCCAAACCTCTCACTTAAAGAAGCCACCCTCCATCCTTCCATTCTCAAAGATATCCTCAGTCCCTCCCAGGAGGCTCGGTTCTTTTCCATTTTCTTGCA
This sequence comes from Viscum album, assembly GCA_963277665.1. Classification (NCBI taxonomy): domain Eukaryota; kingdom Viridiplantae; phylum Streptophyta; class Magnoliopsida; order Santalales; family Viscaceae; genus Viscum; species Viscum album. The sequence goes on along the minus strand of OY728160.1, from coordinate 2,037,216,835 downwards.
TGAGTCCATAGAAAGGTGTGTCTTCAAGCATTCTTCTTTGGGAAGCTTCTCGACAAGGGACTACAGGACAACGAAGTAGAGGCAACCAACTACTGACCCATGGGGAACTATTATTTGGTGTAATTACATCTAGCCATGTTTAATTTTTTTTTTCTGGATGGTCCATCCAATGTTATCCCAATATATATGGATATTAAGGCCAAAGGTTTTACTCTTGCCTTAAGATGCCTTTGATATCCAACTCCCTAATAGGAGACAACGACCCACCTCTTACTTCCAAGTGTCTGGGCTGACCGGTTATGGAATGTCATGGGGGAGCTTATGGCGATTTTAGGGACAATTGCTTCTCTTTTGGAGTTCATCCTACAATTGTACAATTGAGCCTCCACCAAACATGAGGAGGATGATCATTTGGTAATTCTGACTTCTAGTTTTTGGTGCATATAGAAGACGCCCAACCATGCAAGTCACCACAAGTCTTTCCCCTCTCCCCGCAGTTCGATCCTCCAGACCAGGATGTAAATCCCTGAGCTGTCTTCGCTCCACAAGCGTCATGAGGCATCACCCACCCTTAGTCACTACACCAACACTCTACACTCTCCAGGCCCTCCACCCCCTGTAATTCTCGGTTCTTGGTTAATATCTCCCCTCCCTCTCATAGGCTCAAAAAAAACTAAAGGGGCTTGCGTCCTTGGGGTATGAGGGGTGAATCTATTGTCCGAGACACATATTGCTCTGTTTTCATGGTTTTCAACACCTACTGTGGAGATGGTTACTCTATGATGGTGGATTCCAATTCCATGCTTAGCGGATTAGATCTTTTCTTCTTAAAGGCTCTCCCCATGTCTATAGTGGAGACAGATTCGATGAACATTTGGAGCTCCCTCGATGGAATCATATCTCCTCCTTAGAAGATCACCCACCTCATCCTAAATTGCAAGGACCATCTTTCAAATGACACTAAGATCCTCTATACCTGGGGCGAGGGTAGTTGGCTTGTTGAATTCATGGCCTCTAGGGCACCCTATCCCTTCCACTTTTGGCTTTCAATTCCCTTGGATCCCTTCCTCTGGGTATAGTGGACATCGCTATCAGGGATACCCTTGGACTTCACAATTTTATACCCCCTCATTTTTCTTTTTGGAAGTGTATTGGGCTGGAATGTTGGTTGTTTGGATGATTTTTCTTAATTTCATCTGAATAAATAAGAAGTAGTTATTTAGAGTAAAAAAATAATATTTATTAAATATAAATGATAATATAATTGTTATGAAGTCAAATTTAATTGTAATATGTATTCAAAATCTTTTATTGTTGAATTTTTTTTCTCAATATATATAAATTTATTGTTTTAAAATTTAAGTTTCACATATTTAATAAATATTTTCTAAAAATAGATATTGTTTTTGGAATCATCATGTTAAAATTATCCATTAAATAATTTGTCATAATTTCCTGATACAGTCGAGTATTTGGGAAAAAATTAAATGAAGTATAAATAAATGGTGTGTATTAGGATATTATAATGTAATAAATTTTGTAATAAAGGGTTTCTATGACCAAATATGTGTTTACCCATTAATATAACTTTTTTATGTTATTTTATTAATTTTATAAAACCTTTATGAATCATCCAATACCTATATTATATTTTAAGTTTTTAAAATCAAATTGTCATTAACATGAATCACATTTCTGTAACCAAGGGCATTATTTTATTATTTTTTTCACTTTTCCGTAAATATAAGGAAAAAATAAATTCTATGGAATTTTTAATGGAAAAAACTCTTGTAAATATTTTATTATTAATTTATTATATCGGGTCCAATACCTTTGTTGGGGAAATAATAATGAACACCCCTCAATTTTCTTATATAAACCGACCAAAGATCCCTTTTCTCTACACTAAAAAACCTTATATAATGTCCTAAACCATCCATAACCTCTCTATAGTCCTCCCAAGGATCCTTGAATATCACAATAATCCCTCTCATGCCTTTTGAATCAGCCTCTCAAGGTAAGGGACCTCCCTCTGTTCTTTTCCATACAAGTAACTTATTTTTAATTTTCCTTTTGAATTTTAATTGGTTTGGTTGTAATGAATTTATAAATATAAATATAATATCCAATTTTACTAATAAAAACTAAGACATCATGTATCTGCTCTCATTATAGAATTTACCTAAGTCTTTACTATTATGAAATATATTAAGTGATCCCCTATTTCTCTTATTTATTCCAGAACATTATTCATGTAATGTACTTTGTATTATAATTTTTATTGATACAATATTATCTCCACATATCTATTACTAATATTATAATTTATACAAGATTAGTGACCCTTTCCACTTTTATTAATCCCATCCACAATCCATAATTTACCCCTTATATGCTGCGGAAATTTTCCGGTGATTTTTCCAAGAAATGTTTAAATTCAAGAACCCTACTTGTCTTATGCTTATTAATTATCAAATGTCCATGCTATATTATTTTGTTATATATTCCTAATATATACCATTGTTACTTCCATATAACATGTGACCCATTTCTATCCCATTTTACCATTTTATTTATTTTTATGTACTTCCGTTATTCGGCTGAAATGATACTGTGATTTTCATGCCAAACATTTGTGATGTGTATACCCATACACCTTTCCACTCAAGGGTATTAAACTAGTTGTACACATACTTCATTTATTAGAGAATGGCATGTATGTAACTCAAAATCTGTAATCATGAGATTAAATAGGATGAAATATTTTTCATGCTATATAATCTATGTGGCGCACATATACATGTACATGATATGATTATGATGAGTCCACCCAAATAGAGCTGTAATGCATTGGTTGATTTTTTAGTCTTATGATACACCATGTATGGTTCATGGGAGGTTATCATAGCAAAATTAGGTTATGATATCTTTATTGTTCTACTTGACCTATGTTTATGATTTTATGTTTAATATTGTTGCCACATTCCCTCGTTGCCTTTATGTTATCATGCTATATCATGCCTATTTTTACATTTTTAGGATATAACACCATTTATATCCCATTGAAATGCATATTTTCTAAAATTAAATAATTTATTAATGTTATTTTCTTATTCCCTTACATTGATTTATAGATCTACCCTTTCTTATTTACATCCCAATGTAATCTTATGCTATTTTATAAATGATGAAACATTGTGAGCATGTTAAGGATCTTTTCAAAAAATATATTTCACCAACAATTTTTAACTAGTTATATGATGTACCTATATAATTAAATACATTAGGCTTCTTAATAATTGGTGTTTTAAATTTTTTACCTTTATGTAACAAATTATAAATTAATGAGTAATAAAGATAGAGGTGGTCATAGTTGGTACTTGAGGAAAGTCTTGATAATTTTGGGATTAGGCTTATAAAATTTTATAAAAATTCATAAGGATAAGAATAAAAATAATAAAACATCCCTAAATTTTGGTAAAGTACAGTGTAATTGGTTTCCATTCAAATACCTCCATATCGAGATATTTTAAGGGGATGTGGCTCTTGAAAGTAGGTACCTAGATGTTATAATCCTGAAAAGGCTGCATTGATATGGACTAGATCAATACATGGTGCATCACAATGTTCCCTACTACACACCTAGAATGTCACTCTTAGGGGATATGCTTTGGTAAATTCATAACCTAATTAAAAACCATTATTAAGGGAATAATATTTCATATAAGAGTATATGTTAGAAAATAAATCAAGTATAACATAGATTGAATCCTAGAAATTTATATGTTTCAAAAATAAATTTCCTTAATAAATTATCACTTTAATGTTATTGGATTCCCATTTGGGTGTTTAACATTATCAAAGTAATAATAACGATTTTTTTCCTTTATTCAAGACAATGGCATTGAGTAAACAACCAAGGTAAATGGAAATGTGATGACTAACCAAATGAGATTCCAAACACGATTAGAGATTAAGTAATACATTTTGTGATTATTCCCACATAGCAATCAAAGTTCAGGGTTAAAAACTATCACATAATTGAATAACAAAATGTTTTAAAGAAGTGGAGGAAAAAATCACAATTAATTTCATCTAATAAATTTGTTTAAGGAATGAAGGCCCAATTTACCACCTGAGAAAATATAGAAATATCCACTAATGGAAATTCCTAAATGGAATTAGAAGATGTTTTATTTTTGGGATGATATGGAATCAAGTATATAATTTCTCTAAAATAATTAATGACATGATGGATGAAAGTTCTATACAATCTAAGGTATAATACATAAATCATTGTTATAAAATTGAAGAAGTTGAGAATTATCCAATCCAATTCTATATTCTAAGGGTTTAAAATCATGATGAAAAACAAGAATATCCAATAATATGGGTACTAATATTTTCTAATATTTAAAAAGATCATGATGACTAGGGTACATTTAAGCTCTAATTTTGAATTTAGTTTGTCATTTTGTATTTTAATTCATAAAATACTTTCATATCTTGTATGTTTTTCAAGAACTTCAAGTCACCACTTTAAATTATTTGATATAATTAGAGAAAAAATATATGACTATGATATGACATGTCCATGTGTGTGGTAATGTTCTTCATAAAATATTATTAGTTAACCATTAGTGTAATTTTATGTTAACCTAGTTATGGAATGGTTTTCCTTTTATTAAGTCAATATAAATTGTATGGAGAAGGAATTAACCATCCATAAGATGAATCACCCATTGATTATATACAGTTGGAAGGAGTATGGTTAATATTCTATACTATTATCATTTCCAACATGGATATTATCACCCTATGAGAATGTGTATACAACATAAATGATTGATACTACCGAGAAGTTAATTTTTGAAGAGAAGTCAATTTTGAGCGAATACGCTAATGTGTTTCATTAAGAATAGCAGGGGTTTACAGCTAGATGAAATGTATAATTATAAATTGAGATTATACATGTGGATTTTAAAATACCCAAAAATCCATATAGTATAACTATTGTGGACCATTATGAGAAAAAAATGAAACTATTAAAGAATTAGGAAAAAGGGTTAATATTCCCAACTGCTTTACCATGGGGTGAACTAGTCCTCTTGGTCGAGAAGAAGGATGGGTCGATGCAACTTTTCATTGATTATAATGAGACAAATATGATAACTATAATGAACAAGTATCATATTACACGGATTAATGAATTGTTAAATCTATTATGTATAGCCCACTACTTCTTCAAGGTGGATCTTCAGTCAGGGTATTATCATGTAAGGGTGAAGAAGGAAGATATCACCAAGACTATTTTCCTTACCAGGTACAAACACCCTAAGTTCATAGAAATTCTATTCCGACTCACTAATTCTCCAACATAATGTATGGACTCGATGAATAGAGTCATTAGATATTACCTGTAAAATGTTTTTGTATTATTTATAAATGATATTCTAATATAATCTAAAATCAAGGAGGTACATAACGAGCAACTGAGAAATTTGATAAAGAACTTCCAAAGGGAAAATATTTATGTAATGTATATAAAATTATAGTTCATTTTTAATAAAGTATAAATTCACTGGAATTTTATCACAATAAATGGGATATTTATAATTCTTCTAAAAACAGAGTCAATTCAAGGATAAACAAGATAAACTACTATGAATAAATTCATTTTTTCATTGGATTTTTTGGGTATTATTATCGATTTTTTAGAAATATAACATGAATTTCAAACCCCATATCCTAGATAACTCATATAAGAGTTATGTTTTTTCTATAATAATGATTGAGAAGAGAGTTTTATGGAGTTCATAAAGAGGCTTTTCACTGCACATGCACTTATACTACCCAAAAGTTGGAAGCTCTCCATGGTATATGACTATGATTAAAATAAGGTATTGGGATGTGTACTAATGAATAATTAATAATTGATAGCCTATTCCTCAAGGTAATTTAATTTTAATTATCAAAACTACCAAAAAAATGTTATAGGGTCAGCTAGAACTATCTTCTCACTGAAATTATGCTTACATTAATTATTTATGGAGAAGTGTGAAATATATACGGATCATAATATCCTTAAGTATATATTCATAGAGAAGTATAGATGAATATGTATCAATATAAATGGTTAGAGAGGATTATGGACTCTGAATACAAAATGTTCTATCATCATAGGAAATAAAATAATGTGGAAGATGCTCTAAATAGAAAATATGAGACAATTTTATCATTTGTGAGAATTGGGAAGGATATGACTTTCTTAGACATGAAAAGTATGGACAAAGAGTTCATAAAGGAAGGAACATCATAAATCCTTTCATTAATGATTCAACGGCCATCCATTTTGGAGAATTTAATGGATGATAAATTAGATGATATGGATATTATGATTAAGGTGGAAGCTATATGAAATGGGAAAGCCTCATATTTCTAAACTAATGAAGAATAAGTTTTATGATTTGGTTCACAACTATGAGTACCATGAAATCCTTAGTTAAAGAAGGATTTGTTGGATGATTCACATATCTTTAACTTCTCCATCAATCGATGGATTAGAAATACACCTCGGTATCTTTGATCTAACTATTGGTAGGACAATGTGAATAATAAGATCAAAAAATATTCATAAGGGTGTCTTGAATGTAATTAATTGATGGATGAAGGGAATAAACAAAAGCGGATGATGAAACCATTACTTATACCTATATAGAAATGGGGAAACATAACCATGGAATATTTCCATAATATTACAGTGGTATTAAGAGGAAATAATGATCTATGGGTTATGGTGAATAGTCATTAAATTAATACTCACTTAATTACAATCAGAGAGGGCTCGTCCCTTGATCATATTGAAATGATATATATTTGAAAAGTGGTGAGGCTGCATTGAACACTACTGTTGATTATATTTTATCATGATCCAATATTTAAGTCAAAGAAATAGATGAGTCTCCAAAATGTTCTAAATAATTATTTTAACATTAAAATCACTTACCTCCCTTAATCTAATGGATTATATGAACATACTATCAAGACCCTCAAGGATTTGTTGAGAGCAGTCCCAATAGACTTTAGGGGAGGATGAGATCAACATCATCCTCTAGTTGAGTTCTCATACAATAATATTTTTGACTCTATAATGAAAAATGGATACAAATTATAAAGACCCATACGTTACATACATTTTTATTATTTCAAAATTGAAGAACACTTATTACAACATATAAAAAATCATGAAAGGGCTGTATAGGTATATTGTCTTTAGGAACTTGGAAACATAAACAACTTGTTCATAAATCATCTACACTATCTCCCATTTATTTTATCATATCTAGAGTCCCTTTTGGAATATCTTACATAATACCGTTATTCCTGACTTGGGGAAAATAAAAAATACAAAAGGGTGAGCTCAAATGCTCATTAAGGGTTAACAAAGGAAATATCAATCATTTCATATTCATAAGAACATAACATTTTGAAAATCATAACCTATAAAAGAGATCATAATATCATAACATGGGATAAATCATGTTAGTGAATTGTAATCCCAATAATATTAACATAAAACATGAAAATTTTTGGAATACACACATAATAATAGAGAATCATTTCTTAGTAGTCAAGAGTCATTGTCATGACTATCCTAGCGGACAAAGTCCATTTCTGAACCGAGTTAAATCCTCGTTTCAGTCCTGTAACACTGAACCAGATTAACCTGCCATTCCATCAATGTCTATATCACGAGATATAATTCTTTACCCAATGAATTGGAGGGAGATATAGGTCCCACCCATCTCATAATGAAACCATTATTTTGTGTGACACAAAATCATAAATCATACATCATAGCATAACCTATGTAATAAAAATGGGATTCTTAAGCATCATTCCATCATAACATAATCCATATAAGATAAAAGGATATCATAAAAATAATTCCAACATAATATAATCAATTAAATGTAAAAATTGGGATAGAAACAGAACCCTATATTATCTTAGATGGAAAATATTTTTGATAAAACTCTTGAACTCCATTCTTGAGGAAAATATCATTTCTACTTCAATTTTATTCCATTCTTAAAATGTTATAGAATTTTAAACTAAAAGAAGATGATTAAAAATAAACTTGAAAATATTTAAAGGAATATTCATGTAAATAATGTTCTATGAAATCATAAAAACCAATTCATTCCATATAAGTTAAAAAATAATTCTTCTCATACTTTGGCTGGAAATGTCAAAAAGTACCTCGTACTAAAAATGACAAAAGATTCTTTTCATTGCGTTTACTAAAAACTCACCAATGGGTAAAATTGGATGTAAAAAAATTTTAGGAGGATAGAAATAATATTAAATATAGAGGAAACATGTATGTGGATGATAAGTATGCCACAGTAAATACCGAAGTATAAACAGTTTCGGATAAAAATTTAGATTGTGAGATTTTCCATTACCTTAGGTCTGATATGCTTCGTACGTATCCGAACCTCCTATATAATTATTTAAATATTGTCATTGACTTATTAAAAAATCATATTCATTGTTATGATATCATACATAGTCATATTTTTGTCATCTTATTAGTAATATTTCATTGCTACATGTTATTCGGGTGCTCATTGCTTTATGTTCTTATGCGTGTTTTATCGAATAAATTCTTATTATTATTTTTAGGTTATAGATACATAATTTACAGAATGGTATTAGTATAATATATATCATATTCATTCATTCAAGTAATTTATATAATCATTATTCAATGAAGATCATGTTGAACGAGTCACATCACATTGTGAAGATGGTAGGCCGTACGTACGCACGAGCGATGATATCGTTCCCATAATTATTGACTGGTATTGGAGTGGATGAAGGAATGTATCAGAATTAGTATCATGTTATAATAACCATATATATGTATTCATCACACCATTATACCCATCCATGTAAGGTGGTGTTGGAAAAACAGATTACACCACAACGTGGAGACGGTATTCCGTACGTACACACGCACGGTGATTTCATTTTTCGTAGGATGGATAGAATGTGAAATAGGGCTGTTTCATATTTATAATAACATATAAGTATATTATTTATACTAATGTTAATAATTTATGATGAAATAAATAAAGAAAAATAAGTAAGAGACGAAATAAATCTGAAGGAATCGGTAAATGATATTACCTCTTCTTTGACGCGCCTCTTCATAACCTCCTCTTAGGGAACTAAAGTTGGTCTTTGAAGAAGACCAGGACCTCTAGTATGTTTCTAGGGAACTGTAGAAGTGAAAATGGCAGGGGTTGGCCGAGCTTGAAGGCTCAATGTGGTGTGAGGAGGAGAGGGAGGAGGTTCCCTTTTATAAGGGGGGAGAGGGGAACCTATGGAATTATAAGAAATATTAATTTATAATAAATTAAAACTCCACATTAAAACCTCCAAAAATGACTCAATTCGAAGATGAGATGAGATATGGTTGTCATGTAATCAACCAATAAAATGTAGTCATGTTTTGAATTTATTTTAAACCTTATCAAATTGATTTATCCTTATTTAATCTATTTAATTTTATTTGTGGTAATAATATTATAAATTATAAATTAATATAAATAATTAATTATGTGTATGAATTATCCATAATTAGATAATTAATGAAATTTTAGATGATATAAATTTAAATTTATAATTTTTAAAGATTTCTGTGATTTTTATACAATTTCATAATATGTTATTTTTATAAAATAACAATAGTGTTAATTTTGACACTAATCAATTATTTGAATTTAAATAAAATATACATAAAGTATATATTAGAAATAAAAGATTTAATAGATTTATAACATGTCATATATATCAAAAAAATTAGTGTAGCACATTAAATAGTTCATATAATATTTATTTTAGTATTTTTAAAACCATTTATTTGATATTTCAACCAATAAATTAATTTCAACATCACTATTGTGTAACCTTTTATGATGATCATATAATCCCTAAAAATTAAAATAAATTTAAATGATGTAGATAATTTTATTGGATTTCTGGAGACTATTCATTTTTTATGTTTCTGGAAGTTTATCACTAAATTAAAATTATTAAACTTATAAGATTTAAGAGAGTGACATGTTGTCACTTTAGTTGGTTTTAATAATAATTAAATTATTTTCAGGGTCAAAAGTCCATAAAATTAATCTATTCCGACCCTTAGGTGATATGGGTCGACCTTTAGTCATCCAACTGGATTTTTTCTGGTGCAAGTGTAATTTTATAATCTTATTTTTACCCTTAATTACCATATTTACCTTGAACTGCAATAAATAAAAATTACCGTAGTTACTATTCATAATATCAAAAAATAAAAGTAACCTATTAACATAATATGGACCCTCTAAATTCAAATATGGAATCCATTTTTCAAAATTCAAAACACAAAATATGCAGTAATGAATTTAAAATTAATCACATTGTTATGAAAATGGGTTTTAAAAGTTAAAACATTGCCAAAGATTGAAATGTTTTTACCTATGAATTCAATGTAAAAATAATGGTAATGGAATAAATTTTATTAAATGGTAAAAATATATTTTATTTAAATTTTAAAATAATTCAATATTATAATTTAACCATATAAATTATTGCGATGAAAAAAGTTGTTTTAAATTAAAATATAGCGTGTTTTTACTATTCATTAAAATATGAAAGTTATCAGAATAATATGAAAATTTTATATAAAGTAAATTTTTATATCTTGATTACAAAGAAGAATTATATTTTGTAAAATTGAACTTATAAACCTGTCAAAAACTAGATTTAAAGTGGGTGCGCCATCAAAAGGAGGAAAAACTACATTTTTTGAAAAATTCTTATTTTACCTAAAAAATTTATTTTCTCCACATATAATGTTTTATAAAATGTGTAAGATGAATAATAATGTTATAAATGTAGTAAATACTATTCATAACGGCTAGTCCATAATAATATTACAACAATATATCGTTGTTTAGTGAAACCCGGTGTTGCGCAATACACACGCTATCAAGGAAGGTCGTGATTGCGTGTAACGCATGCCAAGACAGTGTTGTGTGTAGTGAAAGATTCATTTGTTGATACATATAACATAAGACATAAATATCTATATTTCTCATAAAATCTCATGGTGTTACATTCTACCCCCCTTAAAAAGAATTTCTCCCACAAAATTCGTCACTTCATATGAAACAGATGAGGATACATATCCCACATCATATCCTCAAGTTCCCATGTAGCTTCTTCTAATTGGTGGTTCCTCCGTAAAATGTTAACCCATCGAGTGGTTTTGTTTCATAAAACTTTTTCTCTATGATATAGAATCTCTATCGGTGGTTCTTCATTTGAAAGATCTTACTCCAGCGGTACAACTTCCGATCTTAGTACGTGTGAAGGATTAGGTATGTACATTATCATGAGAGATACATGGAATATATCATGAACTTGAGAGAGATTTGGTGGAAGCACCAATCGGTAAGCTACCTTCCCCCACACGATCTGGTATCTCAAAAGGAATAATATACCTAGGGCTCAGCTTGCCCATCTTTCCAAATCTCATTACTCTCTTCCAAGGAGATATTCATAAGAACACTTTATCAACCACTTCAAAATCTAGGTCTTTTCATCAGTTATAGACATAACTTTTTTGTCGACTTTGAGCTGCTATTATGTGTTGCTGAATTAATCAGGCCTTTTCTGCCATCTCATCAACAATATCATGTCCTAATAGATTTCTTTCCTGAACTTCATCCCAGAAAGTTGATGTTCTTCATTTCTTTCCATAGAGAGCTTAATAAAGAGCCATCTGAATACTAGAGTGAAAGATATCGTTATTAGAAAATTCCACCAAAGGTAGGTGTTTATTCCAACCACCTCTAAAATCCATAAAGAAAGCTCTCAACATGTCTTCTAGATTTTTAATTGTCCTCTCCGACTGACCATCTGTCTGAGGATGATAAGCAGTGATGAAACTCAACTCTGTATCTAGAGTATGCTGAAGACTTCATCAAAACTTCAAGGTAAACCTCGGATCCCGATAAGATATAATGGAAAGTGGTACGCCATGAAATATTACCAATTCCTTCACATATATCCTGGAAAGCTGATCAAGAGAGAAATCTTCTCTAATAGCAATGAAGTGTGCTGACTCCATAAGACGATCAATTATAACCCATATAGCATTATTTCCATTGTAAGTTTTAGGATGTCCAGTGACTAAGTTTATAGTGATGTTTTCCCATTTCCATTCTGGTATGGGTAATGGTTGTAACATCCCCTTATACTTCTATCTATTAGATTTAACATGCTGACAAACCAAGCATTGAGAGACATATTCAACGACATCTCTTTTCATGCCATCCCACCAGAAGTACTCCTTTAGGTCCCTATACATCTTTGTGCTTCCAGGGTGAATAGATAATGAAGAACTATGAGCCTCATCCAATATTTCCTTCTTTAATTCTCGGATGGGAGGAACACAAACCCAAATCCTGAACCTTATTATTTCATCACAATCAATGTAAAATTCAGGAACATTTCTCACCTTCTTTTGTAACTCTACATGTTCATTCTATGCCTCTTTAATCTTCACATGTATTGATGGTTGAACATTTATTTGAGAAAGACAATATTTTCCCCTTCCATTATAATTCCATGATCCATCCTTTGTAAATCCATAAATATTGGATCTTTTGTGATCCTTATCATGGACAAGCTATCATGATCTGGTTGACATAATGCATCTGCCACCTTGTTTGCTTTCCTAGGGTGGTAATGAATTGAGCAGTCGTAATCCTTAATCAGCTCCAACCATCTTCTTTGGTACATATTCAACTCCTTTTGTGTGAAAATATACTTTAAAATTTTATGATCTGTATAAATATCAAACTTTTCACCATAAAGATAATGCCTCCAAATCTTTAATGCAAAGATTAATGCAGATAACTACAAATCATGAGTTGGGTAATTTTTCTCATGGATTTTCAACTGTCGTGAGGCATAAGCTATCACCATATTGTTATTCATGAGAACACACCCCTATCCCTTCTTGGATTCATCACTATAGATCACAATCCTTATTCTACTACAAGGCAGTGTGAGCACAGGTGCACTGGATAACCTTCTTTTCAACTCCTTGAAATTCTCTTCACACTCCTCCGTCCACACAAGCTTTACTCCTTTTCGAGTCAACCTAGTGAGTGGATTAGATAATCGTGAAAAATCTTTCAAAAAATATTGATAATATCTAGCCAAACCAAGAAAAATTCAGATCTCAGTAACTATTGTTGGTCTCAACCATCTTTCGATAACCACTGTTTTTGCTGGATCTATAGATATCCCCACTTTTGAGATTATGTGACCCAAAAATGAAACTTTTTTAAGCCATAATTCACACTTGGTAAATTTGGCATAAAGATTCTCCGTTCTCAGGGTATTTATTACAATTGTCAGGTGATCTTCATGTTCTTCATTGCTCCTTGAATAGACATGAATATAGACTATAAAGACTACCACAAACTGATCTAGATAGTCTCAAAAGACTCTATTCATCAGATCCATGAAGATAGCAGGGGAATTATTAAGACCAAATGGCATCACTATAAATTCATAGTGTCCATACCTTGTACGGAAATCATTCTTTATTATATCATCTTTTTTGACCCATAATTGATGATTCCCTAAATGAAGATCAACCTTGGAAAACTATTGAGCTCTGCGTAGTTGATCAAATAATTCATCAATGTGCGGGAGAGGATATTTTTTCTTGATAGTGATCTTGTTATGTTCTCGATAATCAATGTAGAGTCTCATTGATCCATCTTTCTTCTTAACAAAGAGAACAAGTTCTCCCCAAGGTGACACACTAGGGCGTATGAATCCCTTATCAAGATTATCTTGGAGTTTCTTCTTCAATTCTTTCAACTCAATTGGGGACATTCTATAAGGTGTCTTTGAAATGGGCATAGAACATGGTACGAGATCTGTTGAAAACTCAACTTCACAATCTGGAGGAAGACCTAACAATTCTTCTGAAAAGACATCATCAAACTCCCATACAATGGGAATATTCTTAATTGTGAGTTTCTCTCCAACCATTTGATATAAATAACCTTCATTTATTGGTATTAAGACCCATAAAATGGAATATATTTCCACTGGAAGGTTATATTTATCATTGCATCGACATATGATCATAGATTGGTCAGGAATACGAAATGTGACTTCCCTTATTTGGAAATCGATATGAGCTCCATATATGGAATCTTAATCCATGATATGAATCAAATCAAATTCCACTATAGGAAGGATGACAAGATTTTCAGGAAGAAGTTTACCACAAACGTCAATTAGATAAGAATTATAAACTTTTGATGCAACTGTTGTTCCATTAAGAGTTGTCATATCTAACTCAACATCTAATTTTTGAGGTAGTACGATGATACCCTTAAAAAATTCATCAGAAATAAAAGATTGGGTAGACCGAGAATCAAATAAAACATTTTCTACTTTAGAGTGGATGGAAGGTGTACCTTTCACCACTTCAGTATCGGACTCCACATCGTCAATGGAAATTTCATGTGACTTTCCTTTTTATATGGCCTTAAAAGTTTGTTGACTTCGATCATCATCAACAACCCTTGGATTAGGGAATTTATTATCATAATACCCCATTTCAATGCACTTGTAACATTGATGTGTCAGAGGTGCATTCTATGTAGCCTTTTCTTTGTTCACGCCACTAGACATCTTTTTCCCATCATTTCAGCATTCAAAAGCCTGATGACCTTCTTCTAAACATTTGAAACATTTACTTGTCCCTTTAAGACAATTCCCTCCATTTTTTCCACACTTTGAGAATATGAGAAAAATCATATTTTTTTCATTGTGGTCTTTAGATTTCCCTTTGAATTATATTTTCCTCTTTTTATCAAACCCATATGACTGATGGGTTACTCCAATCTCCATCTCAACCGTGAGAGCACATCAAAAAATTACATCATATCTGTTGAAGTCCCTTATGACTAACTCCCTTCGAAGACACGATTTTAAGACACTAAAGAACCGATCGATCTTAATCTCAGGTTGGATAATAATTCCAGAAGCGTACCTTGATAGTCTTGTAAAATTTTCTTCGTAGGTACCAACCAATTCATCATCCATTTTCTTTAGTTCAAGAAACTCCTTCTCCATATTTTTTCTAAGAATATGAAGGAATTAAGTATTGAAAAACAAGTTTGGGAACTCGTCCCATTCCATGGATTCAATTTCATCTTTGGGCCTGGTATTCTTGATATGATTCCACCATTAATCAGCTGCACGTTCCAAACGATATACTGCAAAGATGACTTTATCATGTTCAGAACATTGTAGAACTGAAAATATCATTTCCGTGGTACTGATCCATTGTTCAGCCACTAATGGATAAGTAGACCCACTGAATGAGGGTGGACACTGCCTCATGAATGATTCAATAGAATGTTTCTCCTTCTATTATTTGTTTGGATGTACTACATGATTCATAGCTTGATAAAGTTGTGCGAGCATACCTACAATATTTTTCACTCTAGCTCCCATAACATTTGGTTTCTCAGAGGGACAATCATTGCATTTCCCATCGTGTTCAGCATTAACATGGTTCTTTCAGGTTCCATCCATTGACTAAAACCAATAAGCATTGTGTGTGAAACGCTAATCATAATAGGAAAACCACATAATCAAGAATAAAATTTTATACATAAGGTCTTATCATAGGTTATTCATGGTCATTTATAATATTCTAATATTGTGTTCTATGCTTAGACATATCCATGAGTTCTTATTAAGGCTTTCACATCCTAGTTTCCAATGGTTGACTATACCTTTCCTCTGATACCAACTGTAAGGACCCATACACTACATACATTGTTATTACTTCAAAATTGAAGGACACTTATTACAACATATAACAAAACCATTAAAGGACCATATATGTATAATGTCTTTAGAAACTGAGAAACATAAACAACTGGTTCATAAATCATTTACACTGACTCCCTTTTATTTTATCATATCTAGAGTCCCATTTGGCATATCTTACTTAATATCGTTCTTCCTAACCTGTGGAAAAGAAAACATACAAAAGAGGGATCTCAAATTCTCAGTAAGGGTAAAAAAGGAAACATCGATCATATAATATTCATAAGAACATAACATTTTGAAAATCATAAACTGAAAAAGTGATCACAATATCATAACATGGGATAAATCATGGAAGTGAAATGTAATCGCAATAATCTTAACATAAAAAATGAAAATTTTTGGCATAAAAATATAATAATAGAGAATCATTTCTTAGTATTCAAGACTCATTGTCAAGAAAATCTTAGTGGACAAAGTCCATTTCTGAACCGAGTCCACTCCTTGTTTCAGTCCTCTATCATTGAACCGGATTAACCTTCTGTTCCATCCATGTCTATCTCATGAGATATAAATCTTTACCTAATGCATTGGAGGAATATATAGGTCCCACCCATATCATAACGAAACCATTCTTATGTGTGCCACAAAATCATAAATCATACATCATTGCATAAACTATGTAATAAAAATGGGATTCTTAAGCATCATGCCATCATAACATAATTCATATAAGATAAAATGACATCATAAAAATAATTCCATCATTACATAATCAAATCAATGTAAAAATAGGGATAGAAATAGAACCCTATATTATCTTAAATGGAAAATAGTTTTGATAAAACGCTTGAACTCCATCCTTGAGGAAAATATCCTTTCTACTTCAAAAACATTTTTCCTTTCTTAACATCTCATACAATTTTAAACTAAAAGAATTTGATTAAAAATAAACATGAAAACATGTAAATGAAGCTTTATGGAAATATTGTTTTATGAAATCATAAAAATCCATTCATTCCCTATAAGTTATAAAAACATTCTTCTCGTACTTTGGCTGGAAACGTCAAAAAGTACCTTGTTCTAAAAATGACGAAAGATTCCTTTCATATCTTTTACTAAAATCTCACCAATGGGTAAAATTGGGTTTAAAAAATTTGAGGAGGATAGACATAATATTATACTATTGAAGAAACATGGATGTGGATGATAAATATTCCCTAGTAAATACCGAAGTATAAACAATCTCGGATAAAAATTGGGATTGCGAGTTTTTCTCTTACCTTAGGACTGATTTGCTTCGTACGTATCCGAACCTCTTGTATAATTATTTAAATAATGTCATTTACTTATTACAGAATCATATTCATTGTTATGATATCATACATGGTCATATTCTTATCTTCTTATTAGTAATATTCCATTGCTATTTGTAATTCGGGTTCTCATTGCTTTATGTTCTTATGCATGTTTTGTTGAATAAATTATTATTATTATTTTTAGGTTATAGATACATAATTTAAGGAATGGTATTAGTATAATATATATCATATTCATTCATTCATGTCATTTATATAATCATTATTCAATTAAGATCATGTAGAACGAGCTGCATCACATTGTGGAGACAGTAGGCCGTACGTACGCACGAGCGATGATATCGTTCACCTAATTGTTGAATGTTATGGGATTGGATGATGGAATGTCTTAGAATTATTATCATTTTATAACAACAATATATTTTTATTCATTACACCATTATACCCATCCATGTATGGTGATGTTGGAAAAACAGATTACAGTACAGCGTGGAGATGGTATTCCGTACATACGCACGCACGGTGGTTTCATTTTCCGTAGGATGGATATAAGGTGAAATAGGTTTGTTTCATATTTAAAATAACAGATCAATATATAATTTATAGTGATGTTATTAATTTATGATGAAACAAATAAATAATAAGAAGTAGAAGAAGAAATAAATATGAAAGAATCGGTAATGGATATTTCCTCTTCTTTGAAGCGCCTCTTCTTAACCTCCTCTTAGGGCACTAAAGTTGGTCTTTGATGAATACCATGACCTCTAGTATGTTTCTAGGGAAGTTTAGAAGATAAATTTCAGGTTTTTACTAGCATGAAGTCTCAATGTGGTGTGAGGAGGAGAGGGAGGAGGTGCCCATTTATAAGAGAGGAGAGGGGCACCTTTGGAATTATAAGAAATATTAATTTATAATAATTTCCAAACTTACATAAAAACCTCCTAAAACTAATCAATTAGAATATTAGATAACATAGGGTTGTAATTTCATCAACCAATAAAATTTATTCATGTTGTGAATTTATTTTAAACCTTATCAAATTGATTTTTCCTTATTTAATCTATTTAATTTTTTTTATGGTAATAATATTCAAATATATAAATTGATATAAATAATTAACTATGTGTCATGAATTATCCATAATTATATACTTTATTAAATTTTTCACCGTATAAATTTAAATTTAAATTTTTTAAATATTTTTGTGATTTTTAATCAATTTCATAATATGTTATTTTTATAATATAACAATAATGTCAGTTTTGACACTATTCAATTATTTGAAATTAAATAAAATATAAATAGAGGATATATTAGAAATAAAAGCATTAATATATTCATAACATGACATATTTATCTATAAAATTAGTGGAGAACATTAAATAGTTCATATAATATTTATTTTAATATTTTTAAAACCATTTATTTGATATTTAAATCAATAAAATAATTTCAACATCACTATTGTGTCACCATTAATGATATTTATTTAATCCCTAAATTTTCTAAATAAGTTCACATGATGTATATCATTTTATTAGATTTATGGAGACTATTGATGTTCGATGTTTTATGAATTTTATCACTAAATTAAAATTAGTATACTTATATGATTTAAGAGAGTGACATGTTGTCACTTTCTTTTGTTTTGATAATAATTAAATTATTTTCACGGTTAAAAGTACATAAAATTAATCTATTCCGACCCTTAGGTGATATGGGTCCACATTAGGTCATCCAATTGAATTTTGGGAGGTGTTAAGAGAATTTTATAATCTTATTTTGACCCTTAATTACCCAATTTACCTTTTACTGTAGTTAATGATAATTACCGTAGTTACTATTCATAATATCAAAAAAATAAAAATTACCTATTAACATAATTTTTACTGAATAAATTCAAATATGGAATCCGTTTTTCAAAATTAAAAACATATAATCTTCAGTAATGAATTTAAAATTAATCCCATTGTTTAGAAAACATGTTTTAAAAGGTAAAACATTGGCAATGATTGAAATGTTTTTTCCTATGAATTCAATGTAACATTAATGGTAATGACATAAATAATATTAAATGGTAAAAATATATTCTATTTATACTTTAAAACACCATTCAATATTATAATTTAAACATAAAAATTATTGCGATGAAAAAAGTTGTTTTTAATTAAAATATATCGTGTTTTTACTATTCATTAAAATATGAAAGTTATCAGAATAATATGAAAATTTTATATAAAGTAAATTTTTATATCTTGATTACAAAGAAGAATTATATTTTGTAAAATTGAACTTATAAACCTGTCAAAACTAGATTTAAAGTGGGCGTGCCATCAAAAGGCGGCAAAACTGCATTTTTAAAAAATACTTATTTTACCTGAAAAATTAATTTTCCTCACATACCATGTTTTGGAAAATGTGAAAGATGAATAATAATGTTCAAAAGGTAGTTAATAATATTCATAATTTCCAGTCCATAATAATATTATGACAATATATCGTTGTTTAGTGAAACCCGGTATTGCATACTACACACGCTATCGAGGAAGGTTGCGATTGCGTGTAACACAAGCCCACACAGTGTTGTGTCTAGAGAAAGATTCCTTTTGTGATACATATAAAATAAGACATAAATATATATATTTTTCATAAAATCTTAGGGTTTTACAACTATGTACCTGTTTATGGTAAGAGGTATAGAACACCTACTTTCTATGATTATGTTGGCTAACAAAAATTACTAGCTCCAAAAATGGTCTTGGAAATGGCGGAAAACGTTAATAACATTCAGTAACACATATTGGGTTCTAAGAGTCGATATAATATCTATGATGACAGTCATTGATGAGACCAAGGGGTTTATATTGGAGATAAAGTATTACTAGACAAATATCTAGGGATTAAAGTCATAAGATTTGGGATGTAGGAAAATATAATTCCAAGATATATTGGCCCTTTTGAGATCCTTGATTTCATAAGAGTGGTGGACTATCAAAAATAATTCCCACCTAACATATCTCGATAAATGATGTGTTACATGTATACCTCTTGGGTATGTACATAAAATAAGACTTACATGTATACCTATTTGGAAATGACCTTTGATATAAATAGTATACAATGAAGATCTTTGACCATAGATACAATGTTATACAAAATAAGACCATGCACCTAGTTAAATTACTATAGAGAAACAAAATAATTATTGTAGTGAGATAGAAATTAAATAATGTAATAAAATAGAATTACCCTATTCTGTTTTATTGTGTGAAATGAAAAATTATATGTTGAAATTTATGAAGGTGTAATATTGTAATGAAATTGAATTTTATATAAAAAAATATCTTTTTGATTGAAAAAAATTCCCTATTCTGGATATAGAAAACACATGTAATTATTATTTTTTATTATATCCTATAAAAATTAAAAAAACCTTAAGCATCACAACCATTGATAACATAGATGATTACTAGTGATTATATGATTAGAAAATTATAGGTTTATGATAAATCTAATTGATATAAACAATAGATTAAATGGCCTCAATGAAAATAATCCTACGTTATGAATCCCATTTTTTGTAGATTCTAATGAAGATTGCTTCATTGGGATTTTTCCTTGACTATGCCCAATATAATATCCAACAACTAAACCATGAGTGAAACCATTTATGGGAGAAAATAATGTTCAGAAAAGTCACAACCCAAACTTTGTATGTCGAACCACCTCATGAAAATATAACCATCGTGAACATTATACCCCTGACATTTTTTAATTATAAGGATAATTTTATCTGAAAACTAATAATATGAATATTTAAATTGTATATATTAATTAGTATATTTATATAGTATTATTTTTTACTTTGTAAACGATATTGATTTTTATATAATAAAAAATCATTAATTCTATGTAATATGAAACATGAATTAAGATATTCCTTTTTTATGAATTCATGAATTCTAAAAATAATATATGTATTAGTATAATAATATAATTAAATAAATTTTATTAAATATAAATGACAGTATAATTTTTATGAAGTGAAATGTAATTGTTATAATGGTTCACAAACTAATCTTTTCTAAAAACAAGAAATTTCTAAATAAAAGTCTATTACTATTTTAAAACTAAAAATTCATGTACTAAAAAATTATTTTGGTAATGTAAATAATTTTTAGAATTAGTACGTCAAAATTATCCAACTAGTAATTTTTTTAATACATTAATACAATTGAATTTTATGGATAAAATTAATTATGATACAAAGAAATTGTGTGTTATATGACATCATAATTATCCAAAAGTAATTTAATAAATTTTATGCTCGAAACAATATATTTTCCATTTTACATAATGTTTTTAGCTAATTATATTTATTTTATAATGATTTCGTGGATTTTGCAAATCTGATAATATATTTAACGGTATTAAAATAAATTCTTCCTAAAAAATACTCACTTCAACATCTCAAAGGGTAATATTATATTTAGTTCATCCCTTATCATTATAAAATAAATAAATATATTCCTCTTTGGCAGAAACAACGTGATTTGTTTTTTTTTCATTACATTATTATTTATAGTAAAAAACCTATGTTTTGGAAATAATAAAGAACTCTCCAAACATTCCAATATAATCCCACCCAATATCTCCATTATCTTAACTCAAAACCATTTTATCACGTCCTTAATCTAAAATCTTGTCTTTAGTGTCAGCCCAAGGTGCACAAAATCTCTTAAGAAGCTCCACCCAATACTTTGGAATCACCCTCTCATGGTAAGGGTGCTCCTGTTATTATTTTCCATTCATTCACCATCTTTGTAGTTATCCTTTTGAGTCCTAATTGGTTATGTTTTCATTACATTAAAATGATCAATATAATATCCAATTTATTTCCTAGAAATTATTTTTCATTTATCCCCTCTCATTATATCATTTACCTAAGCCATTACTATTGTTAATTTTTTTAAGGGATCCCCTTTTTCTCCAATTTATTCAAGAAATTTAATAATGTAACCAAAATGTTATTCAAATTAATATTTTTGTGATATTAAATTATAAATCCCTATTACCACCCTAATTATTTCAATTTAATTAGTGATTCATTTCACTTAATACCTTTCACGATTCATAATGTACCCTCATTATACAATAAAAATTAAACTGTTATTTTTCTATTCCACATTTTTATTCAAAAATACAACTTGTATTTGGAATATTAATCCAAAATTTTAAATGTAGGATTACATTCATACATATTTCTTATACCATCATTGTTTACTTCCAAATGATTAAATGCCCCTTTCTCCCTCAATGAACAATTTTATGAATCTTTAATTACCGTTGTTATTTTGCTAAAATATCAAAACGATTTTCTATGGTAAAAATTTATGAAGCATATATCCATACACCTTTTACTCAATGGTATTCAAATAGTTGTACTTATACTTCATTTATTTGGTACTTCCATTTTTTTATCCCAGAATCCATAATCATGGGATCAAAAATAATGAAATATGTTCTTATGTTATTTAATCTATGTGGAACACTTATTCATATATAAGATTGGATTATGATTGGCGCACCTAGATAACACACCAATACATTTGGTAGTGTTTTAATCTCATGATATTCCATGTATTGTTCATGGGAGGTGTTCTTTAGAACATTACATTATGATGTATTTGCAGTTATCCTTGACTAATTTTTATTATGTCATGTTTAATTTTGTGGAAACATTCCCATATCGCCTTTTTGATGTCATGATATATCAAGCCTCTATGTTTATTGTCATTATTCTATCCTCTCTTCAATCACATTTAAATGATTATTTTATAACATGTAATAATTTATTCATTTTATTCATTATTAATCCCATAACGAGGTGTATATTTGACATATTTCTTTCATATGTCCCCAGGTTATCCAATGCATTTTTAAGAATGATGGAATATTATGATCATGTTATGAATGTTTTTAGTATTGCTGATGTACAAATTTTTTAATGTTGTTATGAAATGTACCTAATTACCCAAATACACTAGTAATTTTGATAATGTAGGTTGTATTATGTGTATAATTATTTAATAAAGCATTAATTGTTCTATAATTAAAACAAGAGCTGTCATAGCAAGCAGTTAAGGAGGACCTATTAAGCATCCAAGTGTTCAAATATGAGGTTACTACTGTTGAATTTTTTCTTCAGGAGATTTATTACATGGAATGTGATGAAGTCATCTATTTCATATATCAATATAGGGATACTATGATATATGGACACATCCAAACGTTATATGTGTTTGGAAGACTAGATGATATTGACATCAAATGAGCCTTAATTGGTAATGGCTCCAGAATCAAACACATTTAGATCTAGAAGTATTTCTTATTGAGTGAATAAAATAATATTTTTATCCGTATGATTTAATACTCCATGGTTATGAATATAATGATAAGAATACTCTCTTCCAAATCATGATTAGATCTAAATTCATAGACCTCGTATTCAACATAGAATTTTTGGTTGTTTGGAAGGATATAACTTTTAATGTCCTTCCAGGGAGTCCATGGTTACATCACCATGAAACAATTCAGTCATCATAAAATTAATATCTTAGATACTGCATTAATGGAAAAATTGTTACATTTCCAGGTGATATGGTTCTATTTAATCCTATGAGTCTTAATACATCAATGTAGGATGCTACTTGAGATTTGAGAAATAGATCATGACTGATGAAATAAATTTTTTTATGAAATCAATTTTTTTTGGAATTTCATGTAGCTAAAAAATTAAAATATTTATGTTATGAATATTTATTTTTCTTCAATCCTATTAAATAAATGAGTTCAGATTTGGGTTTGTATCCATCATATCATATGATATCAATGACATCAGCCGAGTTAGAAAAACTGTAGTAGTGTGTGATCTAAATAATTATAATAATTCATTTAATTAAAGTGGCATAAAATTATTAATATAAACATCATAATACCCATACATCATCCACTGAATTAGAATAGACCCTCATTTCATTCATAGAGAGTGGGAATTTCACTACACTGTCTTTCGAGTGTGAGGATACTGATACTTCTTCTAGCTCTGAGGATGGCCCATCATCGCCCATTCCTACAGATATTGTTATAGAAGAATAAGAATAATATGATATTATAGATTACCCTCCAATATATTTGAATGTTTTCTCCTTGAATATTGAGGAGCAATAGAAGTTAAATATGAGTAAAGAGAAAGGCCCATGCCCCACAGTAATTAGTACAGTGGTGTAGTCTTAATATCAATAGGAATATACCTAATTTCTAAACATGAAATGAGATCCATTAAGTTATAATTATATATAAATTCTCAAAATTTATCCCAATGTAGTTACCTACCACCTCTGGTTGTTATATGATCACCACTATTATATTCAGGCATCCAGTAGAATTCCTCTAACTCACCCTTACAAGGTTGAAACTAATGTTGATAAGAAAATGAAATATTAATACATTGAGATAGTATAATAACCAAATGGATCACCAATATTATCCAGAAAAATAATAATAATTTTAAGATTATATTTTTCATCATGATTAGAAATCACAGTTGAAATTATCCTAAATATGATTTTTTATTCTACATTACAGATCCCTTGATCAATGTAACTATCCTATATCAAGCCATTTACGTCATGGATGCTAATTCAGGATACAACTAGATATTAATGGCCCCAAAATATGATGAATACATTTCTTTTTTTCAAGCCCCAAGGAGTATATTTCTATTAGGTAATTCCTTTCTATTTAAAAAATTCATGCTCCATATAAAAATGTTCTATGTACCATTTTTTCGAAGCCATTCTTGGAAAGATCATTGAATGTTACCTCATTGATACAGTTTCCAAATCCCATCACCATTATGATTAACATTACAATATTTTTATTCTTTTTCAATAAGATATAATGATATAAAATGAAAATTTACAATATGATACATGCTTTTGGGGTAACTGTAGAAATGTTTATTGGATTCGAAGTATGCCACTATGAAATCAATGTTGATCTAGATAAAACCAAGTCTATAATTGGCTTGTTTTTTCCTTAGTACCTCAATGATTTTAGAAGTATTTATGGAAAATCAATCTCATATCCAATGATTTATTGAAAACCATACCGGAAACTTTTTACCAACCACCATATTGATGAAGAAGGAAGTCACATATCAATGGACTGATGATTTTCAAGAATAAATTTATAGTCACATGAAATAAAATTTGTGTCCACTAGTGAGGAATCCCCCGATTTAAGGAAAACCACCAATTCAATATGTTATAACCATAGAGTAATCACTAGGTTAATTTTTTACATTGCAGAATTATATAATGAATGCATATAATCTCAAATATATTATTATAATGACTCTTAGTATTGAGTCTCAATATTCTGATATCAAAAAATTATGTTCCATTTGTCTTTGTTGTCCAAAAATAGAGTCAATAGCTACAAATCCATGAGATTGATAATGTTTCTCGTAATGACCTCCTAAAATATATCATCAATTGTCCCATGTGTACTATGTGTTTTTCATGACGGGATACCATTTTACAATATTTTTACATTCTTCTTATACAACATAAGTCAATAAAAGATCATGCATTAGCACATTTTCTGGTAAAATATCCTTTTGAAGAAATCAAACCATTGGACACTAATTTACCCAATGAAGAGGTATTTTTATCTGGGAATTCTCCCAATCATTGGAGGGGTAATAATTTTTTGAATCCATATGAACAACAGGGAAAATAATGGAAGAGCACAAAATCAAAAATGAAATTTTCAGAACCATCCTTATATCTCTATCCATGGTAGTAATACCTTATTAATTTTATTTTCATAAGTATGAATGAATATTGAAAAATAATAACAAAACCCCATTTCTTGTTTATAGTTATCCTTATAAATAATTATTTCCCACCAATGAATCAATGGTGATTTATTATTAGTAATGAATCAAATCAATGGTGAAAAGGAAAATAGAAAAGGTTAGATAATTACCCTTCTAGACTACATATGAGGGTTGATGCAAGAATTCCATTTATAACCAACATTGGATCAGAAATCACATTCATAGAACTCCCATACAAATTTAGTAACAAATATAGTTACAACCTTGGAATATATAATCTAGGATGAACTATGATTCCATAAAACACATCATAGAATAGTATCACGAATCATTGTTACTAGAATATAAGTTACTAACTAAGATAATTACGTCAAAAAGTTTGTTTTTTACAAATGGATTGATTTCTAATATAAAGGACCTTCTCATGAATGGAATAATTTTACCTGGATGAGTGATAACAGATAAAATATGATGATAGGATATCGAATTTATTATCAATTAGGGCCTGAATTTTCATAAATTCCTCTACAAATTAGGGCATGGTGAAATTATCCTCAGATTCCTTGATGGAGTAAAAACCATTGCTGTTATGAAAAAATTCCATTAAGGTGAATGTAGTGACCATGAGTGATAGATCAATATTTCAAATAAAATCAAAAGGCGGTGTAATTTCAATCCTTGAATGATATATGATCATAAAAATTTTACTTTTAAATTTCATTCTTTATATATACATTGAAACTTCAATCCTCATCCCTCTTATTTTTTTCATACCACAAGATATTATTTTCAACCTACTACATGGGTAATCAAGGATATGGGGATATATTGTCTATTAAAAACTAGAATTTTCAAATATATCATTACTCACACCAACTTCTAATCAAAGTGGGACGTGGATATTTCCCTTAAAAAAGTTAGGGCAATGTATATCATCATTCATGTAAAGAAAAACATTATTTCCTGATTTTGTTTCCCTTATACTATACTGAATGATATTGGTATAAACTTCTTTTCTTATAAACTGAAAATACAACTTCACCATAATGGAATTCTATATAACCACTTATTATGCTACCACCCAATGAAAAACTTTATTAAAGAGTATTTAAAAAAACATACAAATATACTCTATAAGATGGTGGAAAAGTAAAATAAGTATTTCTATGAAAAAATCCAACATTAATTGTGGGTATATCACACTATAACCCTCACCACCATGAAGGCTACCCCGTATTCACTTATATATGAAACAATGCACGTTTTTCCGATCTAGGTCCAAATAACGTCTCTCCACATTACCATTTCGATACGTTATCTATGTATGAGAATTATAAAATGATATTGGATGATTTGTAATGGATCATTGAGAAACGATAGTGTACCTTGCACTATTTGGAGGTCCACTAAAACCATGTTGTGTGACCCTTCATCCAAATTGATTTCGTCTATTCATTCCTCCAAGCAGAGTTCTTATTTGTTCTTAGAACCCTAACAATACAAGGAAATAAACCTCAAATGATCAAACCAAAATAGTAGGGACCTCATTTCATACACATGGACTACACCAGAAGATCATATTCCTTCATTGTAATGGGTTGTACATACATCAGAACCATACCAATGAATTATTGAATAAGAAATACTTGATAAAATAAAATCCACCTAGTCCTTATCACATAATCCTAATATGTATGAACCATTGTCCTAGATACGTGATCTAAAAAGTTATACCCTGGTCAATGATATGTGACCTAAAATCTAGTATCCATTTATCCTCACTATAAAATGTTAATCAATGTGCCCTCATCCTTACTGTAAGATGATAAACTGCATGGTCATATTCTTATTTTATGATGTAAAACTACATGTTTCCATGGGGCTAACCTAATCATACCTCAATTAGAGGTTATTATATAAAATTATTAATTTTTTTTAAAACAATCTATGTATTTATTCCTATTTGTGGACTATATAGTGACACAAAGAACCACTATCTCGAGACTAGTCATGAACATATCCTCAATATTGAGGTTTCTTCTGTTGGTATTGGGTCAACTTGGGTACCTCCATTCAGGTCAAGTGTGGTTTACCTTGGATAAAAATCTCACCTTTTTGTGGTAAAATAAAAATGACCTTAAACTATAACTACTATTCATTTTGATTTTATGATTTTAAACTAAAACAAAACATCATCATCATGAGATGTGAAATTCAAGAAAATCATTGACCAAGAATCATGAATATAGAACTAGATACACATGTCTTACGAACATGATGTAAAACTACAGTGCCTCATCTCTAATATAGGATCACATATCATATGGTGTATATTAAAATAAATCCATGGTTGGCATCTTAATATAATATTAATTATATCACAATTCCCTCATTTTTATCACATAGAACATGACTCACAAGATCTTAGAGGTTTGAGATTATTACTCCAATTTTAATGAATAATATACACCACGATCCGTTTTATGGAACATTAGTTCCATTACGCATGACATTAAACTTATTAGAGTGGCTCCAATGTTTGTCTTGATCTTTCCTTTCAAATGAATTCAATATATGTGGAGAGTTTCATTCCAAGAACCATAAGTGGCATTAATCTCGTTATTTTGTGATACATAGTGATATATAGATAACTTATTTTAGTCCTAGCCAAAAATTCAAAAAAAAAATCATACTCCCAGCATGTGAGTCAAATATGTGTCTGGTTTTTTTTAAAATAGAACTCAATTTTGTTTGATTATTATTATAATGAGATATATAGTGATGCTTGGATCACAAATCCAAGGAAAAACATAAATAATTACCTTCTCCTTTGTATGAGTTAGATATGTGCAGTATATTCCATAAAATGTTCTCTCACTAATATACCAACGATCAAAATAAATTACTTCTTCCCCTTTATAAAAAAATATCTATTTATGGGAACAATTCATCCTCAGAACTGGATATGACGTCATTATATTTAAAAAGAGAGATATAGTGAAACTGGGATCCCTTATCCTTGGACCAACCAAAAAATAAAATAATTCAATCTCCTAGTATGAGATATAGACCAATATGAAGAGTTTATATTAAAGTAACTAGGTGTGAATTTGTTCTCATTTTTTTGGGACACACAGTGACATATATATCACCCAATATATTCCTTGTAAAAAATTATAGAAAAAATGTTGGATAAATTTCCACTTTAAAAAATTAAATTCCATCATATTTTATTTGTTCTTGACCCTTCATATAATTTAGTTTGGGTTATTTATTTTCTTTGTATAAATACACTATTCATAAACATAAAATATTGAGTGGAATCATGTAAAATCACTACCAAAAAACTAGGTCTTCACAATGCCACCATTTTAATAGTGCTAAATAAAGCGCTGATAAAGTGGATACCTTTCTCAGAGATAAATAAAAGTGTTGTTAAACGTGATCCGTTATTAGTGCTTTTTTTAGTGCTGATAAAGGCCGCCCTTTATGAGAGATTTTATAGTAGTGCTGATAATGTGGCGGATTCATCAGTGCTTTTTTCCAAGCGCTGATAACGTGTATATTAAAAAAAACAAATCATAAAAAATAATATATTGATATATAAATCTATAAATATTTTTTTTGATATAAATATAATATATATTTTTTAAATTTATTTTAGATAAGTATAAATAATCATTTTCACATAATATATAATATTTGTTGTGAAAATGACATTTAAAATATCATAAAAATTAATTAATTAATAATTTTCTAATTATCATCAAATAATAATAATTTAATAACAATTTGAAGACACAAAAAACAAAAAAAAAGTAAAGATCTAAAATAAGTTACAAACATAACTCAAACATCAAACGACCATATGTTTGGATCTGAGTGTCTGTTGGAGCTCAACAACATATCAAATAAAATCCTACGATCATATCTACATGCTATTGACCAAAGGGAACCTTTTGAAAATTATTTTGTGGCCAACAATGTACAAAAGGCATCCACAGTAGAATTTTTAGTCTGGATACAAATTTTTAAAAAAAATTAGATGTGATTTAATCCTTCTTTTAGGGGGTCTTTTTGACCATTTTCATTGGGGAATTAATTTAGTATGTGTGGTTCATTTATATTATTATTATGGAAATTAAATTTTATCATTTTTCATAATGTAATGTCATTTATAATTAGTTATATAACAATATATGCATATTTTTTTAAATATTCACCCATAAAAATATAATTTTATAAATAAATAATTAAATATATTTACATATAAAGTATATTTCTCAATGTAAAGGCCTTATCTAAAAAACACTAATATACATTTTATTTATAATACAAATATATAACTATTTATATACCTATACGATTTGTGTGTGTGTGTAGATATATTTCTATGCCTCTGTATTGACAAACTAGTATATATTATCTGTATATTTAAAAAAATATATAAATATTAATTTGTAATATTTGTAAATATATATAAATTTTTACAATTATAGTTACAAATACACATTTAATATGTGTGTGAGTGTGTTGTATATATGTATTTCTTTTTTTATCGACACACAAAAAAGAATATTTGTTCTTTTAAATATATATTAATATATGAATATATATATATTAATATACATAAATATAAATATATATATATATATTAATATACGAATATATATATATATATTAATATACAAATATATATATATATATATATATATATTAATATAAAAATATATATATTAATATAACTAAATAAAGATATTAATATTAATATATATATGTTAATATAAATATATATTAATATACATGTAAATAAAACAACATATATATATATATAAATATAGATATTAACAAATGAAGAGAAAAGAAATATGGTGGAGTAGTAAAGGCTTAGGTGTGTTGGAAACAGGTCCAGAGTTCGAATCAATGGGGAGGCAGGTTGCACACGCTGGTGGAATAAATGCTAGCAGTGTTAAAGTGTGGGTAGGGGAAATTTTAAACGCTGGGGGGGGGGGGGGGGGGTTGGGCATGTGGGCTGTGGGGGGTGATGTTAAAGGGGGATTTAAGGGAAGTTGAATCCCATCCCAAATTACAGAATTTTTTTAAATTGTTTTAATGTTTTTTAACTTTTATGAGCACTTTTTATAAAGCGCTAATAAAATTGGTATTTTATCAACGCTAAATAATTTTTTGATAAAGGACCCGATTTTCAATGCTTTTCTGAGCACTGATAAAAGGCCCCTCCATTATCCTCGGTGAGATTAACAGCATTTTTTAGCGCTATAAAATGGACTTTTCGAGCACTTATAAAGGCTATATTTGCAGTAACCAGTCAAGAGTCCTAGAGGAAAGACAATAAAATGCATTGAATCTGTGTCCTTACCGTATTATGTTTAACATTATGGTGACAGTATCTCCTACATGACACCAAACAAATCAAAATATAACATTCATTATAGTGCTTTTACTACCCCTATATGATGAATCGATCCATGTAGAAGTATTTAAAATACAACACTTCTATGCCTCATAATAATAGTATCCCTCTATTAATATATGATCTAGATATACATAATATATTCCTACACAGGTTCTCAAATTTATATATTCATTATTATAATAAAATGGTATATTTTTCCAAAAAATTTATATGGAGGAAAATTCATTCTAATTAGTAAAATGTATTGATTCCTGTTATAATTAGATATGTAGTGGAACATGGATCACTTATTCTTGTTCCAATCATAAATTCTAACAAAAAATTCCTTCTTCATTACATATGAATCAGATATGTATGAGGAGCTTCCATAAAATAACTATGTATAGATTTTTTTCACATTCCAATGAGATACATAGTGATTCATTGGTCATCTATTCAAGTCAAATTCATAAATTCTAATGAAAAATTCACACATTCCTACACATGAATCATATATGTGCAAGAAGTTTATTAAAAAGTACCATATGTGGATTGATTCTCATTGTAGTGTGACAGAGAGTGATATCCAGATACCTTATTCTAGAACTCAAAAAAATAAGATTAAAATTGGTTTTCTCTTATATACAAACCAGATCCACACATGAGATTCCATCATGGGCTATCTCATATGTGGATCCAGGATAAAAAATGCTCTTCTCCATGTAAAAAAACGATATGTGTAGGGGGATTCATAAAAGGAAATAAGTGTTCTTGATTCTCATTTTGGAGAGATATTTATCAATTCAAAGATCACATATTATTATCTATTGAATACAATAATAACTGAAATTACCTATCACCTTTTTACAAACTATGTCTTTAAAGGATATTCATTCTTGAATTCTCTTATATATGGATCCATTCTCAATATAAATGATCCTTTACCTACACATGAATTATATTTTCATATAGTGTTTATTAAAGATAAAAATGTGTGTCATCATTCTCATTTTGATATGTCATGTTGTAATTCTTAGATTCGATATCAGTGGTACAACAATGGTGTAAAAAATTCCCCCTATGTATAAAATAGTTATGTGTACAGAAGTTTCATTCTATAATCAACATGTGGCTTGATTATTATCTAGATGAGATAAACATAAAAACATAGATCCCTAATTCTAAGCATGGATGTGCACAAAAAAATACCCTTTTCCAAATATTTGTGATATATCTACATAAAGAAACCCTAAATAGATAAACATAATGTTTTGTTATTTAATCTTGATAAAATAAAAATTATCTAATCATGGATAACATAGTTCTAAATGCTCCCAAAATACATTATGTGCATAATCATTTAATAAATCACACACCGTATCTAGAGAATCAAATATTTTGAAAACCATAATTGTATTTTTTATGATAGGGGCATTAAACTATGAATGAAACATATGTTTTAACTATGAACACTACATCCCCCTGATATGGACTTGCGTATCCTCCGTTGACATTTCATATCAACATGAGGCATCTATGCTGTAAGAGAATTTTTTTCATCATAAAATATTATATAATGAAATCATTCCTTATGTACTTTTCTCATTACACTATGTTATATTGGATATCCCCATGATTATTTCATACATTGTACCTCCTATTGTTGAAAATATTTCAAAGAATCCTTTGCTATCTCTATTTGGTCATTTTCACTAATATATTGTTCCAATAATTTTGACTCTAAAACATAGAAATACAATTATGGTAATGGATCCATACAAAATCCTCCCATCATGAATTTTTATTCCATTTGAAATAATGTAGTTACTATTATGTTATAATACCTTCATGAATATTCATGTTCTCTATGAAACCACTACACATGACTCATGTCTAATTCAGCACCAGCTTAACCATGAGTTGATTAGACATCCTATTTTATCCCTTTTAATTTTAAATTAGAAACCATGGTAAAATAAAAGTGGTAATTGATTAAAAACTCCTAGTAGTTTTTATCGATTAAAAATAAAATAAATTTTCCTCCACTACTAATGATCATTTTTATCTTTCAAATGTCCACATAAACCACATATGATATCCTTAGACTCAGATCCAAATTAATTAGTTTACTCCCACCAGTACCCATGGTATAAGAATTAAATTCATTTATCTAAATTATTAATTATCATATGGCCCCCTCCAATCACCATTTATCGTGGGCTTTGACATTGTTTGATTTTATTAAAAAACAATAATTCAATAATTCATGTTAATTTTCCATCTTTTGTATTTCCAACATGTTTATTTTCCTATTTAATGGAACGTAGACTACTTTTCAAAACTATATGTCCTAAAACATCAGTAACTTTTTGTAAATGATATGTATTCTTGAATTTCATTTAAGGGATCATATCCACATGGATAAACCCTTTCCGTGGTTTTGAAGATCAAAGTTCTTATATGAGTCTCAAAAGAAGATTGGGGAAGGTTAGTTAAGTAAAAGCAAGAAAGGGGGGATTTCACGTCATGTAACTGAATTTCACAATGCAAAATCTTGTTTCATGGGTTTCTTCATGACATGAAATTTAGTTTCATGATGTGTAGGTTTTCTGGTTTTAAAAACAAAATAAAGGGTTGTGGCAACACATTTTTGGTGAAAACTGATCCCTAGGAATTACATGATGTGAAATGGATTACATTTTATGTAATTTCCCGATGATTTATGTTTTATGTGTTTTTTAGCCACTTGTTTTTTCACAAACCTATGGATATTTCCTCCCTCAGACTCATCCATGGTGACCCAACACTCCCCTCCTTGGACGTTTAGAGACCCATTCAATGAGGATCGATCACGAGATTATATCTTCAACCAGTCTTTGACTGAAGTTCTATCTCCCTTCATTTTCTAGTGGTTCAACCAAATTTGATCTTTTTTCCTCTCGCATTATCTCAGGATGCTATGGAAAATTATGTACTGTGGCTATAATGGAGTTTTTTATGGTTTTTGGTCGGTGCGATTATGCTGTAGCATTCATGGGTGGATGTAGTTGTTCTAGGAGAGGTGATCATAATCCATTTCCTTGATCTATTCTAATGAAAATAATGACAATGATCATTAGAGTTAGGTGATTCAATGATTATCTATTTATGTCCATGTAATTTTAGAGTTATCAGGATTTAGAACCTTGGATCACAATGAAATTGATCAAATTAAATACTTGAACATAATTAAAAAATTGGTATTGTTCTCATATCAATGTTGTTTCTATATATGATGATACCGGTTTGAATATTATTTTTTAGATAGTGTGATATATATGAATTAATTGTTTGAGAATTTTATTCTTGATGGAAATTGGTAAAGGACCTAAATCCAGAAATAATTGATAATTAATTAGCTAATCTGTTAAAGAGTCATGTTTGATGAATCTGGTTATAGTTGTAATTTGATGTTAATCAAATTGATAAAATTGTGTCTGTTTAATGAATTTGGTTAATGAATCATAAACCTGCTTATTATTATTGAAAAAATGTTAAATGGAATTTCAATTTAATTGTTTATTTAATTTGAGGTCACACGTTTCTTAGGTTTACCATATTTCGAACTAGTGAATTATGAATTGGTTAATTTAGGATGGAATAAGAAATGGTTTTATGAAAACGATAATTCCTTTTGGGGCATGATATTTCCACATTATTTTAAATGCCATGTGGCTTATGATTTGGAAATGTGAGAGCTCATTGTTTGTGAAGGCTATATGAGTTGTTTTTGGGATGAAAACCCATTTCTATGTTTTTTCCCACTGCTTGTACTATGTTATGGATATGAGACATGTGTTATGTGGGGTTGGGAGGCCTAGATGTGATGTGAGCCTGGATGGTGAAGCCTAGAGGGCTATTATGCTACATGGTGTAGGGAAGCCTAGTTTTTGTAGCAGTTATTGACACATGGAGTGGTGAGATACTTCAATTTATGCATGTGGGGTTGTGGAGGATACAAGAGATGACAAAATGGGTTGAAGATGGTCAGACTTGTTGATGTGGAGGTTGTGTTCATGTTAAATATGTTATTTTTTTTATCTATTTTACATTCCATACAGCTTGAGGTAGCTACTTTTTCTTCCTATCCTTCCAATGGAGATGAGGTTGTGTGGGGTATTCCATGTGCTTTTCATGCTTTTATTCTCATGGTTGGATGGATCTACTCTATTTCTATAGGTGGTATTGATTCGAGGGGTAGTTCATCTACATGATGTATTGAAACCCTACAATTTGGTAGCATATAATACTATCCTAGAATGCCATGAAATTTGGAAAGTGGAAATGTTGTCGAATAAATGAATAATTGATGATTAACCCATGGGGTTGGAGCTTTATAGGATTCAATGCTGAGGTTGTATTTCTATAAAACCCTAGACTCAGTTTGGTTATTCCTAGAGGGCATGTATCCCTGTATAAATGCTAATGTAATGGAATGTGATATGTAATGATGATGGTTAATTAATGGTCAAGGAATTAATTATCATAATGTGCAACCGATTAAAAGGGATAAGGTAACATAATGTATCTATTTAATGTGTTTTGTGTTTATAGGATTTCAAGTCTTAGCAGTGGCATTCTGGAGTTCTAGTGGCGTTAGTAGCAATTGAGGATAAGAAAATTTTATACTCAAAGTGTGGTTGTGAGCTATGTTATATAATGTACATTTTTTGGTTCTTTATGCTACTACACCCTTTCAGTCCGGGAAACTAAAACCTAGTGGATTCTGAGTCCTAGGGGGTATTTTCCCCAAAATCCTGGTGGGTGGATGGATGATTGAAAACCCCCTTTGGACCCACTCTCTTCTCTTGGTAGTTACTTGTGCTATTATTCATGACAGTTAGTAAGCTCCATATATGTGTGTAGAGGGGTGTAATATCTTCTTGTTATTCACACATATATAATATGGATATAGTTTCCTAAAGGATACTATAGGTACAAAGTGTATGGTCTGTGAAGGATTGAAGATCCATACTCACTGTATGGGATTCAATTTCTTGAGGTATAATACCAGATGTATGATACACCTTATCTGGGATGTGGTGGCTCTTGGAAACTACATGGTTACTTTGGATACATAGAAATGCTTTTATGTTGCTCAAGGTGTCTGTTGATTCATGAGATGCGTGTTGTGGTGCTTCGCACAGGTGTCTATGGGCTAGCCCTTTTTGGAGAGATATGCTAAGGATGTGCGACATTATGGAAATGAAGAAAACCATTGGGGGAGTGGTAGCATAGTAACCATGATATTCATTATTATATAATATTCTCTTTTCTGTAATATGTGTTGAGAGTATCGATGGTGAGAATTGGATATTTGTATACCTATTTAAGTGACGAGTTAGTTTCACTTTTTGTTCACTATGCATTGGCATTATTTATTTACATTTACATTAGAGGCTCTATGGAGGATCCTACTAATATACTGTTATACACATCCACCATTATATTCACTATTTTTCAGGACAATTAGTGTATGTTTGAGATCATGATGGTTAATACTAGTTTGTGGGTACTGGGATCTTTTTGGGCTATGTGGTCTCAAACATATTTAATTTCATTTGGTACTTGTTTTTTTCCATTTCATTTATAGTAGTTCTTGCATGAAATGGAAAATGTGAACTTAGGTTTCTTTTAATTTTTGTTATGATCAAGTCTTCATTGGTCTCTATATAATCATTCACATTGTTGTGTTCTCTTATAGGATAATTCCTCCCATCTATGTGTTTACTATACCCTGAAAGCTAGTCTCCTACCTCGGGCCTACTAGAGGATGGAATTAGGTTTCATTATCTCACATCTCTCATCGCAGTCCTAATAGGGGTACACATTGTGGGGGTGGGGTCATGATAGAGTGGTATCAGATGTCTGGTTGAGGGATAGGATGTATTTTGGAGTTAGACATAGGTGAGGTTGCATGGGTTGGTGGCGAAATGGTGTTAGATAAGGTTAACATATTCTCTAATGACAAGAGACATGATAAGACATGGGTATTTGGGCCCATATATTATCTTATTCATGGACATTTAAGGTTATAGTGGCTACTAAATGAAGTGAGACTGGTTGGAGGGAAGAGACCTAGGAAATGATAATGCACCATTCTTCTTTGTTCCTATGTTTGAATGAGTAGACCTTGGGATAGGTTAACATAAAATGAATAAATAATATATTAATGTAAAAGGCTTCGATATTCTAGGTTTAGGAGATCAAATTGTTTTTTTATGTAGTTATGGATCTATGTCAATGTAATCCTAAGTTTTTCATAGAATATGTTTAACTGGTTTTACAAGAAGATTTTTGTAGAGTAGAGGTTGACGATGAAGAAACATGGAGGAGGAATTCCAAGAGTTTCATTGCCTGATCCTACAGAAGTATGAGGCTCCATTTTAGATACAGTCACATAAGTTTAGTTGGAAGAGGTAGAGATAACCTTTAGTTCAATCTGTGCCAAAAAGGATCACTGGGTATCATTGGTTATGATGATGTTGAATGGGACAGAGAGGTATTGGTGGTTCTTAGTCCAAAAAGATTGTGAGGATTATAAACTATTATCGAATATGTTCTAAAAGAAAATTAGAGATGAGTTTCTTTCTTAAATCATGAAGGCAAACAATATCCGGGAATTGCTTACCCTTTGTAAGGGAATCTCTTATGTTTGAGAATCCATAATTCATTTTAGGACCCTTATGGAATATTCTTCAGAAATATTTCTAGATGAGGAGGCTAGGTTATAGAGACCATAGACTTTTTCACTTAACTGCACATAATTTTATGAATAATTATACATTAGAGTACAAGACAAGGATCGTTATGTCTAATTTCTTTAAAGGCACTGTAGATAATCAAACATAAAAATAACTTCCTATTTGAACTCCAAAATGATCTTCTATATTCCATTGTGCTCATACATTTTCATAGGTCAACTTGGGGATAACATAAACCATGGGATGAGCTAAAATCACGATAAGGGAATAATCATGAAAAAAAAGAATTAGCACATGGGATAGAAGGCATGACATGATTGTTTAAAAAAGAGTATATTATATGGAATCGTAACATATAAACACGGTATCAGTTAAACATGGAATAATAGAAATGTGTTAGAAACATAAAAAATGTCATTTGTACGAGTCAAGGATAACCTCCAATCCTGTTTCCCATAGTAGTATGGTTCATGGCAAACCAATAATTCTGTTTCCCATAGTAGCACAAGCCAAGGCTAACCACCAAGTCTGTTGCACATAACATCTCACGAGACATAACATTTACCAATTCATTAGAAAGTCATCTAGGTGCACCCATATTACATTTCATGAATATTTTTTTCAACATAAATAATCATACACAATCAATCTTACATTAACATAAGGGTAACCTATGGGAAAAATTGGGTACCACAATAATGACATAAAGCATTACCAATGAGCATATCATGAAAATGTTCATGAATGAAATGAATTAGATCCTAAAAGGATATTCATAAGTTAAAATATTAATACATTATGGAAAGTGATGTCAATCCAAAATGACGACATGTAGTAAATTTATTTGAGAAATTTTAGCATTAAAACATTTTGTGTGGTTTTACAGAAAATTATGTAGTTCCTTTAAAAAAGAAATGGGGGAAAACATTTATGTAAAAAAAGAACTGAACCATTAATGTTTTCATAATAAAAATAATTATTTTTTAAAGATTACAAGTTCTTAAAATAGAATATAGAATGCAGCTGAAATCAGGTAAGAATTCGGGAAGTTCCATTAAAACAGGTAAGCATATTGGAATGTACTATGGAAGAAATATTTTAAAGACATGTATATCCCTAAAATAGACTAATGAAAGGGTATTGAAAAATAAATTTTTCAAAACTACCCATCTTTTATATGATTCACATAAATAGGAAAGATAACTCCATTTTGATATAATGTAAGTTAAGGCATCCCGAAAGAACAAAGGATGTTTAGAATTACTTACATATTATCTACCTGGTATCAGGTGTACCTAATAAGGGATGATGATAAGGAAAAGGGGTTTCTCATCACATATACATCAAGAGTTCAGTAAAGGGGAGGTTGGAAATTATACCCCATCATTTGGAATTACACATGAAAAGGCATATCATAGAGAGGAATTGGGTACCACAATCATGATATAAAGCATAACCAATGGGCGTGTTAGGGAAGTGTTCATTAACTAAAGGAATTAGAAAATACATGAATTTTAATAAGTTAAAATGGAAATACATCATGTAAAGTGATTCATAACAGAAATAACAACATGTAGGAAATGTATTTGAGAAATTTAATCATTAAATGTTTTTTGTGCAGTTTTAATGAAAATACTGTAGAGCCTTTAAAATAGAAAAGTGGAAAATATTTTATATAATACTAGAGGTGATCCAAGAAGGATTTTATAATAAAAATAATGATTTTATAAAGATAATTAGGTGTTAAAATAGAATGTAAAATGTAGCTGAAATCAGGTAAGATTTTAGGATGTTCCCTTAAAACATGTTTGCTTATCGAAATGTACTAAGGATGAAATCTTTTAAAAACATGTATAACCCAAAAATAGAGTTATGAAAGGGTATTGATAAATGAAAATTTTAAAACATCATATATTTTAGATGATTCACATAAATATATAGTATAACTTCATTTTGATATCAAGAATGATATGGAAACCCGAAAGAAGAAATGTGGATTGGGTAGAATTCTGTACAGATTATCAACATGATATCGGGTGTACCTAAGAAGGAATGATGATAGAGAAAAAAGTTTTATCACCACTTATAAAAAATGAGTTTAGTAATGGGGAGGTTATAAATCATAACCCATAATTTGTAATTTCACATGAAAAGGTATTGCATATATAACAATCATGATTAAGAGTGAAATGAAGATGATACATTACCTTAAGTCCGGTGGTTTTCTCCACTTGTTATTAATGACCTGAATAAAGTAATTGGGTTTATTAATTAACAACTCCAGAACCTATTCTATAATTAATTTATTTATAATAACCCTTTTTAGTTCATTCATGACCTTTGTGATTGGTTATGAGGTTCAATTTCATTTTTCGGGTCCGTTTTGCTTGCTTGGTTTTAATAATCGATTCATGTTCAGATAAACATTCATGATGAAAGTGGTTGTAAATAATTGGAGTAATATGTTATTAGTGATCCTATATGAGATTAAATGGTTATAAAATTTTATCTGGTTATTGGGAGTGATGATGAATTATTATATAAAACCATAGTGACAACCATTTTTGTTAATCAATGGGTTTTGTTTATAATGAACATCTTTTTTTATAACATAATACCATTGATACAAAAGGATTAAAAAAATATAACTAGGATATATATATATATATAATAATCTAGTTCAACCATTCTAGATATGGTTTCATAAAAATAAATAATGATGATAAGGGAAATTTATAACCCGTAGTCCTTGATTGTGCTAAATTAACACATCTCAAACTGTGTTTTCATTTCATTCAAATAAAATATGGGGAAAGAAGGGAAGATAGTTAATTAAATAATTATAATAATAGAATTATATTAAAGGTATTTTTCTAGAGTTATCATACCATTTGGGTTAAGGGATTTGAGGAAAAAAGAAGAAAAGAGAGGAACTTAAAA
Organism: Viscum album; assembly: GCA_963277665.1. Lineage (NCBI taxonomy): Eukaryota > Viridiplantae > Streptophyta > Magnoliopsida > Santalales > Viscaceae > Viscum > Viscum album. The sequence goes on along the minus strand of OY728160.1, from coordinate 2,037,175,582 downwards.
GAAATAAAAGAATTGGAAAGAAGAATTTACCTCTGGAGTTTACCTCCTTTTAGAGCCTCTTAAATAGATAGGATTTAGTATATTGAAGAGATAATGGGTTGTTGGACATGGGGAAGGATATTAGTGAGATATTTGGGCACAATTTTGGCAAGGAAAAAGGCTTGAGAGGAGTAAATAGAAGAGGGAGTGAGCGGGTTTTTTTATAGTGGAGGAGAGGAGGGTTTTCCTAATTTTATAATCATTAGTTTATCAATTTCTCTAAATACCTACAATTGTTATGATTCCATGACAAAAAATATAATATTGTTCATGTGAATTAGAACCATGGGCAGTGACATCATCCATGATTCTATGAATAGTGTATTTACCGAATAATGTATATATACTGTAAATTCCGTATTTTACTATTCATAAAATATTCAATTATTTCCCAAAAATCTAAAAAATGCAGCCTAACCATTTTTTTTATTTTTAGAATCTAAAAATAAAGGCCATTTTTTCAAAAATAATTTTTTAAATATGATTAATTTAATATTTAATTAAAATTATATTTTATTATTGAAAAACCAGCATTAAAACATTCATTAACTTATATTAAAATATAGGTACAAAATACATTCACAGAAATCATATTTATATACTATCATATGTAATGTTACTATTCATTAAGGAATATCACTATTCATAATGTTAATATTACAATTCATAAGGGTATGTTACTATTCACCATCAATTAATTTAGTCATACTAGACTCCAAATTTCTTACTAATTGCAACCGTGTTTGTCAGATTTTTGAAATTCAAAACACAGAGGTGACAAACATATGTTTGAAGAAAAAAATAGTTTAGTAGTTCATTATGTTGAAATTTCATGTGGTTATATGACATATTTATAAGAAATGAATTTCCATTGATAAGACATTAGGTCATTACATTCTTCCCTGCTTATGAAATTTCACCCTTGAAATTTTGTTTTACATTCTAATACATAAATAGGTGCGGGTACTTTTCCTTCATTGACTCCTCCAGTTTACAGGTTTCCTATTCATACATATGGTTCCACCATAGTAATTGACAATGTGAGTAGTCTTGCTATGTAGAACATCATCCTTATGATCCAAGATATTCAATGGCAACTCCTTATAAGAAAGATCATCCTCAAACTATACCACCTCTGATAAGAGTACATGTGAAGGGTCTGGTATGTACTTCCTTAAGAGGGATATAAGAAAGACATCATGTACATTGGCCACGGTAGGTGGACATGCTAGTCGATATGCCACAACCTTGACATGATCAACAATCTCGAAGGGGATGATATTCCTAGGACATAATTTCCCATTCTTTCAAAACTTCATGATATTCTTCCATAGAGATATGCATAGAAATACCATGTTTCTAATTTTGAACTCAAGGTATAATCATTGATTTTTTTCATAACACATCTATTGATAGTGGGATGCCTCGATATGCAACTAAATTGTTTTCTCCTACTCCAACATTTCTTCAACCATTTCAGGTCCAAGAAGCTAATGCTCACCAACTTCATCCCAATATGCCAGTGTTCTGCACCTTTTCCCATAAAGGGATTCATATTCTACCATTTTCATACTCTAGTGGGAACTGTTGTTTTATAAGAATTAAATCAGTGGAAGATGGTGGTACCAAGCTCATTTGAAGTCCACAAAACATGCTATAAAAATATCTTTTAGTGTCTGAATAGTTTAATCAAATTTTACATCAGTTTTGAGGATGATAGGCCATATTGAAGATCAATTCAGTTCTTAGATCATGTTAGAGACATTTCCAGAACATTGAGATGAATCTCGGATCATGATTGCATACAATAGATAGTGGTACTCCATGTAGCCTTAGCACCCATTGGTATATATCAGTGCAAGTTGATCCAATGATAAGTCCTATCGAATTGAAATAATGTGACCTGTCTTTTTAAAATGATCCACAATGACCCACATATAATTATTTCCTCGGAATGACTTGGATGTCTAGTGACAATGTCTTGGCTGATGTTCTCCCACATCAATGTTGGTATGGGTTGTGGTTGCACTATCCCCATAATCATTTGTCTATAATTCTTCACATGTTCACATACTAGGATCATTGATGTCTATTCATCAATCTCTCTTTTCATATTGTCTCACCAAAAATTTTCATGGAGATCTTGATACATATTTATGCTCCCTGTGTGGATAGAGAAGGTTGATCTATTTCTGTCATTTAGAAGCTCTTTCTTTATCTCTGGATCATATGGTGCACATAATTGTGACCCAAATCTTACAAATCCATCCTCATCAATCATGAAATATGAGGATTCCCATTTCTAATATCTTCCACCCTTTTCTGAATTTCTATATCTTTTCTTTGAGCATTCTTTATTTTCTCTATGAGGGATGGTTAAATAATATTTTGAGTAAGGATTGATTACATTCCTCCATTAATGATTCCCATATCCATCCTCTATAAATCTAAGATGTTTAGATCATATTCAATTATAATTATTGATAAAGATGCTGTATCAATTTTACTTAGAGAATCTGCCATCTTGATTTCCTTTCCATGATGGTATTGGATTGAGTAGTTAGTATCCTTGATGAGCTGTATCAAAATATGTTGGCGCATATTATGAACATTTTTGTTTGAATATATATTTGATATTTTTGTGGTTATTATATTTCTCACACTTCTCCCAATAGATATAATGCCTCTAGATTTTCAATGCAAAGATCACAACTTCCAACTCTTGATCATTTGTATGATAGTTTTTCTCATGGATTTACAGATTCCTTGAGCCATAGGATATCACCTTATCATTTTTTATGATCACATAACCTAATCCCTTCTTTTAAGAATCTATATAAACCAAAAAGAGTTTTCTATATATTTGTATTGTGAGTGTTGGCACAATGATTAACCTAATTTTCAACTCCTTGAAACAGTATTCACATTCCTGATCCCAAAATAACTTTACTTCCTTAGGTGTCATCTTGGTCATCTGGCTTGTAAATCATGAAATTTTATTCAAAATTCATCAATAATATGCAGATAGATCTAAAAATCAATGGATCTCTATTACATAAGCAGTCCCGGGACACTCTTCAATCACCTTTTTCTTGGAAGGGTCCATAAATACCACTTTTTTGTTGATAAAATTCCCCAAGAATGATACTTCCTCTATACATAAATCACATTTACTGTACATTGCATACAGCTTCTCACATTATAAATTTTTTAACACAATATTCAAATGCTTCTCATATTCATCTGTTCTCTTGTATTATTTTTGAATATCATCAATAATGACTATAAAAAATTTGTCAAGGTAATCTCTAAAGACTCTCTTAATTAAATCCATGAAAATTACTAGAGAATAATTGATTTCAAAGGGAATCACTATGAACTCATATTGTCCATATATCGTTTGAAAGGAAGTCTTTGGAATTTCTTCCTTCCTCATCATTAATTAGTGATATCCCGACCAAAGGTCCACCTTAGAGAAATGACTCGCCCCATGAAGTTGATAGAAAAATACTTTTATCCATGGAAATGGATACTTGTTATTTATCATGATTTTAGTGAGATCACGATAATCAATGCAGAGCTGCATTGATCCATCCTTCTTCATGAAAAAGAGGACTGTCTCACCCTAAGGTAAAGTAGTGAGGCATATTTAACCCCTCTCTAGATACTCCCGTAACTGCTTCTTCATCTCTTCTAGCTCTATAGTGGCCATTCTGTAATGTGTATTTGATATAGTCAGTTATCCAATAATAAGTTTAGTTGATAAATCAACCTATCAGTCCAAAGGAAGACCATGGAACTCTTTCGGGAATTCCTCAGTGTAATGCCTCATGATGGGCATGTCATCGATCGTGATTCTATCTTTTTTCCCAATCATTGGAGATTTGCATGCTTTCTTATAAGGAATTAATATCCATACATGAGTAAATTATTCTAAAGGGGATTCATCATCCTCATTACATTTTTAAAGAATCAGCGGATTCTTCGGGATATTAAGAGTGATCTACCTTTCCCGATAGTTGATTTTGGATTTGTATAAAGATATCCAATCCATTCCAAAGATAGTTTCGAACTCCACTAAATGAAGTATGAAGTGATTTTATGGGAGGTTCAATCCTCAATCCTTAAGAGGGGTGGAGTTATAGATCAAGGATTCAATAATTTTCCCAATCTCTACTCTCATAGATAACATGTCCTGTAAATTTTGAGGTGGTGTTTGGATAGTTCTACAAAACATTCATGATATAAAAGAATGCATAGAAATAGAATCCAACAGTAATTTATCTATTCTTGAATGAATAACTAGAATAATTGTCACCACATAATTTTCTAGATATACCTAATTAGTAGTTATAGAATAAGCCCTTCCTTTTTTACTTGGATGGTTTTGTTGATATCCTCCGACAACCTTTAAATTTGGGAAATTGTTTTCATAATACCCATGCTCCTGGCAATTGTAATACTGCACCACTAGCTAAGCATTGGTCTGAACCTTCCTTTCTTCATCTAAATTTGGAGGATTCTTCATATCCCATTGAATGTTTTTATCAAGATGACCAAACATTCCACATTTGAAGCAATTCTTGGTTCCCTTTAGAGAGTTCCAACAATTCCTCTTCCCACATCATTTACAAGGTGAATCTTCAGGCCTCTTTCCATAATGTGATTTTTTTTTCAAACCACCCATGATGTTCTCCATTTTCCCTTCATATCCCTAGGATAGTGAGTCCCCTAATAGACCCTAATATCCATTTCATCCTTTAGTTCACAACAAAAAACATCCTCATAACTTTCGAAGTCTTAGATCGCTAGAACCTTCCATAGACTCAGCTTTATCTGGAAAAATAAGAGATCCACCTTGCTTTCAATGTTTAGGAAAGTTCTAGAGGCGTACCTTTTAGGCTTTTTAATGATTTATTCATATGCCCCGATGGACTTATCTTCCTTATTCTAGAGTCTATGGAACTCTTTTCCTATCTTGATATGGAGAGTTTGAGGAAAATATTTATAAAAAACATCCTCTTGAGTTCTTCTAAATTCATGGAATGAATTTCTTCATGGGTATTTGTATTCTTGATCTGTTTCCACCACTGATCAGCTTCACCATAAAAACGATAGACCACCTATAGAACATTTTCTTCTTCTAAGCACTGGCGTATAGTGAATATATTTTCAATGGATTTAATCCACCGTTCCACAAGGAGGGGATCAAAATATCCAAAAAACATTGGAGGCCCTTACTGCAAGAAGGATTCTACTACAACATTCTCTTTCCTAGGAGGAGGAGGGAATTCAACATGATGCATGTTATTATTCATAACATGATCCAGCTAAGCAAGTACTTTCATGAAGTTTTGAGCACCCATTCGCATCATATTAGTCATATCATTAGGGAAATCTTCACATTGACTTTCAAATTAGTTGCTGGAACGTGTTCTTCTATTTCCCACCATTATATAAGAAAAATAACATAAAATTAGAGTTATTTAATAACTTGTTAATGAACATAAGAAGGCATATTTGGACATAAAAGGATAAACTTGTATAGGAGAAGTATATCATAACTTGTGAATCCTTATGTTTAAATTTAGGTTATCCTATATCTATTTCTTAACTTAAATTCTAATGTGAATTTTTTATTCCATTAATAATGGTTTGTACTATGCACACGAATTTATTAAAGCATATCCCCTGAGAGTGTGAATACCATGATTATAGTAATTGCCATTTCTATGTACCAAGATTACCCGGGGTAAGCCCAGAAGTCCTTGTCGGAGCTTTCACTCCTAGGTTCATTTGTGCCAGATCCACCTCTACTTATTTTTATCCAGACATGGACATATATTCTTGATAAACCACTTACTCGATACATTCCATAATTTAGGGATTTTTTCTTCGTCTCATCCTTATGGTTCCCACTAAGGTACTCTATTCCAATTCTGAAAACATAACTCAACCATCTTATGAATCCAACTACAACAACTATAGCCTTTTTAACATAACATTTCATGATTTTATGCATAATTATACATAAGAGTATAATCCAAGGATCATGAAGTCTAATGTCTCTGATGACAAGGTACATAATCAATCATAAAATGAACTTTTTATTTCAAATCCATAATGTGCTTCTATCTTCCATAATGATCATACATCTGCATATAAAAACAATGGGATAACATGTACGAAGGGATGAGCTAAAACCCAGTATGGGAATAACTTTGAGAACAATGAATTGGGACATGTTATAGATGACCTAATATGATAATATAAAAAGGCAAGTAACATATGGAATCATAACATATAAACATGGGTCCATTTAAACATTAACTCCTAGAAATGTGGTAGAAACATAAGCAATGTCTTTAGAATGAGTCACAGCTTGCCGCAAATCCTATTTCATATAGTAGTAAGGGTAATGGATAACCACCAATCCTATTTATCATATTATAACACGCCAAGGAAATCTGCCAAGACCGTTGCACATAGCGTCTCATGAGACTTAACTTTACCCAATGCATTAAAGCGCTATCTGGAACACCCATCTTACATTTAGTGAATATGTTTTCCATATAAGGAATCACACATAATCAATCATAAATAAACAAAAGGGTTACCCAGGGGATGAAATGGGTACCACAATCATGACATAAAGCATAACCAATGGGAATATCATGAAAGTGTTAATGAAAGAAATGAATTACAACATACATGGACTTTTATAGGGTAAAATAGGCATATATCAGGGAAATTTATGTCAAACAGAAATGAAAACATGTAGGAAATGTAATTGATAAATTTTATCATTAAAAAAATTTGGGGTGGTTTTATGGAAAATACTGTAGAGCCTATAAAATAAAAATGGGAAAAAATCCCTATATATAAAACCATAAGTGAACCAATAATGTTTTAATAATAAAAATAATTATTTTATAATGACAATGGAGGCTTAAAATAGAATATTGAATGCACTTGAAATCGGGTGAGAATTCGGGAAGTTCCCTTAGAATAGGGTTTCTTATCAGAAAGTACTAAGGAGGGAATCTTTAAAAATCTGTATATTTCCAAAAGAGAGTGATTAAATGGTATTGATAATTTTATTTTGAAAAACTATGAGTCATTTAGATTATGCATGTAAACAATGAAGATAACTCAATTTTGATATAAATAATGAAAAGGAAACCTGTAAGAACAAAGGAAGTTTGGGTAAAATTCTTTACGGATTATCAGCATGGTTTTGGGTGTACCTGAGAGGGATTGATGAGAGAGAAAAAGGGTTCATCATAACATATAAATTATAATGGTAGTAAGGGTGATATGATAAATCATACCCCGTGATTTGGTATTACACATGAAAAGGCATATCATAGAGAACAATCAAGATTAAGAGTGAAATAGAGAGGACTTATTACGTTAAGTCTGATGGTGTTCTCCACATGTTCTTAATGACCCAAGTAAAAAAATTTGGATTATTAATTAATTATTATAGAAATTCCTCTATAAGTAATTTATTCAGTATAATAATTTTTATTTCATTCAAAGACTTTTGGATTGGTTGTAAGGTTCAATTTCGTTTCTCGAGCCCATTTTCCTTTCTTGGTTTTAATGATCGGTTCACGTTCAAATTAACATGTATGATGAATGTGGTTGTCCAGAATTGAGGTTTATTTTTATTGAACATCTAGGATATTACCTGGTTATAACAATTCATTTGGTTATCAGTTGTGAAGCTGAATTATTATATAAAACCCTAGTGACCACTATTTTAGATAATCAGTGGGTTTTGATTGTAACGAATATGTTTTTCATTATAACTTTATACCATTTGTAAAAAAGGAATACAGAACCATTACATGGATATATATATAATAATCTGGTTTAACCATAACAAAAATACATTCATGACCAGAATTAAAGAGGATAAAGGAAATTGATAACCCATATTCTTTGATTATGCTAAATTATCTCAAATCAAAAGGTGTTTTCATTTCATTAAAATAAAAATTTGGGGAATATAGAGAAGATAATGAATTATACCATAAGCATAATATAATTCTAGTACATTTATGATACTGGATTTATCATACCATTTGGGTGAAGGGAGGTGAGGAAAGAACAATAAAAGAAAAAAACCTAAATGAAATAAATGAATTATAAAGAGGAATTTACCTCTTGAGTTTACCTCTTTTGAGAGACTCTTAAATAAGGGATTATTTGGTATATTTAAGAGAAAAGGGATGGTTTGACATGGGTAAGGAGTTTGGAGAGAGAGTTGGGAATAATTTGGGCATGTCCCAAGGCTTGAGAGGAGTAAAGTGAAGAGGGAGTGTGGGGGGGGGGGTATATTAGAAGAGAGGAGGGTTTTCATAAATTTGTAATCATTATTTTACTAATTTCTCTCATGCTCATGAATAGTGATGATCCCATGAAAAAAGAAAATTGGTCATGTGAATTAGATCCAAGCCTGGTGATATGTGGCATGATTATTGGAATAGTCTATGTAGCATATAATGTATATCTTATATTTCAGAGAAATCTCAAAAATTATCCCTTACTATTTTTGGACGTGTAGAATCTAAAAATGAAGTCCATTTTTCAAAAAATAAATTCATAAATATGTTTAATTTAATATTTAATTTAAATAATAATTTATTATTAAAAACCTAGTTTTAATGAATTCATTTACTTATTCTAAAATATATTTACATCATAATTTCATTAGAATCTTATTTATATATTATCATAGGTAAGGTTACTATTCATTAGGGTGTATCACTATTCATAAGGGTAAAATTAATATTCAAAAGGGTGGGTTACTATTTAACAAAAATTAGGTTTGTCATATTATACTTCAAATAAATTACTAATCCCAACAAGGTATGTAATATTTTCAAATTTCAAAACACTAAACTGACAAACTTATTTTTACAGGTCACAAAGCACATCATAGTTCATTATGTTGTGATTTTATGTTGTTATATGAAATATTTATAGGAAATTAATTTCTATTGATAATACATTTGGTCATTACACAAGGTGAGGAATTTTGAGGAGGCTTTGTGTCTAAGATATGTAGTGCTTTGTCACCCTATTTATTTTGACGACATATCTTGATTATTTGGTATGAGAAGAGGTCATCGAGAGAAGGGTAGGAGAAACCATATAATCACATGATGGGATTATTCAGAATTTATTTTGAAGAAGAGCTATTGTCCAGGGTTCCCAATTTTTAGGACATACGAGTTTCTAAATAGCTGTTTATTGATCCTAACCCTCAATGTATCATTTCTTCAAGGTAAAACTCTATCATGCATATGATAAGTAATCGTGATATTTGTTTTTTGATGGAGGCAAAGGTCATTAGTGGAATGAGTTCCTAGCCTTTTTGAGCACTTATGGTGATCAGTCATTCCACTTTCGGTTCCTCCATGAGTAAGTTCCAACCGAGGCAGTAGAAGTCTCAAATTTCTCGAGTCTGGTATCTAGAGAGAGTAGACGTGGTAGGGATATAATAGCACTGGTATGCTCCCTATCCTAAAATAGAAGAGGAAAACCATATAGGTGGCCATTATTGGGGTCACAGAGGTTGTTGAGAAGGTCATGGTCAACTTCATGCTTTAGCGCTGCCGACACCAGGCGGGCCATACGTCGTTTGAGGTAATATTTTCATGTTTTCTACATGCATTTAATACTTATTTGATTCTAGAGAGACACACTTCTCTATATCACCATCACTTTTCCATGATTTGGTTCTTGAGGTAGAGAGACATCCAATGTCCAGGGTGAGACTTCTATAAGAAAAGGTTATCAATGATAAGTAAATATAGTTTTACCCTCGTCCATAAGTGTAATGACATCATGAGTTATTATAAAAACCCATCATTATAGTATTAGTGAGTCTAACATACTAACTACTCTAATATTTGTTCAATAAAGGGAATGAGGAATTGAAAATTATTTGGAATTTTATTTAATGATCTAAAATCCTTATATATATATCCTAAAAATACGTGCAAATATGATTAGGACTAACTCAATCATTTTATTTTAATTTTTTTTCATAATGTTTTTTTCTTTATTTTTATTGGATTATCCCTATGGAAATTAATGATTGAATATATTATTTACATTTGAATAATTTTTTCTACCCATGTCTTTAATATTTCCATAAATTTTGGATTCTGTCTTCTCTGTCCATATCATATTGGTTTTTCATACTTTCACAGTATAATTAACTTCTCGAAAATTATAGCATTGTGTATACAAATATCCCAAAAAATCAATCATACATACCACATATATTCTATAAATATATTTATTAATTTAAATAATTATTGAGGTGATGTTTCTCAGCACTGATGATAAATAATATTTATTATTTTATGAGATAATAAAACAAAATAACTTGTGGAAATGGTTTGAAAGAAAATCTGGCTTGGATTATAAGAGATTGTAAATGTTTAGGCCCCCCAATCATTATATGTTATAGATCTTACATGGAAAATAAATTGACAAATTCATTTTTAATTGAAAATAAATAATCAAATCTATATAAGAAATAATCAATTACCTCATTATTTTATTATTGTTCACATCCATTAGTTAAATCAATTGTTTCTCCCATTTCAAAAACATTTTTATTAATTTATAAGCTAATCCTATCTATAATTTTTTTAAACTTAAAATTTATTTTATCAAAACATTCTTAATTTTGAATCATATTCCTTAAAACATGAGAGTATAAATAATAAGTTATCATCATGGGAGATATCAAACAGAGTACATAATTTATAATATCTATTATCATTTTTGATTTCTAGGGTTAAACTAACCTCATGAACATTTATTATCATCATAATAATTTAAACAGTGTTTTACTTTTGTTTTGATGAATGTGACATTAGTCGATTATCCTCTACATTTTAAAAACTAAAAACATCAATAAATTTTATGTTATTTACCATCACAAATAAAACATAATGTAGTCTATTAGGGAATATAGTGGTTCTATTTCCATGCTACATTTAATAAACCTCAATTTAAAAAACTAAATTCATTTCTGAATGAATATATTCCTTATTATTTAATGTGGTTATAGAAAACACAAGAACTATATTCTATTTTTTATTATAGTCCTTTATATAATTTATCCATATTTTGGTCTTCAAGATTACGAGACCATTAATAATCATTTAAAGTATTAATATAGTTTTTATTGTGGATATTAAGAGTATATATATTAGGGTTATAATAAAATATAATTGATATAGATGGATGAAGAGATGACCTAGAGGAGTAGGATCAAGACCTAAGAATCCCATTTGTTAGAGCTTATGAGGTATATGTTATCACTAGGATTTACCCTTGAACAATCCAAAGATGAGATTAAACAACTAAAACTCATGGAAACCATTCAGTGGAGAATATAAATGTTATATAGATCATCTCCCAAACCATGATTGATGAAAAACCCCAATAAATAACAACCATCCAACAGCTTACCCTTTAGGGTGTATGCTACTGTAATTATGGGTAATATATGGCAAACCTATTTGTATGATTTTTTGTATTCTATTTTTAATTAAAAAAATTGTTATTATATTATTCGATTTTCCCCAATATTTTATACACTTTATAATATAAACATTACGATATAAATAAGAATTTTATAAAAATAAAAAATATTGATTTTTTTTTGAAAATATATAACCTAAATTAAATAAGTCATTTATGGTAAGATATAAAATCTGAAAAAAATTTATTTTCATTAAATAGTATTATAAAAAATAATTATTTATAATTAATGTTTATTATAACATAATGAATCCCCATCTAATTTTTACAATGGTCAAAAAGTTTTTTGTGTAAAAAAGATTAGTATTTTTTTTAATAAACAAGGATTATTAATTAAAAGTGTTAATTCCTATATTTAGAATATTATTTTTAAAAAATAACTATCAATTTTTAAAAATGAAAAATGAATGTATACACCATTGAATATTTTATAATATTTTTGGTCAATAAAAATTTGGGGAAAAAATAAAAATTATATAAATAACTATAAGGATTATAATATCATAATTTTATAATATTTTCATAATAAATAATATAAAAATAATCCTCAGTAAAAAAATGTAGAATTACTTTCAATTAATGTGTTTTTAAATTAATTTGATTAATTTTAAAACCCAACAATGAATCCTCCAAGATAGAAATTATTTTTTGTTTTCTTAAAAACAATTATTTATGAAGATGACTCACTTATGGATTATGAAGAATATTATTTTAATTTTTTAGATTAATAAAAATATAATGCATTGTAAATCAAACATGTTTAGAATAAAACATGGGTAAACCACTGAGAAGGTTTGATGTTTTGACTATTTTAGTACTTAGATTCCAAAATCGATGTATAGAAATTACAATGTAATTCACCTCAATATTTATATAAATACCTAGAAAACATCACATTCCTTTTAATAATAAAGCCTTGAATTATTAATATTATATATCCCAACACTAAATTCCTGAAAATGTGTTCCCAATATCAAAATAAGATCCTCCAAATATTTTAGAAGCAACTTCTCTTGAACGATATTATCTTCCTCTTCCTCTTCATTCATTTACTACCTTAGTATTAAGAATTTTGAAGCTCAATTAATTATATTAAAATGTACTTATAAATATCCATTTACTATCCAATTTATTTATGAGGAATTATTTTTTATTCTTCCCTTCTGATTATTACTTTTACAAAATACATTAAAATACTAGACTAAGGGATCTCTATGTATCTTCTTTTCTATTGAAGGAATTTCTTTATTCTAATCCTTTTGATTTCAATATTTTCTTATTTCCATTAATTTATAAACATTAATTTACTGTCCTCATTATTCCTGATTAATGTGTTTCCACTATTAACTCACTTTAATCCCTTCCATGATCTAGTATGTACAACTATTATGCAGCTGAAATTACCCCATGATTATCAATGAAAAACCGTTGTGCTGTGAATACCCATCCCCATTCATAGTTTAGGATGTTCACCAATATGTAAAAATAAATAATTTATTAGGGAAATCCATTTATGAATCTCACACTCATTAATTATGGGATTATAAATGATGAAATATGTTCTTTTGTTGTATGATCAATCTGGAAAAAATGCATTTGCATGATATAAATTGGGAAAATGGCCCAAAAAATTATATTTCCCTACATTGAATTGGATAATATCTTATTCTCATGATATACCATGTATGGTTAATGGGATATTATTCAATGAATACTATTCTATGATATCTCAATGTTTTAATTAGATTGATGCTTATAATGTCATGTTTCAAATTGTTTCCACGTTACTATAATGACTTGATGCTATTATCTTATATAATGCTTTTATGTTCATTCTCAACACTCAGTGTCAGTATGTTATGCATCTTGATTCACATGTAATTATATAGAAAACTATATTCATTTATTATTGCCTTATTGAGCTAAATAGATCGCTATTTTCTTATGTACGTCCCTGGGTTATCTTAGGTTGTATTAGAATACAAATGAAATTTTTGGGAATATTTGGGAGCTTTTAAATAATTTCATTTTATCCTAATTAAAAGGTAATATATATATATATATATATGATTAACCAAATAAACAATAACCATTGATTATTTAGAATTCTATTATGTGAATTTTTATATAATAAATCACAGGTTTTCATTATTGGAATCTGAGTATGGTATAGTTATTCTTGCAAAGTAGGATTAGAGAATCATTGTGACATCCTTAATGATTTTTCTAAACATAGAAAAATATAATTAAATTTTGGTAAAGTACAGATTACTTAATTTCGATTAAAATACATCCTTCTATAGATATTGGAAAGTGTAGGTGGTTGCGGAATGAAAATACCTAGGGTTAATAACTCTGAAAGATCTCATTGGTAATTAACGTGAACTATACCTGGTGAATGAGACTAATTCCCAATACTACATATATGTATTGAAAATTTAAGGAGATTACCATTGGATAATCATGTTATTTTTAGAAACTACTATGATGTTAAAAAATTCCTATGTGATTTATTCTTAATAACTAGACTATGGATAAAATAGGTTGAAAACTATTAATTAATATGTTAAGGAATACATGTTAGTAATGTTATATCAATTCTATGTCCATTATTCCATTTTATATTATTAATTGATTTAAAATTATAGTACATAAGACTATTTTGGAACACGTAAAATATTATAAATAGAAATAAATTGCTTAAGTATGACTTATCATCCAATCATGAACATATAATTTCCTATGTGGTCATAGTTATATGAATTCATTAATGTCAAATAGTTATAGTAAAAATTTTCTAACACCACCTCAAAAAATATAAGTCATGTTATCATTGAAAATGAAACATGGACCGATTATTTCATCCCATGAATTTAAATTCTCCCATTGAAATTTTTAGGATCAATTTCATAGTGAACCATGGAATAATCCCTTTAGAATAATTAAATGTTATTGTTTTAATTGATTATATTTATTTATATACATGGAACATAAATATTCAATAAATGGAAATAACTCTTAATATCATATATAACCCTCCAATTCTGTGCATATTAAAGGAGGATGATAGATCTTCATTGAAATCCTTTCCTGAAGCATGGATATTATTCATATATGAGAAATAATATCTAGGTAAAATGATTGATATGATGGAAAAGAACAACCTTGTTGACATGACCATTTTAAGAGAATATGTGTATGTGGCCCATAAAGAATTTCATAATTTTCCCCCTAATATAGAAGTTCAATTTTGAATCAAAATTAAACCATATTCTTTCAAACACCTAAGACTCCATATAAAATTTAATCTATTGAACATAAAGAGTTAGAGAAAAAACGACAATTTAATTTGGACAAAGAGTTTATATGAAAAAGGGATTAACTATGGTATACTTTTTATCAAGAAGGAAATGTCAATGTGCCTCTGTATCGATTAATTTTAGCTTAATATGATCTTTATAAAAATAAATTCCAGTATCCATTGATACATTTCATGTTCAATCAGCTACATAAAGCCTAATATATCATTTCTCTAGATATTTAGTTAGGATATTATCAATTATTAGTAATAAAGGAGGACGTCCCGTATGCTATTTTTCAAAAATGGTACATTTATTACAAGTTCAAAGTGATTCAATTCGTACTCAATAATTCTCTCTCTATCTTCATCAACTTGATGAATAGTTTATTTAGGGATTACTTAATGAAAATTTTGGAAATATTAAAATAATAAATTCTTATCTACCAAAAAAAACATGAGGAGAATATTAATTCTATATTTAAGGCCTCAAGAAATGGAATTTATATGAAATGTATATTAAATGAGCATTTTTATGGAGAATTTAATATTAATGGGGAAAGTTATCTGTAGAAAAGGGATACCTATTGACCCTTGAAAGATAGTTTCAATTGAAGGATGGATCACACTAACATATATAAATTAAGATCCATGGATTCTAGTAATTAACTATGTATTATAATTGATTTATGAAAATATTAGCTTGATTTTCAAAACCACTAACCAAAAGAACATGGATGGGAGTGATATTTGACATGGATGATAAATGTGAGTACTGATTTTAGGAGTTCAAGAAGTTGAAAATTAGTGAATCCATGCACACATTACCCAATAGTTTAGACAGATTTATGATATAGAGTGATTCATCTAAAAATGTCATTGGGTTTCTACTCATGAAAAATGACAAAGTCATAACTAATGTATCCAACCAATTATTTATCAATAAATATAACCACACGATGAATGATTTGGAAATAGATATAGTGATCTTCACATCAATGATTTATTGAAATTATCTTTACAGGAAGAATTATGAAATTTATATATATATCATAAGTTCATAAATTATATATTCCAATAAAAGGAGAATAATATTCCCAAATGATTCTGATCAGAGGTTACTATGGAATATATCCATTCAACCCATTAATATCTTGGGATGGAGAATAATGTGTAAGATGGTCTAAGTAAAAAAGGATACCTAAAACCTATCCATTATGAGGATTTAAACGGATATAATATTCTTAGGGATACATAATATTGGCATGGGAATCATAAAATAAAAATCATCCTATATATCTAAAATAACTGCTCAACCATCCATTCTTAAGATGTTCAAGGAATCCTAAAAAGTTAACATGCAACTAATAAGAAAGAATTAAAATAATCCAGGATCTAATTTTCTTAATAAATCTATATATGTTTAATAATGGATATATCTTTACCATTAGAAATATGGTTTAGATTATGTGGGACTCGCCAGTTTTGGTAATCCCAAATCATGTTTCAATATTTATCATAATATATTAAGTCAGTCATTAATATTTTTAATCTACATATAAAATTATTTTATTCTCAACAATGTATATTCTTAAGACTCATGACATTGCGGAATCAACTTACAGTACATATTTATCTAAATTTAATCTCACTGGTAAAGGCTACAGGTAAGATCCCTCTGTTCAAATTCACCATTATATATTACTATCACCTTATGTCACTGATGCTAGAAGATCACTATTGAAGATTTACAGTCATTGTTGGAAGCTACCGGTACACGGTTACTGTCCCAAACCTAATGATGATATACTTATCAAAGCTCACAGACAAAGAGTTACTGTCACAAGGTCACTGCTGTAACAAGGCTTCTGTTAGAAGTCCACTGTCAGACTCTTTCTCAAGTCTTCTATTGAGAATCTCTCTGTTCAAGCTTACTGTTGGACAAGTTTAGTAGGAGGCTACTGCTGGATAACTCCTACTGTAGAGAGAGTCGACAGTTTCTCAAAGTCTACTGATGAGGATCTACTATTATACAGAGTAAAAGATACCATTATAAGACATCCAATAACACAAAGTCAACCGTTACAAGCCTACAGTTGAAGAACCTACTGTTGGAGCTCAAAGCTGAATAGTCTACCGATGAAGTCCACAATTGTAGAGATTAAAGTCTACGGTGAGACATGCATCTGCTACCAGTCTAATGATTTTCCACTCTTTTATTACGAATTTGTTTATTAATTCTACTATAACGTTCATGTCTGGACAAATTAATACATCTGGAATTATTTAATGATACTTGTAGGTATATCAGGAAACCGTACGATGTATGAGGAAGACCGCACGTGGTTGAAACATTTTTTTTGTCGGCCCCTTCTGAACCAAATGAGAAAAATCTGAACTGGAAAAGAGTATATATATAAGAGATATACATTAAGATCAAAAAAAGGGAATGAATACAGAAATAAGAAAATAAGTGTGGATATATTGAATGTACACAGAACATTCATAAGAGAGACTCATACACAATCTGAAGAAGAGACTTCAAGCACTCATTCGGAAAACATAGAGCTTCACAAAGATCTATTGAAAGAAACTTTTCAAGATTAAGTGGTGTGCAACAAGGAGCTTCAATCCCAAGAAGCTGATCATCTTTACATCCGGAAGTTTGGATGTTGCGACACTCGGTTTTGGAGGCAACTTGCAGAGAAGGACCAAAGCTTCATTTCATTCATTCCAATGAGTCCAGAGGTAATCTGCCAACACAATAGTGTATTCCAAACTTATCCCTACTATCTTTAGCTCTACTGTGTTTAAATACTTTAAATTTGTGAGCAGTGTGTATCTGTTACACACACTGACTCTTGAGCATGAACTGAGGGATACTGAAAATCCCCATACCAAAATATCATTACATTTGTTTCCCACGCATAACTGTGGAAGAAGCCTGGTGTGGCTTGGTAGTTTATTTCGTTCCCACGTAGAATTGTGGTAGAGGTTGCAAAACCTGGACAGTTTGTGAAAGGTATTGTAATGCCCGATACAGGCTTTGTATCACTTTTTAATATAATCGCTTTATGGAAGGTGATCATCAAGTGGAGAGAACATGGTCTTGACTTAAGACTGAACCTCCTGTTTATATTTGTTGTTTTCATATTTTCTTTACACTATTTAACATCTATCCATTGTGTTCATATTTTCAAAGACAGAAATCTATTTTTACATTCACTCTGATAGTTAGTTCTGGTTAGTGTGTATATTATTTTTGTTTAGAAAACTTGTTTCAAAAGTCGAATTAGTTCTCATACATATTCAATTGAGAAGTAATCAACCTTTGAGAAACCTGTTGAACAATAAATCACTTATATATCTACTTCCTTATTTGATCAGGCTGTTCTAATTTGGTGGATTTTAATTCTAAATGTTTTTAACAGAAATTTTAAATTGGTACTCAATTCAACCACCTCTTGAGTATCCACTCCGACCAACATTTGGAATCAAAGGTGACGTTCTTATTTATAAAAGGTTTTCAAACCCTCTGTTTTTCAAACTATGATTTTATTTTTACTTTAAGATCGAAAATTTCTATTAGTTATAAATTTTCTCTATTTAATATATTTTCTAAAATCTAGTTATGGACAATAGACTAGAAGGTGCTGCTACTAACATTCCACCTTTCTGTAATGGTTTGAATTATGATCAATGGAATATTAAAATGAAAATTCATTTGGAAAGTATTGGTTTTGATATTTGGTCTGCTATAGAATCAGAATATGAAATTCCCAAAATTTCTAGATCTACCTAGGATGATGCTACAATGTCTAACTATAATAATGACTGTAATGCTATGATTTCCCTTCACTGCTCTTTAGGAGATGAGGAATTTAACCAAATTTATTCATGTAAAACAACCCATTAAATCTGGGACACCTTGGATGTCACTCATGAAGGAACAACCAACATGAAGGAGATGAGATTAAATACTTATACTATTAAATATTATAATTTTATGATGAGAACTGAAGAACCTATTTTTGATATGTATGTTAGGTTTAATGAGATTTTCGACACCATGAGTTCACTGGGAAAAGCTATTCCAGAAAAGGAGAAGATCATGAGAATATTGAGATGTTTCCTGTTAGTTGGAGAGGCACTTCTGTGTCTATCCGAGAGTCATGTGACATCAGCAAGGTAACAGTTAAATAGTTGATTGGTAATCTAATGATGTATGAAGAGTAATTGAAGTTGAACAAAGAAGAAGATGATGAACCCAAAAGAAAATCTGTATCATTCATGTCTACTACTTTAAAGAGAAAAGACAAGGAGAAAATACTTGTACCTACTACAAGTTCAACTAGTGAAGATTCAGATTCAGATAGTAATGAAGAAATGGTTCAAATAGCCAGGAGATTTAAGATGTTCTATAGGAAGAAGTTGTTTTTCAGAAATCAAAACTACAAGGGTAAGTATGATCAACAAGGTTAGTGGAAGAAGGATTGGATGCAATCTGATAAGGAAGATGATATATTCTACTTTGAATGCAAGAAGAAATGACACATCAAGGCTGACTGTACAAAGTTAAAACTCAAAAAGAAATATGACTATAAGGACAAGAAGTGAAATAAAGCCATGAAAGAAACCTGGAGTGCTTCGGAAGACAGCACAAGTGAATCAGAAGCTACTGATTCTGAAAAGAATCATGCCAACACGTGCTCCATGACTAACATATACGAGGTACCTATTTCCCCTATTCTAAATGATTATTATTATGAAAATAACAGTGACTCAGATAATGATGCAAATTTGTCTAAGGATGAACTATTTGAATATTGAAATGTACTAGAAGATACTTTCAATGAACTAAATGATAAATACAAATCTTTGAAGAAACAACATGCCTTGACTAGTTATATTAAAATAGATCTATGTGTATAAAAAGAAAATAATGCCCAACTGTTGAAAGAGAACAAAAAGATCAAATTATCTAATGAACAATTATGAAAGGATAGAGATAATTTCACTGATGGTAGGTATACCTTGACACAGTTTCTAGGAATACATATTGCCCCAAAATATACAACTGGTCTAGGATATTAGCTTAGACAAAGACACATTAGAAAAACCAAATTTGTTCCAAAATCTAGACTGTTCACTGCTAATTTTGGACAATCAGTTGAGAAAAAATTTTCTAAAGGACCAAACAATGTATTTATGTCTCAAAATATTTTTGTGTATTACAAAATTTCTAAAAAGAAAATATGGGATCCCAAAGTATTATTGGCTAACCTTTCTGGACCCAAGAAGACTTGGGTACCAAAATAATCCCATGTTTAATCTGTTTTGCAGGGATGTTGTTGAAAGAGTTCCTTTAACACTCTATGGTATTTAGACAGTTGATGTTCAAGACATATGACAGGAGAATATTCTTACATTAAGAGTCTAATTAAAGTGGTTGGTGGGAATTTCACCTTTGGTGACAATGCAAGAGGAAAAATAATCGTCTTAGGCCAGATTGGTAACCCTAATACAATATTAATTTCTAAAGTAGTTTTGTTGAGGGGTTAAAGTATAATTTACTTAGCATGTATCAGTTATGTGATGATGCACTTAATGTTAAATTTGATAATGATTCATGCAATGTTTTTAATTCAAAAAATGATTTAGTTTTCACTTCATGTAAAAAATGAAAATGTATATGCTGTTGATTTAAACTATTTAGCCAAAAAAAATGTTTCCTGTTTAAATGCTTTTCATAAAGAATCCTGGTTGTGGCATAGAAAATTAGGACACTATAATGTGCACTCACTTAGGAAGATTTCTAAGAAATGTTTAGTTAGAGACATACCTTAATGAGACTGATCCACATGAGCCTAAAGCCTCTCTTGAAAATCAAGAGGAAGATTTGTCAAATTTTACTTTTAATGATAAAAATAGTGAATCCCCTGTAAAAGTATCCAGTTTTGGAAATTTTCCAGAATCTATACCTGCTGATTCTAAATCAACAGAAAAAAATGAATAATCTAGTTCAACCCTTCCTAGAGGTATTTGGACTCTCAAGAATCATTCTCTAGATGCTGTTGTAGGCGATTTAAATAGAGGAACACAAACTAGAGCTTCTCTAAGAAACTAGGTTGAACATCAAGCATTTCATTCACGACTTGAACCCAAAAATATTAATGATGTAATCAATGATGAATTTTGGGTAATTTCTATGCAAGAAGAAATAAATTAGTTCTAAAGAAACAAAGTATGAGAATTAGTGGAATGACCCAAGGACACCTTAACCATAGGCATTAAATGGGTGTTTAGAAACAATGTCAATGAGTCTGGGAATATAGTTAGAAATAAAAGTAGGCTAGTTACACAAGGATATAGTCATGAAGAAGGAATATACTATGAGTAGTCCTTTTTACATGTATCCAGATTAGAATCCTTTAGGATACTACTTGCCAATGCAGCTCATCTGAATTTCAAACATTATCAAATTGATGTTAAAAGTGCTTTTCTAAATGGATACATAGTTGAGGATGTGTTTGTTGAACAACATCCTAGTTTTACAAATACCAATTTTTCCAATCATGTTTTCAAACTATCTAAATCTTTGTATGGCTTAAAACAAGCTCCAGGAGCATGGTATAATAGGCTCAACTCCTTTCTTATTTCAAAAGGTTTTACCAAAGGGATACCTGATCCTACTCTTTTCATTAAATTGATTTGAAAAGATTTTTTGACAATACAAATTTATGTGGATGATATTATTTTTGGATCTTCTAAAAATTCATTATGTGTTGATTTTTCAAAAATGATGCAAAATGAGTTTGAAATGAGTTTAATGGGGTAACTCCAATTTTTCCTTGGATTTCAGATCTTTTAAAATAAAAATTGAATTATTTTGAATCAAAGTAAATATATTAAAGATCTTTTAAGATGTTTTTCTTTGGATGGTAGTAAAGGTAGTGACACACCTATGAGAACCACCTGTAAGTTGGATACAGATGATGCTGGAGAACTAGTAGATCAAACAAACTACCGGGGTATGATAGAGAGTCTAATCTATCTTGTAGCTAGTAGACCTGAAATTATGTTTAGTGTATGCATGTGTGCTCGCTTTCAAGACAATCCAAAAGAGTCTAATTTAACTACTGTTAAAAGAATTTTTAAATATCTCAAACATACTCCCAATATAGGATTATTATATCCAAAAGGACAATAATTTGATTTGTTGAGTTATTCTGATGTTGATTTTTCCAGTTGCAAGTTAGATAGGAAAAGATCCTCTGGTACATGTCACATTTTTTTCAAGTCACTAGTATCTTGGTGTAGTAAGAAGCAGAATTCTGTTGCATTATCTACTGCAGAAGCTGAGTACATAGCTGTTGGTAGTTGTTGTGCTAAAACTATGTGGATGAGACATACTTTACTAGACTATGGAAATCAATTCAAACATGTCTCTATAAAGTGTGATAATACAAGTGCTATTAACATTTCCAAAAATCCAGTATCTCATGCCAGGACAAATCATATTGATGTGAGACATCACTTTTTGAGGGATCATTATCAAAAGGGTGATATCACTCTTGAATTCATTAGCACTGAACAACAATTGGATGATATATTCACAAAGCCTCTGAATTTTGAGAGGATAAATTACATCAAACATGAGTTAGGTATGATTAATTTCAGTATAAGGAACCTCACAGTTAGACCTCACAGTCGAACCTCACAGTTAGACCTCACAGTCGAACCTCACAGTTAGACCTCACAGTCGAACCTGACAGTTAGACCTCATAGTCGAATGTCACAGTTAGACATCACAATCAAACCTCACAGTTAGACCTCAGAGTCGAACCTCACAGTTAGACCTCACAGTGATACCTCACAGTTACATCTCACAGTTGGACCTTACTGTTATACCTCACTATTGCACCTCACCGTTGTACCTCACTAATACATCTCACTGTTAGATACCTCGCTGTTTGTTATTATTTTTCTCGGAATTATAACCCTTTTTATTCCTTTTTATTATTTCTATTTTGTTTTGTTTTAATCCCTAAATGATAAAATCAAAGGCAATGAGCATATTTCAATCCACCTTCCTCTCCTAATCTTGAACCTTTCTCTCGAAATTCCCGAACCCTAACCCTTCACCTGAGCCCTAGAACCTATCTCAATCTTGATGGCCAAAAGAAAACGACCCCCTAACCCTTCACCTGAGGAAGCACCAGGGCCTAAGAAAACTGGAGCCGAATTCTATGGCACCAGCAACACCCCGTCGGGACCTGTAAACCTGCATCTGACCAAGAGAAAAATATTTGCTGAGAAGGAGTTAAGTGAAGAATGGCTGCTGTCGAGCAAGTCATTAGTATTGAAAGTACTAGATGCCCAAGTATAGACACAATGCTTTTCCAACAACAATAGACCTTACTACCCGAATCTTGAGAAAGAATTATATGAATATCTTACATTTGAAGAGGAAGAGGGTGTGCATAATCTAATGTCCAGAGTGAATGGAAATGAAGTTAGCTTCTCGTCTGTTGAGTGGGATGCATGTTTGAGAGTTACTCATGAAGGAATATTTGAATACTACTCTAGATTATCTCCTCCAGACAGTGTTGTTTTTGAATATGAGACAGCTCTGGAAGAACTAATTGGAGATGGAAAATCAAGAAGAATCATTGCAGTTGAGATGAATGGGGAAGAAATCCTCTTATTTAAATTCATTCCGCATGTTCTTAGTCCGAGGAGAGGGGACTTTGTAATAATGAAGTACCAGGACATATTCTCGATGTACATACTGAAGCATGGAATGAAGATTAACCTATGTAGGTTACTGATGGCACAATTTTAGGATATGACCAAGTAAAGATCAAAATCCAATGCCCTATTCCATGCCAATATTATTTCAGTTATGCTAAAGGTAAAGGGTGTGGCTGGAAATCAATAAGAGATGATAGTGGCCAAGAACAGTGTCTGTATCTCCATGGTGATTTTCAAATTCCTAAAAATTAGCTGGAATCCCTGGAAAAAGGAATGGGTGAATGTCGAAGGAAAGTTGTATGAAAATTTTTACCCTACTACTCATCCAACTAGGAAAAAAGAAAAAAGAGATCCAGGCCTGAAGCCTGATGAGCCAGAACCAGTTTATTCTGATGAGGAGGAGGCTGATGGAGCTGTGGACCCTCAAAGAGAGAACAACCCCATTGATGATGGGAGTGACCCTGATTTACCTCATTGTACTATAAGGACAGTAGCTTTTGGAGCAGTTATCCGTCCAAAAGAACTACCAATGGGAGAGACTGTTCTGAAGGCTAGTGATACTGAGACCACTTAAGAAGAAGAAGAAGCATGTCAAGATGTTTTCAAGGACACCTCTGAAAAGGATGAGGCTACCGAGTCAGATAAATTTTTTCATGAAAAAAAGGAGGATGTTGCTGAAGAAGATGATGAGGACAATGAAGAAGAAGAGCTCAGTTTGAGCCCACTGATTGATAATACAGACAATATAGTGTTTGATCAGGAAGCAAGAGTTGCATCTACTGCCATTGATGAGGGAGTCATTAATGAATCATAAAAGGATAGGACTCACCCTACTATTAAACTAACAGAGAAAATGGTTGTTGAATCTGCTAATGTTGCAGAGGAGGTTGTGGAGTTACCTAGAGAAGAACATCTAGAGGAGATTCCTCAAGAGAATTCTCTAAGTGAGGCGGAGCATCTTGGTTCAGTTTTTGTGCTGTATGACATCAATGGTTGGTCATCAGATCCCGAATATATGGTACTTGGACTCAATTATGGAGATTCTGATGAGTAATACCAGCCCCAAAGGGATTCTGTTATGCTACATGTTGTTGTAGATGATTTGGAAACCAAGGAGGACCTTGAGTCCTTAAAGGCTGAAATGAAATAAGAACTGAGAGAATCAGTGGAAGATTTGATGAAAAGCCTGGTTGAAGAGATGAGGAGTGTGGAGAAATCCCTAGACCTATCTATGGGATGTGATGTGTCTAGTCGAGTGAAGGAAATGATGGATGATGTTAAAGTATTCCATACTCAAATTGAGAGTTGGACAAGAGCTGTGGTTTTTCTATGACAATAAATTGCTTCATTGACTGCCATGAACAGTTCTCAAACCCATGTGAATGCCGAGATTAGATATATCAAATAAGTAGTCATGATGTTTTTGGATGTATTTGAGGCTTTTAAGAAATCAGTCACAAAATATTTAAACAGTCAAGATGCACTTGTTCAGAAGGTGATTAGTAACTTGGCTCAGTCATTCAAAGAGACAATATCCTTCTCGGTAAACCCCCTTCCCTCATCCAGTTCCTCTGTAAAATTTGACCAGATTAAGACTATGATCCAGGAAGAGTTTTCTAAGGCCAGTACCAGTGGCACCTATGATTCTCAGATACTTGCTACCACTAGGGAAGTCAGCAATTTTGATCATGACCACTTGCGGGAAGCTACTGCTTATCAAGAGCCCATTAATAATAAGGTGGATGCTTACTTTGAGAAAGTCTATACCAAGCATCAAATGACGAACCACTTTAAGCTGTTGATAGAGAATATGAAGCTACCTCCAATGAATCAGGCCTTTAGGGAGTAGGTCAGTAAGCTGAGAGAACTGACCCCTGCTTTGGATAAGTTTTTGGAGAATAAAGATGACTTCTTATCTTCTATGGAAAGAGGAGGAAGCATTATTAGGGATTTCAGAAACCTTCTTCTCCCCTTTCTCCATGTGTACTGAACCCCTGTAATTATCCTTCCTTCCTTACCTACATCTCAACCCAGTGGTTCTTCTTCCATCATGTATCCTAATGAAGCTATTAGGAACCTTACTCCACTGATCCCTCATAAATCTACCCACTACAGACCCAAATGAGCTTCTGTTGCTACCCCTCCAGTCATTCCTACAGGCATTCCTAATCCTGCTGATCCACCAGCTCCTTCTCCATCTTCTTCTTCCATAGGGAACGACCCCTAACCTACAGATTCTGTGGATTGAGTCTGTTTATGTCTTTTGATAGGGACTCTATATTTCTTTTTGTTCATGTAATGTACTGTGTTATTCATATAATCCTTCTTAGTTTTCTCTCATTTGTATTTCTTTTTGCTAATCACAAAGGGGGATACATACTATGCTTACTGTGCTAATTGATAATCTAATATAAAAATACTGTGCTTAATAATCTATGATACTTGAAAAAAATTTGTTCTTAGTATTAGTATCCCTGTTATATATGGAATCTATCTTTAATACACACTGACATAATTTATGATTATCAAAAAGGGGGAGATTGTTGGACTCATCTATTTTGGTAATCCCAAATCAAGTTTAAATATTGATCATAATATATTAAGTCAGTCATTAATCTTTTTAATATACATATAAAATTATCTTATTCTCAACAATGTACATTCTTAAGACTCATGACTTTGCTGCATCATATTACAGTCCATATTTATCAAAATATAAGCTCAATGTTAAAGTCTACGGGTAAGAGCCCTCTGCTCAAAGTCGCCGTTATAGCTTACTATCTCCTTAAGTCACTGATGCTAGAAGATCACTGTTGAAGATTTATAGTCACTGTTGGAAGCTACCAGTACACTGTTACTGTCACAAACCTACTGATGATATACTAATGAAAGATCATAGACAAACAGTTACTATCACAAGGTCACTGATGTATCAAGGCTTTTGTTAGAAGTCCACTATCAGACACTTTTTCAAGTCTTCTTTTGAGAACCACTCTGTTCAAGCATACAGTTGGACAAGTTTAGTAGAAGGCTACCGCTGGACAACTCCTACTGTCGAGATAGTCGACTATTGATCAAAGTCTAATAATGAGGAGCTACAATTATACATAGTAAAAGTTACCATTACAAGACATCCACTAACACAATGTCCACCGTTACAAGCATACAGTTGAAGAACCTACCATTGGAGTTCACAACCGAATAGTCTACTAATGAAGTCCATAGTTATAGAGATTAATGTCTATCGTGTGACATGCATCTACTACCAGTCTAATGATATTCCATTCATTTAATTACCATTTTTTAGTAATACTGTTATAACAGTCATGTCTAGACAAATTAATACATCTGACATTATTTAATGATACATGTAGGTATATCAGGAAACAGTACGATGTACGAGGAAGACAACACGTGGTTGAAACATTTTTTCTGTCGGCCCCTACTGAACCAAATGAGATAAAGCTGAACTGGAAAAGAGTATATATATAAGAGAGAGACATTCAGAGAAAAACAAGGAATGAATACAGAAATAATAAAAGTAGTGTGGATATATTGAATATACATTGAACATTCATATGAAATACTCATACACAATCTGAAGAAGAGCCTTCAAGAACTCATTCGGAAAACATAGAGCTTCAAAAATATCCATTGAAAGAACCTTTTCAAGATGAAGTGGTGTGAAGTAAGGAGATACAATCCCATGAAGCTGATCATCTTTACATCTGAAAGTTTGGAAGTTGCGACACTCTGTTTTGGAGGCAACTTGCATAGAAGGACCAAAGCTTCATTTCATTCATTCCAATGAGTCCAGAGATGATCTGCCAACACAATAGATAATTCCAAACTTATCCCTACTATCTTTAGCTCAACTGTGTTTAAATACTTTACATTTGTGAGAAGTGTGTCTATGTTACACACACCGACTCTTGTGATTGAACTGAGGGATACTGAAAATCCCCATAACAAACTATCTTAACATTTGTTTCCCACGTATAACTGTGGAAGAATCCTGGTGTGGCATGGTAGTTTATTTTGTCCCCACATAGAACTGTGGTAGAGGTTGCAAAACCTAGACAGTTTGTGAAACCTTTTGTAAAGCCCGATACAGGCTGTGTATCACTTTTTAATATAACTACTTGGAAGTAGGTGATAACCAAGTGAAGAGGACTAGGTCTTGAATTAAGACTAAACCTCTTGTTTAAATTTGTTGTGTTCATCTTTTATTTACTCTGTTTAACATATATCAGCTGTGTTTATATTTTCAAAGACTAAAATAATTTTTTACATTCACTCTGATAGTTAGTTCTGGTTATTGTGTATATTTTATTTGTTTAGTAATCTTGTTTAAAAAGTCAAATTAGTTATCATACTGATTCTACTTAGGAGTAATCAACCTTTGAGAAACTTGTTGAACAATAACTCACTAATATCTCTACGGCCTTAATTGACTGGGCTGTTCTAATTTAGGGGATTTTAATCCTAAAAGTTTTTAACATACATTTTTAATTGGTACTCAATTCAAACCCTCTTGAGTATCCACTCCGACCAACAGATTCCGAACATGTGTCCCATAAAACTATAATTGAATTGGGATCTTTTGATGATTCATGTAGCTCGCAATTTACATTTTCTCACGTATTAACCATGTTATACTGAGATCTGAAGAAAAATTAAATGTGCGATTACATAAAGAGGGATATTATAAATTTTTATATCAATGATTTGTATGAAAACAATTTTAAGATGATTTGTGTAAGCAAAAGTTTATGATGATTGTTTCATACCTATATGGAAATTGGAAAATATAGCCATGTATTTTTAATAGGAATCCCTTAAACTAGTAATAGCCATAGTTTCATAAGGATCATATTCAATAAGCATAGTAATTCATTGAATTTCATTGAAATTAATAATTATTTATCTCCTGATAAACACTCTATGATGTACATAATATTAACATTAATACAACATGGAGTTGTACTCTCTATTGTATACGATCTATGTCTAATGTTATATCAAGGTTCTGGAGAAGTCATCAGCAAGATTTGGAGACAATGTTGTGTTTTAGTATTACTTATCACCATTATATGGATGGTTACTTTGAGATAAATATTCAAACACTAGAATATATAATGATATTATGTTTTTGGGATTTCAAAGTATGTGAGGATCAACACCACCACCCCCAAAATATTATTATATAACCAATGTTTCCATTCTAGAAATCAAATGGAACCTTATGATGATTTCAATGGGAAGAGGATTCAAAGTTCAACATTTTGGGTTGAATATATATAGAATAAAATCCTGAGAAATACTATTAAACAAAATATTACATAAGATTGTTAAAACATTCATCATCATTTGAAATTCACAAAAATTTAGTAGAAAAAATGTTCCCAACATCATCGACGAGACCTATAGTTTGATTTCAATGATAAGGTTATATTTTCAATTTTACCATAAAATAATTTCATGAGGTTTTGGAAGAAGAGATTTTTTTTCTAGATACATCAACTCATTTTATATCCCCAATAGCATTACATTCATAAACAATAGAATAATACTCTGACCTAACCTATCTCAAATATATAATGTGTTCCATGAATCCCTTTACTAGAAGTACATACTGTACCCCTCACAGGTAAAAAATTTAAAAGTTCTACCTTTGCATAATCATTCATTATATGAGGAAAAATAAATGATTATCATACATCATATTTAAAATGTTATATGAAACAATAAAACTCCCCTGTCAATGTATTATGGGAGAACCATAATTTTGACAAGAGAAGAACCATGAAAGGAGGTGAAAATGAAGTACCCATATATGTTATAGTGTAATAAATGATAATTTATAGAATAAATTTATGAAGGGGGGATGAATTTAACATACCAGTATTTTTTAAATGGAATTATATTTTAAATGAATATATGAATTATTAAGTAATATAGTAATATAAAACACATATACAATATTTCATTTATTTTTTAAACCATTATAATATATATAAATATTTTTTCAATAAAAATTTAAATACCATTGTGAATCATAACCATTGTTAATATATCTATTTAATATTAGAAATCGCGATAAGTATATATTAAGGGTCACAAAAAATATAATTGTCAGAGAAGAAAAAATCTATTGTCGTAATTGGGATGATTTGACCCTAGGAAAGAAATTTATCGAAGAGTTATAATTCTTTTCACATAGACACTTCAAATCTAAAATTGAATACCTAAAACAAAAGATAAATAATTTATAGGAGATGTTCCAGATTATTGAGATCACTACCCAAATTGTGTTTGTTGAAGCACCCTATGAAAGTGTCATCATTAAATATCGTGGCCTTAGAGAATATGATGTTGAACAAATGGGTTACATTATCATACCATATTTGTATAAATTTTTTTATTATATTTTTAATGGTAAAATAATTGTTAAATAAATAAATTTTAATTTTTATTTTATACACTAGATTATATATTTTGTCTGATAAAAATAAAATGTTGATATAAATATTCCAAAAATTTATTTTTGAAAATTTAATAATTTAAATTAAAACACTATTTTAAGATGAAATATTTTATTTTAAATAAATTTATTTTGATGAAATAGTACTATAAAATTATTAAATTTGAAAATCTTGTAATATAATTTAATAAAGTCCCATTTAATTTTTTTAAGTGTTATAAAGTTGTTTGTGTCTTAATGAAAAATATTTTATTAATAAATTAGGATATATATTTAAAAGAATAAATTTATACATTAACAAATTATTTTTCAAAAATAAAAATCATTTTTTAAATCACCAAATTGGAATTAGGTAATGGTGAATTTTTCATAATTTTATGAGATAGTTAACAATTTGGTTAAAAATTGATTATGTTATAAATATAAAATATTTATCAAGACATCATACTTGTATTACAGTAATTTAAAAAATATTATAAAATTTATCCATAGTGAAAATACATTTCCATTTAATGTAATGTGTTTTTGTAGTAATTTTATTATTTTTAGAAACCTATAATGAAACATGAAAATTAATATTATATTTTATGTTGTTTAAAAAAAATTGAATATAACTCACTTCAAACAAATGAATGGTAATATTTTAATGATTTTGTTAATTAACCAATATAAATACTACAATACCCTCCCATTTACCCTGAACCTATTAAAAAATCCATGGGAAGGATTTTATTTTGATTATTTTATTACTTATAGTCGAAAAAAATATGTTTCGGAAATAATAAAGCATTCCCCTATCTTTTTATATAAATACCGAGTGAACAACCTTCTACTCTTGATACACTATCCCAAAATCAGTAATATTATCTCTATATTCATCTCCAATTCCATTTCATTGTGTTAAAATTATCTCAAGAAGTCCCCCCAATATTTTTAAATGCAACCTCTCAAGAAAAATATCCCCATAATCTTCATCTACATTAATGTACATAAATAGTATTAAACATTTTTATGGACAATTATTTATGTTTTAATTTTTTTATTAGTATCTATTTACTTTCTAATTTATTTCCTAGTAAGGGATTATTATTTATGACCACCCATTATAACCATTACCTAAGACATTACTTTGCTGATGTAATGAATCTCTCCATCATTTTAAAATTCATGAAATTAATTTTTTTAATCCTTTTAATTTCCAATTTTTCTTGGTAAAATTTGATTTAAACATAATTTTACTATTCTTATAATCCCTAATAAATGATATGAAACTCCTGAATCTCGTTAATTCCTTGCATGATCCTTTATTTACACTTGTTATGATGCCTAAATTTTCCAATGTCATTCCATGCCAAAATTGAATTTTGTAAATACCCATCCATATTTCCACTCAATGTTATTCCCCTGGATTTAACTATCCTTAATTCAATGAGAAATTCCATGCATGCAACCAAAAATATATAATCATGGGATTATAAGTGATTAATGGTATAATAATGTTGTAATATAGATGTGATACACAAACTCATGTACATGATATGAATATGATGGGAGACCCAAAATGATATAGCCTTTTGATACATTGAATAATGTTATTATTTCATGAAATTATAGGTATGTTTCATTGATTTTTCTCCTAATCACACTTTTTCTGATATCTCGGAACACATCCTTGACTTATGATTATAGTGACATATTTTATATTGTTTCCACATTCCTATGACATGTCAATGTTATCATATTATTTCATCATTCAATGGTTATTTTCACCTATCTTTGTCACCTTATTATTCGTGTTGAAATACATATATCTCTTTAATATATGATATTAGTTGATTATTATCTTACTAAGATTTATATCTTACCATTTTTTATTTATGTCCCATGGTTATCCCTTGTATTGTTATGTGATCAATGGAATTTAAAGGCAAGTTGTGGTATTTTTAAATAATTTTTCTGAATCCAAATTTCAATCTATTCTGATATTTAAAAAAAATACCCAAAAAAGGCCTATTTATTCTTTGGGATTATATAATGTGAATATTTATATAATAAATCATGAAACTATGTGTATAAAAGATATGGAATGCCATATTGTAATAATATTATTTTTGATCTCAATTATATAATCTACAATGAACAATAAAAAAATGAGGTGGGATATTTATTAAAGAACCGTGATCCCACAATGAACCAATGAATACAGAATTCCATGGGGAATGTGGTATTATGATGGTTCCTATTTCGTACATTTTGGCTATAAGTTAGGATTAAATGAAATTTGATACATATCCTCTAATATAGACACTCTGATTCACTTTGAGTCCCCTTTTTTATAGACATAAATACATAATGGATTTAATTTACATTTGAATCTTTTTTAGCTCTATAAAAATGTGGAATATTTTTTTTGAAAATTTAAAAGTTAAAATGACACATATCAAGATCTCTTACTACTTAATCATAAATGGATGCAACATCATTGATGTTAAATGTAATATAACATTCTTATTATCATTGAATTATTACTCAAATTATTTTAGTGGGATTCACTCATTCTTTTAATTATTAATTTCATCCCTTGATTTGAAATGTTGAGTTGTTTTATAAATGATTATATAGTTTATTAAATTTTCATTCAACATATTTGTTTTAAATTTCACATATTTTGTAACGTCCCTACCTCAGTTACCCAGAGTTGGTGCATTATTACATAACATTTTCATGATCACAAAGGATCAATTCTCGAAAGACCGATTAGTTTAGTACCCTTGTAATCACTTTATACATTCATAATGTTTACATTATATCATCAAGTGATAACTACAACAATATCTTATATCCATATACCACACTCATATCCCCTCATACTATCCCTATAGGACATTAATAAAATACATCTTCACATCCTGGGAAATATAAAACATAGGAAGGGGTGAGATCAGATGCCCAGTAAGGATAACAATATATCGAAAACATTCATAAATAAACATAAACATTTAAGTCAATGTATAACTAAAACAAAAGCATTTTAAACATGAACTTCAGTATAATATAGAAGAAATAAAATGAAATAATTCCATTTACTTATTAACATGGATATTCTACTAGTATAATAATCACAAGAAATATAAATAACCACTTTCATAATGATAGAATGCATAATGCCAGACTATCATAACCACATATTCAAGGCCTTGTTCCAAGACTACAAATAAGATTTTTTCAAGGACTTGTTCCAAGAAACTAGTTTGTCTCATGAGACCTACCGATGCATCGAGGAGAAATTATAGGATCCACCCATCACTTACTAAGTCCAATGAATTCCTTATATGAAATGTTTGAAACATAACATAAACATTCATATTATAACTATCATACGAAATGTCAATACTTTATCCACAAACCATGAATTGTATAAAAATAGCACTTCCCCAATAAAAATTAACTCATTCGATACAATATAAAAGATTGTATTGTAACATATTAACCATAATCAAGAATAATGAAGGATTTTTACATAGATGAAAGTAATCATCAAAACTATTAGAGAGAAATATCCACCTTTTTTTGAAATCATTTAAAAGTCACACTATTTGTCAGGAAGCCATTTAAAAATAGATTTTTGAATCAAAGTGTCTCATACCACTTTGAAACATTTAAAAGGAATTTTAATTTTAAAATTTTAATGTCCATATAAATAAATCTTTAAAACTATTTTTAAAACATGGACATTAATGAGAATGATTTAGAATAATAAATCTCTAAAACACATTAAAATGATATTTTAGTTAGAGTTACTAACCAAAAGAGAGACACATGAATAAAAATAATTGAGGTAATAAAAAAATTGTAATATCCTGAGAATAAATGGATTCATGATATACTATGTCAAAGTACATTATATACACCATATAAAAGTGATATGGTGTATAATAACAAAGGAGTCTCAATGGAATTTAAATTGAGTTAAAATATCTCATAAAGATCATATCCTTACATTAAGGATAAATCAACGGCCTAATTATGTGTGAAAAATATAAATACATTCAATATGATTGGATATTGAGTGTAATACAATCAAAGGACATTCACACATATTCTGGTAAAATCAACACCAATGAATTAGATGTTTAACTCAATAAATGGAGATTGAGTTTAAAATTACTTTTATCAAGTTCATATCGATGACTTCGGAATTTATCAATGGATTGATTATGTGTATCAAAAGTATATCCATATAAAGGGGAGTGTAAATGATGACATAATAAAATATATAGTGATTCCATACATAATCGTCGAGTAAAAGAATCAATGAAGTATGCGTAAAGCCAAATGAGTGGAAATTGAAATATAAAATTCCCTTATTGATTTGGTAACTTATGAAACATACACCCATGAAATAAGGATCATACAATGATGATGTAAATATCTATAAAATAATGTATATTATAGAAATAATACAATCATGGAAAGTATGCATACCACATGTAATAAATAAGTTGTGAACAGTGGAAATCTCACGGAATTAAAAGTGAGATAAGAATCCCCTTACTTTGTACTTTTTCCTTGGTCGAGGGTAGGATAAGCTTCTTTATAATGGTGAAATAATTGTTATTTAATTATATGAGAATCAAATAAATTAATATGATATCATATATGATCTTTTAACATTGATTTGTTGATAATGTCATAGTATTATCGTCATTTTAGGTGTTAACAGATTCGTTTTCCTTTATATTCATTATTATGTGAGTCGTATTTGTTATGTATGGGATGTATCTTACTCATATATAGAATTATATCATGTCTCTAAACATTATTTTTAATCATCAAATGAAATTTAGTCTTGAATGGATATGATGGGGAATGAATCTCATCGCGTTCGTGGGGACGGTAATTCGTACGTACACACGAGTGACAATATCATTCTTTTGATATTAAAATAATATATAATTGGATGGTATATAATATATAAAGAATAATTATCATGTTATATTTATTATTTAAATGAATTACACATCATTATTGTATCCATCCAAATAATAATATATTGAATAACAATTACACCACGACGTGGTGACGGTATGCCGTACGTACGCACGTATGGTGACATGTCATTCAAAGGATGGATAGAATACTGAGTATTGTTGTAACATATTTATAATAATATCAAAGTATATATAATATACTGGATTTATTATTTTAGAATGGAAATAAAAAATAAAGATGAAGTGGAAGAAGAAAGGAACTTGAAAGAGGCTGGTGAAATCATTACCTCTTCTTCGGGTTCTTCATTTTGATTTGATCAAAAGGGATCTTTAGGTTGGATTTATGATCAACTTATGGCCTATAGGTTCAATGGAGGGAAGATGAGAGGATATTTGGTCAGGGGTTGATTGAGCCAAATGGCTTTGACGGTGTGAATTTGAGAGAAGGGGGACTCCCCTTTTATAAGAGGGGCGAGGGGCACCATTGGAAAAGATTGAAATATTATTTTATAATAAATTCATATTCAGTTTATAATTTCTCAAAACTGATTTCATTCTAGGATAAAGTGGGTATGAGTCAAAAAAAATCAAATAATATATTTTAGAATGTTTTGGGACAATTTATTTACCCTATCTTTTTGTTTTAACTCTTAGTTAGTTAGTTTGACATTTACCATGTCTCTTGTATTTTTATATTATATGGTTAATAAACATACTATAAACATCAAAAAGACCCCAATGTAGTTCATTAATGATAAACCTATCATTATATTAGTCGTTTGGACATACCTTATATTTTTACGAATAGAATATTAATTAATAATATAATATTTTTTTCGAAAACACATTTATGTCAATTTCGACCCTATTTAATAATTGATTTTTTAATGTTTTAAAATTTTTATTCAATCAGAAAAAAATAATTTAAGAAATTAAAACATGTCATATTAACCAATAAAAGTAGTGGATGTCATCAAAACATTAAATTATATTTATTTTAACATTTATAATACCAATTATTTTTTTCATTCATTAATAAGGGAAATAATGAATCATTATTGTGTCATAAATAAATTTTATTATTCAATGTCTAAAAATTATAAATAAAATACCATTATGTAGGAAAAATTTTTAGATTTATATTGAATATTTATAGTTGAAAATATAACAAATATAACCCAATGTTAAAATTGGATTTCTAAAAGATATATGCTTATGTTATTTTGGTATTTACTTTAACTTAATTAATATAAATTGTCATTATGACTTACAAGTTGCTCGATGGGGCCCTCAAATCGACCCAAAGGTGCCCGTGGTCATAAATGTATCAACAAATCGGTCTAGGACACATATTAGGGTAATTTAATATTATTATAATATTATTTAGTTTACTCTTATTTTCCAGATTTACCCTTTAACCGTGGTAAATAAAATATTTACCGATGTAATTATTCAAAATGACTAAACATAAAAGTTTCCTATTTAAAAAATTTATACCTCCTAATTCTAAATATGGAATCCAGTTTTCTAAATTCAAAACACATAAGTGGTACAAATTAATTTAAAAATGATTCCCGTTGTCAAAACAAAAAGAGTGTTTTTAAGAAATAATAACTATCAAAAGATTGGCACTTGCTTATGTCAAGTTTAAATGTGAAATTATGTACAATGACCAAAATTGGAATAAATGGTAAAAACATAATCTAATTATACTTTCAAATCAGTCAAATTCATAATTTATCGCTATTAGTTATTTCGATTAAAAAAGTTGTTTTTTAAATAAAATTTTGAAATTTTCACTATTCATCAAAATATGAAAGTTATTAGAAAAGTACCAAAAATTCACCCTAAGCTAATATCGATATTAATAATCCAAACCTGAAGTCTATTTAGAAGGATAAAATTTATAAAATTTCAAAATGTGGGTATTACTATTCATAATGGCTAGTTTGATTGGTTGTGGTGTGTTAGAACGCGATGTTGCATACAACAGACGCTACTGTATTATTCAAAGAGAAGCGTACCGTGGATGCTTGGGGAATTAAATTTTCTTTATAGTTTTAGGAATATCTTGAGATAGTAAAATATGATATTATTTATTCAAAAATTTCAAAATACCTAAATCAATATTTCAAAAATGGATTTTCAAATCATTCATCTCTTTTTTCAATACATTAATTTATCATCCTACTAATCCTAAAACTAATAATGAGGATAATAAATTATTTTTTTAAATTTGAGGGCCTTCATTTATTGTAATGTTTATAATTAAACAATTTTATAATAGACTTCTGTTAAGAGTAGTGTTCAGTATTGTTTATTAAATAATTTCCAAAAATGTAAGCTTATATTGAAATTTGTAACTAACAATTTCAAAATAATTTCATGAAAATACCCTCAAACATTGATTATACATTTTTTATTAATTAATTATATAGTGTTATATTATATCAATACTCTTAGTTTCTTTAAATTGAAAACATTAATCAATCAAACAATTTTGGGATTCCAAAATTCAAACTATATTTCTAATTGTGTACTGATCTATTTTTTACTAAATAGCCATCATCCTCATTGATTATGTTTGTTATTCAGGTATAAATTTTACTAAATTTATTTTTAAATCTCTCACCTAATAAAATAATCAAATTTTAATACCTCAGGTGAAAAAATACTTCAAATTTATGGATTTCTTCTCAATTAACACCTTGTCTCTAGTAGCTGATTTATCATTAAATTACCCTCTAGATGGTAATCGAATGAATCTCTATCACTTCTAGGTAGTAATAGATATAATATGACTATGGAATATCTTTTTTCAATAAATTATGATAATAACATGAGAAAATTTTCTTGAACATTTCTCATTACTCAATATAGGGTTCTTTAGTTTCATTCCATGATCTATAAATATCTATTCATAATGAATTTATGCTTACTGATATAAATAAATATTAGAAATATTTATTTTTTAACTCATCCTATCATTTATCTTCTAGATCTTTTAAACTATGTATACACATATTTCAATAATTTACATTATTAACAAAATTTACTAGAATAAAATTTTTCACCAGTTAACTTTTTTAAATTTTATTTTTTCTTAATCAATTTTTAACTCTCAAAGTTGTTTGGAAATTTACATATAACGCCTTAAAATTTTTGTAATAATTAAATTAGTTCAGTTTTATTATCATATATTTTTTTTATGCATGATTGAAATTATGATTGTTGAAATTAATTAAGTGAGATTTAAATCATACATCAATGATAGAATGAGTCTCTTTGGCATACTATGTATAATAAGATCAAAAAATAACTCTAAAATAAATACTATCAAAAATAGTCTGAAATATAAAACTAATTCTAATATTCTATGATATTCTCAAATATATCCTCTCAAACATGGAATCAATATTCACAATTATATTATTATAGGATTTGATCACCCATTTAATAATTTAAATAAAATAAAAAAAATGGAATGATGAATGTTTTAGAACTTCCTGGAAGTGATTCTAGAATTTTTATGTTTGAAATTTTCCCATTGATTTTATATATTAATAAAACCATCAAATTAAAATTTATTGAAGGGGAATCACGAGATTTATCACTATGGAGGCCAACACATTCGATTCAAATTTGTTAGTGTGACTTTTTATATTGTTTTTATTATACGTCGAAAAAAATATTTGATTTGGATTTTTAAAGAATTTTTTTTTCAGAATTATCTGTAAATAGAGGGAGTAAAAATGTGTTAATATATTAAAATAAATAATAGTTATTAGTTTTGTGCTTCAATATACAAATTCAAAACTATCAAATTCAATTAAAAATAATTATTTTCACTCCTAGTCAGTGTTATTTTGTAATCCCATAATGATAGTCATTCCCACATTATATTTATTGAATTATGAGTACTAATTTTATTTTAAACACTATAAGTCTGTAATCTTTCCTATGCGTATGGGTAGAATATATTTCTATAACCATGTTCGAATATAATTAACCAACGCCTAGTTGTATATAAAAGGCCTAATCCGGAGTGGATGATTTTATAAAATAGAATGTGATTTCACTATTTTACCTCATCCATACCCAAATCTTTGAGGAACAATAAAACATGATCTTATTTATTCTATATATAATATGATCAACAAAATTGATGGAATATTTATTCAACAACTTATATTATAAATTCATTTAGAAGAACTACATGAAAATTATCTTATAACAAAAAAATAATTCTAAAAACTAAATAATTTTGAATAGATACAATGACAAGAATTATTAATTGTCTACATAATTTTGAAAACCTAAGGGTGTCACCCCAAAAATTAATCACCAAAGGCTTTTATCATTCTATAAAATGGATAAAAGGGTTTGATATTGATAAAAAATGCAAAACAATTTAAATGAATCTAAATTAAAATTTCCTTAAAATATTACTATCCAACCCAATAAATAACATTTCATCATCAACCTTTAGAATACTTCATTTTCAATAAAGAATCCATTTGTAAGAGGTGATATTTGATCAATTCTATATGGATTATGATCATTCCAAATTATCCCAATTTTTTTATTTTGGTCACAATGTAGCTAAAATTCCAATTATTTCATCAAATAATACACTATATAGATTTAGTTCCATGTGTATACGATGTTATGATTTTTTTATTTGGTTAGATAATACATTCAATAAGAATACTCATTATTTATGGATAAAAAATTCCACTAACCATCCATCCATGTGTCCCAAATCATAAAACCGGATTCTATGATTTTAGGTTAACAATTTCCTTATTTTAAAAATAATTATATATTAAACAAACATATATTTATTAATTTACATTTTAATATATCATTTTCTATGATTTAATTATTAACATTATGATATGTGGGTATCATTGAGGAAAACATCAGATTATCCATTATCATTAATAATGATACCTCATTATTATAATGCATGGTATATAATTCATTCATATTACATATGGAGATATATTTTTATTATATTAACAATTTCCCTTTTTTATTTATAATATCTAACGTCAAAAAGAATAACGATGAACTATTTTTTTGGTAACTACTAAATTTTTTTCATGTAATACCTTCATTTTGGATATTAATCTTGATGTTACATATTATATTGGGTGAAATTAGATATCATTTTTTGGAATGATTTCTTACCTATACAAAATACAATGGTGTAATTTTTGGATTAACAATTTAAAATCCATTTTCATAATATAGATTAGATATTTTGGAAGGAGAAAATATAGATTTCCAATTTACAAACTAGATATTAATCGAGGAGATAAAATGAATATTTTTGGATATCTGGAAGAAGGCACCCTTGAAGTAGTGTAACCATAAGAAACAATGATGATTATGGATTTATTAATTGAAAATATGAAAAATACTTATGTAAGAGTGAAATATAATTGTAAATAAAGCATTCAAATTATTTTATAGGATTATATGTGGGTTATTTTGGGGGCTATGTATGTAAAACTCTCAAATCATCTTGAATTGAAATATATTCCCTAGAATTATGAGTTAAGGTAGAGGATTCATCAAACCTAGTAAATTCATGTATAGAGAGATAAAATCTAAGGGGTATACATTCCAGGAATATTAGAAGGTATTGGAACTTGATTTAGAAGCATTAATCCTATCTAAAATGTAGGATGTAATGTTTTATTTAAGTGATAGAACTATATGGCATTGAAATAATATTTATTTTCAGTTTTTTAAATAATTTATATCATTCACCATAAAGAGTTATAATTTTTGTGAACAACATAACTTCATTTATTTTTATTCACTATTTTCCTTTGTTTCATTTCCCTTTTGAATGTTAATGTCTATTGTTTAAATGTGAATTGGACTATGCTACTGGGATGAGTAGTATTGCTAGTTCTGAATACGTCATAAGTGAAAGTCATTATAATTTAATTATTCTTTAATTTATTTATACCCATATATATATATTATGTAGGATGACTTGAAGTCTTAATGTTTTATAATGAACAATTTTTTTGGTGAATAGTTGTAACATTTTTCTATGATGAGACCCTTAACATGTTGTCTAAAATTTAAATTATATAGGATCATTATTCTATTTAACATGTAGAAAATTTCCATAGATTAGTTCTATAAAATTTTATGCGTTTCAATTTTAATGAGATTTCATTGATTCACTATTAAATGATACTAGATGGGGGTAATACTGTAGTGGAGATGTTCTATGGGATGATTTTTGAAATCTAGATAATGAATATATTGGATTTTATACTGAATAAGGGTTTTAATATACCATTTACTGGAAGAAAATAAGAAGAGATCAGAAATGAAGTATGAGTAAATATGGATAAGAAATAATTGGGGTTGATTTGGTTTTCAATGTCTTATAATGTGTCCTATAACATCTATGAAGAAAATTTAGGTTAAGAAATTATAAAAACTTGTAGAAATGTATGAGAAATCAAATGAATCAAACAAAGTTTTTCTATTATATAGGATATTTTGTATGAGAATAAAAGAAGGATAAAAAACAACTAACTTTTTTTAATGAATTCATCGTGATTCAAATTTAGTTGAAAATAGTGAAAGTAAATTTCACGGATTTAGAGGTGAAATTACTATTTCATTCATGACTATCAAAAGCATGGGATGTGGTGATTATCATGGTGAGTAAGTCTAGTTATATAAATAATAATGTTGTCTCCAAAATTTTGGGATCTCATTCTAAATTATGAATTTTGGTTGTTGGAGATGTAGGCTTATACTAGAAATGAATATATTATTGAATATAGGGGACATGTCACTATATAGTAGAGTCCAATAAAAGGGAAATAGAGATAAATTAGGAGACATAGTAGTTTAGATGAGGAAAGTTCCAAATATTTACATAGTTGTAATAATGTTCATAATATTAAATATTATATTGTGAGAATTGTTTATTTTGAGTGATATTATTTTTAAATTACATCCTTAAATCCCATTTTAGATGATATAAGTTGAATTTTATATAGTTTTAGAAGATTTATTTAGTTTTGGAGTATAGAATCCGAGGATTATTTTTCTCTCTACATCTTGGATAATAATTATGTTAAATTATATTTCAATAATCTTTCTTAAGGTACACCATGTAGATGATGAAGCTCTTTAGATAATACGAAAAAAAGATTCTTTTATGTGGATATAAAATAGATGATTGATGGGATTGGGAGGAGAAAAGAAGATACTATGATTAAGGAAGAACTTTATTTTTATAGGATAGTTATAAGATGATGTTTTAAGTACTTATTTTATGGGTGGAGCATGGTATATTATATGAAGATTCCTGGTGGTCACCAAAGGAGTGAAATATGGGACATTGTGCCTAATGGGTGTTTTGGAAGGAGTAATGCATTCAAGATAAATCACTTTAGCAATGTTATGACCTAAATATTTGGGAAATTTCTATTCTAAAGGGATACAAGCCATTTTTACGAAAGAAATTTTTAAAATTGGAAGAATAAGAGTATGGAACATTGGAAGAATTTCTAATTGAGGAGGTGCTGAAGGTTTACATTTAAGTAAAATGAATTATTCCAAAGTATAAGAAACTATTAGTAGTTCATATTGATATTTGGGTTCCTTCTATATTTAGATATATATAGGACCATTTAACCATGTCACCTTCTTCATTGATTTTACATATATGGTGTGGGTACACTTTCTAAAGACCAATTATAATATTTTTGGAACCTACATGAGACAAAAACCCATGGTGGGAAAACAGATTAGAACTACATTGGAAATTTTGATGTTTAACATTGGAGAATAATATGGAAGCATGTATTTTTTTGTTTTTCTAGTGAAATGGAATATGGATTTATAATAAAATATAAAGAATTCTATAAAAATAATTTCATGAAGATGATGAATAGTAATTTCCATGAGATAGTAAAATGCATGAGGAAACCCAATGGTTTTCCTAAGGATTTTTGGTCAGAGGCCACAAATTATACTCCTTAGTTGGTTAATAGATACCCATTACATCCTCTATGGTATGAACTTAAATGAATATGTTGTTTTTGAAATAAGATTAAAATTTAACCATTTAAATTATCTTATTCACACTACCTCATAAATTATAATTTTAAATAAATGAAAAATAAATAATATATACCGTAATCATGATAAATTAAGGTGTGTTGTGATGAAGGCTTCAGATTTAACCTCAAGGATAATCACCTTAATACAGATTGGAGGACCCATAATGTTATCATTAATGAAGAGATATTATTGAATGATCAATCCCAATCAAATGTTATAGATTACATTAATGTATAATTAGGGGACAAGGTTAAACTAAATTTATTTCTGTAGTTTTTATAGGTTTTAGAATTTTCATGGATTAAAATAGATTTGGAAACAAAAAAAGTCATAGAATAAACTATTGGTAGATGTTCGGATGGTGGTTCTAAGTCTAATAGTATATAAATATTGGGGATAGGAGAAGAATGTGGTAGATCTATAAAATGAATTTTTTTAGAAGTAGTAAATTGAAAATAGATGAGTATTAGGGCCAGTTATAGAGGTTTACCAAGATTTTATGCCAGGTTTATAGGGACATATGTGAGCAATACTTGTTGACTATCATATATAATGGTAAACCAAATTTTTTGGAAGATGATGGATGCTTGAGTGACTTGATTTAGCTGGAA
Organism: Viscum album; assembly: GCA_963277665.1. Taxonomy (NCBI): domain Eukaryota; kingdom Viridiplantae; phylum Streptophyta; class Magnoliopsida; order Santalales; family Viscaceae; genus Viscum; species Viscum album. The sequence goes on along the minus strand of OY728160.1, from coordinate 2,037,131,722 downwards.
TTAGTGGTGAGGGTTGAAATGGACTTTTTATGTGTTTTTATGAAATGTGTAAAAATATAACTTTCTTTTAATATGAGAGTAATTTTGGAAAAGAGTTCTATCACATAATGTTTGAAGTGAATAATATAAGGGGGTAAAAGAAGGAAATTTTAATTATGGGTTTTCAAAAATGGAAGTTATATATTTTTTAAGATATTTTCTCTTGTTATTAACCATATGACTTTTTAGACATTTATCTGCATGGCATCCATGAAAGGGTAAAATCTATATCCGTTATATTAAAGAAGAAAATTTCTCTTTATACATTAATATGAGTATATTTACACGATAAACCAATTGGTTTTGTGGATAAAAAACAAGGATATTGTGTGCAAGTGGAAGGGGAGTGTTTATGGGTTGAATCAAGCACCAATGTAGTGGATACAAAATCTCAATTCCTTTATAGAACAATAAATGTTTTTATTTATAAATTTATATCATTTTTATTATAAAAATATGTTCAATGATTGATGTTTTTTCACTTTTCTTCTATACATAGATAAAATTCTTATTTACACATAGGTAAGTGAATGTATTTTTGAGATGAATGGTGAGTTTTCCAAAATCATTGTGATGAAGAATTTCAATATTGTAAAATATATTTTGGGTATATAGACTGTAAGGTTCATCAATTCCAAAAACATTTACCCAACTCATCCTTATTGCATTTGGAAGGTGGTGTAATACTACAATAGGAGTGAGGTGAAAAAATTACCATTCCCATGACTAGAAAACAAAAATTTTAAAGTAATATGTAACAAATAATATATAAAGTGTCTAATTATAGGGAAAAGGTTCGATTTTCATGAGTTGAAAGAAAATTTATGTATTGTATTGTTTTTTTGTGGCAGTAAATTGTTCATGCATTGATATTTTTTAGTTGTTTCTTGGATAAGCCTTGATGTGAAAACTGGGAAGTTGTTTAATGAATCATATTAAATCTAAATATACTTGAAATTTTTTGTCTCTATTTTAAAATATATGAATTATTATAGGGGTATATAAATTTAAATAATTAGGGATATAAAGACACTCATAGGAGTACCACTAGCTATGTTTTCACTTAAAGGATCACATGTGTGAGTTGAGGGTAAAAGTTCCAACTAGTGGTTTCAATTTTAACAACAAAGTCATATTACACTATACTAATGAAATCCAGGTACAATTTGATTTGGTGAAGGGGAATAATGAAATATCATAGATGTAAGTAACATTTTAGAATACTATTATATGATTAAAAAAGTGTAATCTATATAGGTAGAAATATATTATTTCACTCTAGGATGAGGGTTATTCTTTTAAAGGATTTCTGAATCCTGATGTTATTAAAGGGGAAATTGCAAGATATAAGGATGTTGGATGGAGTAAAAAAATATAACAGATTTAATATTCATGGTTTTAGTATGGAATTCAATGGGGATGTTCTTTATCTCAGTTAGGTTAGGATGAGGAGCATCATGTTTGGGTAACTGCACCGTTGCAATGATAAATTAAGAGTAGAAGGGATTTTTTAAATTGTTTTAGTGTATATGGAGGGGAATCAAGAAAATTTAATAGAATACAAATATTATTAGGTTTATCCAGGTTAAAATCATTTTAGTCTATGTTTTATAACTTCTATAAGAGGTTAATTTTGAATCCTAGTTTTTGAATACAATATGGATGATATAGGGGAAATTAACGATTTGGAATATCTAGAATCATGTATTCTATAAAGAGTAAAATGAAAAGAAGAAATAATGAGTATCAAAGGTGAATGTTAATAGATGAAATGGGAATTTAAAAGTATGAATTTTATTATTTTGTATGGTCTTCATATTATTAATTAGAATTATGTAAGGGTTCTTATATAGGTTATGCATGTAGATCTCGTAATGTTTTTGAAATCACATATAATCTAATTAATGTAGGAGTTAAAGTGGTGGATTCATTTGAATAATTGAAGGTATTCCCAAGAAGTTTTGATCTAAGGGGATTAATCTCCATTAACATTACATGGTGGTGGAATTGGTTGAATTGATTGGGACCCATAATAAATTATTGGGTGGGACCCTTTTTATATGATATCACTGTTCAATAATTTAATCATATTTTGTTTCCTTAATAAAATTATTTAATGTGTTCACAGAGGATTAAAACATAGTTCAAACCAAATGAATTCTAATTTTTTATTTCTTTTATTTATTTTTCTTTTTTATGTTTGTTTCGTGTATGTAAATGTGGGTTGTGGAACATATAATGGGTGATTTGTGTCCCCATTTCTAGATACATCATGAAAATGCGTTTCTTTCAATTTTGTGGTACTAATTTTTTTTCCACCTATGTATGTCTTAGTGGTATTTTTTGGACATGATGTATAAGACCCAAAAAATACTTATATAGGGAAGGGTGAAATGAATCTACTGGTAGAATCCCCATAATATAGAATCATTATTAGTTTTTTTAATTTACAATTTCCTAGAGAATAATCGAATTCATGTCATTGATATGAGATATTGGAAGAATTAATATGTAAATTATTATTTAAATACATCAAAACAACTTCAGATATCCCTTAGTCATAGATGGAAAATCATTTCAGGAGTAGTCAAGTAAAAATATTTTAAATATGATATATTATGCCAGAATCCTAACATTCAAATTTCTACTATGATACAAAGATCCTTAATAAAAAAATTTTACATATAATTTTGATATTAACAATTTTCAATTTATTCCATACATGAATTTAATTTTCTTATCCTTGAGTTTCTTATTTGTATCTAAAAACACCTTGAGGTAATATTCAGTGGCATTTATTCCTTCATTTATGTATAGATGATCTAAAATGTATCATTTCTTCTCTTACACTCAAATGTAATAATTTATCTCCTCCAATAATACAATTTTATTATAAAAATACTTATTTAATAGGTTATGTCGGAACCCTTATAATATGTTGACTAGATCCTAAAACCATATGACCAACATAATTTATAAACTAAAATCACATAAAAATCTGACTATATGACCAGGAACCAATGATCCACCAACAAAAAATATTTACATAATAAGAGAGACCACCACCACCAATGAAATCCACAACAACCACATGAATAATAAATATAACAAGGATAATAAATAAAAAACCACTTACATTTTCATCCATGATTCTCCCCTCTAGATAGTGAGTTCAATTGATATATATGAACCTAATCAATTTTTAAATATCGGTGGTTTATATGATTTAATAACACTATTATATCCCTCAGATGTATTTAATTCACAATTCACTAGATACCCCATGAAAACATATTTAACAGAACATTCTCCTTCTTTAAACATAAAATGCTAATTATTTATCACTTATGGGGGAGGTTTTTGATTATGAATCATTTATATGGTATAATCCACATTTTGGAAATTCTCTTTATTCATACTATAACTTATCACCATGGATTTTTCTACTGTTATGTTTCCATCTCCACTAACCATTTGAGAATTTTCCACCATTTAATTATTCTCTAAATTAATTTTAGAACTAATACTTGAAGTTATTTTCAGACTAATGGGTTTTTTCCAAAAAAACAAATAAATCACTAATTCCATCTATTTGGAGTTGGGTTGTATTAAAGAAATGGATTTTATTATCATATTATTTACTCCAATACTACTAGTTTATGTATTTTCCCTGTATATCATTGATATTAGTGAGAAAATGAGTATTAATATTATTTTGAATCACTTAGGTTTAATATTTCCTTAAAGTGATAGAAAAACATTATTTAGAGACCCTAACCCAAAGTATTTAAATTATAATTCAACTGATAACAGAGTGTGGTTGACCATCTTATTCCCAAAGAGTTTCCAAGAAAATTATATTTAAATTCAATTTTATATGGAGCATAAATCTGATTATATGATTTATGAGCTAGAATGATCGTATATGCTATACAATTTCAAAATTTATGTTATATTCATTTTTGGGAACTGAGACACATTGATTTATTAGTAGTATTAAATAGGTTTTCTTGATTATTAGTATTCAGATAATCATCTACTACTTCCACCACTATTTGGACACCTATAGAATGAAACATGAGAAAATAAATAGCAATCAACTAAAAAAATAACCCCCTGCACCACAAAAAAAGTGTTATCATCCATTACCACATCTATTAGAGTGTTGTTCCCATTACTATTAGTTCAACTCCCATGAAGAGGGGTGAGAGATTATTGTAGAAAATTTTATTAAAACTAAACCCATTTTTCCCATTTACCTCAACACTATATAAATTGAATTAATCTCACACACTCAAGAAATATTCCTCTTATATACATGAAGCATAAAAATTAACATATCATCAAATACAGTAATTTTTTCATGATTGAAGGAAAATGTGTATGAAAATTATTCTTGTATAGTGGTCATTTACCATCATAGACATATTTTATTGTCAAGAATAGACTGATATCAAATGGATGGACTTGAACTATTTCATATAGAACCGACTCGATAGCACACATGATTACATCTAGATTGAATAAGAACTAACATATAGATCCATAATATCAAATATTTGGAAATTAATAGTACAATAAATCTTCTTAATCATTAATCAACAATGTAATATTGAGTCTCTTCTAAAGGGAATGTTTCTGAAATCTTTCATCTACGTGGAAAATCATTAATGGAATCTTCTCTTCAATATTAGTAAAAACAGATCTTCGGAAATGTCACTGAATCTTCATTAATGAAATATATAAATAGTATTTTTAATAGAAGTAGTGTAACATATGTCAATATTTTGATCATTTTTCAACCGTTATGATACTCTAAATTCCTAGGATTATCTTCCCCCTATTTTTTCAAAATAATTCTCAAAATATATTCTCTTATTTATTACATCATATTCACCATCCATTTATTCCAAAATATCATAATAAAACCAAGGATAAAATCTAATATTTTTAATGTGAAATTCTATGAATTTCATCATCAGGATTATTGTTATTTTCAAACAGGTAAAAATAATACAATATAAAAATTCTATAATTGATATTTAATAATATATTCATGCATTATATTTTGTATCTCTATAATTATCATGAGAATATCTTCAAAACCAATCTTATTAAATTCCTTTCAAATATTTATTTTTTTAGTTCATTGAAATTCATACATAACTACAAGATATTTTCTCTCTATATAAATATATTATCTCATATAAACAACATTCTAGTGAAATACTTATTCCCATGGAATAATATCCTACTTAATATCATATAAAAACCCTAGCATGAATATTGACTTATCAAAAATATTAATGATATTGATTGATTTATGAAAATATTAGAATCCTTGGATTTTTGGCCATATAATTAATAAATATGAATAATTTTAGACTTGTATGACTGTAAAAGAATCATACCCTTAGAAAAGCTCAATTTATTCTTATATAACATCCAAGTTATTCATATATAACATCTATGTTAACCATACATGAGCCTCTAATTTTTTTATTTCTTTGGAGACTCTAGATATTGTTATATAGATTCATTTTAATCTTAAATACATTAATACATTTATTAGTTACATTTAAAATTATTTAAGAAAACATAAGATATTTTTATGTATCTCCCAATATCTCATACACACCCTTTAAAAACATTTATTTATGTTTATTCAACTGAATAATACATTAAATATTTTATTCTTAACTATAGATTACTATTTTGTACCTTATTTAGTATTCAATATTATCTTACATAGCCTTATACTTATTCTCCTGAAATATCATTTTGATGAGTTTATTCATACATAGTGTAGTTTTTTATAAGATGAATATATTTAATATAATAACACTATTGCTTCTAATTCTTTAAAATATACAACTCAAAAATATTATTATTTAATTTATATCATGCACCACTTCACTAAAAACATTTTTAGGAAATAAAATTCAATCCAAGGGACGTCAAATAACATCAAAAATTTACCAGGACTCTATACTAATATTTAACATAATATCTATAGATTCTTGTAAACTTTAACTCTTTTAAGTAATTCAAATCATATTCATAACATTTTCAAAAATTTCAATTCATCACAAAATACTTCCAATATATTATGAAAATGATTAAACCTTCTCGAATTTTTTTCCATATAATAATAATTTCAATAGTTAATGTAACATTTATTAACATTTTTTCTACATTAAAATAAGCTTAAAAAGAAAATTCATCATCAAAGATTGAACTACCTCAAACTTCTTCATATCATATTGAAAACTCAACAAATTATCTAATAATGATTCCACTAATAAATATAGCACATTATTAGTTAAAACTTAGTTTATTCAACATATTATCATATAGTTACAACATATATATATATATATATAATAGGCTTTATAAATGATTACAATATGGATGTATCATTAAAGATATATTTATTCATTAATATTCTCGGACTGGTCATCAAAAAATCCACAATTTCTACATTCCATGTAACTCAAAAGCCAACCAGTATCATTAAACTAAAATGGGTAAAACACTACTATTTTCCCTACTAGGATTACTTGGAAACCACTATTATTAGTTACTAAAGAAACTTTTTTAACCAGTGAATTAATATATAGTAGTAAAACTTATAAAAATCAGATAAGATTCCTACGAAATAAAGTCTTTATCGTAATCCTCCACTTTATTGATAATCTTAATTTAGCATGTATTAAACCAGAGGTTAATTAATAATCTAAGAGAAAATGTTTTAGTAAATATTTATCAACTCCAAAAATAGTGATACCACTTAATATTAATATAAAAAACATGATGTTATCTTATAATGGACCAATTTCATCCCCTTTGGTTCTATTGTCAATACCCATAGGGAAAATTCATGTTATTATCAATTAAATCAGTTTCTTCATTCTTTACAAATTACTAAAAATAAATACCAGAATTGAAATTAGAAGAAACTTATCAGTTTATATATTATGATTTTACGTGATAAATAATTTATGTTCAGAATAATAGTTACTGATCAACATCAGAATAATAATTTTCCATGTTTTGTATTACAAAAAATCAAATCACTTTTCTTACCATTAACAATCAATTTATCCCTCTTAAACTCAGAATTCATTCAATCATGAAAATTGTTAGATAATGTGAGAAACATACCTCTATAATGAAATCCTTCAAATCCTTCATATATATTGATGATTCACATAAAATAATTGTGTTTCCACATATTTCACAAATATTATCCCCACTAATTGTTAAAATCCATAATATTTTTCATTAAGGATGATATCTTTGGAAAATATAATAATATAATAGTTAAATATCTATTCATTGATGGATATATTAAGATATTTATAATAATCATATCACTCAACATTCCATATCTCCCCCTTTATTCATCACAATTAATTACTTTATTAGAAAAGACACAATGGATTATTTAATATAGTGGTTTTTAAAATTTATATTAGTGGGAGTTAGAATGTGGAGAGTTCATTATTATTTAAGAATCAACTTTTTTTAATATACGAAAATGATAAACCTTCTACAGTGTGTATCATTAAATTTTTAAATATATAACTACTTGTGTAGCATTGAAATTTTTATTATATCTTTTAATTTGGAATTTTATTTTTCTATTGCAACCTTTAAAGCACATAAAACTATTGGTGAATTATTTATTATATTAAACATCAATTTTTTGGAAATATGATAAAGTAATCATTTGAATCATGTAAAAAAAGTATTGCACCTTCCATATAGCTTCCAAAAAATCCTAGAGTCATGTTCTTTTGGAAACATCTCATGAACATTTATTTCATCGTCAATTTCATATATATATTCCACTAAACATACTTTTATGTCATTATTGGATTTATTTTTTACTTTATACCTCCATCATTACTCCAAAAATGTCAACACTAATTGTTTTCTTTTAATTGATCATGTTGTGACCTTTTCTAACACTATAGATGAATCAATTTGTATTTGGAATAATATCTTGAGAAGCTATCCCAGGGGTGAATTTTTTAATATGAATAATTTTATTATAAATCAAGTTGAAAATAACATTCATTATTAAATTTCATCATTGTTAATTATTTTACTATTTATCTAAAAGAATTATGATAATTTTTTTTAAACTAGCATGATTATTAACTAATAAGACATTATTTGAAATTTCAATAGATATTTCCAAGAATTTTAAATATATTTGGGGTTTATGTTTTTTAAATTTTTTTATTTATATTAATGTAAGATAGATTTTATCCCCTAGATAATTATGTGTTTTTTTCCTTGTCTTTATTTTTTTCAAATAATTATAAAAATCATCACAAAATGTTTCCCAACACACGATGAATCAAATGAAACATGATTTCATAAATATAAAAAATTATGAATTTTGTTATTCTTAATAATTTTGGGTTAAAATTTATTTGTTTAAGTATAATTTTATAAATTTATTTATTTTTTATACTTACATGTACATTAGATATAATGGTCAGTTTCAAATTATTTAGTCATCCAATTTTTTCCATATTTTCATTTTAACTTATAATGACAATAAAAACTACACTATAGAAAACAAGATATTCTAGAGAATGTCTTAGATATATCTTTGAGCCTATAATATATACATAATTAGAAGATATCAATACCGTATTCCTAATATGTTGATTTTTTTTTGAATAAGCATACGCTTAAAATTCTTGAATGAAAATAACTCTTTGATTTTTAGTTTGTAAATACTTTACAATTATCACTTCCATAGATTCAAATTTGAATTCAAACCTTAGAATCATTATATTTAGTGTGTTGTTATATTGTTTATTTGAATTAAATATTTATCTTAAATCTATACATATCATATCAATATTCTTATCATGTTTTTCTTGGATCTTTTTTTTTCTCATATAAATAATTTCCAAGATCCTTTATTATGTTTGAATATATTTCATGTTAATTATTATTGATATCAATGGTAGTTTTTTTAATATAGTCAATTGAACTGTTTCTAAATACATTAATTATATTATTATTTATCTTGAACTAATTTAATAAATTCAATTTTTAATTTGAGAAAAATTGTATAATTACAACATTCATGGAAATATTTTCTTCATCATGTTTTGTGAGATTTTGGCAAGATAATAAATTTTGAGTGAGTGGAAACTCATTTCATTAAATATATTCTTCATGTTTGGTGATCCCGTTTTATGAGTCCTCATAATCGATACAAGAAAAGTGTACAACTTCTATTGGAAATTTTTTTAGATTATTTTAATATACACTCAAGAATGATCATTTAAATCATTATAATAAAGAAATTTCCCACTAATAATTTTTTCTTCTAAATGAAAATATAAGAATGAAATACTATTTACCGCTTCTTTATATATATATATATCTTTTGATCCATATGAGATAGAAGTTATTATTATCCACAAAATATTAATTACCTATAGTCTTTCTATATCTATAATTCTGATTAATTTCAGATACATAAAAAATCATCATCCAATTTTTTTATAAAATGCTAAATTTTATTTAACAAAAAAAATAGTTATTTTTTTTAAATTACTCTATATATTTATATTATATTACAATATATATTTAATAAAATAAATTTTCAATAATTTTAAAATAAACAATCCAATTAATAGGAAATCTATTAAAATAAATCACATCACTTTTTAATATAATAAAATTACTCTAAATTGATTCACATATATAAGGGTGTTGATAAGATATAAAAATTGAAAGGATCAGTATGAAAATTTATCAATAATATAAATTGTAAAATATTTTGAACTCTACATTAAAAAATAAAAAACATATAATGTGATTTAGGTCACCAAAAATCCTTATGAACATGCACATGTATGTGCATGGATTTAAAAAATTATAAAAACCCAAATAAATTATTTTAGAAAATATTAATTAATTTAGAATTTACATATAATTTACCCATGTTCTTAACTTAGAAAAATCTTAACAAAAAAATGATTCAAATAAATTAATATGATTTTAACTATATATTATAGGAATAATTTAAAAAACGGATCCCACCTCAACCTTGTACCACATTCTCCGATCTAAAATTCTTAACAGAGATACAAAAATGAAGACATGACATATAGTTGTGGTGGATGGATTGAACACTAAACATTCCTAGTAATATAGGTTAACATTGTTGTTATATTATCAATATATGAATCTTATATAACCCAAAACTATTAAAATCCCATCTGAAATCTAGAAATATATATTGAAAAACCTTATACATATAACACTTTTTAATTCCACTGATCTATATAATTTAATGATACCAAAATTTGGTTATCACAACACCTTTAATAAATCTTTTGAATATGAGATAATTTTTCAGTTATTGAGATATGAATAAATAATTCTAGGATATGGTTTTATCTATATTAATTTAAAATAATGTATCATATTATAACTACAATAATATTGAATGATCTGATAAAAAATAAGACATATATTGATTCTTACTTATCTAACATAGTGCAACTTTGAATCCCGTTATATATATTTTTTAAAATAAAAAAGTTACTCAACCAATACCTGTATGAATTAAATCATAACTCACAACCCAAATATATAATATAAAAAACCAATATATAAAATAATTTCTGTACATTAATGGTTTCAAATAGCATGTATGATACAATACTAAATAAATTTCAAAATAGGTTAAAAATACCCCCTAAACATGGAATCAAGTAATATTATACTATATTTGTCACTGAACTCAATCATATAACTCCGTTCTTAGATATATTGATAATAAAAAATAGAAATCAAAATTTCATTTCTAACTATAGAAAATATATGTGATGTTACATGTTTCCCTTTGTGTACATTCTGGGTGTGATTATAAAGACGTAATAGGCTTTCACCAATGGTCTATCAACTCTTCTTTTGAATAATTAGTGGAATGCACGAAAAATTTATACAAATTTCATATAAAATAAATATGTAGTTTTATTATAATATATTCATATCATGGAATAATTTAATAGTCAAATTAATCAATAATAAAGAATTATCAAAAAATAACTCCATATAGTTGGAGGTTATAATCACATCTTATAATATTCAATCTATGATTACTATCCAAAATAATGAGTTACAAGGAAATAAATCCACCTATATCATCTCAATGTGAATTCAAATATAAATATATATAAGTTATAATTTTGAGTAATAATAAAAAAATCATGGGAAACAACCTCTAGGGTTCTTAAGAGACGGTATAGTGTATTAATACCCATCCATCTACTATCAATAAACATCTTGTTAGAGCAGGATCATGAACAAGATGAAATAAATATAATAGTGATAACATGTAAAGAATAGTAAAATAATCAAAACTATTTATTGTGTAATACCTAACATAATTTGGAATGGATAGTAAAAGTCAAATCATTTACATTTATTTAAATTGTCACAAAAATCTCATTTATATTCTAAAGTATTCTAATGATGTTTTCTATGTCCATTCCTAAATTGAAACAACTCCACCACTATATAACTTCAAAAAATTCATAAAAAATAATTAATATCCAAATATACAATGAGAAAATATATTAAAGTTTCAAATATCCAATATTATTCTTTCTAATATCTTACCATAACAAAAACATTGACAATGAGATGTTCCAAAATCATTACATATAAATAAAATCATTAAAAAAATATGAAATCTGATATCATTCTCATTATATCCATGAAACAGAAAAATCATGTAAAACTATCCATAAAAGAAAAATTTTATAAATCAATACATTTTTTCAAATGAATATAAATAGGAAGCTGAAAAATAACCAAAATATAACATGTTAAAATAATAATAACACTTTATGAATTTATTTAAAATAATAATATAGAACATTCTATGTTAAACATCAATAAATAGTATGAATCATTTCATTATTCAATGAAATAATGTCCTAAAATATCTGTAACATACATTTAAATATCATATATAAACATAATAATGCATCAAAAAATGTATATAAACTACAATGAGGTCATTTAATTTGTTAATTATATCAATAATTTATAGTAATCAAATATAACTAATAAATTTTGTTGGATTCGAACCATATTACAATTGTATAAATATATATATCTTTTATAATTTCTCATCATGAGAATGAGAAATAATATTAATGGCCACTAAAGTAGCCTAAAATAATTATTTAAACTTAAATACCATAAACCCTTACCATGTTCATAATTATAATACTATACTTCATAATCACATATAAATTTTACCCTTTCCAATATATTTACTCTACATTTTTCATAAAACCACTTATAAATGTTTTTTTTATGAAAATTAACAAGGAAAGTTGCTAATTAAACCCTACCTCATGAAGAAAATAATGAAACAATATTAAAAGAAGCTCATCCCTATTAAAAATGGATCCTATATTAGTACAGTTACAATAAAAACTAGAATGCATTACATTTGTTATGTAAAAGACTCTAACTTAGTTGAATGAATGAACAAAATGATTATTGTATAAACCCATTACATTCTATAACCTAATAAGATGTAAAACATATTAAAATTAATTTTTATCGAATCGTAGTTTCCTTTAGAGTTTAAAATAATACAAATAAGGGTGATAGAGAAAAAAATATGTTGAGATTTCAATGAGATGAATTCTATTTAATATTAATAAGAAAGGACTCCATGAGATTCTGTAAAAAAATTTCAATATCTTTTCATACAATGTATTGAAGAGTAGTCGAGGTATTTACATGTGAATTTTTTTAAAAGAGTTTTTTTGAGGCATAAACTTGGATTTTTTACATGGAAACATTCAAGACAATGAAACATTTTTATCGTGATTGATGAACTAGTCATAAAGCCTTGAAAAATACCTAGGGATGTAGAGTAATGTCTAAATAAATTTATCATGATGGGTAGAATAAAAAATGTGTGTGGGAGATTGAAGAAATATTTTGATGAGTGAAAATATGAATGGAAAAAGTAAGGTAATATCATATAAATTTTCCTATATATTATGTATATTGAAGTTAGTAATAATGATTTAAGAGTATTGAAGCTATTAAAAATTCATTTGTATCCGTGGAAATGGTTTTGAGAGTTTTAGATAAGTCTTCATATGAATTATATGATAAAAATGTCATAAGGATGATTTGTAATGATGAAAATATCATAAGTATCATTCATCCTGATACATAAATATGAGTTGATCCAACTATAAGGGCCCTTGATCCTAACATGTAAATATGAGAATACAATAATCATGAGTGATGTAATAATGACCATTATGTAATTTTTATATTGAGTGTCCATAAGGATAACTATACTACATATGTATCTTCAAACATAATAATCATACCATAAGAACACGTATGATAAACATTATATGGATGAAACCATAGGGATAATATTAATATTTAATGAATATTGATCCATAAGGATTACCCCATAATGATCAGTTATCATGGTGTGAATATTGAGAATCACAAGGTCATATTAATTATAGAATTTGGTAAAATATATCAGATAATTCTCGAGACATTTTCCTAAAGGGTTAAAATATCCTGATCTATTTGAGTTGATCATGATTTTGGATAAGATTTAATGAAGATAGTAGGGGATATGATGGATACTAAGATAAGTTCTAGATTATAGAAGAAATGTTCCACATCACATTGCATAATTCCATGACTATATGGATTAAGAATAAGAATAGAAATAGAAAAATTATGGATCTTTTTTTATGAACATGATACGATATTTCAAATATCGTATGGGGAAATTATCATGAATCATATTTAATTAAATAGATTATGTTTTATTATAATTGAATGAGATTTAATATGATATTTATACTACTATGAAACATCATGGTAGTTTACTAAATTAATATTCAGAAACAAATAATAATGATATTAGTTTTTAAATATAGATGTGAAGAATTGAAAAATAAAGGAGCATCAATATTTTAGAGAACACAAAAAAATACAAGTAGTTGTTTTGGAGAATTATGTGAATGATACTATACTATATTTAATATTGATGAATAATTTTGAAGCTCTGAGTCATTATAGGGGGAATATATTTGATGTTCCTCAATATTCAAAGTGATTAGGAAAACTAGTTTATGAGAGGGACTAGATGTTGGGCAGTAAAAAGAACCTTTTTTGAAGAATAAATATTCCTAATATCCAGATGAGTAAATAAAAATATTATATTCTTTCAATTTATTCATGGAGGGAGATCAATATCCTCTAGAAAAAAAGATACCATAGAAGAATAATATCATTCTTTGTTGGGTCTTAATTATAGATAAGTGTTGTTTTTTCTTATGGTATATTTCAAGTCAATATAGAGTGTGTGTTCAAGTTGATAGGTCTCATATAGTCTTTGTTTGTCCCTAATTGTGTAAATATTAGAGTATTTATTAATAGGATGAGAAACCAATCATGAAAAGAATTAGGATTTTACACTAAACCTTGTAAGATGTTATGATCCATGCCTAATTTATATTCTTATATAAACAATAATCATGTATAAGTACCAGAACACTAAATTGAAATGGATAATTCATAAAATAAGTCAATTGATTATCCCCTAGTGGTTCACTTTTCATAGGACATCATAAGTGGAATCCGATTAACTCTTTGTTCCCCTTTAAGACTCGCGATTCAGTTAAGAATAGAGAATCATAATTTAGTGAAGAGTAGTGGTGCTTCAAATATTACTGGTAAAATATACCATATTTAAATAAATAATAACTTTCCTTACCTCTAATCTATTTTATTAATGTAATATATGCTACCAAAATTCTTTTCCAACAAATTATTAAGGGAGTCACTATGACATTTTTTGACAGAAAAATTTGGATTGTTAATGTAAAATAAAAATATCTATATTTATATATCTTTCATAAATATGTTTATAAAAATATTATAGGATTCCATACTACTATGTTTATTTTGGTACAATTAAATATACTTTATTATTTTATTTCTAAATTCAATGAAAATTACATTGAATTCTGGAGATACAGATTTGAAGACACTAATACAGTAGTTGATGATATAATATAAGACTATATCACACGATTAAATGATATTTTGTGTTATATATGAGTGTCTCTTGAGAAAATGGATGATCCTACCATTTTAAAAAATCATAGAAGTTTTTTTATAGAAAGATATTTTTCTATGATTTCATGATTTAAATATAGCAGGATTTTCCCATGGATTAACTTCACAATATTCTGATAGCTTAGAAAATTAAATAGGCATTAGATTTAAAGAATAAGAAAAGGATGAGAAGTATTTTGGGACCATGTTAAAAGTAACATTAAAAGATGAATAGTTTTTTGAATCACATGATCTTTATGATGAGTAAGAATAATAATTCATCAATATACTTCTCTTTTATTAAATAGATTTGATATGTGAAATTGTAAATGTAAGTGAAAAAACTATTATGGTGTAACAATGATAATGATTTTTTTTTTAAAAATTTCATTCTCGAATAAGAAGATGACTAATTAGAATAAGATAAGAAAAATAAGGATCCATAAAAATAGAGGTGGGGTAGAAAATAAGTAATAAAATTGTAAAAGTATATTTCTGATGAGAAAAATAGAAAGAAAACTCAAGAAGTAACTGGTAATTTAATAAAGTCAATTTATTTCCTCATTTCAAAAAGATTTTGGAAATCACTAACAGTGATGATGAGGAAGAAAAGGAAGTGCTATTTTGGAAAATAAATTTTATGTTTGATAATTCTCTTGATATGATGAAAGGAATGAAAGAAGATAGTTTCTAAAAGATAATAATATGACTTCTAAATAAAAAGATGAATTTTCAATAAATGAATTAACATACGTTGAGGAGATCAAGAAGTAGTAGCTAATAAAATATTAGTACTAGAATTTATTTCTTTATCTTAAATAAATAATGGATTGGAAGGGAAAGGATCTAGGAAAGGAAAAATACATTTGTTTTTTCTACTCAAAATGATTTGGTGAAGATCAAGTAAGATTTATCAAATTCTATTAAGGATAAAGGAGAATCATATAAGGAGATATAAAATAAGGGTTCTAATAGATATGTTTAATATTCACCTAATTTTTCTCAAAATAAAACATTTGTTTCTAGTAATGTCAGTGAATATATGAATACAAAAAAATGATGGGTTTTCATTCCATCAATGAGGATTATCCTAACAGTCCCCCTTGAATATCAAAAAATTGACCATTGTGCATTATCTTGAACTCATATCTAATGCAATAGCCTACTAACTAGATAGAGTAGCTCATTATTAATCCTTTATCATCCCTCTAAATTTTATTGTTGATATATTAGTTTCATCATCTCTCTATCATGTAGTAGTCATTACTCACGTTTTCCTTTCAGAGAAGGAAGCCTTCCTAGGCTCTTTGTTCATGGGTGTTCGGATCTTTCCCCCCTTTCCCGAAGCTTGATCTAGATCATCATAGATTATTGGTGGAGGAGGGATTTCTAACTATTTATTTATTAGAGGACAGATTCAAAATGGATTTAGATATAAATAAATGGACCCTCGTATCTAGATTAGTTGGAGAGAAACCATAGATACTATTTATCCACGCATTTTTAGACTCTTGAGGGGTGAATTCCCCATTGAGGGTTTTCTTTCTTAATCATAAGGAATTTTTTGTGGTTATTTATTTCAATGATGATATTTTTATAGATTGGTACTAGTGTTCCTAGACCAATGGTATGTGGTACTTTAACCTATTTTGGTGGTCTATAGGGATTCATGTTGGGCATAATACCACTAAGATGTGGTATGTCTCTGTTTTTAGGGCTTCCCCACTAGTTCCTCAATGCTTCTTTCCTAATATATATTAGAGATTCAATTCGTTCAATACTCTATTCAGATGAAAAAACTTCCCAACTCATTGATGTGTCAGTGGCCTATATTTGGGTTGGTTTGGACCTAAGAAGACCTCTTTTAGAGTTCATTCTCATCCATGATGGTGAATCCATGTCATGGTGGAAAAAAATCTAGCATGATTTTTCTGTGTGCTTCTGTAAAACATTAAATATCTTTGGGAAATCTCACTCAGTATTCTGAAAGAATAATATAGGTTTTTATGTTTCAAAGGGGGGAATAGTTCTAGGTATGATTTATCTTTATCTAAGGGTTATTTCCCAAGTTATCATTCCTCCCCTTCCCTAAATGTTATTATGAATGTTTTTTCATCCTCCAAGGACCATTCTCCAATAGATCAATACTACAGAGAACCTTCATTTATAAGATTACTATTATATCATTTTATTGATAAAAAAACATGAAAAAATGAATATAAAAAGATTTATTATCTTGTGAAGACTGGGATAATACATCACTTTTGTAGCATGAAACATGAACATTTCTATAATTCCTTCTTCCATACATTCTTATTGGACCTTGAATTCTTCTTAGTACATGTCACCACCTGAGTATGTACATCAAAAGAGGATGAGCTAAAAGACCAGTAAGGGGATTGATAATAACATGAAACAATTAACATGGGTAAGAATAAATATTATCATCATACAATAGATATTGGATCATAATCATGAGAGGAAAATTAATGAAATTTTTTGGAATGTGGGAATGCATAAAAATAAAATATCATGTCTTACTGGTCAGCTACGACACTTAGTAGTGAATAAATATAGCATCATGTTCATGAATATTTCAAATAATATCATGATGTTATTCACATTACCTAATTCATTGGAGGTATATATGATTTTTATGGAACCTGTCACATCTTATCATTTATTTTCCACTGAATAATTCAATGCGCACCAGTCACATCAAAACTTTTACATTATCATGCATGCCACATTGAACATATATCAATAATGGACATAAAATAACCCATGTAAAATAATTATTTTCCTCTCATAGTGCACAAATTAAAAAATTTTGGTTCCCAAATTAAATATGGAATAATATACTTGATATAAGAATCATCATATTTTAGTGAAGAAGAAACAATCCCATGATGATTGTTTTTTTGAAAGAAGAGTTCTTTTGGAAACAATTGTGTTTTTCATAATCACAATTAGAAAAAAATTATATCCTAGAAAATGTAATATAATGGTGAAGAAATGGTTTATAACTGATATCAATATAAAAAATGGGGTGAAAGAGGGAAAATATAAAGAATGTGAGTTGGGTTTGAGAATTCCCCAAACCATCTGTCTGAATGCTTCATTCATTTTAATATAATGAATAATCACATTCAATTAATTAATTAAAAATACCAAACCTCTTATAAATTAATTTTATTCATTATTATCTTACTAATTTCAATTATAGTCCTTTGTATGAGTTATATAGATTAATTTCATCGTTTGAGATCATTCATTTTCTTCATTTTAATGATCAGTTCACTTGTATTCATCAATGTATGTTCATGTCAAAAGTGGATAAATATCATGAATTGTTACTATATTTTATTAATTATATTAATAAATATTTGAATATATTATAATGAATTTGGTTATATACCATGATGATGGATCATTAGATAAAAATTAATGATTATTGTTTTATTTTAATTTTTGTGGTTTTCAATCACAACGAACATGTTTTGATTTATCTTTTAGTATTATGTATAAATTATTGATCCAGATCATAAATATGTTTATATAATAAACATTAAAAAAATTTAAAACACTTCAACAGTTCTATTATCATCCCTGAAGGCATTTATGTAAAATGAATGTGTATTTACCATGATATCGGTAAATTGACACATCACATGCGACAATTTTGTTTTTATATTAAAAGTGTGAGAGGGTGGATATTAATGATGTATATTAGATTGAAATGATATAATTAAAGTATTTTTATGGTACTAGAGTTATCATTAAATTTGGATTAATGGAGGTGAGGAGAGAATAAGAAAATAAATTTAAATTGAATGAAAATGAAATGAATAAGTGGGAGGATTTACCTCTTGAACTCTCTTCATGAGATCCCACTTAAGGCACCTAGGATTTGTATTTTTATGATTCCAAGAGCTTGTAGATGTGGGGGAGGGTATATGGAAGGGTTTTTGGGGGAGTTTTGGAAAATATCAGTGCTTGAGTGGTGTGAGGATAAGATGGTATGAGGGGTAATTTATAGTCTAGGATAAGGGTATTTCTCATTTTTTAATTAATTAGTTTTATGGAATCCCTCCTTTTTATTACATAACATTTCATTACATTTTACAAACAAAGGTTCTTTAAAGTCTTGTATCTTGGAAAGCAGGAATATAATACCTGAAAACAACAACAAAAATTCTTTTAAACCACTCGTAAAGATTCATCATATGTTTATCCTATATACGATTATGGCATCTGTAACACCCCAAGATTTCATTGTACGTTTTTTCTTCAAAGTAATTCAATAACTTGCACTATACACAACACCGAGTTCAAGCGCACCCTGACATACCTAACTAGCCGTTAAAAATTGGTTACGAAAATTATTTTCTGAATTTTTAACTATATATAATCCTTATTTTTTTAGAATCAATATTATGAGTTTCTTAGACATAATTTAAGAACTAATTGTGTTTTTCAGATAAAAGTAGTATTTTTAGAAAAATGAACTTTTACCATCTTTTAATGGTGAATCATTTCTTAATCCAATATTTGAAACTTTTATCTATTCAATTTGACAAAATAAACATCTTCTTTAGAATCAGGACATAAGAATTTAGTTTCAATAAATTTTTGGTGTTTTTATGATAAAGTTCATATTTGGGTGAATAGTGAAAAATACTATATTTTAACTGAAAATGATTTTTTTAATCAAAATAATTTATTGTGTTAAATTATGAATTTTAATGGTTTGGAAGTATAAATAGATTATATTATTATCATTTATTCCAATTCTGGTCATTTTAAGTAATTTCACTTTGAAATTAGACATAAACAAGTGTCAAACTTTTGATAATTATTGTTTCTTCAAAATATGCCTTTTGCTTTTGACCACGGGAATTAATTTTAAATTAATAAATGAAAGTTCTATGTTTCTAGTTTAGTAAATTATAATTCCGTTTTAAATTCGGAATATCAAAATTAGTATAGGGTAAATCTTTGTTAATTTTCTGAAAACATTCAATTTTTTATGAATAGTGAAAACATTGAGTTATTGTTTAAAACCGAATTTTTCTTTAAATATTTCTTTATTTTATTTAAATATATTTTAGGAAAAATTAGATACATAATACCTATATATTTTCAATTTATTTCATTGGATTCATTTTATAATAATATTAGATATACAAAATTTTATTAAACTTTTCACCGTCTTTTACCCAACTCAATGAAGATTTTGAAAATTCGCACAAAACATAATTTTACCAATTATATGAGTATAATTTCAAAAATATGAGAGACACAGTTGATATAAGTATGAAAAATGCGATTCAATAAGATAAAAATAATTTTTTGTCATTAGTAACTTTTTTACATTTATTTACCACAATTAAAAGTAAATAGGGTAATTAAGGGTAAAAATGATATTATTATTACAGTATCAAATTTCATAATTTTATTGGATATGTTTAATCTGACCAAAAATAACCTTATGAATAAAATAAGATCCTTTAGGTCCACTTCATTTAGATTATGACATTTATTATTATTTAATTTAAAGAATAGTTAAAAGAGTTAAAATCAATGTTGAATAACTAAAATATTTTTAATATAGGGTTACACATAAGATAAATTCAACTATAAATATACATTATAACACTAAAATGATTTAATACATAGTGGTATTTTATTTATATTTTTTAGACATTATTTAATTTAATTTATTTATGACACTGATGATTCAGTAATTACTAATTAAAGAAATATTAAAATAATTGTTATTATAAATATCCAAATAAATGTAATTTGAGGCATTTTATGAATTAAACATGATTTATAGGTTAATAAGACATGTTAGGGTTGGTTTGATAAATTTTTCTCCGTAATAATGCTGTTATGAATTTAGAAAAAAAAATACCAAATAGTGTTAAGATTGACATAAAAGTGTTTTGAAAACAAATATTATGTTATTAATTGATATTATATTCCTAAAAATCTATGGTTCGGCCAAAGGACATATATAATTATTTATGTATCATTAATTAAACCCTTGGGGTTCTTTTGGAAGTATATAGTATGTTTATTAACCATATAATATAAAAATACAAAGAGACATGGTAAAGGTCAATCTATTTAACTAAGAGTTAAATCTAATAAATAATGTTAATATAGTGTCCAAAACCTGTCTAAAACCTATTGGTTGAGTGGTTGTAGAACCACCCCCACCATAGCCTTTAATTTATTTATTATTGATCCATTATAAACTGAAAATTAATTTATTATAAAATAATATTCAACGTTTTTTCTACGGTGCCCCTCACCCGTCTTATAAAAGGGAACTTCTCTTCTCTCAAATTCACAACTCCAAAGCCATTTGGATCGGCCAAACCCTGCCCAGATATCCTCCCTACTATCCTACCATCATCCTAGAGGCCTTCCATTGGTCACGAAGCCAACCTATGTATCCCTTTTGATCAAATCAAAAGGAAAAATCTGAAGAAGAGGAGGTTAAACGTACCCCCAACTAAAGGAAAGTGTAAGGTAAGGGGTTTCTTATCTCACTTTTAATTCAATGAGATTTCAATTGTTCAACACTTATTTATTGCATGTGGTGTATTGTGTAATTCCATTTGATATATAGTATCATGATTCTCTTTATATTCATGATATTCTATGATTCAATTGGTGGTTATTGACTAGTGTTCCTACGACTCGAATGATTACAACGAGGTAAGGGTTAATTCCTCATTCTCATTGTTATCTGAGATTGTTTATGATTAAGTATTTAGTGGGACACTTTTATCATATTTGTATATTTTTCATAAAAATGATTTCAAAATGAATATTTTATGGATTTGTGAAGGGTACTCTTTATCATGATCAGAATTTTAAATGTTTTAAAGATTTGTCTTTCTAAATCCTTTTCATTAATGTCAATGTTTTCAAAACGATTTTAAGGATTTATTTATATTTAAATGAATGTTTTGAAATGATAATTATTTTCAAAATATTCAAAGTTGTATGAGACACATTGATTCAAAAATCCATTTTAAATGACTACATTTATAAATTGTGATAATTTTAAACAATTTCATGAAAATGGATATTTCTCTCAAAGCATTTTAGTGATCATTTTCATCCATGTCAATATCCATTAATGTATTATAAACTTGTTTGAAGTTGATTTATTTCGATAAGAATAATCCATATTCTATTGAGTGTTTTGTGATATGTATGACTGTGGATGTGTTATTTTTATACCACTCATGGTTTTTGGATAATGTATTGAAGTTTCGTATGATAGTTTTAATACGAATTTTTATGTTGCATTTCAACCTTTTATTTTGATGAATGTATTGGACTAGTATTTTCTGGGTTGTGGACTGGTAAAAGTAATCCCTCAGGGTTGGGGTCTGGTTAAAGCAAACCCTCCTGTTTGATGTCCGGTTACAGATGCTCTCCGCGTTGCAGTTCGGTTATAGATGCTCTTCGGGTTGGAGTCCAGATAGACAGGCTCTCCGGGTTGGAGTCTGGTTAAAGAGGCTCTCTGGGATAGTGTCCAGTTATAGAGGTTCTTCGGGTTTGGGTCTGGTTACAGTTATCCCATAGGTCCTGGCATGAGGCCTTGACACAATAATTAATGTCCGGTACTATATATTCCCTCATTATGAAATTAGTTTTTACATGTGATTATTCGACTAGTAGAATATCCATGTTCATGTTTCAATGGTAATGTTTGATTTATTTTTTCTGTATTTTGTTTGAGTTTATGATTAAAAAGGTGTTTGTTTTTATCACACATCTTTCCATAAAAGTTTATAGCTTCCGCTAAATTATTTATGCTTACTGGGTATCTGAGCTCACCCCTTTCTTAGGTTTTATTTTCCCAGGATTACAAGAAGTGTATTATGATTGATATGTAGGGTTGAGATAATGGAAATAATGGATTTCTCAAACAACTATCTATGTTGTGTTTTAGGTATGAATTTTTTATGTAATGTTAATATATATAATCTATTTTCCAAGACTGCTAAAATGATTGGTCCTTCAAGACTTTATTTCTTGTAATCATGCCAATGTATTAAAATAATGAACCGGCTCTTGGTAACTGGGGTCGGGGTGTTACAGTTGGTATCAGAGGATGTTTAGTCATAACCATGGAAACTAGATTTATACGAACTATGATTACAACACAATACCCTAAGATAGACTTTGTGGATTAGTATATAAGAACATACAAGTATTTTGGTAATGTAGAGATTTTAGGAGTTTTACAAGAAAATACATCCCTGTCTGGATACGAGCTGGTAGAGGCCGCTCTGGCACAAATTAACCTAGTGGTAAACCCTAAAAACATCACTTTGAGCTAGACTCAAATGGGAACTAGTGCACGAAAATGGGTCTTGCTATACTTTTGGTTACGACAGTCCCAGGGGATACGCCTAGGATAATCATCATTTTCATTACAAATCATTATAAATGATTTATGAGTATATACCTCCTCAAAGAAAACATTTTTATGATTATGGATTATATACACAAACTGTTCAATTTATGTTAGGTATTTTACAAGTTTGGAAATATTCATTTCAATTCAAAAACTAAAATAGTGTATGTCATTGTATAGAAATGGCACCTTGTAGTAGGAATGTGAACTCCAAAAATATGTATGATCCATAGAGTAAGAAGGATCATATCTTTTACGGTAAAAATCCAACATTTAGAAGGCAAACAGTCTCCCATGTAATCTTATTATATGAAGAAATAGTATCATGTGTTAATAAGATAAGTAAATAATTCTCTCAGTCCCATGGATTTGAAGGGGAGCAAGAGAAGAAAATGATGGAAGAGAGAAATATGGATATAGGGAAGAGGGGAAAAAGGGATTTACCCATATGTGGTAACTAG
The DNA here is from genome assembly GCA_963277665.1 of Viscum album. Lineage (NCBI taxonomy): Eukaryota > Viridiplantae > Streptophyta > Magnoliopsida > Santalales > Viscaceae > Viscum > Viscum album. Next base: position 2,037,107,608 of record OY728160.1, on the reverse strand, counting down.
GGAAAGATTCACCTTGGTAAATGCTTGAAGGGAATGAGATTTTTTTATAAGTGTGGATAAAAAGGACACCAAGTACATGATTGAAAGGTTTAGAAAAAAAAGATTCAAATGTATAATGCATCATCTACAAGGAGTTGGGACACTGTGCGAATCAATGTCCAAATCACCAGAGTATACCACAAATACGGCTATTGGATAATAATAATGTTATGATACTACTGATGATGAAGAGGAATGATTATATTTCTTATGTTATTAATGTATTGTGAAATTTGAGTGTTGTATCAATGATATACGAGTTATATGAATTATGGAAATAAATAAGTATTGTACTATAGTACTATTTCATTGGGAATTTGAGATTATATGGTCCTGATACTAAGGTATTAATTTTGGAATAAGAGATGGTTGGTTTGGATAAATTATATTGGATATTTTTGACCATCATGGAACTGATTAATGGTTTGTTAATTTCATGATTGTTAGAATATTCAATATTTATGGATATAAGAAATATATCCAGTATTATATGAAGGATAATGGAGCATGAATGTAATCAATAAGGTTTTATGGAAATTCATGGTGCTACCATGTTTTAAAATAATACATGATGAAGTTGTTTGCATTTTATTAAATTGAAAAATGATATTTATTGTGTTTAAATTCCTTATAAATTTTGTAATGTGAGTTTGGATAGAATTATTTTGGATAAGTCTAAAGGTTGGAATAGATTAAGTTTGAAATTGGATATTATTGTTAAGGTTATTTTTGGACTGTTATATAAAGGACAACACACATACCGTGTGACAATCCATCACGTCGGACAAAGATATGGGAATCGAATCCACAACCATAGTGCGATTATGATTTATCGCCTACCACTAGACTACAAGAAGTCCATGGATGGTATAATCTAGTTTTTTTGAAGGGTCTGATAGATGCATTATAAATTCATTATTTTTGGAACCCTATACGATTAGGATAAATAGAATATTTTTGTTGAAATATTTTCGAGTGAAATATGTGTTTGTGGTAGAAATTAGTTAAAGGATGTAACTCTACTTGTCAAGTATATACATATATATTTATTTATTTTCCATCTTATTAGGACTAAATTTTATTATCCAAATTTTCGATATGAGTTCTCCACAATGGTTTTTTCTATTTTCAATATTTTATATTTCAAGAACAATTTCAATTGTGATGTAAAAATTTTATGAAGTAGGGAAGAATGTAACACCCCAAAATTTCATAGTACGTTATTTCTTCAAAGTAATTCAATAACTTGTACTACATGCAACACCTAGTTCAAGCACACCACAACTTATAAAACTAGATGTTAAAAAGCGGTAATGAATAGTATTAATTGATTTTTGAACTATAAATAATCCTTATAATTTTAGACTCCATATTATGAGTTTCTTAGAGAGAATGTAAGAACTAATTCATTTTTTCAGATAAAATAAATATTTTATAAAAAATGCACTTTTACTACCTTTTAATGGTGATCCCTTTGTAAATCCAATACTTAAAACTTTTATATATTAAATTTGAAAAAATAAACTTCTTCCTTAGAATCAGGACATACGAATTTAGTTTCAATAATTTTTTGGTGTTTTTCTGATAAAGTTCATATTTGGGTGAATAGTGAAAAATACTATATTCTAACTGAAAACAAATTTTTTAAACAAAATAATTTATATTGTAAAATTATACATTTTAATGGTCTAAAAGTATAAATAGATTATATTTTTACCACTTAATCCAATTCTGGTCATTGTATGTAATTTAACTTTGAAATTTGATATAAACAAGTGTCAATCTTTTGATAATTTTTTTTCTTCAAAATATGAGTTTTAGTTTTGACAATGGGAATTAATTTTATATTAATAAATGAAACATCTATGTATTGAAATTAGTAAATTAGAATTAATTTTTGAATTAAGAATATCAAAATTATCTTAGGGTAAATCTTTGGTATTTTTCTGAAAACATTCAGTTTTTGATGAATAGTGAAAAACATTGAGTTATTGTTTAAAAATAACATCATATTTAAATAATTATTTATTTTTTTTAAATTTATTTTAGGTAAAAATAGATACATAATACCTATATATTTTCAATGTAATTCATTGAGTCATTTTATAATATTATTAGATATATAAAATTTTATTGAACTTCTCATCGTCTTTTTCCCACCTCATAGGAGAATTTTCAAATTCAGATAAAACATAATTTTACCTCTTCTCTGAGTGGAATTTCCATAATCCGAGTGAAACAATTGATATCAGTATGAAAAATGTGGTTCAATAAGATAAAAATAATTTTTGGTGAATAGTAATTTTTTTACTTTTATTTACCACGGTTAAAAGTAAATAGGGTAATTAAGGGTAAAATGATATTATTATTAACCTAAAACATGTTTTAAATATATTGGATAGGTGTAATCTGACCAAAAACAACATTAGGAATAACATATGATCCTTTAGGTCCATTTGGATTAGATTAGGTCATTTATTATTATTTAATTTAAAGAAGAGTAAAAAGTGTTAAAATCAGAGTTTAATAACTAAATATTTTTTAATATAGGGTTACACATAAGATTAATTAAAATATAAATATTAATTATAAAGATAAAATGATTTAATACATAATTATATTTTATTTATATTTTTTAGACAATATAAAATTTAATTTATTTATGACATAATGACGATCTAATAATTACCTAATTATTGAAATGTTAAAATAATTGATATTATAAATATCCAAATAAATGTAATTTGAGACTTTTTATGAATAAAACTAATTTTATAGGATAATATGACATTTTACGGTTGGTTTTATATATTTCGTTCGAAGTAAAAATTCTGTTATGAATTTTGAATAAACAAAATACCAAATAGTGTCAAAATTGACATAAAAGAGTTTTTAAAACATATATAATATTATTAATTGATATTATATTCCTAAAAATATAAGGTTCGGCCAAAAGACTTATATAATGATATATTTATCACTAACGAACAACTTGGGGCTCACTTGGATATATATAGTATGTTTATTAACCATATAATATAAAAATACAAAGAGACATGGTAAATGTCAAACTTTTTAACGAAGAGTCAAATCTAACAAATAAATTTAATATAGTGACCAAAACCTGTATAAAACCTATTGGTTGAGTCTTTTGAGACCCATACCCACCTTATCCTCTAAATAATTTATTTTAGAGCCATTGTATGACGAAAATAATTTATTATAAAATAATATGTTATGTTTTTCCAAAGGTGCCCCTCACCGCTCTTATCGAAGGGCACTTCCCCTTTTCTCAAATTCACACCTCCAAATCCATTTGGATCAGCCAACCCCATCCCAAATATCCTCCCAAATATCCTACCTTCATCATAGAGGGCTTCTTTTGGTAAAAATGCAAACCTATATAGCCCTTTTGATCAATTCAAAAGGAAGAAATTGAAGAAGAGGAGGTTAAACGTACCCTCGACTAAAGGAAAGGGAAAGGTAAGGGGTTTCGTATCTCACTTTTAATTACATTAGAATTATATTGGTCACCACATATTTATTGAATGTGGTTTATTGTGTGCTGAAATTGTATATATATATATTATTATGATTCACTTTATATTCTTGATATTCTATGATTCAATTGGTGGTTATTGACTATTGTTCATACGACTCGATTGATTACAACGAGGTAAGAGTTAATTACTCAATCTCATTATTATCTGAGATTTTTTATGTGTAATTATTTAACGACAAAATTTTATCATCCATTTTCATTTTTCATAAAAATAATATCAAAATTAATATATAAAGGATTTGTAGAGGGTACTCTTTATCTTGATCATTATTTATAATGTTTTAATCATTTATCTTTCTAAATAATTTTCATTAATGTCCATGATTTCGAAATGATTTTATGGATTTATTTATATGGACATTAATGTTTTGAAATGATAATTTTTTTCAAAAGTTTCAAAGTGTAATGGGACACTTTGATTCAAAAATCCATTTTTAAATGACTACATTAATAAATTGTGAGAATTTTCAACAATTTCATGAAAAGGTGTATTTCCCTCAAAGCATTTTACCGATCATTTTCATCTATGCCAGCATCCATGAATGGATGTTAATCATTTTCTATGTTGATGTACTATGATACAAATCATCCATATTGTATTGAATGTTTTGTGATATGTTTGACTTTGGATGTGCAATTTTTATACCACTCATGGTTTATGGATAAAGTATTGACATTTCGTATGATAGTTTTAATATGAATTTTTATGTTATATTTCAACCTTTTCATATGATTAATGTATTGGAATATTATATTCCGGGTTGGGGAATGTTAAAATTAAGCCCTCTGGGTTGGGGTCCGATTACAGTGGACCCTCCGGTTTAATGTACGGTTACAGATGCTCTCCGTGTTGCAGTTCGGTTACAGAGGCTCTCCTGGTTGGAGTCCGGTTAGAGAGGCTCTCCGGGTTGGAGTCTGGTTATAGAGGCTCTCTGGGATAGAGTCTGGTTACAGAGGCTCTCTGGGTTTGGGTCCGGTTACAGTTAGCCCATAGGTCCTGACATGGGGCCTTGAAATAATAATTAAAGTCTGGTAATATACATTCCCTAATTGTGAAATTAGTTATTACATGTAATTATTCGACTAGTAGAATATCCATGTGCATGTTTATATGGTAATTTTTGATTAATTTTTTCTATATTATGTTCATGTTTATGATTAAAAAGGATTTTTTGTCACACAACTTTCCATAAAAGTTTATAGATTCCGCTAAATTATTTACCCTTACTGGGCATCTAAGCCCATCCCTTTCTAATGTTTTATTTTCCCAGGATTCGAGGAAGTGTATTATAATTGATATACAGGGTTAAGATAAAGGGAATATTGGCGTTCTCAATGAACTATCTATGTTTTGTTTTAGGTTTGAAATTGTAATGAAATGTTAATTTGTGTAATCTATTTTCCAAGACTACTACATAGATCAGTCCTACGGGACATGATTCCTTGTAATCATGAAAATGTATTAAAATAATGAAGCAACTCTGGGTAACTGGGGTCAGGGTGTTACAAAATCTCTAATCCTGAATACATACATCAATGTAAAGGGTGAACGAAAGTCTCAATAAGTAAAATAAGTGAAACAATTGAATTGTGATCTTGAGAAATATTAATAAGAACATGATAAAAGTCATAAACGCCTGAAAAATGGGAGAATAGAAATATCATAATAAAAAACATGAATAATAACGTGAATATGTGGCTAAAAAAATCATTTATACATTAATGAACATATCACCACGGTTTATCCCCGAGGTGTCATAAAAATTACCAAGGTTATTACCCAAGGTATCGTGAAACTTGTCTTCTCTAGAGATTAATTTAGTTACCAAATGCATTGGAGAACTATAAGGGTGCACCGTTAATATGGATTTATTTTTATTTGATCCACATAGATCATAATAAATCATTTCATAAATAACCCATAGAGAATTAATGAAATGGGTTTCATTTCAAAATCGGGGCATTTTAGAAGTTCTTAAAAACATGATCATTACGTCATTTATAACCCATGGAAAGGGAGTGAGGGTTATATGTATGAAAATTCCAGAATAAAATAGATAAATATTATGTATTGATTAATACCCCTATAAATTAAAATATATTTGGGTATTCCCATTAATAATACAAGATAATTTCTTGAGAAAAAGAGAGAGATTTGAGATGAAAATTCTGCAGCATAATGACTATATGATATGGTTTTAGAAAACATAAAAAAGAGAAGTTAAAGGGGTAACCCACTCATAAATAACTTATAATATAATATAAATATATAATAACATAGATATAAGAACATGGTATGAATATTTTAATGACATAGCACCTGAAAAGGGAACTTTAGAGGAAAGAGAAGATGCAATTACTTTTACAAAACATTTCGGCAGCAAAACAATGTCACATAAATATTCAGAAAGAAAAATTTTAGAGTGGAAAGGGTATCCATTTATTTGGACATAAAATGGAAAGTTGTAGGGATATATAAGTATAAAACCTCACATAATAAAATGGAACTATAAGACATAACTTAAAGGAAGTCACGACTTAAAAGAAGAGGCTGAAAGTTTCCCTTACCTTGAAGAGTAACTTCGAAAGTTTGATGGTTGGGACCCTGGGAGGCTTCAAGGAACCATTAGAGGACTAAATGAGAGTAAAGGAGACCATAACATCATTTATGGGGATTTTGGAATGAAATCAATGAGATAAATGACACGGTATTTGTTGGATAGTTGAGTGAATAAATTATTAATTTCCATGGGACACCTCATCGGTGGTATTTCCAAAACCCAGAGCTTGCACATGGTATTTTCCCATGGTATTGGACACTTGGGATACCATATACAATTTCTCACTATTCATAAGTCTATTAGAAAGCTTAAATCATTATTACATTCTAAATGATGTCATTAAACACCTGAAACTCAAAACTGTATTTATACTATTCACTAAAAATTCAACTATTTCGGAAAAATCCAAAAAATTCACCCTAACCTCATATCAATGCTCTAAATTCATTAATGAACTCCAATTTATGAAAATAATTTTCTAAATATTTTTAATTTAAGTTTTGAATAAAATAATTATTTATTACTAAAATAAAACATTAAAACTATAACTCATTTTGTAACACCATAAGAAAGTAACCAAGGTCCCATAAAATAATCGTATGACCTTAAGAAAATAAAGTAACAATATATGATTACATTTTATGAAAATAAAATTCCATTTTAATTTGTTAAATTTATTATAAAATAGTAAATAAAATATTTATAACATGCAAAAATACCAAAATGTATACTAAGATCATTTATTCACTTTTAAGATGAATAAATTGTATTTATACATTCATGGGTGAATTTTCTATTTTTTTGTCCAATTTACTATTCCATACTATTCATACATGTATGTTACTATTCATACTTTTCTATTCACTAAAAATCTAGTTGATCTTATTTGACTCTAAAATTATTACTGATCACAACTGTAGAAGTCGAGTTTTTGAAAATCATTTAATAATATGTATCATTTAATTAATACCTAAATATTTTAAAATACACCTTTTTCCATAATTCATCAATAATATACATCCATTATTAATTCAGTCATTTGAAATTCACAGAAATTACCATAAAAGAAATTACAATTTTATTTATATAAACGGATTACACAAATAAACTATGCTCTCGTTACATAGTCACTTATAACACCAGCCTATGACCTAAATGTAAGGTGCGCTATGGTCATAGAATCTTGGGGCGGCTCAAAAAACATTTCCTGAGTGGTTATATCAATTAGCTTGAACCTCTCCCATATGCGATTTTGTTCAAGCATCACGTATTGAACTTCAACTTGGGCTTGGTCTGATGGAAAGCCCAAAGATGCAACCTCATTCTGAAGCTCTGAAATATGGGTTTCGTAGGGCCCAAGATTACTACATGAGGCCATTAAATATTGTTTCTATATTAATTAACCATGATCACATGTATTTATAATCAATAATTATAACGTTAAGAGTTTATTTTCATACATTCATATTGACCAACCGTGATATGATAGTCGAAACCCAATGATCTCATTTTAATTATACCCACTTCATTAATTAATAGATATAGTTTTGTTTAGTACAAAATAAAATAACAGAAAAAATATGAAAAAAAATATAATTAAAAAGTTTGGGTCATTACATTCTTCCCCCCTTAAGAAATTTCACCCCCGAAATTTTATCTCGTAACCTCTGATGAGAAAACGTGTGGTTACTTTTTTTCTCACAGACTCTTCCGGTTCCCACGTTGCTTCTTCAAATTTTTGGTTCCTCCACTACACCATAATAAGGTGGGTAGTCTTTTTCGGTAGAACCCTGTATATATGATCGATGATATCCACCGACTGCATCTCATAAGAGAGTTCATGTTCCAGTTGTACCAAATCTAGATTAAGTACATGTGAATGGTCTGGTTTGTGCTTTCTCAAGAGGGATATGTGGAAGACATCATGAACATGTGCTAGATTTGGAGAAAGTGAAGGTTGATAGGCTAGTGGTCCTATGAGATCAAGGATTTCATAGGGGACAATGTTCCTAGGGCTGAGCTTCCCTTTCTTACCAAACCTCATGACTCTCTTCCAAGGTGAAATCCGAAGAAAGAATTTGTCACCGACATCAAACTCCAAGCCCCTTTGACGATTGACGACATAAATAATTTTCTGAAATTGAGCAACCATAATGTTTTTATGGATGGAATGGACATTTTCTTTCATCTTTTTCACAAGATCAGGCCCAAGGAACTTTCTCTCACTAGCTTCATCCCATCAAGTAGGAGTTCTACATATCTTCCCATATAGAGATTCAAAGGGGACAATTTGAATGCTAGAGTTCAATCTGTTGTTTTAAGAGTACTCAACTAAAGGGATATGTTGATCCAATCAACCTTTAAATTCCATTAAGCATGTTCCTAGCATGTCATTGTGTGGTTTAAAAGTCTATTTAGATTGGAAATCAGTTTTGGGGTGATAGGACATAAGGAAATTCAATTCAATGCTTAGAGCATGTTGAAGACTTCTGTTGAACTTTGATGTGAACCTTGGATTATGATTAGATATGATAGAAAGTGGAACTCCATGTAGCCTTACCAATTCCTTCCCGTATGTCCTAGAAAGTTGATCAAGAGAGAAATATTCCTAGTTAGATATATAATGGACAGTCCTGGTGAGACAGTCCACAATAACCGGTATTACATTATTTCCTTGGGAAGTTCACGAGAGACCAGTGAAAAAGTACATAGTGATATTGTTGCACTTCCATGCTAGTATGGGTAGTAGTTTCAATACCCCTTTAAGAAGTTGTCACTCTGCCTTCACTTTCTGATATACCAGGAACCCTAACGTGTAGTCAGCAATCTCCCTTTTCATATTATCCCACAAATAATGACCATGAAGGTCCCTAAATATTTTGGTTCAACCTAGATGTATTGAGAATGATGATAAATGAGCTTCACCAATCAACTCATTCTTTATTTTTGGAATAGATAGAACCCATGGTATTGTAATATATTTTAGTACACCTTCTTGATTAGCATTGAAATCAGGAATCATCCCATCCTTCACAGTGTCAAACTTATTATATAATAAAAGATCTTATTTCTGAGATTTCTTAATCTTATCTAGTAATGAAAGTTGATAAATCATTTGGGTTATGGTTGATGATGTCCCTTTCTTTATAATTCCCATGTACAGTTTTTCTAGATCATTGATCAATGGATCTCTTTGAATCCTCATAATGGACAGAACAACTGGGTCTTTCTAGCTTAACGCATCAACGACTTTGTTTGCTCTTCCGGGATGATAATGAATTGAACAATCTTAGTCTTTTAGAAATTCCATCCATCTCTTTTGTCTCATGTTCATTTTCTTTTGTGTGTAAATATACTTCAATTTTTGATGGTCTGTGTATATATCACATTTCTCCCCATAAAGATAGTGCCTCCATATCTTTAGAAAAAAATAACGGCGTCCAGCTCCAGATCATGCGTATGATAGTTCTGCTCAAGATTATTCAACTGTCGAGATGCATAAGCAATGACCTTGTCATTTTTCATGAGGACACACCCAATCCCTTTCAGAGATTCATCGCTAAAAATAACAAATCATTCTCCACACGAGGGTAGAGATAACACGGGTGCAATAACTAATCTCTTCTTCAAATCTTGGAAATATTCTTCACTTCCTTCATCCAGATAAACATGACCCCTTTTCGAGTTAACTTGGTTAATGGATTATAATGTTAGGAAATGTTTTTTACAAACCTCTTATAATATGATTCTAATCAAAGAAAACTACAAATATTAGTTATAGTTGTAGGCTGAGGCCACTCCTCTTCAATTGTTACGTTTTTTGTGTCAACTATGATTCCTTCATTGGTAAAAATGTGCCCCAAGAATGAAACATTATGTAACCAGAATTCACATTTACTGAACTTTCCAAAAAGTATCTACTTATATAGAGTTATCAAAATAACCCTTAGAAGATCCCCATGTTCCTCTTGACTTTTTGAATACATCAGAATATCATCAATAAAAACTACAAAAAAAATTATCAATGTAGTCCTTAAAAACACTATTTATCAAATCCATCAAAATTTCAAGTGAATTATTCTGTCCAAAGGGAATAACAACAAACTCATAATGCACATATCTTAATCAGAAGGCTGTTTTTGGAATATCCTTTTTCTTTACCTTCAATTGATGATAACCAGATCGAATATCAATCATAGAGAAGAATTGAGCCCCACGATATTGGTCAAATAATTCATCAATTCTTGGAAGAGGGTATTTTTTCTTTACTGTGATCCTGTTCATTTCTCGATAATTAATGCATAGCCACATCAATCCATCCATCTTCTTCAAAAAGAGAACAGGTACTCCCCATGGAGATAAACATGGTCAGATAAATCCCTTCACTAAATGATCAGGGATTTGTTTATTTAATTCCTTTAACTCCATATTTGTCATCCTATACGGGGTCCTTGATATTGGATGAGAATTAGGAATGAGTTTAATAGAGAACGCTACCTCTTTTTCTTGGGGTGGTCTAGGTAACTCCTAAGATAATATGTCAATGTATTCTGAGATGATGGGGTCATTTTCTATCCTTAAACTCTCATCTCATTATTCTTTTTAGTGATCAAATCTATAATTAATGATAGGGTGATCTTGTAGACAATGATCAGGTTGAGATATCTCCCCATGGATGATAATTGTAGGTTTTCCATTCAAGACAACTGAGATTTCCTGGCATCTATATTTGATCCGCATTATACTTTAAGATCCAGTCCATCCCTAGTAGAATTTCAAATTCCAGCATAAGAATGACTACTAGATTTGCAATAATATTGTGCTTACCAATGTATATACTAGAATTTCAAAACACTGATGATGATTGGATAATCCCACCAAGAGTCTTGATTGATAACTCTAATTTTTTCAAGTCGGGGGTTGATTCAAAATTCATTGCTAACTTGGAGGAAATAAAGGAATGCGTAGAACTAGAATAAAAAAAATATACTTGCTAGATTTGAGAGAACAAAAAGGGTTCCATCTACCACATCATTTGGAGCTTCAACATCAGCTATCGTGACATAAAAATAATAACCATGCTCTCTTAGCCCTTGCTGAGGCTGATTTTGGTTCCCCTCCAATACCCTCAGATTTGGATAGTGATTAGAAAAGTTCCCAAGTTGTCCACACTTAAAGAACATGACATTAGGTAGGGCATGCACCATCTTCCCATTGTCCTTAGTGTTTGGATGTTGTGGTTTCACCTTACTATGAAAATTCATCACAATATGGAAACCTCTTCCACACTTTTAGCATTTCCACTCCCGAGAAGGCATTTCCATGAATGCTTCTTTCGGCATTTATTACATGTGGGACATTACAATTTCTTTCCTCCTCTTCCCTAATCAAAGGTCCTCCCTAATATGTGATCTATAATTATCTTTTTGTCATTTGTTTTATGGGACCATTTTATCTCACCGAACTCTAGTTTGACTTTCATTGCACTCCATACAATCTCCTCATAGCAGTCTGAGTCTCGGTTGGCTAGATTCATCCACAGATGAGTTCTCAATCCAATGAAGAATATATCACCCTTAACATAAGGATCAACGACAAATCGTGAGGTATAATGGGAATGTCTTATAAAGATCATCTCATAGGTTCCCACATATTCATTCATCTTCTTCTTCAGCTTGAGAAACTCTTTCTCCATTATTTTTCTCATGGAACAATGGAAATAATTACTAAAGAATATCCATTTCAACTCTTTCCACACCATAGATTCAACCTCCACTATTTTCCTAGTGTTTTTAATCAGTTCCCACCACTGATCAACTTCTCCCATTAAGTGATAGACATCCAATTTGACCTTCTCCTTCTCTGAACAATGGGGCCCATAAAAGATCTTCTCTATAGAGATGATCCACTATTTAGAAATCAATGGGTCGGTAAATCCATTGATGGTTGATGGTTGTTGACACATAGAGGACTCAATAGAATATTGTTCCCTTCATGGTGAGATCAGTCTATTTTCTTGATTCATGTTATTTCACATAACATGAGTCTGTTCGTTCATCATTTGCATGAATGTTTCCATTTCAGCTTCTATCCGAGAGCCATCAATGCATGGTCCATTGTGGTCACCATTTGCACAGTTCCTCCTATTTCCCATCATTTGTAAAAGAATAAAACCTTAGTTAAAAACTTATTTAATTAAGAATATTTTAACAATAAAGGATTTTATGTCTTTAAATAGATTTAAACAATTACATTTCTCTATAAATACTTTATAATTATTCATAAAAAGATTATGATTAACCAAACATATCCACGAGGGTTTCGTAACCAAGAGTGCCTAATGCCCCGATGATGTGTACTAGGATACCCCGGGTCAAGAAGGAAACTCATTCTCAGAGTTTTCACTCCTATGTACCTCGGTGCCAGAGCCACCTCTACCTGCACGTATCAAGACAGGGATGTATTTTCTTGATAAAAAAATTACTCAATACTTAGAAAAATAACAGGAATTTTTCAAATATTTAAACTTTTATATAGGATTCATCCTAGATTTTTCATATCCTAATTTCCATAAATAACTAAACTATCGTTGGATACCGACTATAGAATCTAGACTTTTCATTACATAACTTTTCATTGCATTTAACAATCATAGGATCTTTAAAGTCTAGTGTCTTGGAAATCAGGAACATAATACATGAAAAAAAACATTAAACATTCTTCTAAACCACTCGTAAGGATTCATAATAGGTTTATCAAATGTAAAATTACTACATATCATATCCTGGAGACATACATAAAAGTAATGGGTGAGTAGAAGTCTTAGTAAGGAAAACAAGTGAAACAATTGACAAGAGATCTTAAGCAATATTAATAAGAACATGATAAAATTCATAAAGGCATGAGAAATGGAAGAGTAGAAATATTATAAAAAAACATTAATCATAATATGAATATGTGGATACACAATTTTATTTAGGAATTCGTGAACATATCACCATGGTTTATCCTGAGGTGTCATAATAATTTCCTAGTTTATTCACCAAGGTATCGTGAAACTTGTCATCTCTAGAGGTTAATTTTTTTACCCAATGATTTGGAGTGCTATCAGGGTCCACCCATAATATGTCATTATTTTCATGTGAGCCACATAGATCCTAATCAAACATTTTATAAATAACTCTTAGAGAATAAATAAAATGGGTTTCATTTCAAAATCATGACATTTTAAACGTTCTTAAAAAATGGATCATTACATCATTTATAACCCATGGAAAGCGAGTGAGGGTTATATCTGTGTCAATTCCAAAATAAAATAGATCGGTTTTATGTATTGATGAATACCCATGGATATCAAAATACATTTGGTTATTACCATAAATAATTAAATTGAATTTATTTAAAAATAGAGAGATTTGAGATGAAAAGTCTACACCATAACGACTATATAAAATGGTTTTAAAAAACATTAAAAACAGTGGTTCCCAGGGTAACCCACACATAAATAACTTACAATACAATATAAAGATAGAATAAAATGGAGATAAAAGTATTGTATGTAAATTATAATTACATACAACATGAAACAGAAATTTGAGAGGAAAGAGAAGATGCGATTTCTTTTACAATAGATTTCGGCAGCCTAACGATGCCACATAAATATTCTAAAAATAAATTGATTAGAGTGGAAAGGGTATCCATTAATTTGGAAAAGAAATTTAATGTAGTAAGGATATAGAAGAATAAACCCCCACGTAATAAAATCGAACTATAAGACATAACATAAAGTAAGTCATGACTTAAAAGATGAGGGTGAATGGTTCCCTTACATTGAAGAGTAACTTCAAAAGATTTATGTTTGGTACCTTGGGAGGCTTGAGGGAACCTTCAGAGGACTCTTTGGGATTTAATTAGACCATAAAATCGTTTATGAGGATTTAGGAATGAAATGAATGAGTGAAATGGCTTGGTATTTATAGGAAAAGTGGTAGAATAAATTATTAATTTCCAAGGGACGCCTCATCATTGGTATTTGAAAAACCATGGGCTTGCCCACGATATTTTCCTAGGGTATTGAACACTTGGGAGACCTCAAAGAATATATAACTATTCATACATCGGCCAGAACGATTATATCATTATTATATCATTAATTATGTCATTAAACACCCAAAACTCCAAACTGTATTTTATCTATTATGCGAAAATTCAACTATTTCATAAAAATCCTGAAAATTCACCCTATCATATAATCAATGATCTGAATTCAAAAATGAACTCCATTTTATAAAAATAATATTATAAATATTTTTAATTGAATTTTTTAATAAAATCATTATTTATTCCAAAAATACAACTTCAAAACTATAACTCATTTTGTAACACCTTATGTAAGTAATCAAGGTCATATAAAATAATAGTATAACCATAAGAAAATAAAGTAACAACATATTATTACATATTATGAAAATACATTTGCATTTTAAATTATTAAATTAATTATAAAATTGTAAATAAAATATTTATGACATACAAAAATACCAAAACCTATAATATGATTTTTTTTTCACTTTGAAGATGTTTAAATTATATTTATAAATTCATGGGTGAGGTTTCTATTTTTTTGCCAATTTACTATTCATTATTATTCATATGGGTATGTTACTTTTCATACTTTACTATTCACTAAAAATCAAGTTTTTCTTATTAGACTCTAAAATTATAACTGATCAGAACTATAGAAGACCATTTTTTTTGGAAATAATTTCACATTATTAATTATTTAAATAATAGAAATATATTATAAAATTCTCCTTTTACAAAAATTCATCTATAATATACATCTTATATTTATCCGGACATTTGAAATTCAAAAACATTACCATAAATGAAATAATAATTTTATTTATATAAAAGGATTACAAAAGAAACTAAGGTCTCATTATATATACCCTTATAACACAAGATATGATCTAAATGTAAGGTGTTCTATGGTGATAGAATCTTGCGGAGGATTGAACAACATTTCCCGAGTGGTGATTTCTATTATCTTGAACTTCCCTATTATGTGATTCCATTTAGGATTCACATATTGAATTTTGGCTTGGGCATGGTCCAATGTGAAGCCCAAAGAGGCAACCTCCTTACCAAGCTCCGAAATATGGGCTTAGTATGGTACAAGTCTACTGGATGAGGCCATTCAATCTTCTTTCTGTTTTAGTTATCCAAGATCACTTGTATTTATAAACAATAATTGTAACGCTAAGAGTATAGTTTCCAATAATCATATTGACCAACAGTGATATAAAATTTTAAAACCAATTTTCTCGTTTTAATTATACCCATTTCATTATTTAAAGGATATAGTTTTGTTGAGTATAAAATAAAATAACACAAAAAATTAGGAAACAAAGAAAACTAAATAGTTCGGGTTGTTACGATTTTATTATTTTTTGTCAAGAAAAGAAACAATGGTTATTCATGAGACTAAATAAATTAATTAGATCATTTGAGTTCAAACTAGTTGTTCTTACATAATATTTTCCTCAATGATTAGTATATTTATCTTTTAATGTATATATACTGAAAATTAGCATATTTTACTATTCATAAAAAATTAATGTAATTTAGAAAAATATAGAAATATCACCCTAACTATTTTTCAACAATTCTCAATTCCAAAATGAACCCCATTTTATGAAATACATTATCTAAATATGACTAATTAAATTTGTAATTAAAATAATTATTTACTTGGAAAATATTGATCATAAAATTCTTACACAAATAGAAAAATTACTTAATGTCTAATAATTTTATCTTAAAATCATAATAAATAAAAATATTATTTTTGGAATACATTTTATGATTTTTTTTAATTTATTAAATTAATCATAAAATTTTGATTAAATATTAATGGATTTTAAAAATATCAACACTAAATTAATAATTTTTAAAATATTTACTTACTTATACGTTGATATTATTATATCACACTTATATGATGCCAGCATTTTATTTATGGTTTTATGGGTGAGGATACTAATTATTTTCCTAGTTGACTATTCATAAGGGTTATATTACTATTTTTATGGTCATGACACTATTTCATAAGTATTGTTTATTTAACATTGAGAAATAATTCTTATTTCATTATTTCTTCATTTATACCCATTTTGTTATGGTATATAAGTGATTTTATATAATTTATACTATGTGACATTATTACTTTAATACGGTTCAAATTCCTTTGATAAATTCCTGGGTCATTACATTCTTCCGCTATTTTTAAATTTCACATTCAAAAATTTAATTTCAAAGAAATAAATGGGGGTACTTCTCCTTCGTCGCCTCTTATTGTTCCCATGTTTTTTCTTCATACTTTTGTTACTCCACAACACTTTTAAAAGATGTTTTGTCTTGTTGTGTTGAATCATATCTCTTTAGTCCATAATCTTTACTAACTTCTCTTTATAAGAGTGTACATATTCTAAAGGTACCACCTCTATGTTCAGTACGTGCAAGGGATCTGCTATGTTCTTCCTCAGGAGTGATATGTTGAACACATCATGAACTTGAACCATATTTAGTGTAAGTGAAATAGTATATTCCAAAACTCATATGCTAAAACAGATCTCAAAGGGGCCATTGTACCTTGGGCTTTGCTTCTCGTTCATTCTAAACCGCATGACCCTCTTCCAAGGAAACATTTAAAGGGGGACTTTATCTCTAACGTCAAACTCCAATTCCCTTCCATGGTTGTCAGCATTTCTCTTTTATGGATTGTGGCATGCATTTATTTGTTGTGGGATGGAATGAAAAATCTCTACCATCTCCTTCATAAGATCTTGTCCAAGTAGATTTCCATCACCAACTTCATCCCAACATGTTGGAGTTGAACATTACATTCCATCCAGAGCTTTATATGGAGCCATATGAATACTTTAGTGGAATATAGTGCTTTATGAGAACTCATCTAATGGGAGATGTTGATCCAATCAAAATTTTAATTCGAAATAGTATGATTTAAGAATATCATTGAGTGTCTGAATAGTCCTTTCATATTGGTTATCGGTTTGGGGTTGATAGGCTATGTTGAATTTTAATTCAGTACTCACCGCTTGTTGAAGACTACTCTAGAATTTCGATGTGATCCTAGGATCATATTCGAAGACAATATAGAGTAGAAATCAATGAATTCTCACCACTTCATCCACATATATCATTGTATTTTTTTTCAAATGTGATATATTGTCAAATTTCTATAATGTGGGAAGTCTTGGTGAGTTGGTCAACCACAACCCATATTACATTATTTTCATTAGATATCTTCAGTATACCCATGAAGAATTCCATAGTTATATTATCCCATTTAATCATTGGTATAGAAAATGGCTGCATCATCCCTTTGGACTTCTGTCACTCTACTTTAAATTGATGACTTTGAAAGCACCATGAGATAAACTCAAGAATATCATTCTTGATTTGGTCCCAATATAAGTTTTCTCAAAGATCATAATATATCTTGGTATTCCTAGTATGGATAAATAATGTTGATCTATGTGCATTGTCCAATATATCCATCTTTATCTCAGTTGATGAAGGCACAATAATACTATTTCGGACCAAATCATTCCATCATAATCGATATGATACCCTTACATATTCCCTTCCTTTGTAGTGTTCATCTTCTTTTGTAATTATAGATTCTCCATTTGTGCATCCTTAATCGTTACTTGGACAAATGGTTGGGAAAGCAATTGCGAAGGATAAGATGTATTCCCTACCATTATAATTTCCAAATCCATCAATTTCATATCAAAAAAGATAGTGTCCTTCTCAATACAAAACATGGATAGAGTAGTAAGTTCTTTTCTACAATGATAATAAATTACATTGTTCTCATTGTAATTATTATAGTGATTTTAGAAATAATATTATTTGATTCGGTCTATCCATCTTCTTTGATAAATTTTGAGATGATTTTCTGTTAATATATTATTAATGTTCTTTTGATCAGTATATATAACACACTTCTCTTCATAGAGGTAGTGCCACATTATTTTCTAGGTGAAAATAGTAACGGGAAGCTACAGATAATGTGTATAGTAGTTCTTCTCTTGAATCATAAACTACCGTAAGGCATAGGCTGTCATAGTATATTTTTTCATGAGTACAGAAGACAAGCCTTTCATGGAATCATCACACTATAACACACAACATTCTCTAATTCTTTGTAATGATAGTATCGGTGATTTGATCATCCTCTTCATTACCTTCTTGAATATTTCTTTACACTATTCCATCAGGACAAACATTACCCTTTCCTTGTTAATTTAGTTAGCAGGATTGAATATCATGATGAATTTCTCACAAAATGAAGATAGTACCCTTCTAGGCCAAGAAAAATGTTTATTTCCATGACACTAGAGGGTATGGGCCATTCCTAAATTTCCTTCAATATTGAAGGATCCATAGAAATTCCATCACTTGTGATCACATGTCTCAATTATGTGGCTTACTACATCCAAAATGCAAACATTTTGAATGGGGCATTCAACTTCTCCACATTTACTGTTTCCAAAAAATCCATAGATGTTCTTTATCTTCCTCCATTCTATTGGAGTATTGGGGAATATCATCTATAAATACTCCCATAATTTTTTCCATGTAATGTCTAAAGAATCTATTCATCAAATACATGATAATTTCAAGGGCACTATTAAGTCCAAATGGCATCACCAAAAACTCATAGTTCCCATACCTTGTACATTATGTAGTCTATTGAAAATCTTCTCCTTTAACATTTAGTCGATGATATCTTGAATGGAAATCCACCTTTGAGAAGTACTGATCTTGTTAAAACTGATCAAAGAAGTCATAAATCCTTGGAAGAGGATACTTCTATTTATGGTGATTCTGTTGAGTTCATGATAATTGATACACATCCGAATAAATCCATCATTATTCTTGAAAAAGAGCACTAGCACAAACCAAGGTGATTCACGAGAGAGTATGATCCCTTTTTCAAAATTCATTGGTAGATGCTTCTTTAACTCTTCTAGTTCTATAGAAGCCATCTAATAGGCACACTTCGAGATATGAGAAACTTTGTGTATGAGTTCAATTGATTACTCTCCCTCGTGATCTGAGGGGAGTTTGGGTAACTCTTCAATAAATACATTGCTATATTCCCTCTTGATGGGAATTTCCAATAGGTTTATTCCTTCATTTGACTCAATGATTCGATTGAGGTATGCTACATCATAGGGTATCAGAAACCAAAACATTGATTGATTTTTCAAAGTATATTCATGAGCTACTTTGAATTTATAGAAGGGCATGATATTGTTCAGAATTTGAAATGATACATAATTTCATGAAATTTTTATTCATTCATTATATAATGGGGGCCAATCCATTACTAGTATAATGTCGAATTCCACCAAATGAAGTATTACAAGATTCACAAGATGAATCGTCCCACAAAAACCAATCTGAGAATTGTACAAATCTTGGGTTGTACTGATTTCAACACCTTTTGTTTTTATAGATATATCTAATTAATGGTTTTAGGGAATTGACTAAATAGTTCTAGAAAACATTCAGGATATAACGTAATTCATAGAAAAATAATAAAAAAATAAATTTTCAATTCTTGAGTGAACATGAAGGGTACCTTGTATGACTTGCTTCACTTTATCCACTTCTATAGTAGTGATGTAATAAGCCTTACCTTTCTCCTATGGATTTCGTGGTCACTGACGTTGATTACCCTTAAGGACTCAAGGTTTAGTAAAATGGATTTCATAGCGACCTTCCATCCTATAGTTGTAGAATTGGTCCATGGGTGGTGCTATCCTTTCCTCCACCACATTATCTTGCTTCATCATGTATTTTTGACATTCATGAGCTTGGTGGACATCACTCCCACAAGTGAAGAATTTCCTTGTCACTTTGATGTAGTTCCCATGATTCCTCCTCCCAAATTTTTGACATGTTGGTGGTTTAGTTTTCTTTCCACCATTCAAAATAGGTACTTCAGAATGAAACTCTCTCTTTAGTTTCCTATCAATATAGCCACATGATTATTCTCCAAACTCTATCTCCACATTGATAGTGCATCAAAAATCTTCTTCATTTCTCCCAATGTCAGGAATTGAAAGAGCCTTTGAAGGTGTTGTTTTAATCCCCTAAATAGTCTATCAATTTTTCTATCGTTGTGGATAATAAAACCCAAAGGATACATTGCAAGACTGGTGAAATTTTCTTCTAAGGCCTTGATAGATTCTCCTTCATTTTTATCAGCTCAATGAATTATCTCTCCATAATTGTATGAAAATTTAAATGGAAATACATATAGATAAACATTATCTTAATGTCTTCCCACTCCATCTCTTATATTTCATCCCTCAGCTTGCTGTTCATAATCAATGACCACCCTTGATCGACCTATCCATATAGATGATATACATCAAGATTTACCTTCTCCATATCACAATAGAGAATAACCAAAAAGATCTTCCCCATCATGTTTACCAACAGTTCTATAACAAGAGGACAAAAATATCCACTAAAATTCAATGTTTTATTCCACATAAAACATTCGGTAGCCAGTTTATCCCTCTTAGGTGAAGGCCAACATTCCACATTATTCATATTATTGTTTAATCCCAGTTATATATGAGTAAGAATAGCCAGGAAAATTTTGTCACCACCTCCCAAATCATTGAGGTTGTCATTCGGGCAATAACATAATTGTCCCTCTCATCGGATGTTATCCTGTTTTATCATGATTCCTAGGATTTTCTAAAATATTGAAGATTTGAACAAAACATAAGTCAACATTTCATGAATATATAATTTATTCCATTGTACATTTATGTATAAAATCATATCTTCTAGGATCCAAATCATTAAAATTTTTTAAACCAATGATTATTGGGTTTTCACTTATACTTAGTCTCATACAAAGGTTTTTCACTAATTTTATCTAATCCTAATTCCCAAATTAAATAATACATCCTCTGAAACCAACTAAAATGACCCTGCATTTATTACATTATAATTACATAGTTTTAACGATAGAAAATATAAAAACATTACATAACAATGATCTAAAGGATTAGAGTCTTGTGAAATATAGGACCATACATATCTTTTACAACATGAAACAATATTTTTAATTCATTATTCTATATCTTCTCATTAGACCTTGAATTCTCTTTAGTACATGTAACCACCTAAGGATGTAAATAAAAAAGATACGAGATACATGCCTAGTAAGAGGATAAATATGAATATGAATCAATATAACATCAGGTGAACATAATCATTATAATCATAATAAAGAAACAAGATCATAATAATGTGAGGAAGAATTAAGAAAATACTTGGAATATGAAAATCCATAAATATGAATCATCATGTATTAGTGGTAAACTACCACAAATAGTTTTGAACAAATTTACCTTCATGGTCATGCATATTTATCTTTTTATCATCTAGTTATTCCCATTACCCAATGCATTAGAGAACTATATGATTCTAGATTCACCCATATCATCTTATCATTTACTTTGTGCTATATAATTTTAGGTGCACCCATCACATCATAAAATTCACATTGTCATGCATGACAAATAGAACATATATCAATCATGGACATAAAATAAACCATGGAAAGGAATGGGTATAATATCATAAATCATATGTTCACGAACATTGTGTTCCCAAAATAATGGGATACTACCATACCTGATATAAGAATCATCGTCTTTGAGTCAAGAAGAATCAATATTGAGAAGTGCGATTTTTTAAAGAAGAGTTATTTTGAGAGATATTGTGTTTATCATAATCTCAATTAAAAAAAATGTATATCCTAGAAATGGTAAGATAATTATGAATAAATTATATATAAGGAATATCAATTCTATAATTCTAGTGAATGTGGGAAACTAGAACGAAAAAGTGTTGGGCTTGAGAATTCCTCTTACCTTGTGTCTGAATACTTCCCTCACATTAATACACTATATAATCACATGAAATATATTAATTAAAAACATATAACTATTAACTAGTTCATTTTATTCATTATAGTTATATGAAGTTCATTTATGTGCCTTTGAATGAGGTATATAGTTTAATTTTGTTGTTCGGGAGCATTTGTTTTCTTAGTTTCCAAAATCGGTTCACTTGTATTAATAAATGGAAGTTCCTATCAAATGACGATAAAGATCCAAAAAACTTATTTTAAGTAATTATTAAAATCATACAAGTTTATATGATATTATAAAATATTAGGATACATACCATGAATATTAATCATTAGATAAAAGTTATTGATGATTGTTTTAGGGTAATTTTGGAGGTTTTATTATTATAAAAATCTCATTTTGTTTTATTATTTAGTATTATGTATGAATGTTAGTTCCAAAACATAAATATGGTTATAAAATTAAATTTAAAATATATTTTAATCTATTTAATGGTTTTATTAAAATACTTTATGGCGTTAAAGGAAAGTGAAAGTGCATCACCCACGATGTCGGTAAATTGACCGATCACGAGAAACAATTTCATTTTTATAATAAAAGAGTGAGAGGTAGAAGTTTAATGATGGTTCATCCATTAAAAATATAAAATTCCAGTATATGTTAGGTACTATAGTTATCATTCCATTTTTGATGAATGTGTGTGAGGTGATAATACAAAAAGAAATTGAAATCGAATGTATGCTTAAAGAAAAGGAGAGTGGATTTACCTCTTGATTTCTCCTATTGAGATCATCCTCAATGCACATAATCTTGGTATTTTGATGAGAATATAAGCTCCAAGATGGGGGTGATGTTCTAGGGAATATTATCATGATGATTTTTGGAAATGGTCAAATCATGAGAGTTGTGAGTAGAAGAGGTTGCGAGGGGTGGTATATATTATGGAAGAGAGGGGTGTTTTCAAATTATTTAATTCATTAGTTTATTATTTTGATCAACAAAATAGATAGTGTTGATTAATGTGGCTATATATAGTAATTATATCATTTGATTTCTATCTAATGGTTCTTAAATCAGATATGACTCAATACATAGGGAATTTAGATTATAATTTATATATATCGTAAATTACTGTATTTTACTATTGAATAAAATTTAAGTAAATAAAAAAACTCCGACCAATTAACCCTATCCATTTTTAAATTCACATAATTCAAATATGAACTCCATTTTATGAAAATATTTTTCAGAATATGAGTAATTAAATTTATAATTAAAATCACCATTTACTGGGAAAATAAATATTTTTAAATTTTAAGAGACTTTGAGAAATTACATATGGTCTCACGAAGTTATATTAAAATTAGAAGACCTCAAAATATTAATTTATAAATTCATTTTATGAAAATAAATTTTACTTTAAATTATTAAATTAATCATGAAATTATAATTAAATAATAATTTTTAATAAAATGACAACACTTAATTAATTTTAATTAAAATATTTACTTACTTATACTATGATATAATTATATCATATTTCCATGCATAAGATTTCAAAATTTGATTTATACTTTCATGGGTGAGGATACTATTTGTTTGGCTGATTTACTATTCATAAGGGCCATATTACTATTCCTATGGTCATGTTACTATTTCATCAATGTTGGTTCTTTAACTTATACAAATACTTCTTATTTCAATAATTCATCATTTATATACCTTATATTATGGTATATATGTTAATTTATATTATTTATACTATTTGAGATTACTATAAGAAATGAAAAATTCCTTTGATAAATGTTTAGGTCCTAACAAATATTATTCCCCTCTTGCACATTCCCCCAAGAAACTTACATGCCTAGTAGCGTTTGTTTATAGGATTCCTTGAAATATCTTATAATATCCCTCTAACGAACTTAAAAAAATGTGGTTAGGGTAATATTATCCCTCCATCCCCTCAACTGCATATGCAGTGGATTATATTAGGCCATCTGAAATCTATCCTCTACCCATTTTAACAAATTTTACAATTTATTCAAACACACCATGTTTGACCAGGATCTAGGTTCTCCAATACTTCCCCCAACATCTCTACTCCATCCAATAGTGGAATTCATACACACTCAAAAATAAATATTGGGAAAGGACACATGGTATCTAATCTAAGAATCCTTCAGCATCATGCACTAAAAATAGACATCTTCTTCTCTAATGTCACTTTCTTGATTTTTTATTCCCATTTCATAAGTTCTTGAATGAAAACTATATTCTCATACAATGAGTACCTAATAGAAAAATTTCCTTGATTTAAATTTTTGAGAAAAATAAAAAAAAGTCTAAGAAATACCACTTTAAAAAAAGAATAAAATTTCATCATTTTATGGATGAATATCTCTAAAGTCTACATGTCTAGATTTTTAGAATTCAGTAATCTCAGTGGAGGAGAATGAAGTAATTGAAAGGTTCATAACCACCAAAATTAAATCATTGATACAACATAATTTTTGTACCTTTATATATATGAAAAATGTGATCTGTAGGATAATGATTCTTTGTGGCTAGGAGTCACCAACTTAATCTTGGGGAACACAGTGTGGTTAGTGGGTGGTGAATTCAATGCGATTATGTATTCCTCATAGAATTATGGTAGAGGGATATTTTATAGGAATTATAACATTGATTTCAAATCCTAAGTGTATCAAATAATTCACATGGATATGGGATTTTTTGGGGAAAACATACATAGAATACTAATCAAATGATAACCAACATACTAGGTGTCATCTTGATAGATTACCTTCCAATATTTATGCTATCTCATCCTTTCCAAATTCTATGGTTGCTGAACATGTTAATGTAATTTCATAACACCCTCAAATTCTCATTCATGTAGACCATATAAGTGAGTGTATTAATAAATCATTCTTCTCATGTAGATGGGATGTTGATCCAAACATCAGACACAAATTTGATTCCTTCAGGTCTATACCTTTGTTGGGAAGATGCTAGGTTGGGATACACAACAAGTTGTTTTTTTGCAGGAGGAAATGCTCACATGGTTTCTTAATCATGTATCCACTTTCCATTACATGGATTTTGTCAATAAAGATATCCATACTCACGAATCTAGGATTTATAAATCATTGAATCACAATATCTTCAAAACTATTCTCTATATGAAGATATTTATTTAACAAAAACTGCTCAAAGATGAAGGATTATTGCATGAGAATTCAAAATCCATGTTTTTAATAGTAGGAAAAAAGGAACATGGGATATTTTAATTATTACATTAAATAAATGAGGTGTAATAGTGTCCCAAACATTTTATTGAAGGACAAATCATTTCTAATGATAATTTTGTATTTAGAGGAACTGTAGAGACCAATTTCATATCTATTAATTTTGGTCCTAATCTTTTCTTGAAGGATTAGTTAACATGTAAACATGACACAATTTTTATTGTTATTCCTAATGTGGTGTAGGTGCCCAACAAACAACTTCTTTAATCTGTCCCTATGGAAAAAGGGGAATTGGAGGATATGATAGAGATCAATCCAGTGAGTTTCCCTACACTTGATGGTTTCACCAGTTCCATTTATGTGCCTTGTTGGGATATTTTCAATAGTTACATTATTCAGGAAGAGAAATAATTATTTTGTGGTGGAAGCCTCCCATGGATGGCCAATAAACCTACAATGGTGCTTATCATGAAATTTATGGATCCTTTTACACTCAAACAGTTTCATCTAATTATCATGTGTAATTCTGCATATATATCGACTCTTGTGTGGTAAATTGAAGTTTATCTAGAATCCTTTAAGCCTATATATCTTATGATCACCATGGGTTAATTACGGGAAGATACAATCAGGTTTTCATTGGTTTTTATCAGTAGATGAAAGATTATATTAAAAATAAATCCCAATGTTAAAACATCATCATTAAATTAGACATGGATAAAACATATGATAGGATTTAATGGGTCATTAATCTCATTGTTTTTAATTGAATGGGTGTTTTTTCTTTGGTTATCATCCTTTTGTTTACATTATATATATATATATATATATATATCCTTGGATCCTTAGCTATTTTATGGGAAGGAAATATGGATTCATTAAATATGTGTGTGTCTTGATGCAAGGGGACCCCCTATCACCGACTATTTTTATTCTGGGATAGGATTGCCTCAATAGACTCATAAACAACAACATGAATTCATGTTCTATCCATCCATTTGGATGAAGATATAACTTTCGTGGTGTGTCTCTTCTGATGTTCATATATGACATGGTTCTCTTTATTAATGGAACATCTATACCCTTTTTCACCATCAACAAAAATAATGATTAGAACTATATGTTTTGCAGAAAACTTATAATTTTTTTTTTAATTTAATGTGTATATATCAAGGCATTTCTCCAAGAGGTGTGAAGAAAAATATCAATTCAAAATCAAAAATCCTATAGAGTATCCTTCCATTGGATTATATAGGGGCCTTAATAACTGTTATAAAGATTTGAATCCTGTAGTTTGAAATAGTGGTGGACAAGATCTCTTCCCATATCAACAAATATAAAAACCAGTTTCACTCATTTTTCGGTCAATAAATGTTGTCAAAATCAGAATATCCATTATCCACATGCACATGTTATTAGTTATAAGGGTTCCAAAGGCCATTATTAAGAATATTGAGTAACTCATGAACTTCTTTATGTGGTACTCCCACTTAGAGGGTAGGTACCATTGGGCATCTTGGAAAGGATTGTTCTTTTTAAGGATGAGGGAAACATAGGGTTGAGGAGAATCACTGATATGATGAATTGTCCTCATATAGATAGCATTGAGAGGTGATTGAAAGATGTACTCTATGGGATAATATTATTATGGATATTTATGGGAATAATATTGGAATGCTGATAAGATCATCATCCAATATATGGAATATTATCTAAATCCACATTCGACATCTACAACACCATGCATGCATGATTATCGGGTAGGTTGACATCATTTATTATGAAAATATGGATTGTTTCATTCTCAGTTTTCATGGATGACAGACCCCTAAATTATTTTTCAAACATTCATGTGATTATCCATCATTCATCCAAGATAGTTTAAACAAATATCATAGCTATATTTCCATCTTATCAATCTAACTAATTAGTAGGTAATGTGTGTTTTCAGGGTTTCTCTAATAGGATCCCTCACGGTCAAGGACAAGAGATCGTTACAAACTGTTACTCAAAATCATAACATTTTTGGTACCATCCTCTAGTGAAAATACATACATATAATGAATAAATTTCTTATCTGGATCTTATGGAACCATGATATAATCGCTAAAGAGGAGTAAAAAATATAAGGGAATTAATATTTTTCTTAAAATGTTTTTACATATATTATTCTAGTGTGGAATATATGTACCATTTATTATTTAAGGGGGAAAGGGAAAATGTCTTGTGGAACTCACTATGTCAAATTTATTTGTTTTTCATTTGCAGTTATCAATGGTGAGAGTTTTTTTATAGAGATGGTTTCATGGAGTAGTAAGAAATATCATAGAGTAGAATGAAACATATATTTTACTATAAAATAGTTCTTGGATTAGCAAGGAGGTATGAAATAATTCATGAGTGGAGGGGAATGTGTGCTCAATAGGGGATCTTACTTCCAGATCCAGGTGGTTAGATTTGGATTTCAGTATTATTTTAAAAAACTAAACGGAGTCTCCCTATGGTCGACCTATAGTGATTTATTAGAACCATTCTTTACCTAGTTTCATGGTGATACCCTAGGGCCGAGGGATCGTTTTGGATGAAAATAATCAATGGGTTGATCTCAATACCAATGTTTCATGTATCATTTGTGATATGTGGAGGTGGGATGGTTGGGGTGTCATGCTTTAAGATACCAATTGTAAAGTGGTTACGACCACCACTACTTCATTTGGGGAGTTGATTCTATTCTAGAGGAGGAATGGGTAACGATCACTAGTATATAATTCTCTATCTTCAAGAGAATTACAGTAGAGAATATTGAAATGATTTAATGGAAATTTACAATTCTCTCAAAGTTCATATTACTATTCATTATTCTATCTCTTATCCCTCTCAAAGATGTAGGACCCTCATCAATTATTAGATAAACAAAAAATATTCCAAGTGAGAGGGTAACAAGGTGGAATATTATATTATGTCATTGTCCTTTCAAGATGATAACATTGTTTCCTTTTCTATTTTGGACCCTCTTACTTCATAATGCATGGAAATTAGTAGAGGAATTGTTTTTGGGAAATTCTACTTCAGACCCCAAAATTATTGGGCTCTGACCCCACCCACTACTGGATTCATTCTTGAATTTCTTTTTCTGGTCATCATAATAATATTAATAATTTTATGGTCAGGTAAATAATTTAATGATGGACTTTTTTGGGCCAATAAGTCAGATGAAATGCCTTATTCTACATTAAAGAGATATGTTAATATGTCAAGGAGATCTCTAACCCTAGAAAAACAATATATTTTTTACAATGTGAATTAGAAAAATAGTTTTATAGATAGATTTATAATCAAAATAGATTATAATATTTTAAATTATTCTTCTAGTGTTATTATTGTCATAGAAAAAATAATTCGTTTTTTGATATAATATGTTATTTCAATGGTAGAATCATAAACCAAGGGGGTGATATGATTTAAAATAATGAAATATTCTCAAGGAATGAAACTTGTAAATACAACTACATCAAATAATTCCACCCAAACAAATATATTATACACACTATTTTTGGGAATTTGTGGAAATAAGGGATAAATGATAAGGTATATATGACTATGGTACTAGGATATGTGGCCTATATTGATAAAGGGAAATTAGTTTAAAATTTAAAAGGTGAAAATCCATATTGCGTTGGTGCTTATAAGAAATATTGGGATGAATATAAATAATATTATAATGTTATGAATTAATGCATTATATTTTTTCTAGACCACATAGAAGTAGATACAAAATTAGAGAATGAAAAAATCAGTTCTAGTAAAATGAAAAAACTGTGGGTATATATAAAGAGATTAGAATTAATGATAAGTTATCCCAAAATGGTGACTGAAAAACATGAGGAAAACATTTTTAAAGGTTTGGGAAAACTAGTCTTTATACAAAGGATTACATAACCACACTACCAGAGCATCAAGAGTAGTTGATGAAGAAGAATTATACATGTGTAAAAAGAATTTTCCATGGTGACTGTGTGAGGTTAAGATACTCCACTCATGGAATAAATTCATGAGATTAAAGTGAGAAAAACCCTATTATGGAACAAAATATAATAATAAGTTTGAGGGAAAATTACTATGTTGAGTTTCAATGAAATGATCATTATAGGTTGAGAGAAAACTGTCACCTTTATTGTTAGTCCTTGGACAAAAATAAGTCAATCCTTATTCCATTATTTTTTTTTATTTTTCATTAAGATATATGGAATTATAGGAGAACATTGAGTGATGTAGACACTATGAAGCATGGAAATAATCTTTCAGGGAGTTTTTTTAACTACCATATAGTGGATGAGTTTAGTGTATCCATTGAGGGGGAGAATAAATGAGAAGAAAATTTCATATATTGAATTTGGATCCTATGGATATTTTTTAATAATAATATAATGATATTTGTAAATAAAATATACAAAACTCATTTTTATTTATATCATTTATATTTATAAA
Source organism: Viscum album (assembly GCA_963277665.1). NCBI lineage: Eukaryota > Viridiplantae > Streptophyta > Magnoliopsida > Santalales > Viscaceae > Viscum > Viscum album. Next base: position 2,037,077,715 of record OY728160.1, on the reverse strand, counting down.
AGGGGATATATAGTTGAATGGAGGATGATAAAAACAAGGAGTTTTATGCCTTTCACTTTTTTTATATTTTTTTATAGTGGGTTCGATTCTCAAAGTTTAAATAATGAATTTTTTATTTAATAACCCCGAAATCTGATTTTGAATTGTTATCAATGTTTTAGTTGTATAGGGATAACATTGACATCTGTCGTTAAATAACTATTTTTTCTATAGCAGATAAACCCACATAGATTTAGAGTTGACTAATTGAAATATATTTGATATGAACAAACACATGGTTCTATCCTTATATCAAAATTTTATCAAGTTGTGATTAAAATTCAAATAGAAAAAATGTTGTTTTTTTAAAAAACATAATTTATGTAAGATGGGTTGAGAAGTTCCCAATATATCATTTGTGTTTATTATTAGTAAGGGGGCGAAATTAAGAACACAAATTGGAATATGAAGTTTATGGTGGTATTGAAGAAAACATGAATGTTTGAGGTTGAATTTCCCATTAGATGAATTGTATATTATTTTAATTAAATAATGATTCCTTGAGGTGATAATAAAATATTTCAATATATATTGACAATACGGTTTAAAGAGAAGTTTCGGAATATCATCCTAAAATGAAAAAAATTCATTAAGATATAATATAGAGTTATAACATGGTATGATTATTAAAAATGAACCATTTATATGTGTCTAATTTTAAAAAAAATATTCAAGATAGTACTTCTACTTGGTGACTGGGAGTGTTTTCTATAACAAAAAATCATAAATGTGAGAAGACTATATGTGTGGATGAATGATTCACCATGTTGAAGAGTTAAAAGATAGCTGGATAATGTAAAAAATCATCATTCTAAGGGTCATGAAGTTCAATGATCTTGAATTTAGTAATAATTAAAATATAAGATGAGTTAGATCTACTAATAATAACTAGGGATTAGTGTATAGGGTTTTTGAAATGTTTGAGTGAATTATACATACACTGTACAGGATGACTGAATATGATAAGTATGAAGAGTTCATAAAGACAACAATATAAGGTTCATTGTGTCTTATATATAAATATGAGTAGAGAATACCATAAGGGCCACTCAACATTACATGTAAAAAAATACTATTCAAATTAGTTACATGAGGATGAATATCACATAAGCATCATGTTGAGTCTTCATAGAATGAATAAACCCGATAATTATCTTCACATGTAAGCACCTTAATATATGAATGAATCCCTGAGAATTCATAAGGATGAAAATATAGTGATCATTTTAACCTTACATGAACACTAATCAATAAGGATGACCACATAAGGATTATTTATCCTAATATGAATAATAAGACTTCTAGAATCATATTTCTCTATAGAATCTATAAGAATAATATCAAATGATATAAAAGACCTATTTATTAAGGATTTAATTATATTAATCAATTCCAAGGTATCATGATACATGATAAGATTAATGGAATACCTACTGAGGTAGATTTTGGATGATAATAATGATTTCATTATATATAATGAACTTGAAAAATAAAAATTCATGATTCCATGCACCCATATAAAAAGAATTTGAATAGAATTATAAAAAGTTGATTTTTTCAAATAATATGATGCAATATTGGAAATATCACATGAGTAAATTATCTACAGTCATATGGGATTTAAAGAGGATAATGACTGAGAATTAAAAGTGGTTTAATATCTGATCACTACTACTTTTAATGATATTGGGATCTTCAAAAACCACTCTTTGGAAACTCATTTTCACAATATTATTTTTTTGAATATATTTGTGTAGAATAATAGCATAAATTTTTATTAATATTTGAGGGGAAAAACAAGTAGTGCGTATGAGAACTCTAAATAACATAGATAATGATGATTTAGTATATCAGAGACAGAATATTAATTTAGAATCAGAGATTCATTCTAGGAGGAAGACACTGGAGTGCAGAGGTGAACCCATTCTTGTTAAATCCTAGAAGTTGATATTTCCTAACATAATTTTTGTTATGATGGCATAGACATATAGACATGAAGATTAAACTTGTTGAACATATTGATTTAGTATGTTTAGGGTGTTAAATCAGGTATCATAGAAAGTGTATAGAGTATGAGATTTTTTGTTGTTGGTATATATATTCTAGAGGAGGGTTGTTTCTTCTAGTGGGATCAAGAAGATGAAATACAATATAACTCTATATTGAATTTCTAAGAATGATCCTTTTTTTTCACTTGCGAAAATACTGGATAATATTTGGCACTTGTGACCAACCAATCATACAAAAAGTAGGGGTTTACACCAAACAATGAAAATCAACATGTGTTTTTCCAGGTATATGTTATTTACATTATGAGGTGAGGTAGAGAGAATATATTGATAGGATCGAAACATTAATGATATTAAGTAGTTAGATTAAAACTTATGAATTCAAAAAATAGGACTATTGATTCCCCCCATCTCAATGGCCCATCCTCCCCGGGGCTTCATGCAAACCAACACTCTGATGAGAGTGCACAAGATATCGAGAAATAAAATAGTAACATTATCAAGGATTATATATTTTTTAATTATTTTAGAATTGAAAAGTTCTTTTATGAAACTACAATAAATACAAAAATATTATGGTCAATCCCAAGGACCCATAATAATATAAATAATGTTTTTTGGATTGATAAGTAATTTCATTGAAATTCATTATTAAATTAAAAATGAGACCCTAAAATCCTAGATAAATTATTCACCCCACTATATCCACTAAACCCATCTGTCACATCAAAACTGATGTAAATTCATAATAGCAAGATAATTATCCTTAATTGGATTATAATTCTATCATATTATATGTAAAAATGCATTATTTTATTCCATACCGTTAAATGTAACTCAAAAATACATATATAATATTGAAGTGTATTTATATGAGAAATATAATCTTGATATAAGTAAAATAATAATTTATTTGAGTATTTACATGGAGATAAAATAATAACATGATTATCCAAACAATTTTAATAATGTTGTTCAAATTTAATTATTTAATGTGATATTATAGGAATATCAAATTCAAAAAAATTTATCAGGGAAACATAACCACATAGTTATGAATGACTATACTACATAAAAAGAATCAAAATAAATCTATAGCACTAAATAAATCAATATTGACTCACATAATAATTAATGTTTTTCTAAAAATTTGTTTCTTTTCAATAAAAAATACTTATAAACCACCATATTCATAAATTAAAAATAACCTTAAAACATTATTAATTGTTATTAATTAAATAATAGTCACATAACACTGAAAATCCAATTAATTCCACATATTTTATTGATCGCCTTAAATAATGAATCAATTATGATCATCTTGTCAAGTAATAACCAATAAATAATACATAATAACCATTTATTTCTGAACCAGGGAATTAGAAATATCTTATACCCATTAACTAGGAATAACTAAATGCTAATGAAAAAACTTGTGAAGATCTTCAATAATGCACAAAAAAATAAAATGACCAAATCCTACAGTTAATTCGAACCTTAAAATCATCTAGTTAAATAAAAACATAAAATTCTATAAATAAGCAATAATTCATCCATATATTTTCCATATATTATTAAATGACATGAATCTGACTATATATTGATTCCATTAGGCATTACAGTTGGAAGGTCCCACCTCAAATATTTATTTTTTAATTCCATTGTACAATCATACACTCAATCCTTAATAAGTGTAAAATTAATCTATAGAGAGGGAGTAAAAAGATATGACAATATGGAAGGGATAATATTACGTTAGTTTTGATGTTTGAAAACCACCTTATAATCCTAGAGTGATGTCAATAAAAATAAGGGAAGAAGGCAGCCAATGGATGAAGTTGTCATGGTTTTTTGACAGTCCTCGGAGTGGGTGGGATAATAGATAAGTAAAAATGAGTTTAATAATTATTAAGAGAAACATTGAATTAAAATTCATATTTTTTTGATATGGGGATATTGGGTAATCAGTACCCCCACTGGATACCCAATGATCTTCTAGGACAACCCGCATCCCATTTCCTTAAAAAATTACCTAGTGAACCTAGGATAAGTACCCATTTCCATCTATTCCATAATATTTCATACAACACAATCATATAATTGTTAAAAATACTCAATAACTATAACTAAATCTCTAACCATATTTAAAAACAGGTAAAAATTCATCCCTAAAATATTTAATTCACATCTCAATCCCCTATCAAGAAATAACCATTGATACAATTTTGAAAAATTAAACATTCCCATTTTTTCATCACATTAATTCACATATAATACATAATTTTTGCTTTAGTTAACCCCCATTGACAAAATTCAGTTACATAATCCTCTCTTGGATTGATTCATATTGTACATTTTATATCCTTGTGAATATATATACTCTTAAATTGATTTAGTAACCTATTTTATATACATAATAGTTTTAGACCCACAATATAACCCATGTAAATTAATTCATTAATAAGATATTATTTTTTAATGACCTCTTATGTAATGGTAATAATTATACTTTTTAACCATTAATAATATTTCATCAAAATATAACACTATGAAAATGATTATGATTCATCTTATCATATTATAAAGTCATGGATAAATTTTAATTTATAACAAAGACTCCTTTATAGATTAATCAAAATGAATATTCAATTATAATGAATCCTTTTTTTTCATAAATTGTTCATTATAGAATGGGCACATTTTTGGAATTATTTTTTTATCACAGAACCTACAGGTTATATCATATGGAAATAATTAATGAATTTTCCATGATGGAAATTAATTATAAAATAAATTTTGTAAATTTTGTAATAATTTCTCATTTATTTCTAATTAATTTTATACATATTACTAGAAGAATGATTTTTTCATAACAATTGCCATTAAAATTTCAAAAAAAAAGCCATAACCACCAATAATTATTTCATGAAATTAAAATTTTACTCTGTGTTCTTATCCTTTTTGAAAACCTGTTTTCAACAAACTGGTTTTATGTCAATAATAAGATCTTCCAAATTAAAAAAATTTCTCCGATAAGGAATCCATTTATGAAATAACTTCCACATTCTACTTGATAATTTATTCCCATATACTACCTCCATGTGGGAAATTAGATCGCTATACTAAGGACATCAAGTAAAATATGACTTAATAGAAGAAAAATAATATCACTAATGTTATCTATGAATAATTTTTAAGCTACAATATATATATATATATATATATATATTATGAACTTATTTAATTGGTTTATTTAGAATTTGTTTTTTGAAAATCACTTATTCTCACATAGTTTCAAAATTCTATAATGTTTTAATCTCCCCCATTAATTACTTATGAAATATTTATTTTTCTAGGAATAAGGTTTTAAATTAATTAATTAAATTTCTATCTTAAGGTTTACATATAAATATATATAATATTCTTTAGTGTCCTTATGATATCCTATAATGATGCACATTGTTCCTTTTGATGGGATTTTATAATTAGGTACAATACCGAAAAATGATTTACACACATCTCAATAAAATATATATAAAAATAAAAATATATTTCCATACAATAATCAATGTATAACCCCATCTACCAATTTAGTTGGAACACTATTTCGAATATATGATGATAATTTACATGTTTATCCCCAATAGGATAATGGTATAATTGAGTGAAAATCATTTATATTACTATGCATAGTAAAATGAGATTCCACTTTTCTCTAATAACATTTTAATAAATTGTATAATAATGAATGTGTTATGTCACTATCCCATACACCTATATATTACAATGGAAACATTTTTATGATATTCTACACCTCATTATATGTTGATTTTCTGAAACTTAATTCCATGATTATTCCCAAATATATTTTGATATTCAATAAAATGTTTAAAAGAATCTGACATATACCATATTATGTAGAAATAATAATATTTACAGAAACCACTAATAAATGTAATGAAATTTTAGTATCACCCCCTTTAATCTAATAAAAATATTGAACATACATATGTTTAACATAATAAATGATTTTTTTAGCTTCGTGTCCCCTTTTCCGTTGAATGGTGCTATGGTCATTTGACATTGCAAGCATGCATGAACTTCAAAATAGGGTAATGAAAAAAAAATTATAAAAATTTGTGATGATTTAACATATATAAATTCATTTAATTTATATGAAAAAACACAATGTTACATAAATGAGTGATATATGAGTTAGGTTCAATAAATTTTCATTGATTTTAAATAAGAAATTTTTATGTATATGTATAAAGAAAACATTTTTTTAAGTTTAATACTTTAAAATATTAAATTTTTATAAAAATATGTTTTTTTAATTGAAATAAATTCCCACTATGTATAAACATGACAAATATATATTTTTTTATCTAGTGACACAATATTTATAAAAACTATTCTCATTTATAAGTACTAAACCACTTTGTAAAGTTATATAGCATTGCGATATCACTAATTATTTCACTCTTACCATATTATCTATTTATATATTATAAAAAACCATTTTTGTAATCTTGACTCTACCTGGTTCCCATAATTTAATAAAAATGTGCAATCTGTATCCAATATCTAATAATTGAATTGTACAAATGGAATGAATTTATACAATAAAAAACACATCTTAAATGTGTCTTCCCCTTACACATTCTTCCAAATAAAATATTTATTAATATATTTGTCCTTCTTTCCACTAGATAAAAAATAATTATCCTCCATGCTATTATCCATCAGTATATTCTGTTTTTTGTAAGGTTTATGAAAATTTTATATTAGCATTAATTTATATAATGGATTTATAAAATTGACAATACATTTCTTGTTACTCATAAATATAGAAGGATTATTTATCATCATTTCCTAATAAACATTTTGAACAGTGGTTAAATTTTTATGAATATGATTCTTATTATTTTTAATTTTATTATTAATGTTAAAATATTGTAAGTTGGATGAATAATATCATAATATGAGATAAGTGGATAGTTATACCTTCAGAAAGAACACATATTTTTCTAACAACTCAATATACCAAATCATATCATATATTTGAGGGCCAAATTATGTTATTTTCCCTAACCAGCACATGAAAATATTAATGGAGTTCCCTTAACATTCATTCATTTCTATCCCCTGATATAATTTTTGGAGATTAGACAATATTTTATACACATATTTGAACCCATGAATTCTTATAAATTCAGCAGTAATTTATTATTACATGATTCAATAAACATACAATATATAATTTATATGTACCATTTAGTTGTCGTATTCTTTGATACATTATCATTGATGAGGAATAGTGAGAAGTGTACATTATAGCACATAAAACATCCTTTAATTTTCTATTAGTACTCATATGAACTTATTACAAACATAAAAATTGTTTTTAATCAAAAAATTATATATTTATTAGTTTGATAATAGTCATTGTGAACTTATATTATTTCTTTGAAACTATTCTATATTAAACATAGTTGAATATAATAAAATTTTTAACATGATTGATGGAATTCTAAACATCATAAGTTTGTATTTGTTAATGTATTACTCTTTTTTGATCAATCCCCAACATCCCTAAAATATCGAATTTATAAAGTTCAATAATTTGAATATTATAGTAGAAAATGATCCCTAAAATGATTGAAATGTGAACTAAAAGGCCCGATTGTTGTGTGGTTGTTCTGAAATTCTCATGGTCAATCGATATGATAAACAAAAGGTAGAGTAATTACTTTTACATGTTGGATCATAGAAGATAATATCAAATTATATGATAAGATTATGGATCCTTATATATTCAATTTAAAGAAAATTTAGATATAGTTATTGATCATATAATGATGAATATTAGGAGATTGAAAATATTACATAATTTTGTTATTGATAAGAAGTTATTAAAGGGATTGTTCTGAATATTTAAAAAAATGGTATGTTTGTGAAAAACAATTTTCATAATCCAAACATTTGATGTTAATTTTGGACTATATAAAAATATTTCATCCTCATGAAATTTGATAGATCCATTTTAACTTGTAAAATCTTGAATACTTTAGTTTGTTATTCTCCAATACAATTAAAAATTGTTATACCAAACTTTGGAATTAAAATAGATCCTTCACAATGATCATAAGATTCCCATGATCTATAAAAACCCTATGAGGATGTAACCTACTAGTTTCTTCTTAGTGATCTACTTTAAACTCACCGTGGAAGCTAGGATTGATTGGTCCATGGAGTACTATTATAATATTTATTTTATTTTCCATTATAAATTTATAGATAAAACATAGATGTTTTAGGTCTTTTTGTTCAGCCACTATAATTTAATGGTGGTAATCCCTCTAGAACCATTTAGTTTATTTAATAATATCATTTTACGCCTGGTTTGATTTTATAATGAATTGATAAAACTATAAAAGTATTTTTCTAGGTTCAAGGACATAGATCTATTCAGAACAAGTATTATGGTTCTTGAATTTCATATACCATGGTTGAGTATTATTCAGAAATGGTGTTTCTATTATTGAGTATGCTACACCCTTAAATTGTTCACCTTAAGAGTATGATCTGTGGTAGTGCCAAAAATTTGTAAAATAGAGAATAGATTAATGATTATCTATGTTTTGGATAACCAAGAACCCTAGAGTAGTGACCTCCAATAAGAAGATTGACCATTGAATAGTTCAATGTGATGATGGACAAATGATGTCATACCCGAAACACCCTGATAATTGAAAATGACATGATAATAATACATAGTCCATGTGAGTTAGTTTAGAAAAAATGGAAAAAAATAAAACATATACACTAAAAAAATTGATTGCTTGAAATTAGTTAGCCAAAATAGATTTACCTCACATAAATTGAAAATCAAAATGATTATAGAATGTGTCAGGTTTAGTGTAGAAATTATACTTTTATGATATCCATTGTATAATCTATTTTAATAAAATTTTAATGAAAATTAATTATTATTATGATTATCAAAATCCATTGCTAGCTGAGACAAAATCCAATGGGGATGTGGTATTTAAAAAGAAATTTTTTTTTTACTAGATGTGATCATAGTTTAAATAGGGTTTTCAAGGTGAAAAATAATTAAATTGTTTACGAATTAAAAATATATCAAATAAAAGTGCTTATATATTTTTATTTATTGTTCACACATGTAAATATAAATTTTTTTGTTAAGACCATATTTTTAATTTTATTTAAATTATTCCAAAAATTTCATTGGATTATATGTCCAACTATTTAATTAAAATGAAATTTGATATATTTAATTTAAATAAATTTATTATATAAAATATGAATTTTTCATCATCTCATATTAATCTGGTTCATATATTGTCTCATATTTGGATAATGGAAAATTTCATGTTAAAAAATTAAATGATAATATGAAATATTTATATGGGATAAAATTAAATAATTATTCTTTTTTCATGAATAATGTATAATGTATTGATAATTTATTTAATTATAACTATTTATAAATGATTATATGACATCTAAAATTGTGAATTTTTCATTTATTTTTCCTTATTCCATGTTTTATTATTCATGAATTTAATTTTTTTGTAATGAATTAGGATATATGATTTAGTCAAAAAAATAAATGGAATTCTCAAAATTATCATATATGTATTAAAGGATTTAATGATTTTAGTATTATTTATTCAGTTTTCCTCCACCTTGAATTTATCTTCTATTAGATAATTATCTTGAATTAAGATGTTAATTATATTTTATGCATATTATGTGTTAAAATTAGGATGTATTTGACATATCTACTATGTAAATAACCATGGTCATGTGGATTTTGGTCTGGAATACACACTAATAAATATTATTTTACCTTGTCATGAAAATTTGGGATTTTATATCTACCTCTCTCTATTTACCATTATGGGGATTATTTATTTCATATGATTTAATTACATTAAATGAATTTTTTTCTTATAAGTTCTTCATGGGATGAATTTGGATAAGTTTCAATATTTGTTTCATTTAATTTGGGTTAAAAATACAAGATAATGGTTGTGTAAAGTGTTACACATCAATATGGGTTGAAGAAATTTATTTTTTGGAAGGAATAAGGATTAAAATCTAAAAAATTTCTATCACTGAAATATTAAATGAATAATATGAGTTAACATTATGAGGTTAAAATGATTTTAATATATTATGTATTGGATTCCTTCAAATGAAAACAGATTTCATGACCTTGATCATCCACTAAGGTAGGTTTATAGAAAAGAAGGGTTCCTGTTGATTACTTTTGTAAGGAAATAAAGTAATGAGATGGGGATAAGATTAAGGATCATCATTTTTGGAATTTAATTTTTGTTATAGATAGATAAGAAATGCATAATAAAGGCATAAAAATAAATGGGTTGAGGTTATATTTATGATTGATTAAAAAATTATTCTTTTTGGTCATGCTCAAGGTTTTTCTTTGTCAGCTCAATCGTTACCTTTTCTTCTGGTATCATTCTAGCTATAATACAGATATTTGAAAGAATTTCCCATTGAATGATATTACTCGATCTTATGTACCCATTCTTATCTCCTTGTCAGATATGAAATGGTGGTTACACTGTAGTTTTGGTAGGTGGGGTTTGGCGGACGTCATTGCTCCTCACACAGATTTTTTTAGCTTAGTGAGTTGATTTGGTTCTGATTCGCGATGGCATGGTGTTGTTGTTATATAGTGGCAATAAAGGGCTCCTGATTTTTTTTGGCAACTGGTCCAATGTTGTAATGACCCAAAGTTTTTCAATGGAAATTTCCATTCTTATATTTATATCATAAAATAACATGAAAAAACAAAATAATGGACTACTAAGTGATAAGTGTCCTTTAAACATAAGTTTGTCACATCTATGTTTTGAATTTTGAAAATCCGACATACACGGTTGCGTTCAAGATGATTTTTGGAGTCTAATGAAACAAAAATAATTTTTGGTGAATAGTGACCTACCCATATGAATAGTAACACACCCTTATGAATATTAATATGACCATGATGAATGGTAAATCATCCAACATAAGAGTTAAATTACCTATGAATAATAAAATAAAATTTGGACATCTTAGAAAGTGACAATTTGACATTAGTAAACATTTTGGTATTTTTTAAGTCATAAATAATTATTTATAATTAATTAATTAATTTAAAAGAATATTTATTTCCATAAAATGTATTAATAAATTATTGAATGAATGTCTTATAGTTTTTAGATAATTTTATAAGACACTATGTAATTTTTCAATGCACTATAAAATCAATTTTAATCTAAAATACTATATTTTAAGTAAATTGTGATTTTAATTAAATATTAAATTAATAAAATTTAGAAAATTTATTTTGAAAAATTGACTTCATTTTTTGGATTCTACACGTCAAAAAATGGTTGGGGTAAATTTTTGGGATTTTTCTGAGATACTTGAATTTTTTATGAATAGTAGAATCTGATAATTTACAATAAATGCCAAATAATGTATTAATTGAGTCATCGATGATGTTATGCTGATGTAAGCCCACTTGGTTCGGGATTACATTATAAAATTAATATTCTTGGTCATTCAATACTCACTATTCCTTGTCTTGTGGGGATATAATAAACTAATGAATTTTATATTAAGGAAACCCCTCTCCCCTCCACTATAAAAGCCACCCTTCACTCCCTCATTTCCTCACACCTCTCACGATCCGAGCCTTCTCTAAACTCTGCAAAAATACCTTCCATATCCCCTCCCCCACATAAAAGATCTTATAGTCTCAACAAAAGTCCAAGCGTAGGCCCTTAAGGAGGTTCTCAAGGGGAGGATTCAAAAGGTAATTTCCCACCCTCTTCTCCTTTATTTTCCATTCAAGTTCAAGTTCATTTCTTAATCTCTCCCCACCTTTTTCATATATATTTTATTGAAATTCTATTATCATACATATAATAGAATTTTATGATTCTAATGGGATATTATATCACCCCACCCCCTTTCCCTCTTCCATTTATTTTATTAAAGAGAACGTTGTTCATGAGGTGTTAAATTTATAACCTTCAAAAATGACATGTTCTCTTCTTCCATTTCTACCTTAAGATCTGGTCACGAAACCATTTTTATGGTTGAACCAGAATATGTTATATGAATTATGTCCTATTTAATTTTCTCTAACAGACTGATGAACATATTACTAAGGGATAAATTAAAACAAGTTCTTTGTGATCGAAACACCGCTCAAATTAAACCACAAAATCATCGTTTGATTTTTATCTAATGATTCATCAACATGGATATAATTTGATTCATTATAAGATCATTAATACTCCTATAATATCATTAATAACATTTAATTTCAGTTATGTATGTTTACTCATGTTCTACCCAAACCTCAATTTAAGAATACAAGTGAACCACCCAAGAAAAACCATAAAAACGAACATCCACGAACAATGTTTTTAAACTCTATAAGTCATCCAAAGAAACATAATATGACCTAATGAAACCAGAAGGAACAATAATATTGTACACATGGTTCTGGATTTCTAATTAATTAATATAATGTCACTATATACGACATTAAATAGAAAGAAGCATTCGGGTACAAGGTAAGGGTAAATCTCGAACCCAATTTTCTTCCATCGGGTTCTCCCTCTTTCACTCCATTTCTGATATGTTTACTCCTCAAATAACGTTTTTTCATCATTTACTTTACATTTTTGTGATATACATGCTTGTCACTGGTTTTTATGTCCATCAAATTTTTTTCCAAAAGAACTCTTCTTTTAAGAACACCCCTTTTACTTACCACTCAAGGTGGGAGGTTCTTGTAACATGTGTGTTATTCACTCTTTCTTTTGGGATCCCAAAGATTATGAATGTGTTATTATGAGATGAAAACTCATTCCTTTTCATGGGTTAGTTATTTTTATTTATGTTTTTTGTTAATTTTGGAATGCATGCGAAATGATAATGTTATGATGTGACGGGTGTGCCTGGAATTATATAGCGCAATATGAAAGATTAAATGTGACAGGGGTGCCCAGAATTATATAGCACTCCAATGAATTGGGTAAAGTGATGAATCTCACGAGTAAATGTGAAATTATGTGTCAACATGATGCTTGCATGGTTCACAAGTATGTGTGGTAGTTAACCACAATGACATGATCTTTCATTTTTTTGCATTTCCACATTTCAAGTATATTATTTATCCTCCTCTCATGTTCATGATATTTTGCCTATGTGATGAAAATGCTCACCCCATGATATATTGTTCTTATCTATCATCTTAATGGTCTTTTAGCTCTCCCCTTTTGATGTATATCCTCAGGTGGATACATGTACTAAGGAGAAAACAAGTGCCAATAAGAAGCTATAGAAGAATAAATTAAATGAATGCTTATGCTTGATGTTGTATTTGTTATGTATGGTCCTAGTTTTCCCAAGACACTAATCCTTTGGATCTTATAAGTGTAATAATATTATGTTGTTTATCTTTGAAATGATGTGATAGTAAAGTAAGAAAAGGCCGAGATGCTATAGTTGGGATCAGAGGCAAGGTTTAGTTAATTTGGGAATTAGGATTACTGAACCCTAGAGAAATCCTCTAGTATGAGACTAAGTAAAAATATTCACACAAGAATATTTACCTAGGGATCTCATATGTTATGTTTTTGGTATAAATTTTTAAAATAAATAATTTATTCATGACTTTCTTACTTATGAATTGTTCAAACCGTTTCAATTTTATAAAATGGTGGGAACCAAGAGAAATTAGGAAAAAAACTCATGCGAGGGCTAATGCTACGATTGCCTGAACGACATCCCTAATGATTTGGGAGGTGGAGTTCAAAAATTCATGGAAATGCTTACCCAATTATCTCAGGTTATGAATAATAACCATAATAATGGGGAACATCCTCCTTCACCGAAGAGGGAGAAACTTGCTATCAAATGTTTTATGCGGAAACGACCACCGGCATTTTGTGGATCTTCTGATCCACTAGTTGTGGAAGAGTGGGTCATCTCCATGGAGAAGATCTTTTCTGTGCTTCACTATTCCGAGACGAAGAAGGTGACTCTAGCCGTTTATCGTCTAGATGGAGAAGCCGATCAATGGTGGGATTTGATTATGAACACGAAGCCAAGGGAGGAAATTGAAGAGATGGAATGGGAAGACAATAAGATAATGTTTCTTAAAAAGTATTCCCCATGAACTCTTCGCACGAATATGGAGAGAGAATTAATAGAGCTCAAGAAAAAAGAAGGAGAATCTATCACAACCTATGAAGCGAATCTCACAAGGCATGCAAGGTATGATTTGGGTTTTGTTATCAACAATGATAGAAAAATTGATAGATTCTTTAGTGGATTAAAACCACACCTTCGAAAGGCTCTTGCAATTCGAGACTTTGGGATTTATGAAGAAGTTGTTCGGTGTGATCTCAAAGTTGAGATGGAGTTTGGATAATGGTCCCATGGATATGGTGATAAGAAAAGAAAGATGGAGTTTCAAGCTGGTTGATCTAATGACAAAGGTGGGAAGAAAAACCAACGACCCACATGCCAAAAATCTGGGAAGTTGTACCTTGGGAAATACCTCAAAGGGATGGGGAAATGCTTCAAGTGTGGGAAATAAGGACACCATTCCCAAGAGTGTCGAAATGAAATGAAAAGGAAAAAGAATGTAGCTGATTAAAGGAGAGAACCACCCATGTTTCAATGCTAAAACTGTAGGGAGCTAGGGCACTGTGCAATCTACTGCACTAAACCTTGAGCCCTCAAGGGTAATCAGTGTCAGCAACCACCAAAGCCAAAGAAACAAGGTAAGGATTATGCCATCACTACTAATGATGTGGATCATGATAATTAAGTCGTACAAGGTACACTTACTATTCACTCAAGAATGGAAAAAGTCGTATTTGATTCTGGTTCTACGCATTCCTTTATATATTGAAAGTTTGATATAACTATAGAATCAAAGCCCCGAAACCTTGATGTAGATATATTTATAAAAACACAAAGTGGTGCAATCATTGCAACCCAAGTGTTTGAATCTTCTCCTATTGGCATATGTGGGAAGATTCTTCCAGAAAATCTCATAATACTTTCCTTGGTGGAATTCGATGCTATAATGGGAATGGATTGGATCTAATTATATAGATCACATATCAACTATCGGGAAAAGGAAATATATTTTCATATTCCAAACCATCTCGTGCTCCTTTACAAATGCATGGAAGATCATGAATCTCCTTTGTAAAATCCTTTAATGGTGTGCGTGTTGATTCACTATGAAGAAGAGTACCTCGTCCAAATGGTTGTGTCGAAGGAAAGATAGATCCTTGAGGATATTCCCATCGTGAGGGAATACATCGATGTATTTTATGAATAATTACCCAGAATTCCCCTAGATCTTGAGGTAGAGTTCTCAATTGAACTCATACCCGGAGCTACTCCTATCTCGAAGTGTCCCTAGAGGATGGCTCCTATAAAACTGGAGGAGTTAAAGAAGCAGCTGTAAGAGCATCTGGAAAACGGGTTCATACGCCCTAGTGCATCACCTTGTGGTGCACCAGTGCTCTTTGTGAAGAAGAAGGATGGAACCATGTTGTATTATATCAATTATCGGGAACTCAACAAGATCACCATAAATAACAAGTATCCTCTCCCAAGGATTGATGACTTGTTCTACTAGTTAAGAGGAGCTCAATACTTCTCAATGGTGGATCTTCATTCATGATATCATCAGGTAAGGGTGACGAAAGAAGATATTTAGAAGACTGCCTTCTGTACACGGTATGGGCACTATGAGTTTTTGGTGATTCCCTTCGTACTTACTAATTCCCATGGAATCTTCATGGATTTGATGAATAGAGTCTTTAGACATTACCTTGACAAATTTGTGGTGGTGTTTATCGATGATATTTTCATCTACTCCAAGAGTAAGGAGGAATATGAAGAACATCTAAGACTTGTGTTAGAGACATTGATAAAGGAGAATTTGTATGCCAAGGTTAGCAGGTGTGACTTTTGGATGAATCAAGTCACGTTCTTGGGGCATGTGATCACATGTGAGGGAATTTCTGTGGATCCTTTAATGGCAAAGTCGATTGAGGAATGGCCTAGGCCCTCTGGTGTCACAGAAATCCGTAGTTTTCTTGGATTAGCTGGGTACTACCGATGTTTTGTGAGAAATATCTCACGATTGTCAAGACCGCTAACTAAGTTAATAAGGAAAGAGGTAAAGTATGTCTGGACAGAAGAATGTGAGGGAAGCGTCATTGATCTAAAGAGAAGGATGATCACTGCATCTGTACTCACACTACTAAAAAGTGGATAATGTTTTCTGATATACAGTGATGCTTCAATGAAAGGTGTGGGTTGTGTACTCATGAAAAATGATAATGTGATAGCCTACGCCTCACGATAGTTGAAGATCCATGAGTAGAACTACCCGACGCATGATCTAGAGCTGGAATCCATGATTGTTTCCTTGAAAATTTGGCGGCACTACCTTTATAACGAAAAGTGTGACATATACACAGACCACAAGAGCCTAATGTATATATTCACACAAAAGGAGCTCAACATGTGTCAAAGGAGGTGTTTAGAGCTAATCAAGGATTACGATTTCTCTATTCACTATCATCCTGGAAGGGAAAACAAGGTAGCTGATGCTCTAAGAAGAATAGAACCTGCTACTCTATCCATGTTTTGGATTGAGAAAGACCCTATCTTCATGGATATGCAATGAATAGATTTGGAATTCATAAGGGTAGGGGATACATCCTACCTTGCCCAAATGATTGCACAACCATCCATCCAAGAGAAGATTAAGGAATTACAAAGGGATGATGTGGAGATACAAAAGAGGGTGAATGCAGAATTGAAGGGAAGCTGCCAGAGTTCAATATCAACGATGATGGTGTGATTCGGTTTGGAATGTGGATTTGTGTGCCTTAATCACCCGGGATTGTCACGACCCGACCCAACGGGGCTCGAGTCGCGACTCCCCAAGCCCGCCTCCAATAGGCCAGGGGCTGGCGACCAGTGCCGAGTAGGATATCACACACATGGGAGGCAGGCTTGGGGAGTCACGGCTCGAGCCCCGTTGGGTCGGGTCGTGACAGAGAAAAATACTTAATATTTTTATAAAATTAATTCCGGGCACACCGGGCCTCAGAATCGCACGCCATCTTCACGCCTAGCTCTGAAATTATTCGTAGCAATATTCCACAGTTTGACAGGACCAAAATCCCGAGTCGCTACATCCTCCCCTCCTTAGAACGTTTCGTCCCAGAAAAGCCCTAAGCACAAGGAATGCGACTGGACTCTCAACTGGGTCTCACACACCAGCGTGCTCACCAACTAACACTCATGCACTAACGCATAAGTCAGAGGGACTCATCCACCAAACCTCAATACTATCCACTTTGGGCGGCACTGACTCGCCCGGATGGTTTTAATCACGTCACAAAAATGCGTCTCGGTGGGGGAAGGATCCATCTACCACATGCATTTGAAGCATGCGGAACAACTCCCAGACAGGGTCTTACCAATGCCCTGAACAAAACTCGAGCAAGAAACAAAAGGAAAGAGTACCGCTAAACATTGTCTGACAAACTACTGCAGTAATTAGAAAAGACACAAGGCGTACCTCTATCCATCTGCGGTGCCTCTGGGTTGACTGCCTCCAGGGTATGCAGCTGTTCTCGCCCTCGACCACGAGCTACCTGCGCTTGTCGTGGACCACCTGGGGTGGGGGTGGTGGCAACTAGTATTACCTACCACCGCCTCCCGCTGCACCAGCTCCGCCGCTACGTCCGCCGCCCTGCTGACCTCCTTGCTCGAGACGCTGCCTCTGCCAAGGCGGTCCATCGACTGGCTTCGTCTCAGCAGCATGTTGGGTCAGACGATTTCTAGCAAGATGTCCCCGACCGTCACAAGCGTAACACCGCCTCTCCTGCGGCTGACCAAAACTGGCATGCGAGCCCTGTGATCCTTGAGGCTCAGATCCTCCATCCTGGGGTTGCCTCCTGAAACGTTGACCACGTCCTGACCCCTGAGTCTGTCATCGGCTACCGGATGCCGATCCGACTGACAACGTCTCAGCTCTCGCGTGCCCAGCACTAACAGGTGAGATCTGCTCATCCAGAAAGCTCTCCACCACTAGCACTCACTCCAGCACCCCAACATAGGTGGGCAGGAACAAGGAAACCACACCTTCTCGGATGTCTCTGCGTAAGCCCTACTCGAAGGTCCGAGCCCTAAAGAACGGGTCTCGAACCATATCTAGGGAGTAGCACGACCGGTCTGTAATCCTCGTTGAGTACTCCGACAAAGTCATGCTCTCTTGTCGAAGCTGCAGAACCTCCTGGATCTGCACTGACCTCAGCATCACCAGATAGAACTCTTCCCTGAAGAGCCGCTCAAACTCTGCCCATGTGAGCGTCTCCTCGTCATGGTTCTGCCAGGCTGGCGACTGGTGCCGAGTATGCTATCACACACATCGGAGGCAGGCTTGGGGAGTCGCGGCTCGAGCCCCGTTGGGTTGGGTCGTGATAGAGAAAAATACTTAATATTTTTATAAAATTAATTCCGGGCACACCGGGCCTCAGAATCACACGCCGTCTTCGTGCCTAGATCTGGAATTATTCCTACAAATATTCCATAGTCTGACAGGACCAAAAACCCGAGTCACTACAGGGATAAAGAAGGATCTATTGGATAATGCACATATCTCAACTTTCTCTATCCATCGTCGGAGTACCAAGATGTTTCATAATCTCTGAGAACACTTCTGGTGGGATAAGATGAAGAAAGTGATGGCAGAATATATATCAAGGTGCTAGGTATGTCAGCAAGATAATGTTGAGAGGAAAAAGTCCAAAGGTATGATGTAGCCATTGCCTATACCCATGTTGAAATGGGAAAATGTTACTATGGGCTTTGTCACAGGTCTCCAAAAGACGTCAAAGGGAAATAATGCGATATGGGTTGTGGTTGACAGACTCACCAAGACTTCCAATTTTATCACTATTCAGGAAGACCTCTCGCTTGAATAACATGCAAGGATATATGTGAAGGAAGTGGTGAGACTGCATGGTGTTGCACTCTCCACAATCTCTGACCATGATCCAAGGTTCACATATAAATTCTAGAGGAGCCTTCTACATGCTGTGAGTACTGAATTAAATTTCAGCACTGCCTATCAACCCCAAAATTATGGCCAGTATGATTGGAAAATTTAGACTCTTGAAGATAAGCTAAGAGCCTGCTCTCTTGAATTCAAAGGTGGTTGGGATCAGCATATCCCATTGGTTGAGTTCTCATACAACAATAGCTTCCACTCGAGTATTCAGATGGCTCCGTATGAAGCTCTTTATGGGAAGCGATGTATAAATCCAACCTGTTGGGATGAAGTTGGAGAAAGAAAGCTGCTCGGACCTGATCCTGTTTAAGAGATGACAGAGAAGGTTCAAGTCATCCAAAAACACATCAAAGCTTCTCAAGGTATGAAAAAGAGCTACGCTGACAACCGTCGAAGGGACTTGGAGTTCGACGTTGGAGATAATGTTTTCCTTCAAATATCTCCATGGAAGAGAGTCATGCGATTTGGGAAGAGAGGGAAGCTAATCCCTAGGTATATTGGCCCCTTTGAGATCCTTGACCGCATAGGGGTCGTGTCCTATCGTCTTTCACTTCCACCGAATATGGCTCATGTTCATGATGTGTTTCATGTATCACTACCGAGGAAGTACATACAAGACCCCTCACATGTACTAAACTCAGAGGTGGTGCAGCTGAATGATGATTTCTCTTATGAGGTGCAGCTAGTAAAGATTCTGGACCGAAGTGATAACGTTCTAAAAAACAAGACAACCCATCTTGTCAAAGTGTTATGGAGAAACCATATGTTTGAGGAAGCAACATGGGATCAAGAAGAGGAAATGAAGGAGAAGTACCCTCACATATTTGTGTAATGTGAAATTTTGCGGGTAAAATTTCTTAAGGGGGGAAGAATGTAACGAACCAATGTTTTTCAATGGAAATTTCCCTTCTTTTATTTATGTCATGAAATAACATGAAAATACAAAATAATGAACTACTATGTGATAAGTGACCTCTAATCATATATTTTTCACATCTATGGTTTGAATTTCGAAAATCCAACATACACGGTTGTGTTCAAGATGATTTTTGGAGTCTAATGAAACAAAAATAATTTTAGGTGAATAGTAACCTACCCTTATGAATAGTAACATACCATTATGAATAGTAATATGATCCTTATGGATATTAAATCATCCAACATAATAGTAAAATTTCCTATGAATAAGAAAATAAAATTTGGACATCCTAGAAAGTGACAATTTGACCTTAGTAAACGTTTTGGTATTTTGTAAGTCATATATAAGTATTTATAATTAATTAATTAATTTAAAAGAATATTTATTTCCAAAAAGTTTATTCATAAATTATTGAATCAATGTATTATATTTTTTTGATAATTTTATAAGACCCTACATAATATTTGAAAGCACTATAAAATCAGTATTAATATTAAAAACTATTTTTTATGTAAATTGTGATTTTAATTAAATATTAAATAAATAATATTTAGAAAATTATTTTAAAAAAATGGACTTCATTTTTTAGATTATATACGTCGTAAAATTGTTGGGGTAAAATTTAGAGAATTTTCTGAGATACTTGAATTTTGGATGAATAGTAGAATCCGATAATTGACAATTAATGCTAAATAATGTATTAATTGAGTAATGAATGATGTTCTACTGATGTAAGTCCATTTGGTTCGGGATTAAATTAAAAAATTAATATTTTTTGTCATTCAAGGCTCACTATTTCTTGTCTTTTGGTGAAATAATAAGCTATTGAATTTTATATTAAGGAAATCCCTCTCCCCTCAACTATAAAAGCCACCCTTCACTCCCCCATTTCCTCACACCTCCCAAGCACCGAGACTTCTCTAAACTCTGCCCAAATTCCTTCCCTAGTCCCTCCCCCACGTCCAGGAGCTTCTGGTCTCAACAAAAGACCATGATTAGTCCCTTAAAGAGGTTCTCAAGAGGAGGATTCTAAAGGTAATTTCCCTTCCTCTTCTCCTTTATTTTCCTTTCAAGTTCAAGTTCATTTCTTGATCTCTCCCCACCTATTTTCATCTAAATTGTATTGCAACTCCAGTATTATACATCTACTGGAATGTTATTATGCTAATGGGATATTATATCACCCACCCCCATTCCCTCTTCCTTTTATTTTATTAAAGAGAACGTTGTCAATGAGGTGTTAAATTTATCACCTTCAAGAACGACATGCTCACTTCTTCCATTTCTACATTCAGATCTGGTCATGAAACCATATTTATGGTTGAACGAGAATATGTTATATGTATTATATCCTATTTAATGTTCGATAACTAACTTCTGAGCATATTACTAAGGGATAAATTAAAACAAGTTCTTTGTGATAGAAAAACCGCTCAACTTAACCCACACAATCTTCATTTGATTCTTATCTAATGATTCATCCACATGGATATAATGTGATCCATTATAAGATCATTAAAACTCATGTAATATCATTAATAACATATAATATCAGTTCTATATGTTTACTCATGTTCTACCCAAACTTCAATTTATGAATACAAGTGAACCACCCAAGAAAAAACATAAAAACGAACATCCCTGAACAATGTTTTTAAAGTCTATAAGATATCCCAAGAAACATAATATGACATGATGAAACCAGAATGAAAACTATTTATGTAAACATGGTTCTGGATTTATAAATAATGAATATAATGTCATTATATATGACATTGAATAGTAGGAAGCATTCGGGTACAAGGTAAGGGGAAATCTCGAACCCATTTTTCTTCCTTCGGGTTCACACTCTTTCACTCATTTTTTATATGCTTACTCTTAACAGATCATTTGTTAATCATTGACTTTAATTTTCTGGTATATAAATGCTTGTCACTGGTTTTTATGTCCATCAAAAATTTTTCCAAAAGAACTCTTCTTTTAAGAACGCCCCTATTACTTATCACTGAAGGTGGACGGTTCTTGTAACATGTGTGTTGTTCCCTCTTTATTTTGGGAACCCAAATCTTATGAATGTGTTATTATGAGATGAAAACCCATACCTTTTCATGGGTTATTTATGTTCATTTATGTTATAAGTTCATTGTGGCATGCATGATAAATGATAATGTTATGATGTGACGTGTGCGCCTAGAATTTATACCGCAATATGAAAGTTTAAATGTGACAGGTGCACCCGGAATTATATAGCGCTCCAATGTATTGGGTAAAGGGATGTATCTCATGAGTAAATGTGAAATGTTGTGTGAACAAGTTACTAGCTTGTTTCAAATTTATTTGTGGTAGTTAACCACTAAGACATGATGTTTCATTTTTATGGATTTCCACATTTCAAGTCTATTATTTATGCTCCTCTCATGTTCATAATCTTTTTCCTATTTTATGAATATTCTCACCCCATGATTTATTGTTCTTATCTATCCTCTTACTGGGAATTTAGCTCACCCCTTTTGATGTATATCCTCAGGTTGCTATATGTACTAAGTAGAGGACAAGTGCCAATAAGAAGCTATAGAAGAAGAAATTAAATGAATGTTTATGCATGATGTTGTATTTGTTAGATATGGTCCAAGTTTGACCAAGACACTAAACCTTTGGATACACTAAGTGTAATACTATTATGTTGTTTATCTTTGAAATGATGTAATGTTAAATTAAGAAAAGGCCAGGATGCTATAAATGTTCTATCAATAATTGCAGTGATTGAGAGTATATTGAGAATTAGAAAAGTTTAAATAATAATAAGTAAAAGATTAAATAATTATAATTAGAAGTTAATGAAACATAATATTCTAAAATATTAGTATATATCAGTAAAAAATTTAAAAGATAAGTTATGTTTCTTTAATAAATTTAATTTATTTTTAATTTTAAAAAAAATTAGATTTTGTTGATGAGTAATGATATAAATATAATGAGGTGACTTTTTATAGGAATTTATGTGAAAAGAAAATATTTGATGAATGATTCCCAAGAATTGTAAATTTTTCTATGTAGAAAAAAAAAATTTTAAACTTTTTGCATGTTAATTTGTGAAGAAAAAGTGTTTTACTACTATATTCAAAGAGTAGAGTAACATGAATCTTGATTCTTAATTTTTACTATAAATCAAAAAATATTTCCCCATCAATGTTATAAACATAGAGAGGTTAGTGGGAGTTTTTTATTATAGGGTCATATGGGAATATGATAGAAGCAATATAAATATTTAGTGAGTTTTATAAAAACCTAAATGGGTATCAAACATAAGTCCTTCATAGTGTTCAATCAAATATGATATGTTGAGATAAGTTTATATATAAGATTTTTTAGTATTCAACTAAAAAGGAATGAATATTAAATTTATCATTTTAAATAATATATAGTGTCAAAGTTATCATTCATTGATATTATATTTATATATTACATGAAGTGAAACATAATTTACATCTAAATATTTAAATTTTATTTTCCTCTAACCAATGTTTGTCATGGACTGCTATAGTTTCTGCTAAAATTTTAATGTTAGAATGTGTTGGATATTAAATAGAGATATAAAAAATGTTTATGAGTTACAAAATGAGTTTTAAAAAATTGATGTACCACCATGTATACCATAATAAGTGTCAAATTCTATGGATTTGTTATGCTAACTCGTTTAGATTCATATTGAATTCGTATAACCGAGTTCAGAATGATGTATAACATTAGAACCTCTATAATTTCATACATATATTATATAATAATTTATGCTTAGATAATTAAGGGGATATTAGGTATGTTTTTGACTATGTCATCAATTGAGGTTTTACATTGATAAGATTTGTCTTCTCATATTAAGAACAAAACATTTCGAAAATTGATCAATACAGACCTAGGATTTATTTAAACATAACTAGATAAGGTGAAATGGATTTGTTTATCTACCTCACTGGGAGGACATGCGATGCCATAATTTTATTAAATGAATGAATGTGATATATTCATCAATGAATTTATCCTAAACTTGGACAATCAGAAACACATGAGTTAATTTTATTAGACTGACATTATAAAATTCTAATAGTCTCTTGATGCATTTGAAAAAAAATACTGTGATTATACATAATTGTATATGATATTTTTGATAGAAATGGGTATGAAGATATATATTTTTGTTATGGATAATATTAAATCTTTTTATAGATTAAATAAAATTGATAATTATTTGGAGGACTACTTTTTATTAAATTTATAGGTTAAAAATTCCAAATTAGTGTAAAAACTACGAGTAATTTTTGGGGTCACAATTAATAGTTGTGAGAATTAGGATAATGTTTTGGAAACATTAATACAAACCTCATATGTGTTATAGGGGGTATCTAGATTTTGTTTTGGATATAATTTCACATTTTTCTAAATATAATATCATAATAAGTAAAACATAATGAGAATTTTTTCTTAATAGAATTTTCGAAATATAGTAAAGTGATTTTTGATACAATTTCATATGTTTATGTATATAATGTGAAATAAATTGAATGTGTTCATAGTTTATGAAAAATTTAGTGTTTGGGGGAAATTGATTGAAATATAAACTGAAAGGACAAAACATTATATCCTAGTTCTGACCACATAATGATATATCTTTATGTGAACTATGGTATATTGTGAAACAATTTTTTATGGGGGATCATGTATGACATTACAGAATTTTCTGATATCAAATTAGATCCTTCAATCATCCATTTTAAATGATACCAAAACATGTAATTCATTATATGATTATGAATAATGATGATATAAAATTTTATATATTTGTTTGAAAAATAAAATATTATTAATGGTTTTGAGATATAATATTGAAATAAATTGAACTATTTAGTATGATTGTGAAATTTAAAATGAATAGGATGAATTTTTTAGGTTCATATAGCCCTATATAAAAGAGTATGATCCACATTAAACTTGTTTTTATTGTTATAACTTTTTAAAGATTGAATTAATTAACCCGAAATTCTAATTAAATGTTAAATAAAATTATAAAAAACCATATTACGATTTGAGAGATTCATATGAACCATGGATACTATTAGAGGGATTAAACCAATTTTTTTCCCCAGTTATGTACACCTGACTTTTGTGAAGGGGCATATATTGAGTTGTACATGGTAAACAATTTTATTCATTATTTTATTAATCATCTCAAACGTATAAATAGATAATAGTTGTTTTTGGAAATTGTGTTTTTTCTACAATGACTAAATAATGTTTATATCACTAATTACCTTCATAATCCTCACATTATATACTATTCTATATATAAATCACTACTCTTAATGTTTATGGTATTATTATGATTTTCTAACAATAGAACCCAATGGATCCTTGATATGTTGCTTTGAATAATGCTCTTTCAAATACAATTCTTTTATTTACTCATTAAATTCTACAAAAAATATTTATTCCATTTATTTATAATTATTTATTGATTATTTTAGGGATTTCAAGTAACCAAACTTGTTATAATGCCTTAATAGGTGGATTTACCCTTGACAGCCATTGACAAGAACCCTCAAACAAGATTTCCTCTTCACATATATGATTGGATGTGTTAAAAAATAAGTACTAATTATAGGAATTAGGTTTTTTATTTTAATTAGTGAAATATAACTAATTATATTTATCATTAAAAGGTCATTTATTATTTTATGAGTTGATGAGTATTGATTATTGAATATATATCATCAAATGAATTGATATATTGGGAGCTATGAGTTTACCTCATTTAAAACATGGAAAATATTTTATTGATATTACATTGATGATTGGATTACTCTCATAAATACCATTCTACAATAGGTGTGGGTTTTAAAAACATTCACATTAGAGGCATGCGATGAATGACATCATAATGAATTTCCTTTATGAGTTATGAATGTGATTTCTTGTTTTATATTATTATAAAAATTACCATGGATGTTTATTTGATTATTTAGAATTGAGTAAAATGGAATCTAATGATGAGATTTCTGATGAATATATGACGTTTTAAATATGAAAATAGGTGTTTATCTATGAACAAACTAGACTATAATGATTTTAGGTGTAATTTCAATTTCTAGGTCCATTTTAGTTTTGAAATAATGTAATTAAAACATAGATAATTATAAATAAAAATCCAATAATGAGTTAACCAATAGTGCTAATGTGATAGTCCATGGGGAGGCCCAAATGTAGCATTTCACATTAAATTTATTTCTTAGTCGACCAAGGAAATTCCTATAATGTGAGTGGGTGTTGTTATTTTGATTTCACCTTGATTTTTAATAGAGAAAATGATATAATAAACATAAAAGTTTTTATGTAGTCTATGGGGAGAACCTTAGGTATTTTATTGAGAAATTTGAGTGAATTTATATTTAAAACCACCTATGGAAAACATGGAAATATGAGTAGATTTATAAGAGACATCTAAATTTGGATAATATTCCCATGGAAGTGGGATTTATTAATTCCTCCATTCCATGGTGATGGTAAATATATAAATTTATGAAGTTTTTCACCATTCACTATGTTTGTGATAAATAAGAAGTGAATTTATGAATAAATATAAAACCGAAACTACTGATCATTTAGCTAGGACTAAGGATAATGACATGGGGGAACAATTGATCTAAATTTAAGAGGCACATGAGGTTGTGAAGTGATGATTAATCAAATTATCAGAAATCATATTTTTTTTCTTATAAACATTATTTTGTTCTATCTCATTACTTTAATACTCTTTATTATTGATAACTAAATATAAATGTTGGTAATGAAATAAAAATTATTAATCACTATGGATTAACCCCTAATAATAAGGGTTATTTAATATCATAAAACCCTCATGTCTGGTTTTTTCATTGTAACTCTATCTCTCATTATTGTATAATCACTATAGAAAACCAATTTCACTATGAATTAATGGGAATAAAATATATTGGGATTTTTTTGTTTTTTCAAGCCATTTATTTAGCCCCTTCCTTTTGGGTTCAAACCATCTACTAATACAATTAGTTGGTATCCAAGCATTATTGAAATAATTATTGATGAGTATCCCATGAATCTGAGTGTATTGAAACATAATTTTATGGACAATATCAATAAATAATATGAATAACATCAATAAGTGAGGAGGTTATATGTTTTAAAGATTTTGATTCTATCTATGGATGTATGGGATGGTTTAATTTTTTATTTAACATGGTTTAAAAATCCACAATATCACATAGAGTGGGGTAATTTTTCCTAATATTGGGAAAACCTATACCTTGTATGATAATAAGAATATTTATTTTGATAGGATTTCACAAAAGGTGTTACATTCAACCCATTACAATAATGTTTCGGTACAAGTCATGAGATTATAGGATATGATTGAATATTGAATAAACATCATAATATTATCGAGGGAGATAAAAAGCTTATAGTATCATGTTTAAAAACATCACTATATCTATTTGTAGATATATTGATGATATAAGATGAATCAGTGAACACGTTTATTTGGAAGATTAAGAAATTTTAATATTTATTAGATTCTGTTATGAAATTCATAATGATTTTATTGCACTAAAGCAATTAAAAATAATAATCCATGAAAATTTTCATGTAAATATTTTTTTCCTATAGGACCAATACATGGATAATGGATCAATGATAAACTAAAAAGTATCATTATTTATCATGATATATGAATAAATCTTTCCTTGTGTTTAAGTTGAAAATTTTATAAGGAATGATTTAATTCTTTATAATTATATATATATATTTATCATAATATGGATGATTATGTGGAAGTCAAAGATTATAAATATGCTTCTAAATGTCTTAATGAGATTATATTATTCAATCCAAATAGAATTCAAACATTTATAGAGAAATACATAGTTAAACTTATAATTTCATGTTTACTTTTTTAAAAATTTATTAATGTTTTGGACAATTTACCAAATAAGAATTAGAAAGATGGGGGGATGATAAATATCAAAGTTTATCATATAGAACATTGTTTTATAGAAATATTAATTGATAAAAGTTATTCAATTGAACAAAAAGGGAAAGCACATCAAAGAAAATAGTACTTATGTCAAACTATAATCCCATTTCATAAAATGAAATAGGAAAAGTGGACTCAGAGGATGAAGTTAAAATTGATTTCATAGAAAATTAAAAATTTCTATATGATCACTAATGTAAATAATAAAGAGAATGGATAAACACAGATAATCAAATATGAGTTGAAAAAAAATTAAAGGATTTCAAATTATGAGTGTATTTTATGGTGTTCATGATGGAAAATAATAATTTTGAGATAGAAAACAAGCCTTTTAAATATTAGAATGATTATTTATAGAAAAATTTAGAAAAAAAAATATTGAGGAACTAATGTCATGAATGTTTATGTTAAACAAAATATAGAAGAACCTAGTGAAATATTTTAATCTATCGACAGAATATGTTGAATAACTATAAGGATTATCATTACTAAATTAAATATTAATGAATATTGAGATTAAGTTGGTAGATGCTGAAGTATCTCTTAGGATAAAACACCTTTTGCTTCATTGTTCAATCAGTAATGTCGGTGAAAGATTAATGTCATAAAATAATATTTTTTACATAAACAAGAATCATGTTGATTTTACAATGTTAACATAAACGATTTTATTTGACACTGAAATAATAAAATTAAATTTGTTGATGTAGTCATATGGATGAACAAATGGTGATAAAAACATAAATGGTTGAGAAAGAAACCGTTTAATATTTGAATATTAGTATTAAAATTAAAAAAAATGAGTTATAGGGTTAGAAAAATAGTGAGTCAAGGTCTATGGGAAATATCTATGTATATTATAAGTCTCCTATGTATGAGATTTTTGAAAATAAAGACTGTATTTCAAATTAAGAGGCTCCATATTGAGGAATCCATTTATTACATGAGAAAGTTTCACATTAAAGGAATTGGATAGTGATGTATGATATATTAGAAAAATAATTATTTTTAATATATTAATTTTTCACATACATAATTTAATAGAGACCTAGATTATATGGGGATTAAACATGATGTTCCAAGATCATAATCAAGAAAACATCAAAATGACATCATATAACTAAAAAAATATTTTATTTCCATTGATAAATATTTTTGGAGGTGGGACTAAGCTGAACTCCCCCACAACAATTATCTCATAAATAATCTATATCATACGACAGAACATATTAAATTTAAAATCCACAAAGAAGATGAATAAATAATAGTAAGTGATAGTGTTTGTTGTTTAATACAATGATGGAAAATGATTGAAACATTAGATAATTGATAACAGTTTCTTATAACACATGTGTAACATCACAAATATATTGAGAAATATGAAAAGGTAAGATGGAGGATTTTTTACCTTAAGAAAAGATGGATCATATAATTTTAAAGGTGTTTTATATAACAAATTTGCTATAATGACACTTAAATCCCCTCATTATTGAACAACTTATTTGATAATTTATAACGCATTGTGTGTTTCTTAGCTCTGTGACAATGAGAACAATGTGATAATTCTCAAGCATGGGGGTGCTGCAACTTTTAATATTATAAAACTATAAATAATTACGGTGTATTTAAAAAATTTCTAATAGGATGAAATAATATTTTTGAGGCCTTTATAAAACAAGTCTCACACATGTGATACCTCATTCTCTATGTGTGAATATCCGTCTATATACCATTACTCATGCTCACCCAGAATCAATCCCATTAGGATGTATTTTTATCACCACCAAAATATGTAAAACCTTTAAACATACAAAAAGCATGGTACCGGTACCCAAGAACATGAATAGGATTCATTTATTTAGAATATTGTCTATATTTATATGAGTAAATATGGCAAACAAACTCAATATCAAAGGCTAGCTTAGGAATCTGGAAGCCCCCGAAAAAATTCCATTTTCCCACTCAATGGGATTCTATTAAGGAAAATAGGAAAGGGGTTGTTGTGTCAATATCCCCTAGTCACCTAAATAATATATGAATTTTTACAATGGAATGGTTTTTATAGTATAAATATTTGATTTTGAAGTTTAATTGACTGAATAATGAACTAATCATATGGAATATACCTGGCATGTGAGACCCTCATATATAGGAAACTATGCATCTCTTGAGAAACGCTATTTAATAAAAGGAAATTGATGGTCCTTTAATTGAAGAGTCTTGTCATCCGATTAATATGAGATCAAAATAATTAGTTTCTCTATACCCACTATCATGTTATTGTGAGTAATTTCCTGCATTTTTATAACAATTTCTGAAATTTTATGAAAATTATCAAAATAAAAAATATTTTATTTATCAGAACTAGATATAAAAAGTCAAACATATCAAGATCCACCAATAGTTCCCACTAATTCATTCGATCTAAGATTAAATTTTAATAGTGTTTTTCAAAACAATATATTCTCTTGGTACATATATTGAGTCTCAGGAGGTTTATTAAAAATATAAAACAAAAAATAAATCTATATCCCTAATGGGTAGATTTGAATCCTCTCCCCAACCTTTTGAATCACTCAGTCGAAAAAATATAAAATACTATAAGACCTAAAATAGAATATTCTAATTAAAATTTCTTTAGTTATACATAAAATGGGAATACAAATTTATTATGAGGCAATAAAACATATATTTTTCGAATAGACTTTAGAACATCCCTCTTTACCCTAGAATAATATTATTCTATCAGGATACATTATTGACTGAGAAGATTATCAATAATAATTTCTTTATCAATTAAATTTAATAGTGAGGATGATAAAAATCCTTGGCATCTTAAATTGAATTAATAAATAAAAAGATAATTTTTTATATTTTATATCTTGGGGGAAGGGTTTACAATATTATGTTGATGTCACGAACATTCCAAAGTACATTGGTACACAAAAATCTATGTTGTCCCTAACATATACCAAAATAAATTACCAATCCCCAGGAATGTTCAAATAGTAACTGAAATCATATCAAAAATCAAAATTAATAGTTTCCATGGACTTGGTATACATTGATATACAAATGATCGTTATAAAAGGTTGGATTTGAGCAAGAAAACTTTATAGGATCTCACCAGGTATTCCATAATCAAATCGATAAGAATTAAACCATTTGTACTTCAATTAAAATTATAAAAGAAATGAATGTAATTTACATATTATAAATCAGAACATGTTTTGAAATACAATATTGGTAGATACATCAATAAATTATTAAATTAATTTTTTTATAAAACATTTATATAAAGAATGGCCTGAATAAACCAGTTTTGTAAATAATGACATGTATAATCACATTAAATAGAAAAATGAACCATGGAAAAATGACTTGATTTACAATAGATCCTCACAGTACTAAATCATCTATCAAGGATCAAGTATGTGAACACATATCCTAAGGATTGGGACAATGAGACTAATCAATCCTCATCCAATTATGGATAATAAAGTAGAAATATTTTTATACAATATTGTCATCATTAATTTTTTTTGTAATCGATTTAGAGTCCAAACATTATTTTCTGAACAAAAAACTGACAACTATTTCTCATGTGTTCTTCAACAAATCAATCAATCTTTTTAAAATCATTCATTTCAAATAAAGTCATCATTTAGAGTTCAAATTTCCAATTTCATGTTTCAAAAAGTTAAATCAATTTCAAACCAAATAACATGGTTGATTAATTTCATATCTATTAAATTAAATTGTTATTTTCTTCCATTTTTTTAAATATAGACATCAAAAAATTTCATAAAAACTTACTTCATCTCAATCCATCATCTTAATAAAAATATACCCAACAATTTCAATTCCATTGAAATTGGGGGTTTTCAAAAATTCCCGTTCCTCTTAAAATAAAATTTCAAGTATTGTCAAATCATGGTTTTATAAAACAATTGAATACTCAAATCAATTCAACCAAGAAATTTAGGGATTAAATTATTTGTAAAATTATCAACGAACCACTAACCTTTAATCACATGATTGAATCAAATCAACCAACACAATAGGATACACCAATATAGAGAATGACGTCATGGTGAATTATAGGGAAATATATATAACCAATATCCATCTACAAAAAAATCATCAAACCAATATCTAATACACCAATAATATTATAATCCATTTCACTTAAAATGTATAGAAATATAATAGAGTGGAATCCCAAAAAAGGGAGATATCACATATTGAAAAGGGATTGAGATCTTACAACGACCCTTTGATTCACATTGGAAGTGGTTTGAGGAATCATGGTATCCTCTATAGTTCCCCCAAATATAAATACTAAATAGGGTAAAATGGGGGAGTAATTAAAGGTTAAAATGAAAATCCAACAATTTTATTTAAATTTTTGAAGGGATTAAAAACCGTAGTGTTTGATTTTCTAGATGGGTCAACCTGTTAGTATTAACTGTGGGAAATGACCTTTCACCCTTAATTAGATTCTATAATGGTTACATGATTTGGTTTCATTGTTACTTTTAATATATAGTAACAATGTACCCATAAATTCTAAGGCATTATAGTTTTGAAGAAGGCATCCATGTTTGAAACTAACCATATACCCCCTCTAATGGCTCACAACAAGGAAAACTATTTACTCTAGAAAGCCCCCCATATTTCACTAAATGTAATACAACTATACATAGTGCCATGGGAGTCTAAAATATTAAAAAATTTCAGATAATTACCCCAAAATTAGAGCCAAAAAATAATTATAAAAAAGTTTGATGAAGTAATAGAATATGGGTAAATGGATGTTACAATATCTCCACAATAAAAACATTATATCCCTAAAAATAAATTCAAGGAATCTAACCTCTCATATGTGCCCCATGCTTTCAAGACGTAGGTAAATATGATCATTTATTATAAAAAACATGTATCAAATGTATAAACTTCCCATGAATAACCTTTTTCTCAGAATTCACAATCCCAGTTGGATGATTAGTCAAGGATAAATCATGTTAAATATTACGTTCTACCTAGATAAATAAAAGAAAAGGTCCATAAAGGTGATTCTTGAGATATGATACATGAAAACCATTTTTTATCATTGAATTATATTATTTGATGGATAAATAGTAAGTGAACCTATCAACCAACATAACAACATGAAAAGGAAAGAAAAATGTTGGAACAATATTTCTATGCATCCCAAGATTCCAATGATCCAACTAAGGAAAAAATATCAAAATAATAAAGTCACAATGAGAAATATCCATTGGTCTACATCAATGATCATTATATGATTTACACAGGCTCTATACAATCACCAATCCCAAATGAATCAACTATGTCTTCACCATCATCTCATTGACCAAACTCATTCCAATGAAGGAATCGTCCATAATTCCAATCCAATAGAGGGTATATATAAAATTCACCATTTATTGCCTTAAAATGTTCTATTAAAATTGTGTATTTGTAGCTATTATTTTAGGAATACTCAACCTGTGTCACATAGAAATACTTAGATCAACTGATGTTGAGAATGAAAGCATGTCTTTCTACCTCAAGGACCTGCAGAGCTTGTATTACCTAGCCATCCATCTGTTAATGATATACCTTTATCAATATAAATTGGGGTCAAATTTTCTATAAGATACCTCTCTAAAATCCATAAGTGGACTAGGGATCCCTATCAAAAATTATAAAAGATGAAACTCTATGTAGTCCTATAATCTCTTTCACAGAGAGATTTTATAGATCCTCTTTATTGGTTGTCTCATGAGTTTTTATAGTGAAATGTTATTTTTGATCCAATCAATCCCTACCAATGATACATTATTCACTCATGAGTTTTGTAGAAACAAATCCATTAAATCAATATAAATGTTTTCACACTTCCATTTTTTTATATGAAGGGGCTGATGAAAACATAATGGTTTCTAGTTCTCGACCTTGTACTTTTGTCAGGTATAATAATGAAAACTAATGTATGTAATGTTTTTCCTCATACCTAGATAGAGAATCGACACCACATATCATCAAACATATTCATGGTACATGGGTGCACCACTCACTAGGAAATATGAAAACAACCCCATCGATGACTTTCTCCTTAGAAAATGTATGACATACTAGTTTAGAAATCCTACGATTAACTCATAGGAGAATGGCCCCACACCAATGCTCTCCCCACCATAATGAGATTTCATAATCCATATAATTAAACACCAATATGCTACTCTGAAAAAATCATTTGAATAAGAGAGGAGATAAATTATAATGCTCAAAAAAATATCATTTCCACATCCTCCTGAAATCCCATATTCAAATAATCAAATAGATCCATAAAATTCCTCACATTTTATGATTATTTCGTGGTTGGGATCGAAATATTCCTTCTCACACATCATTAATAACATTCCACTTAACATCCGTGTAGATAATTTTAAAATCAATGGACTATAGGAACTCAACCCAACACCTCTACTAAAGGTTGAAGTATTTTTGTGGGAAGATAAAACTCCATATTTTCAGTTATAATAAATGATATACATTTTGGAAGAGTTAATTATAAAAACTGATTAAAGCATGAATTGTTAATGTGTGATTAAGATCACATGTTAGATAGTTCCTCCCATGTGGCCTAATCATTCTAAAACAGTATGATATCACACGATCACCCTATATTCGAATGTAACCGCACTAGAACAATGTGCTTCAAACAAGAACACATTGCCCTTAATTGCATATCGAAATGTCAACATTGGGATATAACTAAAAATATGATTCAACTAAACTAATTAATCTTTAAATTATTAATCCCATAAGAACAAAATTATTTCCTAAGGTACATTTTTCACATGATTAGAAATCATTAAGAAATATTTGATGATCCTTTGGTAATAACAGTCGAGGCCCAAGAAGATCGAAATATTGAAAACATTACATGAATGATCCTTATTATATTAACCTTCACCTTTTCATGATTGGCTGGAATGTCATATTTTTTGACCACGTGACCCATGAACATCATCTACTAGATCCATAATTTATATCTCAATATATTGGTGGTAATGTACATGGCCTCTTAGGATTTCTAGATCTAATTTCAGATGATTTTCATGGTATTTCATTATTTAGAGTGAACCAAAATTTCATCCTCAAAATCCACTATGAGTGAATCATGATATTCATATAATATCCTGTTAATTAGTTCTATAAAAACATTATGAAAACTGGTTAGACCAAAAGGGATGGAAAGATACACACAATGTTCACGACTAACCCAAAAAAAGGTATTTGAAATGTTATATTATTTAATTATCCATTGTTGATAACCAGGTTGAATGTCTATATTTAATAAACACTTTTCAACATTAAAATATTTCAATACATCATCAATTACTAGAAATAAATAATTTTTCTTTATGATTACATGATCCATTTTTCAATAATAACTAAAATGGTGAACTATCCAATCTATTTTATTTTAGAAAAAGAATATGTATCACCCATTCTAACACACTCAAGAATATAATTTCATTTTATTTCACATCATCCAAATGGGAATTCAAGTATTTCAATTTATCTGGTCCCTAATAGTAAAAATAAATAAGAACTGGCTGAGTTCCAGGTTACAATTCAAAGAAACAATACACCACCCATACCATTGGTAAGCTACAATAATCATATTTTAACACAACATGAATCAGGGAAAAAACTAGAGTAGGATCACCTATTAATGTCTATTCATCTAAATTTAAAAAATAAAACACTGTTATTTCCCTTTCTAAATCTGAAATACAATGTTCATCTTCACCCAACCTCTTATCCCATTCTCAATTAAAAAAGTGTTATACCCTGTCAAGCATAGTAAAAGAGACCATCTAATAATAACAGTCAATTATGGACTTATGAGAAATCATCCAATCCATCTTCAAAATAAATTTAATAGGAATAATGCTAGTAAATTAGAAAATTCAAAGTGATATAAATATTTTATTGTGAGAAAATGAAAGAGGGTCATTAAATACCCTTCTCTCTATTCATTTTCAGGTGTAATGGTACATTTTTCCAGACTATAATTTTTAGAGGAAATTTTAATTTTTTCATTCAGATGATTATTATTGGTAAATTGGACATTTTTTCCCATAAAAAAAATCCCATATGATTTTTTTGAACAGTCATTTGGCCCATACATAAGGATTTCTCCCTAGTATATGAGTTTTGTGAAATTGAAATCCATTCAAATTTACTTGGAATAAATATTATTTAATATATATTTAACAAAATATGAATTCATTCATAGAAGATAATTATGATATATCTATTGAATGAATCATCGGATTGGAATTCATTCTTTACAGTTGAGTTTTAAATGGGTACTTTTTCCATGGTAGTTCATAAAATAATATTGGTCGCTCAGGCTGGGATAACTCCATTTTTCTTTTTCTTTTTGATTTTTTCTTTTTTTTCTCCATTAATTTCATTTATTATCGTACTTACTAATCCTATAATTCATTATCCCAAGGGTTTTATCCATCACAAAACATCAATATAAAGGGATATTGAGAGATAAATAGAGGGGTAAGATGATAGGTACCTTTTTGAGCAATGTAGGTTCTATATCATAATGTAAGAGTCATAGATCACTGAAACAAGTGAATCTTTGTTGGATACCACCCAAATGTAGTCCATATTTCTTGTTTCCAAAAATATATATATATTAATTTATAAAACGTTATAAAAACATATTTCTATTTTTTTCAAAACCCTTGAGGGACTATCTATATATTTTGATGAGAAATAGGGGTTTTCAGGATGATTTGAGGGGTTTTATATACAGGAATCTCAGCCACACCATGTGTAGTTTAGGAACACACACATTGTGTTCTTCCCATTATGGGAATATGAAATATTATATGTCCATGATGTGTACGGGGTAAACACCCTATGTTTTTGGACTCAACCATGTTTCCAAGTACCTAGCCAGATAGCATATATTGGGACACATGGACGTCTAGAGTACATGGTAAGAACCCATGCGCGGAACACACCATGTAGAGGTACATGACCTAAAAATGTACATGGTCAGACCATGGGATGTACATGGGAATGTAACCCATGTTTTTTATACTCCATTTTCTTGTTTTAAACACAGAATCCACGGATTTGGACATTCCATGTAGGGCTGGAGTACACACCGATGCAAGGATTCAATGGTATAGGTTTTGTACTTGGGAAGAGATGTCATGTTCTCCCCCCATGCTTCCCTTTTGATGGGGTTTTTATAATTATTCTAGGATGTAATTGTACATAGGAGTAATAAATTTTTATTATATTTCCATGTATATCATGATGGTGAAACAATTGAGGTGATTTGGGGACTTTTATGATACATTTAAGGATTTTTTCTAAATGGATATGTTTTTTCTATAGTAATAAAATATAGCTATATCTTGAGATTGAGACCCTCTGATATGAGATGAGGCATGAGATAGATATATATATCATGATCAATTATTTAATATCTCTTTGATGAGGAACTCTCCATTGTGATATGTTTTCGTCAAGGAAAGTAGTTTGTTAGAGTAGTGTTTTCAAAGGATCCCTTGTAGGATGGATGCATAAATTACAACATAAAGGATCATATATAGGATGTATCTACCATATAATTATTACTGAGGGTCCTATATGGGAAACAATTGAGTAAATGATGAATTATGGAATCCATTTTGTAACTATATACCCCTTTAATCTTCCCAAAGATTCCATGTAGGATGCCTCTAACTACTTATACCGTTCTAAGGACTCCATGTATGATGCCTCCATATATGTTCAACCTAGAGGGTCCAATGTAGAATGCCTTAATTTAAATAATACTTCAATGTATACCATGTAGAAGAAAATGGGTTTCATTATATAAATGATGTTACATAGTGGGATTCCTTCATTTATATATTGACTTCCATAATCCCAAGTAAGATTACTCTCCATTTTTTTTGACTAGAGGGACCCAGCGGGTGCCCTAGTATTTGACCAACCATTAGATGGTACATCAGTATTTGATAGAGATTTTAGTGGGATTTACCTATGAATTCATAAAATAAATTTAATCGCATAGGTTGTGGTTGTAGTTGTGGGTTTATGGGTTTTTTCACCCTCACTAATTTATTAATGTGTTCACCTATTTACTGCTGATGTAGTGAAGATTTCTAGAGCTTTTTACTAGTTTTTTTTACCAATGAGCCTAAAGCGATTTGACATTGTTTTTTGTGTTTCGTAGATGTATTTTCGGGGATCTAGATATTGGGCCTTGTTATTAATAGTTATTTTATAAGGATTCAGAGATTTATTTCCTAGGATATAGCTTCTGAGTATTTTTTTTGTTATATTATTATTGGGTTTCTCATATGTTCTTACTATGATATTTCCATGATCCTTATAGATTATGAAATTTATGCATGTTATCCCCATTAAATGTGATATTTGAGTATGATTATTCTCTCATATGTAATTTGGGATGATCACACTCTCCCTAATCCATTACTTGATCACAATGTTGGTAATGG
The DNA here is from genome assembly GCA_963277665.1 of Viscum album. Classification (NCBI taxonomy): domain Eukaryota; kingdom Viridiplantae; phylum Streptophyta; class Magnoliopsida; order Santalales; family Viscaceae; genus Viscum; species Viscum album. Next base: position 2,037,038,927 of record OY728160.1, on the reverse strand, counting down.
AACTCTTTATTGCAGATGTGAGATATACTAGTATTTGATTATTCTCCTCTGAGTGATAGATATGATTACACCCTCCATGATCGATTACTTGACGATGGTGTTGGACATGGAACTCCACATCATTAATGGAAACAGAACATTTCATTAGGTTCTTATCAGGCGATGCTTATGATGCTCTATGGTGTCGTGTTGACGCACCATTACTGAATCTCCCAGATGTAGTTCCCAAGGATGGGAATTTTTAACCATTTATACAAGTGGATAGTAGAACTGAACATGGATTTAATGGTCGTTGTATTGGAAAAATTCCAAAGGGTCATACACTTATGGATCATCTATGTTCCAAGGTCAAGACTGCATATGGATTCGTTCATTCGGATTATACATCAGACTGTATTTACATGTTTTATGTGACATGGTGTCCATATTAGAAATCATTTATACAATTTCATATTATTACCAATAATCCTACATTATAGTGATTGGATGCATGTAAAAGAGAGTCTAGTGATAGGACATTTACTCACCTTTTTTACATTACTTACATGGAGACATATCTGGTGATGGTGGTTTTATTTATCATAATTATAGATTCATGGATTGAATTAATCATAAATGGATTGAGTGGTATTAAATCCATGAAAAATCCACTTTCACATTATTTTTGGGTGTCCCGGATTACAGATACATGGATCAAATTCTATTGATTCATGTTTAATTTCACATTACTCATTTATATTCATATTTACGTATATATATTAATGGGAACATTAATATACAAATATATAAATATATAAACATATAAATATATTAATATATTAATATATTCATATATTCATATATGATTCTATAAATATATAAATATATTAATATATTAATATATAAACATATAATTATAGAAATATATAGATATATAAATATATAAATATATAAATATATAAATATAAGTATACCTGATCGAACATTTTCCGTTTGACAGGGATTATAAAGCCACAGATTGTTTATGGTTTCACATTGCTTGTTTTTTTCTTTTCAGGTTGTGTCTCAGCTAGAATGAACTTATTTCAAGAGAATTCAATTATGATAAAAAAATTAATGGTTCATATTTTGGATGGACTAATGACATTATTTATAAAAATGTACATTTACAAAGATGTTCATAAAGACATTATCAATACTTTTCAGGTTGAGTACAAACAAATGACGGTTAGGGTTGGAGACCAGGGTTGCATGATTGAGAAAAGCCAAATAGGTGGATTCATAGGATCAGACTGAAAGAGCATGATAGTATGTTAGAGGCCACGTATATAGTCTAGCGTAGAGTTAGTACTAGAGCCCTGTAATTTTATTTCAATTTCCATTATGCATTCCAGGATGTATGGTTGACCAAGTGGGCGATTAGTTTTGCATGTATGACACGGTTGTCCAATATTTGATAAAAAATAATTTATTATAACAACATAATTCTCTTTTAGTTAATGTATTTCTTTTATAAATTATATAATTAATATATTGGATTATATATTTTTATTTAAATCAATTATTAATGTAATATGAGAGAATTATCTATCCATAGACACACATTATGCCCTCTCTACTAGTCGACAGTTTCGGGTGTGTGGTGAGGTGTAACACCCCAAGCTTCTACGGTACGTTTCCCTTCGAATAATGCGATAGCGTGTGTTGTACGCAACCTCGAGTTCTAACACACACCACAACTAATTAAACTAGCCGTTGTGAATAGTAATACCTACTTTTTGAAATCATATATATTCTATATTTAAAAATGGACTTCATTTTTGGATTCGGAATATCAAAATTAGCCTAGGGTGAAATTTTGGTACATTTCGGATAACTTTCATATTTTGATGAATAGTGAAAATTTCTAAATTTTAATTAAAAACAACTTTTTTAATCAAAATAATTAATAGTGATAAATTATGAATTTGAGTGGTTTTAAAGTATATTTAGAATATATTTTTACCATTCAATTTAATGTTTATCATTGGACATAATTTTACAATTAAACCGAACATAAACAAGTGTCAATCTTTTGATAGTTATTATCTCTTAAAAACACGCTTTTTGTTTTGACAGCGGGAATTAATTTTAAATTAATTTCTGCCACTTCTGTGTTTTGAATTTAGGAAAATGGATTCCATATTTGGAATCAGGATGTTCAAATTGTGTAAATAGGTAACTTTTATTTTTACACATTTTGAATAATTACTGCGGTAAATATTTTATTTATCATGGTTAAAGGGTAAATCTGGTAAATAAGGGTTAAAAAAATAATATTATAATAATACTAAATTACCCTAAAACGTGTCTTAACCCTATTGGTTGATACATGGTCGACCATGGGCATCTTTGGGTCTATTTTGGGACCCCATGGATCCACTTGTAAGTGATAATGACACTTTATTTTAATTAAGTCAAAATGAATACAAAAATGACACAAGCATATATCTTTTAGAACAACAATTTTTACATAGGGTTATACATGTTGGATTTTCGATTATAAATATTCATTAGAAAGCTAAAAAGATTTCCTACATAATGATATTTTATTTATAATTTTTAGACATTATATAATTTATTTTATTTATGACACAATGATGATGCAGTAATTACTAAAATAGTGAAAAATAAAAATAATTGATCTTATAAATACCCAAATAATTATAATATGAAACTTTTAATGATAATATGATATATTAGGATTGATTTAATTGACTTTGTTCGAAGTAATCAATCTGTTAGGAGTTTCACAAAAATCAACTATTGAATAGTGTCAAAATTGACATAAAAGAGTTCTTAAAACAAATATTATATTATTAATTGATATTAAATTCCTAAAAATCTAAGGTTCGGCCAAGAGACTTATATTATGATAGGTTCCTCGTTAATGGACCACTTGGGGGTCTCTTGGATGTATATAGTAAGTTTATTAATCATATTATATAAAAATACAAAGAGACATTGTAAAAGTGAAACTAATTAACTTAGTGTTAATACTTAAAGATAAGGTTAATATAAGTACCCAAACCTGTCTAAATTCTATTGGATGAGTTGTTTTCGACCTATCCACACCTCATCCTTTGAATAGTCAACTTTGGAGCCTTTGTAAACCGAATATGAATTTATTATAAATTAATATTTCTAACTTTTCCAAAGGTGCCCCTCACCCCTCTTATAAAAGGGCACTCCTCCTTCTCATTTCTTCACACCTTCAAAGCCTTTTGGTTCGGCCAAACTCTGCCCAAATACTCTCCCAACATCCCTCAATACAACCTAGAGGCCTTAGTTTGATCAGAAAGCCAACCTAAGGAGCCCTTTTGATCAAATCAAAAGGAAGAACCCGAAGAAGAGGTAATGATTTCACCACCCTTTTCTAAGTTCATTTCTTCTTCCACTTCTTCTTCCTTTGTTCTTACCATTCTGAAATAATAACTCCAATATCTCACATATACTGTGATGTTATTATAAATATGGTACAATCATATTCAGTATTCTATCCACCCTTTGAATAACATGTCACCATACGTGCGTACGTACGGCTTACCGTCTCCACGTCGTGGTGTAATTGTTATTCAATATAATATTATTTGGATGGGTATAATAATGATTTGTAACTCATGTAAATAATAAATATAACATGTTAATGATTCTGTATATATGATATACCATCCATTTATATATTATTTTAATATCAAAAGAATGATATTGTCGCTCGTGCGTACGTACGGACTACCGTCTCCACGAACGCGATGAGATTCATTCTCCATCGTATCCATTCAAGTATAATTATCATTTGATGATTTAAAAATGATGTTTAAGGACTGTATATCATTCTGGATATGAATAAGATACAACAACCATGGCTTATGTAACAAAACATATAAATGAAAATGAGTAAGTTAACTCCCGAAACGACGATAATTCTAAGATATTATTAACAAATCAATGTTAAAAGATCATATATGATATCATATTAATATATATGATTCTTGTATAATTTAATAACAACTATTTCACCATTATACAGGAGGTTAACCTACCCCAACCAAGGAAAAGTACAAGGTAAGGGTTATTTCACAATCTCTTCATTATCCGAGGTTGTTTATATGTAATAATCTACTGGGATCTCTTTATCATCCACATCCATGTTTCTTAAAAATGTATTTCAAAACATTTTTACTATTTACAAGAATATGGGTTAAAGTCATTTATACCTTTTTTTGACTTTTTATAAGAGGTTTATAAAGGAATCTTTCCGTCGTTTTCAAAACAAGGTCCTTTTTAACCTTTTCGACAGAATTGAGGTAAGAATGTTTTTTTTTAACTTATACGGCGGGTGCGGTTATTTTACGCCGTTATAAAATCTTCAAAGCTTTCCTTACAAGATTATAAGAATATTTTCAAAGAAAATGTTTTATTTTATATGGATCTTAAATGATTTCAAAATAAAAGGAGATATTTCTTTAAAAAGAATTTTGATTTCATCTATGTCAACATCCTTTGATGGATTTTAAGATTATTTGAAGTTGATTTATTATGATACAAATCTTCTATATTGTATTGAAGGTTTTGTGATATGTTTGACTGTGGATGTGCTATTTTTATACCATTCATAGTTTATTGTGAAAGTATTGACATTTCGTATGCTAGTTTTAATACGAATGTTTATGTTATGTTTAAACCTTTTCATATGGGAATGCATTGGACTTAATAAGTGACGGGTGGAGCCCGCTATAGCTCCTCGATGCATCGGTAGGTCTCATGAGACAAACTAGTGTCTTGGCACAAGGCCTTGACAAAATCTTATTTGTAGTCTTGGCACGAGGCCTTGGCTATGTGGTTATGATAGTCTGGCATTATGCATTCCAACATTATGAAAGTGGTTATTTATTTTTGCATGTGATTATTCGATTAGTGGAATATCCATGTGAATAAGTAAATGGCATTATTTCATTTTATTTATTCCATACCATGTTGAAAGTTCATGTTTAAAAGGCTTTTGTTTTAGTTATACATTGCCTTAAATGTTTATTCTTATTGATGAAAGTTTCCGCTATATTGTTATCCTTACTGGGCATTTGAGCTCACCCCTTTTCTATGTTTTATTTTTCCCAGGAAGTGAAGATGTAAGTTATGAATGACCTGCAGGGATATTATGAGGGGATTGTAGTGTGGACTGTGGAAACATTATGTTGTTGTAGTAGTTTTTGATTTTATGATGTAATGTAAAACTTATGAATATATCTAGTGTTTCCAAGGCTACTAAACCAATCGGTCTTTCGAGATTTGATCTTTCTTGTGATCATGCCAATGTTATGTAATAATACACCGACTCTAGGAAAACTAGGGTCGGGGCGTTACAGTTGGTATCAGAGGAAGTTTAGTACAAACCTTGGAAGCTAGATTTAGATAAACTCTGATTAGAGCACATAGACCTAAGATGAACTTTGAGGATTAGTATAGAAGAACTTCCTAGAATTTTGGTATTGTAGAGACTTTGTGAGTTTTCCGAGCAATACATCCCTGTCTGGATACGAGCAGGTAGAGGCGGCTCTGGCACAGATGTACCTAGGGGTAAAACCCGAAAACACCGCTTTGAGCTAGACTCGAACGGGAACTGGTGCACGACAACGGGCCTTGCTGCACTCTTGGTTACGACACTCCCGGGGGATATGCTTAGGATAACTCTCACTTTCTTTACAAATCATTATGAAGGGTTTATGAGTATATACTTCCTCAAAGAAACCATATTTATGATTATGGATTATATCCATAGATAGTTCAATTTATGTTAAGTGTTTTATAAGTATGGGATTATGTATTTTGATTCATAAACTGATCTACTTTATGCCATTGTTTAGAAATGGCGCCTAGTGGAAGAAATGGAAACCGTATCAATGCACGCACTCCATGTAGGGATTGCCCTCCTGCTCAAGATAATTATAGTGGGGCTGGTGATGCAACTGGTGCTGATCAGCTAATCACCGTACTGGGACAACTTACTCAGGTTATGAATAATAACCTTACCCGTATGGAGCACCCTGATCCGCAGCGTGGAGGATCAATGTTAGATCGATTCATGAGACAACAACCACCAACGTTAAATGGAAGTACAAATCCCTTAGTAGCTGAGCAATGGATATTTTCCCTAGAGAAAATATTTCAGGCTTTGGGGAGTAGTGAAAGGGAAAAAGTTACCATGGCAGTTTACCGCCTCACTGGAGATGCTGATCAATGGTGGTCATTGATTCAAAACATGAAGGAAGATGATGAAGTATCAAACATGGAATGGAGGGAGTTCAAAGATCTGTTTTTAGAAAAATACTTTCCTCGCGACCATCGAGAAGATATGGAAAGGCAATTTCTGAGTTTGAGACAAAAGGAGGATGAGAATGTCACAAAGTATGAGGCTAACTTTACAAGGTTAGCGAGGTATGCTGGAGATTATATTCGCAACCCAAGAAGTAAGATTGATCGTTTCTTTGATGGGCTAAAACCATTTCTCCGTCGAGCATTAGTCTCACAATCCTTTTCATCGTACGAAGACATTGTCTCATGTGCTATCAAGACCGAAAAGGAATTCTCTAAGTCTTATGACTTTAAAGCAAAGCAAGAGAAGAAGAGACCTGCTGATCAATCTGGGAATGGAAATAAGGGGAAGAAGGGAAAGGTTGAATATCCATCTTGTGGTAAGTGCGGGAAGAAACACCCCGGTGCTTGCCTGAAGGGAATGGGAGTCTGTTACAAGTGTGGTGAAAAAGGCCACCAAGCTCATGATTGCAAGGGGAAGAAGGAAGCTACCAACGTTCAGTGCTACAATTGCAGGGAGATGGGGCATTATGCAAATGCATGTCCTAAGCGTCAGGAGAACTTACCTCAGAAAAGGCCAAGGGATCAAGGCCAGACTTATGCTATCACTATTGCTGAGGTAGAAACTCCGAAAGACGTGGTGGCAGGTAATTTAATGGTTTCCTCAAGTTTAGCAAATGCATTATTTGATTCTGGATCATCGCATTGTTTCATATCTTCCCAGTTTGCTAAGAAAATTAGATATTTCCAATTTGATTTAATAAGGGAGTTGTCAGTTAAAACTCCTAAGGGAAGTATCGTTGCAACAAAGTTTTGTGAATCAGTCCCCATTAGAGCACATAAATTTTCTTTATCTGCTGATTTCATCGTCATACCTATGATTGAGTTTGATATAATCCTCGGTATGGACTGGCTTTCGGACTATGATGCGAAGATTTATTGTAAGAAGAAAGAGGTTACGATTCTTGATGATAATGATAAGGAACACCTCATTTTTAGAGCAGAATCGTCACCACCTAATTCTTATTTAGACCCACCCCCAGTAGCTCAACTTAATTCAATTATTGGGGAGGAAGAGAATGAAGTAACTATCGGTGAGGAAAGGAATGTTCAAATAGAGGGTGTACCTGTTGTGAAAGAATTTGTAGATGTATTTCCGGAAGATTTACCTGGACATCCTCCAGAACGAGAAGTTGAGTTTTCCATTGATTTGATTCCTGGATCAAGGCCTATATCGAAGACCCCTTATAGAATGGCCACTGTAGAGTTAGTCGAACTAAAGAAACAACTAGAGGAATTGAGTAATAAGGGATTTATTCGCCCTAGTGTTTCTCCATGGGGAGCCCCTGTTCTTTTTGTTAAAAAGAAAGATGGATCTATGAGGTTATGTATCGACTACAGGGAGATCAATGCTATAACGATAAAGAACAAGTATCCCCTACCTCGTATTGATGATTTATTTGACCAACTGCATGGAGCTCAATACTTTTCAAAGATTGACCTTCGATCTGGATACCATCAGTTGTGTGTAAAGAAGGAAGACATTCCGAAGACAGCATTTCGAACCAGGTACGGGCATTACGAGTTTACTGTAATGCCGTTTGGATTGACTAATGCACCCTCTGTATTCATGGATCTGATGAATAGAGTTTTCAAGGAGTATCTCGATGAATTTGTGGTGGTATTTATTGATGATATCTTGGTATACTCCAAAACCTACGAAGATCATGAAAATCACTTGCGCATTATCTTGAAGACTCTGAGGAGGCATGAATTATATGGAAAGTTTAGCAAGTGTGAATTCTGGCTTCAGGAGATTTCTTTTCGTGGCCCTATTGTCTCTAAAGATGGAATCTCTGTTGATCCTTCTAAGACCAAGGAAATCCAAGAATGGCCAGCACCTACGAGTATAACTGAGGTACGTAGTTTTATTGGTTTGGCATGTTATTATCGACGTTTCGTCCAGAATTTTGCCCGATTGGCTAACCCATTAACGAAGCTCACACGTAAAGGGGTTAAATTTGTTTGGACAAAAGAGTGTGAAGAATGTTTCGAAGAACTAAAGAGAAGATTAGTCAATGCTCCTATATTGACTCTACCATCGGGGAATGATGGGTTCGTTATTTATAGTGATGCATCAAAGAAAGGACTTGGCTGTGTCCTTATGCAGAATGATAGAGTTATTGCCTATGCATCACGACAGTTGAAAATTCATGAACAAAACTATCCTACTCATGATCTTGAGTTAGCAGCTGTGATCTTTGCTTTGAAGATATGGAGGCACTACCTCTATGGTGAAAAATGTGAGATTTATACTGATCACAAGAGTTTGAAGTATATTTTCTCACAAAAAGAACTCAACATGAGGCAAAGGAGATGGCTTGAATTACTCAAGGATTATGATTGTATGATACACTACCACCCGGGGAAGGCAAACAAGGTGGCAGATGCTTTGAGTAGAAAAGACCATGGAGTTTTGAACAATATGAGAATTTAAAGGGATCCAATTTTCATGGATCTAGTGAAAATGGACATGGGAATAACCAGGGAAGGTGAAACATCAATGCTTTTTCAAATGGTTGCCAAACCATCTTTACTAGAAAGGATTAAGAGTTCTCAGACCGATGATGACGAATTCCAAAAGAAGATTAAAGCTGTGAATGATGGGAGATTGAGAGACTTTGTGTATGAAGATGGAATTTTGAAATTCGGGAAGAGACTTTGTGTTCCCAATATACCTGATCTAAAAAGGGAATTGCTGGATGATGCTCATAGTTCCAATTTCTCTATACACCCTGGGAGCACCAAAATGTATAGAGATTTGAAGGAACATTTTTGGTGGGACAACATGAAGAGGGAGATTGCTGATTTTGTGTCAAGGTGTATGGTTTGTCAACAAGTGAAAGCTGGAAGGCAACAGCCTGGAGGAGTCATGCAACCTCTTCCCATACCGGAGTGGAAATGGGACAATATTACGATGGACTTTGTCATGGGGCTACCAAAGACTCCTAGAAGGAACGATGCAATATGGGTTATTGTTGATCGTCTTACCAAGTCAGCACATTTTCTTGCTATAAGAGAAGATCTACCCCTGGAACGTCTAGCAAGACTATACATTAATGAAGTTGTGAGACTTCATGGAGTTCCCCTATCGATTGTTTCTGATTGTGATCCCCGTTTTACTTCAAGATTTTGGAAAAGTCTTCAGAAATCCCTGGATACTGAACTTCATTTGAGCACTGCTTACCACCCTCAGACAGACGGACAATCAGAACGGACTATTCAGACCTTAGAAGACATGTTGAGATCTTGCTCACTTGATTTTCAGGGTATGTGGGATCAATATTTACCTCTGGTAGAATTTTACTATAACAATAGCTTCCATTCGAGTATACAAATGGCACCATATGAAGCGTTATACGGAAAGAGATGTCGTACACCAACCTGTTGGGATGACGTTGGTGAAAGAAAACTTGTAGGCCCAGAACTGGTGGAGGAAACGGTGGAAAAGGTGAAGGTAATCCAAAATCACATCAAAGCAGCTCAAAGTAGGCAGAAGAGCTATGCCGATAATCGAAGGAAGGATTTGGAATTTCAAGTCGGTGATCATGTTTTCCTAAAGGTATCTCCGTGGAAGGGAGTCATACGTTTTGGTAAGAAAGGTAAATTGAGTCCCAGGTACATCGGACCTTTCGAAATTCTAGAACGAATTGGGGCTGTAGCTTACCGATTGGCAATGCCGCCAAGTCTCTCCAAAGTTCACGATGTGTTCCACGTATCTCTGTTGAGAAAATACATGCCTGACCCAACGCATGTACTCACCTATGAGGAATTAGAACTGGAACCCGATCTGTCTTATTGCGAAGAGCCCGTCAGGATTCTTGATACAAGAGAACAAGTACTGAGAAACCGGACGACGCGTCTGGTAAAAGTTTTGTGGAGAAATCATAAGATGGAAGAGGCAACGTGGGAACCCGAGGAACTTATGATGAAGAACCACCAGAGTCTTTTTATGCAGTAATACCCTAGAAATTGCGAGGACGCAATTATTTGAAGGAGGGGAGAATGTTACACCCCAAGCTTCTACGGTACGTTTCCCTTCGAATAATGCGATAGCGTGTGTTGTACGCAACCTCGAGTTCTAACACACACCACAACTAATTAAACTAGCCGTTGTGAATAGTAATACCTACTTTTTGAAATCATATATATTCTATATTTCAAAATGGACTTCATTTTTGGATTCGGAATATCAAAATTAGCCTAGGGTGAAATTTTGGTACATTTCGGATAACTTTCATATTTTGATGAATAGTGAAAATTTCTAAATTTTAATTAAAAACAACTTTTTTAATCAAAATAATTAATAGTGATAAATTATGAATTTGAGTGGTTTTAAAGTATATTTAGAATATATTTTTACCATTCAATTTAATGTTTATCATTGGACATAATTTTACAATTAAACCGAACATAAACAAGTGTCAATCTTTTGATAGTTATTATCTCTTAAAAACACGCTTTTTGTTTTGACAGCGGGAATTAATTTTAAATTAATTTCTGCCACTTCTGTGTTTTGAATTTAGGAAAATGGATTCCATATTTGGAATCAGGATGTTCAAATTGTGTAAATAGTTAACTTTTATTTTTACACATTTTGAATAATTACTGCGGTAAATATTTTATTTACCATGGTTAAAGGGTAAATCCGGTAAATAAGGGTTAAAAAAAATAATATTATAATAATACTAAATTACCCTAAAACGTGTCTTAACCCTATTGGTTGATACATGGTCGACCATGGGCATCTTTGGGTCTATTTTGGGACCCCATGGATCCACTTGTAAGTGATAATGACACTTTATTTTAATTAAGTCAAAATGAATACAAAAATGACACAAGCATATATCTTTTAGAACAACAATTTTTACATAGGGTTATACATGTTGGATTTTCGATTATAAATATTCATTAGAAAGCTAAAAAGATTTCCTACATAATGATATTTTATTTATAATTTTTAGACATTATATAATTTATTTTATTTATGACACAATGATGATGCAGTAATTACTAAAATAGTGAAAAATAAAAATAATTGATCTTATAAATACCCAAATAATTATAATATGAAACTTTTAATGATAATATGATATATTAGGATTGATTTAATTGACTTTGTTCGAAGTAATCAATCTGTTAGGAGTTTCACAAAAATCAACTATTGAATAGTGTCAAAATTGACATAAAAGAGTTCTTAAAACAAATAGTATATTATTAATTGATATTAAATTCCTAAAAATCTAAGGTTCGGCCAAGAGACTTATATTATGATAGGTTCCTCATTAATGGACCACTTGGGGGTCGCTTGGATGTATATAGTAAGTTTATTAATCATATTATATAAAAATACAAAGAGACATTGTAAAAGTGAAACTAATTAACTTAGAGTTAATACTTAAAGATAAGGTTAATATAAGTACCCAAACCTGTCTAAATTCTATTGGATGAGTTGTTTTCGACCTATCCACACCTCATCCTTTGAATAGTAAACTTTGGAGCCTTTGTAAACCGAATATGAATTTATTATAAATTAATATTTCTAACTTTTCCAAAGGTGCCCCTCACCCCTCTTATAAAAGGGCACTCCTCCTTCTCATTTCTTCACACCTTCAAAGCCTTTTGGTTCGGCCAAACTCTACCCAAATACTCTCCCAACATCCCTCAATACAACCTAGAGGCCTTAGTTTGATCAGAAAGCCAACCTAAGGAGCCCTTTTGATCAAATCAAAAGGAAGAACCCGAAGAAGAGGTAATGATTTCACCACCCTTTTCTAAGTTCATTTCTTCTTCCACTTCTTCTTCCTTTGTTCTTACCATTCTGAAATAATAACTCCAGTATATCACATATACTGTGATGTTATTATAAATATGGTACAATCATATTCAGTATTCTATCCACCCTTTGAATAACATGTCACCATACGTGCGTACGTACGGCTTACCGTCTCCACGTCGTGGTGTAATTGTTATTCAATATAATATTATTTGGATGGGTATAATAATGATGTGTAACTCATGTAAATAATAAATATAACATGTTAATGATTCTGTATATATGATATACCATCCATTTATATATTATTTTAATATCAAAAGAATGATATTGTCGCTCGTGCGTACGTACGGACTACCGTCTCCACGAACGCGATGAGATTCATTCTCCATCGTATCCATTCAAGTATAATTATCATTTGATGATTTAAAAATGATGTTTAAGGACTGTATATCATTCTGGATATGAATAAGATACAACAACCATGGCTTATGTAACGAAACATATAAAAGAAAATGAGTAAGTTAACTCCCGAAACGACGATAATTCTAAGATATTATTAACAAATCAATGTTAAAAGATCATATATGATATCATATTAATATATATGATTCTTGTATAATTTAATAACAACTATTTCACCATTATACAGGAGGTTAACCTACCCCAACCAAGGAAAAGTACAAGGTAAGGGTTATTTCACAATCTCTTCATTATCCGAGGTTGTTTATATGTAATAATCTACTGGGATCTCTTTATCATCCACATCCATGTTTCTTAAAAATGTATTTCAAAACATTTTTACTATTTACAAGAATATGGGTTAAAGTCATTTATACCTTTTTTTGACTTTTTATAAGAGGTTTATAAAGGAATCTTTCCGTCGTTTTCAAAACAAGGTCCTTTTTAACCTTTTCGACAGAATTGAGGTAAGAATGTTTTTTTTAACTTATACGGCGGGTGCGGTTATTTTACGCCGTTATAAAATCTTCAAAGCTTTCCTTACAAGCTTATATGAATATTTTCATAGAAAATGTTTTATTTTATATGGATCTTAAATGATTTCAAAATAAAAGGAGATATTTCTTTAAAAAGAATTTTGATTTCATCTATGTCAACATCCTTTGATGGATTTTAAGATTATTTGAAGTTGATTTATTATGATACAAAACTTCTATATTGTATTGAAGGTTTTGTGATATGTTTGACTGTGGATGTGCTATTTTTATACCATTCATAGTTTATTGTGAAAGTATTGACATTTCGTATGCTAGTTTTAATACGAATGTTTATGTTATGTTTAAACCTTTTCATATGGGAATGCATTGGACTTAATAAGTGATGGGTGGAGCCCGCTATAGCTCCTCGATGCATCGGTAGGTCTCATGAGACAAACTAGTGTCTTGGCACAAGGCCTTGACAAAATCTTATTTGTAGTCTTGGCACGAGGCCTTGGCTATGTGGTTATGATAGTCTGGCATTATGCATTCCAACATTATGAAAGTGGTTATTTATTTTTGCATGTGATTATTCGATTAGTGGAATATCCATGTGAATAAGTAAATGGCATTATTTAATTTTATTTATGCCATACCATGTTGAAAGTTCATGTTTAAAAGGCTTTTGTTTTAGTTATACATTGCCTTAAATGTTTATTCTTATTGATGAAAGTTTCCGCTATATTGTTATCCTTACTGGGCATTTGAGCTCACCCCTTTTCTATGTTTTATTTTTCCCAGGAAGTGAAGATGTAAGTTATGAATGACCTGCAGGGATATTATGAGGGGATTGTAGTGTGGACTGTGGAAACATTATGTTGTTGTAGTAGTTTTTGATTTTATGATGTAATGTAAAACTTATGAATATATCTAGTGTTTCCAAGGCTACTAAACCAATCGGTCTTTCGAGATTTGATCTTTCTTGTGATCATGCCAATGTTATGTAATAATGCACCGACTCTAGGAAAACTAGGGTCGGGGCGTTACATGAGGTGATCTTGATGCCTTATGGTGAACTAAACCAGGTCACGAGATTAGTGGAATCTGATTATGGATGTTACAAATTGGAATCATTGGAGTTCCCTTCCAATTGATTTACAATTTGGGGTATGATACACTATAGTATTATAAATGTTTCAAAACCTATGATGTATATCTCAATGGTTCATCAAGAACATTGATTCCAGTATAAAATCATGGTTTCCTAGTATGTGAGATTGCATTTCATATCTATGATGTTTCAATTGGGTATGATGTTTACTTTGACTGATGAACATGTTGTTAATATTTAATTATTTCTCATGGAGATAAGGATCATATACATTCATAATAGGCCATTGATTGATTTTTACTATTTTATGGAAAGGGAAAGTGGAAAATCATGCATCATATTTGTCATTTAGGATTAAAATATCTTACACCTGCATGTGTCTAGTAATTACTAACAATTGATCCCAGTTATTTAATGTGTCAAAAAAAACCTAAATGGTGTTTTATCATATAGGTATTTTTGTGTAATTCTGCAATGTAGGGCCAAATTGAATATATATATATATATATCATTTTTATGGGACATTACATAGAGCTATGATGAGATGTTTGATGTTAAGGATCATGACTCAGTCATCTTGTACGGGACGTACACTAACCCTAGTAGGTTGATAGGGAACATTATTCCAAAATGTCAAACCCCTAGAGTGATGTTTTTTGGTTCAGTTAATTATATTGTTGGTAACAACCTATAAAGTGTTTTCCTATATTTCATAGAATGAAATTCTACTTAATCGAATTTATTTTTGGGTTAACTAGTCAGATCGATGAGTATGATTCCATCATGTTACATGATGTTTATCAGGAACTAGACATCATGTTGGGTATCACTGTATATGTATTTTTGATGATTTTCAATTTAGTATCCCTTCTAGATTTGTATTTTTATTATTGTAACCATGATTTTCAATAGCTGAAAATGGATTTCATATTGTATTTTTAATCAAACCTGACCAAGATGATCAATGGATTTTAGAATAAGATAGATCTTATAGAGGAGGATAATTTAGTGTTGAATGTTGCATTGTTTTCCACTGTATAACAAATTTTTATGGTCTACAATTTGGAGGATAGAGAAATTTTTTTTGTTGAAAAGTAATTGTTTGTAATGAAAATATAATAGTTTAGTCAATGGATAAATGAGGTTTCTAAAGTTTCAACTAAGATAAGGTAGGGTACATCAAATAAAAATTTGGATAAGGAAAATATTTTCTTGAATTTATGAAATTGAGTGAATAGAAACATTGTGAATTCCTATGAAATATAGATAGAGTTTCACAAAAAAAGATACTTAAAAATGTTCACGTTTAGTGAACTAGGAATTTGTATTTGTGGGTGATAACATGAAAGAGAGTTTCTTGAAGGGAAAAATACATTTTTAAATAGGTGATTACCTATAATCTATTACATAACTCTCCCAATGGTGTTATTAACTGACTATTTAATGAAATAATTTCAGATAACAGATTTACATGCACCAAATTTGTGAATATCAGAGATGTGCAATGAATATAAAATATCATATTAAAAAAATTATGTTTTATAGAAGTTAAATAGTTGTGAAAAAGTGAAAGAGACGAAGACAAGTGAAAGAGTTGTGTGAAAATGCATGAGTTTCTCATAAGAGAATGAGTTCTGCGACTTACTGTTTTTGAACATCTAGACTGATGGATCATTTCATAAAATTACACAAATTTAGGAATATAAATTAAAGAAGAGTCATGTTATAATATTCAGAAAAAGTTTGAAATTTGTAATCTATTGAATTGAACATCATGTGGATAAACTTAGTCAGACTTCACTAAAGGTTGTGAGCATGGGGTAGATGATGGATGTGATCCAAAGGTGGTATCGTGCTATCCCTAAAAATAATGTTAAGGTAGTTTTCCAAGAATACAGTGATTGTGTGTGAATAATTGTAATTCAAAAAAATTAGTAAATATTTGTTGATTTTTGGTTTGACGGACAGATTATCTATGCATGATCCATGGAAAATGCCTTATATGTGAACCTTGTAATATTATAATGTTTTGTTTCTTTTTTTCCATCTTTCTGTATGATAATATCCCAATTCTACAAGACACATTAAATAGGTTCCTACCAACATGGGGAAATGATCCTTCTAATTTCAAGAAAATGAAGACACCTTGATTTACCCCTCTCCTCTCATGGTATTCTTTGATCCCATAGTGACCTCCAAAGGGCGGTTCCTCATGAGTATTCTTAGATACGATCTTGCATTATTAAAATTATGATGATAGTATTGCCCTTAATGTGTTAATATTATATGGTCCTTTCATAGTAAGGTAAGACCATTGGGCCAGGAGGTTGGACCTGATGTCCATGTTATGAGAATTTATCAATAATGATAGGTGGGAGTCCTAAAGACCAAATGTTTTTACTCACATTCTTGAATTTCTATGTTCATTATAATCAATGTAAACCTATTAATAGGATTGTCTCGAGTATATGGATGACCTTTTATATAGAGAGATAGGTTATATAATCATTTGAGTCCAATGAAGATTTGTTGCATAGGTTTTTCTATATATGAATATTGATACCATTGGATTTTGACAATGCACCTAAGGTGCTTTGATTTTAAGACTGGATATGATCAGTAAAACTATTTGTGTTTCTATCCAAGATGGCCAGTGTCTCTATTTTTTATAATATAGTCAGTTCACGGGTAGATGCATGAGACTAGAAATAGGTCGGGTGATGGGTAGTCACATAATAAATCATGGAAAGGTTGAGGTTTTCTATTTTGAATAGGATTTCCAAAGGAGATTCAATCTATTTTGGATAGACATTCCATGAAACAAATTCATATTTACCATTTAATGGATTACTCACTAGAGTATGATTTAGTTGATAATGGTACACACTAGTTTCACATAGAATCATTTAAATCTTATATTGATGACTAGTTATTTGAAATATGAATAACAATGCTTTCAAGACATTTTATGAGCATGGTTTCTCAAAATTTTTGTTTAAAATTGAGAATTTCCCACCTGATAATATGATACATTAGAAACAAATCATGTGTAATGAGATAGTTAACCCATGTTTTGAGATGGTCACAAATTTTCATGAGATGTGGAGTTAGAATTCTGTTAAAGGAATGTATGTACTTTTTGATGTGAGAGTGGATTAAAGAGAGATATAAATTCCATTTGATGGAAACATAGTGTAATGATAGTTATAGATAAGAATGATGTATCTTCACATCATCCTCCATATAATGATAGAACATCAGCACTATGCCACGCTTATTTCTTTTTCAATTATATCTCCTGGTTTGATAAAGTAATAAGATAAGAGTATGATCATGGAGTGGTATTAGGTAATCCATTTGATGGTTATTGCACGTTTGTCCATTGAGGGTGGTGACCCTCATGTTTTTTGAAATCTGACATTGTTGTGGAAACTGTTCTCATGAGCAAGGAACATGTGATGTTATGAGATGATGATAAGGATATACATATGTAGGGTAGTATCAAATCACTCATGGTTAAATGCCTTCTTTGACAGAAGAGTTATTTATGATGTATAAATGTCCATTGGCATGTATTGACAGTTTGATTTTGAAAATTCATGGGGCGAGAGCATAGACGTTAGATTGGCCACCAAGGAAAATCAGGGATGAGAAGGTTTATGGTGTGATGTTTGTAATGAACCCTATTTTTCAAGATATTAATATTGAGAAAAAATTGTAAATTTTTCATTCTGATACTAGTAAGGGTTAAAGGGTAATTTTCCCAACAATATGATTTCATATAATTTTTTAACCACTATGTTGCTCCCAAATTAGTGTTTTTACACAAGGAAAAAAGTTTTAATGAATTTATAACCATTATAATTTTCATAGAATAATTAATATATGTTATAAATTTAATTAAACATTTATTTATGTTCACATGTTTGATTGGCTATATATTCTGAAGGGAGTTTCAGATTGATATTATATATAATCCATTTAGTTTGGAATGATTTTATTGGGTATGGGTTAAAATCATGTTTTTCATCGGGACTGGGCCAAAACCATTTGTAATTTTCTTTTTCCTTTTTCTATTTTATTTTTTTCTTTTCCATCCATATATTCTCATTCATTCCTCCATGGGATTTTTCTTCAATTGACTGAGTGATAAGGTGTGAGGGAGTGGGGGATAAGGAAGAAGATTGAGGGGAGGGAGAAGAATAGAGTTACTGGTGTAGAGCTCCAGGGGAGCTAGATTGCTATGTGGGTACTGTAGATAATGATAATGGAAAAAGCTTAAGAAGATTCATCCAAGGATGGTAGATTTTATGTTTTTCTATAAATCCATATAAATTTATAATTTTTTGTCTTAAATACCTACAATCATATCTTAGTACCTCTAGATAGTCTATTTATACCTTTTAAACATAGAATATATGTTTTCTCTTTATTTTTGGTGGTTGTATTATGGAAATCTAGATCACATGATGTGTAGATTAGGAACATAAATCATCTGTTCTTCCAGATTAGGGAAGATTTTCTTTTATATGCACACACTATATATGGATTAAACACTTCATGTTCTTGGAATTAGTCATGTTGTTGAGTACCTGGACCGATAGCCTATGTAGAGGAACACAATCATTTAGATTACATGACCACACCCCGTGTTGGTTATACGCCCTATAGAGGTGCATGACAAGAAAAAAATAAATGGCCAAACCATGTGATTTACATAGGCAGGTACCTTGTGTAGGGTATATTCTATGAACATGATTTATATATCATGTAAATGAGTTACTACATTCCATATTTTGGTGGATAGTATTCCCACGTAAGGCTTCAATGGTACACATTGGGTAACCTGGTACACATGCTGTGTACTCCTCCCCTGTTACCCGGTTGAGAGGTTACCACATATTTATTCCCTGAATTAACAATTATATGAAATAATAAACCACTTTGAATATATTTCTATTTAGATAATGTTACTAAATCCCTTGGGGGAGACTAGAGGAATTTTAAGAGGTAATTCATTATTTTCTTTAAAAGGTTAGGTTCTCCGTCTGGTAAATTAATTCTGCAATCTTTTGAGAATGATACCCTTTATTCTGTGATGATCCAAGAGTTATATGTCTTGATAGATTCTTTCATAGCTATTTTTGGCGGACATATTCCTTTTGAGATATGGCCCTCTAGACTAAGAGGCCATGATAGTATTTGATTATAAGGTTCCCTTATAAGATGACCGTAGTGACTTTTTTTCCAAAAGGATCCTCTGTAGGATGACTCTACATTATTAATTCTATTGAGATTCCCATGTGGGATAATTTCATACACATGCTGACCTTGTGAATCCATTATAGGATCCCTCTTTATTTTCACTCTTCTTGAGGACCAAACATATGATTTTCCTATTCCTACCAACATATACAATTATAAGTATTCGTTAAAGGATACCCCTTTTTTGTTCAAGCTAGAGAAACCCATTTTAGAATCCTCATTTTTCATATGTATTTTTAGGATCCCATTTAGGATGAATTTTGATGATTTATATTTATGTGGTTCCCTAGAGGGACGCCTTTTCTTATGTCTAGACTTCATGGATCTGAAGTGTAACACCCCGAGATTTTATGAAAAATATTCTTTTAATTTCATTAATGTCTTGTGTTGTATGCTACACAAAGATTACCTTGCGCTATATGCAACACCGTATTAGCTTGCAGTATACGCAACACTATTCTTGGATCGTGTTACACACAATTTTGATAATAGTTATTCTATGAAACATTGAGTATATATATATATATTAAATGTATAAATGAAATATGGTTGGATTATGTTATATGAAACAATGAAGGATTCTTGCACAGAACGGAACCCTGACTTGGCTTGCATTACACACAATCGCGACCTTCCTTGATAGCGTCTGTTGTACGCAATACCAGGTTTTACTAAACAACGATATATTTTTATAATATTGTTATGAACTAGCCATTATGAATAGTGTTAACTAAAATTTTAATTTTATAACATTATTATTTATCTTACACATTTCTAGAACATGGTACAAGAACAAAATAAAATTTTCGGGTAAAATAAGTATTTTTAAAAAAACGCAGTTCTGCCGCCTTTTGATGGTGCACCCACTTTAAATCTAGTTTTTGACTTTTTTATAAGTTCAATTTGACAAAATAAAATTATTATTTTTAATCAGGATATAAAAATTTACATTAGATAATGTTTTGATATTTTTCCGATAACTTTCATATTTTAATGAATAGTAAAAACACAATATATTTTAATTAAAAACAACTTTTTTAATCGTAATATCTTATGTGGTTAAATTATAATATTTAATGGTTTTAAAGTATAAATAGAATATATTTTTACCATTTAATATAATGGATGTCATTAGCATTGATTTTACCTTGAATTCGTAGGTTAAATCAATTCAATCTATTGCAATGTTTTAAAGAGAAACCCGCTTTCTTTCGACAATGGGATTAATTTTAATTTAATTTCTGCATCTTTTGTGTATTGAATTTGGAAAAATGGATTCCATATTTGGAATCAGTGGGTACAAATTATGTTAATAAGCTACTTTTTTTGGCATTTTGAATAGTAACTACGGTAAATTTTATTTACTATAGTTAAAGGTAAATCGAGTAATTAAGGAGTAATATAAGATTATAAAATTACCCTAACACTTGGAAAAATCCTATTGGATGGCTAAAAGTAGACCAATGTAACCTAAGGGTCGGAGTATATTCATTTTATGGACTTTGTTCCATGAAAATAATTTAATTATTATTAAAACCAAAGAATGTGACAACATGTCACTTTCTTAAATCTTATAAGTATAATAATTTTAATATAGTGATAAAATTCATGGAACTTCGAACATGAATAGTATCCATGAAGATATTACAATTATATACATCATAGAAATTTATTTAGAATTTTTAGGGATTAAATAATTAACATTTATTATGACACAAAGATGATGCAGTAATTGTCTTATTAATGAAATATTGACATAATTGATGTTATAAATGACCAAATAAATGTAATTTGAGACTTTTAATGACTTAAATTAATTTTCTAGGTTACTATGACATGTTATTGTTGATATAAGTAACTTGTTTCGAACTTATCATTCTGTTATGAATTTCATAAAAATCATGTACCAAATAGTGTCAAAATTGACATAAATTAGTTTTTAAAACAAATATTATATTAATAATTGTTATTTAATTCTTAAAAATCTAAGGTTCGGTACAATTACTTATATAAGGATATATATATTAATAATAACCAACTTGGGGTTATTTTTTCTTGTTATGGTAAGTTTATTAACCATATAGTGTAAGAAAAGAAAAAGACACGATAAAAGTTAAATTATTTAACTTAGAGTTAAATCTAATTGATAAGGTTAAAATAATAACATAAACTTGTATAAATCCTATTGGATCAGAGTATTTCAACCCATACCCACTTTATATTCGAAACAAGACCCTTTTGAACCATTATAAACCGAATTTGACCTTAATATAAAATAATATTTTGAGATTTTCCTAAGGTGCCCCTCTCCTCCCTTATAAAAGGGCACCTCCTCCCTCTCCAACTAACACCAATTTGAGCAATCAAGCTTGGCCAAACCCGGACAAAATCTCTTCTCCACTTCCCTAGTGTCATCCTAGAGGTCCTGGTGTTCTTCAAAGACCATCCTTAGTTCTTTAAGTGGAGGTTAAGTGAAGGCGCGTTAAAAAGAGGTAATATCCATTACCGATCTTTTTCAATTTCTTTCTTCTTCAACTTCTTCTTATATAGTTGTTTCATGATAAAGTAATAACATCAGTATTTATAATATACTGATATGTTATTATAAATATGAAACAACTCTAATTAACCTTCTATCCATCCTATGGAAAAAGGAAATCACCGCGCGTGCGTACGTATGGAATAACGTCTCCACGCCGTGGTGTAATCTATTTTCCACCACCACCTTACTCGTATGGGTATAATGGTGTAAATAATTACTATATATGATTATTATAAAGTTTTATTGATTATGAAATAATATACATACACTCCAATACAATTCCACGATCATGGGAACGATATCATCGCTCGTGCGTACGTACGGAATACCGTCTCCACAATGTGATGTGATTCGTTCTACATGATCTTCATTGCATAATGATTATATAAATGAATTGAATGAATAAATATGATATATAGTACATTAATACCATTCTGGAAATGATGTATCTATAACCTAAAGAGAAGAATAAGAATTTATTCGACAAAACACACATAATAACAAAAAGTTATAAACACCCGAATAACAAGTAGCAATGAAATATTACTACTAAGAAGCTAATAATATGACCATATATCATATCATAAAAATAATTATTATTCTGGAATAAGTCAATAAAATTATTTAAATCATTATACAGGAGGTTCGGACACTTTCAAATCAAATCGGACCTAAGGTAAGGGAAAATATCACAATCTCATTTTTATCTGAGATTATTTATACTTTAGTATTTACTGGGGTGTATTTTATCATCCACATCCATGTTTCCTCAATATGTAATATTATTTCCATTCACCTACAATTTTTTAAATCATATTTTCCCCTTCGGTGAGTTTTTAGTAAAAGATATAAAAGGAATATTTTGTCGTTTTTCGGACGAGGTACTTTTTGACTTTCCGACAAAAGTACGAGAAGAATGTTTTTTAACATATATGGCATGAATGTATTTTTAAAACATTATTTCCAAGAAGTTTCCCTTACAAGTTTTCAAGTTTATTTTTAATCAACTTCTTTTAGTTTAGAATTGAATGAAATGTTAAGAAAGGAAAAGTGTTTTGAAGTAGAATGGATATTTTCCTCATGAATAGAGTTTAAGTGTTTTATCAAAATTATTTTCCATCTAAGATAATATAGGGTTATGTTTATATCCCTATTATTACATTTATTTGATTATGTTGTGATGGAATTATTTTTATGAATTCCTTTATCTTATATGAATTGTTTTATGATGTCATGTTGTTTAAGAATCCCATTTTTATTACATGGGTTATGCAATGATGTTTGATTTATTATTTTGTGGCACACATATGAATGGTATCATTATGAGATGGGTGGGACCTATATCTCCCTCCAATGCATTGGGTAAAGATTTTATATCTCATGAGATAGACATGGCTGGAACGGTAGGTTATACCGGTTCAGTGAAGCAAGACTGAAACGAGGGTAACTCGGTTCAGAAATGGACTTTGTCTACTAAGATTGTCTTGGCAATGAGTCTTGACTAATAAGAAATGATTCTCTATGATTATGTGTGTATTCTACAAAGTTTCATGTTTTATGTTATGATTATTGGGATTAAATTTCACTACTATGATTTATCCCATGTTATGAAATTATGATCTCTTTTGCAGGTTAAGATTTCCAAAAGTTATGTTCTTATGAATATGATGTGATTGATATTTATTTTTTTTGCCCTTACTGAGAACTTGAGCTCACCATTTTTATGTTTTCTTTTCCCCAGGATATAAGGAATGGTTTTACGTATAAAAAAGGAAGATCATTATGGGAGATGTTGAAGATCTTTCACCATGTTTAGAAGATTATATTCTGAGTTTCCAAAGACACTAAACAATTACAGTCTTTGTGTGTGTGTTTTTGTTTTATACTAAGTATTCCGAAAAACTAATTTAATGTCCATGTACATCAGGCTTCGGGTCCCTACAGTTGGTTTCAGTGGAAAGGTATAGTCAACCTTTGGAAACTAGGATGCGAGAACTTTAGTGAGATCTCTAGAGATATTTCTCAGGTATGTCTAGGGATGTCTCTAAGGTTAAATATACGTATAGGTTATAGTCCTAGAATCACGCTAACGATCTTAGAATTAAACCTATTATGTTAGATATTGAAGGTTCTCCCCCTTTATTATGTTGTTTTCCCTAGAATTATTTTTTCCTCTCACACAATTCTTTTTGGGTTTTAGACGATGGCTGGAACCTGAAGGAACCGTGTTGATCAATGAAATGGACAATGCAATGATTGTCCTCCTGAACAAACAAATGTTATGGGAGATGGAGTGCAAAATCTTATTTCTATACTTACACAAGCTATGAATCATTCTGGACTTCCAAATTAGTAGAGAAGGGAACAATATTCTATTGAGTCGTTCATGAGGCAACGCCCACCTTCTTTCAGTGGGTCTTCCGATCCACTTGTTGCTGAACAATGGATCAGTACCACTGAAAAGATATTTTCAGTTCTTCAATATTCTGAACATGATAAAGTCGTCTTAGCAGTATATCGTTTGGAAGGTGAAGCTGATCAATGGTGGAATCTTATCAAGAATACGAGGCAAAGAGATGAAATTGAGTCCATGGAATGGGATGAGTTCAAGAACTTATTTTTCAATAAGTACTTCCCTCGTATTCTTCGAACAGAGATAGAGAAGGAGTTTCTTGAACTAAAGCAAAGGATGATGAATCTGTTTGTATATACAAAGAGAATTTTACAAGGCTTACAGGGTATGCATCTGGCTTTATTATCCAACCTGAAAGTAATGTTGATCAATTATTCAGTGGATTAAAACCAAGTCTTCGAAGGGCATTAGCTATAAAAGACTTTAGTAGCTACGAAGAAATCGTGCGGTGTGCTACCAAGGTAGAAATGGAAGTTGGTGTTACTTATCCATCTCATAGTTTTGACAAGAAACGAATGATGGAGTTCAAGGAAAAGTCTCAGAATAATGGTGAAAAGAAGATGAATGTTTTCTTATGCACAAAGTGTGGAAAGAAGCATGGTGGAGATTGTCTTAAAGGGACTAGAAAATGATTTAAGTTTGGAAAAGAAGGTCATCGAGCAGCTCAGTGTCGATGTAATGGAAAAAGGGTTTCTAATGATGTGAATAAAGCAAAGACTTCAGTGAACTCACCACCAACACTTCAATGCTTCAAGTGCAAGGCTATGGGGAATTATGATAATAAATTCCCTAATCCAAGTGTTAGTGATGATCTACATGAGCAACCACTTAAGGAAAAGGACAAAGGGAAGTCACATGCGATCACCATTGGTGATGTTTAATATGACAACGATGTGGTGGAATGATTAAGTGTTTATGTAATGGGATTCCAAAATAATGTTGAATATAGTATCGTGGAATATTGGAATATTTATGTTTTGGTCTATTATGGTTTTAAATAATTTTATGGAATTGGTAACCATGAAAAGTGATTGAAATATGCACATAATGAAGGGATAAAGAAAATATAATATGTTTGATAGTATTTATGAGCTCATGATTGATATAAGGACTAAGTGATATCATGGTTTGAGGATATAGAATTTTGAGGATTTGGGTATGTGGAAAGTGTTAACTTTTAACTACATTCATGTTTTCAATAAGGTTCAATGGGTATTCAAGAGAATACATGATTAAGGCCTTTGAATGTTTGGAATGTGACCAACAAGACATATCTTATGATATATGGGGATCAACGATGGTATTAAATCTCTGGTAATCATTTTCACTATATTATGAGAGTGGACATCAGTATTATGGATAAGCCTAATGATTTGAATGAATTATGTTGTACATAAGTTAGTATTGTTTAAGGATAGAATTTTTTTGATATTATTTATGGGATGTTATAGTAATATAGTTTTAGAAAAAGGACAACCTGCATGATGGACGACAGCCCATCACGTCGGACAAGGCTGTGGGAATCGAATCCACAATCGAAGTGAGACTGGCCTTTATTTCCTACCACTGGCCTACAGGAAGTCCCTAGTTAGTGGAAACTAGTTTTATTTTATTATGCAGTATGATATATGAAGTATAATTTCATTTTAGGAACCATATATGATTAATCTCACTATAGATGGACTTATGTATTTTTTGATAACTTTTCTAACCTTTTGTTTGAGACTGATGGAATGACCCATCATTCTATCACATGATCTGCTAACACATCACGAATGACAAATTCAACTTCATTTATTTAAGATATGAAGTGGAAATTTTCTAAAGAACGACAAACGGTGAGGCTATACCAAAATCACGAAAGTATTTCTTCTAATTACAATTTCATGAACTTTAGGGAAATGATCTTGAAAAAAAAATGTTGTCCTAGTGCTCTTATATCTGATGAATCAGATGGTACCATAGATTGTCACAAATTTATGGCTTTGTGATTGTTGGATTTTCTATAGACATGTTCTCTACCACTCTCCATCAGAACATGATGGTTAGATTTCTTCTTCATATCAATATTTTCACCTATGTGGAATCCCAGTGATTAGTTTATTTGGGTAACCGTTACGTTTCATACTTTTGTTTTTAATGATTGGTTTTGGTATTCCTTTTTACGATGTGGGTTTCTATTTAAGAGACTTTCGAATAGTATACCATTTATAACCCCGACGAATTTCAAGGGAGAAATTCATTTTAAGGGGGGTAGAATGTAACACCCCAATATTTTATGAAAAATATTCTTTTAATTTCATTAATGCCTTGTGTTGTATGATACACCAAGATTACCTTGCACTATACGCAACACTGTATTAGCTTGCAGTATACGCAACACTATTCTTGGATCGTGTTACACACAATTTTGATAATAGTTATTCTACGCAACATTGAGTATATATATATATATATTCAATGTATAATTGAAATATGGTTGGATTATGTTATATGAAACAACGATGGATTCTTTCACATCACGCAACCCTAACTTGGCTTGCATTACATGCAATCACGACCTTCCTCGATAGCGTGTGTTGTACTCAATACCGTGTTTTACTAAACAACGATATATTATTATAATATTATTATGAACTAGCCGTTATGAATAGTTTTAACTAAATTTTTAATTTTATATCATTATTATTCATCTTACACATTTCTAGAACATGGTATAAGAACAAAATAAATTTTTCGGGTAAAATAAGTATTTTTTCAAAAATGAAGGTTTGCCACCTTTTGATGGCGCACCCACTTTAAATCTAGTTTTTGACGTGTTTAAAAGTACAATTTGACAAAATAAAATTCTTATTTTGAATCAGGATATAAAAATTTACATTAGACAAATTTTTGATATTTTTCCGATAACTTTCATATTTTAATGAATAGTAAAAACACACTATATTTTAATTAAAAACAATTTTTTTCATCGTAATATCTTTTGTGGTTAAATTATAACATTGAATGGATTTAATGTGTAAATATAATATATTTTTACCATCTAATATAATGTATGCTATTAGCATTTATTTTACATTGAATTCGTAGGTTAAATCAATTCAATCTATTGCAATGTTTTAAAGAAAAACCCGTTTTCATTCGACAATGGGATTAATTTTAATTTAATTTCTGCATCTTCTATGTATTGAATTTGGAAAAATGGATTCAATATTTGGAATCATTGGGTCCAAATTATGTTAATAAGCTACTGTTTATTTTTGGGAATTGTGAATAGTAACTACGGTAAATTTTATTTACTATAGTGAAAGGTAAATCGGGTAATTAAGGGTAAATATAAGATTATAAAATTACCCTAACACTGGGAAAAATCCTATTGGATGGATAAAAGTAGACCCATATAACCTAAGGGTTGGATTAGATTCATTTTATGGACTTTTTTTCCAAGAAAATAATTTAATTATTATTAAAACCAAAGAATGTGACAACATGTCACTTTCTTAAATCTTATAAGTATTATAATTTTAATTTAGTGACGAACTTCATGAAACTTCTAAAATGAATAGTCTACAGAAATCTAATACAATTATCTACATCATAGGAATTTATTTAGAATTTTTAGGGATTAAATAATTAACATTTATTATGACAAAAAGATGATGCAGTAATTGTCTTATTAGTGAAATATTGACATAATTGATGTTATAAATGCACAAATAAATGTAATTTGAGACTTTTTATGACTTAAATTAATTTTATAGGTTAATATGAAATGTCATTGTTGAAATAAGTAAATTTTTTGTAACTTATAATTCTGTTATGAATTTCATAAAAATCATGTACCAAATAGTGTCAAAATTGACATAAATTAGTTTTTAAAAACAATATTATATTATTAATTGTTATTTAATTCTTAAAAATCTAAGGTTAGGAAAAATGACTTATATAAGGATATATATATTAATAATAAACATCTTGTGGTTCATTTGGCTTGTTATGGTAAGTTTATTAACCATATAGTGTAAGAAAACAAAAAGACACGGTAAAAGTTAAATTATTTAACTTAGAGTTAAATCTAATTGATAAGGTTAAAACAATAACCTAAACTTGTCTAAATCCTATTGGATGAGAGTATTTCGACCGATCCCCACTTTATCTTCGAAATAATACCCTTTGGAACCATTATAAACCGAATTTTACCTTAATATAAAATAATATTTTGAGATTTTCCTAAGGTGCCCCTCTCTTCCCTTATAAAAGGGAACCTCCTCCCTCTCCTCCTCACACCAATTTGAGCATTCAAGCTCGGAAAAACCCTGCCAAAATCTCTTCTCCACTTCCCTAGTATCATCCTAGATGTCCTGGTCTTCTTAAAAGACCATCCTTTGTTCTTTAAGTGGAGGTTAAGTGAAGGCGCGTCAAAAAGAGGTAATATCCATTACTCATCTTTTTCAATTTCTTTCTTCTTCAACTTCTTCTTATTTAGTTGTTTCATGATAAAGTAATAACATCAGTATTTCTTATATACTGATATGTTATTATAAATATGAAACAACTCTAATTAACCTTCTATCCATCCTACGGAAAAAGGAAATCACCGCACGTGCGTACGTACAGAATACCGTCTCCACGTCGTGTTGTAATATATTTTCAACCACCACCATACTTGGATGGGTATAATGGTGTAAATAATTACTATATATGATTATTATAAAGTGATATTGATTATAAAATAGTATACATACACTCCAATACAATTCCACGATCATGGGAACGATATCATCGCTCGTGCGTACGTACGGAATACCGTCTCCACGATGTGATGTGATTCGTTCTACATGATCGTCATTGCATAATGATTATATAAATGAATTGAATGAATAAATATTATATATAATACATTAATACCATTCTGGAAATGATGTATCTATAACATAAAGAGAATAATAAGAATTTATTTGACAAAACTCGCATAAGAACAAAAAGATATAAACACCCGAATAACAAGTAGCAATGAAATATTACTACTAAGAAGCTGAGAATATGACCATTTATAATATCATAACAATAATTATTATTCTGGAATAAATCAGTATCATTATTTAAATCATTATACAGGAGGTTCAGACACTTTCGAAGCAAATCGAACCTAAGGTAAGGGAAAATTTCACAATCTCATTTTTATCCGAGATTGTTTATACTTTAGTATTTAATGGGGTGTATTTTATCATCCACATCCATGTTTTACTAAATATGTAATATTATTTCCATTCACCTAAAATTGTTTAAATCCCATTTTACCCTTCGGTGAGTTTTTAGTAAAAGAGATGAAAGGAATCTTTTGTCGTTTTTCATACGAGGTACTTTTTGACTTTCCGACAAAAGTACCAGAAGAATGTTTTTTTAACTTATACGTCATGAATGTATTTTTAAAACATTATTTCCAAGAAGCATGCCTTATAAGTTTTCAAGTTTATTTTTAATCAACTTATTTTAGTTTATAATTTAATGACATGTTAATAAAGGAAAAGTGTTTTTGAAGTAGAAATGATATTTTCCTCAAGAATAGTGATCAAGTGTTTTATCAAAATTATTTTCCATCTAAGATAATATAGGGTTCTGTTTATATCCCTATTATTACATTAATTTTATTATGTTGTGATGGAATTATTTTTATTAATTCCTTTATCTTATGTGAATTGTTTTATTATGTCATGTTGTTTAAGAATCCAATTTTTATTACCTAGGTTATGCAATGATGTATGATTTATGATTTTGTGGCACACATAAGAATGGTATCATTATGAGATGGGTGGGACCTATATCTCTCTCCAATGCATTGGGTAATGATTTTATATCTTATGAGATAGACATGGCTGGAACGGTAGGTTATACCGGTTCAGTGAAGCAGGACTGAAACGAGGGTAACTCGGTTCAGAAATGGACTTTGTCCACTAAGATAGTCTTGGGAATGAGTCTTGACTAATAAGAAATGATTCTCTATGATGATGTGTGTATGCCAAAAAGTTTCATGTTTTATGTTATGATTATTGGGATTACATTTCACTAATATGATTTATCCCATGTTATGAAATTATGATCTCTTTTGCATGTTAAGATTTCCAAAAGTTATGTTCTTATGAATATGATGGGATTGATATTTCTTTTGTTTACCCTTACTAAGCATTTGAGATCACCCTTTTTTATGTTCTCTTTTCCCCAGGATATAAAGAAAGGTTTTAGGTATAAAAAAGGAAGATCTTTATGGGAGATGTTGACGATCTTTCACCATGATTAGAAGATTATATTCCGAGTTTCCAAAGACACTAAACTATTACGGTCCTTGTGTATGTTTTTTTGTTATGTACTAAGTATTCCACAAAAGTAATGTAATGTCCATGTACATCCGGCTTCGGGTCTCTACATGAAGTAAGATACCTCTCCAGTTTTCTGAGTTGAGGGACCTAGTGGGTCCCTGTGAAATTATGTCATATTTTGGTAGAGATGGTGGTAGGTGTTAGCATAGATCCTATACTAAACATGAAATTCCATGAGACTATGGTTGTAGTGGACATTTTAGGCATTTTACCTACCTCAGTTTTTATTTATGCGTACACCTATTTAATGATGGTGAAATGATGATTACCAGAGGTGCTTCAATGATTTTGTCTCGTGAGCCTAAAACAATGTGAATTTATTTATTGGTATGTTCGTATGTCTTTCATGGGATCCGGATTCGGAGCCTTGTAATTTTTTTTTATTTTATTATGATGAATATATGTATTTCCTCATATCCATATTTTGAACTTATTATTGGTTTTTAATATTATTTTTGGGATCCCGTATGTAATTCGTGGAATCCTTCCCTGAGACATATAGGATATGAAATTTGAGAATGAAGTACCTATTGACAATGATACTCATGGATGATTATGCTCTCTTGAGCAATGGGGATGATGACAGTCTCCCTAATCAATTACATTGTCAAAATGTTTGACATTGAACTCCTCACCACTGAAGTTAAATACACTCATGGTTGAATACGACTTCTAGGGAAATATGTATAATTATTATCTCTTGGATAAATAAATTAACTATAGTGATGAACATGGAGCTCCATATCACTGGTGGATACTAAAAAAATGATTATGATATCCTAGAGTGATGCTTAGGATGATCTCTAGGGTTTGGTGGATGGACCATTACTGAATCACAAATATATAATTCATGGGGATGGGGATATTGAGAAATTTTTATGAAATGATATCATGGATATACATTGATTTTGAGAAAATTCCATTAGAATATCACTAAAGGATCTACCCCTTAGGATTCATTTATGTTCCAATGTCATGACTACCTATGTATTGGGGCCTAAGGATCCGACATTGGATAATATTTATATGGATTGATGAGCATGAAATACATATTGGAGACTATTAATAGGATATACAGTTATTACAAGAAATCCATTATTATATTGATTTGAGGTGAGTATGGTTGAACCCCGAGTTTGGGAATATTTCCCCTTGTAGTGAGGTATCAAGCTCGGAATAATTTCTAATAGTGCAAAAAGTAGGTATTTTTTATCAGGATTAAGGATCCAATGATAGTATTAATCATACATGACTTGATTAACATTAGGTCTAGGTCAATATCATTTTTCAGGATGTGTAGTGAATCAGGAGTATGGACCTAATGAATGAGTACTATTGATTTATGTCAATTTTCATTTACTAATGTATATTTTTATTTATTTATCTGTATATATTTTCAAAAAATATATTTATGTATACACATATGAATAAAAATATACCCGATAGAACCATGACCAGTTCACTGAGATTATAGACCTATAAATAAAAAATGGATTCATGTAATTTGTTTTATTTGTCTTTTCCAGGTCATTCCTGGCTGGACTGATCATATGTCATGAGCAATAACTTATAAATACATATTTATTTGGTATTAATTGTGGTGGCCAAATGTTATTAGTTCTCACCCCTTTACGTGGACCAGTGTGTACATATACACAATATTTATGCCTTTTAGGTTGACCACAAATACATTATGGTTTGGGTTTATGCACATGAATTCATGATCTAGAGGAGCCACTCATGTGGATTATTTTGACTGGGATGGAGTAGCTCGACATGGTCTTGGGGATTAGTTATGTGATCTGTCTCAGAGTTATTATCAGTTCCCTGTAATTTTATTTTAGTTTCCTTTATATAGTCATATATGTTTGGCAAGCCCTATGGTTGATTTGTGTGGTATTTATGTCATTTCGATTCGAATTTTAATTGTATTTCATTTATTATTAAATCACTATTCTCTGTAATTTTTTTACATCTTCCACACTCTATTTATTAAATGATTTTGATGATATCTAGTTATTTTTAAGACTATTTTTTCTCCAAAACAAGGTCAAAGTCACTAAATAAACACACCATAGGGCCTCACTTCTAGTTAGTATCCACTGGCGTATGGAGTGGCACGATTGATCCCATATGGAAAACCGGGTCGGAGAACCAGATTAGTGGAATCCATGCAAACAAGTTTCATGAGGGGAATTATCCTATCTATCACATAAGAAAAAAATATCCATAGGATGGTTTAGAAAATTCAAAACATGGTTCAATCTTATTGAGTGAGATAAACCACTGTCAAATTGTTCAATCACTAAAGATGAATCTAAAGTGAGAGAAAATATCACTCTCAATGAACCTACAACAAAATCCTATAAATACCCTTCATATATTTGATAAATATACATTATGGATTCATGTTACTAAATCCCAATAGTTCTTGACTTATCTAATTGAACCGTATTAGTTTTTGTAGTTGATGATCCAATTCCACTATATAATGGAAAAAAGACATAGTAGAACATTTGAATTTGTACTGATTGACTACACATATAAAATAATGTGGATACCATAGTTAAAAGCCACATATAATGAAAAACCTTCCCACATCGGAATCATGTATTGGTCCTCTTCCCAAAACATTAGAATTTTTGGATGATAAATTCTAGTGAAAACCACTAAGATAGTCCTAAAACATCATCATTCATTTAACAGAACTTACCCAACTTACACTAGGAATAAGAGGAACTACCAACCACCCCGACTTACCAAATATGTCATGTTCAACTGTTAATTATCTATCTATAATATCCATATAATACATTATCTTTAACATGAAATTTTTACATCAGATATTAGATCAATGTATTATATTGAATCTCTAATCCTTCAGTTTCTCATTTGAAACCAAATCGAAAGAAAACAAGACAACTTCATTAAAATGGTTCACATAATGAGTCTCATTCTTATCACTCTGTTGGAGTTTTAAAAATAATATAGACATTACCAAAATCATTCATTCTGGATTGATATTTTCTAAAAAGGGGATCTGAAGCCCATTCACTCAAATCAATAATGATTCATCATTATAATCATCAAATCCACCCTATTATGATAGGTCCATCAATCAACATGGTATCACACTTTTCCTTATTTGAATTAGTTATTCCCAATAACTCAAAAGATATGTTAATATTTTTCAACAAATCATTAGCCTATTGAGAATAATTTGATCATTGGAATGATGGTGCTTTTTATCGAAGAATCTCTTGAACTGGATCTCATACTTAATCCCTCATAGGATCCACTATGGATTCTTGAATACTAATACATGAAGATAACTATCTCATTGAATTTACATATCACACAAAAATCAGAACAACATTCTAGTCAACAAGATGATTCACTTGCTATGGTTTACCAGAAGATTCCTACCACTGTCTATTAAAATATATCCTCAGAGATATGATACAACACTATATTAGTGGGAAACACAAATGCATTTTCATGTTTACTCAAACCATCAACTAATTCAAGACCTTATGTAATATCAACTACAAAAGATAGAGTTCATATTTCTATTTTTGTCATGATACATTTATTAAAATTAGGATTAACAGAATAAGGTAAAAATATTCCTGAAAAAAACATTTCACAAACATATGTAGTGAATTTAGGCTCTCTACGATGAACAATGGCCAAGAACATAGTCCAAACTACATATTTTGACCTAATAATCTTACCTCATATCTACTATTACATTTTAAACATCATAAATACATTAAGGATATATTAAAAATCTACCATTGATACCAAATTTTCATAAATAATCCTAAATAACCTGGTACATTGATACCCAATACGACCTTGACATTTCCCAAAGGGTGTTCCCAATCCCCAAATGTTGGTGACGTAGACATAACATTACATTAAATATAAAAGGTAATAATTTTTCCATATGAAATTATAATAAATAAATAACATTGGATGATAAAATAGAAACCATTATATATTCCAAATACTCCTCAAGGTGATAGGAACCATACATTGTAGATAAATATACCATGGAAATACATAAAAAATCGGCATAAAAACATCCAGCAAGATAGAATCTAGAGAAAAACCTATAAAATACTATACCATAGCTCTACTGGTCCCCATCATTACTCCTGTGTCCCACAAATCAAGAATCAACACCACCTCAAAGTGTTGATTTCCCATTCACTTATCCTAGAATAACAAGATCTAAAAGATCCAAAGGTAAAGGTATGGTTTAATCTAAACATAAATGTATGATCTCACATAGTTTTCGATACTGAATTCCACAAAAATTAACTATCTATACTTTAATTTAGAGAAAAATGAATTGAATTTAATTTCAAATTATTACATATAAACATGAACTCAAATCAAGTGACGGATGATATATAAAAAATGAATAAATTTACATTCTATGTGATTAATTTATAAAAAAAAGTTCATATTAATCTGAGTTATATAAAAAATTGAAAGTACAATCATGTAAAAAAAATTGTCACATTCCATGAGTTAAGTTAGTCCTAAGATCTTAGATCCTAGCACTACTCAATCATAAACAATAGATAAAGTATGTGTTCACACAACCCTAATTATTATGCCCACAAGACTAATAAATGAACATCCAATCACGGAAAATAATGTTGAACTAGGTTTTTTTTGTTTTTTCAACATTAATCCATTTCAAAGTAGTCAAAGAGCTAGTTTTATTATCCTAAAAATCCACCAAATACATAGGATAATTATTTTTCAATCTATCAATTAATAAATTGTTGGAAAAAATAGTTATTTCCAATCTATTCATCATAAATTGTTCAAATTCCTTATGTCAAGTTTCAACATGATGCTCTATTTTCAATCAAAACATTAGGTTTTTTATCAATTCCATTATGTTTCAAATCATCAATAATTTAGTCAAATTTTATCAAGGATCAATATAAAAACAATTCACCCATTCATGTTTTTGTTCATGAAATAGTTTATCTCTGTTGGTCAGAGTGGATGACTCAAGAGGGCGGGGGGGGGGGGGGGGGGTGAATTGAGTATCTATAAAAATTTCTATGAAAATTGGTTCTTTAAAATAACATCCCCTTATTAAAATAATATCAAAGTTAGTTTTTAGTTAATTTATTTATGTTTAGATATTTTAATTTGTTTCTCAGAAGATTGGTTAGTTCTCAATTTTACCAATATTAAGTCTATTCAAAATTTTGAATATAATATACTTATTCAAAATAGACATAAAAACTAGGTAAACTAACTATAAATATTCATTTTATCTTAATGTGAAAAATACCAATCAGAATAAAATACAATATAATTAGCACAGTGTGTAAAACAAGAGGTTCAGTCTCAAGCTGAGACGTAGTCCTATCTACATGGGGATCACCTGCCACAAAGCAGTTTATATTAATAATGTTCTGATCCACACCCTGGATCGGGGTTCACAACAGCACACAAGGCTATCCATGTTACACATGACCTCTACCATAATTATTCATGGGAAAACTATCGAAAAGATCACACTGGATCTATTCCATAGTTCTAAGTGGGATAAAAGAGTCGAAAGGGATTGAGTGTGATTATATTTTACTACCATTCAGTTATTCTAAGTAGATAGTGTGTGTGAAACAAATAGATGAACACACTAATTGAAAAGTAAACACAAGAACCCAAAAGAGTTATAAAAGTAAAATATAGTTTTAAGTCTCTGTGTGTTGTGCAGTAAAGATATAGACTCATTGAATGTACTGAAAATGATACTTAATTCTTCATTTGGAAGTTGGATTCAGAACAGAGTATCGTAGTCTTTTTAATCTAGTTTCTAGGTATGTAATGGTTCAGCTGTTCTTTTTGAGGAGGTTCAGAAAGATTCAACAGGTTGTTGCTTTTGAAACATCCTGTGAGCTCAAGCTTCAAGTTACTCTCATTGAAAAATCTTGTGTATTAGAACATTCTATTCGTTTTGTTTTAGTAGTGTGTTTTCTGAGTGAGAGAGAGCTCTCTTTAAGGATGATCTTGTAATACTTTTATACTTCATGGTCAACTAGGCAATAAGATATTCCTATGTGAATATACCTAATTATATCTATGGATAGTCCTATAGAGAACATTCAATAATGTCAAGAACATTAATTTATATAAATATTACCGTTAGAAATAAATTTAAATTAATAAATTCAAAATAGTTATTTATGACTATATGTGAGTCATTGGCATTGGTATGTCATATTCAGATTGTTAATATTAGTCTGTCATCTTCGGTCTGTCATCTTTGGTCTGTCATCTTCAGTTTTTCATATTCAGTCTGTCATCTTCGGTCTATCATCTTGTATCTGTCATCTTTGGTCTATCAATATTGGTTTGTCAACTTGAGTCTATCTTCTTTGGTCTATCAAACATCGGTCAGTTGGACATTAGTGTGACAAACAACAGTGTGTTGAACATTGTCGGGTCTAATATTGGTGTGTCGAACATCGGTGTGTCAACATCAGTGTGTCAAAAATTAGTGGGTCAAACATCAGTGTGTCAAACATCAGAGTTTCGATCATCGGTGTGTCGAACATCGGTGTGTCAAACATACTACCAGTTCCAGGGACTCTAAAAATATATTAAATAGTATGTCTATACATAACATTACTAGACTAAGAGACATCCATTAATATATGTAAAAAATACACTTTTAAACATATTGATTCCAAAATATAGGTAATTGCCATATTTAAGTATATTGAACTGTATGAGATAATTGATTTACATAGAGAAATTAAATGGAATGAAAGATTAGACTCTGTTTATTGAAATTTTATGTGAATATGAAATTTACTATATCACAGAGGGTCCAACAACCTCCCACTTTTTTATAATCACAAATTAGGGAATACATTTAAATATAAGAAAGCTCCCCCAAAAATCTCCCACCACAATAAATAGATTATGATGAGTATATACCATGTGTCATATACCATAAATTATCCCACATTGATAGAAGTGTTATTGATGATGTATGAATGTCCATTGGCATGTCTTGATAGTTTAATTATGAAAATTCTTGGGGAAAGAGCATAGATGTTATATTGGCCACCAAGGAATATCAGGGATGAGAAGGTTTATGGTATGATGTTTGTAATGAACCATGTTTTTCATGATATTAATATTGAGAAAAAAATTTAAATTCTTAGTTCTGATACTAGTAAGGGGTAAAGGGTAATTTTGCCAACAATATGATTTCATATAATTTTTTTAACCACTATGTTGCTCCCAAATTAGTGTTTTTACCCAAGGGAAAATGTTTTAATGAATTCATAAACATTATAATTTTCATAGAATAATTAGTATATGATATAAATTTAATTAAATATTAATTTAGTTTCACATGTTTGATTGGATATATATTTTTAATGGAGTTTTAGATTGAGATTCTATATAATCCATTTAGTTTGGAATGAGTTTTTTTGGGTATGAGTTAAAATCATGTTTTTCATCGGGATTGGGCCAAAACCCTTTGTAATTTTCTTTTTCCTTTTTTATTTTATTTTTTTCTCTTCCTTCCCTATCTTCTCATTCATTCCTCCATGGGATTTTCCTTCAGTTGACCGATTGATAAGGTGTGAGGGAGTGGGAGATAAGGAATCAGATTGACGGGAGGGATAAGAATAGAGTTACTGGTGTAGAGCTCCAGGGGAGCTAGATTGTTATGTGGGTACTGTAGATAATGATAATGGAATAATCTTAACAAGAATCATCCAAGGATGGTAGATTTTATGTTTTTATATAAATACAAATAAATTTATAATTTTTTGTCTTAAATCCCTACAACCATTTCTTAGTACCTCTGAATTGACTATTTATACCTTTTAAATATAGAAAATATGTTTTATCTTTATTTGAGGTGGTTTTATTATGGAAATCCCGATCACATGATGTGTAGATTAGGAACATAAATCATTTGTTCTTCCAGATTAGGGAAGATTCTCTTTAGAAGAACACACTATGTATGGAGTATACACTTCATGTTATGGGAATTAGTCATGTTGTTGAGTACCTGGACCGATAGCTTATGTAGAGGAACACAACCATTTAGAGTACCTGACCACACCCCGTGTTGGTTATACACCCTGTAGAGGTGCATGACAAGAAAAAATAAATGGAAATACCATGTGATGTACATTGGTAGGTACCTCATGTAGGGTATATTATATGCACATGATTTATATATCATTTAAATGAGTTACTAAATTCCATATCTTGGTGGATTATATTCCCATGTAAGGCTTCTAGGGTACACATTGTGTACCCTGGTACACATTGTGTACCCTGGTACACATGTTATGTACTCCTCCCCGGTTACTTGGTTGAGAGATTATCACATATTTATTACTTGAATTAACAATTATATGCAATAATAAACCACTTTGAATATCTTTCCATGTAGATAATGATACTAAATCCCTTGGGGGAGACTAGAGGAATTTTAAGAGGTAATTCATTATTTTCATTAAAAGGTTAGGTTCTCCATCAAGTAAATAAATTCTTCTATATTTTGAGAATGATACCCTTTATTCTGTGATGATCCAGTATCTATATGACTTCATAGATTCTTTCATAGCTATTCCTTGAGGAAATATCCCTTTTTAGATATGACCCTCTTGACTAAGAGGCCACAATAGTATTTGTTTCTAAGGTTCCCATATAAGATGACCGTAGTGACTTTTTTTCCAAATGGTTCCTCTGTAGGACGACTCTACATTATTAATTCTACTGAGAGTCCCATGTGAGATACTTTTATACACATGATGACCTTGTGAATCCCTTATAGGATCCCTCTTCATTTTCACTCTTCTTGAGGACCAAACATATGATTTTCCTATCAACATATACAATTATACGTATTCTTTAATGGATACCCATTTTTTGTTCAACCTAGAGAGACCCATTTAAGAATCCTCTATTTTCGTATGTATTTTTAGGATCCCATTTAGGATGAATTTGGATGATTTATATTTATTTCGTTCCCCAGAGGGACATCTTTTCTTATGTGTAGACTTCCTGGAACTGAAGTAGGCTGCCTCTCCAGTTTTCTGAATTGAGGGACCTAGTGGGTCCTTGTGAAATAATGTGAAGTTTTGGTAGAGATGGTGGCAGGTGTCAACATAGATCCTATACTAAACATGAAATTCCATGAGACTATGGTTGTAGTGGCCATTTTAGGAATTTGAACTACCTCAGTTTTTATTTTTGCGTACTCCTATTTAATGATGGTGAATTGATGATTACCAGAGGTGCTTCAATGATTTTTTCTAGTGAGCCTAAAACAATGTGAATTTATTTATTGGTATGTTCGTATGTCTTTCATGGGATCCGGATTCAGAGCCTTGTAATTTTATTTTATTTTATTATGATGAATAGATGATTTTCCTCATATCAATATTTTGAATCTATAATTGGTTTTTTATATTATTTTTGGGATGCCCATATGTAATTCATGAAATCCTTCCTTGAGACATATAGGTTATGACATTTTAGAATGAATTCCCTATTGACTATGATACTCATGGATGATTATGCTCTCTTGAGAAATGGGGATGATGATAGTCTACCTAATCAATTACATTGTCAAATGGTTTGTCATGGAACTCCTCACCACTAATGTTAAATACACTCATGGATGAATATGACTTCCTAAGAAATATGGATAATTATTATCTCTCGGATAAATAAATTAACTATAGTGACGCACATGGAGCTCCATATCACTGATGGACACTCAAAAAATGACTATTCTATCCTAGAGTGATGCTTAGGATGGTCTCTAGGGTTTGGTGGATGGACCATTTCTAAACTACCAATATATAATTCATGGGGATGGGGATATTGAAATATTTTTATGAAATGATATCATGGATATACATTGATTTTGAGGAAATTCCATTTGAATATCACTGAAGGATCTACCCCTTAGGATTCATATATGTTCCAATGTCATGATTACCTATGTATTGGGGCCTAAGAATCGACATTGGATAATATTTATATGGATTGATGAGCATGAAATATATATTGGAGACTATTAATAGAATATATGGTTATTACAAGAAATCCTTTATTATATTGATTTGAGATGAGTATGGTTGAACCCCGAGTTTGGGAATATTTCCCCTTGTACTGTGGTGTCATGCTCAGAATAATTTCTAACACTACAAAAAGTAGGTATTTTTTATTAGGTTTAAGGATCCAAGGATAGTATTAATCATACATGACTTGATTAACATTAGATCTAGGTCAATTTTATTTTCCAGGATGTGTAGAGAATTGAGAGTATGGAACCAATGAATTAGTACTATTGATTTATGTTATTTTTCATTTACTGATGTATATTTTTATTAATTTGTTTGTATATATGTACAAAAAATATAATTATGTATACACATATGAATAAAAATATACATGATAGAACCATGAATAGTTCACTAAGATTATAGACCTAAAAATCAAAAATGTTTTCATGTAATTTGTTTTATTTGTCTTTTCCAGGTCATTCGTGGCTAGACTGATCACATGTCATGAGCAGTAACTTATAAAAACATATTTATTTGGCCTTCATTATGGTGGCCTAATTAGATTAGTTCTCTCCCCTTTACATGGACCACTGTGTACATAAACACAAAATTTATGCCTTTTAGGTTGACCACAAATACATAATGGTTTGTGTTTATGCACACGATTTCATGATCGAGAGGAGCCACTCATGTGGATTATTTTGACTAGGATGGAGTAGCTCGACATGGTCGTGGGGATTAGTTATGTGGTCTGTCTCATAGTTATTAGTAGTTCTATATAATTTTATTTTATTTTCCTTTACGTATTCATATATGTTTGGCATGCCCTATGGTTTATTAGTGTGGTATTTATATCATTTCGAATCAAATTTTAATTGTATTTCATTTATTAGTATATCGTTATTCTGTTTAATTTTTTTACATATTCCACACTCTATTTATTAAATGATTTTGATGATATCTACTTATTTTTAATACTATTCATTCTCCAAAACGAAGTCAAAGTCACTATATAAACACACCATAGGTCCTCACTTCTAGTTATTATCCACTGGCTTATGGAGTTACATGATTGAGCCCATATGGAAAACTGGATCGGAGCACTAGATTAGTGGAATCCATGCCAACAAGATTCATGAGGGGCATAATCCAATCTATCACATAAGAAAAAAAGATCCATTGGATGGTTTAGAAAATTCAAAACATGGTTCAATCTTATTGAGTGAGATAAACCACTGTCAAATTGTTTAATCACTAAAGATGAATCTAAAGTGAGAGTAAATATCACTCTCGATGAACCAACATCAGAATCCTATAAATACCCTTCAAATATTTGATAAATATCCATTATGGATGCATGTTACTAAATCCCAATAGTTCTTGACTTATCTAATTGAACCATATTAGTTTTTGTAGTTGATGATCCAATTCCAGTATATGATAGAAAAAGGACACAGTAGAACATTTGAATTGTTACTGATTGACCACACATATAAAATAACTTGGATACCATAGTGAAACCCCACATATAATGAAAAACCTTCCCACATTGGAAGCATGTATTGGTCCTCTTCCCAAAACTTTAGAATTTTTGGATGATAAATGCTAGTGAAAACCACTAATATAGTCCTAAAACATCATCATTCATTTAATGGAACTAAGCCAACTAACAATATGAATAAGAGGAACTACCAACAACCCCGACTTAAAAAATATGTCATGTTCAACTGTTAATTATCTATATATAATATCCATATAATACATTATCTTTTACATTAATTTTTTACATCAGATATTAGATAAATTTATTATATTGAATCTCTGGTCCTTCAGTTTCTCATTTGAAACCAAATCAATAGAAAACACGAAAACTTCATTAAAATGGTTCACATAATGTGTCACATTCTTATCACTCTGTTGTAGTTTTAAAAAGACTATAGGCATTACCAAAATCATTCATTCTGGATTGATATTGTCTAAAAAGGGGATCTGAAGCCCATTCACTCAAATCCACAATGTTTCATCATTATAATCATAAAATCCACCATATTATGATAGGTCCATCAATCAAGAAGGTATCAAACTTTTCCTTATTTGAATTAGTTGTTCCCAATAACTCAAAAGATACATTAATATTTTTCAACCAATCATTAGACTACTGAGAATAATTTGATCACTAGAATGATGGTGCTTTTTATCGAAGAAAATATTGAGCTAGATCTCATAGTTAATCCCTCATAGGTTCCACTATGGATTCTTGAATACGAATACATGAAGATACCTATCTCATTAAAGGGACAATTCCCACCAAAATAAGAACAACATTCTAGTCAACAAGAGGATTCACTTGCTATGGTTTACCAGAAGATTCCTACAACTGTCTATTTAAATATATCCTCAGATATATGATACAACACTATATTAGTGGGAAACACAAATGCATTTTCATGTTTACTCAAACCATCAACTAAATAAAGACCTGATGGAATATCAACTACAAAAGATAGAGTTCATACTTCTATTTTTTTCATGATACATTTATTAAAATTAGGAATAATAGAATAAGTTAAAAATATTCCTCAAAAAAACATTTCACAAACATATAAAGAGAATTTAGGCTCTCTATGATGAACAATGGCCAAGAACATAGTCCGAACTACATATTTTAACCCAATAATCTTACCTCATATCTACTATTACAATTTAAACATCATAAATACATTAAGGATAGATGAACAATCAACCATTGATACCAAATTTTCATAAATAATCCTTAATAACCTAGTACATTGATACGCAAGACGACCTTGACATTTCCCAAAGGGTGTTCCCAATCCCCAAATGTTGGTGACTTAAACATAACATTACATTAAATATAAAAGGTAATGATTTTTCCATATGACATTATAATCAACACATAACATTGGAAGATAAAATAGAATCCATTCTGTATTCCAAATACTCCTCAAGGTGAGAGGTACCATACATTGTTGATAAATATACCATGGTAAAACATAAAAAAATTGGCATAAAAACATCCAACATGATAGAATCTGCAGAAAAACCTATAAAATACTATACCATAGCTCTATTGGTCACCATAAAGACTCCTGTTTCCCACAGATCAAGCATCACCAGCACCTCAAAGTTTTGATTTCCCATTGACTTATCCTAGAATGACAAGATCTAAAAAAATCCAA
The DNA here is from genome assembly GCA_963277665.1 of Viscum album. NCBI lineage: Eukaryota > Viridiplantae > Streptophyta > Magnoliopsida > Santalales > Viscaceae > Viscum > Viscum album. The sequence goes on along the minus strand of OY728160.1, from coordinate 2,036,994,830 downwards.
AGTTAAAGGTATGGTTTAATCTAAACATAAATGTATTATCTCACTTAGTTTTCCATATTGAATTCCACAACAATTAACAATCTACACTTCAATTCAGATAAAAAGGAATTGAATTTCATTTCAAATTATTACATATAAACATGAATTCAAATCAAGTGATGGATGATATATCAAAAAAAGGAATAAATTAACATTCTATGTGAACAATTTATAAAAAATAGTTCATATTAATAAGAGTTATATAAAACCTTCAAAGTACAATAATTTCAAAAAAAATTGTCACATTCCTTGAGTTATGTTAGTCCTAAAATCTTAGATCCTTGCACTACTCAATCATAAACAATGGATAATGTATGTGGGCACACAACCCTAATGCTTACGTCCACAAGACTTATCCATGAACATACAATCCGGGATAATAATTTTGAACTAGGTTTTTTTAGTTTTTTCAACATCAATCCATTTAAAAGTAGTCAAAGATCTAGTTTCCTTATCCTAAAAATCCACCAAATACATAGGATAATTTTTATTCAATCTATCAATCAATAAATTGTTCTAAAAAACATTTATTTCTAATCTATTCATCATCAATTTCTCAAATTCCTTATGTCATGTTTCAACATGATCCTATATTTTCAAACAAAACATTAGGTTTTTTATCAATTCCATTATGTTTCAAATCATCAATCATTTAATCAAATTTTATCAAGGATCAACATAAAATCAAATCATCCATTCATGTTTCTGTTCATGAAATAATTTGTATCTGTTGGTAGTAGTGGATGGCTCAAGATGGCGGGGGGGGGGGGGTGAATTGAGTATCTATAAAAATTTCTGTCAAAATTGGTTCTTTAAAATAACATCCCCTTATTAAAATAAAATCATAATATGTTTTTAATTAATTTATATAAGTCAAGATAGTTTAATTTGTTTCTCAGAAGATTGATTAGTTCTCAGTTTTACCAATATTAAGTCTAGTCAACATTTTGAATCTAATCCACTGATTCAAAATAGATATAAAAAATTGTTAAACTAACTATAAATATTCAGTTTATCTTAATGTGAAAAATACCAATCAGAATAAAATAAAAAATAAATAGTACAGTGTGTAAAGCAAGAGGTTCAGTCTCAAACAGAGACATAGTCATATCCACATGTGGATCACCCGCCACCAAGAAGTTTATATTAATAATGTTTTGCTGCACACCTTAGATCGGGGTTCACGACAGCACACATGGCTATCCAGGTTACACATGACCTCTACAATAATTATTCAAGGAAAAACTATTCAAAAGATCACACTGGATCTATTCCATAGTTCTAAGTGGGATAAAAGAGTCTAATGGGATTGAGTGTGATGATATTTTAGTATCCTTCAGTTTTGCTTAGAAGATAGTGTGTGTGAAACAAATAGATGAACACACTACTTGAAAATTAAACACAAGAACCCAACAGAGTTATAAAAGGAAAATAGAGTATTAAATCTCTATGTGTTGTGCATTAAAGCTCTAGACTCATTGAATGTATAGAAAATGATATTTGATTCTTCATTTGGAAGTTGGATTCAGAACAGAGTATCATAGTCTTTGTAATCTATATTCTAGGTGTGTAATGGTTCAGCTGTTATTTTTGAGGAGTTTTAGAATGATTCAATAGGTTGTTGCTTTTGAAACATCTTGTGAGCATAAGCATCAAGTTACTCTCATTGAAAAATCTGGTGTATTAGCACATTCAATCCGTTTTGTTTTAGTAGTGTGTTTTCTGAGCGAGAGAGTGTTCTCATTAAGGTTGAGCTTGTAATACTTTTATACTTCATGGTCAACTAGGTAAGAAGATATACCCATGTGCATATACCTAATAATATATATGGATAGTCCTACAGATAACATTAAATAATGTTAGGAACACGAATTTATATAAATATGATTGTTAGAAATAAATTTAAATTAATAAATTAGAAATAGTAATTTATGACTATCTGTGAGTCATTGGAATTGGTATGTCATACTCAGTTTGTTAATATCGGTCTGTTATCTTCAGTCTTTCATCTTTGTTCTGTCATGTTCGGTTTTTCATATTCGGTCTATCATCTTCGGTCTATCATCTTCTGTTTGTCATCTTTGTTCTATCAACATTGGTTTGTCAACATTAGTCTGTCTTCTTTGGTCTATCGAACATCGGTCATTCGATCATCAGTGTGACAAACATCAGTGTGTTGAACATTGGTGCGTCCAATATTGGTGTGTCGAACATCGGTGTGTCAACATCAGTGTGTCAAACATTAGTTGGTCGAACATCAGTGTGTCGAACATCCGTGTGTCCAACATCGTTGTGTCGAACATCATTATGTCAAACATCGGAGTTTCGATCATCGGTGTGTCGAACATCGGTGTGTCAAACATACAACCGGTTCCAGGGACTCTAAAAATATATTAAATAGTCTGTCTATATGTAACTTTATGAGACTAAGAGACATCCATAAATACATGTAAAGAATGTTCTTATAAACATATTGATTCCTAAATATAGGTAATTGACATATTTATGTATATTGCACTGTATGAGATAATTGATTTACATAGAGAAATTAAATGGCATGAAAGAGTAGACTCTACATATTGAATTTATTTGGGAATATGAAATTTACTATATCATAGAGGGTCCAATAATCTCCCACTTTATGATAATAACAAATTAGGGAATACATGTAAATATAATAAAGCTCCCCCAAAAATCTCCCACCACAATAAATGAATTATAATGAGTATATACCATGTGTCCTATACCATAAAATATTCCCCTTAGATTAATAATGTTTCCCTCATCTTTCTCCGCCTTTTGGGACAAGGAAATAAAATAAAAACATAATGTAAGTGGAGAAGTATTATAAAAGGAAAGACACCATAATGATTTCCATTATGAAGTAGAAGAGTACATTCCAAACAAAAGATCAAATCCCTATCAATGATACAATCCTTCCATAAGGGTTTTAATTCTAAAGAGCTATTCCTTTATTTGAAGGATCCAATGTATGATGAGAAGGTATGGGAGTGGTGGAGGGAAGAGGGGGTCTGAAGACAACACCAGGAAGGGAACCACCTATAGGGACATTGGATGCAAGAATAGGCCTTCTCTCTGATAACACGCGATAGGGGGATTTATGTGTAATGACTGGTCGAATCTGGGAATGATCTTTAGAGACATACATTAGAGCAAGAGGTTGAGAGGGAGCACCAATGGAAGTAGTAGGGGTAACCACAATTGCATCAGCTTGAACATGAATAAATGGCTTGAGTATATTGATGAAATTATTAATGATTTCACTATAATATTGCATATATTTCTAAAATTCATCCTTATAATACATGAATTTATTCAGCAAAGGGGTAAACTACATCATTTGAGTAACTTGTTTCTTGAATTCTTCTGTGACTAGAGGTATTCTAAGATTTTTTACTAGAAACCTAAAGCTATTTATTAGATCATACTTTGTATAAATATTTGAAAAGTACTTATCGACTTTATCTAGAATCTCTTTCTGAGCAGCAGAGTCTTCAATTGGGCACTGCCTTACTATATTGTACAAAAGGACATTATTTTGTTGCACATTTTCTATAGTTTCTTTTTCTCAGACACTCTGATGAGTTTGGAGTTCCTCTCTCATCACTGCCTTGGGAGACTCCTTATCAGCAACAACACCTTTCCAACTCCAAGAATTGTATGGGGCAGTAATCATTTTTCTAAGACCCTCTTTCAATTTCATCAGATCTGCAATTAGTATATGAGTGACCAAGTTCCTAATAACTTATAGTACACCACTAAAGGCGGTCTTGAATTAATTGGTTAAAGAATTTAACTCACACCTCATCTTCCTTACTTCTTCTCTCAGTGATGTATTATGTCTAACAATGGATTCAGTTGTGGTAATGAGATTTGGTTGAATCTCTTGGAACACCATCCTTGAAATCATTGTAGCATCTGCATCTGAAATACCTATTAAAGTCCAGGAATCACATCTGGATCCATATGAGGCTTTCACTAACTCACATATATCATTTTTTAATTTCTCTAAATTAGCCTTAGTGACATAGTCACTAGGAACTGTCTATGCTATTGGCTCTACTACTGGAGATGCAACTAGTGTAATAGGTTCTGCTCTAGCTTGAGCTTGTGTAGTAGGATGAGGAGGCACCCAATCTTCATCTGGCACTTATTACAACCCAAAAATAATGTATCCTGGATCATTATTACACTCTCTAGTATAGGTCCGTGCTCTTGGCTCAATAGTATCAATCCTGATTCTTCTTCTGTGAGGCCTAGTAACAACATCAACTTCATCAGCTTCTTTATGATGTAATATTTCCATAATAACATTTTTAGGAATACGACCCAACTAAAATTCAACTTCGGCATGTTCTCCAGCCACTTAAACATCACCAAGACCTTCCTCAATTTGAGGAACTTGATCCTCATCTATCTTCTCATAGTCACCAGCTATAATTTCATTCAATTCCTGAGTGATGTCTCAATTTTCATCATTAGGATGGGGTGATTTGTCCTGATGACCATCACCTCTATGATCAACATCATCCAGTTCAACAGGCCCAAAAAAATTACAAACTCCATATACATAATACTCACTGGATCTTTCAACTACACATTGTCCAACATTCAAAGAAGTACATACATGCTCAACATTTCCAACTTCCTCATCATCATCATCAGAATACTCATTTGATTTACTTACATGACCTTCTACTCCAGTAATATTGGTCATTACCTCATCCTAATCACCAAACAATGATTATCTTGAGGGTAATTCCAAAGGTGGACTAGATGTTCATAAAAAATATCTTTTTGGATTTCAACAATATCAGGATCACTCCTGCTATCAAAATGAGATCCTTCTTCCCTTGGCACATCAGTCTCATCTTCTTCATCAGAATAAATATGCTCTTATCTAGGTTTGAAACCTGGATCAACTTGATCCTTTGGTATGTTAGGATGGTCAATTGGCTTGAAATCCTCATACAACCTTTCCTCATCACCTACCTATCATTTCTTTTATGGTTTCCAAAAGATATTAAACCTTTTACATATATCTTTTTGAAGATAGATAAAACTACATGAACTTATCACTTCATCTCCATCTTCCACACAATATAACTTTTCAACATGGAATATATCATCCTAGGATAGTAAAAACGCATAGCCTTCTTGGATGGATTTATCAAATCAGAGACATGAAACATTAGATACTAAACAGGTTAACTTTTATCCCAGGTTTCAACAGATAGATCAGGAATACATCCTGATACTTCACAGTAGAGAAATCTCCCTTCCATAGGAAGATTTGAAATTGTATGAACTTGAAAAGAAATCATACATCTCATACAAACTCAGATAAAATAGTCCTCATAGATTCTCAATTTCCAGTCATCTTTTTTAAAGAATATTCATAAGAGAATAAATCAGAGGAAGGTGGAATATTACCCAGATAATCATCATAGACCCCATCACAAGGCATCTCCAAGAACTGAGCCCTTTCTTTAGACAAAAAAGAAATTTATGTTCCCTTTACCACTGACTTCATCCTTGCTTCCTCATTTTCATCCAGAGATATCTTAAAATGTTGATAAAATTTATGTACTAGGTGGGGATAGTAAGAACATTATTTATTAGAGAACTAGCTTTGTAAAGACCCGTAAAATTCAAGGAAATTTTTTTCTTAATTTTCTTTAGAATTTTACAAGAGCGCGGTTTCTGACGGCACCTGATTCCGAGGCCCGGAGTGCCCGGAATTAATTTCCAAAGTTTGGCTCGGGTACGTTCAGTGAACGAACGAGCGGGAATTCCTAACTTTTGATCCGGTGCTCGGAATTGAAATCTGAGGGCACCGATGAACTCGCAGCACCGATATTCGCTTAAAGAGACCTTTTTGGGAGTTGCGTTTGTTGCGGGTTGAAAGTTAGTTTTAGGGGTTTTTGTTTTCATTGTGGTTTCCTTACTCCTTTTCTTGATCATGAATGATAAGTATAACGTGTGGCTTATTTATTTAAGTTTCGTTATTATTTCTTTAACGTGAGGGGGGGGGGGGGGGCCGGACCGCACGAACACGGCCGAATCCCCCCTCCATCGTTCATGTTTGTTTATGCTGGTGGAAACAAGTAGCGTGGTGCCGTCGCACCACGCGGATGATCGTTCATTTATTTTACGCAACGCCGTCGCGCTTCGCCGAGGAGAGTTTTCAAGAACGCGACGCCGTCGCGCCGCGTTGGAAGGATTCATGGCACGGCGAAAGGGGCGCGGTGCCGTCGCACAGCGCCGGATGAGAAGACCGCGGCCGGTTCCGGGCCGCGGCGGGACGAGGAGACCGCGGCCGGTTCCGGGCCACGGCGGAAGGAAAGACCGGCGGCCGGGCCGCCGGCGTCGGAAGTCGAGGGCGGGACCGGAAATTCCGGTCCCGTTGGTAAAAACCGGCCGGCCAGCGGGCCGGCCGGATGTCTTAAAACCGGGGGATTAAACCCCCGGCCGGTTCTTCAAACCCCCCTCTTAATGAGGGGGGCGGTTCAATTAAAGGAGGGGGGGGGCAAAGCCCCCCCGGTTCGTCCAGCCGGCCCCCACTTGCGGGGGCCGTTTTTTGGCAAAGGCACGGCTCAAAGCCGTGCCGCCTTGTTCAATCAGCGGGGGCAATCAAGCCCCCCGCGTGACCACCCACCTCGCGGCACCCCGCCGCCAGCGCGGCCCGCCGCCGCCGCCTGCGCGGCCCGCCGCCGCCGCCACGCGGCACGCCGCCGCCGCCGCCACGCGGCCCGCCGCCGCGCCGCCACCGCCGCGCCGCCACCGCCGCGCCGCCGTCACCGCCGCCACCGGCCGCCGCGCCGCCCCTGGGGGGGGGGGGGGTCGGGCCGGGTCGGCCCGGACCCGGACCCCCCGTTTCGGACCAGATTCGGTTCTTGGCTCATAACTTGAGCCTCGGACCTCCGAATGACGAACCGTCTGCGGCAACGCGATCCTTGGATCGATACGGTCGTTTCGGTATATTGCACTCAAGGTTTCGGTTTACTTAGAGTTCGGCCGGGTTGGTTCGTTCACGAAACCAACCGGGCCTTCGGAGCGGAAACGCTCATATCTTGAGCTACGGACGTCCGATTGACGTGCCGTCAGTCGCGTAGTGTTCCTCTTAGTGAGACGGATCTTTTGGCATACTCCGCCCGAGGTTTGGACGCAGGTGGAGTACGGACGGGTTGGTTTTGCCTTAAAAACCAACCGGGCCCCGGAGACGGAAATGCCAATAACTCTCAGACCGGGCGTCCGATCGACGCGCCGTCTGTTGCGTTGAGTTCCTGTTGACGATACGGAACTTTTGGATACATCAACTTCGGTCTTCGTGACAGTTGATGTATCAGCCTCTCGGCTCGTGGAGCGGACCCTCCGTACGAGCTTGCTGTGTGCGGGAACCCTAGTGCTGGCTGCGACTGCTACTACTGCTACGACTGCTACTGTGACTGCGACGACGACAGTACAGAGATCCTGTGTGGATTTGACGACGACAGTACAGAGATCCTGTGTGGATTCGACGACGACGACTACAGCACTCAGCGATCCTACGTGGATCAGTGCTACAGGTTCTGTGTGAGCCCGATCCTGTGTGGGTCCTTGCGCTCAGCGGTTCTGTGTGAGCCAGCGCCTACAGGTTCTGTGTGAGCCCGATCCTGTGTGGGTCTTCTGCGGGGGTTAGTTACCTATCGATCCTTCATGGGTCCGACGACTTAGATGGATCAGTGATCATCTTTATCGTCCTTGAAGAAGTATACCTGTGTGAGCTGAATCCTGTTGATTTCCTGTGTGGATTGTGTTGTGCAATCCTGAGTGGATTATATTTTGCTTTCCTTTGTGGAATACGTATACTTTCCTGCGTGGACTGAGTTATACTTGGGCTCGGAGATTGGAGCGTATTTGAAATGATGACTTAGGTATATGTATGGGTATATACCTAAGCAGTGTTGGTTGTTACTTCGTGATTGTACTTTGCTTCGTGGTTTATCCTTTGTGGATTTTGAGAGACCTTCAGGGGTCTCGGGGTCCCTACTGAGTAGCTTATACTCACCCCTGCACGGGCTTCGCCCGCACTACGTTGTGTTGGTTGCAGACGACGGACAGCGTTGACCTTAGCTGAGGCTTGCGGAGCGGGACGGTACCCGGAGGTGGACCACTGGGCGGGACGAGCACGGAGCGGACGGTGGGACCCGTGGAGTAGAGGAGCTATCTGTACCCACCCTTCAGGTGGGATTTCCAGTGGACAGCTCGGAGTAGCGGCTTTTACTTTTCAGTTGCTGTTTTTTTTTCCTTTTCGAGTTGTACTTTACTTTCAGTTTGGGTTTGTATTCTGGCCCATTTACTTTTCCGCACTTTCAGTTGTACTCTGTTTGTTTAGTGTTTACTTCCGCTTGTTTACTCTGTGGTGTGTGTTTACTTTTCAAAGGCAATGTCTTCCCTTTTTACCGGGATTTATGCCTTGGTGCTAGTCGCCAGCCCCTGGCCTATGGAAGGCGGGCTTGGGGTAGTCACGGCTCGGACCCCGAGGGCGGGTCGTGACAAATTGGTATCAGAGGAGTTCGGTTCTACCGCGAACTCTGATCTTTTCTATGTGAAGCAATAATGTTTAGCGTATTGAGTGTGGTTATCAGTCCAGGGAGTCCAGTGTTGGTGCAGCGGCCGACGTATCCGTACACCAGGACCCTGACTTCTGATTTCCGACTTAATGCACGAAAACATTGATTGCGTGTGTGTTTCAAGTTTTCTTTGTGATTACTTGTGTCAGCTCACCGGGTATACTGATCTGCTTTATGAAAGTCTCAAGTTTTCCTTGTGATTACTTGTGCCAGCTCACCAGGTATACTGTTCTAACCGTGGCGCACCTGTTTCCTTTTCAGGATGGCCCCACGACGGCAGCCAGCTAGGGTTCCGAGAGTCGAGCGAGATGACAGCCCACCGAGCGACGAGGCTTCGGTGCAGGGCCCTTTGTCAGCAGTGGCACCGGCAGTAGCTTTAACCGCCGATCCCCCGATGCTTCCAGCAGCAGCCGCTGACGATGCACGTCGCCTCAGCGCACTGCATGAGTTTCAGCGCCAGCGACCGCCCAGGTTTCGCGGGGAGACGGATCCCCAGGCAGCAGAGGGCTGGCTGGAGGCAGTGGTTCGAGTGTTTAGGCTAGTGAGGACACCAGCAGACCTCATGGTGATCCTCGCTGCGAGCCTACTACACGCAGCAGCAGGACGATGGTGGAGCTTGATGCTCCAGGTGCACGATGAGGCATCTCTTCTTTGGACGGACTTTGAGAGCATCTTCCGCTCGGAGTTCGTCCCAGCCACCCTTCGTGCGGTGCGTATCCAGGAGCTTCTACAGCTGCGGCAGGGCAGCATGACGGTCGCTCAGTACTCGGCGAGATTTACCGATCTCTTGCGCTACTCGACCGACATGGTACGGGACCCATTCTTCCGGGCCCGGACCTTCGAGCAGGGTTTGAGACACGAGATCAGGGCATCGCTGATCTCCCTCAGCATACCGACTCAGACAGGAGTACTGGAGCGGGCCCTTCTGATCGAGAGCTTCCTTGCTGAGTCTACACCAGCACAGCGACCCACCGCAGGGCGGAACGTGGCAGAGACATCTGCAGCTGGCAGCCGACGAATGACTCAGGGGTCCAGACAGACCAGACCTCAGGGCACTGGCTCAGCAGTGCAGGGCACACAACGCGGAGCCAGTCTTTCGAGTGGAAGACAGTGCTATGCATGCGGCGGGCGAGGCCACATGGCTCGTGACTGCCCGACCCGCCATACGGAGGAGCAGCAGACGGTTGAGGAACCACCTAGGTAGAGGAAGAGGTTCGACCGTGGCGGTCCGCAGGGAGGAGGCGGACGAGGCAGAGGAGCTGGACGAGCAGCTGGTGGTGGCCGACGCTTTGAGGCTCTACCACCACCACCACCAGGAGGTCCACCCCGACCGCAGGGGAGAGCTCAGCTTCAGGCAGCCGAGGCCTTCGATCATGGAGCCCTGGGAGCCGATGGACAGGAGCAGAACTAGTGGATACATCCTTTGTACTTCTGGTTCCTTGTTGCTTTTGTGTAGCGTCTTGTATTACGAGCTGCAATAAAAAAAGACGCATACCTTGTGATGTTTTCGTTCCTGTCCTCTATCGTAATGTTACTAAGAGGTTCCAGTTTTGGCTGTTGACTTGACCCTCACTTGTGAGACATCTACTGGAGGAGACCCAGTTACCACACACTGATGCCGACAGTGTGACTCAACCCTTGGAGGCGAGAGTAACGGTTGAATCTCTTAGTAGTAGCGTCGAGGCCTTACGACGTCATCCTTAGTATGGATTGGTATCATCCATGCTAGGATTGACTGTTTTAGGCAAAGAATGTGGTTCATCCAGGGGATGAGACTAGATTTCTCTTTTCGGCAAAAGAGAAATCTTGCAGCTCTAGTGGGACCTGAGATGGTCCAGGTCATCCAGGGGCGGATGAGTACAGCTCAGAGCCAGTAGAAGCCTTATGCTGACAGGAGGTGGAGGCCACTGGAGTTCGAGGATGGCGACCACGTCTTCTTGCGGGTCTCACCTCGACGTGGTATTCGGAGATTTGGCCAAGGCGGCAAGTTATCTCCGTGCTTCAACGGACCCTTCCAGGTTCTCAGCAGGATTGGTGAGGTGGCTTATCGCCTGGCTCTACCACCTCAGTTGCACCGGGTGCACGACGTCTTCCACGTATCCCAGCTGAGGAGATACGTGCACGACCCGACACACATCATTGACCATGGGGAGCTTGACGTTGACAATGGGGCGACTTTTACGGAGGTCCCGGTGGAGATAGAGGATCGACAGGAGCGGGTCCTGCGTGGGCGATCGATTCCTCTTGTGCGCATCTGATGGCAGCACGAGAATCTTTAGGAGGGCACAGGGGAGTGGGAGGCTCAGATGCGTGCTCAGTACCCTCATTTGTTTCCCTAGTTTTTGTTGTAGCTTTACGGGGACGTAAAGCCCTGAGGTGGGAGTAATGTAAAGACCCGTAAAATTCAAGGAAATTTTTTTCTTAATTTTCTTTAGAATTTTACAAGAGCGCGGTTTCTGACGGCACCTGATTCCGAGGCCCGGAGTGCCCGGAATTAATTTCCAAAGTTTGGCTCGGGTACGTTCAGTGAACGAACGAGAGGGAATTCCTAACTTTTGATCCGGTGCTCGGAATTGAAATCCGAGGGCACCGATGAACTCGCAGCACCGATATTCGCTTAAAGAGACCTTTTCGGGAGTTGCGTTTGTTGTGGGTTGAAAGTTAGTTTTAGGGGTTTTTGTTTTCATTGTGGTTTCCTTACTCCTTTTCTTGATCATGAATGATAAGTATAACGTGTGGCTTATTTATTTAAGTTTCGTTATTATTTCTTTAACGTGAGGGGGGGCCGGACCGCACGAACACGGCCGATTCCCCCCTCCATCGTTCATGTTTGTTTATGCTGGTGGAAACAAGTAGCGTGGTGCCGTCGCACCACGCGGATGATCGTTCATTTATTTTACGCAACGCCGTCGCGCTTCGCCGAGGAGAGTTTTCAAGAACGCGCCGCCGTCGCGCCGCGTTGGAAGGATTCATGGCACGGCGAAAGGGGCGCGGTGCCGTCGCACCGCGCCGGACGAGAAGACCGCGGCCGGTTCCGGGCCGCGGCGGGACGAGGAGACCGCGGCCGGTTCCGGGCCGCGGCGGAAGGAAAGACCGGCGGCCGGGCCGCCGGCGTCGGAAGTCGAGGGCGGGACCGGAAATTCCGGTCCCGTTGGTAAAAACCGGCCGGCCAGCGGGCCGGCCGGATGTCTTAAAACCGGGGGATTAAACCCCCGGCCGGTTCTTCAAACCCCCCTCTTAATGAGGGGGGCGGTTCAATTAAAGGAGGGGGGGGGGGGGGGCAAAGCCCCCCCGGTTCGTCCAGCCGGCCCCCACTTGCGGGGGCCGTTTTTTGGCAAAGGCACGGCTCAAAGCCGTGCCGCCTTGTTCAATCAGCGGGGGCAATCAAGCCCCCCGCGTGACCACCCACCTCGCGGCACCCCGCCGCCAGCGCGGCCCGCCGCCACCGCCGCGCCGCCGTCGCCGCCGCCGCCGGCCGCCGCGCCGCTGCCGCGCCGCCCCCGGGGGGGGGGGGGGGGGGGGGTCGGGCCGGGTCGGCCCGGACCCGGACCCCCCGTTTCGGACCAGATTCGGTTCTTGGCTCATAACTTGAGCCTCGGACCTCCGAATGACGAACCGTCTGCGGCAACGCGATCCTTGGATCGATACGGTCGTTTCGGTATATTGCACTCAAGGTTTCGGTTTACTTAGAGTTCGGCCGGGTTGGTTCGTTCACGAAACCAACCGGGCCTTCGGAGCGGAAACGCTCATATCTTGAGCTACGGACGTCCGATTGACGTGCCGTCAGTCGCGTAGTGTTCCTCTTAGTGAGACGGATCTTTTGGCATACTCCGCCCGAGGTTTGGACGCAGGTGGAGTACGGACGGGTTGGTTTTGCCTTAAAAACCAACCGGGCCCCGGAGACGGAAATGCCAATAACTCTCAGACCGGGCGTCCGATCGACGCGCCGTCTGTTGCGTTGAGTTCCTGTTGACGATACGGAACTTTTGGATACATCAACTTCGGTCTTCGTGACAGTTGATGTATCAGCCTCTCGGCTCGTGGAGCGGACCCTCCGTACGAGCTTGCTGTGTGCGGGAACCCTAGTGCTGGCTGCGACTGCTACTACTGCTACGACTGCTACTGTGACTGCGACGACGACAGTACAGAGATCCTGTGTGGATTTGACGACGACAGTACAGAGATCCTGTGTGGATTCGACGACGACGACTACAGCACTCAGCGATCCTACGTGGATCAGTGCTACAGGTTCTGTGTGAGCCCGATCCTGTGTGGGTCCTTGCGCTCAGCGGTTCTGTGTGAGCCAGCGCCTACAGGTTCTGTGTGAGCCCGATCCTGTGTGGGTCTTCTGCGGGGGTTAGTTACCTATCGATCCTTCGTGGGTCCGACGACTTAGATGGATCAGTGATCATCTTTATCGTCCTTGAAGAAGTATTCCTGTGTGAGCTGAATCCTGTTGATTTCCTGTGTGGATTGTGTTGTGCAATCCTGAGTGGATTATATTTTGCTTTCCTTTGTGGAATACGTATACTTTCCTGCGTGGACTGAGTTATACTTGGGCTCGGAGGTTGGAGCGTATTTGAAATGATGACTTAGGTATATGTATGGGTATATACCTAAGCAGTGTTGGTTGTTACTTCGTGATTGTACTTTGCTTCGTGGTTTATCCTTTGTGGATTTTGAGAGACCTTCAGGGGTCTCGGGGTCCCTACTGAGTAGCTTATACTCACCCCTGCACGGGCTTCGCCCGCACTACGTTGTGTTGGTTGCAGACGACGGACAGCGTTGACCTTAGCTGAGGCTTGCGGAGCGGGACGGTACCCGGAGGTGGACCACTGGGCGGGACGAGCACGGAGCGGACGGTGGGACCCGTGGAGCAGAGGAGCTATCTGTACCCACCCTTCAGGTGGGATTTCCAGTGGACAGCTCGGAGTAGCGGCTTTTACTTTTCAGTTGCTGTTTTTTTTTCCTTTTCGAGTTGTACTTTACTTTCAGTTTGGGTTTGTATTCTGGCCCATTTACTTTTCCGCACTTTCAGTTGTACTCTGTTTGTTTAGTGTTTACTTCCGCTTGTTTACTCTGTGGTGTGTGTTTACTTTTCAAAGGCAATGCCTTCCCTTTTTACCGGGATTTACGCCTTGGTGCTAGTCGCCAGCCCCTGGCCTATGGAAGGCGGGCTTGGGGTAGTCACGGCTCGGACCCCGAGGGCGGGTCGTGACAAATTGGTATCAGAGGAGTTCGGTTCTACCGCGAACTCTGGTCTTTTCTATGTGAAGCAATAATGTTTAGCGTATTGAGTGTGGTTATCAGTCCAGGGAGTCCAGTGTTGGTGCGGCGGCCGACGTATCCGTACACCAGGACCCTGACTTCTGATTTCCGACTTAATGCACGAAAACATTGATTGCGTGTGTGTTTCAAGTTTTCTTTGTGATTACTTGCGTCAGCTCACCGGGTATACTGATCTGCTTTATGAAAGTCTCAAGTTTTCCTTGTGATTACTTGTGCCAGCTCACCAGGTATACTGTTCTAACCGTGGCGCACCTGTTTCCTTTTCAGGATGGCCCCACGACGGCAGCCAGCTAGGGTTCCGAGAGTCGAGCGAGATGACAGCCCACCGAGCGACGAGGCTTCGGTGCAGGGCCCTTTGTCAGTAGTGGCACCGGCAGTAGCTTTAACCGCCGATCCCCCGATGCTTCCAGCAGCAGCCGCTGACGATGCACGTCGCCTCAGCGCACTGCATGAGTTTCAGCGCCAGCGACCGCCCAGGTTTCGCGGGGAGACGGATCCCCAGGCAGCAGAGGGCTGGCTGGAGGCAGTGGTTCAAGTGTTTAGGCTAGTGAGGACACCAGCAGACCTCATGGTGATCCTCGCTGCGAGCCTACTACACGCAGCAGCAGGACGAAGGTGGAGCTTGATGCTCCAGGTGCACGATGAGGCATCTCTTCTTTGGACGGACTTTGAGAGCATCTTCCGCTCGGAGTTCGTCCCAGCCACCCTTCGTGCGGTGCGTATCCAGGAGCTTCTACAGCTGCGGCAGGGCAGCATGACGGTCGCTCAGTACTCGGCGAGATTTACCGATCTCTCGCGCTACTCGACCGACATGGTACGGGACCCATTCTTCCGGGCCCGGACCTTCGAGCAGGGTTTGAGACACGAGATCAGGGCATCGCTGATCTCCCTCAGCATACCGACTCAGACAGGAGTACTGGAGCGGGCCCTTCTGATCGAGAGCTTCCTTGCTGAGTCTACACCAGCACAGCGACCCACCGCAGGGCGGAACGTGGCAGAGACATCTGCAGCTGGCAGCCGACGAATGACTCAGGGGTCCAGACAGACCAGACCTCAGGGCACTGGCTCAGCAGTGCAGGGCACACAACGCGGAGCCAGTCTTTCGAGTGGAAGACAGTGCTATGCATGCGGCGGGCGAGGCCACATGGCTCGTGACTGCCCGACCCGCCATGCGGAGGAGCAGCAGACGGTTGAGGAACCACCTAGGCAGAGGAAGAGGTTCGACCGTGGCGGTCCGCAGGGAGGAGGCGGACGAGGCAGAGGAGCTGGACGAGCAGCTGGTGGTGGCCGACGCTTTGAGGCTCTACCACCACCACCACCAGGAGGTCCACCCCGACCGCAGGGGAGAGCTCAGCTTCAGGCAGCCGAGGCCTTCGATCATGGAGCCCTGGGAGCCGATGGACAGGAGCAGAACTAGTGGATACATCCTTTGTACTTCTGGTTCCTTGTTGCTTTTGTGTAGCGTCTTGTATTACGAGCTGCAATAAAAAAAGACGCATACCTTGTGATGTTTTCGTTCCTGTCCTCTATCGTAATGTTACTAAGAGGTTCCAGTTTTGGCTGTTGACTTGACCCTCACTTGTGAGACATCTACTGGAGGAGACCCAGTTACCACACACTGATGCCGACAGTGTGACTCAACCCTTGGAGGCGAGAGTAACGATTGAATCTCTTAGTAGTAGCGTCGAGGCCTTACGACGTCATCCTTAGTATGGATTAGTATCATCCATGCTAGGATTGACTGTTTTAGGCAAAGAATGTGGTTCATCCAGGGGATGAGACTAGATTTCTCTTTTCGGCAAAAGAGAAATCTTGCAGCTCTAGTGGGACCTGAGATGGTCCAGGTCATCCAGGGGCGGATGAGTACAGCTCAGAGCCAGCAGAAGCCTTATGCTGACAGGAGGCGGAGGCCACTGGAGTTCGAGGATGGCGACCACGTCTTCTTGCGGGTCTCACCTCGACGTGGTATTCGGAGATTTGGCCAAGGCGGCAAGTTATCTCCGTGCTTCAACGGACCCTTCCAGGTTCTCAGCAGGATTGGTGAGGTGGCTTATCGCCTGGCTCTACCACCTCAGTTGCACCGGGTGCACGACGTCTTCCACGTATCCCAGCTGAGGAGATACGTGCACGACCCGACACACATCATTGACCATGGGGAGCTTGACGTTGACAATGGGGCGACTTTTACGGAGGTCCCGGTGGAGATAGAGGATCGACAGGAGCGGGTCCTGCGTGGGCGATCGATTCCTCTTGTGCGCATCTGATGGGAGCACGGGAATCTTTAGGAGGGCACAGGGGAGCGGGAGGCTCAGATGCGTGCTCAGTACCCTCATTTGTTTCCCTAGTTTTTGTTGTAGATTTACGGGGACGTAAAGCCCTGAGGTGGGAGTAATGTAAAGACCCGTAAAATTCAAGGAAATTTTTTTCTTAATTTTCTTTAGAATTTTACAAGAGCGCGGTTTCTGACGGCACCTGATTCCGAGGCCCGGAGTGCCCGGAATTAATTTCCAAAATTTGGCTCGGGTACGTTCAGTGAACGAACGAGCGGGAATTCCTAACTTTTGATCCGGTGCTCGGAATTGAAATCCGAGGGCACCGATGAACTCGCAGCACCGATATTCGCTTAAAGAGACCTTTTCGGGAGTTGCGTTTGTTGCGGGTTGAAAGTTAGTTTTAGGGGTTTTTGTTTTCATTGTGGTTTCCTTACTCCTTTTCTTGATCATGAATGATAAGTATAACGTGTGGCTTATTTATTTAAGTTTCGTTATTATTTCTTTAACGTGAGGGGGGGGGGGACGGACCGCACGAACACGGCCGAATCCCCCCTCCATCGTTCATGTTTGTTTATGCTGGTGGAAACAAGTAGCGTGGTGCCGTCGCACCACGCGGATGATCGTTCATTTATTTTACGCAACGCCGTCGCGCTTCGCCGAGGAGAGTTTTCAAGAACACGACGCCGTCGCGCCGCGTTGGAAGGATTCATGGCACGACGAACGGGGCGCGGTGCCGTCGCACCGCGCCGGACGAGAAGACCGCGGCCGGTTCCGGGCCGCGGCGGGACGAGGAGACCGCGGCCGGTTCCGGGCCGCGGTGGAAGGAAAGACCGGCGGCCGGGCCGCCGGCGTCGGAAGTCGAGGGCGGGACCGGAAATTCCGGTCCCGTTGGTAAAAACCGGCCGGCCAGCGGGCCGGCCGGATGTCTTAAAACCGGGGGATTAAACCCCCGGCCGGTTCTTCACACCCCCCTCTTAATGAGGGGGGCGGTTCAATTAAAGGAGGGGGGGGGGCAAAGCCCCCCCGGTTCGTCCAGCCGGCCCCCACTTGCGGGGGCCGTTTTTTGGCAAAGGCACGGCTCAAAGCCGTGCCGCCTTGTTCAATCAGCGGGGGCAATCAAGCCCCCCGCGTGACCACCCACCTCGCGGCCCCCCGCCGCCAGCGCGGCCCGCCGCCGCCGCCAGCGCGGCCCGCCGCCGCCGCCACGCGGCACGCCGCCGCCGCCGCCCCGCGGCCCGCCGCCGCCGCCGCCCCGCGGCCCGCCGCCGCCGCCTCGCGGCACGCCGCCGCCGCCGCCACGCGGCCCGCCGCCGCGCCGCCCCCGCCGCGCCGCCGTCGCCGCCGCCGCCGGCCGCCGCGCCGCCGCCGCGCCGCCCCCGGGGGGGGGGGGGGGGGTCGGGCCGGGTCGGCCCGGACCCGGACCCCCCGTTTCGGACCAGATTCGGTTCTTGGCTCATAACTTGAGCCTCGGACCTCCGAATGACGAACCGTCTACGGCAACGCGATCCTAGGATCGAGACGGTCGTTTCGGTATATCGCACTCAAGGTTTCGGTTTACTTAGAGTTCGGCCGGGTTGGTTCGTTCACGAAACCAACCGGGCCTTCGGAGCGGAAACGCTCATATCTTGAGCTACGGACGTCCGATTGACGTGCTGTCAGTCGCGTAGTGTTCCTCTTAGTGAGACGGATCTTTTGGCATACTCCGCCCGAGGTTTGGACGCAGGTGGAGTATGGACGGGTTGGTTTTACCTTAAAAACCAACCGGGCCCCGGAGACGGAAATGCCAATAACTCTCAGACCGGGCGTCCGATCGACGCGCCATCTGTTGCGTTGAGTTCCTGTTGACGATACGGAACTTTTGGATACATCAACTTCGGTCTTCGTGACAGTTGATGTATCAGCCTCTCGGCTCGTGGAGCGGACCCTCCGTACGAGCTTGCTGTGTGCGGGAACCCTAGTGCTGGCTGCGACTGCTACTACTGCTATGACTGCTACTGTGACTGCGACGACGACAGTACAGAGATCCTGTGTGGATTTGACGACGACAGTACAGAGATCCTGTGTGGATTCGACGACGACGACTACAACACTCAGCGATCCTACGTGGATCAGTGCTACAGGTTCTGTGTGAGCCCGATCCTGTGTGGGTCCTTGCGCTCAGCGGTTCTGTGTGAGCCAGCGCCTACAGGTTCTGTGTGAGCCCGATCCTGTGTGGGTCTTCTGCGGGGGTTAGTTACCTATCGATCCTTCGTGGGTCCGACGACTTAGATGGATCAGTGATCATCTTTATCGTCCTTGAAGAAGTATACCTGTGTGAGCTGAATCCTGTTGATTTCCTGTGTGGATTGTGTTGTGCAATCCTGAGTGGATTATATTTTGCTTTCCTTTGTGGAATACGTATACTTTCCTGCGTGGACTGAGTTATACTTGGGCTCGGAGGTTGGAGCGTATTTGAAATGATGACTTAGGTATATGTATGGGTATATACCTAAGCAGTGTTGGTTGTTACTTCGTGATTGTACTTTGCTTCGTGGTTTATCCTTTGTGGATTTTGAGAGACCTTCAGGGGTCTCGGGGTCCCTACTGAGTAGCTTATACTCACCCCTGCACGGGCTTCGCCCGCACTACGTTGTGTTGGTTGCAGACGACGGACAGCGTTGACCTTAGCTGAGGCTTGCGGAGCGGGACGGTACCCGGAGGTGGACCACTGGGCGGGACGAGCACGGAGCGGACGGTGGGACCCGTGGAGCAGAGGAGCTATCTGTACCCACCCTTCAGGTGGGATTTCCAGTGGACAGCTCGGAGTAGCGGCTTTTACTTTTCAGTTGCTGTTTTTTTTCCTTTTCGAGTTGTACTTTACTTTCAGTTTGGGTTTGTATTCCGGCCCATTTACTTTTCCGCACTTTCAGTTGTACTCTGTTTGTTTAGTGTTTACTTCCGCTTGTTTACTCTGTGGTGTGTGTTTACTTTTCAAAGGCAATGCCTTCCCTTTTTACCGGGATTTACGCCTTGGTGCTAGTCGCCAGCCCCTGGCCTATGGAAGGCGGGCTTGGGGTAGTCACGGCTCGGACCCCGAGGGCGGGTCGTGACAAGCTTAGCCATCGTTGAGATGCCAGAACTCTTAATAAAAATGACTTGCTTGATAAAAGCCAGTCTAAAAATACTTCCTTCTCAGCTATAACCACTCGGATATCCATTCTCAGTTTTTTAGTCTCACATGAGTCACCTTTCTGACAGATATAAGATGAAGATTTTATTATCTCTTCTATATCACTCATGTTCCTTTCCATTTTCGAGGTTTCGGAGTCGAATAGAGTCATGAGGTTGAGGGTCATGAGATATAGTGACAAAGGGTAGATGGATTTACCGTAGTGGGTAGGTGAAACGTTAGGATGTATCAAAATTAATATATCATTAAGGGATTTTAAATCATAAATCATAAAATTTAAACATGGAAAAAGAACACAAAACAATGTTTTTTATTTAAAATTGACAGACTTACAAAAGAATACTTAAATATAATGGTGTTATTGAATTGGATTTACATGATTTGTTTCGGGGATCGGTTTCACAAGATCTGTTTCAGATGATCGGTTTCAGAAGATCAGTTTCAAAGATCGGTGGAAGGAGTTGGTTTCTGGGATCAGTTTGAGAAGATTGGTTTCAAAAGATCAGTTTCAAAGATCGGTTTCAGAAGATCGTTTTAAAAGATCAGTTCCAAAGATCAGTTT
Source organism: Viscum album (assembly GCA_963277665.1). Taxonomy (NCBI): domain Eukaryota; kingdom Viridiplantae; phylum Streptophyta; class Magnoliopsida; order Santalales; family Viscaceae; genus Viscum; species Viscum album. Next base: position 2,036,974,862 of record OY728160.1, on the reverse strand, counting down.
GAATGATCTATTTCAGAAGATCGGTATCAAGAATCAGTTTCAGGAATCTATTTCAGAATATTGGTTTCACAATATCAGTATCAAAGATGGATTTCAATGATTGTTTTATGAAGATTGGTTTCAAATATTGGTTTCAAAGATCATTTTCAAAGACCAGTTTGAGAAGATTAGTTTCAAAGATTAGATTCAAGAGATCAGTTTGACAGGACTATAGGGATTTATCATTCCTATTTTAAGACTGATGTAATTTATTCTCTCAGAGTTTAAGGGTTTAATGAATATATCAGCAAGCTAATACTCAGTCCCAATAAACTCAAGAGTTATATCACTTTTTTGATAAAGATCTCTCAAAAAGGGATTTCTTACATCAATATGTTTTTTTTCTAAAATGATAAATTGGATTCCTAGAAATGATAATATCACTTGTGTTGTCATAGTTTATGAGGATTTTTCTGAATTGAAATATATAGTCCAATAAGGTTTGTTTCATCCAAAAAATTTGTGCACAACAAATTTTAGTAGCAATGTATTCTTCTTCAACAGTTGACAATGAAATTGAGTTTTTCTTTTTACTACACCATTATATTAGAGACTGCCTAAAAAGTTGTCATGTTATAGAGGTACCCATTCTATCTAACTTATATCCCCCAAAGTCAGCATCTAAATAGCTATGTAAATAAATTTTCTGTCCTTTGGGATAGAACAATCATAAATTAGTTGTATACTTGAGGCCTTTGAAAATAATTCTGACACCATTTAAATGTGTCTCTTTTGGGTTTGTTTGAAATCTCACAAACATACACACACTGAACAAAATATCTGGCCTACTAATAGTTAAGTGTAGAAAACACCAAATAATTCCTCTATAACTAGTTTGATCAAATGATTTTACATTATCATCATGATACAACTTACATGTAGAACTCATAGGGGTTTCCATACTCTTAAAGCTATCAAATCCATATAATATCAAAAGATCTTTTCTGTACAAACCTTGATTTAAAATAATGCCTTATTTATTTTGAAATATTTGAAATCCAAAAAAATATTTAAGTTCAACCAGAAAACTAATTTCAAACTCTCGTTTCATTATTTTTAAAAAATAATTACATCAATAATTTTATAAGATACAAAGGTAATATCAACTACATATATTTGGGCTATTAAAACTTCATAGAAAATTATTTTTATAAATAAAGTAGGATCTGCATGTACTTTTGTAAAACCTTTAAGAATAAAAAAGTTACTCAACCTTATATACCTAGCTCTTGGAGATTGTTTCAAACCATATAATTCTTTTGATAATTTGAACACATGATTTGGAAAATGTAGAATTATAAAACATGGGGGTTGTTGAAGAAACATCCTTAACTATATAACCATTTAAGAATTAACTTTTGACATCCATTTGATAAATTTTTATATCCATGTGTGCTGCATTGTCACGTAAGATCCTAATTTCCTCAAGTATAGCTATTAGTGAAAAGGTATCTTCATAATAAATTCCCTCTTCTTGATTATATCCTTGTGGAACTAGTCTAGCTTTATTTCTAACTATATTTCCAGCTTTATCTAATATATTTTTAAATACCCATTTGGTTCCTATGGTCAATGTATCATTCGATATATCAAAAATTTTCCAAAGAATATTTCACTCTAACTGATTAAGATCTTCATGCGTGTCCATTACCCAAAATTCATTTATGATCAAATCATTAATATTTTTAGGTTCAAGCTATGATAAGAATTATTGATGTTCAACATGGTTTCTCAAGGAATCCCTCATTTGTGTTCCTCTATATAGATCTCTTACAAAAGCATCTAGGGGATGATTCTAAAGGGTCCTAGTTGGTCTAGATAATGTTGGACTTGATATTTTAGGTTAGTCAGGCTGATCTGGCTCACTATGGTTAGGATCTAGAAATTTTCCATAATTGGATGTTTTCGTAGATTCATACACATGAATATTTGAGGTTTTATCATTAATGTCAAGATTGGACATATCCTCTTCAATATTTTCAAGTGTGTTCTTGGGCTCATGTGGATCTTCATCATCAAACATGATATGTGAATATTCCTCCACACATTTTGTTTTCTTATTAAAGACTCTATTATCTTTTCTTGATGTTGAATATCCACGAAATATTCCTTCATCGCTTTTAGAGTCAAATTTATCTAAATTATCATTAGTGTTCACAAAATAAACATTATATTCAAACACATTAAAATAAAATTCATTAGGTTTCTTATTATTACACAACTCATAAAGATTATTCATAACTATGGGTCTGATTAAGTCTTTTTTTATTATTTAAAAAGTTGTATTAACAGCTTCATCCCAGAAGTAAAAGGTATGTCAAATTTATTAAGCACAGTTCGGGAAAATTTCATTAACGTTCTATTTCTTCTTTCTACCACACCATTCCTTTGAGGTGTCCTAGGAGTAGATAAATTATGATTATAGCCATTTAGTAAGAAAAAAGCTTCAAAATTTTGATTCTCAAACAACAATACTTGATACACTAGATGGTCCTGAAGAATTAGATGCAGTAAAAGAATTCTTGGAACTAGAACTTGCTTTAAAATTAATGGTTTTTGAAAAAGGTAGCAGATTTTACAGATCCAGCTACAAAATGCGATTTGGATAAATTCCTTTGACCTGGTTGATATCCTATTCCAGAAGTATACCTATGATCTATTTGTTTACCAAGAATTTTAGTAAGATTATTTTTCATATTAGTTAAATTTTCATCGTCTTTCATCAATTGATCATTAGAAAATTAGAACTCCTTTTTTTCCTTGAGTAGTTGAGCATTTTTCTATTTTTCTGTTGTATGTTCAAAGTCAACAATCACAGTAAGAATATGTTGTTTCTTCATGGATTTATACTTATCTTTCAACCCATTACATGTTTCATGTATCATGTATCAATATTCAATCAATTCATTATTTTTAATATTCTCATATTCAATTTCAGAATAATAAGAATTATGTATAGAAGATTCTAAGGTTACCTAAGTTGTGTTTGTCATAAAACATATATTTGACATATCATCTTTCTCATTTTGAGAAGAGACAGATTCATTTAAGCTGTCCTCAGAGGCACTCTTGGTGGTCTTTATTTAATTCTTATAACTTATATCCTTATTTTCATTCTTTTTCATCTATTTAATCTTTGGATGGTCTGCCTTCACATTTCCTTTCCTTTTATATTCATAGAAAATTATCTCTTCTAATTTATAATTTCTCTTCCAATACTTTTTCTAATTTCCCTTGTTATCATATTTTCCTTGGAAATTGGTATTTCCAAAAAACATATTTTTCCTATAAAAGTTCTTGAATATTCTAGCAAACTAGGCTATTTCTTCATCACTATCTATAACTACATCATCATTTCTTTTGATTTCAATAGTAGCTTGAACTTTATCCTTGTCTTTACTTAGAGAAGTTACTTCCTTGAAATCTATAGACATTCATTTTGGTTCATCAACTTCTTGATTTATCTTCAATTATTTTTCAAACATCATTAATTTTCCAATCAATAATTTAAGAGGCATCAAATCAATATTGCATGATTATTTAATAGACAAAGATGTTCCACGCCAACTTTTTGGTAAGCATCACTGAATCCACATAATTTTCTCTTTCACTATTACATCTCTTCCTAAAGAAATCATGTTATTAACAATTTCATTGAACCTGATATACGTATCAAAAAAAGTCTCATCTGGATTGATTCTGAAGTTTTCATATTTAATAGTATATGTATTTAATCTCATTTAATTTATATTAGATGTTCCCTCATGAGAAATAGATAGAGTGTCCCAAATTTCATGTGTAGTTTTTTAAACAGAGATATGGTTAAATAATTTATATCCCATTGAATAGTATAGAGCATTAATTTCATTACACTTATTGTTATAGGTTGTCTTGGTATGTTCATCACAATTGTATATTTATGTTTCAAGAATTATATATTTATTTTAAATTGTAGTCTAGATTTCAAATCCAATGCTTTCTAGATTTATTTTCATCTTAAACTTCCACGGAGAATAATTAGTTCCACTAAAGAATGGGGGTCTAATGGTAGTAGACCCTTCTAATATATTTTCCCTTATACATATTCTAAAATAATTTCAAATTGATAAAAATTTATAAATAATAAAAAATGTTAGATCTTTGAAAAATGACTCTAATCACAGTTGGCACGATTTGAATATTGACAATAAATTATAAATCCTCTAATACCAAATGTTGGTAGGAGTAGATGACTAACGAGGGGGGGGGGTGAAATGAGTATCTATAAAAAGTTCTTTTAAAATTTTCTCTTTAAAATAACATCCCATTATTAATAAAAAATCAATTTCAGTTTGTAGTGAATTTATATTAGTCCTGAAAGTTCAATTAGTTTCTTAGAAGATTGATTAGTTCTCATTTTTACCAATCATAAGATTAGTCAAACATTTTAAACTAATCTACTGATTCTAAATAGATATAAAAAATTTCTAAACTAACTATCAATGTTAAGTTTATCATTGTGTGAAAAATACCAATCAGATTAAAACACAAGACAAACAACAAAATGGGTAAAAGAAGAGGTTCAGTCTCAAGCTGAGACTTAGGGATATACACTCGGTGATCACCTATCACTGACCAGATTATATTAATAAACTTTTGATCCACTCACAAGATTGGGTTTTACAATAGCACACAGGGCTATGTAGGTTACACTTGACCTCCACCACTATCATTCGAGAGAAAACAATCAAACAAATCACAGATGATTTCTTCCACAGTTCTACGTGGGATATAAGAGTAGAAAGGGATTGAGTGTGAGGATATTTTAGTATCCTTCAGTTATGCTCAAGAGACATAGTGTGTGAAATAAATAGATGCACACAGTATTCAAAAATTAAACAAAAAACACAATAGAGTCATAAAAGGAAAAAAGAGTTTAGAAATATCTATTTGTTGTGCAGTAAATCAATGGACTCATTAGTTGCATAGAAAAGGATATTTGAGTCTAATTCTAAAAGTTGGCATCATAATAGAGTATTGTAGTCTCTGTAATCTAGTTTCATAGTGTGTAAAGGTGAAACTATTCTTTTTGTAGAGGTTGAGCAAGCTTCAGCAGGTTGTTGCTTGTAAAGGATTATGTGAGCTCAAGCTTCAATTACATCTCTTTGAAAAATCTTGAGTATTCACATAGTCTATCCTTTTTGTTTCATCAGTGTGTTTTTTGATCAAGAGAGAGCTTGCTTTATGTTTGAGCTTGTAATCCTTTTATACATCATTGTACAATAGGAAATATGATCTCCCCACATGCATTTACCTTGTACTATATATGGATAGTCATATAAGAAACATTAAATAATTTTAGAAACAATAATTTTTCTAAATATGACTGTTAGAATTAAATTTGATTTAAAAAATTTAAAAGAGTTATTTTTGATTATCAGTGAGTCATTTTCATCGGTCTGTCATCTTCAGTTTGTTAATATTGGTATGTCATATCCTCAAGGTCATATTTGGTCTGTGATCTTCGGTATGTCATCGATGGTATATCATCTTTAGTCTTTCATCTTGGGCATGTCAGCTTCTGTTTTTCAACATCTCTCTATCATCATCATTCTGTCAAACATCGGTGTGTCGAAAATCGCTGTGTCGAACATTGGTGTTTCAAACATCGGTGTGTGGATCAATGGTTTGTTGAACATTGGTGTGTCCAACATCGGTGTGTCAAATATGAGTTTGTTGAACATCTGTATGTCGAACATCAGTGTGTCGAACATCGGTCTGTTAAACATCAGTGTGTCGAACATCGGTGTTTCAAACAGACTATCTGGGTCAAGGACTCTAAAAAGGTTATGAAGAGTCTGTATTATACGTAACATTACTAGACAAATATATATCAAAAAATTCATGAAAAAAAAACACTTGTAAAAATATTGATTCATAAATATAGGTAATTAACATATTTATGTATATTATTCTGTATGAAATAATTGATTTACTTAGATAAATTGATTGGCATGAATTAGTAGAATCTATATATTGACATTATTTGTGATTATGAAAACTACTATATCATAGAGGGTCCAATAGTATCCAACTCAATAAAAAATAATTTCATTAAAATGGGTGGATTTACAAAATATCAATGACTATTTAAATAAAAATTCAAATAATATAAAATTAAATTTTTGTAAATCAATTTATAAATAATTTCAATTCAATGTTGTAATTTATGGTTTCAATTATAGGACATTGATAAATGAATCAACCTATCTTTAATCACAAAATCAAACTAATTGAAACCAATAGAGGGGGATGGTGGTGATAAATAAAGGTGAGTACTTAGAACCAATATCCAATAATACAAGATCAATAAAAATTGGAATGTGATCAATTTACAATGTGAGGATTAATTGATCTTAAAATGAAATAGAATTGTTAGAGATATAATATCTTAAACAAGTGTGAAGCCACTTTCCAAAAAAGGATAAGTATCTCATACTGTAACTTCTATTCATTATATATGTGGTTTGAGGAGTAAAATAATACTCTAAAGAACCTCCAAATCCATGGAAAAAATTGGGTTGAAGTGGGGTGATTAAATGATTAACTGGGGGTCTCATCATTTTAATTAAACATTTTAGGTTAGTTAAAACCCATGTGTATGGGTTCCTAGTTTGGGCACATGGTTAGTATTAAACATGTTCCCTAATAATGCATCCTTACTAGGATTTTAGAAAGGGTGCATAGTTCTGGAACAAAATTAGTTTAACCATGCACTATCCATTAAACGCCCACTTTCCAGGGCCACACAATTTAGGGAAGGATGCATGGTTTGAAATTATCCATCCTGTCACTCAAGTAGCTCATAACCTAGAATATTGTTTTTTTGGAAAATCTGAATGGTTTTCCCTGACTGTGTTGTGACTGTGAATAGTCTAATGGGTCTCCAGAAATTTCAAATAACTTCTAAAATTATCCCAAAAAAATACCCAATAAGGAATGATCAATATAAGGGTCAATATGTACTCTAAAATGTGTAAAAATATAGAATAATTCAACCATATAATATATATGACTACCTACTGTAATATTTAATTTAAATTAACAATGAATAGTTAAAAACATCAAAGGTCCTATATATATAACATGGTGGGTCAAATAATTTTCCTCAATGGTGGAATTATTAGAAGTCTCCCCTCGATTTTCTAATGATAATTCACAAAAAAATATCTGCATAAATAAAAATAAAAATTTTAAAATTTTTAATTAGAAATTGTTTCTCTTAAACTGGTATTGGTAAAAACCCTTGATTTTTAGAATGTATTCTATAAATGAGTACCTATTTATGGAAAATAGAAACAAAAAACGCATTTGGATAGGTAGAAGTATCATAAATGTAAATAGTTCGAGGACTAAAATAAAAATGATTATTCAATAAGAAAATAGCAGGTCATAGTGTATTTCATCATAGCGTTTGAAAAGAACCTTGTTAAATTTACAAAGATTAAGAGTTCCAATAAATTTTATTTAAATGATTGACCCAATTACTACCCTTACCATTAGATGTAAGGGAATAAAATTCATATAAGAATTGAATTTGATTTATTACTCTATAAGATAATATATAGTGAACATTTAAAATATTATTCCCCTAGTTCATGTTATTTTCTTCTCTTACTATACCAATGAAATAGTTACAATGAAAGGAAGAGTTTCATATAAATTTGTTGATTGGATTACCCGAATGTTGGTAAACTACACACATTCCACTATTAGAGATCTTCTAAATCTATCATAAAGGACCCCATTTCCATATTTCATACTCAATGATAAAACATAATCATTATAATATTCCAAAATCCAATCCAGACATTAATGATATGACAATGAAAATGGTTAGGATACATCATATATTTCAAAGATGGTTCTTACCATATTGGACTTCATTTCCCCATCATTGGGAGTATAGAAATATCCCCAATAAACACAATATTAATTTAAAAGGGATGAAAATATATTTTTATACCCATTTTAGATAAAATAATTGTTATTATGGCTAAAGGGGAACCGGTAGATTTCATAAATGACCAGAGTAGATGTCCTATAGGCCCAAAGGCTGATGGTCTATAAATACATGCTTGGAGGAAAATAATAAATTACATGACAACAGTACATCCTAGGTTATAGTAATTTTTATAGTACCCACTACAGTTATAGTAAAGTCTATAGCACCCTCTGATGTTATTGTGCTACTATAGTTACACCAATACATTGCATATGAAAATTCTCTTCATTTATGGTCCATTTATTGTTAAGCCATTGACCGCATCCATAATTAATGGTTGTATCTTCCACTTTAAGAATATTCAAACTATAATTTTCATCTTATAATGAACTAAAATATGTTTTAATCTAAATCATCCTATTATCCATTCCATTTATTGACTAATGAGGATTTTATGAAGAAGAATTCACTATATATAATCATAGTGGAGGCCATAATGGCTGAGGAACCTAGGTCCTTGGTGGAACATAGTGTTTAAGCATGATTCCCACAAAGATCATACACATGTTTGTGACTATAATTGAAACTACTATTTCAGATAAAAAATCACAAATATAATCCAATATATTATATGGATTATTTTTATCAGATAAAATTTGTTGAATTACTGTAAATAAAGATGTAAACCAGTCAATCATGAGACAAACTTTTAATGCATCCATATTTTCAAACAAAAAATACACCCCATAATTATAACAGAGGATATGGGTCATCTGTATAGTCGTATACAATACCTAGGCCCCTAGTATTGGAAATTCCACCTTCCAGTATTTAAAGGCCATTGGCTCAAAATTGTGATATGTTAAAACACCTATTCAATATTCCTTCAGGATTTTATATTCTAAATTTCATTTATCATTACAAAAAACTCTAGGAATTTCTTAAGGATGATATTTAAATAACTCAAGTGTTTGAGATTTAGGAGGTTATGGATGAGAAATTATCTTCATAGATTGGATAAATAGAGTGTCATATTACTATTTTATTTTTTTAAATGACTATGAAACAACTATATAAGGGAAAAATGATTTACTTATATATATATATGGAAATATTTATATTGTTGATATATTTTTAGACCGGATTAGAAATAATTTTGTTATAAACCTAATATAGATCCAAACCATCCACTATATAAAAAATAAAAATGATGAATTTTATCCTACCAACCTGATGAAATAGGGATATTAAAAATGATTTAGTAGATACCACTGAAGAGGATTAATTTTGTGTCATAAGATAGATTTCCCATTTCGGACTAAGAATTATTTATGTCCAACAATGAAATATATTTCAATGCTTAAAATACAATAATGATGGGTGTGTTGGGGTAATATATGGTTAAAGACCACCTTTCGAATCTTATGAGTCCCAATACATTGACAAATGAAATTAAAAATGTAGGGAAAACATTAGTGAATAATTACACATAAATCTCTATACCGTAATGGATCAGTGGTTCCTTCCATCTCTACATGGAGTAGAATAGATATAGATATTCAGTTTCGTATACATAATATTGACGTAATATATATATATATATGTGGATTAATTAGGTTTTTTGGCTAATTTAATATACCACATAATTACCTTTATAATAGGCTTGTAAATTTTAGCAAATAATAGGATTCTTGTGAAAAAAATTAATTAGGGACACATTGACTCTTTCAGTATAGGAAGAAAACATATACTCCATTAAGTGACATTAGTGTGTGTATACATGGAACATCATGAGGATTAATGGTTGATATTACCATGTAACTAGTAATCGTTTAGACTTTCTAGATAACCACCATAGTTGTAAATATTCAACATGGATAACACAACTAACTTATGCTCTCAATATAGAGGAATATGATGATAAATTTATAAAAAAAAATCATCATATTGGTAGTCAAATACATTTTATAACATTATAAAAATCCCTATATATTAATGAATTTTAATATTAGGGATTAATTGACTTAATGGATTTAAATTTCCATTATCCAAAATATAATTTCGTAATTCAAATTATAGAACAACTAATTGATGAGAAACCCATTTTATAGGTCATTTTATTAATGGAAGGATACACAGTATTTAATTATATTATAATGGTCCGAGATAAAGATGATACTACATCCTTTATGGAACCCCAATGGGTATACTATTTTCAAGTAGTTCCCATTTAATAGAATATTGTTAGAGATTCTTACAAACAAGCTATGCACTACACCTACATTTAAATTAGAGATAAGACAATGGAATGATATGTTGATGATTTGGAAGTGAAATCCCATCTTTTTTATGTTCATCTTGCTATCATTGAAGAAATGTTCAACAAATTGTAGTAACATAACTTGAAAACGTTCCCACTGAAATTTAATTTCAATTTTTCTTTAGGAAAAATCCATCTCAATATGGTACTCTATCATGAAATCAAATTATAATGTAATAAAAATGAATGATGTAACTAATATAGACCTCCATAAAACCTTTTGGGGTTTAGAGTATTTAAAGGCTGTAATTACTACATGATGTCCTTTATAAAATCCATTTTAATATTTTCTTTTATTTATGAATGTAATGTTGAATGAGGTAACTTATTTGCCTGATGGAGAATGAAAAAAGGCCTTTAATTACCTAATGTAATATATTTTCTAACCTCTAGACTTCAAGACATCCTTATATGGGAATTACATAATATTTTATACAGAAAAAATAAGGTTGTCACATAATTCCCTTCTTTACAAGAAAAATGATACAAATAAGGAATAGAGTATCTACTATCAAAAATAAAAATATTATAATTTTTGATCTAATATGTTGATATTGAGAGGAATATATATTCCTTAACAATTTTGGTGAAGAAGTTATAGATTTATCTATATCATAATTTGGTCCAAATTATTTTCTATGTAGATACACTCATGTAAATTCACAGTCACTCCATGTTGATGAGCTGATCAGTGAGATGGGTTGTCATCCATTAATATTAAAATATGTACATTAAACCACATAATGTGATCAAGGGAAATGAACATATAGATTTTTTTCTCCAAAATACTAACTAATAGTAATTATAATATGATATAGAAATTATTGATAAAAAATTATCTCTTTCAATGGGACTTCCAAAAAATGGGAAATGCAATTTTATAATTCCTCTCAAATAAAAATCAGATGAAGGGTTGAAGACCCATGAGAAATATAATATGGAATGGGGAATAAATTATTTTCATAATAAAATTTCTCCATCCAAATTTAGTCCTATTCTCATAATTTTGTACTGACAATGTGGTCAAATGTTTTTCTATCACTTTTGGTTAGGAAAATTCCCTAAACAAACCAATTGATCTATTAAATTTTAATGTTGATCAAAGTTTGAGATCAGTCAAGGATTGTGATAATATGACATCATGAAACATGAATTGAAACCACAACTCAATTTTATATTGTATTTGATTTAATATTTTTCTTTACATAAAGTTCTACATCAAAGTATTTAGACTTATAATATTTCATATGGTGAATTCAAAATTGTAACTACCAACATAGATATCCAAATCAATATGAGGTAGTGATTAATATTTCATATTTCAGGGTGGTCTCTCCATCTACCAAAAATGATACTAAGGATGTTTATGAAATTAATTAAATCTCTTGTAAGAGTACCCTATTAAGCTAAATTAACTACTAGTTTCATGTCTAACGTAATTTAATATCTTCAGAATGGGGCACTCCCATAGGGTCAATCGTGGATGAACAAATATATAATTGGGAATCAAATTTCATTCATCTAAAGTGGGCCAAATTAATAGTCATTAATCAATATACAATGATTTTATGGGGTTTTCCTTATGTTAATTGAATAATTAGATAACCTTTCCATTATTTAGGCAGTACATTCTCACACAAGTGTTTCTCTTTATTTTGGGTTTGTTTTCATTAACTATATCTAAATAATTGGATATTTATGGCTATCTGTGTTATAGGAATGCATGTATTATACATAGAATTTATATGTCTCATTGATGAAAATTTAATTCACCAACCCCTAGAGTAGTTTCAAATGACCAAAATTCATTAAAATTCACCACATATGGGATAGACATTATGGGTCCATATGCTAAAAAAATAATGCTATTGTTCAAGTCTATCCATACAACAACTAAATCCATCTCTAAACCATCCATATATGAAAACATAAAGAATGTTGATAGAATTTTTCTAAAAAATTGTATATATCAAATATCATAAGCATATATGAAATTATACAACAAATATTAAAAGAAAATGGCAGAAACATCGATGAATATGAGTTGAAAACTAGTACCTTGAAAAATTATTTAGTCCAATATTCTATATCGAAATCATGCAACCATAAATATATTGATATAATATTTTAATAAAACTCTATCATAAATACTTCAATAGATAGTGTATAAAGACCATAAGGCTCTGCTTGATACAATTCCACTCTTTTTGACGGCACATCGCACCACAACTAGAACCGCAACACATGTGACCAAATACTCAATAGTATACGAGATAGAAGTAGTATTTATGATAATTGTTTAGTTTCATGTCTTTCAAATTTCCATTCAAGATTAAAAATAAAAAACATAAAATTCTCAGATCTATATTTATGTGATGGAATGAAATAATGGGAAAAGGTTAGACACATTGAATAATATCTAACTTTGTAGGAATTTGTTTACATGATCCGTAAACATTATATTTTACCTCATTTTTTCCATTAATGATTACTGGTGCAAGACATAATAATGATAATGGTAACTTTGATATAATTCCAAAATATATAATATATTATTGACTGTCCTTCAACCATATATAAGGATTACATTGGATGAGAACAATCCCCAATTAATAAAATAGAAAATTTTATCATTCTTACCACCAATGAAATGTTTCTCAAGAAACATGTTTTATAAAAACACATTGGATTTATTGAAATTCTATTTCATATGATGAAAAATTTACAAGATGTGGTCCTTGTTTAATGAGATTAAGTGTCAACACATAATTTTGTTTTTCAAACATGATTAAACTACATTGAACCTAATTCATTTTTGTATGAATTTAAAATGAAAAAAATATTATCATTATCACATGAAGTTGAAATTCCATGAAAATAGGTCAACGTAATGTTATGCTTAAAATTCATGGATTGTTTTTTCTTATATAACAAGGGTTACATATTTGAGAGTCCAATATTTATAAAGGAACCATCATATTGTTTTTATAGACAATAATCAAATTATATGATCAAAAGGCACCATTATTATTTAACTAAATAAATCTTGAATCTTGTTCTTGTTGGATTCAAAGTGACTTCAGGATCTATTATCAAAGAACTAAGTGTAAATTTCACATTCACCTCACTTACCCACTCCATCATAGTGTTTAATGTTTTTTACAAATTTATTATAGTTCTTCAATAGACCAACATTAATATCGCACAATATTTTAACATTTCTAAAGAAAAAACTCTTCATTCAAACTGAGATTCATTCTCCATTAGGATAATTGGGAAATTTTCAATTTCACTACTCGTTCCTCTATTTATAGGGAATATCTACGAAGAGAATTATTTCAGAACTATATGATTATTTTTTCCTCTTCCCATATTATTTTTAGTGATATTTATACCATCAGTTCGGAACCAAGAATCAAAATTAATCAAAATTAATCCTTCATCGCATCATATTATTTAACCTCAATGTTTTTGATTTACCATCCATGGATTATTTGTTGGAAACTATTACGTCAATATCCCTTGCCTATGATCCATATATATGAAAACATAATTTCATAAAACTATGTGAGACTTGATTCTTATTATTTTAGTATACATACTGAAATTTATGAAACCTTCCTTATGCTCACCTGCAAATTTCATCATAATCAAACCCCCTACCAGACTATGTTCTCTCCATTAATGATGTGATACTCTATATTTATCTCTATAATAAGAAAATATTTTACCTTAATAAAATTAAAAATGTCACTATTCATACAGTTATAGGATACACAATGTTGTCTATACCATCTATCCATTTCCTATAAAAAATAAAAATTCACTAAAGAAATCCCTTAATCATTTTTAATGGTTGTATCCTAGTTGTTTCTGGATCAAAGTGTTCAAATTTTCTATTTCAATATTCAGTTTCCATATAACTTATTTTTTTCCCCTTTAGCATTTGTGTCATTGTAAATATCCCAACTTTTTTAATGATTATATTTTATTTTATGGCCTACTTTTAATGGATATGAGATATCTACAACATATATGTCCCACTTATAACTAATAGGGGGTATGTTTTTTTACACGGGATATGATCTAAAAACCTAATATTAAATCAATATCATTATAGATGAACCAATAATTTAAATTTAGTCAATGTTTATCTCCAATATACAGATTTAATAGTACTGTAATGGGAAAATTATACAAATAAGGACATCAATTTTCCTATAAAAAACATTTTCATTTAATTATTCCTATATTATTATAACTGAAGACATAATTTATGTCACTTTTTCCCCAATTTAGATGGCGTGGAAATGTTCGTAACTCCTGAAACTCCCACATGAAATGTTAAATTATCATTGGTTCAATCAGAAAGAAATTAAACTATATTCTCTTTTCTTTGAACTCAAATATACTAATTTAAATATTTCTAATTATAATTTTATTTTCTACACCCAGGTTATCAGACAGAAAACCTTATCTTTTAGTTAAATAATTTTTCCCTAAAATGAAACATTATTTCATACAATTTGGTTGGACATTAGACATCATTGCCACTTTATGATCAAACTTTCAATACCTTCTTCTTCCAACAGGAAGAGGCACATTACATGGTGTGTTGAATATCTATAAAGGGATTCGTAGGATAATATTGGGTCTTAGTGGTTTGGGATTTCACCTTCCATATATGAAGAAACAAATTTGAGTGTGAAAGCATAAAATTGGGGAAATAAAATCATTATGTATACCCACATAGGGTATCGAAAGAAAAATCCATTTTCCTACCTATAAATCCATCGCCTTAATGGATTAAGAAACATTTAGAGTTAATATAAGGAGATAAAATAATATAATGTGTGCCATATTTTTAATTTATATAAATTTAATCTCTGTCCTCTTGGATTATGGATCTACATATGAGTTAATTAATTTATATGTTACACATATATTGTTTTATAATATTAATAAAATACTTGAGGATGTAATTTTCAGTTACTTAAAAACATTTTGTAATTTATTTTACAATGAGAAATCCCCTTTATGATATATATTATGCTGATTCATTCATTTCCCTTTTCATAAATGTGTCAAACTTGTATTACAGTTATGTCAGAAGTACCGAATATGTTGGACACCTATATAAATCCAAGAGGAAAATCACTAAATGAAATAAAAATGAATTATTTTATTCAACAAGTTCACCTCAGATTATTATGATGTTATGTGTGCATTTTATATTTTTTTTTTATATATATATTAGGGATCATATAACTTGATTTTGATTTAATTATTCTATATTTATCATTAAAAAATGTTATATTGAAATTATGATTGAAAATACAATTTTTATTTCATTTTTATGTGGAATTAATTTCTATGATATTAAATAATTTTATGTTTCTGCAAGATAATCAGGATCTATAATTTCAATAATAAACATTTTTTGTGGTTGGAAAATTCTTGGAAAAACATCTTATTGATTATATATATTATAATAGATGATATCCATAGGTTGTAAGAATCCCATGACAAACTAGTAAAATTTGAATCAAATAGAAAATGTAAAATATAATACGATAAAGATGGATGAATTTTTCAATCCAAAAAACATTTGATTAGAACAATCAATAAATTATTATTTATCTTTTTATCATGTATACTCATCCTAAAATAATGAAGGACAATTCTCAATTATTTTGGCCATAACATGATATTTCCCCTTTATGGTATCATATCTAAACACTAGCTAAAATAATTGTGCTCTTATAAATGATATTTAATACTTTTATAGTAAAATATCAATAATGTGAGAATCCATATTGTTGAAATGTTATTAATAATTTAATGGGAGTTGATTCATCTCTTAAAATCATATTCCATTTATTCCATATGATAGTTTATAGTATTGAATATGAAATGAATTCATTCATCTGTTTTTATTAATTCTCAATTATATAAAGTTTCTTGAATAATAATGTAGAATTATTTGACGTATAAAACCCCACTTCTAGACCCATAACGAGTCAATGAATGTTATATATCATCTTTATTAGTTTAGCTATAGAATTTTGTGTGGATTGGGCATAAATATTTTCATTGAACTTTTATATATTTTTTAATTGAATGAAATGACATTGATTCCTCATATTCATTCCTCTTTAGGGTTTTTGTGCACTCTATGATAGGGATAATCATTATTATGTTCAACGGGTTGAGGAATATGGGACTAAAAATGGATCCATAATATCTATTTCGGATGGTTCTATATTTATAGGAACATAATCAACATGAATTCCACAATCCACTTAGATAGTAGAAAAACATTGTGGGTTTTAAATTGGTTGTAAATTTGGGATATTGGAACTCTGTTTCTCCATTTTAAAATGTGAAAAATTTAATATTGTAACATGATGTGAAGGAAAAATAATTTATTTTGGTACCTAACATGACATATTTGGACTGTTGTCCAGTCTTAGTTGTAGAAATATAATCCTCCAAAATAATAAAATATAAGTCAATGAAATCCACCTCCCCGCATTAACTCTTAAAGATTTTATGAATTATTGGATCCTGAAATAAAAAGATAATTCCATGAATTTGTAAAATGGTCGAAATAATCCAAAAATATGAGTTTAAAGAAAATGATCAAAAAATGATGAGTTGTGAAGGAGGAATATGGTCTGTAGAGAAAACCATCTATATGCACTGATTCCCTATATGAACTCCCTCCACTCTATGAGGCATCCAATGAACTTAATAATTCGTGGGATGAGATGGAACCACTTGATCCCATGAATAAAAAAAATTGTTTATGGTGTTGAATGGTGATTTATATACCTCATGAATGCCACCCCCCCCCCTTGAATTATAACTCATTTGTGGGATATTGAAGTGATTTACCCCTTTTAAAAATGAAATTGATTGGATATCATAGAGTGATTTCTAGTCTCTTTCAAATGAATCCCCATAAGCAACCATGAACAACCAACCATCTTTATACCCAGTCACTACGTTCACTAATAAAAGAACCATACAGACAAGAGAAAAGAGGTGGAGAATGAATTCACCAAGAGAAGAGGCCATCTATGAGTTAAAAACATGTATCCCTCGATTCTATGTCTGTAAAACCACTATATTGGATTAATGAAAAAACTAAATTCATACAGAATCCCAAAACACAATAATCCATTTATACACCACACCATGAAGCATAAAAGGATTTCCCCATTGTGGATAACCATCCCATGTGGAATGAAATATTAAAAGGGGTCCTTTCCCCATATAGAGAAACACTATATTGGATGAACTATGTCCAACACAGAAAAATTCTATACAGGAAGAAGCAGGCCCTATGAAGGAATACACTACATGGGAGATACCCAAGCCTATGCATTGAATTCTTCATAGAAAATACCCACATCCACCTAGAAACATCCCACTCAGAGTGAACCCAATCCTTCTTAAGATCATGATACAATAGATAAGGAATCCTAATCTGTAATACTCTCACTCCCCTATCAATTCCTTTCATTATACAATAGGTTCCCATATTGGCCCCTCTAAAAACCTGTCTAACAGCATTATGTGAAGGCCTCTTCCGAAGCCACCTAAAACCTATGATTAGATCATTAGAAAAATCATATTTCCCCATCATGTATACAAACCCAATGTAAGAGGAGTCTTGTTGGTATCCTCCTTGAATAGTAGGACCATCAGAGTGTTTTTAACTATATATTCTCATCATAATGATGGTATCAAACAAGGAGGTGCTCACATGAACCTCCCCATTATTGGGATTGGGGGAACCACTATCATTTCCCAAAAATTAGGGATAATAGTAGATCCTTATCTTATCTTCTCTATCGAGGAATTATAATCCCTCATGGAATAAGACACCATCCTTTCTTGTGGAAGGCATCACTCTGAATCATCTTCACCAATCTGGGTCTTGTCTAGATACATCACCATTCATTACTATCCTTATTATGAAAATAAAAGAGTATACTGAAACTCTAAAATACATATCCTTCTCCCTTTGGTTTATAGAAACCTTCCATCAGTGGACAACATGGTTTGCGTAATCATAATATCTAATACTTCCTCTTGCTTATCATATTGAGCATGACTCATGTGGGTTTAGAGGTTAGTGGTGATCATGAAATCCACATGATCCCAAATCATCAATGGGCCTCATATGTATGTGAAACCCCTAATGTTAATCAAAATGGACCACCTCCTAGTTTAAAGCCCCAACCCATTATGTAATATGTGAGCATTGATTCCAAGTCAATAGGCATACATAGGAAGCATCCCTATGGTTGTAACACGACATCCAATTTCACTATTATGTTCTTTGGGAAAAACTCTTTATTGGGTCATATCAAACTCGAAGGGATACAATAATTATGGGTCCCTTTTATCACTATCCTTATTGGTTCACATCACCATTAAGCTCACACCCTCCTCAAGGGATACCACATATCTTCCAGGTACATTGGGTCCCCTCAACATGTGTCCCACACCATACTCATCTAGGAACCTTTCAACTAGATGTTTATTATGCATTATGCTAAACTAGAAGGTTGAGTCCTCATAACAAAATCATAAATGGAAAAATTCCCTATTAAGTGGCACAAAACTAGGTGCATTTTGTTTTATTTTACAATTATACATAGGAAGCCCACAATTTTTTGTCTAATTCCAACATAGAAACAATTTTAATCTCCATGGATGATAGTAAACTATAGGGAGCCTTGACACAATTCTTAAAAAAAATATTGGCCAAATGAATGAAAAAACAATCTCTAATCAATTATTCAAAGGGAAATAATGATGGAAAAACTTTGACAAATATAGATTCATCCATTGATTGAGAACCATGGACTCTTATAGATTATTCTAAAGACATGCTCATAATTGATCATTAATTCAGCATGATCCATGTCATACTATGTAATGATAAAATTATTTTTTAACATATCTTAAATATATCAGAGAGTCAAGGAGGATGAAAAAATTCCCCAAAAGGGTGTGATGAGTATGACCTCAGATCCTCTAAACCAATGTGTGTTCTTGAGTGTCAATGTCCAATATACCCATTGAAATACCACCTTTTAAATGTATATAAATGAGTCATCAAGGTTATAATATTAATTTGGTGTTTCCATTTTCATAAACAAAACCCTTTGGAAACTGTTCACAAGTACTGATCACGAGATGAATGATTGTACAAAACTGAACCCCATTCAATCAATCGTTGAGTGTTAAATTTTCATCGAAAAGAAAATAGTGAACGAAACATGAATCCAAAACTACGGATGCGGTATTATTCAGGTTGAGACCCATTTTAGTATCGACATAAGAGGGGGGAATTTGATTCCTTGATGGAACATTTGTTCATTTACAAATATTTTAATTTTTTGGGGATATTCTTGTGTGTGTTTGTCCAACATATATTATAGGAATTGTTCACCAAACCTCTATTCAATAAAATTGCATCTGTCAAACTCTAATGGAAATGTTCATTGGGAACTACATAGGATAGGTACTTGAATAAACAATGCATACCATCACCCATCAAAAATCATAAAAAATTTGTTTACATTTCATTATTTATAGAGTGAAACAAATACGTTATTCCCACCACCCAAGAGGTATATTTAAAGGCACTTTAGATTATGAATATTTTCCAACCATCAACCCAACAATCGGTCGAAATCTAGAACCAGTTGACCGGTGATGTAGTATATAATCATTTCAGGAGTCTATACTCATAACGTGATATCATGTTCCTCCCATACCATAATGATGTTGAGGAATGTAATGTTAATTACTTAATCCTAGAAACCTAAGGGTCCTACCCAAGGTCCCCAACTGATAATCATCATCGTCAACTTCGTGTGGATCAATGTCACCACCATGAAGTGGATTCCACACCATGTGTGCCAGCTAATTTCATGTGGATGTAGGTCTCCGAAGAAGATTTTGGGGGTGACGATTAAACAATATAGAAAATACCATCTTTGTTACTCCTCTTGAAGAATCTCTCTAAAAAAATTACAAAGAAAACAATGAGACAACCCAAATTCCTTATCGTTCACATCAAGCCCGCCATGAAAATATAGATGAAAACTATAGGAAGATGAAAATTTTTATGTATGTATACCAGGATCCTTAATAAAATATGATGGAAAAATACATGTAGATGAATATACATGATCTAACACATCAATCCCCCCATGCAAATATTATGGAAATTAGAGAACACAGTCGACATATAATGGCTAAAAATAAGGGGGATGAATCTTGTTGCTACTCTAAAATCAGAATTGTTGTATATTTACATTCCCCCATGGATGTCCCTCAACACATTCTAGGAATAATAGAGTTTAAAACCATAATTTCTAACAATATCCTACCAAACATCCATGACATGTTTGCGTCATTGGAAATAGCAAGGATTCGTGCCTATGACCCCACCTCCCCAAGTTGGGTGACTCTTCTACATATAAGAATGGAAAATAAGGAGAAAACATGCATCCGTTATCCCATATAGAAGGGGTTTTGGAAATATTATATGATAATTTGACAAAAATATTGGGCAAAAATACCCATTCCCACTAGGGTACACCGATCCACATCAGTGGCCACTCCAAGGCATACATATAACCCTTCCATAATTCCAAAATCATTCTAGAATATCCCAAAAAAACATGGAATCCAGCTGAATAGTCAACCATATATGGAGACTCTAACTTACAGAAAGAAACCCAAGCCTCCCACAATATATAGAAAAAACAACCTCCATGAATGATAATTTGAAAATAAAGAGTACATTTATAACCCCATTCTACTAAAATCTAGAGCTCAAAAGGCAATCAAATACATATCACTAGTGTACCATGATCAAACCAATCCATTACCAAAATATAGGTTTCATAGTATAAATTGGGAATGTTGTACTTACAACATTGTTTCATGTAGTCATGAAGGTCCTCCCCATAAAATCTACCGTGAAGGATTCCTTCATGGGAAAAAATCGACCGATAAAGAGAGTCTATCTCCGGATGAGAATCCCATTATACCACCTAATGTCTAGACGATAAAACATCAAGAATGTCATACCCTTTATTCAATACATAATTAAGGTCTTCCCAATGATATAAAATGTATAAATTCACCCAATAATCCAAAAATTGGCCATTATGGTAGTCTATTCCTTGATGGCTTTCCCTACAAAAGTTCTCCCAATATTGACCACTCATTTTGACCAGAAAATAATCCCCTTGTAGATTAAAATACAAGAAATTTCTTATATTCTGAGTCACATGGAAAGAATGATCTATACATGCTAGATATCCCTATCAATGACAACTTAAATCCTTTATAAGCTAGAATAATTCCTAGGGTAATGCTCATCCTCCAGTTGTCCCCTGGATTGTTCCCATGGGAAGAAAACCTCCACAAGTGTAACAACTCGGGATTTTATGGGATATATTATTTTTATGTACTTTTTTGTCTTGTTATGTATGCCACAACAATATTATCTTTTCCTATATGAAAAAACATATTAGCTTGTAGTATATGCAACACTATTCTTATCTTACGATACACACAAGAGAAACCTTTGTAAATAGCTTGGATTGTATGTCATACCGAGTTTCACTAAACAACGATATATTATCAAAATATTATTATAGGATTTAAACTAGAAGTTTGTAATAGTATTGACCCTATTTATACATTTTTAGGTATTTTCAATACATTATATAAGAAGAAGTTCATTTTTTGGATAAAAGTATTATTTTTGTTAAAATGAAGTTTCACCACCTTTTAATGGCACACATATATTAAATATATTTTTTTAAAATCTTATATATTATATTTGAAAAAATAATCTTATTATTGGGAGTCAGGACAGAAAAATATTACTTTTGTATAATTTTTTGTATTTTTCTAATAAAATTCATATTTTAAGGAATAGTGAAAAATGCTGCATTTTAATTCAAAACTGTCTTTTCATAAACTTTAATTATTTAGTTAGATTATCTTTTTAATTGGTTTTAAAGTATAATTGGATTATGTTTTTATAATTTAATCCAATTTTAGATATTTTATGTATTTTAGATTTTAAATTGGACTTAAACACATGTAAATATATTGATTGTTATTACTTCTTAAAAACCTGCTTTTTGGGTTTGACAACAAGAATTAATTTTAAGTAATTTAATTAAAATTTTGTGGTTTGAATTTTGAAAAAGGTATTCAATACATATAATCACAAGGTTCGTATTTTTTAAAAAAGATCATTTTTATTTTTGAAAATTATGAATAATAACTTCAGTAAATATATTATTTACCATATTTAAAAGGTAAATCGCATAAATAAGGGTAAAAAAATATTATAATAATATTTAACTACCTTAAAATATGTCGTAATCATGTTGTATGAGATATTTCTATCCATGGGCGTACATTGGATGATTTTGGGACCCCAGGGATTCTCATGGATGTGAAAATAACATTTTATAAAAGTTAATTTAAAGTAAAGAATATTATAACATAAAAATATATCTTTTAAAAAATGTATTTTAAAATAGGTTTATATAATAGATATATATTTCTATAAATATTGATTATAAATATAAAAATATTTCAAAATCAGGGTATTTTATTTATTATTTTTATACATTATATAAATATATTTATTTTTGACACAATTATGATGTAGTGATTACCTCATTAATGAAGGATTCAAATAAATGAATTTATAAATATTAAAATAATTTAATTTGAACATTTTGATGCCATATATGATTTTTTTGGATGACACATAATTAATAGGGATGATTTAATTCACTTTTTTTGATGCAATCAGGTTGTTATAAATTTTTAATAAAATTTAACTATGAATAATGTCCAAAATTAACAAAATAAATAACATAGATCATAAAATAGCTTATTAAATGATATAAAATTCATAAAAGAGATTAGAGAAAATGGTTGATAAATTTAGAAATATGTACTTAATAACTTTTTTTTGGTCATTTGACATGATTTGGTAATTACATTAACCCTCAATGCGTAAATAACATGATATCACGATAAAATTAAAAAGGGTAAATTAATTGTTAAACCAAAAAGATAATGATAAAAAAATCAAGACATGTCTAAAAATTATTGGGTTATGGTTATCAGAACCAAAATCATATTTTATTAATATTAAATTTGTTTTGGACACTTTTTAACTGAAATTGAATTTATAATAAATTAATATTTTGAGAGTTTCCTGAAGTGCTCATCCCCTATCATATAAAAGGGAACCTCCTCCCTCTCCTATTCACTATATATTGAGCCTTTATGCTTGTCCAACCCCATAAAATTTCTATTTTCAACATCCCATGTAAAATTCTATAGTTTTTGGTCTTCTCAGAATAAAAATATAGTGCCCAATAAAAGTTTAAAGGAGGCATGCCGTCGAAGGGGAAATCACTTATACCAATTCTTTCAAATTTATTTCTTATCCTATTTCCTCTTCATTAGTTTTTTCATTATAATGTAATACCATAAATTTCACTCATAAACTTACATGTTATTATAAATATGAAACAACCGAATTTAACCCTATATCAATCCTATGAAAAATGAAATCACCACGCGTGCGGACTTGTGGCTTATCATCACCACGCCGTGGTTCAATCTGTTTTTTTTCACATACTTACTTGGATGGGTATAATGGTGGAAATAATAACTATATATTATTTTTAAAACATTATAATAATTATGAGATATTATACATCAACCAATTCAACATCATCCATCAATTATGGCAACAATGTCGTTGCTCGTGCGTACATATGACTTACCATCTACATGGTGCGATGTGATTCGTTCTACGAAATCATCATTAAAACATGATAATATAATTTAATTAAATTTATAAATATGATAAATATTATTCTAATACCATTATTTAAATGATTTACCATTAAAATAAAATAGTAATAAGATCTTATCTGATAAAACATTCATAAGAACATAAAGCAGTTAATACCCGAATAACCAGTAACAGTGAAATGTTACTAACAAAAAGATGAATATATGATCATAAATGTTATCATAAAAATGATTATGATTATATAATAAATAATTAACATTATTTAAATCATCAAATAGGAGGTTCAGATACATATGATGTATATCAGACCAAAGGTGAGGGATAACATTGACAAATCTCATTTTTATCTGAGATTGCTAATTTGGATGTATTTACAAAGGATATATTTATCATCAATGTCCATGTTTTATTAATAGGTTTTCATAATATGTTTAATATTTTTCTTTGTATATTTACAGTCATTTGTACCCACTTTGACTTTTACTACATGTTATGGAATTAATCTTTCTTTTGTTTACCATATGAGACTTTTCCGGAAAATGTATGAGGGGAATGTCCTTTAACTTATATAAAATGAATGAGTTTATAAATATTCATGAAAAATTATTTCCATAAAGATTACTCTAAATTTTTACAAGTTTATTTCCAACATAATTCTTTTCATTTAAAATTTCCAGAAATTTTGATAAAAGAAAATGTTTTTTTAAAATTATAGGATATTCTCAACAAGACGTAAGTTCAAATGTTTTTTAAAAATTATTTTCAATCTAAGATGGAATAGGATTTTGTTTATATACCTATTATTACATTGATTTTAATCTATTTATTCTGGATTTATGTTTATGAAATCCATTTATTTTATATGGATTTTGATGGAATGATGTTTAAGAAACACATTTTATTTCTTGTGTTATTCTATGATGAATGATTTATGCTTTTTTGGAACATGTAATACTGATTTCATTATGAGATGTGTGGGACCAATATCTCCATCTAATGAATTGGGTAATTATTTATATCTATTGAGATAGACATTACTAGACTGACAAGTAAATCAGGTTCATTAATACATGGCTAGAATGGCAAGTAAACCTGGTTCAGTGACGAACTTTTTCTACTATGATGGTCTTGGAAGCAATGCCTTGGATACTGTAGAAATAATATTATGTTATTATTAGTTTTCCACAATTACATATTTTATGACAATGCTATTCTATCATGGTTAATATTCCATTATGATCTATGCCTTATGTACATCCAAGATTAATTTCATGACTAAATATATTTATGTTTAAACATTATGTTCCTGTTTTTGCATTAAAATGATTATGTTTTGTTTTATGTTCTACATGTTTACTCTTACTAGGAATTTGAGCTCAGAATTTTAATGTTTTACATTACCTAGGATATAAATAATTGTTTTAGATAGGAAAAAAATGGTGGATGATCTTTATGGGAGATTTTAAATATATTTCACCAAGTTAGAATAATATGTTCTGAGATTCCAAAGACACTAAACAAATATTGTCATTGGGAAAATAATTTCTATAATTTATTATGTTTTATGAAAAATAAATTCAATGTCCATTTAAATCAAGTGTTGTCACTAATGTTAGTATCATAGTGATGGTTTTGTTAACCTTTAGAATCTAGGTTGGGGTAACATTAGTGAGATCACTAGTGATATTTCTAAGGTTTTTTTTAGTGATGTCTCTAAGGGTAAGTCTAACTATCGGCTAAAGTTCTAGAATTATGATAATGATCATTAATAAACTATTATCAAACCTAATATTCTATTTATTTAATAAACTCCCCATGGATTATGTTGTTTTCCTAGAATGATTTTTTCTTCTAACACTATTCATTTAGGATTTTAGAAAATGGATGGAACCTGAAAGAAACGTGATAATGAACAATGCACTGGGAAATGAAATTATTTCCATCATGAGCATCCAAATTTTGTGGGATATGGAATAAAAAATCATATTTCTATACTAACACAAGAAATGAATCATTCTGGACTTCCAAATGACTAATGAAGGGAACAATAGTCTGTTGATTCGTTCATTAGTAAATTTCCACCTTCATTTAGTGGGTCTTTTGATCCACTTGTTTCTAAAAAATGGATCAATACCATTTAAAATATATTTACCATCCATCTCTATTTGGAACATGAAAAAGTTGACTTGTCTTTCAATTATTTAGATGGTGAATCAGACAAGTTGAGAACTCTAGTTATGAATACAAGTTAGAAAGATGAAATTAAATAAATGGAATGTGATGAGTTAAAGAACACATTTTTCAATAAGGAATTACCTTATATTACTCCAAAAATGATGGAAAAGGAGTTACTTGAACTTAAGAAAAATGATGTTGAATATGTTATTTCATACGATGAAAATTGTATAAGTCTTCCATGTTAGGATTTTGGGTTTATCATCCAAAATGAATGTAATGTTTTTTGATTCTTTAGTGGATGTAAACCAAGTATTTGATGGGAATTATCAATAAGAGAATCTCATATCACTGAATACATTTTGTGTTGTGCTATCAAGGTTGAACTGAAAGTTGTTGTTACATACCCATATCATGGTTTTGATAAGAAACAAAATATAGAGTTTAAGGGAAAATCTCAAAACAAAGGTGAAAAGAAGATGAATGTTTCCTTATGCTCAATGTGTGGAAAGAATCATGGTGGATATTTTTGTAATTGGTCTAGAAAATGATTCATTTGTGGAAAAGAAGGTCATCAAGCAGTTGAGTACAAATGTAATGGGAAAAGGGTTACTAATGATGTGAATAGGGAAAAGCCTGCATAGAACACACCACCAACACTTCAATGCTACATGTTCAAGGAAATGATGCATTGTGATATCCAATTCCCTAAGACAAGGGTTCATGAAGATCGATGTCGGTAAACTCTTAAAGAAAAAGACTATGGGAAGTCACATGAGATCACTATTGGTGATGTTGATCATGAAAACTAAGCGGTGGAATGATTACTATTGGTGATGTTGAGCATGAAAACTAAGCGGTGGAATGATTAAGTGTTTATGTAATGGAGTTCAAAAATAGTGATGCTGAATATCTTTTATAGTATTATGGAATATTGGAATGTATATGTTTTGGTATATTGTGGTTTTCCATAATAATATGGTACAGATAACCATAAATAGTAACTGAAATTATTTCAATAGCACATGATATGAGAATAATGAAGGCATAAAGAGATAATGATATGTTTGATAGTATTATTGATCTCAGGATTGATATAAAGAGAAGGTGAAATCGTGGCCTGAGTATATAGATTTGTTTTTGTATTTTTGGTGTGATGAATGCGTTAATTATTCTAGAATGCATGTTTTCACTATGGCTCTATGGTAATTCATGTTTCTGGACAATATAGGATTTAGGTATTTACATGTTTGTAATGTGACAACCAAGAACATACAAATAAGATATGGGAAACAAATGTTAAGTTGATTTAGTCAACATATTTCTAATGTCTTATATTTTCAGTTTTTTGAAGGATTTTAATGTTTTCCATACAAGGATAGTATATGTTATATTCTAGTATTGAGTTTGTTAGATTAATTTATTCTCTAACAATAGGTTAATTATACATATTTGGTATCTTGTTCTCTCCTTTTTTGAGAAATATGGAATCACATATCATTGAATCACATGATTATATAACACTTAATGAAGGAAAAAATCAACCTCATTTCATTAAATATGAGTTGAAGTGGAAATTGTTCTGGGAGTGATCAATGATACTAAAATTAAGTAAGTATTTCTTCTCATGAAAATAATTCTCCAACATTAGGAAAAGGATCATGAAAACCAAAAATGATATCCTAGTACCTTATTATCCGAGGAAACATATGGTCCCTTAAATCATCACAGATTTATGGATCTCTAGCAGTTAAAATTCTCCAACCCTTACTTTCTATCACTATCCTTCTGAACATGATGGTTATATTTTTCTTCCATATTCATGTTTTCACATTCCGCATATGTTATCCTATGTACAAACCTATTGATGAGTTACTTTGGTTAATTTTTATGTTTCTAATATTCCTTTTTAGATTGATGTTTTAGTATCATTTTTATGATGTGGGATTCCATGATAGAATCATTCAAGTGGTAAAACATTTATATTCCAAACGAATTTCGAGGGTGAAATTCATTTTAAGGGGGGTAGAATGTTACTCCCCAGAATTGTATGGGATATATTATTTTTATATTCATTGATGACTTATGATGTACACTACACCAATATTATCCTTCACTATACACAACACCGTATTAGTTTACAGTATGTGAATCACTATTCTTGTCCTATGTTACATGAAAGAGCGACCTTCCTCGATAGCATGCATTTTATGCAATAATGTGTTTCACTAAATAATGATATTTTGTTAAAATAAAATTATTGGTTATAAAATAGATTTTATGAATATTATTTGATACATTTTATAATTTATATGGTTTTTCTAGACATCATATAAGAACAAGTTCATTTTCATGGATAAAAGTAGTATATTTAAAAAATATAGTTTTCCTGCCTTTTGAGGGCACACACATTTTAAATCATGTTTTTAACACTTTAATTTATTTTAATAAATAGAATAATCTTCTTATTTAAAAAAGTGGAATAAAAAATTTACTTATGCCGATTTTTTGGTATTTTTTTGATAACATTCATATTTTAATAAAAAGTGAAAAATACCGCCTTTTAATTCAAAACATCTTTTTCATCTAATTTTTTTATATAGGTAGATTATATTTTTAATTGGTTTTAAAGTGTAATTGGATTATGTTTTTATCATTTAATACAATTTTAGTAATATTATATAATTTCACTTTCAAATTGGACTTATATGCATGTCAATCTTTTGATTGTTTTTACCTTTTCAAACCCCACTTTTTGGTATTGACAATGGGAATTAATTTTAAATTAATTATGGAAAATTTTGTGGGTTGAATTTAGAAAAATGGATTCCATAAATGGAATTATAAGGATCAAATTTTTTAAATAGGAACCTTTTTATTTTTTAGCATTATGAATAGTAACTTCAGAAAATATTTTATTTAACATGGTTGAAATCTAAATATAGTAATCAAGGGTAAAACATAATATTATAATTATATTAAACCCTAACACAAGTCCTAATACTATTCTATGAGATATTTCCAACCATGTGAATCCTTGGGACGATTTTGGGACCCCATGGAGTCACATGGATGTGAAAATAATGTTTTATAAAAATTTATTTAACGTAATGAATATTATCCCATAAACATATATCTTTTAATAAATCTATTTTAATATATGGTTATATAGGAGATGTATATTTATATATGTATTAATTATAAAGATAAAAATATTTTTAAATAATGATTTTTTATTTTTTATTTTTAGAATTTGTTTAAATATATTTATTAATGACACAATTAAGATGTAGTGATTAACTCATTAATGAATGATTCAAATATATGAACATATAAATATTCAAATAAATTTAATTTGAACATTTTGATTCCATAAATGAATTTTTTGGATGAAAATTTCAAATTGGGATGCATTAATTCCATTGTTTCAAATTAATAATGTTGTTATGAATTTTTAATAAAAGTCAAGTATGAATAGTGTCCAAAATTTACATAATTCAAAACTTAAAACATAAAATTTCTTATTAAATGATATTAAAGTCCTAAAAATATTAGATTCATAAAAAAGGTTAATTTAAGTCAAAATATGTAATAAATAACTTTTTTTGTGTGTTTTGACATGATATGGTAATTACATTAACCTACAATGTGTAAATAACATGATATCATGGTATGATTTAAAAAGCGTAAATTAAGGGATAATTCAAAATGATAAGGATTTAAAAAAATACCATAATTGTCTAAAAATTATTGTCTTCTGTTCATATGAACCAAATTCATCTTATATTTAAATTAGATATGTTTTGTACAATTTTAAATCAAAACTGAATTTATAATAAATTAACATTTCTAGAGATTCTTAACGTGACCCTCCCCTCTCTTATAAAAGGGAACCACCTCTCTCTTCTATTCACTCTATATTATGCCTTAAATATCCTAAATCCCATACCAATTCATCTTTTAAACTTCGCTAGTAATATTATAGAGTTTCTTGTCTTCTCAAAGGACCAACTCTAGTGCCCTAAGAGGAAATTTAAAGGAGGCACGTTGAGGAAGAGGTAATCTCTTCTACCGATTCGTTCAATTTTCATTCTTATTATACATCTTCTTAATTATATTATAAATTATAATGTAACAAAATATATATCCCTAATATAATTTTATTTTATTATAAATATGAAACAATCCTATTTATCTTTCTATCCATCCTATGAAAAACAAAGTCACCGTGCATGCGTAGGTACGACTTACCGCCTCCACGCTGTAGTTAAATCTATTATTCACCACCACTATACATGGATGGTTATAATGGTTGAAATAATAACTATATAAGAATTTTATAACATTGTACTATTTATTATATATTATAAATCATCCAATTCCATACCTTTTATCAATTATGGGTACGATATCGTCACTCGTGCGTACGTAGGACTTACCGTCTCCATGGGGCGATGGGATTCGTTCTACATAATCTCCATTAAAGCATGATTATATAAATTAATTAAATGACTAAATATGATATTTATTATACTAATACTATTCTATAAATGACATAACAATTAACCTAAAATAGTAATAAGATCTTATCTGACCAAACATGCATAAGAACATAAAGCAGTTAATAGTTGAATAACCAGTAACAATGAAATGATACTATCAAATGATTGAAAATATGATCATAAATGTTATCATAAAAATTACTATGAATATATAATTAATTATTAACATTATTTAAATCACCATACAATAGGTTTAGATACATATGAAGAATATTATACCAAAGGTAAAAGATAACATTGACAATCTCATTTTTATACGAGATTGTAAATTTGTTCGTATTTAATAGGGATATATTTATCATCCATGTCCATGTTTTATAAAAATGTATTAATTAAATTTTTAATATTATTCTATGTATATTTGAAGTCATTTTTACCCTCTTTGGATATTTACTACGTGTTATGGAAGAAATCATTTTTTGGATTACCATACGAGGTACTTTTTTACTTTTATTGCAAATGTACAAGGATAATGGTATTTTAACTTATATGGAATGACTGAGATTTTACATATTCATAACTCCTAATTTTCAATAAGATTCCTTTAAATTTTTAAAAATTTATTTTTAACTAAATTTTTTTCATTTAAAATTTCATGACATTTTGGGAAAAGAAAACGTTTTTGAAAAAGAAATTATATTTTCATCAAGAATTATGTTCAAGTGTTTTATTAAAATTACATTCCACATAAGATGAAATATTTTTATACTTATATACCTATTATTAAATTTATTTTATCCGGTTTATGGTGGATTTATGGTTATCAAATCTATTTATTTTATATGGATTTTGATGGAATGATGTTTAAAAAACCCATTTTATTTCATGGGTTATGCTCTGATGAATGATTTATGTTTTTGTGGAACATTTAATAATGATTTTATTATGAGATGGGTGGGACCAATATATATTTCCATTGCATTGGGTATTGATTAATATCTCATGAGATAGACATGATTGGAATGACAAGTAAATCTCGTTCAATAATACATGGCTGGAATGACTAGTAAACCCGGTTTATTAATGGACATTATCTTCTATGATGGTTTTGGAAGCAATGCCTCGACAAATATGGAAATAATATTATGTTACTATTAGTTTTACAAAATTATATATTTTAATAAAATTCTATTATATCATGGTTAATGTTTCATTATGATATATTCCTTACATACTTCCATGATTTATTTCATGATTAAATATTTTTATGTTTAAACATTATTTTCATGATTTTACGTTAAAAATTTTATGGTTTGTTTTATTTTCTCCATGATAACCCATACTAAGAATTTGAGCTCTCCCTTTTAATGTTTTATATTCCCTAGGATATAAATATTTGTTTAATATAGAAAAATTAAAGTGGAAGAACATTATGGGATATGTTGAATATATTTCACCATGTTAAAAGAATATGTCCCGAGTTTCCAAAGACACTAAACTAATATAGTCTTTAGGGATATAATTTCATTAATTTATTATATATTATATAAAATAAATGCAATGTCCATGTACCTAAAGTGTGGGTCTCTACAGTTGGTATCATAGTGATGGTTAGTTAACCATTAGAATCTAGCATGCGAAAACATTAGCGAAATTCCTAGAGATATTTATAAGGTATGTTTAGTGATGTCTCTAAGGTTATGTTTAATTATAGACTACAGTTCTAGAATTATGGTAATGATCATCAATTACCTAGGATTAAACCTATGATTCTAGAGATTTTAATACCCCCCTTTTATTATGTTGTTTTCCATCTATGATTTTTCATCTCACACAATTCATTTAGGGGTATTGACAATGGTTAAATGATAAAACTCGTAAATAAGGGAAAAAAATAATATAATAAAAATATTAAACTTCCCAAACACAAGTACTAATCCTATTTTATGAGATATGTACTACCATTGGAATCCTTGGGTCTATTTTGGGACCCCATGGATTTACATGGATGTGAAAATTACTTTTAATAAGAAATTAATTTTATGTAAAGTTAATTATAACATAAACATTTATATTTTACTATATTGATTTTAATATAGGGTTATATAAATTATCACTATGTCTATAAATATTCACTAGAAATATTAAAATATTTCCTATATCTTATTATTATTTTTTATAAATTTTAAACATTATATAAATTTATTTATTTATTAATGACATATTTATAATATAGTGATTACCTCATTAATGAAGGATTGAAATAAATGAATTTATAAATATAAAAATAAATTTAATTTTAACATTTTGAATCCATCGATGAATTTGCTAGATGAAATTGAAATATTGATAATGAGTTTATGCCTTTGGATTAAATGAATTAGGTGGTAATGAATTTAAAAAAAATCAAGTATGGACTGTTTCCGAAATTGATATAATTTAAGACATAAAAAACAAAATAGTTTATTAAATGGTATTAAATTTCAAAAAACTAAGATTCAGAAAAATGCATAATATAAGTCCAAAAATGTCATAAATAACTTTTTATGGGTCTATTTTCATGATATCATAATTACATTAACCAACAACATGTAAATAACATTATATCATTGTAAGATTAAAAAGGGTAAAATAAGGGTTAAAATAGAAAAGATATGGATGAAAAATTATTCAAAACATTTCTAAAACTTATTGCATTATTGGTATTAGATCCTAAATCATTATATATTATAATTAAATAAGTTTATGGACATTTTTAATTGATTTTTAGTTTATAATAAATTAATATTATGAGAGATTCATAAAGTGAATCTCTCATCTCTTATAAAAGGTAACCTCATCCATCTCATATTCACTCCATTTTGTGCCTTCATGCTCGGCAAAAACCTATCAATTTCTCTTATCAACTTTCTTACTTACATTATACAGGTTATGGAATTCTCAAAGGACCAAATATAGTTCACTAAAATGATATTTAAAGGAGGTATGTCAAGGAAGAGGTAATCTATGATACTGATTCATTCAAATTTCATTTATCTACTGCATCCTATTCATTATTTGTTTCAATATAAAGTAATAAAATAAGTATAAATAATATAATTATATGTCATTATAAATTTAAAACAACCCTATTTATCCTTCTATCCATCCTATGAAAAATGAAATCACAGTGCGTGCGTGCGTACGACTTATTATCTCCACGCCGTGGTGTAATCTATTTTTCACCACCACCTTATTTGGATGGGTATAATGGTGGAAATAACAACTATATATAATTTTTATAACATGATACTAATTATGAGATATTATACACCATATGATTCAATACCATTTGTCAATAACTAGAATGATATCGTCACTCGTGCGTACGTATGGCTTACCATCTCTACGGTGAGACGTTATTCATTCTATATACTTTTCATTAATGAATGACTATATAAATGTATTAAATGAATAAATATGAAATATATTATACTAATAACATGATATAAATGATATAAATATAACCTAAAATATTAATAATAACTTATCTAAAAAACCTATATAAGAAAACAAAGTAGTTAATACACGAATAACGAGTAACAATGAAATGTTACAAACAAATAGATGAAATTATGATCATAAATGTTACCATAAAAATAATTAGGATTCATAAATAAATCAGTAAAATTATTTGAATCATCACAAAAGAGGTTCTGATACAAAAAAATCATATCAGACATAATGTAATGGATAACTTTTCCAATCACATTTTTATCTGAGATTGTTAATTCATAAGTATTTATAGGGGTTATATTTATAATCCTTGTCCATGTTTTCTAAAAAATTATTCATAAATTGTTTAATATTATTCTATGTTTACTTATTTTCATTTTTACCCCATTTTAAATTTTATTTTTGGTATGGAAGGATTCTTTCTTTTGTTTACCACACATGGTACTTTTGGTCTTTTCTAGAAAAAGTACTAGGAGAATGATTCATAAACTTCTATGACATGAATGAGTATTTAAATATTTAGAATGATTTATTTCCATGAATATAACTATTCACATTTAATAGTGTATTTTCAACTAAATTTTTTTCTTTTAAATTTGCAAGGAATTCTGAGAAAATAAAACGTTTTTGAAAAGGAAAGGATATTTTCCCCAAGAAGTAAAATCAAGTGTTTTATCAAAATTATATTCCATCTACGATGCCACAGGGTTATGTTTGTATCATAATTATTAATTTTATTTTATTGTGTTTATGAAGGATTTAATTTTAGGAATTCCGTTTATTTTATAATACTTTGAAGGAATGATGTTTAATAAACCACTTTTATTTCAAGGGTTAGGCTAGGATGAATTATTTATGTTTTTGTGAACATGTAAGAATGATTTAATAATGAGATGGGTGGGACCTATATCTTCTTCCAATGCATTGGGTAAAGATTTATATCTCATGAGATAGACCTGAATGTAATGGAAAGTAAATCCAGTTACGCATTTCATGGCTGGAATTGCATGTAAAAATGGTCTTAAACTGTAAATATTGATCCCAAAAGTGACAAAAAAAATGAAAATCATTCCTTTTTTTGTATGCGTCATACCTACATAAGGAATCATTTGTACCCATTCTTGAAAAAATTCAACATGAAATTTCACTTTCATATTTTGAATATTCCATTCACAAACCAAAAATTGTGTATGAGGAAGTCAAAATATTCATTAACCATCGAGGGCATAAAATTTGGAGGGTCAGTGTCCCGAGGAATCCTTTGTATGACCAAACACAATATTCTCATGTTGCGTATGCATATCACCCACACAAAAGTCATGTTAAGAAAATGAAAATTCCACCTCCATAGTGAACATTACTATCTCAATATTCCCCAATGATGTTTTCACCCCATTCCACTCCTCATAATTTGAAACTCCAATCTTATAACATACGACATTTCCCCTTCATTCCTGAAGATGAAGAAATATTCTCGGACATATTACCATAAAGGAGAAAGTCATTTATTTCCCGGGAAAATCTAAATTGTTTTAAACTATAGCATTTGAATTTAATTTCCATATGACATCAAACAGATGGTCCATGCCATAATCACATAAAATTAAACAGCACCATTCTCTAACCCTCTATTAGAAAATCCACATTCCTGTGATATTGGGTTCTCATTTATTAAATGCACTAGTACATATGTCCTCTTCATTTAGAGAAATTATTCCAATCAAAACCCAACCTTCGTTGTCCTGGGAAATCCAGATTTTTACAAACTACATATCCATCATAAATATAGGGTTAGTTTCTTATGGAAACATTTGTTTCTCTATGAAAAATATGCCCCAGTTGGTTCAAAATAAGTCATCCCTCACAAAAGGATTATAATCCAAAGGAATATTTAACATTAGGATAGGTCATTACTATATTTTTTTCCTAAAAAACATCATGCTGGAAACTCTATTTACATTCTATCCTCACATACTTATCCCATACCATGTCTCCATTTCAGGTATAAAAAATCGGTTATAAAACCACTCATTAATGTATAGAAAAAATTGGGAAATTCTAGGCCCATAATCCATGTTGTTTTAATTACCCCATAACTCATATTCAATATACTTCACCCTAAAACATTAGTCACCTTAGTCTTATTGGCACTATTCTAAACTACCCACAATAAAAAGAGATTCAATTCTTACTAGTTTGAAAACCCATAATGGTATCCGTAGATAAAATTAACATTCTAGATTGTTGAAATACCTCTTTGAGTTGTTTAGTTAATAATCGATTAATAAAAAGAAGAGACACAAAAATTGTAAGGTCAAAAACTCGCAAAATGAGGCCAATAAAAAATTCATGTAAATCTTGCTAAGCCCTCTCCATAGTGTACATAGTAAAAAATTAATGTGTTAAAGAATGAGGCAAAATTTTAGTTGGTTTGGTCATATTACCCTAAAAAAACTCTTAACTCTACTCATTGTTTCCCTTTTCTTAGAAAAGAATTTAGATCATTATAAGATCATGTTAATTATTATTATCCCTTGTTGGGACTGAAATTGATATCTAATGGATATTATCATTCATAACATGACATGTTTTGATTGATTGTCTTTGTTGGATAAGATAAAGGTTATGTACTAGGAGAAAAACATGTATTCATTAATCTATTGATTGAGAATAATGGAAAAAATCCAAATCCTCGAGCCTATCAGAAATGTTAGTAAAAAAATAGGAATCAAGAAACAATGACTAAAGGGAAACTCTGCCAACATTATTCAGAATATTAGATTGTGTCTAATATGAACCATCAAGATCTATCTCAAGTTAGTTATTCTACATACCTCAAAATCAGCTAGTGTGATTATTTGTCTAATTAAAACCCTTAATTCTTGACCTCTCTGTTTGAAGGCTTCATGTCTGGTAGTTGTTGATGATAGTGTCTCTTTTAAAACAGCTATGTGGTCCTCATATTATCACACCTCCATAGTTTGTGAAATCATTTAATCACAAATATGTAATTCTTTATTAACTATGTGATACTTCTTAGCAATAATATCTTTTATAGATTTCCTTTAATAGTTAAAGGTATTAAATTGCACATATTCACATCCATGTGAAGCCAAATATTCTCATACAATGAGAAGGTGGTGGATAAATATTTTTATGTGTCGGTAATCAAACTCTCATGTTCCCAAGATATTAAAAATTTAATTAATCTTTTCATCCTTATCAAAAACCATTACCAAGGGGGTCTCCATGATTATAGTTTAGATTTGGTGCCAATCCCATTTCATAACAACATGATGATCGATAGAATCATTTATATCATGGTCTTGTTCATCTTTTGTTATAGGTATATAATATGTGATTATAATTAATGAAGACAGGATCAAATTAAACTATGACACCTATTTCAGAATTTCCTCCATATCTGTTTCTGGTTTAATCGTAGAAAAAATTCTTATAAGGTCAGCATTACTAGATAAAATTCAAGATACTATTTCTCTTGGACCATCCATAGTGGGATTTCTAATATCTCTAGTCAAAATTATTGGTTCCACACCACTACTCACTAAAGTAGAACATGCAGATGATGCAACCAATGATTTTCTATAGTGATGGGATGAGTCTGTTCCACATACGGAAGTGGGTAGAGATGGTGTAGTAGGAAAAGTACTAGGAGTGTCCAATGGTACATGCGCCCATCAGACTGAAATCCCTAATACTCCATCTATATAGATCTTCGCACACATTTTTGTGTACTCTAAAGAAAATATAGTTGAAGCTCCCATGAGAGGTAAACATATTTTCAAACTGAATCCCTCATGAGTCATCCTCATACATAATTAGTGATGAATTCTTGGTGTGATTACTTATTGATCTTGATAATGGATAAAGATATTACCAATTTTAGGCATCCATATTGTTTTACAAACCAACATATAGTATATGGTACGGAAATTCAATCCCCATCCACCCGATTTTTTGGAATCCTATATCAGAACGAGAAGATTTAGGAACATTCTTACAGAGATCCACTTCCACCATCCACTACATCTCTATACATTAATAGATAATCCTTGCAAGGAAATTGGTAATAATCAATTAATAGCTCTAAAAAGCCATTAATTCCCTAGGGATTCAAGGAAAACGACATAAATATTAAATTGGGTAGGGAGAAATTTGGAAAGACAGATTCTTGCATTATTTTGATTCTTATTAACTCTATACTATTCCACCACCAATCCATATATGAATTGAAATTTATGGCTTATGAGATGTAGTGATATTCCCTCATATATTTTATGCCTCATTTCATAAATACGAGAATGTTTTGTAACAACAATCCATAATGTTTTTATATATTCTTGTGTAGCCAAAATAATTAAGGTATAGATTCAAACACCAATATAGAAATCAGGATATAGAAAGATCTATCCTCCTAGGAACATGGATAAAATCCTGATAAAATTAATTTAAGTAATATACATTTCTGGATTCAATATTCCCACATTGTATGTTGTCCTACTTTAAGAGTTTCCAACTGAAAATCATGATTAGTCCTACTTAATCAACCCTTTAGACTTGGACAGAAGGCATGTGAAAACAACTTTATCCAATAATTTAATTGTATAAGTGAGTAGGTATAGAGGGGCTGAACAAGTATGTCCTATGTCATGGTTAGTAATCCCCTTTCCAATGGAGATACTTACTCAGTTTTTTCTTGGGTTTTGGTTGCAAGTAAGAACTCATCACACATATTACCAAGGATGGGGACCCCCCTAATTGGTTGATATCTATAAGATGACCATGACTTCACCATGAAAATGGAGGAATGTATTAGTGATTGGACACTAGTGACTGATTAATTTAGGGAATATTTCAATAGACGAGTAACCCAATAACTGGGAAACCCATACTTCATAATATAAGCTGATGGCCACAACTCTGTTGAAAAATTACCTACAATTTTGGTTCACCAAGCATGGCCAAGAGCTTTCATTTATAAAATCCCCTCTAGACCACAAGTCCCAGTTGGATCATAACACTGATTGGGATCATATCACGAGATGTATAAAATTGGTGGATAATATAGAGTGGTGGATTTCGAGGATATGATAGGATTTTTCTGATTTCTTGGAGTCTACATAAAACCATTCACAATAAATAATTTCTTTTTCATAGAGTTTAAAATGATATGGCCTGTATAAGTGAAGTTTACAAGGTTATGATCCTATGAAATTTCGAATCAATCTTATGCGAGATTATGATCGACTAGAAAAAGGGGTGAAACATATTAAATTATGTATATGTAAAGTGGTAGTCAGTTTGGTGAATGTATAAGTCAAATTATCTAGTGAATTTTGGTCCTTCATAATACCCTCTTGATGGATTATGTGATATTGAATATTGTATTCAATATTCTCATCCATGGAAGTTTGTATCGTAATCATGGTCATCAAGGTGTAATCTAGAACCGTTTTATGCCTATTAAATTTTCAACAATATTATGTGAGACTCATTAATGAGTTTTCATGTCATTGTTTAGAAAATGATGCTATATAGTCCATGAGGCATTAGTTCACAAAGTTTTTCCCTGTGAAGCATTGGTCCACCAGTCATTCAACCCATGAGTTTCTCATCGCATGAGGTTTTCATCCCATGATCTATTATCTCATAAGGTTATTAATAAAAAAAATATGGCCGCTATGATGTGGATTAAAAAATTTCCATTCATGGATGACGAGTTTATGTTCTTGATATGTTGGAATGCATAGCTAGAATTCTTCATGGAAGCACCAGCAGAGGGAGAGTGTTTACGGAGAAAAACGTTCACTACAATGTCATATAAAAGAAGAATGAGTTATATCCCAATGTTATAGATGTGATCCCATATGTAGGTCCACCTCTTTACAATAAATAGGATCAAAATAGGAATGGATTCTTCAAATAAATAACCTTGTCTTTGACCTGATCAAATCAAATTTAAATTTGAGCCATTTATTAGATCATGGATATTCACCATGAATGAAGAAGAGATTTCACAGAAATTGGAAATGGGTAGAAATAAACCCAAAAGAAGAGTTTTATTAAAACGATCAATAATGGATAGACATGAAGGATAAATAAGGTCCTTATAGAAAAAACTCTGTGTAGAATGTTTCTCTTTAGGGTGTTCTTCCTCTCTGTGAGGCAACGAGCGAATGGAATCCATCGTTGGTTAATATGGAACCACCCTCTACTATGAAAAAAAAAGAAAAATCATCACATGTCTTAATGGTGATTTATGTACCCAATGAAT
Organism: Viscum album; assembly: GCA_963277665.1. Lineage (NCBI taxonomy): Eukaryota > Viridiplantae > Streptophyta > Magnoliopsida > Santalales > Viscaceae > Viscum > Viscum album. The sequence continues at coordinate 2,036,934,158 of OY728160.1, read as the reverse complement.
GTTCTTTTATATAGATAAATATTTTGTAGGATTGGGAGGGGAGTTTCCACCTCCATAAATGACATTTTTTTCTGAATAGGACATCATTTTGGGGCTTTTTCCAATAAATCCCCATGGTCCATATCAGTCGATCGACCATCCATATACATGGTCCCTCCATTAATATATAAAATAACATAAAGTGATTCAAAAGGGAGGAGGAAAAAAATAAAATAGGTAGATATCTTGGGGGATAGACGAAACAAAGATCCTTTTATTTCATGCAGGTAAACCAATCACATATCATTGATCAAGAAACTAAATTCATTTGGTGTTTGTAAACCCATGAAAACTTCATGGACACCACCCCAAGATGAATTAATTGTTGGCCCAATTTAAATTCACCATACGATATAAAAATTTATTCAGTGGGATCTATACACCTTGTAGAATAGCACTACATGGGAGGAACACAAGCATGTGTAGATATAATGATAGCTGGAAGAACCCATCCCGATGTAGAAAAATGTTGGATGGGAAGAAGATGAGACTAAGTAGCACAATGATACTCAGATAATACCCTCACCTATTTAGAATCATTCTACACAAATGGAATCCATCCTATATAATAAAATGATACCTATGATGGGGTAATCCCAAGCTATTTTACTCTCTAAGACCTATCACTTATGTCGTCATACAATCATCACTACATTGGCCCCTCCATGAACCAGTCTAACGAAATTGCACCAAGGCCTCTTCTAAAGCGGACTGAAATGTATGATTAGATCATCAAACACATCAGAAGGTCCACTCATGTCTACATACCCATAGTAATCAGGGTCCCGATGGTAACCTCCATGATAAGGAATACACTTAGAATTTTTTTCCAATGTACATTCTCATGGAAATGAGGGTCCAGGACATAGAGGTAATCAAGTTAAACTTTCATTCTAGTAAATGAGGTTAACCACTGACCCTTCCCTTTGATATTTTCTAGTTATGGATCATTCTTTCATCATATTTTGAATTAGTGAATGCACACCCTCACAAGTGTAAGCCCCTATCCATTCTTTTGGGAGGCGACAATCATTATACTCTCTACAAATTCAAGCTTAATCTGAATTGATCTCCATATTTGACTATATCAGTAAAACAAAAAGAGTTGTTGGGAACACTCAAATCCCTCCCTTTATCCCTTTGGGTTCTAATATCCATCTATATGTGGAAAATATTGATCGATTGAACTTCATATCTACTACTTCCACATATTTGTCACAATAACAATCTCTCACATTGTTTTAGAGGTTAGTTGGAATCGTAAAATTCCCATAATCCAAAACCATAAATGGGCCACCTCCATAGGTGGACTCACTAAAATTCAATCAAACACTCCTCATACAATGTGTAAGCTTCCATCCATTATGAATTACATGGGATTCGATTCCCAACTAATGTGTATACATAAGAATCCTCCCTGAGAACCAAACCCAAAACCCAAATTCACACTAATATTCTCTATGAAAAATTCATTATAGGTTCATATCCAACCCAATGGGACACATTCCATTAGGGTCCCTTTCATCACCATATTTATAAGGTCACATCTCCAGTAAGGTCATTCCCTTCACATGGTATACCACATCTTGTACAAGTCCCTCATTCCTCGACATTTTATGTCCCACACCATTCATGGCTAGTCACCTTCCATGTAAATTCCCTCACCACATTGTATTAAACTACATGGTTGGGTTATTGTCATAAGAAATTAAAAGGTGACATGCCTTGTTATGTGGCACTGCGCTATGTGGGTTCTGATTCTTTTATCCATAACACTAAGTAATCCCATCATATGGTTCTGATCCTATATAGAAAACACTCTTATCAAAATAGATTATATTAAACTCAAGGGATCCCCATGACATGGAAAATAACCATCATACTCTTAATTAAACAACCAAGAATCTATAATCTCTTCATAAAAGGGAATTGTTTATTGAGAACCTAAAATACAAATAGATTCCTCCATTGATAGAGAACGTCATATATATACAAATGATTCCAAGCACATTTTCATAATTGATCATTAAAACTGGGTGATCCACATCATACTTGGGAATAAATAGAGTATTCAAAAACATTTCATAAATATATTAGATAGTCCTGGAGGAGGAAAAAATCCCCCCAAAAGAGTGTGATGATCCCGACCTCCCATCCTCTCAGCCATTATGAATTCTTAAGTATAATTGGTCAAGATTCTTAAAAAATGAAATCCCTTGGAATGTAGGTCCATCAGTCATCATAGATATAAGATTCATTGGGTGTTTTTCCTCCTTGAAAAAAATTGTTGGAGACTATTCAGGAGGATAAATCCTGATGAGAATGATTTTACAAAACTCACCCCTCTCCAATCAATCATCGACCCCCTAATTTTCATAAAAACATTGATTAACTATAATGGGTGGTCCATGTGTAAATGGGAAAAAACATTTATCACTGTAAATTTGCAGAATTTATACTATGATCGTAAATATTTAGTAGACATACCAATCTGAGTATTAGCTATTGGATGATCGATTGTGGCACTAGTTTCATTTTTCATCAACATCAAACAGAATTGTTTTAGGATTATAGGGTTCTTTTTTCACACACCTAAAAATAGGGATCCGTTATCACATTCTATATACATTATATTAGGTATTCTAATAATGATGTAATATAGATATCCCAAATAGAGACTCTAATGACCACATATTTAGGAAATCTGTTTTATAGTGACACTACATATGGTTGATCAACTCATAGTCTCGTAATATCAAGGATCACTAATCTTAGATATGATTCATAATTAATGAATCTAAACATTAAATTTTTTCTTATATAATGGTAAAATTTGTGGTCACTCATTTTCATGAGAAACATGTTAGTACTGTTAAATAATGTGGGCCTAAATATGAACTGAGAAGAAAAAATATTATCCTAGGAACACTTCCACTGAGTGGAACCACAATCTAACAATGAAATAACTATGTCAATATACATATCTTTTTAGAAGTTGTATCCCATTAAACATATCATAAAATTCCTTAGTGTATCCCTAAGGTTTTTATAAAAAGTTCTAAATTTCTCATTGGATATGTGTACACATCTAAAGGTTTCATACACTTTAAAAGTTCTTATATAGGATATATTAGACTAATAAACCATAGAATTTAATTGATATTTCATTTCTTTAAATTTCATTGAAATAAATGATAATATATTATTTTCTAATGAATCTTGAAAGAGACACTGAAACCAAGAGAATGATAAATCCCCTTAATATATGAACAATAACATAGATCATTAATTTTATAGGAAAAAGGTTTACCACAGACTTTTGATCACTCTTTAATGAAGAGGTTAATCATCTGAAATCCTTCCATTATTCCATATTTATACTTGTATTATCCATGTGTATAATCCAACTTATATTGACACACATGCGAATCGTTGATCTCCAAACAATTCTGGTAGGTTATTGGGTGATAGCGCAGTAGATCGATCATAGTTAGATATTCTCCTTGATGGCTATGATGATTAACATAGATTTATGGAATTATCCTTTCACTCTCATTATTGAAAAGCTATTTGATGGAGGTGAATCTATTATCCTTGTGAGAATAAACTATATATAATTCTTCAGTCTTGAGAGATGGAGTGTTCCATATTCTTTTGTGGACAACAATTCTCTATTTGTATTAACCATATCACAATAGACAGTGTGGTATATTTATAGAGTTATGGTTTATGGAGTTAATATTATTTAATTTCACATTGGACATAAAAATATATTTAACCCCTAAATGAACCCATTCCCTTTAGTAATAGTATTAATATTATATTCCCACGATGTATGCTAACTAGAAAACCGATAAATATTATTTTTTCATCTTGTATGTAAAAATATATTGTTAGGCCTTTTCATGGTTCACTATTCCTCCTCAAAATTTATTTAATACAATAATAAATATTTAATTAAATATTAATTTTAAAGAAAATCTGCATAATTATTTTATTAACTTCTTGATAACTATTTATTTAATTTGTTTGATCCTGAATAAATTTAATCCTAGAGATTATGAATAATATTTTTTCCAATAATTAAATTCAAATAGAATTTAAGTTATATCATCAAAAAAATAGTTTGGGGCCTCCAAAAATTATTCCACAATGGAATTATGTGTGATTTCAAAAAGTTCAGTGCCACTTTATATTAATGATTCAATGAACTGAAGAGAGTGATGTTGATGTTATAATTTCAACAAACATATTTGAGTGTAGAGTAATTAATATAATTCAATTTTTTCGATATCTCATCAAGAAGCTATCAAACTTATGTTAAGAACTTCAATTATTGATATTTAACTCCTAGATTATTTAGAATGAACATTTAAATGTCACCATGGATAAGGAAATTACTTTGATAGTTCAATTTCAATCAAATGGATGAGACATTAAAATTAAAAAATTGAAGGGACAAATCATTAATTGACTTATTCCTTAATAGCACACCATTCCCAATGTTGCCAATGTATATTACATGGTGTGAACCGATTAAAACATGGGTTTCATCAATAAATTTATGTACAATAGTCAAAATATTAGTTAATAATAATATAAATGTCTATGGATCATTATACACACTCAAATATAGTAATATATGATGACATAAAACATTAATAATTCTCATTAGTAGGGATGTCCTTATAATATCCCATCTGGGAGATCACTTAGAGGTAATTTCATTAGATTAAGCCCAATACTCCAAATAGAACTCAAAATTGATAGTTAAAAAACATTTTTCCCCTCTATATTTCATCAATCTGAATCTATGATAATTTATTTAAGATATATCATCATAGAATCTAAAGATTATCATCATACATTTGAAAACTATGATCGATTTTGATATAATAGCTACCCTAGTAAGTTATCACATTAAATTTATGAAGAATAAAAATAAAAATATGAATTGATATATTTAATATTTAGTTTGGAGAATATAATAGTTTATATGAAGAAAATAACAGTTTTGTCTATGACACTAATTCCAAAAACAACCATCACTTGGACTTAATCCAACTTCCAATGACATTTAGTCCTCTGGTAATCACATAAATATTTCCATTCTTTTGGGATAATGGTTTTATTATGTATTCCTTTATGTTTTATTCCTTGGATACACAACTCACTAACACATTAACTCTCTCTGAAACATCTGTCAACATATGATACTTGTGGTGTAGGTGCTTCATCTACTGATGAGACCATGGTTCCTTAGTAATAGGAACCATTAGAGTATTATCAAAGTAAAAATTGATAGGTTCCTTACCGCTAGGTACCACATCTAACTCTTAGTCAAAATTTCATATCCATACTACTTCTTTAGATTTAACAGAATCCATAATATACTACTTCTTCATTGTTGAATCCATAAAAAACATATTTATCTGAGATCTTAAGGCTCATACCTCTTCCATTGATTATGTATATATATCATGACGACAACATCAAATCATCTAGATTTTTTTGGAAACAAGGATATACATGTCCATTTATATCTAGATCATAATATAGACCCTATAATAAAAAGACATTATTAGTTAACCTTAGAGACATAATGAAAATTTTGAGACCCATGAAATAGAAATCTCAACGATCGTCCTCATATCTTCTTACTATACATAATTAATAATAATCATATAGCAAATTATATATTATGGTGTACATGACTAACCCAATTTCTGATACATAATCAATAATTACTATTCTATGTTTCTCCTTATGTGTCTGAAGATAAATTTTCATGGAAAATTGAATATCATGGTACATAGGCAATAACCCCCTCTCATATTGATTTATGTTAAATATCCAATGTATCTTAGAAATATATAAAGGCTATATTAGGACAAGGTGTCTTGTATCTATTAGGATTAATATTTATCTGATGAACATAAGCTTCATCAAAAAATTAATTCATAGAAAAGGGTGTAATTAAGGAAATCCATATAATCTATAAGAATGTAATCTCATTTCCTATTAGTAAGAGGTTTTCAATACTAATATAAAATTTACCACACTCACAGAGGACCATTTATAAACATAATGATAAGTTTATTTTTTAGAGAACCAAATTTAGTTTTGATACATTAAAATGAGTTTTCCATGACCTATATTCTTGTATTAATCAATATAAGGATATCTTCAACATTATAAAATTTCTTGAATCACCAGGATTCACTAACCTGTACAGTTGTGTTATATATACATCTTACTAAATGTTACAATTAAGGAATGGTGTTTTGAAATCTATCTTCAAAATCTCATTATTATTGTACAATTATTTATAATATAGAATTCAGATGGATTTAAGAATGTAATTTTTTTAAAAGTTGCTCTATATATTCTTTTGCACTATTTATACCCTTTTAAAACTAGTCATACATTTTACTTATTTAATTGACCATCCATATGAAGCTTATTTTTGGATAACCAATTGGAACTAATGATTTTCACATAAACTAGAGGATTCAACAACATCCTGACATGGTTTTGGTACATGTAATCCATTTAAAAATTTATTCATTCATTCCATTTGGTTGTAATTATACCACTTATTGTATCCTAATAGTTTAAAGGATCAATAGGATTAAATTATAATGATTCCCCATCTTCAGTGACTAGAAAAACATGTCATTATAGTTTTATAACCTCTCTAATAATCCGACATAGTTATTAGTTATATAGAATAGTTCTTTCCACGAGGATATGTGTAAATTATTCATTTTTTAACTCTTGTGTATCCAAAGATATTTCTTCGTTGATGTTTATCTCACTTTGAATATATATTTTGGAGATGGTATCTCTATCAAGGAACATGGAATTCCTTCGCAACATTACATTTTTTACTAAAGGGTTCATATATATAATATATCTTAGTTTCTTTAGGGTATCTTATAAAGGTGCACTTATTTCATTATGGTGAAATTATGTTACCTGAAGATGCCTTAATAAATGATTTACATCGTGCGGCTTGAATTTTAAAAAACAATTGTTTCTTCCACTGTATAATTGGTATGGAATACTATCTACCAATTTAGTTGATACATTATTTAGTTTGTTCAGTTAATTTTTTAATGTATATCACTAAAATGAAAATGGAAAATTTTATGACTCATAATTGACCTCAATATGTTTAATAAGTAGATGGACAACCTTTCAATTTCCACATTTCCTTGGGTTGTATAATTAGGTGTGACAGAGAATAAAATCTCATAATAAAAGAAATATTTAATGAAGTGTTGATTAATATATTATATTCCATATTTTGAGTGTGGTTTCATAAAATTATTACCAAGAGAGTCATCAATCTCATACATGACTTATTTGAATTTATTAAAGGATTCAAACTGGAACCTTATTAGGTAGATATATACCTAATTACTATAGTCATCGGAAATAGTTATGAAGTATGAGTACTTAGCCCTTACATAAACTAGGAATGGTCCACACACATCGATGTGAAAAAACTCTAGAAACATTGTGGCCATTTAAACTTTTCCTCTAACAGAATCACTATTCATTTTACCTTTTAATGATTCATTTAAAATATCTAGTGGTTATAGTTTTAGTTAATCCAAATAAACATATTGATGTATATTAGTCAATAGTTTCTCATTTAAAACACAGAAGAAGTTATTCATTGGATGGGTGTGGTAGGATTCATGAGAATTTTACTTATTATCTATTCCAAATACATGGTTCTAAAAATAATATACATAAATACCATTATTACAGATGTGTATTACATTAATATATTTTTTATTTATAAAATAATTAACATTTACTGAAATACCTGAAAATAAATCATTCCACATCTATTTTCGATATATAAATAATGTTTTTTATATTTTTGGAAGATAATAACAAATTATGATGAACTAAGATAATTACCATGACTAATGTGGGGAGGTAGTCAGAAATGGGTATTATATAAATATAAATCTATTTATGACCCACAATCCCACATAACCCCACAAGACATTTTGAAATCAACAAGACTTTGAATATTTTATATAAATTTCAGAACCTCATATAGAATCATATAAAAATCCTAAAATTTATTTCACATTAAAAAATGATTTAGTACATATTATTACACTTAATACAACCCATATTATTGATATATATAGTTTCACTGAGGATTTGGTAGATTACATAAAAATTTAAAACTAGACAAACATCATCATTATTGAAAACTTATATAACATGCTAACACATAAAACATAATGGGATAACCCTAGGAACTAAATAATAAAGAGGTGTGATATAATAAATAGTAAGGTATTAACATTGGAATAGTGTAATACATGACAGAAAATAAGAATATCAATGGGAAATAAAGGGAACATTAATAATAAGGAATGTATAACAAGATAATCATGACATGGGAAATGTGACTACATCTTAAAACATTATATCATAAACATTAGTCGTGGAAAAATTCCATGAAATCCTAATAGAAAAAATCACATAAAGAAATCATGTTAATGCTCAATCCTAAAAATTTGTATCATAAGACTAAAAATTACCCAATTCATTGTTGTGATATATAATTCAGGGCACACTCATTACTTTCATTTCATTATCACGCTTATGTGTCCCAAACAAATCATACAACATGGAATTATATTTTATCACCATTTGTTGAATTAAAGAATAGTTTGGATTAAATATATATTTAAAAAAAGGTAATTATATTTAAATAAAGGTGAACACCCTTTATATAAATTGGGTATTGGTATTCACTCTAAATTTTCTTGTCATGGAATACACCGGTGAAACTGAGGAATCATAAAGGGGGAACATAAATTTTAATGGGAGGGTATAATGAGAGTAAACTGGATATCTAATCATTTATACATCATAAAGTTATTATGGGGATGGTTAAAGACACCCCAACATTAGGAATTCAAAATAAATGAGAAAATTACTAATATTCTTGAATAAAAGGGGAGAAAGAGATGATCTCTTACTTGAATGTGTAACTCCATATGTTTGGGAGGATCTTCATGAGATATTTGGGACATCATGGGAGGACTATAGATAGGGAATAAAAGATTAAGTACGTTCTAAAATGAGTTTTAGTGATGTGAAATTGGGTCTTGTGAGGGTTTAGGTAGGAAATGAATGGGTATTTCTTTATTAATTATCAAACATAGGTTTTGGGATCTATATAATAAAATTTACAAAACTACAAACCATACCATGGTTTTAGCCCATAGTTTCTACCAATTTTTAGTTTTTTTCATTAAATTATAATTCCATTGTCTGACCATAATTAAAAATAACCTATCTTATGTGGAGGAGAGTCATACTCTTAAATAAATTATTCAAAAAACATAAACTATATTAATGGTTATTGGAGGATTCATAAAGGTTATATAAAAAAACAAAAAATTTCATTATTTTAACAGGAAAAGATATATTTATTCATTTATCCAATTTATTGTATTTGTTACATCACATTTGGGTCATCCTGATGTTATATAACACAAATTATATTAATAATATATTTAATTTTAACATCAATATTCAACTGTCTCCAAAAATTATGAAAAAATAACCATATGATTATTTAAAATATGTAATTATAAAAATATTATTACCTATATCCAACTAATTTCTTAAAAATGTTAAATTTCAGTTAGAAAATAAAATTTTCATTTGATATGAAATGTTGGTTTTTTTATAACAACTATTTTTCAACCATTATAAAAATATAATTTGACATCATAAAAATTATGTGATAATTTATATTGGATACAAATAATATAATAATAGGGATTTATTACAACATTATTGATTTAAAATATCCATTACATCATCAAAAAAATTCCATATTTGAATTTTAATATTAACCAAAAATACCATTTGTGTTTTATTGTATCATAACAAAAATCAATTGTAATGTAACAATAAAAAGATGAAAATATATTCATTATTCTAAAAAAAATAATTTACATAATAATATTCAAAGGGTCTTGATACATATAACATTAATACACTAATGAATTCTCTAGATTAAGGTGTGTGATAATGTGATTTTTCAGGGATGGTTTGGTGAACATTATTTGGGTCATGATATCTATAAGATTTAAATTCTCTAATTACTAGTTTCACTAATGCAATAGTTATTAGATCAAGACATTGGCTTTGTCAAGGGAAAATCCCATTGATGCTATCCCTCTCTCAAAATCATTGATAAATGGGATTCATAGGGTATGATCCGACTGGTTGATGCCATTTTGGTTTCTGTTAATTGGATTTGTTAAACCCTTATATTTATTATAATCAAGTGATCACTATTGAATGGATATATTATCAAAATTAATGATACGTAAAATTATTTTAAATATGGAAGTATATAATTAATCATGGATTTTAATGTGTTTTTATAACCATATTACATAAAATGAAATTTAATTTAATTACAAGGTGAATATTATTTATAATAGTTCAGGTTGATTCAATATTTCCCCAATAGAAATATCACCCTCAAAATTTTCATTTACCATAATAAAATATATCAATGCAATTACGCTATATCACTTACAATGTTTCCCATGTCTCTTCTGGAATATTTGGGTTTCTCCACAGCACTTTGACCAGGTGAATTTTTTTAATTTTTAGATCATTATATTTATGATCTAAACTCTTCATTGGATTCTCATTATATTGGAGATAATTATAAAATGGTACCATGTCTATATTGAGTATATATGAGGGGTATATTGGAACCAAGGATGTTCATTGTTGGGAATGGGGAATGGTTTTTTTATGTTTTCAATCATCATTATGAATATCATGCTGTTTTCAATAACTGAGATCATACAGTATAATCTATCTACAGTTTTAAAAGTGGCGTAATTTCTCTATGTTTTCGATCATTTTAGGGTAAAAAAATATGAGGAAGAGGCTAGAATCATGAAATGTGTTTGGAAGAGTCTATCAACCTAAAAGTTAGTTTATTGGAAGCAACACTAAATTAAAATGGTACATACATGGGTTTTGGGAATTCTAGGATGACATTCACGAAGATGAGGAGCATCGTGAATAGTGGCAATGATTCCTGTGATTATGAGAATTCAAGCATCATGATTACATGATGATTTGAAAAAAATATTCACAACAATGTCAAATATCATTGAATATTTTCTATGAAGTTATATTTTATGGAGCTATGAGAAGGTGATAATGTTTTGGTTGAATTAATCGTGATTACGATCAGCATCACAAACTATGAATTTTTATTGGGCTTCACAAGAGGAGGAGAACTGCAAATTTTTTTGAAAGATCTTGAAAATATGCTATGAAGTGGTGTAACATCTGTAATTTTCGAGAATATAAATATAAGGCTACCCCTCTTGATTTGATATGAATTTTTCAAAGTAAATTCTGAATCCCTCTAATTTAACAATGCTATGGGAGATCCCTAAATGTTACATTGCATACGAGCTTGAGCATTGAGAAAAAGACTTCTTGATCCAAAAATGAATCTAATTATTTTGATTAATGAGTTATTCATGATGAAAGGGTATTCTAAATTTTATCAATGAGCATAATGAAGGCATTTTTTTCTGTGAAGGCAAGGTACTTCCTGAAGGTAGTGAGCATTGTGTTGGAGCTTCAGAAATTACAGTTTCAAATATCAGTTGTTTTCATTGAATTCGACTGTCAAAGTGCATCAATTCATGTCTAACATGAAGGAAGTGTATAATTATAGATATATAAAAATAATTGAATCAAAATCAATTGAAGAGACCATCATGTTGATAAACTGAGTTATACATCTCTCAATGTAGTGAGCTAGGGGAGTCTACAAAAGTCTTATGAGGTATGCAATGTAATGTCTATAAAATCATGTAAATCCAGTGTTCCTAGCATAGAGTGACATTTTTGAACTCTTACATTAAAAAAACTATTGAATACTAGAGGATTCAGGTATGAATGACACAGTCTTATCATATTCCATATAGAATATCCCTTTTTGGTGAACCACGTAAAATTGTTTTCTGATCCCTTTCCGTATAGATGTTTGTTTTGGATCATTCCCTTCAGACATGATTAGATGATTCCACACAACATTTTAAAGCCCAAAACCTAGTTTATTGCTGTTGGTTCCTTAAATCATTACATTGGAATGATTAAATGAATGTTTTTTCCCGATGGAACTAATAGTTTCATTGTTCTGGTAAACAAGATACATACAAAAGATCAATATTACCACAAGAAAGGATACACAATATAGAAATTTTAATGACATAATTAATTACCCCTAGTTTATCCTTGAATTTCATTCATTATATACATCTTCATGTCCTGGGAAAATGAAACATAAGAGACAGATGAGCTCAAACACATAGTAAGGGTAATCAATACAATGAAAGATATCAAAAACAAAAATATTGGTCGTTGTGAATTACTAAAAATACTTGACTTAAAAAATAAACATAAATACATTATGACAGGAATAAGATCTGAATAAATAATGATATAATAAAGCATAATCATGGGTATTCTACAAGTCAAATAACCTAATGAATGTTCAATTTCAATATTTATAATGAGGGATAGCATAATTCAAGACATCATAACTATATCGTCATGCTGTCACAACATGTCCATAAATAACCATTTGGTTGAGGCCTCGTGCCAAGACCATTGATTGTCTCATGATACATACTGATGCATCGAGGGGGTACAGTGGGTTCCACCCAATAATTTATAAGTCCAATTCATTCTTCATATAAATGGGGATAAACATAAACAACATATACCTTCGTATTGAAACTAAAATATGCAATTTAAATAACTTTCCAAAAAACAATACGTAAAACAACAACCATTCAGATTAAATTGGTGAATGGTTTTAAGATAGAACATACTCTTTCAAACTAATCATAAAATATTTAGCTAAATATGGTACATGATAACAGAAAAAATTAAAACCAATAATACATAATAATGAATAAGTTTTTTTAAATAGATGAAGACAGTCATATAGAATCATTAAGTAATTATATAGTTAAATAATTTTTTACTTTGAAACGAACTATTCTTTTGGAAAAACATTTTACAAAACTATAATTGATTTAAGAAATTGTTTTCATAAAAAAATTAGTGACTTTATAAAGATAATGGTTTCTAAAAATATATTATAGAGTTCATTTTGCGACCCAACCACCGGGGCCCGTGCTGTGACTACCCCAAGCCCGCCTTCCAAAGGCCAAGGGTTGGCGACCAGCACAAGAAAGAAGAATCCCTAATATGGGAATGAATTGTTTCAAAAACCTGTACACACACACACACAGATATGGCACACTACACACAAGTAAACCCAATGTAATAATAAAGGTACAACCATAACTAAAAACCACCACTAGGTGTAAAAGTGCACACTGAATGTAAAGGGGAAAGAATAAAAGCCCAAAAGAAATAGAAGAACAAAAAATTGGAGAATTGCCTCTGTGGTCATCCACCAAGGATCCTACCAGAAGGGATGGAATATCTCATCACCACAGATCTGCATGACTATAGGTCACCATTGTACACTGTATTTCATTCACCTCTGACCATCGTCGGTCAATTACCTTCGATCACCATCCAAACCTGAATCTTCAAGACCCATTCAACCTATATGTCTTCTAAAAAAAGACAAAACATGATGCAGGAGAAGCTCGTGTAGGGGTGAGTATAAAAATACCTATTTCGGACCCTGAGACCGCTAATGGTCTCCCAAAATTCAAAAAAGTAAAAAACACAAAGCATGATCTCAATCAAAAAGAAGAAATCAAAAGATAGATCAAACTAGGTGAAAATTAAATACATAAGTACAAATGTTTACTCATAAAGCAAGATCATATTATTCTTTCATTAGGATCTACTGCTGACACACACAGGATCACTCAGGACTAATCCACATAGGATCACACAGTGCTGATCTACAATGGATCACTTTGTCCTGTGCCACACAAGATCGCTCGGTGATGACCCACACAGGATCGCTCGGTGCTGACCAACACAATATGGTTATTCATTTTTCATATCACAGCCAGCCACTAGTTTTCCTCACAATGTACACTTGATTTTGAGAGGATCCTCTCCTCATTCCATTTGATGTATTTCAATAGGAACAATGTCCCAATATGAAGTAACCCAATGAACCTCCATGTCAAAAGGGTTCCAACGCAGCAAACAACGCATCAACCGAACACCTGGTCAGTATGTTATAGGAATTTTAGTGCCGAGGGCACTGTTGGATTTAGGTATGATCCAACCCATCCATACACAAACATTATTCGATGCTCAGGTGAAGTATCTCAAGAGGACTACCTCTTCCTAAGGGTTTCGGAACTGCATGCAGTTCATCAAAGGGACCTCTGATTTAGGATATATGCCCATTTAAGCATAATTGGCCCGAAAGTGGTATTAGTCTAGTCTGACCTATTCAGAACATCCCAACCCGGCCCACAGGGCCCAGCCCGAAGGGGCTAGGCTCCACTCAGTTCAGATGGGCTTGGTCTTGCCTGCTAGGACGTGGATGAGGCACGCTGGATCGTCGGTTCGGCCCGGCCCACCCGGCGGGGCGTGTCCCACCGGACCGCTGAACTATCCGACCTGCTGGTCGGGCGCGAGGCTCCTCTCCCATCTGAAATGGCCAAGAAATTCAGGACAACAATTCAGCAGTTCCGGATGGCACCATAGAACCTAGACGGCCCTACTAGACTGATCACCAATGGAACCCACAGACCGCGGGTCTTCCCTCCGCAGCTGCTCAATGTCCAGACCTTCCTTTGTGGCATGCCACCACATCACATCACCCTGCTTCGACATAGCCAACCGCTCCATTATCTGCCTTGATAACTTTGGGCACCACCGCCTTTTCGCTGTCGGTGGTAGCCGACCGCCACCTTCTCCATTGGTCGACACCGCCATGGTGAAGATGCTTCTGAGGGCTACTAACGAAGCTCCGATGGTCAGTTTTCTTTTCCTTCATTTCCTACAGGCCTCCCTGGGAAGCACCTCCACCGCACGACCCAATGTTTCTCCTTGCTACAATATTTCTCAAACTCCCATGAAGAACGCCACCAACCCGAGATTGGTGGAGGGTCTATGCCTTGTTCAGCTTGACCCACAGCTTCCACGTTATCTCTATAACATGGGGATGATTATTTAATTATAAAAACAACCATAATGTGACCCTGCATTATCCTCCTACATTAAAGAATGAAAATTCAGATCAACCTGTTGGTTGTTTGATCCATGATTCTTCATAATATTAACGGATAGGGAAAAATAGAGGAATTAAGAACATAATCCCCTACCACTAGTTCATTTGATGTCACTATAGATGGGGATGTAGTGTCCATGTTCAAGGGTGTTGAAGTCGAAGGAGAAGGTTCATGTCCTTTGAAAGTTGTCATTGAATCCTCCAATAGTTGTCAAAGCTATGTTCTACGTTGGTGGAAGATGTCACCACCACATCCTCAGAGGTTTCTATCATTAGTGCCAAAAACCCAGGCCCAATCATTTTTAAAATAGAAGAAAATAAGAAATCAACCCACCACCCAATTAATGAGGTTCCTTATTATATTTTATTAACAAACTTATTAATTCTACAAATATTTCAGTTACAAAACCATGTGTAACTGGCCATTAAATGGTATTACAACCCAGTGGTCCCACCACATCCACTCAATAGTTACAAAGATTGAAATAAAATCGCTTGTTGAGTTATTTTATTATTATTTTGTAAAGTCCTAAAATTACATTTTTTCGTCCAACCCTAGCCAGTCAAATTTAAGATTCCCTTAAGCAAATCTCGGCACTAAAGATGCAACAGTTCCCTCATATTTTTAATATGACGACCAGTTTAAAAGATAGAATATTGTCACCCGCACGTTTATAGAACATACCTTTAAACTGTTAAAAATTTATTGATATTCACCCTCATCCTAAACCGGTCGAGTTTATGCTATGTCTAAGGGGAACACAACTTCGCGAGATCAATGAATACTATTGGATTTCCAATCTGAGTTTCTTCTCATGAGTGAAAAGGAATTTAAAATAAAATAATTGTTACTTAATTAT
Organism: Viscum album; assembly: GCA_963277665.1. NCBI lineage: Eukaryota > Viridiplantae > Streptophyta > Magnoliopsida > Santalales > Viscaceae > Viscum > Viscum album. Next base: position 2,036,917,985 of record OY728160.1, on the reverse strand, counting down.
TTTATTTTCATCAAAAACTAACATCCAGTACTGGCCTACAATGACCAATGTTTGGATCTTCCTAAGGAAAATATACCATCTTGTGTTCAATGGTGGTCTCTGATTTTTAATTTGAGTCACCGTTTGTGAGTTATAAGCATTTAAAAAAAATAAAATTATTGTATTTAATTATTTTATTTATAGTTTTTAAATTTTCAAGTTTTCTCACTGGAGGAATGCGCCAACCAAACATATGTTTGGCCTAGTGTAAAACCACCATCTTGAATGCAATAATGCCCTTGGATTTCTGATCTGGGAAACCCTTTATGTGTTATTCCACTTTTTAGGAAATGTACCCACAAACGCTATTTTAAGATTAATATTTTTCGACGGATCATTATGGGCACTTCAGGCCTCGGAATAAAGTGACGTCAATTTTCACGTACTTGTAATAATTATATATAATTGAAAAAAAATTAAATGGAATTGTCAGGTCTTTAAAATATCCACACCTTTGGTCATTACATCTCTAAAATCCAAAAAGATTTAAAATCAAACAAGTGGGGTACTGATCATGAATCTGAGCCTCCTGCTCCCATATGCTCTCCTAGAGGATCCCATGATTCCACTGAACATGCACAAGAGGAATAAACCATCCACAAAGGACCCACTCCCATCAGTCCTCAATCTCTTTTGGGAACTCCACAAAATTTTCCCCATGGTCAATTTCTAGATCTCCCTTGTCGATGACGTGCGATGGGTCATGTACGTATCCCATTGATGCGACATGTGGAAAACATTATCCAATCAGTGAAACTATGGGGAAAAATCTAAGAGGTATGCCACCTCAACAACTTTGCTAATAATCTAGAAAGGTCCAATAATCCTTAGAGATATTTTACCACCCCGACTAAATCTTCTCAATCCTCCTCAAGGTGAGACCCGTAGGAAGACATAGTATCCCACCTTGAACTCTAAGGTTCCTCATCACCTATTGGAATAAGACTACAACCTTCTCTATGTATTACTTATCCTCTATTGAATGATATGAACCTTCTTAGTGGTTAGTGGTCCTCCCAACTGCTGCCAAAATTGAGGACTCAGGAATGTAGCATGTCTTCAAGTGTCCATATGGTCCACTCCATCTGACCATCAATTTTAGGGTGAAAGGCGGTGCTCATGCCAAAATGGGTCCTGAATGAATCCTATAATCCCTTCCACAACCGGGATGTAAAACTAGCATCATGGTCAAAAATGATCATCAATGGCACCCCATGAATCAATTCAAATTTTTTACATAGAGGCTTCCCAAGCCCTCTTCCGATCCCTTCACTATGATAGGTAGGAATTGGGCGGACTTGGTGAGTCGGTCAACGATCAACCAGATGGAATCATTGATCCTATACATACATGGTATTCCTTTTTTGAAATACATGGATATACCATCCCGCATCCATTCTGGTTCTAGTAGTGGTTCCGCTAAACCATCAAGAATCTAATGCTCGACCTTCACTTTCTGACAAGTGGGGCATCGTGAAACGAACTGTATCACTAATTTCATCATCCATGTCCACTAGTACTAACATCGGAGGTCTTGGAAAATCTTCATCACACCATGACGTACCACCAAAAGGGATCTATGTAACTTCATCAACACCTCCTCTCATAGAGTCATTGGTACCACAGTGTGTCCTATATAGAGGATGATGTGCTCCACACCTTCAAAAAATCCTTTTGGAGCTAGTCCATAGGATACCTGAACACATCGGGCCTCGCAGTCCACATCCCCAAGTTGTGCCTCCCGTACCCCTAGAAGGAGTGGGGGAGTTATAGTCATGAACTAGAGGTATTCGGATCCATCACAATCCACTAAGGTTAACTGCAACACAACTAGTTGCTCAGTCGCATCGCTAAACAACTATATTACAGACCTCCTGCTCAGCATGTTTGCCACCAAACCCACCTTCCTTTGAGTATATAGTACCTTATGGTCATAGTCCTATAGGAACTCCAACCATCACCACTAACTCATTGTTGAATATCCAATGAGAACCTTTCCATCCATGAAAAGGCTACCCACTATAAATAAATGATTTCCCATAGAAACATCGGTAGTTGGTACTCTCTCTCTTCATCCACTAGGTTAAGGTGCTGATAGTCCATACATAACAACGATCATGGGGTCATTTTAAGACCTTCTGCTGCAAGTCCTCAAATTATACACTCATCTCTCGGAGCTCTTTGGAAGAAATCTAATATGCAGTTGTAAATATCAGTGTCATCCTTGGGTACAAGACATTGCATAAGTCCCTCCCCCTACAGGGGGGTAATTCTAGAAACATATTTTGAAAGGATGTTCCCACAATCTGCCACCATTGTGGGGAAATAAAATCTCAAAAGTCCTACTACCACAAGGATAATGATGGCCGACTCAAGAGTGATCAGTTGCATCCTCCAAAGAATGAGTTTGTCCTGTGCTAAATGTGTTTCCTTTTTAACCGACCAAGGATAACCCCATTCCAACACAACTGATTTACCAGATCATTTTTTTCATAATATATTCAATCTGAGCATGATATACAGATGACCATTCCATCCCCAAACTAATGTCATAAGGACTTGATGCTTCCACTAAGAGGATCCAACCGAAACTCTCGCCACAAGGGTCAGATCACTCTGTCAGAATTAGTGTGATTTTCGAGTCTCCTCCCATAGAAATCTCCAAACGTTAGGGTAATGTCAATGGTTTGTCTAGAAATTATATTTCGTGAACATTATTCGTGATAAGGAATGATTAACACCTATGTCTATTAATACAGTAGCTAGTAGTAAACATAGATCGTACCTTGAATCATTCCTAGATCCCTTTGGTCAAACTCATTGATTGAATGCCGATACACCCTTCCCCTATCCCCCAGCTCCATGTGCTTGGTGGGGACCACCACATTGGGGTTGGGGCTGTAATATGTCGAAATGTATACCACCTGTTACTGCTATCCTAGCTCCTCTTCCACTTCTGCAACCGTGTATATTCACATGTCCCTATCAATTCCTCTTCTTGAAAAATTTTACACATCCAAGTCTATGAAACTGACCTCAGTTGCCTACATTCCCACTACTAACATTCACTGGAAATATCTACTAATCGAAATAAATTTCAACCTCAACAGTTCTCTCTAGAACCCAAACATAAGTAGGAATGCCCAGAGGTATATATCAATCTTAGATGTCCCTAAAACCATCTCACTCAGAGGTCCAATACCTAAATCCCTAGTCATTTCATATTCATTGAGAACATGGTGTGGTTGGTACACCCCGACAAATACTCTATTTCTAACATGTCATCTTGTCGAAACTGTAGAAGGTCTTGGGAACAAGAAACCCTTACCATCATTATGGAAAAGGACTCCCTTCTCTATGGTAGGATCTCAATCTATGTCTATGGAAAAGTCACTTCATCATAATATAGGGGTAACCTAAACCCCACCATCGCCCTGCTAAGCCACATATAATGATCACTACCAAAACCACCATCAGATCTAATGGTTCCATAGCTAAAATGAAACTTGATAACCACCTTAGGCCAATCCTTAACTGTTAGTGTGTCGGGCTCACCTCAGAACCTGAGGGGTATCTATCACTACAACTCATGTAAAGCACTCATCCTATATGATTCCTTTAATGGTAGCTCTGGTAATAACTGTTGACCAATGGGAAGTGGTATCGTTGTGACCCTGCCTGAAGGTACCATCTTAGGAAACAATCCTTATACTAAAGCCTCATCACTCTATGGACCATCCTCATGGTCACACATTGGAATCCAGGCTGACTGTCTATCTGGAGGCATCATGAAAGAGAATCAAGATGAACCGCAATAAATAGGATACAATTGGTGAGATGGCTCAAAAGAGATCAAGAGAAAAATAATTTCAAAACACATACAACTAGTGTTTTTGTGTACCAACTCAGAAAATAGAATTTAGGGTCCTAGTGTATGGATCCATTAGCCACCACACCAACACCAGACTCCCTGGACTGAAATCTGAACTCAAGACACATAATACAATAGTCTTATTGAAAGGAGCAGAGACTAATTTCTTCAATAGAAGTGACCCCTATAATAATACACTTTATCATGACCCATCCCCCGGGGCCTGTGCCGTGACTACCCCAAATCCGCCTTCTATAGGCCCGAGGTTGGCGACTAGCACCCGAATGGAATATCCCTAAAATGGTAAGGAATTTCCTAAAAAACATGTACACACACAAAAAAGGACACACTACGCACAAGTACACACAACAGAAGATGAATGATATAACCAAAAAAATACCCCCACATAGTGTAAAAGTTAGTACTGACTTTAAAGGGGACAAAATAGAAGCCCGACTGAAATGAATGTACATCAAAAAGGGAAAACATCACCTGGGGTCATTTTCCACAGTTCAAACTAAAAGAGTTGGCACGGATCGTCACCCCATCTCTCCATGCATACCAGTCAACTCCATACACCATCTTTAAAACACCTTTGAGCACGATCTGTCAATCACCTCTGAGCACCATCAAACCCTGACTCCTCACGTTTTATTCTATTTATCCATCATTTGCACAAGATAAAACAATGTGTGGGAGAATCCCATACCGGGGTGAGTATTACAATACCCATTAGGGATACTGAGACCCCAGATAGTCTCCCAGGATCCCACAAAAGAAAAATCCACAAAGCATCATCTCAATCACAAATCACAAATTAAAAGAAAACTCACACCAGGTATAAAATAAATACAGAAATACATATGTTTACTCATAAAGCTAGATCATCTTATCCTATCATGAGGCTCTACTGCTGACCAATAAAGAATCGCTCGGTGTTGATCCACAAAGGATATCTCGGTGCTGATCCACACAAGATCGCTCTGTTCTGATCCACACATGATTGCTTGATGCTAATCCAAAAAGGATCACTCGGTGCTAATATAGACATGATTTCTAGCTACTGACCCATATAGGATCGCTCGGTTCTGAACCACATATGATCTTTATTTATTCTTCACGTCATAGCCAACCCTTGTATTTCTGCAGAAAGTATGTTTGATTCCTAGAGGATCCACTCTTCAATCCATTGTTCATATTTCAACTAGGATAAACTACAATGAAGAAGTAACCCAATGAACTGAGATTTCAAAAGGGTTCCAATGCAACAGACGAAGCGTCAACCAAACATCCAGTCTGTATGTTATAGGATTTTCAGTTTTGAGGGGCCGGTAGGATTCGGGTTCGATCCAACAAAACCATACATCAACATTTTCCAAATGTAACGTGGAGTATCTCAAAAATATCGCATCGTCCAAACGGTTTTGGTAATGGAGACAGTTATTCAATTGGATTTCCTACATCGGGGATATGCCTATTTACATGTAATTGTGCTGAAAGGGGTTCGGTTCCGGTCCCAGATGACCCGACCTCCCAGCCCTGCCCTGTTCAATTGGGCCGTGGGTTCAGCTTGGCCCACCCAGATTGGTGCGGCCAACTGGCCGGTTGTGGGGGGTCCGGTACCCTCTTGAATGGCTGAGTCATTCAAGAATTCAAAGAAGCAGTGCCAGATGGAACCATACCACATGGTTGATCCCACTGGACCGGTCACCTGTGGGACTCACGGATCATGGGTCCGCTCTCTACCGCAGCTCAAAGCTATGTCCTTGCTTCGAGGAATGCCGGCCTACTTCGATGCATCCGGAAAAGGATGGACACCCCATTTTCTGTCACGACACATTCTGTCTTGGCCCCATTTTTATTTCTGTAGTAGCAAGCCTCCACCTACTCCAGTTGCTGGCATCGTTACACCGGCGATGCTTCCACATGCCACCAGTGAAGATCTGGTGGTCCAATTCCTTTTCCCTTCTTCACCTACAGGATTCTCGGGGCGGCTCCAACACCAGGTGTCCGAATGTTTCACCATGAAACCATATTTCGCCGTTGCCCACGAAGAATGCCACAAACCAGATATCAGTAGTGGGGAAGGTCCTTGTTCAGCTCGGCCCACACCCTCCGCTTTAGAGTTATAACATGGGAAGGATTATTTAATTATAAGATCTCCCAAAAAGGATCCCCTCATTATCCTCCATCATTAATGAAAGATACATTGATCAACACATTGGTCAGTTGATCCATGTTTTGTCATAATATAATATAATGGGGAAAAGGGATGAATTAAACACATAACCCACTTCCTTGAGTTTGTTGGAAGTCATTGCAGTTGAGGAAGGTGTGTCCACATTTGAGTGTGTTGCGGATGAAGGAGAAGCTTCACATCTTTTGGCGCACATCATTGAATCCTCCAATAGTCGTTGAATATCTATTCTATTTTGGTGGAAGACATTTCCATCACATTGTCATAGGTTCCTCTATTTAGTGCCGAAACCCCCTACCCGAGCTTTGTTTAAATTGAAGAAAAGAGGAGATCAACCCACCACACAATTAACGATGTTCTTTAAAAAAAAAATTTAATGAATCTATTAATTCCCCCAAAGGTATAGTAATACAACCAAGTTTAACCATCCATTAAAAGGTCTAACAACCTAGTGGTCCCACCACCGCCGCTCAACAGTTACAAAAAAAGTAAAAAAATAACTCCTTTTGTTTTTTTATTATTTTTTTATAATGTTCTAAAATTATCATTTTTCATCCAACCCATGACGGTCGATGTTAAGACTTAATTATGTAAATTATGGTTCTGTAGATTCAACAGTGCCCTCATAATTTTAATCCATGCACCGGTTTAAATGATAGAAAATCACCGTCCACACGTTTAATAAATGTACCATAAAAGGGTTCAAAAATTATTATTAATCACCCTCAACCCACACCAGTCAAGCTTAGGATCCACCTAAGGGGAAAAAACCCTCACTAGATCAACAGAACTCTCAAAATTCCAATATGAGTTACCATTTTGGAGTTATAATAAATTGAAAATATAATAATTATTTCTTAATTATTTTATTTGCTACAAAGAAATAACTTCCATTTAGGGAATGCGTCATCCAATGTTAGATTTTTCCTAACGAATGAATACCATCACCAGTTCAGTGGTGGTCTAAAATTATTAATATGAGTCACTTTCCATGATTTATAAGCATTTGAAAATTTAAATAATTTAATTTAATTATTTTATTTATGGTTTTTCCATTTTAGGGTTTTCTAAATGGAGGCCTGCACCGACTAATCATAAGTTGTTCTTAGGGTAAAACCGCCATCATAAACACAATGGTGACCCTGGATTTCAACTCCAGAAACCCATTTGGGATTTATTCCACTTTTTCAGGAAAATAACCCACGTGTGCTATTTTAAGCATTAAATTTATCAAGGGATCATTCCGGGCACTCTGGCCAAGGAATCACGTGCGGTCAAATTTTTCAGACATTTAATAATTTAATATTATTTAAAACAAAATTATATGGAATTTCCATGTTTTTACAGTACCAATGAGTATAGGTAATAATTTTTTAAATTCCCTTGAATATCGCTTTTATTTAAGGAAGAATTCTAGAAATTTCCTTTTAAAACACATAACTACACATAAATTAATGTAGGATTCTATTTAGTACCCATTTATAGAACATTAGAAAAGATTGTATGAGTGTTAAATTTGAATAAATAAAAATTTAATTTATGTAAATAGATAATAAGAGTAACTGAAATGAAAATGGAGGTTTGGGTTGGAAACACTTACCATATATCTGAACATACTCTACACTTGACTGTAATGACGTGGATAATAAAATTAAATCCATAAATTTAAAAATTAAGATCCTCATATATATATATATATATGATTCATAATTTTTTTGTTATGTTCAATTATATTCTTGTTGATATGTTTTAAGATTGAATTCTGTTGTCCTAGAGTGTTTGTTTCCATTATATCATGATCGGTTATTTTGATTATATGTTAAGGAGTTTATGTGGAATAGATATAAACATAAATAATTGATATAAAGTTTTATATATGTACATTTTTAAGTTTAAATTCTTATATATATCACTAGTTTACATGGTATGGGGATGATTTATTAGATAAAACAATATTGATAACCATTTAAATTATTTTTGTGATATCTCGATTGTTACAAACTAGTTTGTAGTATGAATATGTATTATGTATAGATACTTGTACCAGAACATTGAATTATTTGTAATAAAAATAATTTAGTTAGGTTAATCTAGATAAATGATTTCATGACCTTCCTTGAATAAGATAATAGAAATTGAAAAATTTTCTTCCTCGAATGCGATAAATTAAGACATCTTGGACGTGGTTTTATTTTTTTTGAAAATAAGGGTTTGAAATGATGGAGTGTGATGAACTCTTAAATTAGAATAGAAAATTCAATTTGTATTTAAATTATTGGAGTTTTCATACTTTTTGGATTATGGGAGTTTAGGAGAGAAGAAGTAAATAAAGGAACTTGAATGAAAAAAGAGAATTTGAAAAATCTATTACTAAAATTCATTATCTTAACAACATCACATAAAAATATATAAAATAATTTGATGATAGAAAAGGGTTTTCTAATCAATACTATATAATATTTAAATTAAGATGGATATAGAATGACATATCCCATCACAAGAGAAATGAGATTAAAAGAGAATAACATAAAAAGTGTTCTTGAAAAAGAGATGGGTGGTAGATTACCATACCATATAAAGTAACTACAAAAACAAGATAGTTGGGACCTTGGGGGCTTGTGGGAACCTTGGAAGGACTCTTAGTGAGATAAAACTACTATAACATCTTTGATTATGAATTTTGAATGAATTAAAAATGAAGGAATAAGTGGGTATTTATAGTAAAAGAGAGTGAGTTTTTTATAATTTCAAAAGACACCTCATCAGTGGTATTAGAAAAACAATGGGCTTTACCAGGGTATTGGCATCATGGGACACCTCATATAATATTCTTATTTACATAATTCTTTCATTATTTTATATTAAGTTTTACATCACTATGATTTCTTTAATCATACCGAAAACTCGAAACGGTATTTTCACTGTTTAGGAAAAAGTAATGTATTTTACGAAAATATTTTAAATTCAGTATAAATTAATATAGAATTTCTAAAATAAAAAATTAACTCCATTTTTTGAAAATATTTTTTAAATATGATTAATTTAATTTTTAAATAAAATCATATTTTTTAAAAAAATAAAAAATTTAAAACTATTATTCGATTTATACCACCTTGAAAAATTAAGGATGATATAATTATCTTATAACCTTAAGAAAATAAAAAATAAATTGATTTACTATTTATAGGGGTCATATTTAAATTTATAACATATTTCATAAGGGTTTTTTAATATTCACCAAAAATTATGTTTGTCTTACCAGTCTCAAATTATGTTACTAAACACAATAGTGTATGTCAGTTCTTCAAAATTCAAATTACAATGGTTGGAAAATTACATTTACTCACTAGGTTATAATAAATTGGTGTTTTGTGGAGACTCATTGTTTCATGCCTTCAATATTAAATTTATTTATAAATCCATGGGCTGCTATATTTTCCCCCCTTACAAAAAATTCATCCACGAAATTACCTGAATGTTAACACAAAAAAACATTTAGGTATTTTGTCATCATAATCTCCTCAGACTCCAAAATTGATTCTTCAATTATATGACTTTTCCAATGTTCATTTACCTATCTTGTCACTCTATTCCTCAACACATGTGTTATATTATCTAAAATCAACATAATCTCTTCAAATTATGAGAAGTCGGGTTCCAGTTTTATACCTTAAAAATTAAGAATATTTGTAGGGTATGACATGTAATTTATCAATAATGACACATTGAACCCATTGTGTACCTTAAAAATGCTAGGAGTCATTTTCTAATGATAAGAAACAACTCCAATATTCTCCAAAATTTCAAAAGGTCCTACATACCTAAGGATCAACTTCCCTCTCTTCCCAAAACATATAACACCCTTCCATGGAGATAATTTTAATAAAATGTTATATCCAACATGAAAGTCCAAATCCATCATTCTATTATCAATGTAACTCTTTTGTATACTTTGATTTTCTTTTATATAGGTTTGAATAGTCTATACATTCACTGTTGTTTCCACCAAAATCTCTAGACCCAAAGCCTCCTTTCAACGAATTCATCCCAACTTGTTGGTGTAGAACATCTCTTTCCATACAATTCTTTATATGGTTGAATTTGAATGATAATATGGAAACAATTATTATAGAAAACCTCCAACTATGGTAAATATGGATCCCACATACCATTAAAATCATGTGAGCTTGATCTCAACATGTTTTCTAATGTTATGATTATCCTTTATGTTTTCCCATCAATTTGATGATGATAAGAAGTACTTAAATAAATCTCAATATACAATTTTTTTTGAAACAATTTCCAATATTATGATGTAAATCATGGATCGTGATCAGATAATATTTAAAGAGGTTCTCCATTAAGTCGTACAACATTATTGATATAGAGCTTTCTAGGGCTCTCTAGTAGTAAATCTACCCTTATAGTTAGGAAATGTGAAGATTTGGTATGTTAATCCACAATTACCCATACTGCATCATTCTATCGTAGAGTTTTGGGTAATCCTATTACATAATCCATTGTGATGTGATCCCATTTCCATATTGGAATAGGAAGTGGTTGCATGAATCCCTGTGGATGGTGTCTTTTAGCCTTCACCTATTGCCATACTCACCATAATCATACATAATCTACAATTTATTACATCATTCTGTCCCACCAGAAATTTACCTTCAAATATCTATACATTTTAGTACTACCATGGTGTATGAAAAATCATGCTATGGTCATCATCCAATAACTACCTTTTAGATCGGGCATAGGGAGAACAAATAGACACTTCCCAAATTTTATAATTCAATCCTTACACACGAAGTGAAACAACATCCCATCATTCTGAAAATTAATTTCATTTGATGGTATTCATAATCAGGATGAGAGATTTATGTCCTTTATAATAAAGATAGTTGGGAATACAATTGAAATTGTAATGTTATTTCACCAACATTAATAATTCCAACATCATTCTTTACTAGATCCATAAACACATGACCCCTTTTAATACTCATTGGGTTTTGGGATACTTGATCCTTCCTAATTAATTCATCACCACCATATTTTCCATCCCTAAGTGGTAGTGTATTGAAAATCATAATCCTTGAGTAGTTCGAGCCATATCATTTGCTTCAGATTGTGTTATTGTTATGAGAAGACATATTTATATCACATTTGATTCGTATATATATCACACATTTCTTTATAGAGAGAGTGTCTATATATCTAAAGAGTAATTATTATAGCTGCTAACTCAAGATCCTAAATTAGATAGTTCTATTCACGAGTTTTTAACTGACTTGATACATAGGCAATAACACTATCATTTTGCAAGAGGACACAAAAAAGCAGTTTCTTTGATGCCTCTCTATAGATCACAAATCCATCATTCCTCGATAGTTGATTCAGGATCGGTGAATTCACTAATATCCTAATCAATTATTTTAAATATTCATCAAATTATTTTTTCAATATGATCTTAACCCCTTTACATGTATGCTTGGTCATTGGGTTGGCTAAAAAGGGGATTTTCTAAAGGAAACTCGGATTATAACCTTATAAACCAATAAAACTACAAGCCTCTATTATGTTCATTTCCGTAGGCCATTCATGAATAGCCTTTGCCTTTATAGGATCAAAAATTATTCCATCTTTAGAGACAATGTGGCCAAGAAAGGAAAAATGATTGAAGCCAAAATTCACACCTTCTAAACTTCCAATATAATTTATTTCTTCTAAGTGAATTCAGAATAGTATTCAAGGTATTTTCATGATTTTCATATCTTTTGGAGTATACTGAGATATCATCAATAAATACCACAACAAATTCATCAATATATTCCTTGACACCCCTAGCCATTCGATCTAGGAAGACACAGGATGCATTTCTTCAGTCCAGAAATTCATTACTGTAAGTTCATAATGCCCATACCAAGTTTGAAATTCTGTTTATGAAATATATTCCTTCCACACATGCAAATGATGATATCCAAGTCTAACATCAATGTTCCAAAACTATTAGAATCCATGAATTGGATCAAATAAATCAACAATGAATGGTAGGGGATAGTAGTTCATTATTTTTATAGCATTGAACTCTGTGTAGTCAATGAACAACTTCATATATCCATCTATATTTTTTATAAAAGGAATATGGGTTCCCCATGGGGAGATAATAGGTCAAATAAATCTTTTATCACTTAATTCCATTATTTTTTAATCAGTTTTACTAATTCCACAATGTCTATTCTATAAATAGTCATTAATATAGGCCTTGAACTAGGAATTAAATCAACAGAGAACCAATATTCCCACTCTAGAAGAACTTATTGTATATCATCTAGAAAAAAATTAAAATATTCATTCACAATAGGCACATCCTTGATTTGAACATTTTTCCCCACTTTTAAATATCATGTTCTCATCTACCTTAACAATTTAATTTATTAGTGCTACTGAGGGTGGATCAAGATCAGAATCGTCTAGTGACATTTTTTCTCTAATGATATGGGATTCTACAACATTCTCAATAATTATGATCTCTTTATTCATACAATATAATTTTGCATCATGATTGGACATCTAATCCATACTAAGGATTATTCAACAGTACATCATAGGTATAGTAATAAAATTATTCGATAAATAACATTTTTATGCCATAATGTAGATTCTTGATACATCTTTGTTGCAACTATACTCCCCTTAAAAGTTTTGACTTACGAATCCCTTATTAATTATAATTGTAAATATATAATTTTCTTGGAAAACATGTAACATATGAAAGAATACAATTATATAGAATAAAAAAATCATTATCTACATTTCAGGAAACAATTAAAGTACCCACCAATGTATCATCTGGGACATTAATATCAACAGTTGTGTTGGCATACGATTGTCATTTCTTTATTGGCCTTCTTTGTAGAATGATTCCTTGATTACTAGTTCAATCATATGAAAATGTACCCTATTCCTATAATTTTATCATTTAAATTTGGTAGCTTTTCTATTCCCATTACAATCCAGAGATAGGTTGAAATTTTCTACACACTATTAAAAATCGCAGACACTCTTCAAGAAAGTAATAGGGTGTCTCTTCCCAAAATTATCATAGGGTGCGAGGTCAACTCTCCCATTCTTCAACGTTTAATTATTTCAGTTTCCTTTGTTTTTTTATCCATATTATTTTTTTGATTTCCTTTGAAATTGTATGACTTATATAATTCCTTTTTCATTTTGATAGCACTTCATACAGTGTCTTCCATTGATGGGAGACATTGGGAGACTAGCGCCCTTCAGAGGAATAGTTGTATAACATCAAGAAATCGATATATAAGTTCCATTGTATAAAGTATATAGTCTACATAAAGACGTACTAACCTTGTAATGTTTGCATTAAAAATTTCTAAATTTTTATCCTCTTTCTATCAGAGACTCAATAAAGGCTTCTCTATACCAACTAGTTCTTTAGGAAAATATTTTTCTCAGAATATTTCATTGAAATCCCTCCATTCCATTTCATCAATTTCTTCGTCAACCATTATGTTTTTGAATAAATAACACCACTAATCTTCATCTACTAATAGATGGTAAATTCTCATGAAAACTTACTCTATTTCATTGTATCCCAATGAATGAAATATATTATATGAAGAACTTATCCACTGCTCTGATATGAATGGGTTTGTAATCCCATTGAAGGATAAAGGATGTTGTCGCATATAGTGGTCGAACATTACTCCTCCATGTTGTGGATCCAAATGATATATACTGGTATGGTTATTACTCAAAACATGAGTCAACTATCCTAGTATAGTTACAAATTTAACATTACCAGTCGTAGCACCAGATCCAACATCACTATCTTGCATTAGAGGGAAATCCATCCATAGGACACAGATATTCACCTGTTTTCAACTCCATCCACTATGCACCTTTTCTAAATAATATAATAGAATATATTTGGTTATGAATAATGATGTATAATATTGATTTAGAAAAATAAATAGCATAAATTGAAATCCTATAAATAAATTGACCCATAATTATATGTAACACCCCAAGATTTCATAGTAAGTTATTTTCTTTGAAGTAATTCAATAGCCTTTGCAACATGAAACTCCGAGTTTGAGTGCACCATGACTTCCCAAACTAGTCATTAAAAAGTTGTTATGAATACCATTAACTGAATTTTGAATTCTATATAATCCATATAATTTTACTATCCATATTATGTGTTTCTAATACATAATATAAGAACAAATTCATTTTCCAGATAAACGATGTATTTTTCAAAAAATGAATTTTTACCACCTTCTAATGGAATACCATTTTTAAAACCAATATTTGACACATATATATATTCAATTTAATGATATTAAATTCTTCATTAGATTCATGACATAAAAAAAATTTGAATAAATTTTTGGTACTTTTCTGATAACATTCATATTTTGATGAGTACTGAAAAATACAAAATTTAAATTGAAAACAACATTTGTAATAAAAATAATTTTTAGAATTAGATTATGAATTTTAATGGAATATGAGCATAATTCGATTATATTTTTATCAGTTAATACAATTTAGGAAATTATAAGTAATTTCCTATATATATTTGACATAAACACATGTCAATCATTTGATATTTTTTACTATTTAAAAACCCACTTTTTCGTTTTGACAATGTGAATAATTTTTTAAATAAAAAATGAATATTCTATGTTTTAAATTCAGTAAAATAAAATCCATTTGGGATTTATGAATATAAAAATTAGATCAGGGTGAATTTTAGGTATTTTTCTGAAAAGATTCAATTTCTGATGAATAGTAAAAAACACAACGTTATAGATTAAAACCGACGTTTTATTTAAATAATTATTTATTTTATTTTTATTTATTTTATTTTAAAATAGTTGTATAAAACATATTTATGTTCAATTTAATTAATTTTAATCATTTTATAAAAAAATTATATGTATAAAATTTTATTGAACTTTTTTCTGTCTTTTACCCACCTTCTATGAGCATTTCCAAATTTTCAAGAAACATAATTTTATCACTTTTGTGAGTTTAATTTCAAAAATCCGAGAGACACGGTTGAAATTAGTATGTAAAATGTGTTTAAATAAGATGAAAATAATTTTTGGTGTATAGTAACATATGACTTTTATTTATATCACAGTTAAAAGTAAATATGGTAATTAAGGGTAAATATGATATTATAATTACCCTAACACATGTCCTAATTCTATTTCCTAAGTTTAATTACACAAAAAAAAACATATTAAAAACAATATGACCCTTTTTGGTCCAATTAGATTAGATTAGGACATTTATTATTATTTTATTTTAAAAAGATTTAAAAGAGTAATATTCAATGTTTAATAACTAAACCATTTTTTATATAGGGTTATATAGAAGATAAAGTCAACTATAAAAATTCATTAGAGATCTATAAATATTCCTAAATAATGTAATTTTATATATAATTTATATACATTAAATAATTATATAAATTTTCGACACAATGATGATGCACCAATTACCTTATTAATGAAAGATTAAAATATTTGATATTATAAATATAAAAGTAAATGTGATTTGAGACTTTTGATAATTTACACTATATTAATAGGTTAAAATGACATGTTAGGGTTGATTATATAATTTATTTTCGAATTAATCATGTTGTTATTATTTTCATAAAAAACAAATTCTAAATAATGTCAAAATTGACATAAATGAGTTTGTAAAACAAATACTATATTATATGTTGATATAATATTCATAGAAATCTATGGTTAGGAAAAAGGTCATAAATAGTATTATATATGTCATTAATTAACCACATGGGGTTCTCCTAGATGTTTAGAGTAAGTTTATTATCCATATTGTATAAGAATACAAGAATACATGGTAGAAGTTAAACTATTTAACTAAGAGATAAATCTAAATGATAATGTTAAAATGGTAGCCTAAACTTCTCTAAAACCAATTGGTTGAGAGGTTTTCTACCCATACCAACCTCATATTTGAAATAAATCATTTTTGAGCCATTAGAAACTGAAATTGATTTTATTATAAAATAATATTACAATGTTTTCCTAAAGTGACCCTCAGCTCTCTTTTAAAATGGTAATTCCCCTTCTCTTAATTTCATACATCCAATGCCATTTGGCTTGTCCAAAACCTGCAAATCTATCCTCCTAAATTCCATCAATTCATCCTAGAGTCCTTAATTTGATCATAATTAAATCCTAAGGATCCCTTCTGATCAACGTAATAGGAAACACCCGAGGAAGAAGTAAAAATTTCACCACCCTCTTTCAAGTTCTTTTCTTCTTCCACATTGTCTTTATTTTTTGTTTCCATAATAAAATAATAGCCCTAGTAAATTTTACATACATTGATGTTATAATAAATATGGTAAAACCATATTTTTTATTCTATCCATCTTATAAATTTCAAAGTCACCGTACGTGAGTACGTACAGCTTACCGTCTCCACGTCGTGGTGTAGTTTTTTATTCAAAAACATCATTATTTGGATGGGTATAATTTATAGTATAATTGATATAAATTATAAATATAACATTATAATAATTCTGTATATATTATACACCATCCAATTACATATTATTTCACCATCAATATAATTATATTTTCGCTTGTGCGTACATACGTATTACCGTCTCCACGAACAAGATGAGATTCTTCCCCCGTCGTAATCTTTCATGAATAATTTTCATTTTATGATTAGAAATAAGGTTTAGAAACATAATATAATTTTGTATATGAATCAAATACATCAAACCCATAACAAATAAGGATTACATAACCAATCATATAAAGGAAAACAAATTAGTTACACCTGAAATGATGACACTACTAAAATATTATCATCCAATCAATATTACAAGATAATATATAACATCATATTTATGTATTTTGTTATTTTTTAATTTAATATCAATTATTTAACCATTATAAATGAGGGTAATATACCCTATTATAATTAAAAGTACATGATAAGGGGTTTCTTATCTCACTTTTAATTCTTTGAGATTTCCATTGTTCGCCACTTATTTTTTTGCATGTGGTGTATTGTTTACTACCATTTGATATATATTATCATGATTATATTTATATTCACTGTATTTTATGGTTCATTTTGTGGTTATTAAAATTTTTTCACATGACTCGATTGATTACAATGTGGTAAAGGGTTTTCATCTCACTTTTTATTCTCATGAGATTCATGCTATATTTCAAATATTTCCTTTTGTGTGGTGTATGTACTGATCATGATTGTATTCTTTGTGTAATATAATCTAATTTATCAGTATTTACATATTTATTGTATTATATTTCTTTCATGGGATGTATGTTTCGTAGGCTACCAAAATGTTAAGGGAATTTCAAATTCAATTTCCACTTATTTGGATTTATGCATACTTCATTGATTTTTTTACTCCATTATTATGTGTGGAATCATTATATTTTATTTATGTATTAATATCCAATCAAATTTATATGGATATTCCTTTGATACACATAATAAATCCATTCATAATTTCTCATTCAATTGATATGAACTTTTTAAGGGTAATCTTAACTCAATTTCAATTTATTGAGTTAAACATCCAAGTTGTTGGTTTTGTATTTACAAGAATATGTGTTAATGTAAGCTGATTGATTTACACTAAATATTCAATTATATTGAGTGTATTTATATTTTTCACACATAATTATTTCATTGATTTATCCTTCATCTAAGGATACAGTCTGTATAAGGTATTTCATCTCAATTTACATTCCTTGGAGACCTCTTTTCTGTTATGCAACAATTCACTTTTATAGGTGTATATACTATTCATTGACATATTATATCATGAATAAAATTATTTTCATTATTTTATAATGTTTTTATTAAGGTTATTCCTTCATTACTTATAATCATGCGTTTCATATTTGGTTATGAACTCTTTAACTGAAATATTGTTTTTAATGTTTTAAATATTTATATTTCTAAATATTTCTCATTAATTTCCATGTTCTAAAAATGGTTTTATGTATTTATTTATAAGGACATGAATGTTTATAAAAAAACACATTTTAATCATTTCAAAGTGGTATTCCACACTTGGATTAAAAAATATCTATTAAATGACAACTTTTATAGATAATGATACATTTAAATGTTTTCGAGAAAAAATGTATATTTATCTCAAATAGGTATAATGACTATTTTCATCTATGTCAATATCGTACAGTGTATTTTACTATTGATTGAGGTTGTTATATCATAATACAATCATCCATATTGTATTGAATGTGTTATGTTTGATTGTGGGTGTGCAATTTTTATTCCATTCATGGATTGGGGTTAATATATATACATATCCTATTCATGTTTTATTAATAATGTTTAGATTGTGTTTCACCCTTTCATATTAGGAATTCATTGGACTTCGTATGTGAAGGTTGGAGCCCACTATTGCTCCTCGATGAATCAATAATTCTTATGAGACAAACCAATGTACTAAAACAAGGCCTTGACAAAATCTTATTTGTAGTCCTAGAACAAGTCCTTGAAAATGTGGTTATGAAGTCTGGAATTATGCATTCCATCTTTATGAAATTCAATATAGATATTAAATGAGATTATGATACTAGTAGAATATCCATTTGAATAATTAAATGGCATTATTTTATTTAAATTTTCTATATTATGTTGAGGTTTAAGTTTAAATAGATTTTGTTCTAGTATTATACATTTCCTTAAATGTTTGTTCTTATTTATGACAGTTTCCGCTATATTTTTATCCTTACTAAGCATCTGAGGTCACCCCTTTATTATGTTTTATTTTCCCTGGATGCAAAGATGTATATTACGATTAACCTGTAGGAATAGGCTAAGAGATATAAGAGTGTTCCAAGGGGACACATTATTGTTGTTTTTATTTTATGATGTAATGTAAAATTTATGTATGTATCTAGTAAATCCAAAAAAACTAAATTGATTGGTCATTTGGGACATGATTCATTTTATCAGGCCAATGTTATGTAATAATGCAGTGATTCTGGGTAACTGGGTTCGGGGCGTTATAGTTGGTATCAAAGGAAGTTTAGTACAAACCATGAAAGCTATATTTAGAAAAAAATCCTCTAATTAGGAAACTATAAAAAAAGATAAACATTGAGTATTAGTAACAATGTAATTTAAAAAAATTTGGTAATGTAAATATTTTGTGGGTTTTCCAAGAAAATAATCTATGTCTTGATATGAGCAGGTAGAGGCGGCTCTAGAAAAGATGCACCTAGGAGTGAAAACTCTGACAAGGAGTTTTGGAATTGACCAGGGGTATCCTGGTACACAATAATGGGCCTTACTGCACTATTGGTTATGACACTCTCAATAATTCCCCGACCCAGTTACCCAGATTCGATGCATTATTACATAACATTGGAATGATCACAAAAGATCTAGTCTCGAAAGAATGATTTTTTTAGTAGACTTGAAACACTAGATACATTCATAAGTTTTAAATTACATCATGAAATTAAAACAACAACAACTTCCTTTCCCCTTTGAACACACTTATCCCTTAGACTATCCCTACATGTCAATCATAACATATGTCTTCACATCATGGGAAAAATAAAACATAGAAAGGGGTGAGCTCAGATTCTGAGTAAGGATTTCAAAATATCAGAAACTTTTATGAATATGCATCAACATTTAAGGAAATGTATAACTAAAGCAAAATCCTTTTAAACTTGAACTTCCACATAATATGGCAAAAATAAAATTAAATAATTCCATTTACATATTCACATGTATATTCCACTAGTCTAATAATCACATGAAATATCAATAACCATTATCATAATCATTGAATGCATAATTCGACACTATCATACCCACATTGTCGAGGCCATGTTCCAAGACTACAAATAATATTTTTTCAAGGCCTTGTACCAAGACACTAGTTTGTCTCATGAGACCTATCGATGCATCGAGGAGCTATAGCAGGCTCCACCCATTACTTAATAAGTCTAATTAATTCCTTATATGAAAAGGATTAAACATATAATAAACAATTCCCAATAACCATAACATAATCATATCACGTAAAACATGCATAAAGGAAACATAACATTTCCACATTTCAATCAAAAGATATCAATACAACACATTGATATAATAAAAACATTATCAAAACTATTTTAAATACCATAATAAATGAAAATTAAAACATGGTATTTATTTTTCATTTAAAAAAATTTATGGCCTATAGAGGAAACTGAAACTCAAATAATGGTCACAATGGTGGAGAAGTCGTTGCCGCTGTATACGTAAGACCAAACATTCATTTTTTCATTCAGTAAAATGCTTCATATAAAAAGATTACTTTTGAATAAAATTAAATGTCAACAGGGTTTATACACCGTATAAAAGAAATATGCCTCAATTAAAGGAGATTGAGATGTAAGTCCCTTACCTCGTGTCCGACTTGACTCGATTGTTCTTTAATCTCCCGAATAATAAACTATAGTTAATTTCTATTTGCGTAAGAACCTTTTTCAAGTTCAATATTCCTTTTAAATAACTTATATCCAATTCTTTAACATTATTTAATCATTTAATTTAATAACTTTCATTTTTTTGATCCTTGGTAATTAAGTCAAAAATGAACTTGTTTGAAAAGAATTGTCCATGTAGTTATAAGTACATCATCTCCAGAATAGTATTAATGATTTAAATATCATATATATCCATTATATATTCATTTAATACTATTCCATATCATTTGGAGATAAAAAAATGAAATACATCGTTCATGGAAACGGTAGGCCATACGTACGCATGAACGCTACTTTCATTTCTTTGTCATATTATTGCAATTAAATCTAAATCATAGAGATATATATATTATAATTCCAGAATTATATTAATCATTTATATTTAATATATATCATATATATACATTATATATGCACTTATAATAGTATATAACATTTGGAGATAAGAAATGAAATGCACCGTTCATGGAGACGGTAAGCCGTACATATGCGCGAACACTACTTTCATTTATATTTAATACATTAATGAAATGAAAAAATAATGATATATAGGTATATTATAATTAGAGTATAATTTCATATATATCATCATTATCTCATTCCTTTATACGTCCCACATAAGGCATTAACGATTCAAATCACTTTGAGGGGGCGGTAGTCCGCACTTCCTAAAATGAAATTATAGCGTTTACCCATAATGGAAATCATAAAGGTATGAAATAAATGAAAATACAGAATCTTAAGGAAACATAAACATAATATATATCATATATAAATATATTTAAAACTTAATGGCCCCCATGAGAGGTATTAATAGAAGATTGAACAATCATCGTTTCATGAGGCAGTAATTCGCCACCCACAGAAAAAGTATGTTCTTTAGCCATTACATGGAGGTGTGTGTAAGTGTAGTTTTAATAATTCTCATAAAAAAATCAAAGTATATTTAGGATACTTGTGTTGTTACAAAATTAAATAATTAAAATATTTTAGGGGTTGTATAAGTAAAATGAATCAAAAGAACATAAGAGAATTCATTACCATTAAATCGGGTAACTCCCCTTGGTTTCAACCAAAATGGTTTATTGAAGACCTTTCTACCTAAGTTATGGCTTCTAGGATTAAGGGAGGAAAGTTGAGATGGTATTTGGGAAGATTTTGGATGAGAAAAATGGATTTGAAAGTGTGAATAAGGTGTTAGAGGCGGGGTCCTTTTATAAGAGGAGAGGAGGTGCACTATTGGAATGATTGTAAATATTATTTTATTATCAAATGGTTTTCAGATTATAAAGGTCCCAAAATTATGTATTTCAAAGATAAGGTGATAAGGGTTTGAAATCCACCCATACAATAGGTTTTTGACAAGTGTATGTCTTGAATTTTACCTTATCGTTTCATTTTATTTTAATCGTTCATTAATGAGGTAATCGCTGCATCATCATGGTGTCAGAAATAAATTTATTTATTTAATGTCTAAAAATTATAATAAAATTACCCTGATGTAGTAAATATTTTTATCTTTCCAATTAATATTTATAGTCTAAAAGATAACTTGTGTAACCACTTGTAAAAATTATTATAGTAAAACAATACATGTTTGTGACATTTTTATTTTTACTTTAAATAAAAGGTATTAATGTCATTATCTTACCCAAGTGGCTACATGGGGTCCCAAAAATTGTCCCATGGTCTCTCTGGGTCGTCCATGACTCATCCAATAAGATAAGGACATGTTTCAAGATATTTTTATATTCTTATAATATCATTTTTACCATAAATTACCCTAATTACCTCTAATCATGGTTAATAAAACTCAAAAGTTTCTATTCACCAAAAATTATTCTCATCCCATTGAACCACATTTTACATAATAATTACAACAATGTATGTCATATTTTTGAAATTCAATTCATAGTAGCGTTAAATTTTCATTTAAACGAAAAATCAGTTTTTCTAACTACCACTTAGTGGTTTCACTATTCATCAAAAATTGAAGATTTTCAGAACAATACCAAAAATTCACCGTATTATATAATTGATATTCTGAATTCAAAAATTATTTATATTTTAAAAAATTCAAAACATATAAGTTTCATTAATTAAATTTATAATTAATTCCCATTGTCAAAACAAATAGCGTGTTTTTAAGAAACAATATCAATCAAAATATTGGCAATTGTTTATGTCCAATTTCAAAGTGAGATTAATTATAATGACAATAATTTGATAAAATGGTAAAATTATATTCTAATTATATTTTAAAACCACTCAATAATATAATTTATCACTATAAATTATATTGATTAAAAAAATTGTTTTTAAGTATTTGTAACTATTCATCGAAAATTGGATGTTCATAGAAAAATAAAAAAAATCAACTAAGGCTAATTTAGATATTTAGAATCCAAAAATTAGGAGCATTTTGAAATAAAAAATTTATATAATTCAAAAAGTGGATATTACTATTCATAACGACTACTTTGATTGGTCAGGGTGTGTTAGAATCTCGAACTTGCGTACAATGCAAGTTGTTGCATTATTGAAAGAGAAGCGTAATGTGGAAGCTTCGGGTGTTACATTATCCCCTACTTTAATAAATTGCATAATTTCAATTTGAAATTGTTCTTAGAATAGAAATGGTTGAAAATAGTAAATACCTTTGTGTAAAACACACATCGAAAATAAGGTTTATAAAATTTAGCCTTAATAAGAGGGAAAGGGAAATGAAAAAATCCCCAAAAAATTATGATCTCGATTAGGAGAACATTGGTGGAAATTAGTGACACATACTGGAGGAAAAACTTAAATATTTTTAGGGAGTTATTGCGGTCATCAATCACAAACAACTGTAAAATTGAGGGCCTCAAAGCCTTCAATCTCTGGTGATTTAAAATATCATTACATAAACAAAACATAAGTTATTAGGATAACACATTTTTTGTTTTAATATCCCTTTCCTAATGTTTAATAATTAATTTATTCATAGAATAAGATATATATATATATATACTTGAAAAGAAGAGTTTCAACCTTCAACTAATTTCCACCACAAACTCAACTTTCACTATAAAAGATAATTGAACTCAAAATTAAAATATTTATCCTAATCGTACAAGGTTCTAAATATTAAAAAATAACATTCGGATTAGGAAAACTATTTTTAATAACCAGGGACTTCTTGTAGGCTAGTGGTAGGTAATAAAGGCCTATCACACTATGGTTGTGGGTTCGATTCTTGCAGATTTTTCCGACGCGACGGGTTATCCCTCGACCTGCAGTTTGTCCTTTTCCTAAAACTATAGTATTATAATATTCCAAAAAAATCATCAGAAATGTTTTCACGGTAAACAATACTATCCAAAGTTATTCTTAATCCATCCCAACCTTTATATTTATCCAAAATACATCTTTCCAGAGTTTTTCTAAAAGGTCTCAAAATTCTAAAGTCAATTGTAACATCATATTCTCCAAACAAAGTAAATATTCTCTTGTTATCACATACTAAAAATATGATTGACTTCATAATATTAAAACCATAATGAAACCAAAAAGTACTATAGTAAAATCCTTATATATATCACATTATTCGTATAACCATAATATTGTTCTTGAGTCCAAAAGCACAAATACAATAATTATTCAACTTCATCTATAGTAACAACATAATCTTGGACTTGCTCCCTTATTCTTTTATGAGGTATGTTTCTTTGGCGATTAGGGAATTCATTTTCATAATGCCTCATCTCTCTACAATTGTAGCATTCATCATTGACAGAATCTTTCTTTCCCTTGCAATCATGAGTCTAGTGACCACTTTCTCAACATTTGTAACAAACTCCCATTCCTTTTAGGCAAGTACCGGGGTGTTTCTTCCAAAATTATCACATAATAGAAAATACATCTTTCCCTTTTTACCATTATCCATATCATTCTCTACTTTTATACTCTTCTCTTGATTTACTTTGTTCTCATAAGACTTAGAGAATTCCTTTTCTGTCATGATAGCACACAAGACAATATCATAGTACGATGAGAAGGATTGTGATACTAAATCTCAAAAAAGAAATGGTTTTAACCCATAATAGAAACAATAAATATTAATTCTTGGGTTATGTATATAATCTACATCATGCCTCACTAACCTTGTAATGTTGGACTCATACTTTGCAACATTCTCGTCCTCCTTTTTCCTTAGACTCAGAAATTGTCTTTCCATATCTGCTCGATGGTAATGAGGAAAGTATGTTTCTATGAAAATATATTTAAACTCTCTTCATTCCATTCTTGATAGTTCTTCATCTTCATTTTTATTTTGAATCAATAACCACCATTGATCAGCATCTCCAGTGAGGTGGTAAACTGCCATTGCAACTTTTTCCCTTTCACTACTCCCTAAAGCCTAAAATATTTTCTCTATTGAATTTATCCATTGCTTAGATACAAATGGATTTGTACCCCCATTAAATGTTCGAGGTTTTTTCCTAATGATGCGGTCTGACATTTATCCTCCACGTTGCGGATCAGGTTGCTCCATACGAGTAAAGTTATTATTCATAAACTGAGTGAGTTGTCCCAGTATGGTGATAAGTTGATCAGCACCAGTTGTATCACCAACTCCACTATAATTATCTTGAGCAGGAGGGAAATCCCTACATGGAGTGTGTCAATTGTTAAAATTTCCATTACTTCCACTAGGATCCATTTCCAAACAATGTCATAAACTAGATTATTTTATGAATCGAAATACATAATAACAAACTTGCAAAACACTTAACATAAATTGAACAATTTTTGGACATAATACATAGTCATAAAAAAATTGTTTTCTTTTAGAAAGTATATACTCATAAACCCTTCATAATAGTTTTTCAAATAAAATGAGAATTATCCTAATCATATCCCTTGGGAGTGTCGTAACCATGAGTGCAGAAAGGCCTGTTGTCATGCACCAATTCCCGTTTGAGTCTAGCATAAAGCGGTGTTTTCGGGTTTTACCTATAGGTACATCTGTGCCAGAGCTGCCTCTATCTTCTCGTATCCAAACAGGGATGTATTGCTCGAAAAATACACAAAATCTATACTTTACCAAAATTCTATGATGTTCTTCTATACTAATCCTCATAGTCTATCTTAGGGCTATGTTCTCTAATCAGAGTTTATCTAAATCTAGTTTCCAATGTTAGTACTAAATTTATTCTTATACAAAATATAAATCCCCAACCCCAGTTTCCCAGAGTCGGTGCATTATTACATAACATTGTCTTGATCACAAAATATCATGTCTTGAAATACCGATTAGTTTAGTAGCCTTGAAACACTAGATATATTAATAAGTTTTACATTATATCATGAAATTAAAACAAAAACCGCATATTTTCCCATTTGAACACACTTATCCCTTAGAATATCCCGGCAGGTCAATCATAATATACTTCTCCACATCCTGGAAAAAATAAAACATAGAAATGGGTGGGCTCAGATGCTCAGTAAGGATAACAAAATATCGGAAACTGTTATGAATATGAATCAATATTTAAGGAAATATATAACTAAATGAAAATCCTTTTAAACATGAACTTCAGCATAATGAGGCAAAAAAATGAAATAATGTCATTTACTTATTCACATGGATATTCTACTTGTCAAATAATCGGGTGAAATATCAATAACCACGTTCATAATGATGGAATTCATAATTCCACAATATCATAACCACATAGTCAAGGCCTTATTCCATGACTACAAATAAGATTTTTTCAAGGCCTTGTGCCAAGACACTAGTTTGTCTCATCAGACCTACCGATTCATCCCAGAGCTATAGAAGGATCTATCCATCACTTACATAGTCCAATGCATTCCTTATATGAAATGGTTAAAACATATCATAAACAATGGACAAGAACCATAAGATAATTATAACACGTAAAACATGCATAAATGATACATAAAATTTCCATATTTCAAATCCAAGATATCAATAAAAAACATTGATATAATAAAAACATTATCAAAATCATCTTCAATACAAAAATAATAGAAAATTAAAACATGCTATTTATTTTTCATTTAAAAAAAGTTGTGGCTTGTAGAGGAAGCCGAAACTCAAATAAGGGTCATGGTGGTGGAGAATTTGTTGCTGCCGCATACGTAAGACAAAAAATTCATTTTTTTGTTTAGTAAAATGCTTCATATAAAAAGATTCCTTATGAATTAAAGTAAAACTCAAAGGGTTTTATACACTATATAAAAGAAATATGCTTCAATGAATGGAGATTGAGATGAAGTCTCGTACCTCGTGTCCGAGCTGAATCGATCGCTCTTTAATCTCCTGAATAATAAACTATAGTTAATTTATATTTTCATAAGAACCTTTTCCAAGTTCATTATTCCTTTTAAATCACTTATTACCATGTTTTGATCCTTATGTAATCATTTAATTTAATAACGGTCGTTTTGTGATCCTTGGTTCTTGAGTAAAAAATGAACTTGTTTGAAAAGAATTGTCCATATAGTTATAAGTACATCATCTCCAGAATAGTATTAATGATTTAAATAACATATATATCCGGTATATATTAATTTTATACTATTCCATAACATTTGGAGATAAAAAAAATGAAATGCACCATTCATGGAGACGGTAGGTCATACGTACGCATGAATGCTATTTTCATTTCTTTGTCATATTAATGGAATTAAAACTAAATGAGAGATATATATATTATAATTCCAGAATTATATTCATCATTTAGAAGTAATATATATCATATATATCCATTATATATATGCACTTATAATAGTACATAACATTTAGAGATAAGAAATGAAATGCACCATTCAAGGAGACGGTTAACCATACATACGCATTAAAGCTACTTTCATTTCTATTTCACAAATTAATGTAATGAAAACACAATGAAACAGAGGTATATTATAATTACAGTATAATATCATATATAACATCATTATATCAATCCGTTATACATCACGCATAAGGCATTAACGATTCACATAACTTTAGGGGGGCAGTAGTTCGCACTTCCTAAAATGAAATTATTGCGTTTACCCAAAATGGAAATCATAAAGGTATGCCATAAATGAAAAATACCTATGTATAAAGAAAACATAAACAAAATATATATCATATATAAATATAGTGACATCTTAATGGCCACCATGAGAGGTGTTAAAAGAATATTGAACAATCATCATTTCATGAGGCAGTAATTCACCACTCACAGAAACAATATCTTCTTTAACCATTAGATGGACGTGTGTGTATTTTTAGTTCGAATACTTCTCATAACAACATCCAAGTATATTTAAGACATTGGTTTTTTTAAAAAAAATAATAAAAATATTTTAGGGGTTGTAGAAGTAAAATGAAACAAAATAACATAAGGGAATACATTACTTTTAAATCGGGTAATGCCCCTTGGTTTGAACCAAAATGGTTTCTTGAAGAGCTTTCTGTCTAAGGTAAGTCTTATAGGATGAAGTGAGGAAAGATTATAGGGTATTTGGGAAGAGTTTGGCTGATAAAAATTTCATTGTTGGTGTGAATATGGTGGTAGAGTTGGGGGCCTTTTATAAGAGGAGGGGAGGGGCTCCCTTGGAATGATTGAAAATATTATTATATTATAAAATGGTTTCATGATTATAAAGGTCCCACAACGATTTATTTGAAAGATAAGGTGATAAGGTTTATATATCCACCCATCCAATAGGATTTTGAAAAATTTATGTCTTATATTTTTCCATATCTTTTAATTTTATTTAAATCATTCAGTAATGAGGTAATCGCTTCATTGTCATGGTGTCATAAATAAATATATTTATTTAATGTCTAAAAATAATAAAGAATTTACCATAATGTAGGAAATCTTTTTATCTTTACAATGAATAATTATAGTCGAAATCATTGTTTTTATAACCTCTTGTAAAAATTGTTTTAGTAAAACAATACATGTTTGTGACATTTTTATTTTTACTTTAAATAAAATGTATTAATGTCATTATCTTACCCAAGTGGTTCCATGGGGTCCCAAAAATCATCCCATGTTCTGTCTTGGTAGGCCATGATTGATCAAATAAGAGTAGTACATGTGAAAAGATATTTTTATATTTTTATAATATCATTTTTACCTTAAATTACCATAATTACCTCTAATTGCAGTTAATAAAACTAAGAAATTACTATTCACCAAAAATTATTTTCATCCCATTGAACTGTAACGACCCAATATTTTTGAGTAGTATATTAACTTACTCTTGATGATTTAATAATATGTTAATGGATAATGCAGAAAGAGGAGTCGATGGCTTCATCCAGTAGACTCGAACCTTATGAAGCCCACTTATCAGAGCATGGGAAGGAGGTGGCATCTTTGGGCTTTGCTTTGGACCAAGCACAAGGTGAACTCTAGCGTGTCAAGATTGAACAGAAACACCTGTGGGAAAAGTTCAAGTTAGTAGATATTACTACTAGGGCAATGTTATCTGAGCCTCCCTCAGATTCTCTCAACATAGCACACCTTACACTTATGTCATATGCTGGTGTTATAAGGGGCTATGTGACGAGACCCTAGCTTCTTTGTGTAATCCCTTGCGATGAATGAATTGAGATTTCTTCCTTTAGTGATGTTTGTGAAATTTCAAATGTCCGGATAATTTTAGGATGTATTTTATTGATGAATTTTGAAAAAATGATATTTTAAAATATTTATGTAAACCCTAAATAATTAATGATGTGTAATGATTTTCAAAAAATGGTCTTCTACAAAAGTGTTCAGTAAGGAATTTGGAGTCTAATAAGATCAACTTAATTTTTGATGAATAGTAAAATATGAATAGTGATTTTACGCTTAGGATTAGTAATATGACCAAATGGATTATTAATTTCACCCAAAAAAAGTTTTAATATAATTTAGACACCTAGATTAAGTAATGTGATTTAATATAATGGGTAAATAATGGTTTCATAAATTATTAGCCAAGTATTAGTTTTTTCGGGTGATTATTGATTTTTTATTTAAAAATTTCATTAAAAATAATTAGAAAATTATTTTTATAAAAAGGACTTTATTTTTGAACTCAGATCATCGATATTATGTTATGTTATTTTTGGGGATTTTTCTGAAAAAAAAATGAATTCTCGATGAATAGTGCTTTTATATAAAAATTAAATTAAAAATATTTACAAAATTATTGTTATAAAATGGAGTTCATAAATGTAATTAGAGCATCAGTATTTGGTTAAGGTGAAATTTTGGGATTTTTCTGAGAAAGATGAATTTTTCAGTGAATAGTAAAAATGCAGTTTTAGGGTTTCGGTTTGTTTAATGACATCATAACTGTGTCATGATGATTTCATGAGATATTTTAAGGGTTTTCCGGCCAAGGGTGATGAATTATTGTTTTGGTTTCCCCATGTGGCCTAACTCCATGGAAAATGCCAAGGGAGAGCACATGGTTTTGAGAAAAGCACTTGTGAGGTGTCCCTTGGCCATTAATGCCTTGTCCCCTCACTTTCCCTATAAATACCCACCCTTTCCTCCTTTAGTTTTCACTCCCAACTCTCCCCCAACAATGTTCTGGTCTTCTTACCTCCCAAGGAGTCCTCCCAAGGTGCCCCAAGCACTCAAGGTCCAAACCTTTGAGTTTTAAGAGTTACGTTTTAAGGTTAGGGATCTGACCTCTCTCTTTCTTTTCATGTAATCTCTTTTATGTCATTCCTTTTATGCTCCATGTTCTTATGTGAGAGGATGTTCTTTTATATTCATATTAATTCCCTTTTCATGTTTAAATGATTATAGATCCTCTCTTACTCTCATCATTCCATTTTATGAAAGTTTAAGTGACACCGTTAGGCTGCCGAATTTTTAAGGGATTCTTTCACCCTTCTCATTTTTCAAGTTCGATTTTCATGTCAAGTCTTTCAAGTTCCTTTTTATTATGTTGGGTTATGATCTCTATTTCTATAATACTTATCTCTTATGATCATATGATGAGGGACCCTATTTGATCTTGTCAAATAATTTTTTTTATTGAAGTTAAGTGACGCTGTTAGGCTGCCGAATTTTCATATGAGAAATCTTATTTTTGTCTCACTTCCATGTTTTTCATTTCATATAGTATATCTTTCTAATTTTATTACCATGTTCTTAAATCCCTTATATTATGTCCCCCTACTATTTTATGGATCATTTTTGAGGGGGTGACCCATTTCCCCTCTCTTTTCAGTGTTTTCTAAATCCTTGTAACATAGCCGTTATGCTGCAGACTTTTCGTCCCAAAATGCCTCTCTCTTTTCTCAAAATTATTTTATGTAATAAAGTAAATACTCAAAGCTCTTATTTCTACAAGGGTATTCACATATATATCGAAATGTTCTATTTTAAATTCGTGGATTTACATACATAAGACCCGCTTTCCCTTTCTGTGGGTTTAAAGTGACGTAAAGATCATGTCTTTAAAGCAGTTTTTAAAAAGTTATGATTAAGAAATGAAACCCATTTATTTTATGCCATATGGGTTATTTATGAAATGTTTGATGATGAGATATGTGGCTCATATGATAATAAAGGCAAATTTAAGGGTGCGCCCTAATAGTGCTCCAATGCATTGGGTAATGATGTAACCACTACAGATTACAATTTTCACGATACCTTGGTGAATAACCTTGGTAATTTTCAAATGACACCTTGGGGATGGACCATGGTGATATGGTCATGATTTTCTATGTTAGATGATGTAGACACATCTTCATGTTATGAAAAATTTTATTTTTATTATGAAATTCCTCATGATTTCTTTCTCATGCCTTAATGTTCTTTTCATGTCCTTATTGAAGTATCTCAAGTTCACATGTAAAATGTTCCACTTCATTCCCTTACTGGGCCTTCTGCTCACCCTTTGTTTTGATGTATGTCCCCAGGTTATGAGATGCAGTAATGAACCTAGGATGAACATAAGGAGAAGCCTTTCAAGTGTTTAAGAAGAATGCTTTATGTTGTTTACATGTATTATGTTCCTAGTTTCCAAGACATTAGACCTTAAAGATCCTCAGTTTTGTGTAATGTAATGAAACTTTATGTTATAAAAAGGCGGGATGCTATAGTTGGAATCAAAGGATGGTTTAGTTATTTGTGGAAATTAGGATATAAAAACTTTAGGAAGAACCCTATAGAAAAGATTAAATATATGAAAACTTCCTGGTATTTTGGTAAGTATTGAGTAAGTGGTTTATCAAACAAATACATCCCTGTCTGGATATGAGCAGGTAGTGGCGGCTCTGGCACAGATGTACATAGGGGTAAAACCTGAAAACACCGCTTTGAGCTAGACTCGAACGGGAAATGGTGCACGATAACGGGCCTCTCTACACTCTTGCTTATGACACTCCCAGGGGATATGTTTGGTTAATCACAAGATTTTTATGAATCATTATGAAGGAATTATAGAGAAGTGTAATTGTCTAAGCATGAAGTCTTAGTTAAAAGATTCATAAATGAAATAAGTTTCTCACTAAGGATTTATTATTTTAGAAAATGGCGGGAAATAGGAGGAACCGTGCCGATGGTGACCGTAATGCACCATGTGCTGATGGCCCTCCGATGGAAACCAGAATGGAAGCATTCAGGTGAATGATGAACCAACTGACTCAAGTTATGAGTAATAACTTGAATCAAGCTGAGAGGCCAATCTCACCACGAAGGGAACAACTTTATGTTGAGTCCTTTATGTGTCAATGACC
Source organism: Viscum album (assembly GCA_963277665.1). NCBI lineage: Eukaryota > Viridiplantae > Streptophyta > Magnoliopsida > Santalales > Viscaceae > Viscum > Viscum album. The sequence continues at coordinate 2,036,885,538 of OY728160.1, read as the reverse complement.
ACCAACATTCAGTGGATCGACTGACCCATTGGTTTCGGAACAATGGATAAGCTCCATTGAAAAGATCTTTTCTGTACTTCATTGTTCAGAACCAGAAAAAGTCACCCTTGCTGTTTACCACCTAGAGGGAGAAGCTGATCAGTGGTGGTCACTGATCAAAAACATGAATCCACGACGAGAGATGGAAGCTATAGAGTGGTAAGAGTTCTGGGGAATGTTCTTTAATAAGTATTTCCCTCGTTCAATGAGAACGAGAATGGAGAAAGAATTTCTCGAGCTGAGGCAAAAGGAGAATGAATCAGTTGGAACCTATGAGATGAACTTCACAAGGATTTCCCGTTATAACTCAATATTTGACATGGACCCTAATGGGAAGGTTGATAGATTCTTTGGCAGACTACAACCTCATCTACAGAAGAATCTAGCCAACAGGGACTACGATATCTATGAAGAAATAGTTCGAAGTTCTATGAAAGTCGAGCTAGAGTTTGGGGAGACACAGTGGTCTCACAAATCTAATGAGAAGAAGGGAACTCTAGTACCAAGCCTGGGAAAAAGTCTTTATCAGGAAAGAGGTGGAAAGCATATGCAACATGCCACATGCAATAAATGTGGGAAGAATCATTCGGGGAACAGCTTGATCAGAAGTGGTAAGTGATATAAGTGTGGAAAAGAAGGCCATATTTCTCGGAATTGTCGTAGTGATGTGTAGCCTCAACTTCCCAACACTAATGACAGAGGAAATATGGTTCTGGCCCTACCCGAAGTCACATGCTTCATGTTTGGACAGCTTGTGCACTTTACTAATCAATGTCCAAATCCGAGGGCGGTGGAGGGGAATCACCATCAATCTCAGTAGAGGCCAAGGGAGCAAGGTCATGCTTCCGCTATCACAACAACTGAAGTTGAAGTTCCGAACATTGTGGTAGCATGTACTCTTGTCGTCCTCTCAAAACTAGCAAGTACTTTATTTGATTCTGGTTCTATGCATTCCTTTATTTCCTCCATGTTTGCAAGGAATATAGAATAAATCCTCGACCTGCTAGAGGTAGAGTTAACATTCAAGACACCAAGTGGGATTATCCTTGCATCAACAGTATTTATAGACTCTAGTGTTTACTTTGGTAAGCACAATCTTATCGTAAATCTAGTATTCATTCCCATGATGGAATTCGTCATTATACTAGGGATGGAATGGCTCTCAAAGTATAATGATAAGATTAAATGCAGAAGTAAGGAAATCTCAGTAGTCTTGATTGAATGACCTACAGTTATCTTCAAAGGAGAGATATCCCGAACTGATCCCTATCTAGAAGCACCTCCTATATCTTTCATTATGGAGTTAATCGGTGATGATGAATAAGGAAAAAGGGAGCATACAAATAGAAGATGTTCCGATTGTTTAGGAATACATGGATGTATTTCCTGAGGAGTTACCTGGACCTCCCCCAGAAAGAGAGGTAGAGTTCTCCATTGAACTCGTACCTGGGTCTCAACCGATATCAAAGACTCCATATAGAATGGCAAATGTGGATCTAGAAGAGTTAAAGAAACAACTCCAAGACTTTTTGGAGAAGGGGTTTATCCGTCTAAGTGTGTCTCCTTGGGGAGCACCAGTTCTCTTTGTGAATAAGAAGGATGGATCAATGCGGCTATGCATTGATTATAGAGAACTGAATGGGATCACAGTGAAGAACAGATATCCTCTTACATGAATTGATGATTTATTTGACCAACTTCGTGGGGCTCAATTCTTCTCCAAGATTGACCTTCGATCTGGTTATCATCAACTGAGGGTGAAGAAGGAAGATATTCCAAAGACTGCCTTCCGATCAAGATATGGGCATTATGAGTTTACTGTTATGCCCTTCGGCTTGACTAATGCTCCTTCTATTTTCATGGATTTGATGAATAGAGTCTTTAAGGACTACCATGATAACATTGTGGTAGTTTTTATTGATGATATTTTGATATATTCAAAAATTCGTGAGGAGCATGAAGATCATCTGAGGGTTATTTTGAAAACTCTGCGGAAGGAGAGGATCTTTGGAATGTTCAGCAATTGTGAGTATTGGTTACAACAAGTGGCTTTCTTGGGGCACATCATATCCAATGAAGGAATCTCGGTTGAACCTGCAAAGTCAATGGTTGTGGAGGAGTGTCCTCAACCCACAACAGTAACTGAGATTGGTAGTTTCCTTGGTTTAGCGGGATATTATAGGAGGTTTGTGAAAAACGTTTCATGACTTTCTAATCCACTAACCAAGTTGACTCGAAAAGGGGTTAAGTTCATATGGACAAAGGAATGCGAGTAAAGTTTCCAAGAGCTGAAGAAGAGGTTGGTTACTACACCTGTGTTAACACTACCCTCTATCGGAGAAGGATTCGTTATTTTTAGCGATGCATCTCTGAAAGGGCATGGGTGCGTCCTCATGCAAAATGACAAGGTAATTGCTTATGTATCTTGACAGTTGAATATTCATGAGCAGAATTATCATACGCATGATCTAGAGCTAGCGGCAGTTTTTTTTCTCTAAAGATATGGAGGCACTATCTTTATGGGGAGAAATGTGATATATACACTAACCACCAAAGTCTAAAGTATATTTTCACACAGAATGAATTGAACATGAGACAAAGGAGATGGTTGGAGCTTATTGAAGACTATGATTGTTCAATTCATTATCAACCTAGAAGAAAAAACAAAGTCGAAGATGCGTTAAGCAGGAAAGATCCTGTTGTTTTTGCAACAATGAGGATCCTAGGAGATCCCTTGATTAAAGAACTAGTAAAACTGGACATGGGAATTATAAGGAAAGGGACATCATCAACCCTATCCCAAATGATTTCTCAACCTTAATTACTAGAGAAGATCAAGAAGGCTCAAAAAGAAAATCCTTTGCTATAGGAGAAGATTGAGGCTGTAAAGGATGGTAAGTTCCCTGATTTCAATATTGATCAAGAAGGTGTATTGAAATTTCGTACAAGACTATGTGTTCCATCTATTCTGGATATAAAGAAAGAACTAATGGATGAAGCTCATAGCTCTACATTCTCTATACATCCGGGAAGCACTAAGATGTATAGAGACCTTCATGATCATTATTGGAGGGATAATATGAAGAGGGAGATTGCTGATTTCACTACAAGATGCCTGGTGTGTCCGCAAGTAAAGGCCGAACGACAAATTCCCAAGGGGATATTACAACCGCTACCCATACCAGTATGGAAGTGGGATAATATCACCATGGACTTTGTAACTGGTCTCCCGAAAACATCAAAAGGAAACAATGCGATATGGGTTATTGTGGAAAGTATCACCAAGACAGCCTATTTTATCTCTATTAGGGAAGATTTATCTCTGGATCAGCTTTCCAATATATACGTGAAGGAAGTGGTAAGGCTACATGGGGTACCACTATCCACCATGTCTGACTGTGACCCAAGATTCACATAAAAATTCTGGAGAATTCTTCAACATGATCTGAATACTGAATTGGATTTTAGTACGACCTATCATCCTCAAACTGATGGCCAATCTGAAAGGACTATTCAGACACTCGAAGACATGATGAGATTATGCTCAATGGAATTTAAAGGTGGATGGGATCAACAACTCCCATTAGTTGAGTTCCCCTATAACAACAGCTTCCATTCGAGTATTCAGATGGCACCCTATGAAGCTCTGTATGGAAAGCGATGTAGAACTCCTACTTGTTGGGATGAAACTGGTGAGAGAAATCTTCTTGGGCCTAATCTTGTGCAAGAGATGACAGAACAGGTTCATGCCATCCAACTACACATAAAGGATGCTCAGAGTCGGCAGAAGAGCTATGATGACAATCGTCAAAGGGACTTGGAGTTTGGTGTTGGCGATAAAGTCTTCCTTCTAATTTCTCCATGGAAGAGAGTCATGTGGTTTGGGAAGAAAGGGAAGCTCAGACCTAGGTACATAGGCCCCTATGAAATCCTTGATCGCATAGGATTAGTGGCCTATCGTCTAGCACTTGCACCGAACCTAGCTCAAGTTCACGATTTCTTCCATGTATCTCTCGTGAGGAAGTACATACCCGACCCTTCACATGTACGGAAACCAGAGGTGGTACAACTGGAACATGACCTCTCTTATGAGGAGCAGTCAGTGGAGATCTTGGACCGTAGAGACAAGGTTCTATGAAACAAGACTACCCACATTTTGAAATTGTTGTGGAGGAATCATAAATATGAAGAAGTGATTTGGGAGCCTGAGGAAACAATGAAGCAAAAGTACTCTCACCTTTTAGACTAGGCCTAAAGTATAAATTTTGGGGACGAAATTTCTTAAGGGGGGAAGAATGTAACGACCCAATATTTTTGAGTAGTATATGAAATTACTCTAAATGATTTAATAAGATGTTAATGGTTAATGCAGAAAGAGGAGTCGATGGATTCATCCAGTAGACTCGAACCTTATGAAGCCCACTTATCAGAGCTTGGGAAGGAGGTTGCATCTTTGGGCTTCTCTTTGGACCAAGCACAAGCCGAACTCTAGCGTGTCAAGCTTCAATGGAAACGCCTACGGGAGAAGTTCAAGTTAGTAGAGATTACTACTAGGGAAATGTTATCTGATCCTCCCTCAGATTCTCTCACCATATCTCACCTTACACTTAGGTCAAATGCCGGTGTTATAAGGGGATACGTGACGAGACCCTAGCTTCTTTGTGTAATCCCTTGGGATGAATGAATTGAGATTTATTCCTTTAGTGATGTTTGTGAAATTTCAAATATCTGGATAATTTTAGGATGTATTTTATTGATGAATTTTGAAAAAATGATAACTTAAATTATTTATGTAAACCCTAAATAATTAATGATGTGTAATGATTTTCAAAAAATAGTCTTCTACAAAAGTGTTCAGTAAGGAATTTAGAGTCTAATAAGATAAAATTAATTTGTGATGAATATTAAATTATGAATAGTGATTTTACGCTTAGGATTAGTAATGTGACCAAATGGATTAGTAATTTCACCCAAATAAAGTTTTAATATAATTTAGACACCTATATTAAGTAACGTGATTCAATAAAATGGGTAAATAACGGTTTCATAAATTATTAGCCAAGTATTAGTTTTTTTAGGTGAATATTATTTTTCTATTTAAAAATTTAATTAAAAATAATTAGAAAATTATTTTTATAAAAAGGACTTTATTTTTTAACTCAGATCATCGATATTATGTTATGGTATTTTTGGGGATTTTTCTAAAAAAAATGAATTCTCGATGAATAGTGATTTTATTTAAAAATTAAATTAAAAATATTTAGAAAATTATTTTTATAAAATGGAGTTCATAAATGTAATTAGAGCATCGATATTTGGTTAAGGTGAAATTTTGGGATTTTTCTGAGAAAGATGAATTTTTCAGTGAATAGAAAAATGCAGTTTTAGGGTTTCGGTATGTTTAATGACATCAAAACTGTGTCATGATGATGTCATTAGATATTTTAATGGTTGGTCTACCAAGGGTGATGAATTATTGTTTTGGGGGCCCCATGTGGCCTAACACCATGGTAAATGCCAAGGGAGAGCACATGGTTTTGAGAAAAGCACTTGTGAGGTGTCCCTTGGCCATTAATGCCTTGTCCCCTCACTTTCCCTATAAATACCCACCCTTTCCTCATTTAGTTTTCACTCCCAAATCTCCCCAAACAATTTTATGGTCTCCTTAACTCCCAAGGAGTCCTCCCAAGGTGCCCCCAAGCCCTCAAGGTCCAAAACTTTGAGTTTTAAGAGTTACGTTTTAAGGTAAGGGATCCGACCTCTCTCTTTCTTTTCATGTAATCTCTTTTATGTCATTCCTTTTATGCTCAATGTTATTATGTGATAGGATGTTCTTTTATATTCCTTTTACATCCCTTTTCATGTTTATATGATGATATATTCCCTATTACTCTCATCATTCCATTTTATGAAAGTTTATGTGACGCCGTTAGGGTGCCGAATATTTAAGGGATTCTTTCACCTTTCTCATTTTTCATGTTCGATTTTCATGTAAAGTCTTTCAAGTTACTTTTTATTATGTTGGGGTATGATCTATATATCTATCATACTTATCTATTATTATCATATGATGAGGGACCCTATTTGATCTTGTCAAATAAATTTTTTTATTGAAGTTAAGTGACGTCGTTAGGCTGCCGAATTTTCATAAGAGAAATCTTATTTTTGTCTCACTTCCATGTTTTTCATTTCATATAGTATATCTTTCAAATTTCATTACCATGTTCTTAAATCCCTTATATATTGTCCCCCTACTATTTAATGGATCATTTATGAGTGGGTTACCCATGTCCCCTCTCTTTTCAATGTTTTCTAAAACCTTGTAACATAGCCGTTATGTTGCAGAATTTTCATCCCAAAATGCCTCTCTCTTTTCTCAAAATTATTTTATGTTATAAAGTGAATACTCAAAGCTCTTATTTATAAAAAGGTATTCACATATATATCAAAATGTTCTATTTTAAATTCTGGTATTTACATACATGAGACCCGCTTTCCCTTTCTGTGGGTTTAAAGTGACGTAAAGATCATGTCTTTAAAGCTGTTTTTAAAACGTTATGATTATGAAATGAAACCCATTTATTTTATGCTATATGGGTTATTTATGAAATGTTTGATGATTATATATTTGGATCAAATTTAAATAAATGAAAATTTAAGGGTGCGCTCTGATAGCGCTCCAATGCATTGGGTAATGATGTAACCACTAGAGTTTACAATTTTCACGTTACCTTGGTGAATAACCTTGGTAATTTTCAAATGTCACCTTGGGGATGGACCTTGGTGATATGTTAATTATTGTCTATGTTAAATGATGTAGCCACATCTTAATGTTATGAAAAATGTTATTTTTATTATGAAATGCCTCATGATTTATTTCTCATGCCTTAAAGTTCTTTTCATGTCCTTATTGAAGTATCTCATGTTCACATGTAAAATGTTCCTCCTGTTTCCCTTACTGGGCCTTCTGCTCACCCTTTCTTTTGATGTATGTCCCCAGGTTATGAGATGCATTAATTAACCAAGGATGAACATAAGGAGAAGCCTTTCAAGTGTTTAAGAAGAATTATTTATCTTGTTTTCATGTATTATGTTCCTGGTTTCCAAGACACTAGACCTTAAAGATCCTCAGTTTTGTGTAATGTAATGAAAGTTTATGTTATAAAAAGGCGGGATGCTATATGAACAACATTTTACTTACTAATTACAACCATGTATGTCATATTATTTTAAATTCAATTCATATAAGAAGTACAATTTCATTTAAAGGATAAATCATATTTTTTAACTACCACTTAGTGGTTTCACTATTCATCAAAATTGATGTTTTTCATAATAATACCAAAAATTCACCCTAAGATATAATTGATATTCCGAATTAAAAAATGATTTCTATTTTAAAAAATTAAAAAAATATAAGTTGCATTAATTAATTTTATAATTAATTTCTGTTTTCAAAACAAATAGTGTGTTTTTAAGAAACAATATCAATCAAAAGATTGGCAATTGATTATGTCCAATTTCAAAGTGAAATTAATTTTAATGACCACCATTGGATAAAATGCTAAAATTATATTATAATCAAACTTTAAAACCACTCAATATTATAATTTGTCAATATAAATTATTTTTATTAAAAAATTTGATTTTAAGTACATTTCACTAATCATCGAAAATTGCATGTTCTCAAAAAAATAAAAAAAATTCAAATTAGGATAATTTCGATATTCCAAATCCAAAAATGAAGTCCATTTTGAAATATAAAACTTATATAATTCAAAAAGTGTGTATTAATATTCATAAAGCCTACTTTGATTGGTCGTGGTGTGTTAGAATCTCGAACTTCCGTACAATGCAAGCTATTGTATTATTGAAAGAGAAGCGTACCATGGAAGCTTGGGGTGTTACACTCCCGAGGAATACACTTAGGATAATTCACATTTTATTTAATAACTGATTTGAATGATTTTAATATAAGATGAAAATAAATAAACTTGGTTAATCCCTATGTGTTTTAGATTGAAAACCATACGTTTTGATAATCCATAAATGATTTTGTGACTCAAATTATGCTTTCTTATGTTAGTCAATGGACGGATTCCACAGAATTCATAGTAACATTGAATATGATGTAAAAGGTGTGAAAAATGGTAGAAATGAGAAAAGAAATTGATTTTTGATAGTTGTAAAAGATATAATGTTCATGGAAAATCAGTTTTCAAAAAATATGATCAACAACATATATGTTAACCAACTCCTAGACTCAACAAAGAAGAGAAAGGTGGTGAATGATAAGAGCTCCAGCAGTGGGGATCACAGTGAAAAGAAACCTCAATTTCCATCTTGCAGGAAATGTGGAAGGAGACACCTAGGAAAGTGTCTCAATAGAATATAGAAATATATTATATGGTGGAATTAATGAAATAAATTGAAGAATTGTCATGAAAAAATATAGAGTACTATGAAAGAAAATAAAAATGATCCCAAGAATCAATTTACAGTAATTTTTCATAAATGTAGGGGACATTGGAATTACCTATGTTAATTATTTATTCATTAGGATAACCTCTTGGTCATAGAAGAACCTATGTGGAAATAAATGGGTAGAGAAATGTTTAAAAGTATTAGTGCTCTTTGTTGATGTGATTAATTTGTATGGCTTTTCTCATGTATGTGTAACCCTGCTGTTTGTTATGTGAATTTTTTTTGGAAGAATTATCTTTTCTATTATAGTTATAAATAACCATTTTTCTTTATATGATCCTTGAATTTGAGGAAATTAGTAGTTATTAAATTTTGGGATTAAAATGTGAGGTATGAGACAAGATTTTTTGTTAAATTTTGTTATGGTTATTTTGAAGAATTTTTCTCATTTTGGAAATGTTATAAAATATAGTTTATGAAAATGGATAACACACAGACCGTGTGACAACCCGTCATGTCGGACAAAGCTACATGAATCGAACCCACAACCAATGTGTGATTGGGATTTATCGCCTACCACTGGAAAATGTGAAGTCCCAAGTTAGTGTGACTAATTAATTTTTACATAAATGATTTTATTGATCAATAATAAGTTGATTTGCGATCTTATGTCTTATTAAATAGATATCCTTAGTATAAGAAAATGATTTGGTGATTAAGTGATAAATGTAATTTTGGAAGATGTTCACTCTGTTGGGAACACTATAGCCTACGAAAAATATAATACTATGATATATCATTTTAGGAGTAATGGTGGATTTTAATCATTTTTTTATTAGGGATTTATATATATATGGGATATTTATGGAAATTATTAACCTATCATAGAGAATATGTGATCAGGTTAATTACTATAAGTTTGTGACTTTTAGAGTAGTTGATGTTATTTTATGATACAATTTAACATGGAAGAATTCGTAATCAAATTATTATAATTTTTCGGTATCAATATTAGTTTTGATTATATTAAAAGATTTTAAATAAAATTGTTTATTGGATGGTATTTATTAAACTTTGGATATTGATGGTTTAATTTTACAAATTATGATTAATATTTCTTTCTCTAAAGAATTATCCTTTTTGGTTATCATTTGTTCTTTTACTAACCATTTTGGTTTTGGATAATCACTAAAGACAGAGTAAATATATAGTTTATCATTTTTGGATGATGTTATTCTCTAGAAGTTCATTCTAGTGCTTTAGGAGTGACCAAGTCATCCTTAATACTCATCATTTGAAAAAAAAGATGAGTTAGTGGTATAAAATTATTAAAGGATTAAAATATACTTAAAAATTAATTCTATATCCTTATGTTCTTAGTCAATATAAAAAAAAATTCCTCAACTTTATGAAATGAAAAAAAAACAAAAAAAACATTGTTCGTTTACTTTAACTACTATGAAAATAATGACCATTTATCCAATCGCAAGATTGTAGTTTTCTTGTTGTTAACTTTTTCATGATTATGTTTTCTAACACTCTACATCAGAAATTGAGATTATGTTTCTCTTAAATATCAATTTTTTCCTACATGGAATGCTAGTAGTGGTTATCTCAGGTGACCTTTGAACTTGTCCTTATGTCTTTTAATGTAATAGTTTTATTGAATATTTTTACTATTAGAGATATTAAATGAAGTTCCCAAGCCAAATTTTAAAATTGTGAGGACACAATTTCCAATGTGGGGGAAGAAAGTAACATCCAAAGATTTCATAGTATGTTAATTTCTTTAATGTAATTCAATAGCTTGTGCTACATACAACACCGAGTTTTAGAGCACCACGACATAACAAACTAGTCGTTCAAAAGTAGTTATCAATAAGATTAACTGAATTTGGATTTTATATACTCTGTATAATTTTATAATCCATACTATGTGTTTCTTATACATAATATAAGAAAAAAATCATTTTATCAAATTAAAGAAGTATTTTTCAAAAAATACAATTTTACCACCTTCTAATGGAAAACCGTTTTTAAAAAAAATATTTGACACTCGTATATATTCAATTTAATGAAATTAAATTTTTAATTAGAATGTGGACATAGAAATTTATTTTCTATAAATTGTTTGTTCTTTTCTGATAACTTACATATTTTGATGAATACTGAAAAATACTAAATTGTAATTAAAAACATCTTTTTTTAATCAAAATAATTTATAGGGTCAGATTATGCATATGAATGATTTGAAAGTATAATTAAATTACATTTTAATCATTTAATACAATTTAAGTCTTTATAATAAATATCTCATTTTAATTTGATATAAACACATGTCAATCTTTTGGTAGTTTTTTCTTTTTAAAAATATTTTTATCAGTTTCGGCAAAGTGAATAAATTTTAAATTAATTAATGCAGATTCTATATTTTGAATTATATAAAATAGAATCCCTTTTGGAATTCAAAATTTCCAAATTATCTTAGAGGGAATTTTAGGTATTTTTCTAAAAAGATTAAATTTTTTATGAATAGTAAAAAACACTACGTTATAGTTTAAAAACAATGTTTTTTAATTAATTATTTATTTAAATGATATTTATTTTATGTCAAATTAGATATATAATACCTATATAAGTTTAATTTAATAAATTCAATTCATTTTATAATAAAATTAGTTTTATAAAATTTTACTGAACTTTTTACCATCTTTTACCCACCATCAAAGAGCATTTTCAAATTTGCATAAAACAACATTTTACCGCTTCTCGGAATTGGATTTTTAAAATCAGAGAGACGTGGTTGAAATCATTAATTAAAATGTCGTTCAATAAGATTAAAATAACTTTTCATGAATACTATCTTTTGACTTTTATTTACCACTATTAAAAGTAAATTGGGTAATTATGGGTAAAAATGATATTATAATGACCCTAACACATGTCCCAAATATATCTGATAATAGTAATTCGACCAAAAACAACCTCAGGAATAATATATGTTCATTTTTTCCACATTTATTAGATTAAAACCGTTATTATTATTTTATTTAAATAAGAGTTAAAAGAGTTAAATTCAATGTTTAATAACTAAACCATTATTAATATAGCGATGTACATAAGATAAATTCGACTATAATAATTAATTTGAAATCTAAATTTTTTTAATACATAATGGTATTTTATTTATAATATTTAGACATTAAATAATTAAATTTATTTATGACACAATAATGATACAATAATTACATTATTAATGAATGATTAAAATAATTGATATTATAAATATTTTAATAAATATAATTTTAGAACATTGATGAATTTCACTAATTTTACAGGTTAATATGACATGTTAGGGTTGATTAAATAATTTTTTAATGTATTCAGGAACTTATGATTTTCACAAAAACCAAATACTAAATAATTCCAAAATTGACATATATGAGTTTTTAAAAAAAATAATATATTATTTGTTGATATAATATTCCTAAAAATATAATGTTCATCCAAAGGGCTAAAATAATATTATATATGACCTTAATGAACCATATTATTTTCTCTTGTAAGTTTAGAGTATGCTTATTAACCATATATTAAACGAATACAAGAAGACACAATAAAAGTTAAACTATTTAACTAATAGTTAAATATAAAAGATAAGGATATAATGGTAACCTAAACTTTTATAAAACCTATTTTTTGAGAGGTTTCGACCCATACCCACCATAGCTTCTAAAAAAATCATTCTTGTGCCATTATAAACCGAAAATAATTTTATTATAAAATAATATTTCAAGGTTTTCCTATAGTGACCCTCACCACTCTTATTAAAGGGTACTTCCCCTTCTCTTAATTTCACACCCCAAAGCCATTTGGATTTTCCAACTATAGAGACCCAAAGCTTGAAGTACATGGAAATTACATAACTTTAGCGGAATACTTAATACATAACAAAAAAATATAGACAAGGACTGTAATAGTTTAGTGTCTATGGAAACTTGGAACGTAATCATCTAATCGTGGTGAAAGATATTCAACATCTCCCATAAAGATCTTCCCCGTTTTTTTATTACCTAAAACTTTTCATTAAATACTGGGGAAAAGAAAACATAAAAAGGGTGAGCTCAAATGATTAGTAAGGTTACGCATTGATAAAATAAAACATACCATATACATTTGAACTTAAAAACATGAACATAATGTTTAAACATCAAAAGCTAGAGTAATGACATAAAACATGGAAGTACGTATGGCATAGATAATAATGAAACATTAAGAATGATAAAAAAGAATGGGAATAAATCATGTAATTGTGGAAACCATTATGAACATGATATGATTTTCATAGTAGCCAAGGCATTGCTGCCAAGACCATCTTAGTGGACAAAGTCCCTTTCTGAATCGAGTTCTCTCCTCGTTCCAGTCCTGTATTACTGAACCGGTTTAACTAGCCATTCCAGCCATTTTTGTCTCATGAGATATAAATCTTTACCCAATGTATTGGAGGTAGATATAGGTCCCATCCATCTCATAATTAAATCATTCTTACTTGTGCCACAAAATAAACATACATCATTCATAAAAACCCAATAAATAAAATGGGTTTCATAAACATCATCCAATCATCACATAATGCATATAAAATAAATGGATATCATTTCATAATAAGAAAAGTGAAACCAATTAAATCATATATGCATTAAATTTGAAACATACACATATGATATAATGTCATCTTAGATGAAAAATGGTTTTGATAAAACAATTGAAATGAATTCTTGAGGAAAATATCCTTTTTTCTCCAAAATCAATTTTTTTTCACAAAACATCATGCAATTTTAAAAGAGAAGGATTTTGTTGAAAATAGTCCTGAAATATTTTGGAGTATGCTTCATGAAAATAAGGCTTTATAAAACCGTAAAAATCCGTTCGTTCCGTATAAGTTAAAAAAACATTTTTTTTCGTACTTTTGCCGGAAAAGTCAAAAAGTACCTCGTAACGTAAACAAAAGAACGATTCCTTGGAAACCATGTAGTAAAAGTAAAAAATGGGTAAAAAGGACTTTAAAAATACATGAAAACAGTTTTATAAAATGATGGACATGGATGATAGAAATAACCCCAGTAAATACTTATGAATAAGCAATCTCGGATAAAAAGGAGATTTGCAAAATTATCCCTTACCTTAGGTCCGATTTTCTTCTTAAGTGTCCTAAACTCCTATATAATGATTTAAATAATGTTATTTACTTATTAGATAATCATATTCATTGTTATGATATAATATTTGGTTCACTTATGGCTTTATATTACCCGTTCTTTTGTAAATTCCATGTTAAAGAGCGTTTTGGTAAAAATTGTTTCATTTGTCGTCCGTGTTTTGACTTGTAATTATTCATATGATTACATAGATCATGATTACTTAATTACAGAATATAAAACATGATTTATATATAATATATATTTACAATATACATATATATAATAGATCGATAAATGGAAAGAAATACACCGTTCATGGAGATGGTAGGTCGTACGTACGCATGAACGCTGTTTTTATTTCCTTATTGAGATGAATGAAATTAAATAGTTGACATACATACATATATATATATAAATAAATCCAGTGGAGTTATTATTCCATATATTTCATTATTATTCATTATATAAACTTTATAATCATTCTTGAATGGTTAATCATGGAAAATGAATCTCATCGCGTTTCTGGAGACGGTAGTCCGTACATACGCACGAGCGATGATATCATTCCCGTGATCATGGAATTATATTGGAGTGTATGTATACTATTTCAGAATCAATATAACATTACAATAATCATATATAGTCATTATTTACACCATTATACCCATCCAAGTATGGTGATGGTGGAAAATAGATTACAGCACGGCGTAGAGATGGTATTTCGTACGTACGCAAGCGCGGTGATTTCGTTTTCCGTAGGATGGATAGATGGTGAAATAGGGTTGTGTCATACTTATAATAACATATAAGTATATGAGTGATATTGATGTTATTACTTCATAATGAAAAAACTAAATAAGAAGAAGTAGAAGAATAAATAAAGTTGAAAGAATCGGTAACGGACATTACCTCTTCTTTGAAGCGCCTCTTTGAGACCTCCTCTTGGGGCACTAAAATTGGTCTTTTAAGAAGACCCGGAACTCTAGGATGTTTCTATGGAAGTGGAGAAGAGAATTTTGTAGGGTTTGTTTGAGCTTTAAGGCTCAATGTGGTGTGAGGAAGAGAGGTAGGAGGTGCCCTTTTATAAGGGTGGAGAGGGGCACCTTTGGAATTCATAAAAATATTAATTTATAATAAATATAACCCCACTTAAAAACCTCCAAAAATTACTCATATTAAAATATTAGATGATATAGGGTTGTAATATCATCAACCAATCATATTTAGACATGTTTGGATCTTATTTTAAACCTTCTCATTTTGATTTATCCTTATTTAATCTATTTAAGTTTATTTGTGGTAATAAAATTATAAATTTTAAATTATAACAAATAATTACTTATATGTTGTGAATTTTCCATAATTATTTAATCTATAACATTATATACCATGTAAATTTAAATTAATAATTTTTAAATATTTTTGTGTCTTTTAAACAATTTTATAATATGTTATTTTTATAAAATAACAATAGTGTCAATTTTGACACTTCATTTATTTGAATTTAAATAAAATATATACAGAATATATGTTCAAAATAAAAGCTTTAATAGATTCATAAAAGGTCACATGTTTCTATAAAATTAGTGTATCACATTAAATAGTTCATATAATATTTATTTTATTATTTTTAAAACCAATTATTAGGATTATCTCTCAATAAAATAATTACTACAACATTTTTGTATAACAATTTAATATACTGATTTGTTGCATAAAAATTAAAAATAAAATCCTATAATGAATATAAATCTATTAAATTTCACAATAATCCTTTTACTCTAATTTATTATCTTAAAATAACAATATTTAAATTGTTATATTTATTAACTTTTGAAGGTGACAACTTTGGCATCATTTAAAATAAAATAATATAAGTGTCATAATCACATTCATAAGGATCCAAACGGTTATATATTATGTCATTGGATGAGTAAGGTGTAGATATACACTACAAATAAGTTTTGGGCAGGTTTTTGGAACTTTTAAAGGATATTAGTATTTCAATAAAACCTATATTACTTATTTTTCACTTAATAAATAATTTCTGTATCATTAATGTATCGCCGTTAATGAAAAATATTTAATCTCTAAAAATTATAGATAAATTATCATGATGTAGATAATTTTATTTTATTTCTGGAGACTATCCACTTTGATGTTTTATGATGTTTATCACAAAATTAAAATTATTATACTTATAAGATTTAAGAGAGTGACATGTTGTCACTTTCTTTGGTTTTAATAATAATTAAATTATTTTCATGGTCAAAAGTCCATAAAATGAATCTAATCCGACCCTTAGGTTATATGGGTATACTTTTAGCCATAAAAAAAGAATTTTGTCATGATTTAGGGTAATTTTATAATATTATATTTACCCTTAACTACCTGATTTACCTTTAACTACAGTAAATAAAACTTACCATAGTTACTATTTATAATTACCAAAAATAAAAAGTAGCTTATTAACATAATTTGGACCCACTAATTTAAAATATGGAATCCATTTTTCCAAATTAAATACAAAAAATTTGCAGAAATTAAATTAAAATTAATCTCGTTGTCGAAAGAAAACAGGGTTTTCTTTAAAACATTGCAAAAGATTGAATTGATTTAACCTACAAATTTAATGTAAATCAATGCTAAAAAATACATTATATTAAATGGTAAAACTATATTATATTTTTTCTTTAAAACCATTCAATATTATAATTTAACCATATAAATTATTGCGATTAAAAAAGTTGTTTTTAATTAAAATATAGCGTGTTTTTAATATTCATCAAAATATGAAAGTTACCAGAATAATATGAAAAATTTATCCAAAGTAAATTTTTATTTCTTGATTCCAAAGAAGAATTTTATTTTGTCAAATTGAACTTATAAACATTTCAAAAACAAGATTTAATGTGGGTGCGCCATCAAAAGGCGGCAAAACTGCATTTTTTTGAAAAATACATATTTTACCCAAAAAATTTATTTTGTTCTTATACCATGTTCTAGAAAATGTATAAGATGAATAATAATGTTATAAAATTAAAAATTTAGTTAACACTATTCATAATGGCTAGTTCCTAATAATATTATAATAATATATCATTGTTTAGTAAAACCTGGTATTGTGTACAACTCACGCTATCGGGGAAGGTCGCGATTGCATGTAATGAAAGCCAAGTTAGGGTTGCGTGTTGTGAAAGAATCTTTCTTTGTTTTGTATAACAAAATCCAAACATGTTTCGTTTATATATTGAATATATATATATATACTCAATGTTGCAAAGAATAACTATTATCAAAATTGTGTGTAACACGATCCAAGAATAGTGTTGCATATACTGCAAGATAATACGGTGTTGCGTATAGCGCAAGGTAATCTTGGTGTAGCATACAATACAAGACATTAATGAAATTAAAAGAATATGTTTCATAAAATATTGGGGTGTTACATTCTACCCCCCTTAAAATGAATTTCCCAATCGAAATTCGTCAGGGTTATAAATGGTTTACTACTCAAAAGATTCTTTAATAGAAACCCACATCGTAAAAATGAATACCAAAACCAATCTTTAAAAACAAAAGTATAAAACGAAATGGTTACCCAAATAAACTAATCACTGGGTTTCCACATAGGTGAAAATATCGATATGGAAGAGAAATCTAACCATCATGTTCTGATGGAGTGTGGTAGATGTAACGCCCCGACCCCATCTACCCAAAGTCGGTGCATTACTTCGTAACATTGGCATGATCACAAAAGATCAAGTCTCGAAAGACCGATTAGTTTAGTAGCCTTGGAAACTCTAGATACATTCGTAAACGTTACATTACATCATAAAGTGAAAAACTACAATAACAAAGTCTCCATAGTCCACTCTCATATACTCTTCTGACAATCCCTGCAGGTCATTCATAAAATACTTCTTCACATCCTGGAAAATATTAAAACATTGAAAGGGGTGAGCTCAGATGCTCAGTAAGGATAACAATATTGCGGAAGCTTTTATAAATAAACATAAACATTTAAGGCAATGTATAACTAAACAAAAGCCTTATTAAACTTGAACTTCATCATAATATGGAAAAAGTAAAATCAAATAATGCCACTTACTTACTCACATGGATATTCTACTAGACGAATAATCACATGAAAGATCAATAACAACTTTCATAATGAGGGAATGTATAATCCAGACATTCTGAAACATTTTGTCAAGGCCTCGGCCAAGACGTCTAAAATGATTAAGGCCTCGGCCAAAACCATAAATCAAATTGGGAAAGGGCCTCGGCCAATTCCACGTCTAGTTGTCTCATGAGACCTACCGATGCATCGAGGAGCTATAGCAGGCTCCACCCATCACTTATTAAGTCCAATACATTCCTCATATGAATAGGTTTAAACATATCATAAACCATAACATAATCGTATCACATAAAACATTCATAAAAGAAACATAACATTTCCACATTTCAATCAAAAGATATCAATACAACACATTGATATAATAAAAACGCTTTCAAAACCATTTTCAATACCAAAATAAAAGTAAGATAAAACTTTGTATTTATTTTTCATTAAAAAAATGATGGCTTGTAGAGGAAGCCGAAACTCAAATAATGGTCACGGCGGTGGAGAAGTCGTTGTCGCCGCATAAGTACGGAAAGAAAAACATTTCCTTTTGTCGTTTAGCAAAATGCTTCATATAAAAAAGATTCCTTTTTAATAAACGTAAAAGTCGAAGGGGTTTATACACCGTATAAAAGAAAGTTGTGTATAAAACCAAATATGCCTCAATGAAAGGGGATTGAGACGAAGTCCTTAAAAAGATCATTTTTTTAAATAAAGTACATATATAATGTGTATTAACTATAAGTACACATAAATAATGTAAAAATACAATATAGGACATAATAATATCATGACATAATTTGAAACTAGGAGATTAACCCAAAGAATGGAAGTTGGGTTATGAAATTCCCTTACCTTGCGTCCTGTCCTGACTCGACCGTTCTTTAACCTCCTGAATAATAAAATAGAGTTAATTACTATTTACTTAAGAACCTTTTTCATGTTCACTATTCCTTTTATATCCCTTATTACCATAATATGAACATTAGGTAATTATTTAAGTTAATAATGGTCGTTTTTTCGATCTTTGGTACTTGAGTCAAAAATAAACTTCTTATAATTACAAGTTGTTTATGTGGTAGAATATCCATTATCTCCAGAATTATATTCATGATTTAGATGTCATATATATCATATATAACCATTATATACATTCATTTATAATTTTACGTAACATTTAGAGGAAAGAAATGAAATGCACCGTTCATGGAGACGGTAAGCCGTACGTACGCATGAACGCTACTTTCATTTCAATTTCATATTTAATGGAATGAAATCATAATGATATAAATGTATAATATAATTCCTGTATAATATAGTGTATAATACCATTTACTACATCCTTTATACATCCCACATATAGCATTAACGATTCAAATCACTTTGAGGGGGCGGTAGTCCGCACTTCCTAAAATGAAATTATCGCGTTTTACCCATAATGGAAATCATAAAGTATTCCATAAATGAGAAATAAAGAAGCATAAGTAAAACATAAAAATATTATATTTCATATATAAAAATAGTTACATCTTAATGGCCACCTTTGAAGGTGTTATATGAGTGTTGAACAATCATCGTTTCGTGAGGCAGAAATTCGCCATCCACAGAAACCGTATGTTCATTAACAATTAGATGTAGGTGTGTGTAAGTGTAGCTCGAATACTTCTTATAAAAACATCCTAGTATATTGAGGATACTGGTGTTGTTACAAAAGAAATGAATAAAAAGAGTTTATGGGGTTGGAGAATAAAAATAAAACAAAACAACATTAGAGAAGACATTACCTCAAAATCGGGTAACTCTTTTTGATTTGAGCCAAAGGCTTCCTTGGGAAGAGTTATGGCCAAAGTGAGGCTTCTAGGAGTAAGAGGGGGAAGTTGGGAGAGTATTTGGTCAGAGTTTGGCCGAGCCAAATGGCTTGAAAGTGTGAATAAGGTGGGAGAGGTGGGGGCCTTTTATAAGTGGAGAGGAGGGGCTCTTTTAAAAAGATTGAAATCTTACATTATTATACAATGCTTTTCGGATTATAAAGGTCCCACACTTATATAATTCTAGGATAAGGTGATAAGGTTTCGAAATATCCTCATCAAATAGGCTTTGGACAAGTGTATGCCTTTGATTTTACATTATCTTCTCATTTTATTAAAATCGTTAAATAATGAGGTCATCGCTGCATCATAATGATGTCATAAATAATTTAATTTATTTAATGTATAAAAATTATAAAAAAACTACTATGATGTAGGAAATCTTTTTAGCTTTCCAATGACTATTTATAGTAAAAAATATGACTTGTATAACCCCATGTAAAAATTGTTTTAGTAAAACAACTCATGTTTGTGTCAATTTAATTTTAACATTAAATAAATATATATTAATGTCATTTTCCAACCAAAGTGGCTCCATGGGGTCCCCAAGTTGACCCGTGGGTTGTCTTGATCGGCCATGACTCATCCAATAGGAGTAGTAGAAGTGTAAAGCTCATATCATATTATTAAAACATTGTTTTTACCTTAAACTACACTAATTACCTCTAATCACGATTAAGAACTTAAAAGTTACTATTCACCAAATAATTATTTTAATCTCATTGAACCACATTTTACTTCTTAATGACAAGAATGTATGTCGGATTTTTGAAAATCAAATCACATAAGTGGTAATATTTCATTTAAACGAACAATCAGTTATTTAACTACCACTTAGTGGTTTCACTATTCATCAAAAATTGAAGTTTTTCAGAACAAAGCCAAAATTTCACCCTAAGCTATAATTGATATTCCGATTTCAAAAATGATGTCTATTTTAAAAAAATTCCAAACATATAAGTTGCATTAATTAATTTTATAATTAATTCCCGCTGTCACAACAAATAGCGTGTTTTTAAGAAACAGTTTATATCAAAAGATTGGCAATTGATTATGTCCAATTTCAATGTTAAAAAAATTCTAATGACCACCATTGGATAAAATGGTAAAAATATATTCTAATTATACTTTAAAACCACTAAATAGTATAACTTATCACTATAAATTATTTTGATTAAAAAAGTTGTTTTTAAGTATTTTTCACTATTCATAAACAATTAGAAGTTCTCAGAAAAATACCAAAAATTCAACATAGGCTAATTTCGATATTCCGAATCCAAAAATGAAGTCCATTTTGAAATATAAAATTTCTATAATTTTAAAAAGTGGTTATTACTATTCATAACAGCTACTTTGATTAGTCGTAGTGTTTTAGAACACGAAGTTGTGTACAATGCAAGCTATTGCATTTTTGAATGAGAAGCGTATCATGGAAGCTCGGGGTGTTACATTCTCCCCTCCTTCAATAAATTGCGTCCTCGCAATTTGAAATTTTTCTTTGAAAATAAAAGGTTGAAAAGAAAAAATACCTTTGAGGATAACCCACATCGGAAATAAGGTCAATAAATATATAACATTAAAAGAAAGCAAGATAAGTACAAAGGTCACCCGATATAGACCATTCTAGGATTCTATGAAAATATGGATATGGAGGAGAAACAAACTATCAAGGTCTGATGGAGAGTTATAGAAAAAAGGATTAGGAGAAAGTTTAACCACAAGAAAATCACAAACTTGTGATTGGTTAAACGGACATTGAATCCCCAGTTGGAAAAGTTAACCGAAAACATTTTTGTTTTAAGTTACCTTTTATAATGTTGAGGAATTTATTTAGGAGATTTACTAAGAACGTAAGGGAATATACATACTTGTTATGTATACTTTCATTCGTTAATAAATTTTTACCACAAACCCATCTTTTACTCCAAATGGTAACGGAACTCAAAAATATTCTATTTATCCTAATTGTATAAGGTTCCAAATGTTAACACATACCATTTAGATTAGTAAAACTATTTTGTAATAACCAGGGACTTCCTGTAGGCTAGTGGTAGGAAATAAAGGCTTGTCGCACTATGGTTGTGGGTTCGATTCCTGCTGCTTTGTCCGACGCGACAGGTTATTCCCCACCCTGCAGGTTGTCCTTTTCCTAAAACTATAGTATCATAATATTCCAAAAATAATCTTCATAAAATTTTTTAACCTTAAACATTACTTATACAAAGATCAACTTAATCCACTCCAACCTTTATAGTTATCCAAAATACCTCTGTCCAGACTTTCTCTAAAAGGTCTCTAAATTCCAAAATCAATTGTAACATCAGATTCCCTAAACAAAGAAAAGATTCTCTTATTGTCACATACTAAAAATATGATTACCTTAATCATATTAAAACCTTACTGAAATCAAAAAGTACTGCAGTACAATCTTTATATATATCACATTATTCTTATAACCAGAATATAATCCTTGAGTCCAAAAGCACCAATACATTAATTATTCTGCTTCAACTGTAGTCACAGCATAAGATTGGCCTTGATCCCTTGTCCTTTTCTGAGGTAAGTTTCCTTGACGCTTAGGACATTCATTTTCATAATTCCCCATTTCCCGACAATTGTAGCATTCAACTTTGACAGTCTCTTTCTTTCCCTTGCAATCACGAGCCTGGTGACCATTTTCTCCACATTTATAACAAACTCCCATTCCTTTTAGCCACGTACCAGGGTGATTCTTCCCACAATTATCACATAATGGAAAATCCTTCTTTCCCTTTTTCCCTTTATCTGTCTCTTGTTCCACCGTTCTCTTCTTCTCTTGCTTTACTTTGTTGTCATAAGACTTAGAGAATTCCTTTTCTGTCTTGATAGCACATGAGACAATATCTTCGTATGATGAGAAGGATTGTGATACTAAAGATCGACGGAGAAATTTTTTTAACCCATCAATGAAACGATCAATATTACTCCTTGGGTTACGTATATAATCGGCAGCATGCCTCGCTAACCTTGTAAAGTTAGCCTCATACTTTGCGACATTATCATCCTCCTTCTGCCTCAGACTCAGAAATTGCCTTTCCATATCTGGTCGATGGTCAGGAGGAAAGTATTTTTCTAAGAAAATCTCTTTAAACTCCCTCCATTCCATATTCAATACGTCATCATCTTCCTTCATGTTTTGAATTAGTGACCACCATTGATCGGCATCTCCAGTGAGGCGGTAAACTGCCATGACAACATTCTCCCTTTCACTACTCCCCAAGTCATGGAATATTTTCTCTAAGGAATTTATCCATTGCTCAGCTACTATAGGATTTGTACTCCCATTGAATGTTGGCGGTTGTTGCCTCATGAAACGGTCTAGCATTGATCCTCCACGTTGCGGATCAGGGTGCTCCATAAGAGTAAGGTTGTTATTCATAACCTGCGTGAGTTGTCCCAGTACGGTGAGAAGCTGATCGACACCATTTGTATCACTAGCTCCACCATAATTATCCTGAGCAGGAGGGCAATCCCTACACGGAGTGCGTGCATTGATACGATATCCATTCCTTCCACTAGGCGCCATTTCTAAATAATGGCATAAACTAGATTAGTTCATGAATCAAAATACATAATTCCAAACTTGTAAAACACTTAACATAAATCGAACTAATTATGGATATAATCCATAATTATAAAAATGTTTTCTTTGAGGAAGTATATACTTGTAACCCTTCATAGTTGTTTGTAAAGAAAATTGGAATTATCCTAAGCATATCCCCCGGGAGTGTCGTAACCAAGAGTGCAGCAAGGCCCGTTGTCTTGCACCAGTTCCCGTTCGAGTCTAGCTCAAAGCGGTGTTTTTGGGTTTTACCCCTAGGTACATCTATTCCAGAGCTGCCTCTACCTGCTCGTATCCAGACAAGGATGTATTGCTCGGAAAACTCACAACATATCTACAATACCAAAATTCTAGAAAATTCTTCTATACTAATCCTCAAAGTCTATCTTCGGGATATGTGCTGTAATTAGAGTTTATCTAAATCTAGCTTCCAAGGATAGTACTAAACTTCCTCTGATACCAACTGTAATGCCCCGACCCCAGCTACCCAGAGTCGGTGCATTACTTCGTAACATTGGCATGATCACAAAAGATCAAGTCTCGAAAGACTGATTAGTTTAGTAGCCTTGGAAACACTAGATACATTCGTAAACGTTACATTACATCATAAAGTGAAAAACTACAATAACAAAGTCTCCATAGTCCACTCTCATATCCTCTTCGGACAATCCCTGCAGGTCATTCATAAAATACTTCTTCACATCCTGGAAAATATTAAAACATTGAAAGGGGTGAGCTCAGATGCTCAGTAAGGATAACAATATTGCGGAAGCTTTTATAAATAAACATAAACATTTAAGGCAATGTATAACTAAACAAAAGCCTTATTAAACTTGAACTTTAGCATAATATGGAAAAAGTAAAATCAAATAATGCCACATACTTACTCACATGGATATTCTACTAGACGAATAATCACATGAAAGATCAATAACCACTTTCATAATTAGGGAATGTATAATGCCAGACATTCTAAAACATTTTGTCAAGGCCTCGGCCAAGACGTCTAAAATGGTTAAGGCCTCGGCCAAAAACATAAATCAAATTGGGAAAGGGCCTCAGCCAATTCCACGTCTAGTTGTCTCATGAGACCTACCGATGCATCGAGGAGCTATAGCGGGCTCCACCCGTCACTAATTAAGTCCAATACATTCCTCATATGAATAGGTTTAAACATATCATAAACCATAACATAATCGTATCACATAAAACATTCATAAAGGAAACATAACATTTCCACATTTCAATCAAAAGATATCAATACAACACATTGATATAATAAAAACGCTTTCAAAACCATTTTCAATACCAAAATAAAAGTAAGTTAAAACTTTGTATTTATTTTTCATTAAAAAAAATGATGGCTTGTAGAGGAAGCCGAAACTCAAATAATTGTCACGGCGGCGGAGAAGTCGTTGTCGCCGCATAAGTACGGAAAGAAAAACATTCCCTTTTGTCGTTTAGCAAAATGCTTCATATAAAAAAGATTCCTTTTTAATAAACGTAAAAGTCAAAGGGGTTTATAAACTGTATAAAAGAAAGTTGTGTATAAAACCAAATATGCCTCAATGAAAGGGGATTGAGACGAAGTCCTTAAAAAGATCATTTTTTAAATAAAGTACATCTATAATGTGTATTAACTATAAGTACACATAAATAATGTAAAAATAAAAGATAGGACATAATAATATCATGACATAATTTGAAATTAGGAGATTAACCCAAAGAATGGAAGTTGGGTTATGAAATTCCCTTACCTTGCGTCCTGTCCTGACTCGACCGTTCTTTAACCTCCTGAATAATAAAATAGAGTTAATTAATATTTACTTAAGAACCTTTTTCATGTTCACTATTCCTTTTATATCCCTTATTACCATGTTATGAACATTATGTAATTATTTAAGTTAATAATGGTCGTTTTTTCGATCTTTGGTACTTGAGTCAAAAATAAACTTCTTATAATTACAAGTTGTTTATGTGGTAGAATATCCATTATTTCCAGAATTATATTCATGATTTAGATGTCATATATATCATATATGACCATTATATACATTCATTTATAATTTTACGTAACATTTAGAGGTAAGAAATGAAATGCACCGTTCATGGAGACAGTAAGCCGTACGTACGCATGAACACTACTTTAATTTCAATTTCATATTTAATGAAATGAAATCATAATGATATAAATGTATAATATAATTCCAGTATAATATAGTGTATAATACCATTTACTCCATCCTTTATACATCCCAAATATGGCATTAACGATTCAAATAACTTTGAGGGGGCGGTAGTCCGCACTTCCTAAAATGAAATTATCGCGTTTTACCCATAATGGAAATCATAAATTATTCCATAAATGAGAAATACAGAAGCATAAGTAAAACATAAACATATTATATTTCATATATAAAAATAGTTACATCTTAATGTCCACCTTTGAAGGTGTTATATGAGTGTTGAACAATCATCGTTTCGTGAGGCAGAAATTCGCCATCCACAGAAACCGTATGTTCTTTAACCATTAGATGTAGGTGTGTGTAAGTGTAGATCGAATACATCTTATAAAAACATCCTAGTATATTGAGTATACTGGTGTTGTTACAAAAGAAACGAATAAAAAGAGTTTAGGGGGTTGGAGAAGAAAAATAAAACAAAACAACATTAGAGAAGACATTACCTCAAAATCGGGTAACTCTTTTTGATTTGAGCCAAAGGCTTCCTTGGGAAGAGTTCTGCCCAAAGTGAGGCTTCTAGGAGTAATAGGGGGAAGTTGGGAGAGTATTTGGGAAGAGGTTGGCCGAGCCAAATGGCTTGAAAGTGTGAATAAGGTGGGAGAGGTGGGGGCCTTTTATAAGTGGAGAGGAGGGGATCTTTTGGAAAGATTGAAATGTTACATTATTATACAATGATTTTCGGATTCTAAAGGTCCCACACTTATATAATTAGATGATAAGGTGATAAGGTTTCGAAATCTCCTCATCCAATAGGCTTTGGACAAGTGTAAGACTTGGATTTTACATTATCTTCTCATTTTATTAAAATCATTAAATAATGAGGTCGTCGCTGCATCATAATGATGTCATAAATAATTTAATTTATTTAATGTATAAAAATTATAAAACAAATACTATGATGTAGGAAATATTTTTAGCTTTCCGATGACTATTTATAGTAAAAAATATGACTTGTATAACCCCATGTAAAAATTGTTTTAGTAAAACAACTCATGTTTGTGTCAATTTAATTTTAACATTAAATAAATATATATTAATGTCATTTTCCAACCAAAGTGGCTCCATGGGGTCCCCTAGTTGACCCGTGGGTTGTCTTGAGCGGCCATGACTCATCCAATAGGAGTAGGACAAGTGTGAAGCTCATATCATATTATTAAAACATTGTTTTTACCTTAAACTACACTAATTACCTCTAATCGCGATTAAGAACTTAAAAGTTACTATTCACCAAAAAATTATTTTAATCTCATTGAACCACATTTTACTTCTTAATGACAAGCATGTATGTAGGATTTTTGAAAATCAAATCACATAAGTGGTAATATTTCATTTAAACGAACAATCAGTTATTTAACTCCCACTTAGTGGTTTCACTATTCATCAAAAATTGAAGTTTTTCAGAACAAAGCAAAAATTTCACCCTAAGCTATAATTGATATTCCGATTTCAAAAATGATGTCTATTTTAAAAAATTCCAAACATATAATTTGCATTAATTAATTTTATAATTAATTCCCGTTGTCACAACAAATAGCGTGTTTTGAAGAAACAATTTATATCAAAAGATTGGCAATTGTTTATGTCCAATTTCAATGTTAAAATAATTCTAATTACCACCATTGGATAAAATGTTAAAAATATATTCTAATTATACTTTAAAACCACTAAATAGTATAACTTATCACTATAAATTATTTTTATTAAAAAAGTTGTTTTTAAGTATTTTTCACTATTCATAAAAAATTAGAAGTTCTCAGAAAAATACCAAAAATTCAACATAGGCTAATTTCGATATTCCGAATCCAAAAATGAAGTCCATTTTGAAATATAAAATTTCTATAATTTTAAAAAGTGGTTATTACTATTCATAACAGCTACTTTGATTAGTCGCAGTGTTTTAGAACTCGAAGTTGCGTACAATGCAAGCTATTGCATTTTTGAATGAGAAGCGTATCGTGGAAGCTCGGGGTGTTACAGTAGAGAAAATGGTTATAGAAAATCCAGCAATCACAAAGCCATAAATTTGTGAGGATCTATGGTACCATCTGATTCATCAGATATAAGATCACTAGGACACCATTTTTGTTTTTCAAGATCATTTCCCTAAAGTTGAAGAAATTGGAATTAGAAGAAATATTTTCGTGATTTAGGTATAGTCTCACCATTGGTCGTTCATTGGACAATCTCCACCTCATCTCTTCAAGAAATGAAGTTGAATTTTTCATTCATGATGTGTTAGCAGATCATGTGATAGAATGATGGGTCATTCCATCTGTCTCAAAAAAAGGTTAGAAAAGTTGTCAAAAAATACATAAGTCCATCTATAGTGAGATTAATCATATATGGTTCCTAAAATGGACTTATACTTCATATATCATACTACATAATATAAAAACTAATTTCTATTAAACAGGGTGTTCCTATAGGCCAGTGGTAGGCGATAAAGGCCAGTCGCACTTCGTTTGTGGGTTCGATTCCCACAGCCTTGTCTGACGCGATGGGCTGCCGCCCATCCTGCAGGTTATCCTTTTTCTAAAACTGCATTACTATAACATCCCACCAATAATATCAAAAGAAACTTCTATCCTTAAACAATACTATCTTATGCCCAACATAATCCATTCCAATATTTATCTAAAATACTTCGGTCCAAGCTCATAATATAAAGAAAACGATTACTTGAAATGTCATCAACCAACCATCATTTATCCCCCATTATCTTGTTGGTCACATTCCAATCATGTGAATACCTTAATCATGTATTCTTTTAAAAAAATGAATATCGATTAAACCTTAGTGAAAACATGAATGCTGTCAAAATTTAACTCTTTCCACATACCAAAATCCAAAAATTCTATATACTCAAACCATGATATAACTTTCTCCTTATATCATTCATGAGCTCATGAATACTATCAAACATTTAATTTTCTCTTTATCTCTTCATTACGCACATATCATCTACTTTCCAAAAATAATGGAACCATTCATCACACACTTTCAAAACTGAAGGAAAGACAACAATGTAACAATCCTTAGATGTCTCTTTATTCCATAGTACCATGAG
Organism: Viscum album; assembly: GCA_963277665.1. Lineage (NCBI taxonomy): Eukaryota > Viridiplantae > Streptophyta > Magnoliopsida > Santalales > Viscaceae > Viscum > Viscum album. The sequence continues at coordinate 2,036,856,966 of OY728160.1, read as the reverse complement.
ATTACTTATACAACATTACACTTGATAAACATGTAATCATTCCACTACCTTCTTAAACCATTGATCGAGCTTCAACAATTCATTCATATCACATATCATTTGTAGTCTCTTAATCATCATCAACATAAATAATACCCATACGACCATACTGATTCTCTTCATGAGACTTTCCCTTAGGGAATTGGTTTGCATAATGCCTGTAAATTCCACATTTAAAAAATTTAACCACTTTTGATGTCGTAGAAATACCAGTATCCATGTCCATAGTGTTTACTGAACCTTTTCCTTTGCACTTACAGGATTTGTGTCCTTCTTTTCCACACCCAAAGCATCTTCCAGATCCTTTGAAACATTCCCCTGGATGCCTCTTCCCACATGATTTACATAGGGGAAATTGAACTTTCTTTCCTTTATGATCATCAAGAAACTCCATCTTTCTCTTATTAGTGGAGTCAGGAAACTTACCAAATTTGAGTTTATTGATCATATTATGAGATTGCTGATTCGGCATAATAATGATTTTTGGACTTCGAAATCCCATTTTATTTGGTTTCTCATGAATAATATCATTCCATTGTCCATCATATCCTCCATTATCGTGAATCATCTTATTTCCAGCCATTTTCTAAACCCCAAAAAGAATAGTGTGAGAGGAAAAAATCATGCTAGGCAAAACAACATAGTAAAGGGGGAGCACCTTTAATATCTAACATCTTAGGTTAAATTCTAAGATCGTTACAATAGTTCCAGGACTATATCCTATACGTATACTTATCCTTAGGTACATCCCTAGACATACCTTAGAAATATCTCTAGGGATCTCAATAACGTTTTCGCATCCTAGTTTTTCAAAGGTTGACTAAACCTTTCCTCTGATACCAACTGTAGATACCCAAAGCTTAACGTACATGGACATTACATTACTTTAGTGGAATACTTAATACATAAAAAACGACACACAAGGACCGTAATAGTTTAGTGTCTTTGGAAACTTGGAACATAATCTTCTAATCATGGTGAAAGATCTTCAACATCTCCCATAAAGATCTTCCCCTTTTTTTCTTACCTAAATCCTTTCTTTATATCATAGGGAAAAGAAAACATAAAAAGTGTGAGCTCAAATGCTCAGTAAGGGTAAGCATGGAAAAAATAAAACATACCATACACATTTGATCATAAAAACATTAACATAATGTTTAAACATCAAAAGCTTGAGAAATGACATAAAACATGGAAGTACGTAAGGCATAGATCATAAAGAAAAATTAAGAATGATAAAATATCATGGGAATAAAACATGTAATTGTGGAAACTATTAAGCACGTGATATTATTTCCATAGTAGGCAAGGCATTGCTGCAAAGACCATCTTAGTGGACAAAGTCCCTTTCTGAATCGAGTTCACTCCTCGTTCCAGTCCTGTATTACTGAACCAGTTTAACAACACTTCCAGCCATGTCTATCTCATGAGATATAAATCTTTACCCAATGCATTGGATGGAGATATAGGTCCCACCCATCCCATAATTAAATCATTCTTACTAGTGCCACAAAATAAACATACATCATTCTTAAAAACCCAATAAATAAAATGGGTTTCATAAACATCATCTCATCATCACATAATCCATATAAAAAAATGGATATAATTTCATAATAAGAAAAGTGAAACCATGTAAATCATAGAGACATTATGTTTGAAACATACACATATGAAATAATGTCATCTTTTAAGAAAAATGGTTTTGATAAAACACTTGAAATGAATTCTTGAGGAAAATATCCTTTTTTTCAAAATCAATTTCTTTTCACAAAACATCATTTAATTTTAAAAGAAAATGATTTTGTTAAAAATAGTCATGAAATATTTTGGAATAATCTTCATGAAAATAAAGCTTTATAAAACTGTAAAAATCCGTTTGTGCCGTATAAGTTAAAAAAACATTCTTTTCGTACATTTGCCGGAAAAGTCAAAAAGTACCTTGTAACGTAAACAAAAGAAAGATTCCTTAGATACCATGTAGTAAAAGTCAAAAAATGGGTAAAAAGGGCTTTAAACATAATTGAAAACACTTTTATAAAACATAGGCATGGATGATAGAAATAACCCAAGTAAATACTTACGAATAAGCAATCTCAGATAAAAATGAGATTTTCAAAATTATCCCTTACATTAGGTTTGATTTGCTTCGTAACTGTGTGAACCTCCTGTATAATGATTTAAATAATCTTATCAACTTATTAAATAATCAGATTGATTGTTATTATATCTTATATGGTTCACTTATGACTTTATATTACCCGTTCTTTTGTAAATTCCATGTTAAAGAGCGTTTTGGGTAAAATTGATTCATTTGTCGTCCGTGTTTTGACTAGTAATTATTCATGTGATTACATAGATCATTATTACTTAATTCCAGAATATAAAATATTATTTATATATAATATATATTCAGAATATACATATTTATAATAGATCGATAAATGGAAGGAAATACACTTTTCATGGAGATGGTAGGCCGTACGTACGCATGAACGCTGTTTTCATTTCCTTATTGAGTTGAATGAAATTAAATAGATGACATACATATATATATATATATAAATAAATCCAGTAGAATTATTATTCCATATATTTCATTATTATTCATTATATAAACTTTATAATTATTCATGAATGGTTAATCATGGAAAATGAATCCCATCACGTTCGTGGAGACGGTAGTCCGTACGTACGCACGAGTGATGATATCATTCCCGTGATCATGGAATTGTATTGGAGTGTATGTATACTATTTAAGAATCAATATCACTTTAAAATAATCATATAAAGTCATTATTTACACCATTATACCCATCCAAGTAAGGTGATGGTGGAAAATAGATTACACCACGGCATCGAGACGGTATTCCATACGTACGCACGCGCGGTGATTTCGTTTTCCGTAGGATGGATAGATGGTGAAATAGGGTTGTGTAATACTTATAATAACATATCATTATATGATTGATACTGATGTTATTACTTCATAATTAATCAAATAAAGAAGAAGTATTAGAAGAAGAAATAAAGTTGAATAAATCGGTAACGAACATGACCTCTTCTTTGAACCGCCTCTTTGAGACCTCCTCTTAGGGCACTAAAATTGGTCTCTGAAGAAGACCAGGACCTATAGGATGTTTATAGGTAAGTGTAAAAGAGAATTTGGCAGGTTGTGGCTGAGCTTTAAGGCTCAATGTTCTGTGAGGAAGAGAAGGAGGAGGTGCCCTTTCATAAGGGGGAGAGGGGCACCTTTGGAATTCTTAAAAATATTAATTTATAATAAATCTAACCCCACTTAAAAACCGCCAAAAATGACTCTTATTCTAATATTAGATGAGATAGGGTTTTAATCTCATCAACCAATCAAATTTAGACATGTTTGGATCTTATTTTAAACCTTATCATTTTGATTTATCCTTATTTAATCTATATAAGTTTATTTGTGGTAATAAAATTCTAAATTTTAAATTATAACCAATAATTACTTATTTGTTGTGAATTTTCCATAATTGGTTAATTTATAACATTATAGCCCATATAAATTTAAATTTATAATTTTTAAATATATATGTGATTTTTAAACAATTTTATAATATGTTATTTTTATAAAATTACAATATTGTCAATTTTGACACTATTCATTTATTTGAATTTGAATAAAATATATACAGAAGATATGTTCGAAATAAAAGCTTTAATAGATTCAAAAAAGTTCATATGTATCTATAAAATTAGTGGATCACATTAAATAGTTCATATAATATTTATTTTATTATTTTAAATACCATTTATTTGGTTTATCTCTCAATAAAATAATTACTACAACATTTTTTGTATAATTAATTAATATACTGATTTGTTGCATAAAAATTAAAATTAAATTCCTATGATGAATATAAATCTATTACATTTCACAATAATACTTTTACTCGAATTTATCATCTTAAAATCACAATATTTAAATTGTTATATTTATTAAATTATGAAGGTGACAACTTTGGCATCATTTAAAATAAAATAATATAAGTGTCATATTCACTTTTATAAGGCTACAAACGGTTATATATTAGGTCATTGGATGATTAAGGTGTAGATATACACTAACAATAAGTTTTGGTCAGGTTTTTGGGCCTTTTAATGGATATTAGTATTTCAATACAAACTATATTACTTATTTGTCACTTAATAAATAATTTCTGTATCACCATTAATGACAATTATTTAATCCCTAAAAATTCAAAATAAATTATAATGATGGATATAATTTTATTAGATTTATGGAGACTATCCATGTTTGATGTTTTATGATGTTTATCAATAGATTAAAATTATTATACGTATAAGATTTAAGAGAGTGACATGTTGTCACTTTCTTTGGTTTTAATAATAATTAAATTATTTTCATGGTCAAAAGTCCATAAAATGAATCTAATCCGACCCTTAGGTTATATGGGTCTACTTTTAGCCATAAAATAGAATTTTGGCATGTGTTATGGTAATTTTCTAATATTATATTTACCCTTAATTACCCAATTTACCTTTAATTATGGTAAATAAAATTTACCGTAGTTACTATTAATAATTCCCAAAAATAAAAAGTAGCTTATTAACATAATTTGTACACAATGATTCCAAATTATGAATCCATTTTTCCAAATTCAATACACAAAATTTTTAGAAATTAAATTAAAATTAATCTCGTTGGCGAAAGAAAACGGGTTTTTCTTTAAAACATTGCAAATGATTGAATTGATTTAACCTACAAATTTAATGTAAAATCAATGATAAAGACATAAATTATATTAAATGGTAAAAATATATTCTATTTATACTTTAAAACCATTATATATTATAATTTAAACATATAAATTATTGCGATGAAATAAGTTGTTTTTAATTAAAATATAGTGTGTTTTTACAATTCATCAAAATATGAAAGTTACCAGAATAATATGAAAATTTTATCCAAAGTAAATTTTTATTTCTTGATTCCAAATAATAATTTTATTTTGTCAAATTGAACTTATAAACATGTCAAAAACAGTATTTAAAGTGGGTGTTCCATCAAAAGGCTGCAAAACTACATTTTTATAAAAATACTTATTTTACCCAAAAAAATTATTTTGTTATTATACCATGTTCTATAAATGTGTAAGATGAATAATTATGTTATAAAATTCAAAATTTAGTTAATATTATTCATAAAGGATAGTTCATAATAATATTATAATAATATATCATTGTTTAGTAAAACCCGATATTGTGTACAACACACGCTATCGAGGAAGGCCGCGATTGCATGTAATGCAAGCCAGGTCAGGGTTGCGTGTTGTGCAAGAATCCTTCGTTGTTTCATATAACAGAATCCAACCATATTTTATTTATACATTGAATATATATATATATACTCAATGTTTTTTAGAATAACTGTTATCAAAATTCTGTATAACACGATCCAAGAATAGTGTTGCGTATACTAAGCTAATACAATGTTGCGTATAGCGCAAGGTAATCTTGGTGTAACATACAACACAATACATTAATGAAATTAAAAGAATATTTTTCATAAAATCTCAGGGTGTTACACCAACCCCTGATCAAATATCCTCCCAAATTCTCTCACTAAAACCTAGATTCCTTACTTTGATCAGAAAGCCTTTATAAGGATCCCTTTTGATAAACTCAAAAAGAAACACCCGAGGAAGAGTTAATAATTTCACCACCCTCTTTCAAGTTCTTTTCTTCTTCCACTTCCACTTTATTTTTCTATTTCCATACCAAAATAATAAATCCAGTACCTTTTATATACTCTGTTTTTATTATAAATATTGAACAACCATATTCATTATTCAAACCATTCAATAAATGAGAAAGTCACCATACGTGAGTACGTAGGGCTTACGGTCTCCACATCGTGGTGTAGTTTGTTATTCAAACAATTAATTATTTGGATTAGTATAATAACGAGTATAACTGATGTAAATAATAAATATAACATGATTATGATTATTTATATATGATAAACCATCCAATTAGATACGATTTCACCATCAATATAATGATATTGTCGCTCGTGCGTACGTACAGATTGCCGTCTCCACCGACGCAAATGAGATTCACCCCCCATCGTAATAATTCAAGAATAATTTTCAATTTATGATTAAAAATAATGTTTATGAACATAATTCCATTCTATTTATGAATCAAATACATCATATCCATATAAATCATATCTTACTTAACCAAGCATATAATGGAAAATGAATCAGTTAACACCTGAAACGATGATACTACTAAAATATTATTATCAATGAAATATTAATAGATTATATATAATATAATATTTATGTAATTGGTCATTTTATAATTAAATAGAAATGATTTTACTGTTATACCGGAGGATAACCTACCATATACAAAGTAAATGTACAAGGTAAGTGGTTTCTTATCTCACTTTTAATTCCGTGAGATTTACATTATTCACCACTTACTTATTGCAAGTGGTGTATGGTTTACATAAATTTGATATATATTATCATGATTCTCTATATATTCCTGGTATTTTGTGATTAATTTGGAGTTTATTAACTTTTGGTCATACTACTCGATTGATTAAAACGTGGTAAAGTGTTTTCCTCTCAGTTATTATTACTGTGAGATTCATGCTATATAGCCACTATTTCATTTTGTTTGGTGTATGTACTGCTCATGATTGTATTATTTGTGTAATATAATAAAATTTATGGGTATTTAAATCTTCATTGTATGATACTTCTTTCATTGGGTGTATTTTTCGTATGTTACCAAATCGGTAAGGGAATTTGAAATTTCATTTTCCACTCATTGTTCATTACGCATACTTCATTGGTTATTTTAATAAATGATTATTTGAGGAATCACTAATTATTATTTATGTAGTAATCTACACTACCATTTTTGTGTATGTACCTTTGATATACATAATCACTCAATTGATGAATTCACATCCCCTTAATAATAACTTTTTAAGGGTAATCTTAACTCAATTTCCATTCATTGAGTTAAACATCCAAGTCATTGGTTTTGTTTTTTTACAAGAATACATGTGAATTAACCTGATTGATTTACACTAAATATCCCATTATTTTGATTGTATTTATATTTTTTCACACATAATTATTTCATTGATTTATCCTTAATCTAAGGATATAGTCTTTATAATGTATTTCGTCTCAATTTACGTTCTTTTGTAACCTCTTTGTCGTTATGTACCAATTCACTTTTATATGGCATGGATAATGTCCATTGATATATTATATCATTAATCCCTTTATTCTCATGATATTAAAATATTTTGATTAATTTTATTACTCAATTACTTGTAATCATGCGTCTCTTATTTTTTTAGGAAATCTTTTACAAAAATAATTTTTAAATGTTATAAATATTTATTCTTCTAAATCTTTTTTATTAATGTCCATGTTTTGAAAATAGTTTTATGTATTTATTTATATGGAAATGAATGTTTTGAAATTAAAATTACTTTTAAATGTTTCAATGTGTTAAGGGATACATTGATTCAATAATAACTTTTAAACGACTTATTTGATAAATAGTGCGACATTTAAATGTTTTCAAGAAAAATTGTATATTTTCACAAATAGTTTTAACATATATTTTTATATATTTAAATATACATTAGTGTATATTACCCTTTATTTAGGTTTATTTATCATTATACAATCATCCATATTGTATTGAATGAGTTATGATTGACTGTGGATATGCTATTTATATGCCATCCATGGTTTGTGGTTAAAATATTGACATTTCGTATGATAGTTTTAATATGAATGTTTATATTATGTTTCACCCTTACAAATGAGAAATTAATTGGACACAGTAAGTTAAGGGTGGAGCCCGCTATAGCTCCTTGATGCATCGGTAGGTCTCATGAGACAAACCAGTGTCTTGGCATAAGGCCTTGACAAAATCTTATTTGTAGTCTAGGTACAAGGTCGTGACTATGTGGTTATAAAGTCTGGCATTATGAATTCCATCATTATTAGATTTTCAATTGATATTAAATGTGATTATTCGACTAGTAGAATATCTATATGAATAATTAAATGACATTATTTTATTTACCTTTTCCATATTATGTTGACATTTAAGTTTAAAATGCATGTGTTCTTGTCTTACACATAGACTTTAATGTTTGTTTTTATTTATGACAGTTTCTGATATATTTTAATCCTTACTGATCATCTGAGTTCACCCCATTCATAGGTTTTATTTTCCCTAGGATACAATGAAGTATATTAGGATTAACCTATAGTAATAGGCTAACAGATAAAATATTGTTCAAATGGGACACAATTCTTGTTTGTTATTTTATGATGTAATGTGAAACTTATGTATGTATATAGTACTTCCATGGATACTAAACTGATCAGTATTTCGGGACATGACTCCTTGTATCATGATAATGTTATGTATTAATGCACTGATTCAGGGTAACTGGGGTAAGGGCGTTACATCATACACATGGTTTCTTTGAGGAAGAATTTTTACATTTAAATCCTTAATAAGGGCTTATAATGAAAATTTGAATTATCCGTAGCATATCCCCCAGGGGTGTAAAACCATGTGTGCAGTATTCCTCGTTGTCATGTACTAGGATACCCTAGGTCAAGCCCAAAACACTTTATCAGAGTTGTTTCTCTTATGTAAATCCATTCTATAACCATGTCCACTTTAATATCCAAACAAGGATTTATTTTCTAAAAGATCCAAATTATCCATTACTTACCAAAATTACTGGACATTTTTTTATGTTTATCCTTAATATCTATCTTATGATTTTTTCGAAAATCTACATTTTCAAAATCTAGTTTCCTTGTTTTCTACTAAACTACCTCTGATACAAACAATAAGGACCATAGCCTAGTTTTCTGGAGCATGTGCCTTAAATATTTAAATTGTTATAATCAAAAGAAAGATTTATCCCGAAGGAATGAACAATATTGTACTTTTGGAAAAACAAATACATATATTGGTTCAACATTTCAAACATGAAAGGAAATACAATATAAATTTTTTTTTGAAAACATTCATAACTCCTAGGTTTTCGCAACATGTCATTCATAATATACCACTTCATGTCTAGGGAATTGGAAAATAGGAAATCTGTTTACTCAAATGATCATTATGGGTATATAATACAATGGATGATATCATAAACATATGAATTAGAAATGGTGAATAACTAAAAACACATTCGTTAAAAATAAAATTGAACACATTATGGAAGGAATTAGTACTGAATAAATAATGCCATAATAAAGCATAATCATAGAAATTCTACTAGTCAAATAACCACATGAAATTTGAAATACGTTATTCATTATTAGGGAATATGTAGTACCGGATATCAAAAGCATACCATTAATGCCTCATTCTATGACCATAAATAACCATTTTGTCAAGGCCTCATGTCAAGATCCATGTTTGTCTAATGAGACCTACCTATGTATCGAGGGGTTATAACGGGCCCTAAAATAACATAATATGTCCATTGCATTACCAATATAAAAGGGGATAAACATAAAAAACATATATATTCAAATTGAAACTAACATATTAAATTTAAATATCTTTCCCCAAACATTAAGAATAAACACTAACCATTCAAAGTAAATTGGTCAATGTTTTTAAGATAGTACATCCACAGTAAAAATAATTATAAAACATTCAATTAAATATGGTAGATGATATCATAAAATATTAATCCCAATAATACATAATAATCTTCAAAAGTGTTGAAATAGATGAATAGAGTCTTATAAATCATCGAGTAATTCATGAGATAAATACTATTTTACATTGAAATGAAGAGTTATTTTGGAAAAATATTTGTATAAAAACATAAGTGAAGTAATATTGTATCTTAATAATAAAATTATCGATTTTATAATGATAATGTTTGCTTAAAACTTATTATATATTTTATGTGATAATAGGTAAGAATTTGAGAAATTTCAATGAATCGGGCTTGTATTTCAGGAATAATTTTTGAAATATCCTTCTAAATCATATAAATCCCCCTTAATTAAAGAATTATATTTTTTATTACCCTTATATATAAAATTAAAACATAATTTATGAGTATTAAATCTGAATAAATAATAATTTAATTGAGGTATGTAGATAAATAGAGTAACTTTAATGAAAATGGAGGTTCGGATAGAAAACCCTTACCTTATGTACGAACATATTCTTCATTTTACCTTAATGTCCAAATAATCAAATTAAATAAAAAAATTAACTTATTTTTAACCTTAAATACATTTATTTTATTCATTATTGTTTTATTATATTCATTTATCTTATGAATGATAAGCTATAATATTGAATTTTGTTATTCCGGAGTTTTCTGTTCTTTGATTTCATTATCAGTTTTCATTATTATAAGTAATAGTGTTTATATGGAATTGATATAAATCTCCAGAATTGAAATTATATATCATTTAATAACATCCAAAATTTCAAATGGTTATATATATCACTTGGTTACATGGTATGTGGATGATTTATTAGATAGAACATCATTGATAGGCATTTAAATTATTTTGGCAATATCTCGATTGTTTAAAACTATTTTTTGTATGAATTATTATTATTCATATATAATAGTCTAGAAAATTTAATATGTCATAATACACATATTATATATTGGTTTTACTATAAAATTGTTTTATTTACCTGCCATTAATTCAATAATAGAAATTGAAAAGTCATTGTCCTTGAATGTGATAAATTAACACATCTTGCATTGTGTTTTCATTTTTTTATATATGGGAATTAATGGAGAGATTATGATGAATTATTAAATTAAAATATAAAATTTATAGTATATGAAATGTAATTCAGTTAACATTCCTTTTAAATGTTGGTGGATTTGAGGAGAGAAAGATAAAAGAAAGGAATTTGAAAGAAAAATAGAAGTTGAGAAACACCCTGTGAAAATTCAGCAGCCTAACAGCATGATTTAAATATTCATAAAATATTTTTTTTAGAGAAAAAATGTATCTCATAATTATTAAATAATATGGACCATAAGAGGGATATTTAATTCCATATCCCAACATAAACTAATTAAAATTATATGAGAAAAACATAAAAAGGTTCTTAAAAAAGAGAAGGGTGGTAGATTCACTTACCTTGTAGAGTAACACGTAAAACCTAATGGCTAGGACATTGTGGGATTGAGGAAACCATGAAAGGTCTTCTAGGGAAGATAATATATCATATCCTCAGGTACAATTAATTTAGAAGTAATGAAAATGAATAAATGAGAGGGTATTTAAAGAAAAAGAGGGATAATATTTTTATTAATTTCAAAGGACACCTCATTAGTCGTATTTGAAAAACCATGGGCTTGCCCAGAGTATTTTCCCATGTTATTGGACAAATTGGACCCATCATATAATATTTTAATTTATAGAATTATAAAAAATTATTTATTTATTATTTTTTCATTATTATTGCATTAATCGTACTGAGTACTCAAAACTATATTATTACTATTCCAAAGACACAAATTAATTTTAAAAAATATTAATAAATTTAGCATTTAAAAGAATCAAAAATCTAAATTAAAATATGAATTCCCATTTTAAAAATAATTTCTAAATATGATTATTTTTATTTTTTAGTAAAATCATAATTTATTCAACAAATAAAAAATTTAAAACTATAATTTTTGTTATATCACCTTTAAAATTTAAAAAGGATCTCATTAAATTATAACATTGAGATAATAAAATAATAAAATTACATAAAATTCACAAGGTTTATATTACTATTCATAAGGGTATGTTTATATTCACTAAATAATACCAGAATATATCAGCCAAGGAATTCCCCAAAAGATAAGTTCATCTTATGAGACACTAATTATCTTACTGATCGCAACCTTGGATGTGAGTTTTATGAAGTTCAAATCAGAGTGGTAAAAAATTTATGTTTATTTGATGGGTTATAAAAATGTTGTTTTTTTGGAGATTTAGTGTTTCATACATTCAATAATATATTTATTTATAATCCCTTGGGGTGTTACAAAAGATGGAATAAGATCCATCTCTTTTAAAGAAAAAATTTCATAGCCAGGTTCTCCCCTCAACTATAAGGGGTTTACAATGTCCATTTGGGTCTGGTATATACTTTTTCAAAACGGATACACGGAATATATCATTTATGTGATATATATTTGGTTGGAGTGATTTTCGGTAGGCAACACTCTGATGTAATAAATGGTATCAATGGGACCAATGTATCTTAGATTAAGTATTATCTTTTTCCCAAATCTAATGACATTATTTCATAGATATATATGAATAAAAATTGTGCCTCCAACATCAAACACTACGCATAATCAATGATATCTATAATTTCTATTTTTTTACTATGAATAGCCTTGATGTGATATTGAATGGTCCTATACATTTCTTCCATTTTTGTGACTAATGTTTCCCTTACTCCCAAATATCTTTACTTTATTCCGTAGATATATGCTGAGGAAAACCATGGATCCAAAATAAAAATCTTGGTATCATAAATAATTCTCAACATTTATCATTTGTCCCCTCTATATTCCTTGATGAACTGCTGAATAGTCTTAATATTTTCCACCATTTCATCAACCATTCAGGACATAACAGTTTTCATTCCCCAACATCATCCCAACATGAAGGATTTCTTCACCTCGTTATATAATATTCTTCCTAGAGGTATATTTGGATGCTAGAGTTGATGTGAGGTTGTATGAGAACTCGGCCAGAGGAAGATTTTTGTCTCATCCTACATTGAAGAAAATTTAGCATTATCTCAACATTCCCTCAAGTGTTTGGATAGTTTGATCAATTTAGACATCAGTTTGAGGGCGATAATCCCAGATGATGTTCAAATAAGAGTTTAGATCATGTTGATGCCATTTCTAGAACATTTAGGAGAATATTAGATATTAAATAGATACAAGTGATAGTTTTTTTCCATGATGCCTTACCAATTCTTTTATATATATCTGTTCAACTTGATTGAGCAAGAAAACCTCTCGAATCATAATGAAGTGTGGATTTTTCTTAATACAATACACTGTGAACCAAATAGAATTATTTCCCCTAGATGTATTTTAATGTCTAATTAAAAATTGCATGGTGATGTTTTACAATTTCAATATTGGTATGGGTAATGGTTTCATCATCGGCTTTTATTTATTCTTTTACTCTTTCACTTGTTGGGATTGAAGACATCTTGATGTATATTCTAAGAACTCCTTCATCACATATTCCCACCAACCATTCTGCTGGAGATCATGATAAATATTTTTTTCTTCTATTGAGGATATAGAAGGTAGATCTATATGAATCATCCAATAGCTCCATTAAAATATTATTTGATAGTACATATAGTCTTGACATAAATCATACAACTCATTCTTCATTAACAATGAACTATGAATACTTACATATATTTATAAATTAAACATTCTTATGAAGTCCCACATGATTTATTTGATCATACTTTTACCTCTCTAGAAGAGGTCATTGGAAAAACTTTTGTGAAAGGATTGATGGTTTTTCATCATTTATTATTCCCATGTCCATCATTTCTAAAGCTAATATGCTGAGAACCCTATTTGTTATCATCAACGATATAATTTTTGAATAATTTGTACATAGTGTGTCTGCTACATTATTCACATTAATAGGTTAAATTAGATTGAGCAGTTATAGTCCTTGATCATATAAAACAACTACATTTTCACATATTCTGATCTTTCTGGGTAAATATATACTTGAGGTTTTTTTTGATTTGTATATATTTCACACTTCTCCCCAAAGAGATAATACATACATATTTTCAAATTAAATATTAATATAGCTAAATCTATATCATGCATTGGGTAGTTATATTTGTGGACATTCATTGGTTTCTTATTTTCCCAGACCCTATGATAGTCATAAAAGATCCCCATTATTGATAGGGTACCCTGAGAGTCTTACATGGGTGCTGATTCTATTAGTCTATAAATAATGGATCACAAGGGACCCAATTTACCAATGATCCCCATGAATAATATCCAGAGCCTTCCCATGCAGGGGATTGAGTCACAACTACCCCAAGCCTGCCTTCATAGGCTAGGGTGGAGATCAAGGCTAATGTAATAACTATATTGGTGATAAATTTTCCTAATTACCTATATTCGCACACACAATGATCTTGATGATGAAGTGTAGATGGAAGGAGTAAAATATGCAACACAATTAGAAAGTAAACCAAGAATATGCAACCTATGAGGAGTAAAAGAGTTCAGTAATGTAAACTGAAATGTAAAGGGAAAAAATATATGTTTAACTAGAAAAATGTACAAACCTAAAAAAATTGGGTAGCTATACTATTGAGAGATCCCATATCTACATTCCTATTCTACCACCTTTGTACTTGGTCCGATGAACCATGTATCCTTAATCTCCTCTGGAGTAACCACTGACCATTCCATCTGCTGCATATGACAAGACATGTGTGGGGAAATCCCATGAAGCGATGAGTATATTTATACCTATTAGCGTCTTCAAGAAGATAAAGGGGGAGCAATAAGATATAAAATTGGATTAGAAAGCCATTATGAGTGAGATATAGTCTATGGGAATAGCTCGACCCAGACCAAGATTGAGTGTAACTTCATAAAAAACAAGGGCATAGTCTCGGTGAGTAGATGAACTACCCATCATATATCCTCTGCATATAGTAAGAGAGTATAGTCATATATTCATGAGAATATAGACCTAAAAACACATGGAATACCCCACATGTATTATCCTCTCATGGAAAGAGAGTAACCAAATCCAATATGTGATTATATAAGGATATATATATATATATATGATCAGTCAAAAAAAATCCCAAATGAGAGAGTACTGGTATCTCTTTCTCACATTTCGTACCTCGAAGAAGAGTAGCTAGAAGTTCCAAAATTCCATGAATGATTCACATCAACTCACGCATCTTCCCATTAGTAACCTTATAAGTCAATCCTTACCTCATCCTTATGCCACATAGGTGAGGAGCCACAATCTCAGAGTAGAGTACCTTCACCCTAGTCTATTAGGGGTTCTTACACTATATAAGTATCATTTGAGGAATCATGATCACGTAGATGGGTGGGTTCCACTATAGTAAGAAATTATAACTAAACGCCCTAATTTTAATAGAGGGTGTATTCGGTAATTATCGAGGAAGTCCACCTCCCAGCCTTATTAGAGAGTACCACTCAGAAAGGTCATCGAGGAACTCCACTTCCCACCCATGATGAAGGGTACCACACAAAAAGTATGTCACAAAACTCTACATAATAGCTCTATTATGGTGTACCTCTTGGAAAGGACATCGAGGAACTCCACTACTCAACCCTGTTGGAGGTTACAACTCAGAATGTTCATTGAGGAACTCCACTGAAGAGCCCTATTAGAGGGTATCAACCAGAAAAGTCATGGTGATCCTCTATGATCACATCCATGATCAAGAGTTTACTTACATGGACTCATGCCTAAAATATTGACACAGTATATTGAAATCCACAATTGAGGGAAGCATCATTCTTTATATTGAAAAACACCCACCATATACTACTCATGGGTGAAAAACCAAGTTCCAATGAAGTATATATGAATGATTATTGTTTTTTCAAAAGAATATATGGGGTACATGATATGTGAGGGGACAGACACACCATGTGGCCCTTCAATACTTCCTAGCCGTGTCGTAGGGGGGGTACGGATATCCCAAGCCATGTAATAATACACATTGTACTGGTAGACTACATACCATGTCCATGTCAACCAGGATTGGGACGTGTCATTCTTGTTGTTTCCATGTATTTGACTTCATGTCCATGTACTTGGGTACATGGGCATGTAATTCCACATGGGTTCCCTCCATTGTGATTTAAAAACATTTTCCCAATCATGGAATGGTTACACATAGCGTAGTAGGGCTACATGTCATGTCTTCCTTAAATTCTCCCAAAACCCTAGCAACCACTACTGAAGGGATAAATGTTCTGTGTTCATCTCCATACATTTCTTATAGTCATGTTTTCTCCAAAAAAATTTGATCTTCATATCCATTTCCATTTCATTTAATATGGGCTCGCTGCTTCTGTTCTAGAACTATCTCCTCTAGAAACATATGGACCTGTCCGTAGTTCATGGTTTCCAGTTACACATCACAAGAAATCGGCATCTTTTGTTCGATGAGGGTCATCAAATAAACCACATTCCACTGTGCCATCCACTTCCATGTATTGGCATTGTGATCATAAAAATAATCTCTCATTCCTCACCATCATACCAAATATTTAAATAAATCACAGATCAATTCTTTTTTATCAATCTCGAACAGTTTAGGGGGTCTGATCAGGCTCTGTACTGCTCAAATATATAGAACTAGAACTGCAGAGCCTGACTGGTGATGAAGGTTATGCATATTTGGGAGAAAAGAACCATAATTTTTTTGAACATCATTTTCCTTGTGTTCTTTGAAAAAACTAGGAATGGTGATCTGGAGTAAGAAACTGATGAAACAAAACCAAATTTCCATGCTTGAACGTATCAAATAGGCCACAATTGGAAAATATGCACAATCAAGGATAGATTTCATCAATAAATTAAATCAGATGGAATAAATCCCTATTTAATGAGTCCAACCTATTTTTTTGGATTTTTTTTTGATGAATAACACACTCACCAACAAGGATGAGGGATCATTGTGTTTTCTATATATTGATTTTCTCTAATATGGAATTTCGTCACTGTATGACATGATTCCTCAATGGAAGGAGGAATTAGAGCATAATTTTCAATTTCAATGTTATGAGGATAAACTGAGACAATTCACCATGACAATATTCTTATATAATGTTGTAACGACCCAAAATTTCATTAATGGAAAATCCCTCTTGATCCATTTAAATGTTTCTTTGTGGAAAAAAAATGTTTTTATAAGATGTCAACTTCTTTAGTTTAACGTTAAGATTTGTGACCGTTACTTTTTTAGCCGATGAACAGTGATCATCTGGGTAGTTTAAATATAAGGCTTTAACGAACCAATTTTCTACTCAGATAAAGGAAGCGATGGCCTCATCCAGTAGAATTGCCCCTTACGAAGCCCATTTGTCGGAGCTCGGAAAGGAGGTGGCGTCTTTGGGCTTTTCCCTTGACCAAACCCAAGCTGAGCTTCATCAAGTCAAGCTCGAACGTGATCGTCTACGGGAAAAATGGAAGTTGATAGAGATTACCACTCGAGCAATGTTATCCGAGCAACCCCAAGAGTCTGTCACCATCGCACACCTTACTCTTAGGTCTTATGCGGCTATTTTAAGGGGTTATGTAACAAATAAGTAGCACCATGTTCATGTACATTATTTTTGTATATAATAATGAATATAATTTCTAGTCATTTTTGATGCATTGTAATTAGTTTTTAAAGTACAAACGGTGTTTTTAGTTATTATTTAATTAAGAATTATATTTTATTAAATTAAAGGATTTTTTTGAATTAAATAATATTTTAAAAAAATATTGTTGTTAATATTTAATTAATTTTTTATAAATGATCTTATAATTTTATGAATGCAATTAAAATTTTTATTAAGGTTTGAAAGCCATTTCTGTCAAAACCCGTGAATTTTTTATAAATGTCGGTTTTTATTTTAAAAGTGAAAATTCACATATTTAGAAAATTATTTAGATAAAATAAATATTATTTTTGGAATCAGGACGTCGAAATTATCCAATGGTGAATTTTTCATAATTTTCTGAGACAGTCAAATTTTTGGGTAAAAATTAAATACCATTTAAATATATAATGTGTTTTATGACATCATAATGACCCAATGGTGATGTAATAAAATACCATAATCCTTATGTTCGGCCAATATGTGTTTTATCATTAAAATAATGAGGTTTTGGGTTTGTTTGACTCACTTTTCAAAGCATTAATGGAGCCCTCAAGACTTATTCAACACTTTGCCTTTTTAAATTAATTTCCATGGGAGTGTGACTCACCTCCACATAAGCAACCCTAATTTTTAATAAGTTCGGACCTTGGCCTTGTAAAATATTGTTTTCCTCTTTTCTATTCCAGAAACCATGGGCAAATACCATGGGATGGTTTGTGGTTTGGATTATTTTAATATAAGGGGTCCCAAACCTAAATAATAAAGAATTCTCTCACCTTTCCTATATAAACCCACCCAAGCTCCCACTTCCTCCTCACTCAAAGCCCTTGAAGTTCGTCCAACCTCTGCCCTACTCTCTCTAGAATCCTCCCAATGTGCCCCAAGCTCCCAAGAAGCCTCTCACAAGCCTCTCTCTAGCCTTTGGAAGCACACTTCCAAGTAAGGGTTTTCTTCCTTTCTAATTTTTTTGTCAATTTTCTTTAAGTTGTATTTCCCTTTTTATTTCAATTATGAATGTTGGGGTATGGTTTCGCACCTCCCCCATACTGCCCTTTTATTGTTTGAATGATGGGAGAACCCTTTATCTCTCATTAAATGCCTCCCATGTACACCCGTTACTATGCCGAAATTCCGAAAGGAACTTCTCTCTCTTCTTTTACATTCAAGCAATACTTTTGTATCATGAATCTAAATTCCATTTCTATTGTTGGGACATGTATATATATGATCTCCTTACTATCCATTACATGTAAATATGATGAGGAACCCTTTTCTCTCTCATCAACATTTTTTTATGAATTCTTATGTCACGCCGTTACGCTGCCGAAATCACACCGATTTTCTAAGCCAATGTCTTTGTGTAGTGAATACCATGCCCATTTCTCCATCATGGGTATTCACCTTTATGCACATTTACTTATTGATTATAAAGTTTCATGTATGAATTCCACATTCCTTTATCGTGGAAGAAATGATTATGTTTTATGCATCCATGTTTTATGATCCATGTGTCACACTTATGCATGAAATGAAATGTTTAAGAAGGGTGCGCCCTGATAGCGCTCCAATGCATTGGGTAAAGTATAGTATCATGATACGTCATGTGCAATGAGTGTTGACTCATGCTAATTCAAGTGCAACGAGGGTTTACTCGTGCTTCAAGTGCAATGAGGGTTTACTCATGCTCCATGTGCAATGAGCCTTGGCTCATGCTAATTCAATGTTAAGTGTTGTTGCCACATTTCCATGTTATGATAATCATGCTTTATCATGCCTTTATGTTCATGTCTCTCTTATGCTCTATTGATATGACTATTGCCTAACATGTATTGTACTCCTCATGTTATTCATTGTGTACTCCCTTACTCGGCTTTATAACTCACCCTTTTCTTATGCATGTCCTCAGGTTATCCCATGCAATGCTAAGTACGAAGGAATGTAGTGGTCATGTAAAGGAAGTTTTCAATAAGGATGTTGTATTTCAAGTATAAAGTTTTTATGTAATGATCCTAAGCCACAAAGACACTAAACCTCTCGAACTTCTTTGTTGTATCAAGTGAAGTTTTATGTAATAAAGCATGTTTAAGTTGTAATAAAAGCAGGGTTGTCATAGTTGGTATCAGAGGGAGGTTTAGTTATTTTTGGGATTAGGAAACCCTAGTAAAGCCTTAGATACAAGACTAATCATAATAAAAACATCCCTAAGTTTTGGTAAATACTAAGTAAGTGGTTTATCAAACAAATACATCCCTGTCTGGATACGAGCAGGTAGAGGCGGCTCTGGAACAGATGTATCCTAGGGGTAAAACCCGAAAACACCGCTTTGAGCTAGACTCGAATGGGAACTGGTGCACGACAACGGGCCTTGCTGCACTCTTGGTTACGACACTCTCGGGGGATATGTTTTGATAAATTCACTATCTTAGTATGAACCCTTATTAAGGGAAAAATGCCCCTAAGGAAATATGTTAGAAGGAAGATCATGAAAAGCCTGGATTGAATCCTATAGACTCATGAGTTAAAGAGATTAAAGTTTAGTTATAAGTCATCAAATTTTGTCTTTGGATTACCCTTTATGTGTTACCCCTAACTTTCCTTTTATTCCAGCCAATGGCCGGTAATAGGAGAACTCGGGCTAACAACCGTTGTGAAGATCAGTGTGATGATTGTACTTATGAGGTGCCCAATCCAATGGGAGCGGGAATCGCGAACTTTGTCACGCTTCTCTCTCAGCTAACTCAAGTTTTGAATAGAAACACTGGTCAAGAGGAACGTTCAACCCCCCCTAAGAAAGAACAAGTCGCTATTGAAAGCTTCATGAGACAAAGGCCTCCTACTTTTAGTTGATCATCCGATCCCACGATTGCTGAACACTGGATCAACTCCATTGAAAAGATATTCTCCATCCTCCAATGCTCTGAAAAAGAGAAGGTTCTCCTGGCAGCTTATCGTATGGAGGGTGAAGCTGATCAATGGTGGACATTGATCAAAAATTCGAAGCCTGAGGAGGAGATCGAGGCTTTGGAATGGAAGGTATTCAGAAGATGTTTTTCGATAAATATTTTCCACGCACCCTCCGTCTTAAGATGGAAAGGGACTTCCTTTCCCTCAAGCAGAAAGATGAGGAATCTGTGGGAGCGTACGAGGAAAACTTCACAAGGCTTGCACGATATGCTTCCGGCTTTGTCGTTACCCCCGAATGCAAGGTTGACCGCTTCTTTGGTGGGCTGAAGCCTAGCTTGCGGAAAGCATTAGCGATCCGTGACTTCGAAAGCTATGAGGAAATTGTCCGATGTGCCCTCAAGGTTGAAATGGAGATCGGAGAATCACAGGGGTATCATGGGGACAAGAAGCGGAAGGTGGACTTCAATGCTGGTGGTCTGATGGATAAATCCAACGGCGTTAAGAAATTCCAGCACCCCACTTTCCAAAAGTGTGGAAAGAAGCACCCTGGAAGTTGCCTTAGGGGGACAAGAAAATGCTTCAAGTGTGGAAGAGAAGGGAACCTAGCTGTTAACTGTCAGCAGGAAGGACCCGCGACTGCGACGGAGGGGAGGAACGCTCCGTTCGAACCTCAACGCGTTGTTCAATGCTTCAAATGCAAAGAACCGGGTCATTTTGCAAATCAGTGCCCTAATCCAAGGGTTATCGGAGGCAATCAACAACCTCCAAGACAGCAAGGAAGAGCTTTTGCCATCACTTCTGCCGAAGTGAACCCCGACAACGAAGTGGTGACAGGTACGCTAGATATTCATTCAATAATAGCGAACGTACTTTTTGATTCAGGTTCTACGCATTCTTTTATATCTCAAAAGTTTAGTAGAACAATCCCTGCACCACCACAAATCATGGAAGTAAAGATGTCGGTGAGTACGGGAAATGGGGCAATCATTTCATCCCATGAGTATAAGTCCTCCCCTGTTATAATCTATGGATTGAATTTCCCGGCGAACCTCATCATACTCCCTTTGGTGGAATTTGATACAATTCTTGGCATGGATTGGCTTTCCTTATATAGAGCCAACATAAATTGTCGGGAGAGGGAAATCACACTCCATATGGAGAATCGACCCCCGATTCTTTACAAGTGTCAGGAGGAAGATGAATCTCCTTTAGCTCCATCATCTCAAGCATGGATATTACTTCCTTATGAGCACGCATATCTGGCTCAGATGATTGAGTCCAAGGAAGAAACCACCCTTGAAGAAATGCCTATTGTGATGGAATTCGCTGAGGTATTTCCCGAGGAACTTCCTGGTCTTCCTCCAAGAAGAGATGTTGAGTTCTCAATTGAACTTATACCTGGGGCGCTACCAATATCCAAGACTCCATATAGGATGGCTGTGGTTGAGCTTGAAGAACTGAAAAAACAACTACAGGAGAATCTGGATAAAGGGTTTATACGCCCAAGTGCATCACCATGGGGTGCACCAGTCCTCTTCGTCAAGAAGAAGGATGGGTCAATGCGACTTTGCATCGATTATCGTGAACTTAACAAAATCACGATAAAGAACAAGTATCCTCTCCCAAGAATCGATGACTTGTTTGATCAGCTGCGTGGAGCACAATACTTCTCCAAGGTCGACTTGTGGTCGGGATATTATCAAGTAAGGGTGAAGAAGGAAGATATCCCCAAGACTGCTTTTCGTACAAGGTACGGGCACTATGAATTCATAGTAATGCCTTTTGGACTTACCAATGCTCCAGAAATATTCATGGACTTGATGAATAGAGTCTTTAGAGATTACCTAGATAAATTTGTGGTAGTCTTTATAGATGATATTCTAATATACTCCAAAACCAAGGAGGACCATGAGGAGCATTTAAGAACTGTACTGGAGACTTTGCGCAAGGAGAAGCTCTATGCCAAGTACAGCAAGTGTGATTCCTGGTTGAAGGAGGTCTCATTCTTGGGCCATATCATCACAAGCAATGGGATATCTGTGGACCCCTCCAAAACAGATGCAATTGAGGGATGGCCGAGGCCAACATCGGTAACTGATATCCGTAGCTTCTTGGGGTTAGCTGGATATTATCGACGATTTGTGAGAAACTTCTCACGATTGTCCAACCCTCTTACCAAGCTAACTAGAAAGGGAGTAAAGTTTTCTTGGAGTGATGAATGCGAAGAAAGCTTCAAGGAGTTGAAAAGGAGGCTTATCATTGCACCTGTGCTCACTTTACCCACAAGTGGGGAGCTTTTTGTGGTATTCAGTGATGCTTCGAAGAAGGGCATAGGATGTGTGCTGATGCAGAATGATAAAGTGATATCCTATGCCTCAAGGCAGTTGAAAATCCATGAGCGAAACTATCCAACGCATGATCTGGAGTTGGCGGCGGTGATCTTTGCCTTGAAAATCTGGCGGCATTATCTCTATGGAGAGAAATGTGAGATATATACTGACCACAAGAGTCTTAAATATATATTCACACAGAAAGAGCTTAATATGCGCCAGAGAAGATGGATAGAGCTCATAAAGGATTATGACTGTTCAATACATTACCACCCTGGGAAGGCGAACAAGGTGGCGGATGCCCTAAGTAGAAAGGATCCAGCAATTCTATCAATGATGAGAATTGAGAAGGATCCAATCTTCTTAGACTTGATGAAGATGGACGTAGGAGTCATAAAGAAGGGAAAATCATCAATCCTTTCACAAATTATTGCTCAACCATCTCTTTTGGAAAGGTTAAAGGATGCTCAAAAGGATGATGCGAGAATCCAAGAAAAAGTGGAAGCTATCAAAAAGGGAAAATCCTCAGAGTTTAATGTTAATGAAGAAGGAATTGTGCGGTTTCGGAAAAGACTATGTGTCCCATCAAGTTCGGAGCTGAAGAAGGAACTTTTGGATGATGCACATAGTTCAAATTTCTCTATTCACCCAGGGAGCACAAATATGTATCGAGATCTCCAAGAAAACTTTTGGTGGGATAATATGAAGAAGGAGATCGCCGAATATACATCAAAGTGCCTGGTGTGTCAGCAAGTGAAGGCAGAGAGGCAGAAGTCTAAGGGGATGATGCAACCATTGCCCATACCAGAATGGAAATGGGAGAACATCACCATGGACTTCGTCACTGGACTTCCAAGGACATCCAAAAGCAACAATGCAATCTGGGTTATTGTGGATCGTCTTACAAAGACTGCACACTTCATTGCTATTCGAGAGGATTTCTCTTTGGATCAACTGGCACGGATATATATCAGGGAAGTGGTACGGTTTCATGGAGTACAACTATCTATTGTGTCGGACCGAGATCCAAGATTTACCTCTAAGTTTTGGAAGAGTCTTCAACATGCTCTGAATACTGAACTGAACTTCAGTACGGCCTATCATCCTCAAACTGATGGGCAATCCGAGCGGACTATCCAAACACTTGAGGATATGTTGAGAGCGTGCTCAATGGACTTTAAAGGAGGATGGGATCAACATCTTCCTCTAGTTGAGTTCTCTTATAATAATAGTTTCCACTCGAGCATCCAAATGGCACCATATGAAGCCCTATATGGGAAAAGGTGCAGAACACCAGCATGTTGGGATGAGGTTGGTGAACGTAAGCTGCTTGGACCAGAAATGGTCGAAGAAATGGTGGAGAAGGTGAAAACCATTCAGCAGCATATCAAGGCAGCCCAAAGTCGACAGAAGAGTTATGCAGATAATCGTCGACGAGACCTTGAGTTTAAAGTCGGAGACATGGTGTTTTTACGCATATCGCCGTGGAAGAAGGTCATGAGGTTTGGAAAGAAAGGGAAGTTAAGTCCAAGGTACATCGGCCCCTTCGAGATTCTTGATCGTGTTGGGGCTGTGGCCTATCGACTAGCACTTCCACATGCTATGGCCAAGGTGCATGATGTCTTCCATGTATCCCTCTTAAGGAAGTACATACCAGACCCTTCACATGTACTCTCTTCTGAGGTGGTACAATTAGAAGACGATCTTTCTTATGAGGAGAAACCAGTGAAGATCTTGGATCGTAGAGAAAAAGTTCTACGAAATAAGACAATGCCCCTCGTCAAGGTGTTGTGGAGAAACCACAAGTTTGAAGAAGCAACTTGGGAGTCAGAGGATATGATGAAGCTAAGTTACCCACATTTTTTAGTGTGGGAAAAGGAAAATTTCGAGGGCGAAATTTCTTAAGGGGGGAATGTTGTAACAACCCAAAATTTCATTAATGGAAAATCCCTCTTGATCCATTTAAATGTTTCTTTGTGGAAAAAAAATGTTTTTATAAGATGTCAACTTCTTTAGTTTAACGTTAAGATTTGTGACCGTTACTTTTTTAGCCGATGAACAGTGATCATCTGGGTAGTTTAAATATAAGGCTTTAACGAACCAATTTTCTACTCAGATAAAGGAAGCGATGGCCTCATCCAGTAGAATTGCCCCTTACGAAGCCCATTTGTCGGAGCTCGGAAAGGAGGTGGCGTCTTTGGGCTTTTCCCTTGACCAAACCCAAGCTGAGCTTCATCAAGTCAAGCTCGAACGTGATCATCTACGGGAAAAATGGAAGTTGATAGAGATTACCACTCGAGCAATGTTATCCGAGCAACCCCAAGAGTCTGTCACCATCGCACACCTTACTCTTAGGTCTTATGCGGCTATTTTAAGGGGTTATGTAACAAATAAGTAGCACCATGTTCATGTACATTATTTTTGTATATAATAATGAATATAATTTCTAGTCATTTTTGATGCATTGTAATTAGTTTTTAAAGTACAAACTGTGTTTTTAGTTATTATTTAATTAAGAATTATATTTTATTAAATTAAAGGTTTTTTTTGAATTAAATAATATTTTAATAAAATATTGTTGTTAATATTTAATTAATTTTTTATAAATGATCTTATAATTTTATGAATGCAATTAAAATTTTTATTAAGGTTTGAAAGCCATTTCTGTCAAAACCCGTGAATTTTTTATAAATGTCGGTTTTTATTTTAAAAGTGAAAATTCACATTTTTAGAAAATTATTTAGATAAAATAAATATTATTTTTGGAATCAGGACGTCGAAATTATCCAACGGTGAATTTTTCATAATTTTCTGAGACAGTCAAATTTTTGGGTAAAAATTAAATACCATTTAAATATATAATGTGTTTTATGACATCATAATGACCCAATGGTGATGTAATAAAATACCATAATCCTTATGTTCGGACAATATGTGTTTTATCATTAAAATAATGAGGTTTTGGGTTTGTTTGACTCACTTTTCAATGCATTAATGGAGCCCTCAAGACTTATTCAACACTTTGCCTTTTTAAATTAATTTCCATGGGAGTGTGACTCACCTCTACATAAGCAACCCTAATTTTTAATAAGTTCGGACCTTGGACTTGTAAAATATTGTTTTCCTCTTTCCTTTTCCAGAAACCATGGGAAAATACCATGGGATGGTTTGTGGTTTGGATTATTTTAATATAAGGGGTCCCAAACCTAAATAATAAAGAATTCCCTCACCTTTCCTATATAAACCCACCCAAGCTCCCACTTCCTCCTCACTCAAAGCCATTGAAGTTCGTCCAACCTCTGCCCTACTCTCTCTAGAATCCTTCCAAGGTGCCCCAAGCTCCCAAGAAGCCTCTCACAAGCCTCTCTCTAGCCTTTGGAAGCACACTTCCAAGTAAGGGTTTTCTTCCTTTCTAATTTTTTTGTCAATTTTCTTTAAGTTGTATTTCCCTTTTTATTTCAATTATGAATGTTGGGGTATGGTTTCGCACCTCCCCCATACTGCCCTCTTATTGTTTGAATGATGGGAGAACCCTTTCTCTCTCATTAAATGCCTCCCATGTACACCCGTTACTATGCCGAAATTCCGAAAGGAACTTCTCTCTCTTCTTTTACATTCAAGCAATACTTTTGTATAATGAATCTAAATTCCATTTCTATTGTTGGGACATGTATATATATGATCTCCTTACTGTCCATTACATGTAAATATGATGAGGAACCCTTTTCTCTCTCATCAACATTTTTTATGAATTCTTATGTCACGCCGTTACGCTGCCGAAATCGCACCAATTTTCTAAGCCAATGTCTTTGTGTAGTGAATACCATGCCCATTTCTCCATCATGGGTATTAACCTTTATGCACATTTACTTATTGATTATAAAGTTTCATGTATTAATTACACATTCCTTTATCGTGGAAGAAATGATTATGTTTTATGAATCCATGTTTTATGATCCATGTGGCACACTTATGCATGAAATGAAATGTTTAAGAAGGGTGCGCCCTGATAGCGCTCCAATGCATTGGGTAAAGTATAGTATCATGATACGTCATGTGCAATGAGTGTTGACTCATGCTAATTCAAGTGCAACGAGGGTTTACTCATGCTTCAAGTGCAATGAGGGTTTACTCATGCTCCATGTGCAATGAGCCTTGGCTCATGCTAATTCAATGTTAAGTGTTGTTGCCACATTTCCATGTTATGATTATCATGCTTTATCATGCCTTTATGTTCATGTCTCTCTTATGCTCTATTGATATGACTATTGCCTAACATGTATTGTAATCCTCATGTTATTCATTGTGTACTCCCTTACTGGGATTTATAACTCACCCTTTTCTTATGCATGTCCTCAGGTTATCCCATGCAATGCTAAGTACGAAGGAATGTAGTGGTCATGTAAAGGAAGTTTTCAATAAGGATGTTGTATTTCAAGTTTAAAGTTTTTATGTAATGATCCTAAGCCCCAAAGACACTAAACCTCTTGATATTCTTTGTTGTATCAAGTGAAGTTTTATGTAATAAAGCATGTTTAAGTTGTAATAAAAGCAGGGTTGTCATAAATGTTTCCTTATCTTAAAAGGAATGAGTTAATTAATTTAATAACAAATTTTCTAACTAAATATACAACCAGTGATTGTGGAGTCAAAACACCACATGTGTTCCAATATTTTAGATGTTTCTAGGTTAAAACCAACATTACGAAATCATCCATGGTCTCATAGTTTTTATATGGGAATATTTTTACAATTTATCATATTTCCACTAAGAAAATTTTTGTGCAAAATATAAAATATTTTTAATATTTTTATAAAATTAATTTTGGGAACATTGGTCCTCTGTATCACACACCATCTCAATGTTGATCTCTAAAAATTTATATAGAAAATTTCGAAATTATTATAAGGAGAAACCTTTTTCTATACATCATTAATTCGTTCATGATTTTCATTCATGAAATATAAATCCTAAACAGACTACTTGAGATACTGATCCCACATTTGGTTCTCCTGTTACCTAGAACTCTCTGACACATTCTTGAGCTAACACAATACATGGACAAGGGTGATAGTCCATCCATACATGGTTCTATCCTATCGATCCTCGGTTGCCCTAGGGTTCTTTCCAATAGTGGATCAACCCTATATATTCATACCTACCTAGTCAATAATATATGTAGGTTCATGATTTCATCTCCTCAACTATTACATTTATAAGATATATTGAAACTACTCTAGCTGTGGGGGTAGGGAATGTCGATAAGAAACCTCTCCAACCTTATGCATGATCTTGAATTTCCTAATTAGGGATTTATTGAATTTATAGAAAAAACCCCACAATCCTTGTTATTGGTATAGGATCATGAAAATGTGGCCTCACAACCCAAACTCTAATCTCCTATAATGACAATCTATATATGATTTATATCAGCTCTGGGATGGCATCATCCTCTCAAGGATAAACTAGTCTTTTTCTTTCATCACCCGCACTATATATAGGCCCAGAAGTTGTGTCTCGCCAATATCTATTCTCCATAATGGTGATATTTAGTGTCTTCTATATAGGTCTTAAAAAGGAGTCATGCTGATTATTTAGTGGAATCTATTTTTTATGCCATCTCTACACAGGGTGGGTGATCCTCCCAGCTTTTCCCAAAGTGTAATATGCACTCCCTCAGCAAAACCACCAACCCATGGAGAGTTTTAACCATTTACACATCAATATAAGGATTAAAGGATTTGTGCATCTTCATTGGGGTATCGAATTCCTCTTGCACACATCTCTATAATTTTTTAAAAAAACCACACATCAGGGTCAAAGATAATCATTATAGAAAACCTTTGAAGGAGAATAATCTCCAATACATAAAACATCCCCAAAATATCAACCAAACTATGATCCCAAATTTTATATAAGTGTGATGACTTCATGATTTAGTAAAAAATAACACATATGGTGTAATAGACCATAATTTTACATAGAATTCCTATGAAAAATTATAGGGATATTCCGTCCCGCATCCACTCTGTGATCATAAGGGGATTCAATAAACCTACAGGAACATGTTGCTCCTCCTTCACCTACTGATAGGTGATGAACTAAGAGATGAAATACACTATGAATTTCCTCATTATGGACCAACAATACTACAACTGGATTTCACTAAACATCTTCCCCACACTAGGGTATACAACTAGGGGAGATGTGTGGAACTCACATAACACTACCTCCAACAACATGACTATAAAAAAATCCATCACTGGAAAATGATGGAATTATTACCTTCTCAGTAATATCAAGATGGTGATTCAAGCATAGAAATATTGTCATGAAATACCACATAGTCATTGTATCCTTTATAGGAATATCACCCAGGATTGAGAAGCGAAGGAGTCAACACCATCGACTGTAGATAAACATTACAATCTTGTACCACTAGGTATAGCTGTAATGAGGCGAGACGTTGTAAATTATCCTATGATATGTTAACCTAGGACATCCTACGATGGGAATATTGTAATAATTTTGCATTCCATAATGTGTATAATATCTCAAAGACATAGTTTTACATGATCTCAATCCAATGTAATTGTATCATGTTTAGGTTAATCTATATGAAGATGTATCTAAGACTATGGTGGTCTTAGTATCCCAAAATGAATTCACCCAGAAGTTAGGGTCTCCATATTCTTATGGTGAATACATCGACTTCCAGAAATAGGTTGTGATTATCCAAGTTCTTCCTAAAGTTATCAGCTTCCTCAACCCATATATGACAACTACCTATTGTTTCATCAACACGCATCCAAGCCCAGCTCATGGAAAATCATAATACACTACAAAATCAACACCCTCCTCTGATTGTATAAACACTAGATCACTATTTAAAAATATCTTAAACTCCTTTAAGGCCCTCTGGCACTACTAAGACTAGGTATATGGTTACCATTTCGGTTCGAGGGCTATCAAATGGCCTATGATTCTTGAGAAGTCTTTCACAGTCCTCTTATAGTACCCCATCAAAACTAGAAAGCTCCACACCACTGACACTCGCTTAGGTGGATACCATGAATGCAGTTAATCGATATATTCTAGTTTTATGGCCAATACATGACTAGAAATGACATTCTCTAGAAAGTGATCCATGTTAATCTTTAACTGGAACATTTAGAGATTTTAGTAAAGATGGTGATCTATATATAGAGAACGGATGACCCACCCTAATGATTTATAAATAAATTTAATATTTAAAGTATGAAATCTTGAGTCTCTATAAAAAATCACTTTTTATAACCTATACAGTAAATATAATATTTCTACCCCAGTGAATTTTATTTCAAAAAACTAACATACAAGGTCGATCATTATGATATTTAGGGTCTGATAGAATCAATATACATTTTTGGAGAATATTAACATATCCTTATTAATAGAAACACACTGTTATGAATAGTAAAATAAACAATGGAGCAGTAACCTCACCTAATAAAGTATAAATAATTTATTTGTTGCATCATTCCTATTTTGAGTTCAGTTTTTCATAAAATTATGATGAATATGATAAATTGATTTTTAGGTAAAAATTGTACATCTCAGAGAAATTTAAATTATTATATCAAACAATGGTTTAATTAATGTTCATTATAATGAAATTATATTATCAAAACACCCTTCTTTAATTATAAATGAAAAAATAATTTTATATTCGTTATGTGTCAAAAAATTTAATATAGATTTTATATACAGTATTTTTTATAATAAATAAGTATTTTCATTAATAGAAGGTAAAATTTTCATATTTAAGTAATTACTATGATAAAATAAATATCATTTTTGAATTCATAACATCGATATAGGGTTACACTGAACTTATGAGAATTTTATAAAATAAGTTATTCTTCATGAATACTAAAAAAATAGTATTGAGTTTTCAGTATGATTAATGATATCATTAATGATGTTATCAGGATGTAATAATGCCGGTCAACTATTGGGAAAAAAATATGATATAATCTATCCCATGTTTCCAATACCATGGTAAATCCCATGGTTTTGAAAAGACCACTAATGAAGTCTCTTGTCAAATTAAAAAATACCTCTCTTTAAATATAATTACCCAATCGTTCCTTCATTTTTTTTCTTTTAAAATTCATCATCCTCGATGATCTAGTAGTTTAACCTCCCTAGAAGTCCCCCAAGGTGTAATTAATCCCCCATGGTCTGAAACATCATGTTTTAGGAGTTACTCTACATGGTAAAGAAATCTACCACCCTTCTCTTTTTGAAGCGCTGTTTTTATGTTTTCTCCTTTAATTTCATTTGGATTATGATAGGATAAGCCTTTACATATACCATTTATTTTACATATTATGTAATATTTATTAGTGAAAAATTTTACACTCATAAAAAAATTTGATGAATTTATTAGGTGACACCGTTAGGCTACCAACTTTTTTTAAGGGATTTCTCAACTATTCAGTTATTCCAAGTTCATTTTTTTCATTCCTCACATCATTTCTTCCAAATGTAATGATAAATACATTACATTACATTTACTATAATGTTTTTATGATAATGGGACAATGAATCATCATATCCAATTCCCCTTCATTTATACTATAAATGAAAACCCCTGTCAGGATGTGTTAATTTATCACATCAAATGATGAGTAGATTTTTATTTAGATTTACATATTTAATTATAGTCATGAAACCATTTTTGTGGTCAAAAATGGATATAATATATGTTTAATAAAATATTTAATGTTCTTGAATCTTTTTTTACATGTTATATTAATTTATAAATAAAAATATTTAGTTTGGATAAAAAACAACCAATTAACTCCAAATATTATCATTAATGATTTTTATATAGATTCATGTTCCCTACCAATAACTGAATGATTTTTTTAAAAATTTATTCTTTTGGATGTTGAAGAATAAAATAAAAATTTTAAAATGGACAACCATCTTCATATGAAATTTTTATTCTTAGGTGTATATAAGTAAACCTATCATGATTTCCATGGAAGAAAACAGTACCAAACAATAAAACTCAACCTCTTAAACCAGTCCTAAAGGCCATGAATGAACATAATAAGGATATAATAAATGTATTAAATTAATAATATGTTATTTAAATATTAATAAATGAAATTAATTTGGTTATTCAGGACACTATGATATTATTAAGAACACAATGAGACATAATGTAAGGTTTTTCTACCCAAACCTCGATTTTCTATTTGGTTACTCTTATTATCTACTTAACTAAACTAAATAATTATTTATTAATATTTACTCATAATAAATTCTATTTTAATATGATAAATATTTTTAATATCTAGATAAAATCTTTAATTCATTTGGAGTTATCTTTTTTAAAAGGATCCTTCGAAAATTCTTCTCAAAATACAACCCCGATTTAGGGGAATTTCTCAAATTCTTACCTACATTCAAGGGAACTATATTATCTATTTTTAGAAACCAATATACTTATAAAAAAACTAATTTTATTATGAAAGTACTATCTTACATCACTACTTGTATTATAAAATGACTTTTACCAAACAACTCTTCTTTTCAATGTAAAAGAGTAATTATCTCAAGAATTACTGAATGATTTTATAAGAGTGTCTTCATCTAGTTAAAAATCCTTATTGATTATTATGTATTATTGGGATTAATATTTAATTATATAATATACTATATTTAATTTAATGGTTTATTATTTTATTACAGTGGATTTAATATCTTAAAACCATTCACTAATTTGCACTTAATGGTTAGTGTTAATGCTTAATGTACGAGGAAAATTATTTACATTTCATATTTCTGTTTCAATATGATTGTGTATATTGTATATGTTATTCCCCATTCATATGAGGAATGAACTAGACTTATAATTTGATAGGTTGGGGCTACTATATCCCATGATTTTATCGGTAGGTCTCATGAGACAAACTACATTATTAGCACAAGGCCTTGACAAAATTGTTGTTTATGGTCTTCTCACGAGGACTTCACAATATAGTTATGATGTCCAGATTTATACATTCCATCATTATGAAACTAGTCATTTAAATTTCATATTGTCGGTCTACTAGTAAAATACCCATGAATATTATTTTTATGAAATTATTTATTCCACTCTCATTCCTTCCCTAATGTTTTCATGTTTATTTTTAAAGGAATGTGTTTTTAGTCATTCAAATTGGCTAATGTTTATGTTTATTATATCTTATACTCTATTTCTTAACTTTAATGAGCATTTTCTCTCACCCCTTTCTCCTGTTTCATTTTCCAAGAACATGAAGAGGTATTGTAGAGACCCAAATCTTGACGTACATGGACATTACATTACTTTTGCGGAATAATTAATACATAACCAAAACCAACACTCAAGGACTGTAATAGTTTAATGTCTTCGGAAACTCGGAACATAATCTTCTAATCATGGTGAAAGATTTTCAACATCTCCCAAAAATATCTTCCCTTTTTTTACCTAAAACCATTCCTTATATCCTAGGGAAAAGAAAACATAAAAAGGGCGAGCTCAAATGCTCAGTAAGGGAAAACATGGTGAACATAAAACAATCCATAAAAATTTGAAAGCAAAAACTTGAACATGAAATTTAAACATCAAAATCTTTAGAAAAGACATAAATTGTGGAAGTACGTAAGGAATATAACATAACGGAACATAAAACATGATAAAATATAATGGGAATGAAACATATAATTGTGGAAACCATTCAACACTTGTTATGATTTCCATAGTAACCAAGGCATTGCTGCCAATACCATCTTAGTAGACAAAGTCCCATTCTGAATCGAGTTCACTCCTCGTTCTAGTCCTGTATTACTGAACCGGTTTAACTTTCCGTTCCAGCCATGTCTATCTCATGATATATAAATCTTTACCAAATTCATTGGAGGGATATATAGGTCCCACCCATCTCATACTGAAATCATTCTTTCGTGTGCCACAAAATCAAAAATCATAAATCATAGTACAACCTATGTAATAGAATGAGATTCTTAAACATCATGCCATCATAACATAATCCATATAAAAAATCTATATCTTATCATCATAAGAAGAATTAAACCATGTAAATAATGGAGACATTATACTTGAAACATAAACATATTAAATAATGTCATTTTACATGGAAAATAGTTTTGATAATAACACTTGAAATGAATTCTTGAGGAAATTATACTTTCTTCTTCAATATCATTTTCTTTTCAGAAAATTTCATGAAATTTAAAAAGAAAAGGGTTTTTTTGAAAATAATAATGCAATCTTGTAGAGGAAGATTCATGAAAATGAGGCGTTCTGAAACTGTAAAAATCCATTCACGCAGTATAAGTTAAAAATAACATTCTCCTTGTACTTTTTTCGGAAAAGTCAAAAAGTTCCTTGAATGGTAAAGAAAAGAAAGATTCCTTCCATAACACGTGGTAAAAGTCAAAAAATGGTAAAAATGAAATTAAACATACATGAAAACATTTTTATAAAACTAGGTCATGGATGATAAATATAACCGCAGTAAATACTTACGAATAAGAAATCTCGGATAAAAATGAGATTTGAAAAATTATCCCTTACCTTAGGTCTGATATGCTTCGTACATTTCCGAACCTCATGTATAATGATTTAAATAATGTAATTGACTTATTTCAGAATCATAAGCATTGTTATGATATCATATATGGTTCACTTATGACTTTATATTTCCCGTTCTTTTGTAAGTTCCATGTTAAAGCAGCGTTTTGGGATTAATCGTTTTATTTTTCGTACGTGTTTGGACTTATTGTTCTTGATATTATTACTTATATCCTGATTTACATAATTACAGAATGTAAAAATTGATTTACATATAATATATATTTTAGTATATACATATATATATGATAGATCGAATAAATGAAATGAAATTCACCATTCATGTAGACGGTAGGCCGTACGTATGCATGAACACTGTTTTCGTTTCCTTATTGAATTGAATGAAATTAAGTAGATGACATACATATATACACACATAAATACAGTATCATTATTATGTCATATATTTCATGATTACTTATTTTATATACTTTATAATCATTCATGAATGGTTAACATGGAGAATGAGTCTCATCGCGTCGTGGAGACGGTAGTCCGTACGTACGGACGAGCGATGATATCATTTCCATGATTGTGGAATTGTATTGGAGTGTATTTTTAATATTTATGAATCAATATCACTTTTCAATAATCATATATTGTTATTATTTACACTATTATACCCATCCAAGTAAGGTGGTGGAGGAAAATAGATTACACCACGGCGTGGATATGGTATTCCGTACGTACGCACGCGTGGTGATTACATTTTCCGTAGGATGTATAGATGGTGAAATAGGGTTGTTTCAAACATATAATAACATATCAGTATTTCACTGATACTGATGTTATTACTTCATAATGAAACAACTAAATAATAAGAAGTGGAAGAATAAATAAAGTTGAACGAATCTGTAACGGACATTACCTCTTCTTTGAAGCGCCTCTTTGAGACCTCCTATTAGGGCACCAAAATTGGTCTTTGAAGAATACCAGGACCTCTAGGATGTTTCTAGGGAAGTGGAGAATAGAATTTGGCAGGGGTTGGCCGATCTTGAATGCTCAACGTGGTGTGAGGAAGAGAGGGAGGAGGTGCCCTTTTATAAGGGAGGAGAGGGTCACTTTTGAAATAACTAAAAATATTATTTTATTATAAAGTCATATTCGGTTTTTAATAGCTCCAAATTGAGTTATTTTGAAGCTAATATGGGGATGGGTCGATATAATCTCATCCAATATAATTTAGAGAAGTTTATGTTTCTATTTAAACCATATCATTTCGATTTAACTTTAAGATAAATAATTTTTCTTTTACTATGTCTTCTTGTTTTCTTACACTATAAGGTTAATAAACATACTATAACAAGACAAAAGAAACCACATTTGTTTATTATTAATATATATAACTTAATCTAAGTCATTTGTCCTATCCTTATATTTTTAGGAATAAAATTACAATTAATAATATTATATTTATTTTAAAAACTATTTTATGTCAATTTTGACACTATTTGGAAAATGATTTTTGTGATAATCATAACAGAACGATTAGTTATAAAACAGTTAATAATATCAATAATAACTTGTCATATTAACATAGAAAATTATTTTAATTCATAAAAAGTCTCAAATTACATTTATTTGGGTATTTATAACATCAATTATGTCAATATTTCATTAATAATATAATTACTGCATCATCATTGTGCCATTAATAAATTAAATTATTTAAAGTCTAAAAATTACAAATAAAATACCATTATGTAGGAAATCGATTTAGATTTCTAATGAAATTTTATAGTCAAATATATCTTATGTATAACCCTATATTAAAAATTATTTACTTATTAAACATTGATTTTAACTATTTTAACCCTTCTTTAAATAAATTAATAATAAATGTCCTAATCTAATCCAAGTGGGCCTAAATAGACATATTTTATTTTTAAGGTTGTTTTTGGTCGAATTAACCTTATCCAATATAATTAGGACATGTGTTAGGGTAATAATAATATCATGTTTACCCTTAATTACCCTATTTACTTATAATCGTGGTAAATAAAAGTAAAAAGTTACTATTCACCAAAAATTATTTTCATCTCATTGAACCACATTTTACTTACTAACATCAACTGTGTCTCTCATATTTTTGAAATTCCATTCACAAAAGTGGTAAAATTAAGTTTTATGTAAATTTTCAAATTCACCGAGGAGGTGGGTAAAAGACGGTCAGAATTTCAATAAAATTTATATATATCTAAAATTATTAAAAAATGACTCCAATGAATTACATTGAACTTATATAGGTATTATGTGTCAATTTTGACCTAATGTAAACTTATATAAAATACATAATTATTTAAATAAAAATTCAGATTTTAAATAGTAACCCATTGTTTTCACTATTCATCAAAAATTAAATGTTTTTTGAAAAATACCACAATTTCACCCTATGTTAACTTCGATATTACAAATCCAAAAATGAAGTACATTTTGGAAGATGAAATTTAAAAAAATTCAAAAAGTTGTTATTACTATTCATAACAGCTAGTTTTAATAATATTTTAATAGCATATCATTGTTTTGTAAAACTCAGTATTGCGTACAGCACACGCTATCGAGGAAGGTCGTGATTGCGTGTTATGCAGCCAAGTTAGGGTTGCATGTTGTGTAGAACTCCGTTGTTGTAGCGTACAACACAAGACATCAATAAAATTAAAAGAAATATTTTTTCATAAAATCTCGGGGTGTTACATTCTACCCCCATTAAAATGAATTTCACCCTTGAAATTCATCAGGGTTATAAATGGTTTACTACTCGAATGTTTCTTTAATAGAAACCCACATCGTAAAATGGAAAACCAAAACCAATCTTTAAAAAATAAAGTATGAAACATAACAGTTACCCAAATTAACTAATCACTGGGTTTCCACATAGGAGAACATAGGTGAAAATATAGATATGGAAGAGAAACCTAACCATCATGTTCTAATGGAGAGTGGTAGAGAACATGGCTATGAAAAACCCAAAAATCACAAAGCCATAGATTTGTGATGATATAAGGTACCATCTGATTCATCGGATATAAGGGAACTAGGACAATATTTTTGGTTTTCAAGATCATTTCCATAAAGATGATGAATTAAAAGAAATACTTACATGATTCTGGTACAACTTAGAATGTTCATTGAGGAACTCCACTGAAGAGCCCTATTAGAGGGTATCAACCAGAAAAGTCATGGTGATCCTCTATGATCACATCCATGATCAAGAGTTTACTTATATGGACTCATGCCTAAAATATTGACACAGTATATTGAAATCCACAATTGAGGGAAGCATAATTCTTTATATTGAAAAACACCCACCATATACTACTCATGGGTGAAAAACCATGTTCCAATGAAGTATATATGAATGATTAATGTTTTTTCAAAAGAATATATGGGGTATATGATATGTGAGGGGACAGACACACCATGTGGCCCTTCTCTACTACCTAGCCATGTCGTAGGGGGGTACGGATATCCCAAGCCATGTAATAATACATATTGTACTGGTAGACTACATACCATGTCCATGTCAACCAAGATTGGGACGTGTCATTCTGGTTGTGTCCATGTATTTGACTTCATGTCCATGTACGTGGGTACATGGGCATGTAATTCCACATGGGTTCCCTCCATTGTGATTTAAACACATTTTCCCAATCATGGAATGGTTACACATAGCGTAGTAGGGCTACATGTCATGTCATCCTTAAATTTTCCCAAAACCCTAGCTACCACTACTGAAGGGCTAAATGTTCTATGTTCATCCCCATATATGTCTTATAGTCATGTTTTCTCCAAAAAAATTTGATCTTCATATCCATTTCCATTTCATTTAATCTGGGCTCGCTGCTTCTGTTCTAGAACTATCTCCTCTAGAAACATATGGACCTATCCGTAGTTCATGGTTTCCAGTTACACATCACCAGAAATCGGCATCTTTTGTTCGATGAGGGTCATCAAATAAACCGAATTCCACTGTGCCATCCACATCCATGTATTGGCACTGTGATCATAAAAATAATCTCTCATGCCTCACCATCATACCAAATCTTTAAATAAATCACTGATCAATTAATTTTTATCAATCTCAAACAGTTTAAGGGGTCTGATCAGGCTCTGTACTGCTCAAATATATAGAACCAGATCTGCAGAGCCAGACTGGTGATGAAGGTTATGCATATTTGGGAGAAAAGAACCATAAATTTTTTGAACATCATTTTCCATGTGTTCTTGGAAAAAAAACTAGGAATGGTGATCTGGATTAAGAAATTGATGAAGAAAAAGCAAATTTCCATACATAAACGTATGAAATAGGCCACAATTGGAAAATATACACAATCAAGGATAGATTTCATCAATAATTTAAATCAGATGGAATAAATCCCTATTTAATGAGTCCAACCTATTTTTTTTGGATTTTTTATTGATGAATAACACACTCACCAACAAGGATGAGGGATCGTTGTGTTTTCTATATATTGATGTTCTCTAATATGGAATTTCGTCATTGTATGACATGATTCCTCAATGGAAGGAGGAATTAGAGAATAATTTTCAATTTCAATGTTATGAGGATAAACTGAGACAATTCACCATGACAATATTCTTATAGAATGTTTCCTTATCTTAAAAGGAATGAGTTAATTAATTTAATAACAAATTTTCTAACTAAATATACAACCAGTGATTGTGGAGTCAAAACACCACATGTGTTCCAATATTTTAGATGTGTCTAGG
This sequence comes from Viscum album, assembly GCA_963277665.1. NCBI lineage: Eukaryota > Viridiplantae > Streptophyta > Magnoliopsida > Santalales > Viscaceae > Viscum > Viscum album. The sequence continues at coordinate 2,036,817,784 of OY728160.1, read as the reverse complement.
TTAAAACCAACATTATGAAATCATCCATGGTCTCATAGTTTTTATATGGGCATATTTTTACAATTTATCATATTTCCACTAAGAAAATTTTTGTGCAAAATATAAAATATTTTAAATATTTTTATAAAATTAATTTTGGGAACATTGGACCTCTGTATCACACACCATCTCAATGTTGATCTCTAAAATTTTATATAGAAAAATTTGAAATTATTATAAGGAGAAACCTTTGTCTATACATCATTAATTCTTTCATGATTTTCATTCATGAAATATAAATCCTAAACAGACTACTTGAGATACTGATCCCACATTTGGTTCTCCTGTTACCTAGAACTCTCTGACACATTCTTGAGCTAACACAATACATGGACAAGGGTGATAGTCCATCCATACATGGTTCTATCCTATCGATCCTCGGTTTCCCTAGGGTTCTTTCCAATAGTGGATCAACCCTAGATATTCATACCTACCTAGTCAATAATATATGTAGGTTCATGATTTCATCTCCTCAACTATTACATTTAGAAGATATATTGAAACTACTCTAGCTGTGGGGGTGGGGAATGTCGATAAGAAACCTCTCCAACCTTATGCATGATCCTGAATTTCCAAATTAGGGATTTATTGAATTTATAGAAAAAACCCCCCAATCCTTGTTATTGGTAGAGGATCATGAAAATGTGGCCTCACAACTCAAACTCTAATCTCCTATAATGACAATCTATATATGATTTATATCAACTCTGGGATGTCATCATCCTCTCAAGGATAACCTAGTCTTTTTCTTTCATCACCCGCATTATATATAGGCCCAGAAGTTGTGTCTCGCCAATATATATTCTCCATAATGGTGATATTTAGTGTCTTCTATATAGGTCTTAAAAAGGATTCATGCTGATTATTTAGTGGAATCTATTTATTATGCCATCTCTACACAGGGTGGGTGATCCTCCCAGCTTTTCCAAAAGTGTAATATGAACTCCCTCAGAAAAACCACCAACCCATGGAGAGTGTTAACCATTTACACATCAATATAAGGATTAAAGGATTTATGCATCTTCATTGGGGTATCGAATTCCTCTTTCACAAATCTCTATAATTGTAAAAAAAACCACACATCAGGGTCAAAGATAATCATTATTGAAACCCTTTGAAGGAGAATAATCTCCAATACATAAAACATCCCCAAACTATCAACCAAACTATGATCCCAAATTTAATATAAGTGCGATGACTTCATGATTTAGTAAAAAATAACACATATGGTGTAATAGACCATAATTTTACATAGAATTCCTTTAAATAATTATAGGGATATTCCGTCCCGCTTCCACTCTGTGATCGTAAGGGGATTCAATAAACCTACAATAACATGTTGCTCATCCTTCACCTACTGATAGGTGATGAACTAAGAGATGAAATACACTATGAATTTACTCATTATGGACCACAAATACTACAACTGGATTTTACTAAACATCTTCCCCACACTAGGATATACAACTAGGGGAGATGTGTGGATCTCACATAACACTACCTCCAACAACGTGACTATAAAAAAAATCCATCACAGGAAAATGATGGAATTATTACCTTCTCAGTAATATCAAGATGGTGATTCCACGATAGAAATATTGTCATGAAATACCACATAGTTATTGTATCCTTTATAATAATATCACACAGGATTGAGAAGCGAAGGAGTCCACACCATCGACTGTAGATAAACATTACAATCTTGTACCACTAGGTATAGCTGTAATGAGGCGAGACGTTGTAAATTATCCTATGATATGTTAACCTAGGACATCCTACTATGGGATTATTGTAATAATTTTTCATTCCATAATGTGTATAATATCTCAAAGACATAGTGTTACATGATCTCAATCCAATGTAATTGTATCATGTTTAGGTTAATCTATATGAAGATGTATCTATGACTCCGGTGGACTTAGTATCCCAAAATGAATTCACCCAGAAGTTAGGGTCTCCATATACTTATGGTGAATACATCGACTTCCAGAAATAGGTTGTGATTATCCAAGTTCTTCCTAAAGGTATCAGCTTCCTCAACCCATATATGAAAACTACCTATTGTTTCATCAACACGCATCCAAGCCCAGCTCATGGAAAATCATAATACACTACAAAATCAACACCCGCCTCTGATTGTATAAACACTAGATCACTATTCAACCATATCTTAAACTCCTTTAAGGCCCTCTGGAACTACTAAGACTAGGTATATGGTTACCATTTTGGTTCGAGGGCTATCAAATGGCCTATGATTCTTGAGAAGTCTTGCACAGTCCTCTTATAGTACCCCATCAAAACTAGAAAGCTCCACACCAATGACACTCGCTTAGGTGGATACCATGAATGAAGTTAATCAATATATTCTAGTTTTATGGCCAATACATGACTAGAAATGACATTCTCTAGAAAGTGATCCATGTTAATCTTTAACTGGAACATTTAGAGATTTTAGTAAAGATGGTGCTCTATATATAGAGAAAGGATGACACACCCTAAAGATTTATAAATAAATTTAATATTTAAAGTATGAAATCCTGAGTCTCTATAAAAAATCACTTTTTATAACCTATACAGTAAATATAATGTTTCTACCCCAGTGAATTTTATTTCGAAAAACTAACATACAAGGTCGATCATTATGATATTTAGGGTCTGATAGAATCAATATAAATTTTTTGAGAATATTAACATGTCCTTATTAATAGAAACATACTGTTATGAATAGTAAAATAAACAATGGAGCAGTAACCTCACCTAATAAAGTATAAATAATTTATTTGTTGCATCATTCCTATTTTGAGTTCAGTTTTTCATAAAATTATGATGAATATGATAAATTGATTTTTAGGTAAAAATTGTACATCTCAGAGAAATTTAAATTATTATATTAAACAATGTTTTAATTAATGTTCATTATAATGAAATTATATTATCAAAACACTCTTCCTTAATTATAAATGAAAAAATAATTTTATTTTCGTTATGTGTCAAAAAATTTAATATGGATTTTATATACAGTATTTTTTATAATAAATAAGAATTTTCATTAATAAAAGGTAAAATTTTCATATTTAAGTAATTACTATGATAAAATAAATATCATTTTTGAATTCATAACATTGATATAGGGTTACACTGAACATATGAGAATTTTATAAAATAAGTTATTCTTCATGAATACTAAAAAAATAGTATTGAGCTTTCAGTATGATTAAGGATATCATTAATGATTTTATCAGGATGAAATAATGCCGGTCGACTGTTGGGAAAAAATTATGATATAATCTATCCCATGTTTCCAATACCATGGTAAATCCCATGGTTTTGAAAACACCACTAATGAAGTCTCTTCTCAAATTAAAAAAATACCTCTCTTTTAATATAATTACCCACTCGTTCGTTCATTTTTTTTCTTTTAAAATTCATCATCCTTGATGATCTAGTAGTTTAACCTCCCTAGAAGTCCCCCAAGGTGTAATTAATCCACCATGGTCTGAAACATCATGTTTTAGGAGTTACTCTACATGGTAATGAAATCTACCACCCTTCTCTTTTTGAAGTGCTGTTTTTATGTTTTGTCCTTTAATTTCATTTGGATTATGATAGGATAAGCCTTTACATATACCCTTTATTTTAAATATTATGTAATATTTTTTAGAGAAAAATTTTACACTCATAAAAAATTTTGATGAATTTATCAGGTGACACCGTTAGGCTACCAACTTTTTTTAAGGGATTTCTCAACTATTCAGTTATTCCAAGTTCATTTTTTTCATTCCTCACATCATTTATTCCAAATATAATGATAAATACATTACATTACATTTAATATAATGTTTTTATGATAATGGGACAATGAATCATCATATCCAATTTCCCCTTCATTTATACTATAAAGGAAAACCCCTGTCAGGATGTGTTAATTTATCACATCAAATGATGAGTAGATTTTTATTTAGATTTACATATTTAATTATAGTCATGAAACCATTTTTGTGGTCAAAAAGGATATAATATATGTTTAATAAAATATTTAATGTTCTTGAATATTTTTTTACATGTTATATTAATTTATAAATAAAAATATTTAGTTTGGATAAAAACTACCAATTAACACAAAAAATTATCATTAATGATTTTTATATAGATTCATGTTCCCTACCAATAACTGAATGATTTTTTTAAACATTTATTCTTATGGATGTTGAAGAATAAAATTAAATTTTTAAAATGGACAACCATCCTCATATGAAAATTTTATTCTTAGGTGTATATAAGTAAACCTATCATGATTTCCATGGAAGAAAACAGTACCAAACAATAAAACTCAACCTCTTAAACCAGTCCTAAAGGCCATGAATGAACTTAATAAGGATATAATAAATGTATTAAATTAATAATAGGTTATTAAAATATTAATAAATGAAATTAATTTGGTTATTCAGGACAGTATGATCTTATTAAGAACACAATGAGACATAATGTAAGGGTTTTCTACCCAAACCTCGATTTTCTATTAGGTTACTCTTATTATCTACTTAACTAAACTAAATAATTATTTATTAATATTTACTCATAATAAATTCTATTTTAATATGATATATATTTTTAATATCTAGATAACATCTTTAATTCATCTGGAGTTATCTTTTTTAAAAGGATCCTTCGAAAATTCTTCTCGAAATACTAGCCCGATTTAGGGGAATTTCTCAAATTCTTACCTACATTCAAGGGAACTATATTATCTATTTTTAGAAACCAATATACTTATAAAAAAACTAATTTTATTATGAAAGTACTATCTTACATCACTACTTGTATTATAAAATGACTTTTACAAAACAACTCTTTTTTCAATGTAAAAGAGTAATTATCTCAAGAATTACTGAATGATTTTATAAGAGTATCTTCATCTAGTTAAAAATCCTTTTTGATTATTATGTATTATTGGGATTAATATTTAATTATATATTCTACTATATTTAATTTATTGGTTTATTATTTTTTTACAGTGGATTTACTATCTTAAATCCATTCACTAATTTGAACTTAATGGTTAGTGTTAATGCTTAATGTAGGAGGAAAGTTATTTACATTTCATATGTTTGTTTCAATATGATTGTGTATATTATATATGTTATTCCCCATTCATATGAGGAATGCACTAGACTTATTATTTGATGGGTTGGGGCTACTATATCCCATGATTGTAACAGTAGGTCTCATGAGACAAACTACATTATTAGCACAAGGCCTTGACAAAATTGTTGTTTATGGTCTTCTCATGAGGACTTCACAATATAGTTATGATGTCCAGATTTATACATTCTTTCATTATGAAACTAGTCATTTAAATTTCATATTTTCGGTCTACTAGTAAAATACCCATGAATGTTATTTTTATGAAATTATTTATTCCACTCTCATTCCTTCTCTGATGTTTTCATGTTTATTTTTAAAGGAATGTGTTTTTAGTCATTCAAATTGGCTAATGTTTATGTTTATTATATCTTATACTCTATTTCTTAACTTTAATGAGCATTTTCTCTCACCCCTTTCTTCTGTTTCATTTTCCAAGAACATGAAGAGGTATTGTAGAGACCCAAATCTTGACGTACATGGACATTACATTACTTTTGCGGCATAATTAATACATAACAAAAACCAACACTCAAGGACTGTAATAGTTTAATATCTTTGGAAACTCGGAACATAATCTTCTAATCATGGTGAAAGATCTTCGACATCTCCCAAAAAGATCTTCCCTATTTTTACCTAAAACCATTCCTTATATCCTAGGGAAAAGAAAACATTAAAAGGGCGAGCTTAAATGCTCAGTAAGGGAAAACATAGTGAACATAAAACAATCCATAAAAATTTGAAAGCAAAAACTTGAACATGAAATTTAAACATCAAAATCTTTAGAAAAGACATAAATTGTGGAAGTATGTAAGGAATATATCATAACGGAACATAAACCATGATAAAATATAATGGGAATAAAACATGTAATTGTGGAAACCATTCAACACTTGTTATGATTTCCATAGTAACCAAGGCATTGCTGCCAAGACCATCTTAGTGGACCAAGTCCCTTTCTAAATCGAGTTCACTCCTCGTTCGAGTCCTATATTACTGAACCAGTTTAACTTGTCGTTCCAGCCATGTTTATCTCATGATATATAAATCTTTTCCAAATGCATTGGAGGGAGATATAGGTCCCACCCATCTCATACTGAAATCATTCTTTCGTGTGCCACAAAATCAAATATCATAAATCATAGCACAACCCATGTAATAGAATGAGATTCTTAAACATCATGCCATCATAACATAATCCATATAAAAAATTTATATCTTGTCATCATATGAAGAATTAAACCATGTAAATAATGGAGACATTATACTTGAAACATAAACATATTAAATAAAGTCATTTTACATGGAAAATCGTTTTGATAATTAGACTTGAAATGAATTCTTGAGGAAATTATACTTTCTTCTTCAATATCATTTTCTTTTCAAAAAAATTCATGAAATTTAAAAAGAAAAGGGTTTTGTTGAAAATAATAATGCAATCTTGTAGAGGAAGCTTCATGAAAATGAGGTGTTATGAAACCATAAAAATCCGTTCACGCCGTATAAGTTAAAAAAACATACTCCTTGTACTTTTTTCGGAAAAGTCAAAAAGTTCCTTGAATGGTAAACCAAAGAAAGATTCCTTCCATAACATGTGGTAAAAGTAAAAAAGGGTAATAATGAAATTAAACATACATGAAAACATTTTTAAAAAACTTGTACATGGATGATAAATATAACCACAGTAAATACTTGCGAATAAGAAATCTAGGATAAAAATGAGATTTGAAAAATTATCCCTTACCTTAGGTCCGATATTCTTCGTACGTTTCCGAACCTCATGTATAATGATTTAAATAATGTAATTGACTTATTTCAGAATCATATTCATTGTTATGATATCATATATGGTTCACTTATGACTTTATATTACCCGTTCTTTTGTAAGTTCCATGTTAAAGTAGCGTTTTGGGATTAATCGTTTTATTTATCATACGTGTTTGGACTTGTTGTTCTTGATATTATTACATATATCCTGATTTACATAATTACAGAATGTAAAAATTTATTTACATATAATATATATTTTATTATATACATATATATATGATAGATCGAATAAATGAAATGAAATACACCATTCATGTAGACGGTAGGCCGTACGTACGCATGAACGCTGTTTTCGTTTCCTTATTGAATTGAATGAAATTAAGTAGATGACATACATATATACACACATAAATACAATATCATTATTATGTCATATATTTCAAGATTACTTATTTTATAAACTTTATAAACATTCATGAATGGTTAACATGGAGAATGAATCTCATCACGTCGTGGAGACGGTAGTCCATACGTACGCACGAGCGATGATATCATTTCCATGATTGTGTAATTGTATTGGAGTGTATTTTTAGTATTTATGAATCAATATCACTATGCAATAATCATATATCATTATTATTTACACTATTATACCCATCCAAGTAAGGTGGTGGAGGAAAATAGATTACACCACGGCATGGATACGGTATTCCGTACGTACGCACGCATGGTGATTTCATTTTCCGTAGGATGTATAGATAGTGAAATAGGGTTGTTTCATAATTATAATAACATATCAGTATTTTAGTGATACTGATGTTATTACTTCATAATGAAACAACTAAATAATAACAAGTGGAAGAAGAAATAAAGTTGAATGAATCGGTAACGGACATTACCTCTTCTTTGAAGAGCCTCTTTGAGACCTCCTCTTAAGGCACCAAAATTGGTCTTTGAAGAAGACCAGGACCTCTAGGATGTTTCTAGGGAAGTGGAGAAGAGAATTTTTCAGGGGTTGGCCGAGCTTGAATGCTCAACGTGGTGTGAGGAAGAGAGGGAGGAGGTGCCCTTTTATAAGGGAGGAGAGGGGCACCTTTGGAATAACTAAAAATATTATTTTATTATAAAGTCATATTCGGTTTTTAATAGCTCCAAATTGATTTATTTCGAAGCTAAGATGGGGATGGGTCGATATAATCTCATCCAATAGAATTTAGAGAAGTTTATGTTTCTATTTAAACCATATCATTTCGATTTAACTTGAAGATAAATAATTTTTATTTTACTATGTCTTCTTGTTTTCTTACACTATAAGGTTAATAAACATACTATAACAAGCCAAACGAACCCACAATTGTTTATTGTTAATATATATAACTTAATCTAAGTCATTTTTCCGATCATTAGATTTTTTGGAATAAAATTACAATTAATAATATTATATTTGTTTTAAAAACTATTTTATGTCAATTTTGACACTATTTGATAAATGATTTTTGTGATAATCATAACAGAACGATTAGTTATAAAACAGTTAATTATATCAATAATAACATGTCATATTAACATAGAAAATTATTTTAATTCATTAAAAGTCTCAAATTACATTTATTTGGGTATTTATAACATCAATTATGTCAATATTCCATTAATAATATAATTACTGCATCATCATTGTGCCATTAATGAATTAAATTATTTAATGTCTAAAAATTACAAATAAAATACCATTATGCAGGAAATATATTTAGAGTTCTAATGAATATTTATAGTCAAATATATCTTATGTATAACCCTATATTAAAAATTATTTACTTATTAAACATTGATTTTAACTATTTTAACCCTTCTTTAAATAAATTAATAATAAATGTCCTAATCTAATCCATGTGGGCCTAAATAGACATATTTTATTTTTAAGGTTGTTTTTGGTCGAATTAAACTTATCCAATATAATTAGAACATGTGTTAGGGTAATAATAATATCATGTTTACCCTTAATTACCCTATTTACTGATAATCGTGGTAAATAAAAGTAAAAAGTTACTATTCACCAAAAATTATTTTCATCTCATTGAACCACATTTTACTTACTAACATCAACCGTGTCTCTCAAATTTTTGAAATTCCATTCACAAAAGAGGTAAAATTAGGTTTTATGTAAATTTGCAAATTCACCCAGGAGGTGGGTAAAAGACGGTCAAAAGTTCAATAAATTTTTTATATATATAAAATTATTATAAAATGACTCCAATGAATTATATTGAACTTATATAGGTATTATGTGTCAATTTTGACCAATTGTAAACTTAAATAAAATACAGAAATATTTAAATAAAAAGTCGGATTTTAAATAGTAACCCATTGTTTTCACTATTCATCAAAAATTGAATGTTTTCTGAAAAATACCAAAATTTCACCCTATGTTAACTTCGATATTCCAAATCCAAAAATGAAGTCCATTTTGGAAGATGAAATTTAAAAAAATTAAAAAAGTGGTTATTACTATTAATAACAGCTAGTTTTAATAATATTTTAATAGCATATCGTTGTTTAGTGAAACTCAGTATTGCGTACAAAACACGCTATCGAGGAAGGTCATGATTGCGTGTAATGCAGCCAAGTTAGGGTTGCATGTTGTGCAAGACTTCGTTGTTGTAGCGTACAACACAAGACAAAAATAAAATTAAAAGAAATATTTTTTCATAAAATCTCGGGGTGTTACATTCTACCCCCCTTAAAATGAATTTCACCCTCAAAATTCATCAGGGTTATAAATGGTTTACTACTCGAATGTTTCTTTAAAAGAAACCCACAGCGTAAAACGGAATACCAAAACCAATCTTTAAAAAATAAAGTATGAAACATAACAGTTACCCAAATTAACTAATCACTCGGTTTCCACATAGGAGAACATAGGTGAAAATATGGATATGGAAGAGAAACCTAACCATCATGTTCTAATGGAGAGTGGTAGAGAACATGGCTATGAAAAACCCAACAATCACAAAGCCATAGATTTGTGATGATCTAAGGTACCATCTGATTCATCGGATATAAGGGAACTAGGACAATATTTTTTGTTTTCAAGATCATTTCCCTAAAGTTGATGAATTAAATGAAATACTTACATGATTCTGGTACAATTTCACTGTTGTTCGTTAATTGAACAATTTCCACTTCATACCTTAAATAAATGAAGTTCAATTTGTTATTCGTGAAGTGCTAGCAGATCATGTGATAGAATGATGGGTCATTCCATCTGTTTCAAACAAAAGGTTAGCAAAACTTATAAGTCCATCTTATGGTTAGATTAATCATATATGGTTTAAAAAATGAACTTATACATCATATATCATACCGCTTAATAAAATAAAACTAGTTTCTACTAACTAGGGACTTACTGTAGGCCAGTGGTAGGCGATAAAGGCCAGTAGAATTTCGTTTGTGTTTTCGATTCCCACAGCCTTCTCCGACGCGATGGGATGTCGCCCATCCTGTAGGTTGTCCTTTTTATAAAACTACATTACTATAACATCCCATCAATAATATCGAAAAAACTTCTTATCCTTAAACAATAATAACTTTTGTCCAACATAATCCATTCTAGTCATTAGGATTATCCATAATACTGCAGTCCACTGTCATAATATAGTGAAAACGATTACCAGAGATTTCATAAAACAAGCATGTTAATACCATCCTTGATCCCCATATATCATAAGATATGTCTTGTTGGTCACATTCCAATCATTCGAAGGCCTTAATTATATATTCTCTTGAAAAATGAATACCCATTGAATCTTAGTGAAAACATGAGTGTTGTCAAAACTTAAATCTTTCCACATACCAGAACCCAAAAATTCTATATACTCAAACCATTATATAACTATTACCTTATATCAGTCATGAGCCCATTAATACTATCAAACATTTCATTTTCTCCTTATCCCTTCGTTATGCGCATATAATCTTCTTTCCAAAAATATCTCAATCACTTTCCATGGTTACCGGTACCATAAAATTATAGAAAACCACAATAGACCAATACATAAATATTCCCATATTCCATGATACTATATACAACATTATTTTGGAATCCCATTACATTAACACTTAATAATTCAACCACATCATTTTCATATTCAACATCTCCAATAGTGATCGCATGTAACTTCCCTTTTTCCATTTCCTTAAGTGGTTTCTCATGTCGATCCTCATTAACCCTTGGATTAGGGAATTGATTAGCATAATGCCCCATTTCATTGAACTTGAAGCATAGAAGTGTTGGTGGTGCGTTCTCTGTAGTCTTTTCTTTATTCACACCATTAGCTACCCTTTTTCCATTACTTCGACACTCAGCTGCTCGATGACCTTCTATTCCACACTTAAAACATTTTCTAGTCCCTTTAAGACAATCTCCACCATTCTTCTTTCCACACATTGAGCATAAGGAAACATTCATCTTCTTTTCACCATTATTCTGAGATTTCTCCTTGAACTCCATCTTTCATTTCTTGTCATAACCATGAGATGGATATGTAACACCAACTTCCATTTCTACCTTGATAACACAATGCACAATTTCTTCATAGCTACTGAAGTCTCTTATAGCTAATGCCCTTCGGAGATTTGGTTTTAAGCCACTGAACAATCGATCAATTTTACTTTCAGGTTGGATGATAAAGCCAGATGCATACCTTTCAAGCCTTGTAAACTTCTCTTCGTATATACCAACAGATTCATCATCCTTTTGATTTAGTTCAAGAAACTCCTTCTCCATCTTTGTTCGAAGAATACGATGGAAGTACTTAATGAAAAATAAGTTCTTGAACTCATCCCATTCCTTAGACTCAATTTCATATCTCAGACTCGTATTCTTGATAAGATTCCACCATTGATCAGTTTCACCTTGCAAACGATATACTAATAAGATGACTTTATCATGTTCAGAACATTGAAGAACTAAAAATATCTTTTTTGTGGTACTGATCCATTGTTCTGCAACAAGTGGATCAGAAGACCCACTGAAAGAAGGTGGACATTGCCTCATGATAGACTCAATAGAATATTGTTCCCTTATCTACTCATTTGGAAGTCCAGAATGATTCATATCTTGTGTAAGTATAGCAATAAGATTTTTCACACCATCTCCCATATCATTTGTTTGTTCAAGAGGAAAATCATTGCATTTTACATTACATTGATCAACATGGTTCCTTCGGGTTCCAGCCATCGCCTAAAACCCAGAAAGAATAGTGTGAGAGGCAAAAATCATGCTAGGAAAAAACATAATAAAGGGGGATTACCTTCAATATCTAGCTTCTTAGGTTAAATTCTATGATCGTTACCATATTTCAAGGACTATATCCTATACATATACTTATCTTTAGGGACATCCCTAGACATGCCGTAGAAGTATCTATTGGGATCTCACTAACGTTTTGGCATCCTAGTTTCCAAAGGTTGACTAAAAATTTCCTATGATACCAAATGTAGTGACCAAAATCTTGACTTACATGGACATTACATTACTTTTGCAGAATAATTAATACATAACAAAAACCAACACTCAAGGACCGTAATAGTTTACTGTCTTTGGAAAATCGGAACAAAATCTTCTAATTGTGCTGAATGATCATCAACATCTCCCATAAAGATCTTCCCATTTTTATCTAAATCCTTTCCTTATATCCTGGGGAAAAGAAAACATAAAATGGTTGAGCTCAAATGCTCAGTAAGTTCAATCATAGTGAACATAAAACAATCCATTAACATTTGAAAGCAAAAACTTGAACATGAAATTTAAACATCAAAATCTTGAGCAAAGACATAAATCGTGGAAGTATGTAAGGAATATATCATAATGGAACATCAACTATGATAAAATATAATGGGAATAAAATATGTAGTTGTGGAAACCATTCAGCACTTGTTATGATTTCCATAGTATCCAAGTCATTGCTGCTAAGACCATCTTAGTGGAAAAATTCCCATTCTGAATCGAGTTCACTCCTCGTTCCAGTCCTGTATTACTAAACCAGTTTAACTTTCTATTCCAACCATGTATATCTCATGAGATATAAATTATAATTCAATGCATTGGAGGGAGATATAATTCCCACCTATCTCATAATGAAACCATTATTTCGTGTGCCACAAAATCCAAAATCAAACATCATAGCATAACCCATGTAATAGAATGAGATTCATAAACATCATGCCATCATAACATAATCTATATAAAAAAGGGGTATCTTTTCATCATAATAAGAATCAAACCATGTAAATAATAGAGACATTATACTTGAAACATAAACATATTAAATAATGTCATTTTAGATGGAAAATATTTTCGATAAAAACACTTGAAATTAATTCTTGAGGAAATTATCGTTTCTTCTTCAAAATCATTTTCTTTGCACAAAATGTCATTAAATTTAAAAAGAAAAGGGTTTTTTTGAAAATAATAATGTAATCTTGTAGAGGAAGATTCATGAAAATGAGGCGTTATGAAACCGTAAAAATCTGTTCACGACGTATAAGATAAAAATAACATTCTCCTCGTACTTTTCTCAGAAAAGTCAAAAAGTAACATATTTGGTAAAAAAAAGAATGATTCCTTCCATAAAACATGGTAAAAGTCAAAAAGGGTAAAAATTACTTTAAACACACATGAAAACATTTTTATAAAAGTTGGACATGGATGATAAATATAATCGCAGTAAATACTTACGAATAAGCAATCTCGGATAAAAATGTGATTTGCAAAATTATCCCTTACCTTAGGTCTGATATGCTTCGTACATTTCTGAACCTCCCGTATAATGATTTAAATAATTTCATTGACTTATTACAGAATCTTTTTCATTGTTATGTTATCCTATATGGTTCACTTATGACTTTATATTACCTATTCTTTTGTAAGTTTCATGTTAAAGCAGCGTTTTGGGTTAAATCATTTTTTTATCGTACATGTGTGGACTTGTTGTTCTTGATATTATTACTTCTATCCTGATTTACATAATTACAGAATTTAAAAAATTATTTACATATAATATATATTTTAGTATATACATATATATATATATGATAGATTGATTAAATGAAATGAAATACACCGTTCATGGAGATGGCAGGTCGTACGTACGCATGAACGCTGTTTTTGTTTCCTTATTGAATTGAATGAAATTAAGTAGATGACATACATATATATACACATAAATCCAGTATCATTATTATGTCATATATTTCATGATTACTTATTATATATACTTTATAATCATTCATGAATAGTTAACATGGAGAATGAATCTCATCGAGTCATGGAGACGGTAGTCCGTACGTACGCACGTGTGATGATATCATTCCCATGATCGTGGAATTGGATTGAAGTGTATGTATACTATTTCAGAATCAATATCACTTTTAAATAATCATATATAGATTTTATTTACACTATTATACCCATCCAAGTAAGGAGGTGGAGGAAAATAGATTACACCACGGTGTGGAGACGGTATTCGGTACGTACGCACGCCGGGTAATTTCATTTTCCGTAGGATGGATAGATGGTGAAATAGGGTTGTTTCATACTTATAATAAAAAATAATTATTTGAGTGATACTGATGTTATTACTTTATAATGAAACAACTAAATAAGAAGAAGTGGAAAAATAAATAAAGTTGAATGAATCGGTAATGGACACTACCTCTTCTTTGAAGCGCCTCTTTGAGACCTCCTCTTAGGGAACCATAATTGGTCTTTGAAGAAGACCAGGAAATCTAGGATGTTTCTAGGGAAGTGGAAAAGAGAATGTAACAGGGGTTGGCCGAGCATGAATGCTTAAAGTGGTGTGAGGAATAGAGGGAGGAGGTGCCCTTTTATAAGGGAGGAGAGGGGCACCTTTGGAATAACTAAAAATATTATTTTATTATAAAGTCAAATTCGGTTTTTAATAGCTCCAAATTGAGTTATTTCGAAGCTAAGGTGGGGATGGATCTGAATCTTGTCATCCAATAGAATTTAGATAAGTTTATGATTCTATTTTAACCTTATCTTTTCGATTTAACTTTAAGTTAAATAATTTTTCTTTTACTGTGTCTTCTTGTTTTCTTACACTATAAGTTTATTAAATTTAATATAACAAGGCAAACGAACCCCAAGTTGTTTATTATTAATATATATAACCTTTTCTAATTCATTGGACCGAAAATTAGATTTTTAGGAATAAAATAACAATTAATAATATTATATTTTCTTTAAAAACTATTTTATATCAATTTTGACACTATTTGGTAATTGATTTTTGTGAAAATCATAACAGAAACATTAGTTCGAAAAAAGTTAATTAAATCAATACTAACATGTCATAGTAACATAGAAAATTATTGTAATTCATAAAAAGTCTCAAATTAAATTTATTTGGGTATTTATAACATCAATTATGTCAATATTTCATTAATAATACAATTACTGCATCATCATTGTGTCATAAATAAATTAAATTATTTACAGTCTAAAAATTACATATAATATACCATTATGTAGGAAATATTTTTAGATTTCAAATTTATAATTATAGTCGAATTTATCTTATGTATAACCCTATATTAAAATTGATTTACATATTAAACTTATTTTAAATATTTTAACCCTTCTTTAAATAAATTAATAATAAATGTCCTAATCTAATCCATGCAGGAATAAATGGTCATATTATATTCCTAAAGTTGTTTTTGGTCGAATTACACTTATCCAATAAAATTAAGTCATGTTTTAGGGTAATAATAATATCATGTTTACCCTAAATTACCCTATTTACTTTTAACCGTGGTATTTAAAAGTAAAAAGTTACTATTCACCAAAAATTATTTTCATCACATTGAACCACATTTTACTTACTGAAATCAACCATGTCTCTTGGATTTTGTAAATTCCATTTACAAAAGTTGTAAAATTATGTTTTATGTAAATTTGAAAATTCTCCTAGAATGTGGGTAAAAAACGTTCAAAAGTTCAATAAAATTTTTATATATCTATAATTTTTATAAAATGACTCCAATGAATTACATTGAACTTATATAGGTATTATGTGTCAATTTTGACCTAAAATAAATTTTAATAAAATAAATAATTATTTAAATAAAATGTCGGTTTTTAAATAGTAGCCTAGTGTTTCAATATTCATCAAAAATGGAAATATTTTCAGAAAAATACAAAAATATCACCCTATGCTAATTTCGATATTCCGAATCCAAAAATGAAGTCCATTTTGAAAGATGAAATTTAAAAAATTTCAAAAGGTGGTCATTATTATTCATAACGGATAGTTTTAATAATATTTGAATAGCATATCGTTGTTTAGTGAAACTCGGTATTGCGTACAACACACACTATCGAGGAATGTTTCGATTGCGTGTAATGCAGCCAAGTTAGGGTTGTGTGTTTTGCAATACTGCTTTGTTGTTTCGTACAACACAATACATAATTAAAATTAAAAAAAATATTTTTCATAAAATCTCGGGGTGTTACAGGTATATTTTGAATGACATGTAGGGATAACCAAGGAGTAATGAATCTTTTAAAATTAATTACTCTAGTGTATTTCCTTTCAAGTTTTAATTATGGAAATATATATTTATTTAGATTTCCCAAACTACTAAACTATTTGTTCCTTCGGTATACTACTTTCATGCAATCATTTTAATATAATGAATCAAGGCACGAGGTCTAGGAAACTAGGGATAGGTCTTTGCAGTTCATATTAGAGAAAGTTTAGTAGAAAACATGGAAACATGATTTAGAAATCATATAGTAGGGAACAAAAAACTATGATCGAAATTGATGGAAACACACTATAATATCATAGAATTTTGGAAATGAATTTATTTTTTGGATCTTTTTAGAAAATAGAACCCTATCTAGATACTACAAGTCGGTGTGGTTCTGGCATAGATGTACATAGGAGTAATAACATTGACAAGGAGTTTTAGGCTTGACTCGGGGTATCCTGGTTGTAACATCCCAGGTAAATAAAGAATAATACATTTTCATATTTATTAATATTTGTGAATTAAATTATAATTTTACATTAAAGGGGTTTCTATGTTCGATAGCATACTCAATATGCAACAATGAGTTTCTTTGAAAATATACGTTGCACACTAGTAATATAATAATATTATTTTAAATGGTAGTTAACACAGAGCCGTTGTATTGGAGAGAATGAATTGAAACAACTAAAATATGATTATATATGTCTTTTAAATGGTTTTACATTTGTACAATAAAGGATAAAGGCTTAAAATACGAAATGAATTCAATTTTAGGCATATACACTATAATATTCACTAAAGGTTGACTTATCACCTTTTCATGGCCAACCTTATATAAATATAGTTTTGGTCTCTATTATACATTCTATTGGACCAAATAAAATTCTTCTTTAGAATCGGGACATCAAAATTTACTTTGTGTAAATTTTTGGTATTTTTCCGATAAAGTTCATTTTTAATGAATAGTGAAAAATGTTGTATTTTAATTCAAAACCTCTTTTTAATCTAATTTGTTTATATGATTAGATTATCTTTTGAATTGGTTTTATAGTTAAATTAGAATATATTTTTACCATTTAATCCAATAGTGGTCATTGGAATTAATTCCACTTTGAAATTGGAATTAAACTAGTGGCAATCTTTTGATACATATTGTTTCATAAAAACACGCTATTTGTTTTGACAGGGGGAATTAATTATTTATTTAATTAATGAAACTTATATGTTTTGAAATTTTTAAAATAGAAATCATTTTTTAATTCAGAATATCAAATATAGCTTAGGGTGAAGTTTTGGTATTTTTCTAAAAAACTTCAATTTTTGATGAATAGTGAAACCACTATGTGGTACTTAAAAAAAATGATTTTTCGGTTTAATGAAATTTTTCCACCACTGTGTTTTGAATTTCAAAAATCCTACATACATGGTTATCATTAAGAAGCAAAATGTGGTTCAATGGGATTAAAATAATTTTTGGTGAATAGTAACTTTTATGTTTTTAATCGCGATTAGAGTTATTAGTGTAGTTTAAGGTAGAAATAATGTTTTAATAATATCAAATGACCTAGACACATGTCCTACCATTATTGGATGTGTCATTTCCGAGCATTAAAATCCATGGGACAACTTGGGGACCCCATGGAGCCACTTTGGTCGGAAAATGACATTAATACCTTTTTATTTAAAGTTAAAATTAAAATGTAACAAACATGTGTTGTTTTACTAAAACAATTTTTAAATGGGGTTATACAAGTCCGATTTTTTACTATAATTATTCATTAGAAAAATAAAAAGATTTACGACATCATGATATTTTTCTTAAAATTTATAGATATTAAATAAATTAAATTATTTAGGACATCATGATGATGCAGCGATTACCTCATTATATAACGATTTAAATAAAATGAAACGATAATGTAAAATATAAGACCTAAACATGTCAAAAACATATTGTAAGAGTATATCTAGAACTCAAATCACCATATCCTATAAATATATAATTTGGGACCGTTTAAATCCTAAAATAATTTTATGATAAAGTATCCTTTTATAACTTTCCAAGGGTGCCCCTCCTCTCTTCTTATAAAAGGGCCCCACCTCTACCACATTACCCACACTTCCAAAGCCTTTGATTCGGCCAAGATCTGCTCTTTTTGTCTCTCCACATCCCTCTCTTACTCCTAGAAGCATCACTTTGGGCAGAAGTATTTCCAAGGAAGCCTTTGAGCTCAAATAAAAAATAGTTACCTGTTTTAACGGTAGTGTTTTCTCTTGTGTTCTTATGTTTTATTTTGCTTCTCCAACCCCATAAACTCTTTTTATTCCTTTATTTTGTAAGAAAAACAGTATCAAAAATATACTAGGATTTTTTATGTGAAATATTTGAGCTAAACTTACACACACCTACATATAATGGTTAAAGAACATACTGTTTCTGTGGATGGTGAATTTCTGCCTCATTAAACGATGATTGTTCAACACTCATATAACACCTTCAAAGGTGGCCATTAAGATGTCACTATATTTATATATGATATATAATATGTTTATGACTTCCTTAAGCTTCTGTATTTTTCATTTATGGCACACCTTTGTGGCTTCCATTATGGGTATACCCGATATCTTCATTTTAGGAAGTGCGGACTACCGCCCCCTCAAAGTGATTTGATTCGTTAATGCCATATGTGGGACAAATAAAGGATGGAATTAAAGTTATTATATATGATGTATGTTATAGATAAATGATTAATATAATTCGGGAATTAAAATATACATACCTATCTTTTAGTTATAATATCATTAAAATGACATAGAAATGAAAGTAGAGTTCATGCGTACGTACGACTTACCGTCTCCATGAACGGTTCATTTCATTTCCTACCTATAAATGATTATATAATATTATAAATACATTTAAATTCTAGATATATATAATATATATGATATCTAAATCATGAATATCATTCTGGATATAAAGAACCTCTAACCACACGAACAACATGTAATTGTAAGAAGTCCACTTACAACTTAAGAACCAAATATCGACAAAACTAACATTATTAACATAAATGATTAAATAATGTTTATAACATGGTTATAAGTGATATAAAAGTAATAATTAACTTGAAAAAGGTTCTTAAGCAAGTATAAATTAACTCAAGTTTATTATTGATGACGTTAAATAACGATCGAGTCAAGTCGAACCCGAGGTAAGGGAACTTCTTAACCCAATTTTCGTTCTTTGGGTAAATCTCTTACTTTCAAATTATGTCATGATATTATTATTTCCTCTCTTGTATTTGTACTTTATTTATGTGTACTTATAGTGAATACACATAATAGATCTGTATTATTTAAAAATGATCTTTGTAAGGGACTTCGTCTAAATCTCCTTTCATTGAGGCATATTTTGTTTTATACACAACTTTATTTTATACGATGTATAAACATCTTTGACTTTTAATTATATTCAAAAATAATATTTTTATACAAATTGTTTTACTAAATGACAAAAAGGAATGTTTCTTTAAACGTACGTGGTGATAATGACCATTTCCGCCACCGCGAGTATTATTTGGTCTTTGGCTTCCTGAACAAGCCGTAATGATTTTTAAAATTAAATAAATACCATATATTCTTTTATGTATTTTGGTCTTGAAAATGGTTTTAATAATGGATTTGTTATGTCAATAAATTTATGGGATATATTGTGATCAATGTGTGGAAATGTTTTCCATCCATTATATTTGTTTTATGTATTATGATGTTATAATGGTACTTAGACATTTGACGGATGGTTATGTGATAAACCATATGAAGGGTGCTTCCGTGAATACCAGGACTGGTGGATACATTATAACCTACAATGCATTGGGTATGGAAGTCGGCCGTATGGCTATTCCATAAAGTGATATGTGTGGAAGTCGACCGTATGGTTATTCTATTTAAGTATGTTTATGTACCAACTTACCATTATATGTTATGTGATCTTTATATGGGTATTATGGTAATATTTTGGTTACAAAAGGGTAAGAAATGATCTTTTATTCAGTGAAGAGTTTTTATTACTTCATAATGGTGAAAAGTATTGCTTTGATAAAGTATACATGGTTTAATTGTTATTTTGATAAACTAACAGTTTTCATTCTTTGTGTATCCCATACTGAGCTTTTTATGCTCACCCCAAGTTTTTTGAAATGTTTTTCATAGGACTTAATGTGGAATAATGTCAAGGATGGGATCAAGGGAATGTCATGCTATATAAAACATGGAACTTGACATGTTTCTTTTTAAGAGTTTTTATTCTATGGAAACATAGTAGAAGTGTCTACTTTGTAATCCTTTGAGATGTAATAGTTATGTCCTAATTCTCTAAATCTCTAAACCTGAAAATATCCTCAATGTTAATCATTCATTTAATTCAATATTAAGTAAGGTTTAAGTCTGAGGCCTTATAGTTGGTATCAGCGGTCGGTTTAGACAACTTAAGGAGTTAGAAAATTGTTAAATTATAAGTTAATTTATGGTATTATTGAAATGATATAGCATTTAATGACTACCATGTTGCTTTGCCTAAGATATTTCTGTGTTATGAATGGTTTTTCATAGAGGAAACTGAACATCTTTTCTGGGAAGGCATATAGAGGGAAATGACCTTTGAAACCTGTATCCTGAGATGGTCAGAATCAGAACTAAACAGTTTGTCACAGTGATGGCTCAGTTAACTCAGGTGAAAATTGTTGGTTGTTTTTATTGATGATATTTTGGTGTTTTTTAAAAGTAAAGAGGTGAATGAAATACATTTAAGGGTTATTTTGAAAACCTAAAAAAATAAATTGTATGGAAAATTAATAAAGTGTGATTTTTGGTTGAAAAAAATTTCATTCCTTGGTCACATTGTTTCAAAAAATGGCATAACTATTGATCCTGCTAAAACAAAAGTTGTTCAAGAATGGCCAAGACCCACAAATGTAACCGAGATTCGTAGTTTTCTTGGTTTGGCAGGTTACTACCGAAGGTTTGTTGAAAAATTTTCACGATTATCTAGTCCAATGACTAAGATAACTCGGAAGGGTGTTAAGATTATCTAGACTAAAGAATGTGATGATTTTTTCAGGAGTTGAAAAGAAGATTGGTGAATTCTCCAGTTTTGGAACTTCCTTCCAGGAATGGTGAGTTTGTTATCTATAGTGATGCTTCATTGAAAGGACTTGGTTGTTTACTTATGCAGAATGATCAGGTAATTGCTTATGCTTCACGTTATTTGAAATCTCATGAGGTAAATTACCCTACACATGATTTGGAATTAGATGCTTTTGTTTTTGTTTTAAAAATTTGGAAGCATCATTTGTATGGAGTAAAGTGTGAAATATATACTGATCACAAAAGTTTAATGTATATATTCACTCAAAAATAATTCAACATGAGACAGAGGAGATGGATAGAATTAATCAAGGGTTATGATTGTACAATTCATTACCATCCAGGAAAAGCAATTAAAGTGGCTGATGCTTTGAGTCGAAAAAGTAATTCTTCATTAACTATGATACGTTTGGAACGAGATCCATTGGTTTTTGTATTGTTGAACTTTGGCATAGAAGTTGTTAGTGCAGGAAGTTCTTCTGTTTTGTTTCAGGTATCAGTGAGATCATCTCTATCAGACTGAATTAAGAAAGAACAGTAGCAAGATAGTGAGTTGCAGAAAAAGGTAGAGCTGGTTCAGAAGGGTAAGTTACCTGAATTCAACATTGATAATGATTGTGTTTTGAGATTTGGGAAGAGATTGTGTGTGCCTTGTGATTCACAGTTGAAGAGATAATTGTTATGTGAATCTCATAGTTCCCTGTTTTCAGTTCATCCTGGCAGTACTAAGATTAACAAAGATCTGCGAGAGTATTACTGGTGGGATGGAATGAAAAGGGATATTGCTGATTTTACTGTGAAGTGACTGACTTGTCAGGAAGTTAAAGTAGAGCGGCAGTTACCAAAAGGGATGCTTCAGACCTTACCCGTGCCAGAGTGGAAATGGGAAAACATATCCATGGACTTTTTGTGGGATTACCGAAGAAATCTCAAGGTAATAATGCAATCTGGGTTATTGTTGATCGCTTGACTAAATCTGCTCATTTCCTTCCTATTCGAGATACTTTCTCTCTAGATCAACTTTTTCGATTTTATATTAAAGAGACAGTCAGGTTACATGGAGTTCCCCTCTCCATTGTGTCTGATCGTGATCCCAGGTTTACTTCTAACTTTTGGAAAGGCCTTCATATGTCGTTAGGTAAGAAATTAAATTTTAGTACAGCTTTTCATTTGTAATCAGATGGGAAGTCAGAACGAACTATTCACACCTTGGAGGATACGATACGAGATTGTTCTATGGATTATCAGGGAAGTTGGGACAAAAATCTTTCTTTGGTTGAGTTTTCATATAATAATAGTTTTCATTCCAGTATACAGATGGCTCCGTTTGAAGCATTATATGGAAAAGAGTGTCGAACTCCAGCTTTTTGGGATGAAGTGGGTGAAAGGAAGATAATGGGACCAGAATTGGTAGAAGGGATGGTAGAAAAAGTTCAGTTGATTCAGAAACAGATGAGAACAGCTCAGAGCTGACAGAAAAGTTATGCGGATAACCGGAGGAAGGATCTATCTTTTGAGGTAGGTGATCATTTTTTTCTCAAAGTTTCACCATGGAAAAGTGTGATGTGATTTGGTAAGAAAGGAAAGCTGAGTCCAAGGTTCATTGAACCATATGAAATTCTGGTGAAAGTTGGATCAGTTGCTTACTGAGTGGATTTACCTCCGAGTTTATCTCAGGTACACAATGTTTTTCATGTTTCGATGTTGAGAAAGTATATGCCAGATTCATCTCATGTTTTGAGCCCCGAGGTAGTTCAATTGGAAGAGAATCTCTCTTATGAAGAACAACCAGTCCAGATTCTTGACCGAAGAGAGCAGGTGCTGCGAAATATGGTAATACACCAGTTAAAGGTTTTTTGAAAAAACCATATGGTTGAAGAGAAAACATGGGAATCTGAAAATGATATGAGGGATAAATACCACCACTTATTTTGATAAGTGAATAAAATTGCGAGGACGCAATTCCCAAAAGGGGAAGGATGTAACATCCCTGGTAAATAAACAATAATAAATTTTCATATTTATTAATATTTGCGAATTAAATTTTAATTTTACATTAAAGGGGTTTCTATGTTCGATAGCGTACTCGATACGCAACAATGGGTTTCTTTGAAAACATACGATGGACACTAGTAATATAATAATAGTATTTTAAATGGTAGTTTACACGTAGCCGTTGTATTGGGGGTAATGAATAGAAACAACTAATGTATTATTATATATGTCTGTTAAATGGTTTTACATTTTTCCAATAAAAGATAATGACTTAAAATACGAAAAGGATTCAATTTTAGGCATATACACTCTAATATTAACTAAAGGTCGACTTATCGCCTTTTCATGGAGAACCATATATAAATATAGGTTTGGTCACTCATATAAATTATATTGGACCAAATAAAATTCTTCTTTATAATCGGGACATCAAAATTTACTTTGTGTAAATTTTTGGCATTTTTCCGATAAAGTTCATTTTTTAATGAATAGTGAAAAATGTTGTATTTTAATTCAAAACCACTTTCTAACCTAATTTATTTATTTGATTAGATTATCTTTTGAATTTGTTTTATAGTGAAATTAGAATATTTTTTACCATTTAATCCAATATTGGTCGTTGGAATTATTTCCACTTTGAAATTGGACTAAAACTAGTGTCAATCTTTTGATACATATTGTTTCATAAAAACACGCTATTTGTTTTGACATCGGGAATTAATTATTAAATTAATTAATGAAACATATATGTTTGGGATTTTGTAAAATAGACATCATTTTTGAATTTGGAATATCAAATATATCTTATGGTGATGTTTTGGTATTTTTCTAAAAAACTTCAATTTTTGATGAATAGTCAAACCACTAAGTGGTACTTAAAAAAACTGATTTTTCGTTTAAATGAAATTTTACCACCTATGTGTTTTGAATTTCAAAAATCTGACATACATGGTTTTAATTAAGAAGCAAAATTTCGTTCAATGGGATTGAAATAATTTTTGGTGCATAGTAAGTTTTATGTTTTTAATCGCGATAAGAGGTAATTAGTGTAGTTTAAGGTAAAAAAAATATTTTAATAATATTAAATGACCTAGACACATGTTCTACATTTATTGGATATGTCATGGCCGACCAAGACAATCCATGGATCAACTTGGGGACCCCATGGAGCCACTTTGGTAGGAAAATTAGATTAATGCCTTTTTATTTAATGTTAAAATTAAAATGTCACAAACATGTGTTGTTTTACTAAAACAATTTTTAAATGGGGTTATACAAGTCCACTTTTGACAATAAATATTTATTAGAAAGCTAAAAATATTTCCTACATCATGATAATTTTTTTATAATTTTTAGACATTAAATAAATTAAATTATTTATGACATCATGATGATGCAGTGATTACCACATTATTTAACGATTTAAATAAAATGAAAAGATAATATAAAATATAATAACTAAACATGTAAAAACCCTATTTGATGATTATATTTAGAAATACTATCTCCTTATCCTCTAAATATATAATTTTTGGCCCTTTTAAATCCAAAAATCATTTTATGATAAATTATCCTTTTATAACTTTCCAAGAGTGCCCCTCCTCTCTTCTTATAAAAGGCCCCCACCTCTACCACATTACCCACACTTCCAAAGCCTTTGGTTCGGCCAAGATATTCACTTTTTGTCTCTCCACGTCCATCTCTTACTCCTAGAGGCCACACATTTGGCAGAAGTCTTCCCAAGGAGGCCTTTGAGCTGAAATCAAAAAGAGTTACCAGTTTTAAATGTAGTGTTTTCTCTTGTGTTCTTATGTATTATTTTGCTTCTCCAATCCACTAAACTCTTTTTATTCCTTTATTTTTTAACAAAACCAGTATCTTAAATATACTAGGATTTTTTTCTGTAATGTATTCGAGCTAAACGTACAGACACATATATCTAATGGTTAAAGAACTTACTGTTTCTGTGGATGGAAAATTTTTGCCTCATGAAACGATGATTGTTCAACACTCATATAAAACCTTAAAATGTGGCCATTAAGATGTCACTATATTTATATATGATATATAATATGTTTATTTATTCCTTTGGCTTCTTTATTTTTCATTTATGGCAAACATTTATGGCTTCCATTATGGGTATACACGATATCTTCATTTTAGGATGTGCGGACTACCGCCCCCTCCAAGTGATTTGATTCGTTAATGCCATATGTGTGACGTATAAAGGATGGATTTAAAGTTATTATATATGATGTATGTTACATATAAATGATGAATATAATTATGGAATTAAAATATACATATTCCTTATTTAGTTTTAATTCCATTAATATGACATAGAAATGAAAGTAGTGTTCATGCGTACGTACAGCTTACCGTCTCCATGAACGGTGCATTTCATTTCTTACCTCTAAATGATTATGTAATATTATAAATATATGTATATGATGGATATATATGATATATATGATATCCAAATCACGAATATCATTCTGGATATAAAGATCCTCTGACCACCCGAACAACATGTAATTGTAAGAAGTCCACTTTCGACTTAAGAACCAAATATCTACAAAACAAACATTATTGACATAAATGATTACATAATGTTTATAACATGGTAATAAGTGATATAAAAGTAATAATGAAATTGAAAAAGGTTCTTATGAATGTATAAATTAACTCAAGTTAATTATTCATGACATTAAAGAACAATCGAGTCAGGTCGGACCCGAGGTAAGGGAACTTCTTAACCCAATTTTCGTTCTTTGGGTTAATCTCCTACATTAAAATTATGTCATGATATTATTATGTACTATCTTGTATTTTTACTTTCTTTATGTGTACTTATAGTGAATACACATAATAGATCTATTTTATTTAAAAATGATCTTTGAAAGGGACTTCGTCTCAATGTCCTTTCATCGAGGCATATTTTGTTTTATACACAACTTTATTTTATACGATGTATAAACAACTTTGACATTTAATTTTATTCAAATAGAATCTTTTTATATGAAGCGTTTTACTAATCGACAAAAAGTAATATTTCTTTTAACATACGCAGTGACAATGACCATTTCCTCCGTGACGAATATTATTTGGTCTTTGGCTTCCTGAACAAGCTGTAATGTTTTTGTAAAATTAAATAATTACCAAATACACTTCTATGAATTTTGGTATTGAAAATGGTTTTTATAATGGATTTGTTATGTCAATATATTTATGTGATATAATGTGATCAATGTATGGAAATGATTTCTTTCCATTATATTTGTTTTATGTCTTATGATTTTATAATGGTACTTATACATTTGACGGGTGGTTACCTGATAAACCAAATGACGGGTGGTGCCGTGAATACTAGGATGGGTGGTTACGTTATAACCCCCAATGCATTGGGTATGGAAGTCAGCTGTATGGCTATTCCATTAAGTGATATGTGTGGAAGTCGACCATATGGTTATTCCATTTAAGTATGTTTATCTCCCAAGTTACATTTATATGTTATCTGATCTTTATATGGGTTTTATGGTAATCATTTGGTTACAAAAGGGTAAGAAATGATATTTTATTCAGTGAAGAGTTTTTACTACTTAATAAAGGTGAAAAGTATTACATTGATAAAGTATACATGGTTTACTTGTTGTTTTGATAATCTTACAGTTTTCATTCTTTGTGTATCCCTTACTGAGATTTTTATGCTCACCCCATGTTTTTTGAAATGTTTTTCACATGACTTAATGTGGAATAGGGTCAAGGATGGGATCAAGGTAAAGTCATGCTATACAAAACATGGAACTATACATTTTTCATTTTAAGATTTTTTATTCTATGGAAACTTAGTAGAAGTGTCTACATTGTAATCATTTGAGATGTAATAGTTATGTCCTAATTCTCTAAAAATCTAAATTTGAAATGACCCTCAATGTGAATTATTCATTTAATTCAATGTTAAGTAAGGTTTAAGGCCGGGGCCTTATACTGGTACACAAAAACAAGCCTTACAGTGCACTTGGTTTGAAACTCCTAGAGGATATGCTTAGGATAATTCATTTTTTATTAACAAAACCTTGTAAAGAAATTAAATGAATCTTTTTCCACAATGAAACCAAGTGTATGATTATGAGATTAACTATGGAAATGATATCAATTTATGATAAGTATTTTTATATGTATTTATTATACATTATGATTATTAACCAAATCTTGTGTATTCCATTAATTAGAGATGGCTCGTAGTCGAAGGAATGGAAACTGTAAGAACACATGTCTCCCATGTGGGGATTTACCATTGATGAAAATTAATTATGTTGTATATAGTGTTGCGATAGTTAAAAATAAACATATAAATATACAAGGAAAATTGAAATAGTTTATGAATAATAACCTTACCCTTATAATGCATCTGGATCCACAATGTGGAGGATCATGGTTAGAATAATTTATAAGACAATAACCCCCATTTTTTAATAGGAATAATATCCCATTTATAGGGGATAAGTGGATATGCTCATTAGAGAATATATTTCTCAAATTAAGATGTAACTAAAGAAAGAAGGTGGTCATGGTGGTTTATCATCTATTAGGATATGTAGTTCAGTGGTGGTATTTAATTCAAAAAATAAAGGAGGATGAATGAAATGAATAATTCTAATGGATAAATTTTATGGAAGAATTATTTATAAAATATATATCATGTGAACAAAGAGACGATATGGAAATAAAAGTACTAAAAAATAGAATGATAATGTTGGAAAGTATGATGCTAAATTCACAACATTAGCAAGACATGATTGAGACTTCGTACATAATCAATGGAAAAAGGTTGATCGATTCATGTATGGTTTAAAAATTGCTCTAATGGGATCTAGTCTCCCAAAGAATATGATTATATGAAGATATTTTCTCATGCACTATCAAGACGGAAAAATAATTTTCTATGTTAAATTATTTTAAGGTAACACAAAAGAAAAAGAGGGATTCTAGAAACTATGGAAAAGGAAATATGGAAACGTAGAAGAAGGGAGGAGTAATCCTTCTACACTATGATAATTATGGAAAGAGACACCATGGTACCTGCCTAAAGTGTATGGGTTTTTGTTACAAGGGTGGGGAAAAACGAATCCTCTATAGGGATTTTAAGGGGAAGAAATAAGAAAACAATGTACAATGGTACAATTACCAGGAGAGGGGAAATTATGAAATTTTGTTTCCTAAGCATCAAGGAAATTTTCCCTAAAGAATTCCAAGGGAGCAAGGCCATGTTTTTGCGATCAAATCCCCTGATATTGAAGTCTCAAATGATGTGGTGGTTGGTACTTTAATTTTTGTCCTGAAACATAAACAATGCTTTATTTCATTCTATCTCATCGAACACTTTTAGATCATTCATGATTGTCAAGAAAATTAGATATTTCCAATTTGATATAATTAGGGATTTTTCACGGAAAACTCTTAAGGGAGTTCTTATTGTAAGAAAGATCTGTTAGGAAATCCCTATTATGGCATATGAACATGCTTTATCTGCTGATTTTATTGTCATAACCATGCTTGAATTTGAATAATTCTATAGTAGGAATTGGATTTATAATTACAATGAGAAAATATATTGAAAGAATAAGGATGTTACAATTTTTGATGATAATATAGAATACCTTATCTTTAGGGTAGAAACATTATTGTTTTATTCACATCTAGATCCAACCATAGTAGCTCCATTGAATTCAATTCCTGGGGAGAATGAGAACTCTATATCTATGAGTGAGGAAAGAAATTTTCAAATCAATGATGTAGTTGTTGTGAAAGAATATATTAATTTATTCATAGGATTTAAGTGGTCATCATCCTAAGTGTGAAGTTGGGTTATCAATTGATTTTTTACTGGTTCAAGTTATTTATCAAATACAATGTATAAAATGTCAACTATGGAATTAGTATAACTGTAGAAATAAATTGAGTAATTTAGTGAAAAAGGATCTATTCTTCATAGTTTCTGTCCACTTAGAACCCTAAAACATGGATCTTCGAGGTTTTTCATTGACTATAGGGGAATCAATTCAATAACAATAAAAAATAGAATCCCTTACCTTACATTGAGGATTTATTTGATCAAATTCGTGGATCCAAATATTTTTAAATATTGAAATTTAATCGGGATATCATCATTTGTGTGTGAGGAAGGAAGATATTCCAAAGGAAGCATTTCTAACTAGGTATTGGAATTATGTGTTTATAGTAATGCATTTTGGACTAACTAATGCACCGTCTCATTTCAAGGATCTATTGAATAATGTATGAATGAATATCCTTATGACCTTGTGGTGGTATTTATTGATGATATCTTGGTATACTCCAAAATCTACGACGATCATGAAAATCACATTCTAACTATTCTGAAGACTCATAGAAGAAATATATTATATCGGATGTTTATCAACTATGAAATTTTGATTAAATCTATTTATTTTCATGGCTGCATTATCTCTAAGGATGTAATACCCATTTATCATATGAAGATAAAGGCTACTCAATAATGGCCTGTGAAAATGATTATAATTTAGGTAAATAGAATTATTGGTTTAGAAGGCTATTTTCGACATTTCGTTTAGAACAAAGCCCATTTATCCAACCCTATGACTATGCATACTCATAAAAGTGTTATGTTTTTATGGAAAAATTGTGAGGAATGTTTTGATGAATTAAAGAGGTTATTAGTGAAGGCTCTAATCCTGAATCTACCTTCTTGGAAGGGTAGATTTATGATCTATAGTGATGAATCATGTACAGGAATTGGTCGTGTTCTAATATATAATTATAGGGTTATTTCATATGAATGTAGGATCTAAATAATGATGAAGATGCTCAATATACAAGAGGGGAGGTGAATTGTATACTTTAAAAATTCCATTGGAACCTTCAAAGTTAGTTACGAATAACTATGTTTTCCTTAAACAAAGTAAAGAGCTATGTTTAACAAAGATAAACTAAGAAAATTCACAACACCTATAACACCAATTGAAAACGTGGAAAGGGATTCCGAAAGTAGGTTCCAGAAATATGGATCCAGAAATTGAAACTTAAATAATGATTATAATATGAGATTCTACCTTAAAGCGTATAGAATCTAAATGGAACAGAGTACAAGTAAGGAAGTATAAGAAAGTTATACATTCCTTATAATACAAAATGCAGCGGAAACAAACAAGTAGTAAAACTACAAGTAACAAGATATAAGTCTTTTAACCCAAAGAGAAGGGTATCCAAAAACCGTGGATAAAGGTCCCTTGATTTATACATTCAATCAAGTTTGTCTTACACACACCAGGGTAAGCCCTAGAACTTCAAGGTAGTCGGCACCTCTATCTTCCTATCCCCGGATGTCCTCGAATGTGATCACCAACATTCGGAGTCCCACGAAGCAAAAACTGAATGCGCAGTTCAGTATGGAGAAGGCATGAAAAGCTTTCTCTCTCTAGAAATCACCTTAGCAGCATGTGGTATCTAGATTGATCAACTTCATTCTATTGTGAGATCTTTCAAATGAGCTCCTATTTATAGACAAGGTCGACCTCCTTCCCAACAGTCATATTTTCCTTATAAATCGGAGGGACCTGTACACGTGTAACATAACCAATTGTTAGTTTATAATAGAATAGACGACATCGTTTTATAACAAACCAAGTGACAGAATGTACGACATCATTTTATGTCTAACTCAAAAGATCGGAGTGAAGGTTCGGAGTGTAAAAAAATTGTTAAAGTGTAGAAAAAATATAAAAGTGTAAGAAAAATGAATGTTCAGAGTCTAAACAAAAATAATTTACGGAGTCTAAATAAATTCGGAGTCTATAAATCAAAGATGATCAGATTCTGTTTAATAGGTGAATTCGGAATGAGAATTATTCATCAGAATTCGTAAAGAGAATTTTTAATCAGGATTCATCATTAGATTTCGGTGTTGAACTTCATGAGAGTTCATATCCAGAATTCGGAGTGGAACTTTATTAAAGTTCATATTCATAATTCGGAGTGGAACTTCATTACAGTTCTCACCCAGAATTCGAAACCTAAAACAGAATGCTTAATATCAATGTTTTAAACGATTATGAGAATATAGAAATGAAACCGATTCTTATACTTAATAAATATATGGATATAGATAATGAAAATATGATAAGGATAATTTTCCTTATAAAAGCGATTTTTCTTATAAAAGCTATTTTCCTAATAAAAGCAATTATCCTTATAAAAGAAATTATCCTTATAAAAGAAATTTTCCTTAATTATAAGGTGTTTGTGATTTTTAAAACAAGAAGGAATGGAAAATTCCTTAGGAAAACCGTATTGACTCAAAAATATCCCCATTTCTGGAATGCACAAACATCCTTACGAAAAAGAAAGTCTAAGAAGAAAGAAAACATTAAGGCTTATCTCCCTTTTCTAATGGATGTTGATGAATACGACTAACTCTCCCTTAGGCTTTGAAACTTTAAGGATCGTATTATAGATTTCCGGAATGATATTTCATTAAGAATAAGAATGACTTCTTTAATGAAAAACTTCCCCATAGATAAACTCTATTAGAGTTATTTTTCTTTCTCACCCTTTGTTAAGATTCTTTTTCCTTTTCCCACTTTATTAAGTTTCTTTTCCTTCTCCCCCTTTGTGATTTTCAAAAAGAATTGGAGGGAATGGAAAATATAACAAAGTACCTGAAACATTAGTAACAACAACAAAAGAGATGAGCAAGAACAATATTCATTAAGTTTGAAAGTTCAAAAACAAGGAAGTTAAGATACAAAAAAAGATCAGGTTTGTCTATATTGGATCTTTTTCCTTCACCATGAGACCCTTAAGAATAGTCTGTATCTTCTTCAAGTCTTTATGATATTCCTCAGCTAGGTTCTCCAACACAACTATTCTTGCACTTTGAGCTTAAATATTTTATTCCTGGGCCTTAAGAATTTCTTCCGGAGCTTTAAGATTTTCTTCCTAAGCCTTCGAGATTTTTTCTTGATTTAACAACTTCTCATCAAACTTAATCTGATAAACCCTTTCATACTTCCAGTTTTTCGCAACAGAATTCAGCTTTCCGTTCAGATCTCTGACTTCTTGAATTCGGAAATTCTTTTCATCCATCAACATTTCGTCAAAGGAAGAAGTTAGATCATTTATCTTCGTGTCTTTTGTGTCAAAAGCATCCTTAACATTATCTTGGAATTCATCAAAGAGCCTCATCTCTTCTACAATTTTCCTCGACCAGCTAGTCATCCTCTTGCAAGATATTTTGTGGGCTTCATAGCCAACAAAGAAAGTTTGGAACTGAGCCTCAATCTCAACACATTTATCTGTAACCATAGATACGGAGTCTGTTTTTTGATTCAAAGCATGTTGAAGCATCTGGCATCTTGAATAAATACTTGAGAAACTCGGAATAGAACCTACCAACTTCTTTAATGACTAAACAACAAAGTCATGCCCCAACGAAGATGACTCCAAATCCGAGACTTTTCTTGGATGATTTTCTTCTAAAATTTTCTCAAGATTTCTCTTTGAAGAACTCCAAACGTCCATTCTGTTTACAGCCACTGAGCTCGGGGTATCAAAAACGTGTTGCGTTCCCTTGTCCTTTTTCGGAATGGAGTCATGTTCTGGAGTTCTCTTTTCACTGTCAGACACTTGAACAACATTATGTTCATCAGTAACCACTTTTTGAGCACCATTCTCTACATTCTCCAATTGATAAATATCATGTAGAAGTTGTTCTTCCTCTTCATGATAAGCTACTTCTTGTTCTCCTTTCTCCTCATTCTTCCCTAGAGTGACTAACTTAGATGATTCAGCTTATAAAGTTCAGAGCGACAGATGTTTTGAAGGTGTCCCCTTATAATCATCTACTTGCTTCAAAATATCTCCGATCTCACCACTACCTTCAGAAATGGCTTCTTCCTCTTCCACATGCTCAATTTGCTCAACATCCCCAACATTCTTAGCAACTGACTCTTCCGGAGTGACATAGTTTCTTCCTGGAGTCTTAGGTAGAGATTCTACAGAAAATGATCTCAGAACTGGAATGTTTCCAGATTCCATCTCATTAAACTTTATCAAAGTCTGAACCACTTCAGCTTCATACATCTTTTTCTTAATATTCTTTTCTTTCACTTATTTTTCTAGCTCATCTGTTGTCCCTTCCTTCAAGGCCTTAGCCTCTGCAGGATCCAAGCCAAACTGAGGCTCCCCTTTTACTCTTTTCTCTTTGATTTCTCTCCACTTAACAACATTCTCATCAGGGTATGATTTCTTCTTCTTCGGTTTTTGTGGTGCGGAATGAACTTCCTTACATTTGGGATTCTCTGCTTAAAATTCAACTTCATTCAACTTTCTCTTCTTCACTAGCTTAGAGGATTCATGTTCAGAAACTTTCGGAACCGCTTCTTCTTGAGCTGGTAAATCAATGAACTGACCAGTCTTTCTGTTGATGGAATCATCCATTCTTTTGAGGGTACCATCACTCACCAAAATAATTTTTCAAACTCTTGGCTTAGACTTGCAAGCCTCCTTGAAAGACTCAAGGCACCGAACTGTTAACATCGAGATGATTACTGGATATATTATAATCTGAGCTCTTAGATTCCCTTTCTTAGCATTCCAAATGGTAATAAGAATGTGTTTCATCAGATTAAACTTCCCCAAATTTATCAGAAAATATAGAATATAGATCTCGCTTTTCTTCAAACTGTCTTTGTCAACCTTCCTAGGTACGATAAGTCCTTGTACTCATAATTCTAGAATCCGAAAATTCATAGACAGAGTTGCAATCTTCGGATCCTTATCATCTGATAGTCCGAGAGTCTCTAATGCCCTCTCCTTGTTGAAAATTCCTTTTGAATCTGGAAACACATGAGAGATGAACTTGACTTCTCCTTAATTGTTCGGAACGGAGATTGGTGAGGATCAGAACTTCCTTAAAACAGAGAGGCAGAGCTTCGGGATGCTGGAGCCTGAAAAAACGATGTGGGACAACCATTTGGGGTCCCCATTATATAGGCAACGATAAGACGGTTCTACTTCCTCGATTGATCGAACGACTGAAACAACAGATATCAGATCTGATGGTTGAAAACCAATTCTCATGAAAACCTGAATCTGATCTTTTGAGGTTTTTATTAAAACAAAGATTTAATAAAAATATAATCCGAATACATAATATAAGAAAATACCAGCAGGTAATGTATGATTATGAAAACTTGAGTAAAGAAATCATACCTTTTTGATTGTCTTAGGAGGATTATTCGTAATGGGTAATATTTTTCTTGAAGAAAAGAAAAGGAAAAAAAACTACAAAAAAACATTACTAAACAAAGACATAGTTTGAAAAACTTACTACGAAAACCAAACTCAATACAGAAATCTCAGTAAGGGAAAAAACATTATATGGTTTTCAGTACGAAAAATTTCATTACAAAAGTTTGAAAATGAAAAGATCATTATGATAGTCTTGGTATGAAAATCTCGTTACAGAAACATCCGTACGAAATTTTCCATTCTGGAAGATTTCAATATGAAAATTTCCATTCTAGAAGTTTTCTATACGAAAATATCCATTCTGGAAAATTTCAGTTCCAGAAATTCCCATTCCGGAAATTTTAGTTCCGAAAAGTTTGAAAACTAACTTTGAAAAATTTAATTACTCTAACAATCAAATGTATTCCCCCTATGAAAAGGAGTTTATTACTATAAGGAGAATTGTTCAACAAGAAGTTAATGAAGAATGATTACCTAACATTTATCATTCCTAAAATTTGTTTAATTTATTCAAATATATCAGAAGGAAAAGATTTTGTGAAAATATCATCATGTTGATCTTGCGATCCGATAAACTGAAGAATAATATCTCTTTTTAGTGTGTGATCCCTAAGAAAGTGATGCCTAATATCTATGTTCTTTGCACAAGAGGGATGTGCATGGTTCTTACTTAGGGAAATGGAACTTCGGTTGTCATACAAAATTTGAGTTTTAGTAAAACTCAAGCCATAGTCTGTGAGTGCGTGTTACATCCACAACACTTGAGCACAACAACTTCCAGCTGCTACATATTCTTCTTCAGTAGTGGAAAGTGCTACAGAATGTTGCTTCTTGCAGGACCATGAAACTAATGAATCTCCTATGAAATGACAAGTTACAGATGTACTTTTTCTATCCATTCTACATCCACCAAAGTCAGCATCAGATAATATTTTTAGAACAAAATCATTTCCAGAAGTATAAAATAATCCAAGATCCATGGATCTCTTAAGGTAGCAAAAAATTCTTTTTATTACCTTTAAGTGAGATTCCTAAGGATTGTATTGATATCTTGCACATAAGCATACTGAGAACATTAAGTCTGGTCGACTAGCTATTAAGTAAAGTAATCTTCCTATCATACCTCTAATATTTTATTGATCTACTTGTTTCCTAGCTTCATCAAGATCTAAAGATTTTGAGGTACCAATGGGAGTACTTATACTCTAAGAGTTGTCATAACCATACATTTTGAGAAGATATTTAATATAATTATGTTGAGATATATAGATTCCTTCTGGTTTTTGAGAAATTTGAAAACCAAGGGAAAAAGTTAACTCACCCATCATACTCATTTGAAACTCATATTTCATTAGACTTGCAAAAGAGTCGGTTAAAGATTACTGAGTTGAACCAAATATGATGTCATCAACATAAATTTGAATAATCAAAAAAATATTCTTATCTTTCTTTATAAAAAGGGTTGGATCTATGTTTCCTTTAACATAGTTATTTTGAATAAAAAATCCAGTGAGTCTATCATACCATGCTCGTGGGGCTTGTTTAAGACCCTATAGAGCTTTGGTATGTCTAAAACATGATCAAGATGTTTTGAATCTTCAAAGCCAGGAGGTTCTTCAACAAAAAATTCATTTTTGACATAACCATTAAGAAAAGCACATTTCACATCCATTTGAAAAATTTTAAAATTAAAGAATGCTGCAAAGGCAAGTAGAATACGGATAGATTCAAGTCTAGCTACTAGAGCATAGGTTTCTTCATAGTCTATTCCCTATTGTTGATTATAGCCTTTAGCAACGAGTCTATCTTTATTTATTACAATTACTACATTTTCATCACATTTGTTTCTGAAAACCCATTTTACTCCAATAACAGAAGTTTCCTTAGGTCTTTCAACCAAGATCCAGACATTATTCCTTTCAAATTCATTTAGTTCATCTTGCATGGATTTAATCCAATCATCATCACCTAAATCTTCATCAGTACTTTTTGGTTATAATTGGGAAAGAAATGCTACATGTTCTAATTCATTTCTTATGGAACTTCAAGTCCTTAAAGGTTGATTTACATCAGTAATGATACTATCACTGGGATGATTCTTAAGAAACACCTGATTTGGGTTTTCAAAAGCCTGTTAATGAACATAGGGTAGAATGTCTTCTGGGGTAAATGTTTCAGAAGTTTCTTCTTGAACATTTTCCTTATCAGAAGGATATTCTATCAAAGATTGATAATTAGTTTTCAAAAACACATCCGAGGATGTAGGCTTAGATGGTTTAAAAACAAATGGATGAGACTCATGAAATTTTACATGCAATGTTTCTTCAACAGTACAAGTATTTTTATTAAAAACTCTATAAGCCTCAGAATTTGTGGAATAACCTAAGAAAATTCCTTCATCGGATATTGGTGTGAATATATATAAGTTATCTTTAGTATTTAAAATGAATACCTTGTAACAAAAAACCCAGAAGTAGGATATTCTTGGTTTTCTACCATTCCATAACTCATATGGAGTTTTATTAAGAAAAGGTCTAATCAAAACACGATTTATAGTATTGCATGCAGTACTTATAGCTTCAACCCAGAAATGTCTAGCTATATAATATTCACTCAACATGGTTCTAGTTATCCCTTGAAGAATTATATTCCTTCTTCCAACTACACCATTTTGTTTAGGAGTTCTAGGTGCTGACAATTTGTGAGTAATACCTTTTCTACTACAAAAAGTTTCAAAATCAGAATTTTGAAATTCTCCTCCATGATCACTATGAATAGTTATCAAAGGAAGGTTTTTCTAATTTTTATCTTGATCTCTAAAACATTTGAAATATGAAAAAGCTTCATATTTCTTTGCTATAAAATAGGCCCAAGTAAATATAGTGTAATCATCAACTGGACCAAATACATAGTATTTTCCTCCAATACTTCCAGTTTGTGTTGGACCAAAAAGATCCATGTGCACTTACTGTAATGCATCAGTTGTTGAGGCTTCACTGATTCATTTAAAACTAGATTTATGTTCCTTGCCATATTGAAAAGGATCACAAACATTAAAAGAATCAAATCTATGCTCTGGTAGATCCTTAACTAGTTTCTTCTTAGAGAGTTTTCATAAGTTCCTAAGGTTAAAGTGACATAGTCATCTATGCCATAACCAGGAATGATCTTCCATTGTTCTTGGGAAACGTAAATCTTGAATCCTGAGGTCTTCAAAATTCAAAGTGTAAACATTCACTTGCCTATTGGATGAGAGAATAAATTCTTCCTTGGAATTGTGAACTAAGCACTTATCATTCCTAAAATTCACAAGGAATCCTTCATCGCATAACTGAATTATGCTAATGAGGTTGTGTTTAAGACCCTTAAAAAAAGAACATTTTAAATCACGGTTTTACCTAAAAGAACAATATTACCAATACCAACAATATCTCCCTTAGAATTATCTCTGAAAGTTAACTTTCCTCCTTTCGTTTTGATAATATTTTCAAAATATATATTGTTACCAGTCATGTGCTGGGAACATCCACTATCCATCTACCATGTGTTGCTGCTGGTACTCTCTTTATTTTCCTGAAATCAAGAAGAGAATTAGACTTTCGGAATCCAAACTTGTTTGGATCCGAGATTTCTAGATAATAAAATTTTAGGTACCCACATCTTCTTAGAGAAATAAGCTTTGTGAAATTCTAGAGATTGGGTTTTGTTTAAGGAACAATTCTTTTCCCAGTGACCACCACATTGATACTTGGTAAAAAATGGGGCACTTTTAGGAACAAAATAATTGTTACTGAAAATCGGTTTTTCATGGGTATAACCAAATCCAGATTTATTTCTTAAAGGTCGTATTTGGGAAAACATTTTATCAAAATTTTCCTTACCATGGGTAATGTTTGATAAACACTTCTTTAAGGAAAAAATTTTTGAATTAAGTTTTATAACAAAGTTTTTATCCTCAAAATTATTAGTTTTAGAACTAGAGCTAGGATAGAAAACATTTTTCTAAGAAATTACTTTTTCAAAATATTTAGAAAGTTTGTTCTTCTCAGAACATACTTCCTCACGATTTTTTGAAATACATTCAAAATAAGAATTTTTTATATCAAGATCTTTAGAAAGATCTGATATCTCATTTGTTAGAATATAATTCCTATAGTTTGACTTATCAATTTTCTTATTGAGTTTGGAATTCTCAATTTCAAGAAGTTCAGCAAACCTAGAAACTTCTTCATAAGTAGGTAAAGTATTTATTTCATCAGAATATTATTCATCATATGAGGAATTATAATATGTACTATCATTAGAATTTAAAGATACATTGGTCAATGATTCAGAATTTCGTACCTTAGCCATAAAATAATGATTGTAAATAGGTAATCTGGCTATAAGACCAAGATTCTTCTTTCCTGAAGATTCATAATAAGAAGATTCATCTCATGAATCACCACCACTAGAACACCAGGTGTCATTTTCTTTTAGAACATTCTTAGCTTTTGATTTATAATACTTTTTCATGTTCCCGTCTGAGTGCCTTTCTTTCCTTTCTTTCTTTTTGAGCAAAGGGGAATCTGGTCTAATATGTCCAGCTCTCTTTCATTCATAACATGTGACTTCTCCATCCTTTATATATTTCCTTTACTTTTTCTTATACTTGGATTGGAAATTTCTCTGGCCGGCTATCTTGTTCATCCTTCGAGCAAGATTTTCTAACTAATTTTCTGATACTTCACTTTCACTAGAATCTGATTCAAAAAGAATATTCTTAGACTTGGATCTGGTTACTCTCTCAGGAGTCTTAGCTTTCATATGATTTGATGTTGTTGTAAAAGCAACAATACCATTTCCATTTTTCTTTTTGATGTTATTAGAATCTCTCTTTATTCTGGTATTATGTTGAATAAGAGTTCCAAATAACTCATCAGGAGAAATTTGAGTGACCTTCCTATTCCCATCTATAGTAGTTCTTTTGGATTCCCACTCATTGGGAATAATATCAATTATTATATCCACAAGTGCATCATTATCTTACCCTTTCTCTCCCATAGACCATAAACTGTTGACGATAGTCATAAACCTCTGTTGAAATTTACCAATTGGTTTACCATAAAGAAAATTGAAGCCATGGTATTCAGATCTAAGCATAGCTCTTCTAGTTTCAATCACTTTATAAGATCCGAAGTGTGTAACTTCTAACTTCTTCCAGATATAATTAGCTTCTTCACAAGATGAAATTTGGCTATATATATTTCTAGTCATTGAACACAGTAAAGTATTGCGTACCTTATAATTGAGTTGACACTCTTGATTTTCCTGGTTAGTGAAAGTTATAACTTCCTTATCAGGAATATTAAAATCACTAGTAAGCATAAAAAAGTTGTCCACTCCAGTATTGATAACAAAAGTCTTCATTCGATCTCTCCAGTATTCATAGTCATAACCATCAAAGATTGGTGGTCTTGTAGGATTTAGATTATAAATGGAACCAATATTGACTCCTGCCATACTTAAAATAACCTTTGGCACACAGACTTGTTAGTAGAAAAAGTTCGTAAACACAATGTTCGGAATGACAAAAATTCGGAATGAGAATGTTCGGAATGATAAAGTTCGTAATGAAAAAGTGAGCACGAAAAACTTATACGTGAGTACAAGTATTTCAGAGACCTCCTCTAATACCAATTGTAGGATCGAAATATTGATGTAGATGGTCAATATACAAGAGGGGGGGTGAATTGTATACTTTAAAAATTCCTTTGGAACCTTCAATGTTAGTTACGAATATCTATGTTTTCATTAAACAAAGGAAAGAGATAAGTTTAACAAAGTTAAAATAAGAAAATTCACAACACCTCTAACACCAATTGAAAACTTGGAAAGGGATTCCAAAAGTATGTTCTGGAAATATGGATCTGGAAATTGAAACTTAACTAAAGATTACAATATGAGATTATACCTTAAAGCGTATAGAATCTAAATGGAACAGAGTACAAGTAAGGAAGTATAATAAATTTATACTTTCCTTATAATACAAAATTCGGAGAAAACAAACAAGTAGTAAAACTACAAGTAACAAGATATATGTATTTTAACCCAAATAGAAGGGTATCCAACAACCTTGGATAAAGGTCTCTTGATTTATACTTTCAAGAAATTATGTCTTACCCACACCTGGGTATGCCCTCGAACTTCAAGGTAGTCTGCACCTCTGTCTTCCTATCCCCGGATGTCCTCAAATGTAATCACCATCATTCGGAGTCGCACGAAGAAAAAACTAAATGACCGGTTCAGTACGCAAAAGGCTTGAAAAGCTTTCTCTCTCTAGAAATCACCTTAGCGGCGTGTGGTGTCTAGATCGATAAACTTCATTCTATTGTGAGCACTTTTAAATGAGCTCCTATTTATATGAAAGGTGGGCCTCCTTCCCAATGGTCATATTTTCCTTAAAAATCGGAGGGACCTGTACACGTGTAACTTAACCAATGGTTAGATTATAACAGAATAGATGACATCATTTTATAAAAAAACAAGTGACAGAATGTACGACATAATTTTATGTCTAACTCAAAAGTTCGGAGTGAAGGTTCAGATTGTAAAAAAAATGACATGGAGTAGACAAAATATAAAAGTGTAAGCAAAATGAATGTTTTGAGTCTAACCAAAAATAATTTTCGGAGTGTAAATAAATTTGGAGGGTATAAAGCAAAGATGGACAGATTCAGTTTAGTATGTGAATTCGGAAAGAGAATTCAGAATGAGAATTCATCATCAGAATCGTAATGAGAATTTGTAATCAGGATTCGTCATTAGATTTCGGTGTCGAACTTTATGAGAGTTCGTATCTAGAATTCAGAGAGGAACTTTATTAATGTTTGTATTCAGAATTCGGAGTGGAACTTCATTACAGTTCACATCCAGAATTTGGAAGCTAAAACAGAATGCATAATATCAATGTTTTAAATGATTCCGAGAATATAGAAATGAAACCGATTCTTATACTTAAGAAATATATGGATATAAGTAATGAAAATATTATAAGGATAATTTTCTTTATAAGAGCGATTTTCTTTATAAAAGCAATTTTCCTTATAAAAGCAAATTTCCTTATAAAATCAATTTTCCTTATAAAAGAAATTTTCCTTAAAGATAAGGTGTTTGTGATTTTCAAAACAAGAAGGAATTGAAAAGTCATAAGGAAAACCTTATTGACTCATCAATGAATCCATCCAGTTGAAATTCAATTAACATAACTATCCAACTCAAGATCTTATGTTAGGTGCTATGATATTTTAATTAAAAATATATAGAAACTATATCTATGGTGATAGATGTGAGTTATATATGGGTAAAAAGAGTCTGGAATATATCATTTCATAAAGAGAACTCAATATGAGGAAAAGGTGATGGATCGAGCTACTCAAGGATTATGACTGTTCCATAAACTACCACATGAGACATGAAAATAAGGTAGTTGATGCATTGAGCAAGAAGGATCATAGTGTTTTAAAAAAAATGTGGATTTAAAGGGATCCTATATTCATGGATATACTATGGATGGATATGATAAATATCAAAGAAGGTGAAACATCATTACATTTTTCATTTGGTTTCCCAACCATCTATATTGGAAAGGATTAAAATATCTCAACCTAATGATGAAAACCATCAAAACTAAATTAATGATTTGAATTATGGGATGTTGGCTCACTTCATATGTGAAGATAGAATTTTGAAATGTGGGAAGAGGTTATTTTTCCCTTTTACAGCTGATCTAAAAAATGAATTATTGGATGAATCCCATAACATGAATTTCTATATACACCATGGTTGTACTAAAATTTATAAATATTTTAATGAATATTTTTGGTGGGTCAATATGAAGTGGGAATTTTTTTTTATGTATCAAGATATTTAGTAAGTTAATGGGTGAAGGTAGAATGATAACATCATATTGGAGTCATGCAAACTCTTTCTATTCCATCATTGAAATGGGATTATATCACTATGTATTTTTTCATTGGATTACCAATACACCCAGAAAGAATGATTTAATATGCGTAATTGAGGACCGATTTACTATATCTACACATTTCCTCATTATAAGTGAGGATTTTCCAATAGATTTCCCTGCACAACTCTATATCAACGAATATGTAAGACTTCACAGACTACCAATTTTAAATGTGTTTGATTGAAATCTTCGATTTACATCCCAATTTTGGAAAAGTATTTAGATATATTTGGATACTAATCTTTGTTTGAGAATTAATTATCTCCCTCAATCTAATGGGAAATCATAAATGATATATCAAACATTAAAAGACATGTTGAGATCATGATCACATTATTTTAATGGTATGCGAGATCAGTATTTACCTTTGGTGTAGTATTACTATAATAATAGTTTCTATGCTAGCTTTATAATGGCACCATATGTAGTATTTTATGGAAGGAGATGTCGTACACTGACCTATTGGGATGATGTTGGGGAAAGGAAGCCCATGGGACCAGAACCTATAAAGGAAACAACAATGAAGTTAAATACTATACAAACCCATATCAAATTAGCTAAAAGTAGAAAACATTGCCATGCTAATAATCAAAATATGTATTTGAAATTTCAAGTAGGAGATCATGTTTTCTTTAATGTATCTCTACGAAAGGGTTTTATAGGATTTGTGTATAAAGGGAAACTGAGACCTATGTACATTTGAGCATTGGAAATTCGGAAGATAATTAGAGTTGTGGCATATCATTTTCCATTGACTCCTAGCCTTTATAAGGTACCAAATTTGTTCATTGTCTCATCATTGAGAATTTACAGGCTAGACACAATGCATATCTTCACTTTTGAGAGTATATAATTGAAACATGACATATATTACTATGTTGATAGTATCCAGACTCTAGACACTAAATA
Source organism: Viscum album (assembly GCA_963277665.1). NCBI lineage: Eukaryota > Viridiplantae > Streptophyta > Magnoliopsida > Santalales > Viscaceae > Viscum > Viscum album. The sequence goes on along the minus strand of OY728160.1, from coordinate 2,036,773,908 downwards.
GTATGTGTTGAGGAATCAGACATCATGACTAGTAAAGGAACACCGAAAAAAATCCTAAATTTGAAGAGTCAATAAGGGAGATTGAGGATTATATTGTAAATAACTACCCAAATATTTTTTATGGGGGAAACATTCAGGTAATTTCGAGGATGAAATATTTTTAAGGGGATGGAGGGAAGGTTATAACCAAAGGATTTATAAATAAATATAATATTAAATTCATGAAACCCTGAGTATCTCTAAAACACTAATTTATTAAAACCAATCCATTGAACTTAATTTTCCACTTCTCTGATTTGAATTTTTAAAAACTGACATACACAGTTGTGAACAGTAAGATATTTAGTGTTTGAGAGGATCAACATTCAATTTTAGTGAAAAGTAACTCACACTTATGAATATTAACTTACCCCAATGAATATTAATATGACCAATGGAGTAGTAACCTCCCCTAGGAATGCATTAATATTTTTTTTTCATCATTTCTGTTTTGTGTTTAGTTTTTCTTTAAAATATGATAAATTAGATAAATTGAATTTTCTGGTAAAAAAGGTACCTTTCAGAGAGATTTAAATGATTATATCAAACTATTGTTTTATTATTGTTTATAATAATTAAGTATCCTTATTAAAAGACTCTAACTTAATTACAAATGATAAAATAATTTTATTTTTTACGTGTCAAACATTTACTAATCATTTTACTTTGTATTTTGTGTCTGCTATTATTTTTAATAAATATTTATTTTCAATGATAAAATTTAAAATTTTTACATTTAGAGAACTATAATGATAAAATATATGTCATTTTTGAATTAATATTTTCCATATTAGGTTACACTGAATTGATGTGAATTTTATAAAAAACATTAGTTTTTCATGAATAGTAAAACAATGGTTTGAGTTTTTTGTATGTTTAATAATATCATTAATTATGTAATCATGATCTAATAATATTTGTACACTATTGAGAAATAAAATATAATTTTAGGTGAACAATTTGGCCAATACCATGGGAAAATACCGTTGTCAATCCCGTGGTTTTGAAAATACCATTAATGAGGTTTCCTTTAAAATTAATAACAAAATCCTACTCTTTTACTATAATTAACCAATCATTCCTTTGTTTTCATTCATTAAAAATTCATCATACACAATTTTATGGGAGTTTTACCTCCATATGACTCCATCAAAAGTGTCCTCATTCCCCTAAGGTCCCATCCATCCTGTTTTAGGAGTTACTCTACAAGGTAAGGGAATCTCCGACCCTTCTATTTTTGAATAATTATTTTTACTTTTTTCTATTTTAATTTCAATTGGTTTATATTGGGATATTTAATTAAATACCCCCCTTATGTTACATATTATTAAATAATGAATTCATACCCCTTATTCTATCCTCATGATATTTTATGAATTTTATAGGTGACACTGTTAGGCTGCTGAATTTTATAAGTTATTTATTCACATATCTTTTATTTTGTTTTCCATTCTTATCTTTTTCTTAATGCATATATTTTTATCCAAATGGTATGATAACTCTAGTAACAAAAATGTACTATAACATTTTTTATGACGATTTAATAATTAATCATTATATATCCTTTCCCCTTCTTTTATAATAGAAATGAAAACACCATCCAAGATCTGTTAATTTATCACCATGAAGGAGGTCAAGTTTTCAATTTCCATTACTATATTAAATTATGCTAATGAAAGTATTCTTATGGTTGAAACATGATATTATATATTTATTATTACTTATTTAAGGTTCTAGAATTTTTTTTACAAATGATATTAATTTATAAATCAAAATGAGTTTGTTGTGATCACTATATACCAATTAACTCAATGAATTATCATTAATGTATTATATAATGATTCAACTTCACATACAATAACCAAATGAATTTTATAACCATGTATAAATTTATATGATAAAAAATAACATTAAAATTCTATTATGGACAGTCATTTTCATCTTAAATGTTTATCCTTACATGTTTATAAGTAAACCGGTCATGAATACCAATGAAGAAAAGGATCCAAAATAATATAATTCAACCTCTTAGACCCACCATGAATTCCATGAATGATAATAATAAGGATATAATAAATCAATTACAAAAATAATAGGTTCTATAAATATGAATTATTTAATTTAATTTTGTAATCCAAGACACCATGATCAAGTTAAAAATACCATCAGACATAAGGTAAGAGCCTTCTACTCAAACCTCCATTTTCAATCGGGTTACTCTAATTATCTAAATACCTCAATTAAATTATTATTTATTCAAATATACTCCTCCAAATTTCTGTATGAATTTTCTATATATGTTTACTAACCATAATCAGTCTTTAATTATGTGAATTTCTCAAATTCTTGCAAATTCTCAAGGGAACTCCCTAATATATTTTTAGAATATATTATCTTTATAATATAACTCATTTCATTATGAAAATTCCTTCTTAATTAACTTATGGTTTTATAAAAATAATTTTCCAAAATAACTCTTCTTTTCGAGGTAAAAGAGTATTTATCTCATGAATTAATCGATGACTTTATAATAGTGTTGTTTTCTATTTCAACAATATTATTTATTCTTATGTATTATTTGGATTAATATTTAATGATACCATATAGCATATTTAATTTAATGGTTTATGATTAGTTTTCCTATGGATGTTCTATCTTAAAACCATTGTCCAATTTACTCTGAGGGGTTATTGATTATGCTTAATGTCTGAGGAAGGTTATTTACATTTCATATATAAGATTCAATTTTAATTATTATGTTAAATAGGTTTATCAACTTACATATGAGGAATGCATTAGACTTAGTATTGTACGGGTGGGGCCTGATATATCTACTTGATGCATCACTAGGTCTCCGTAGAAAAATTAGGGTTTTGGAAGGAGGCCTTTACAAAATGGTTATTTATGGTCTTGGAATGATGCCTTGGCAGTATGGTTATGATGTCCAAAATTATGCATCACCTCATTATGAAACTACAAATTCAATGTTCATGTGGTTATTTGACTAGTATAATACCCCTGATTATGAATTTTTTTGTGGCATTATTTATTCAACTATTATTCCTTCCATAACTTATTGATGTTTATTTCTAAAGGAATGAAGGTTTAGTTATTCACCATGCCTAATGTTTATGTTTTATGTTATCTTCAACATTATTTCATACCCTTAATGAGCAATTGAGTGCACCCCATTATTATGATTCATTTTACCAAGACATGAAGAGGTATATTATGAATGACATACAGGGATAACCAGGGAGTTATAAATGTTTTCAAAGGAATATCTATATTGTATTTACATTCAAGTTGTAATATTGAACTTATGTATGTGTATAGAATTCCAAAAATACTAAAATATTCGTTCTTTATGGATACAAATTTCTTGTTACCATGCCAATGTATGGAATTTAAACATTGACTCTGGGAAACTGGGGTCAGGTCATTACAAAGGACCATGCTCATGTGCTCTGCATGATCCTCCCCGGATGCAAAGTAGACGAGTATGTCATCAATGAAGGCAACAAAAAATTGCCAAAGTAGAGTTTAAATACCAATTTTATCAAATCCAAAAGCATGGAGGGGGATTATTCACACCAAATGGGATATCTAGGAACTCATAGTGTCCTTAGTGACATCCAAATGACAACATTGGATTATCAACCTCATGAATTCTAAACTAGTGGCAGCCAAACCAGAGATAATTTTTCAAGACCTATATAATACTTTGAAACTAATCAATGGGATCATCAATACATTGAGAATTGTACATGATCATTTTCAGGTTTGGGTTATGGTAAAAATAATCCATGGAAGGATGCAATCTCCAATCATACTTTTTCATGAACAAGAATGGAGACACCTAGGGGGAAACCCCGGGTCTAATGAAAACATTATCCTGAAGGTCCTCAAACTATAACCATACCTCCCAATGATAAGTATAATCTATCCTATATGACACATAATACATTAGAGTAGTGTCTATATGAGTGTTAATGGAAAACTATATCCTCTACCTTGATGGTATTCCCAAAATTTTCTAACCGAATAAAAACATGTAATCCTAAAAAAAAGAACCTAGATACATATAGTCGCTAATGTACCAATTAATAAAACAATTAATGAATTGGATATAGGAAACAACTTTCTTCTTGTATAACCCACATTACATTCCCTGAGATCTCTATCACTAGAAAAATAGAATCTCTCCTCATTTGTGCCAAGGAATTTGTCTTATTGACGATGTTAGCATATCTAGGATCAGATAATGGAAAAATAACCCATACCAAATATAACATCATAGGGTTCCATCATGATTACCAAAAGTCCTCATGTGAGAATATCTCCACTGAGAGATAGCTCGCACTGATGGAAGATAAAATAAATAAATGTTGACTTCCTTGTTAGATCCTAAATAAGATGATGCTGGGATAACACCTCATTTTAGACCTTGATAAATCGCAGTATGTTTATGTAGATAATGGAATGACTGAAAATGTAAAATATTACTGATTAATGAGAATAATAAACAAAAAACATACTTATAATCATCTCGTGCACAATGTGAACATAAAACAACAATTCTTGAAGCAATCCATAGCCCCAAAAACATGATCCTTGAGCCTGATGTGGGCCACATGGTAGTGGTGTGAGAGGGATCTCATAGCGTAGTACACCCACCATTTATTATCTTGTTCTTCTTCTAGCTCAACATCCTTGGAGATCCCCATGTCCATTCATGGGAGATCCCTAGTAACTACGTTTCCTCTACCATGGTGATCTATCAACTATCTTTCTATGATACTTAGCATGTCGAGTCTTATAGTCACATGTTATGTGACCTCTCCCATCACCAGAGAAGCACTTCCCCTCGTTAGTATCTTGTGATGTTGTGTTCAACCTCTATACTATATTACAACACACAAGTGTCTTATCTTGAAAGTGTTTCTTGTGCGGAGGTCCCACCGACTGCCAGCAGGTAGTTATCATAGACTACTAAACTATGTGAATCCCACTACCCATGCCATCTATGTAGAGTGACATTAATTGAATTATCTATGTCACTAATGCATTCTATTGTACCCCAACATATGTGGGAAGGTAAAAGAGCACTACTGTACCATGAATCTCTCTACAGATTCGGTGTTCAAACTTCTAGGATCTAATGTAGCCCCCATGATAATGTTTGGTGAGTATTATTTTGGTATGTGAACCTTTCTTTATAATAATCAAACATAATCCCTCCCTACTATAGCTTGTGAAGATCCTATATCTGGACTGATCACAATCAAGAGGGAAAATACTCCTCATGGAACTACTACTTGAAGTCATTCCACAAGATTGTGGAATCATCATACATTTATGTAATAAGTCTCCACCAGTTCCTAGATTCTCCCAAGAAAATGATTTATACCAGTGAGTCCAATAGATCTATTGTGGTCTTGATGATCATGCTTACATATAATAGAAACTCTAGATTATCATATGTTTTATGAGGATATTGATCATTTGAGAATCTTATCAACCTTTGGTGGATGAACTCATAAATCACACTTAGCATACATGCATCCTCAACCATATCAACTGGGATGATATGTTTCTCGATAGGAGGAGTTACTTCTACCTCCTCCTGAAAGAAGGGGGTCATGGGATGGACCCTAAACTAGGGCTTTATCTCTCATCAGATCATTATCATGAATTCCAACTGGGAGCCTATACTGCTGTTGTCATCAAGGTACCCTATGATTTATCAAGTGGTTTCACTATCATAAATGAATATATATATATATATATATGTGTGTATAAAAATTTAGATTTAATGAACATAATAATTACATCATTTTTACAGAATACATTATAAATTACACAAATATAACCCAATGAATGTATTAGTTTATGCTTTTGGAATCATGAATCCTAAAAACTGGTACATGAGTGAGATTCATTATCATCCACAAAGTTTTCCAAGACTAGAAAATATTTTAGAAAAATGATAGATAAAATATATCTACATAGTATTGGGATGGAATCAATAAAATAGACTACATTATATTCCTAGTATTGGTAAACAACAAAGATATATAGCCAAATGTATGAGCACAAGGGAATGGGAACATGATCATAAAAATTGATGATCATACCATACATATCTATGATCATATAGATGAGTCGTGGGAATTTTTTTGCCATTCCATAAGAAATTAAAAATAAGGGAATCATGAACATAATCGATGAAATAATAACATAAGAACAAGACATGGAATTGGGGCACACAGATTAATATATAACATTGTGAAAATGTATATGTAAAAAAATTTCACTCCTTATGGTAAGGAAACTATATCAGGACCATGCATAAACTTATGGTCCTACTACTAGGTCCAAAATATCTGTTTGAACAAGTAATCATGCTCATGTATAAAATTAGGGACATGAATCCATATACATGCATAACATCGAGAACATGTAATAAGGCTCACAAATAAATTTATGGACATGCAACGTGGTGTATGCATAACGTTTGGAACATATATCCTGGTTCAATAATAACATTGTCAGAACATAATAAGAAACATTCATAACATTGTGAAAATATAATCAGGATCACACATAACCTTATGGTCAAGAAACCAGGTCCATGCAAAAAATTGTGAACATTTAATCAGGTTCACAAATAACATTGTGAACTTGTTATCAGGTTTATTCTTGACATTTTGATCCTATAATCAACTTCACACATAACATATATACTAATGTTCCATCCATAATTACCCAATTTAATGGATGGATATATAGGTGACATCCATCACATTATTAAATAATAATCACTCGTTCCACAATATAATAAAACAAACATCATATCATGTCCAATAAAATGATATGGGCTTCATAAACATCATATCATAACCCATGAAATTTATTGGGTATCATAAAAATTTAATCATTTCATATCCTCTGTATGATATATAGGTTTCATTATGATATCATCATAGAATAAATCATAAATGTAATTAGCTTTCATAAGAATTTATCATTGTTTAACCAATTAAATGGAAATAGGTTTCATATATATGAAGCCATCAAGACATAGACCATTTATAAAATTGATAATAATGGAGACCTTGAATCATATCCCTAGTAAATAATAAACTATAACCAAGGATGTCATCTTAGATAAAATGTGATTTTGATATATCAATTGGAACATAAAATTTCTATTAAAATAACCTATTAAAACATATAACATTTTAAATATAATTTTCCATGTAAATAATTTATAAACATATATAATAACCATTGTAAATCATTTAAAACTTATCTTTAAGAAAATATCCTTTATTCTTCATAAAAAATTATTTTTGAGAAATGAAATATTTTTTTTGTAAAAACTGTTTCTTTGAAAACAATTTTAAAATCAACTTATTTTTAGAATATTAGGAAAATAATTTTATTTTAAAAAATTTCCTTATAAAATTATAAAATAAGGATCAATTAAATTATGTTCATTTTATTCGGTAAGTATTTATATTCCTAACATTCCCATTTCACCTTAAATGTTTAGAAAACTGCCCTAATTAGAAATTAAAGAAAGATTCCTTTAAGAAATATTTTTTAAAAATTTAGTACATTAGTAGAAATTTTCATCAAAGATCATAGGATATTTTTAGAGAATATTATTTAATTATTTTTCTATAAAACACAGTTTTGAAAATATATAGATATCTGACTGAAATGATAAATACAGACAAATTTTCATAAAAATTATTTTTTAAATTATCTTTATTAAAAAAGGATTGAAAAAATGGTAACATTAATTTGATATTACAGGAATAACTATAAAATTAAAAAATAATAGTGTTCCTTAAATATCCTTTATAATATTTCATTCATGTAAGTATAATTGTAAATTATCCCAATAAATGATGATATTGTTGCCATAACTCTTAAGACTTGGTAACATTGAATCATAGTGATTTGCAGAGTATAATATTATATAAATAATTAAAAACAATTAAATTTATGATACTTAGGATATCAAATGTAAAATTTAAGTATATACACCTCAACAAAAATATGGGTGCCTAACATGCCATTTCTCGCAATGAAGGTAAATTGAGATAAAAGTACATTATAGATATGATAACTTTTGAACCATATACCACAAAAAAAAAAGAAATCTTAAAATGGATATGTAAATACCCAAAACGTTAAAGATAATAATCCTAGAATATATTATTGTGTAGAATATACGCCCCACATAATAAATGATTGTTTAATATTTTATAGATCGTAGAGAAATAAATTTGAGATGAGAAACACTTATCTTATGTCTTCGATTTCTCCATATACTTTCAAACAACCTTTATGAGAAGTATAAGTTTCTTATAAATCTCCTAGAAAACCATATTATTATATATAAAACAATATATATTATTTTATTATTTTCTTATTCTACTAGTTTATTATCAATTCCATGTTAAAGTAATGTTTTTGATAATAACAGCTTTGTTTATCTTATATGTTCTAATATGTTATTCTTCCAAATATTAAATAGATAATGATTTAATTTTTCCATGAATATAAAACCTGACAAATATATCATATTTTTTCAGTATATAAATATTTTGTTAATATATAAAAAATATAAATATTAAACCAAATACACATTCATGGAGCGAATATATCATATGCATGCATGAGAACTGCCTCCATTTTATTGTCATATTGATGAAAAGTATGTAATTGAAATATATTCTTACATATAAATATTATTAATATATTATAATTATTTTTTCATTTATATCATATAAATTTACTATACCAATCCTTAATAAATTATATTTAATGTGTGAGTAAATCGCCTCACTTTGAGGAGGTGGTAGTCCACACTTCCACAAATAAAGATATAATATTTACTTAATAAAGAGTAAATGAATCTATGGAATATGTAACAACTAAATATTTATAAATAAATAATTTTTAACATATATTTCATATGAATATATAGACTCCATCATATTTAACAACCATGAGTGGTGGTGAAGGGAAAACTAAAAACATTGTTTTGTGAGGTGGTACGACCGTACACAAATTTGTAACTATGTTAGATATTAGAAGAAAGTGTGTGTAAGAGGATATTAATCCCATAAAATAAAAACATCTATGTATAGTGACATTATAGAGGTTATTACATAGTTGTTTGATAATAACAACTATGGTGATGGAGAATGAAAAAAAGGAGCTTGATGAAGGATGCAACCTCTTCTTTCGGTAAATTCTCTTATTGGGAACCAATGTTCTTCCATGAAAACATTTATTTGCAAAGGGGGTATTCAAGTATGGAGTTAGGAAATTTTTAAGTATTTTTATAAATAATTTTTCCAATCAAATGGTATTGAGAGGTGTGAATAAGTGTGAGGGGTGGGGGACTTTTTATAGTGGAGGAGGAGGGGTATTCATGTAAATTTTTTAAAGGTGATTCCACCAATGATTTTTCTATTAATATTGTAACCAATAATTATCCCATTTACAAAAAATGGATTAAAGGATAAATATATTACTTTATAATGGATTTTGGAAATGTTTATAGGGCATTTGGGGCCTTAATATTATGGTTTTGTAATTTATCATCCTAATTATCCCCTTAATTGATTCTATTAATTATAATTACCATCACAATTTTTTTTGAAGAAACTATTTCCAAAATATTTGAAAGTATAAATTATTATTTTTAAAATATATATTCTAAATTTTCAAATTCCAATTACATAATTGAATGAAATTAATTTTAAATACATCTCATTGATTGGACGACAATCCGGGTTTTAAAGTTAAAATGTTCAAACGTTTTGTATGTTTTTTATATCCAATTTAAATGTGAAAATAATTATAATGAACCAATATTGGTTAATTGAAATATATTTGAACAAATTTAACATTAATAAAAACTAGGAACAAGATAAATCATTATGAATAAATTAGATAAAAAAGTAGTTTTGAACAAAAATGTAGTGTTATTCAATATTCATCCAAAAAATGAATCTTCACCAAAAAAATTTCACCATAATATCATTATTATATTTTAACAAAAAATGAATTTTATTTTTTCAAATTTTAATTATAACAATTGAAAATCATCTTTAAATTGGGTTCTTAATTAAAAAGTGGTAAAATTAAATTTTAGAGAAATACATATTTTTCTTCTTAAAATTGTACTTATTAATATCTAATGCCTATCAAATATATTGTATGTATATGAGAAATTTGAATTCAATATATAATATATATTTTCTAAACTTTAATAAAAATAAATATGTTTAAGTTTTTGAGATAAATTTGTGTTTTTACGAAAAAAATAGCTTTCTTAGAAAACTATTTTCACTATTTTCAAAAAAAAATTCATTAACTTATCATAATTGATAACCAAATGATTTATATTATATATAGGTGTAAACAATGTTTTCTAAATTTAGTAAATCATATACATAACTTCAATTCCAATAACAAGGTGATAACTATAATAATATTTTAATAATCATATTAATATTATATTGTAGTTTAGTTAAGACTCAGCCTTATGAGTAATGTATGCTATCGAAGGGACTCAATATTGTGTGTAATACAAGAAAAACATAATGTTACCTATAAAAATATATAATCTTTGTTGTTCATGTATTAAAGGATTAACATGGTATTCTGTATAACACAATCCAAACATAGTTCATTAATATAAAAATAGTGCACATAGTGTTGTGTGAAATGACAAATATCAACAATATTAAATTAATATAAAATAAATTTAATAAATATATGGGTGTGAAATTCTACCCTCTTAAAAATAACTTCTCATTTATGCTAGTTTGGTTTACTAAATGATGGATACTTAAATTTTCCTTTCATATAAACCCACATAGTAAAAATAAAGACTAAATGATCCATTAAAAATGGATCATTGGAAACATTATAGATCCCAATGTAACTCATAACTAGGGATCCACATGGGAGGAAATAAGTGGAATGTGAAAATTTGGTCAGAGATAAAAGTGTAGATATTTGTCAGGCGTGATTGTGGTCATGAATCATAAATTAGTGAATGATCAATGGAATGTTTTGGGACTCAAAATAATAAATATCTGAACATTTAAAAGGTTATTAGTTCAACCAAAATTGAGGTATTAGGGAAACACCTTATTTCTAGATCATTTTCATGAACTTGAATAATTTTCAAGAAAACATATAATTTCATTTTTTTCTATACAATATTACCCTTTGTTGTCCTTTTATCAAATTACACTTTATCTCTCATTCTAGGATATATATGTGAATTTTTTTACGTAAAGTATTAATAGATCACATGATCCATGAATATACTTAATTGTCCTTCCTTCTAATTTTGTCACAATAAATGGTTTTCACAAGTTATCCAATATACATAAATCCTCATATGGAGAGATAATACATTCATCTTACAAACATCATCTAATGATTAACTTAATATTTCAATAATTGGATGACCTTATAACTCTTACAAATGATGAAAATCAGATACATTAGATAGAAGGTCACAAAACCAACTTAATATTCATCCCCCATATCATAATTTTTCTCTTGGTCATCACATTCTAAATATGTGCTTACTCCCATCATATATTCTCTTCAATAATGGTCATAACCTGAATTAGAATAAATCCTTTTGGAAAGAATGTATTCTTCGTTAATCCTAAGATTATTTTATATATTTTATAAATCCACGAAGTTGTAAAAATTATCTATGGTGACATAATCCAATTTTTTAACAAATTATTTATCATATATAAGGTCATAAGTAAAATCAAATTTACTATATTTAAATCAATCATCTATTAATACAAGATAAATACAATTGTCTCACAATCAATAAATCATTAAGGGTTACCTTATATTATTTCAAAATATCAACATTACATTAAATCAATTTTGTATGCCATCATCAGCATTCAAAATATCCTCATAACTCCTCAATGAAATACTTATGCTGAAAATTATTATTTATATCAAGAATAATATAACGTAATATTTTAATTCCTAAACATATAAACATCAATCACACAACATTATTCTTAAATCATTACTTGAGCTTCAATATCCAATTATTTAATACCCCATGTCCTATAATATTTAATATCCATCGGGTTTTAATTATTCTCATCCTTAATATAATAAAGATTATTATGTTTAAGGTAAATAATACTTACAGAACATTCTGTACCTTTCGCATGGAATTTTTAGTCTCTTTATCTTCATAAGTATATACAATACTCGCACCACCTTCCATATTTTATTCCTAGGAACTCAAGATATCAATTATTACCATTTAAATACTTTCTACACCTAAAACATTAAATGCTAACCTAGTTCCTTCTAGTTAATTCCATTGACTAAAACAAGGAATCATTTTTGAGAAACATTTATTATAATGGAAAGCCATATAATCAGGAAAAGAATCACTTATTGGATTTATAAATCATGGATCCATCATATTTAATCTCTGAAAAATTATGTATATCCACGGTTTTTCATATTAATATTATAACTATATCAATCATGATGGTGAATAAATATTTTGTGATTTCCCAATGAATATTCCATGGGAGTTTCAAACCAGGTGTGAATCAAGGCATGTTTTCATGTAATAGGTTATGGTTGAGTCAGGACTAATGCACATTTTAGAGTCATTACCACTAGGTACATCTATTACAGAACCACATCCATCGGTAATATCTATATAGGAATTTAATTCAAGGAAATCACATTCTACTTCATTTTACAAAATTCCTAGAAATATTCTTATACTTCTCATAATCCTTAATTTTATAATAAGATACATCCCTAAACAAATCATTATAAATATTACTAGGGATATTACTAATGTTTTTTCATCATCATTTCAAAGGTTTATCTAAACCATTGCTCTAATAAAAAATATAATTACCCTCTCCATTCATACATAAAATATTTCTTCATAACATGGGATAGGAAACCTAAAATGGGGTGAGCTCAGAATTTTAGTATGGGCAAAAAGGGATATATATATATACCCTAAACATGAGGATAACAGTATTAGAATGTGATCGTAACATTATAAGATCATACACATCATGTAAATGATCTTATATATGAGACATGAAATAAGTATTGTATGTTCATAAGACATGAATAAAAAGTGAATTAAGAGCATAAGAAATTAAATAATAATGATGGAATAAGACATGGAATTATGGAATACACATCATCTAATAACATTGTGAACATGTATAAATAGAAAAAAGAACCAATCATTATGTTAAGGATATGAAACCAGGCCCTAAAAAATGATTGGACAAGTAACAAGGTCCACACATAAATTTGTGAAAATGTAATCAGTCTCACTCATAAACTTATGGATTTAAAACTGGCTCTATGTATAAAATTATGAACATGAAATCAAGTCCAAGCCCAAACTTATGGACATCAACTAGGTCCGCAAATGAAACTGTGATCATGTTATCGGGTTCATGCATAACATTATGAACATGTAATTATTTTCACTCATAACATTGTGAACATTTAACAAGTTTCACTCATAATCTTATGGACATATAACCATATCTTGCCACAAAATATTGAACACATATTCAGGTTCACACATAACATTGGGAACGTGTAATAAGGTTCACACTTAACATTTTGAACATGTAATCAGGTTTATGCATAACTATGTGAACATGCAACTAGGTTCATGCATAATATATATACTAACAATTTATCCATCATTACCCAATGAATTTGAGGGAGATAAATGTACCACGTGGAACATCATAAAATAATATGTAAATTTCCATTAGTTAATTAAAATTACATCATATCATGAACCATAAAAAGAGATGGGTTTCATAAATATAATATCATAATCCATTAAATGAAATGGGTATCATAATAATTTAATCATATCATAAAGAATATAAAATATACACATTCAAAATTATTTCAACTGGGAATAACTCATTAAAAGAATAAGGTTTTGTAAGGATTTAACATTGTATAACCCATTGAATGTAAACAAGTTTTACTAACATTAATTCCTCAAAACATAGACCATTTAGAGAAATTTATATGAATGGTTTCCTTTGAACATATCCCTTTTAAAACCTAAACAATTACAATAGATATCATCATAGATAGAGATGAATTTTTAAACATCATTAAGAACATAAACTTCCTAGAAAATGATATCTGAAAAAAAAATTAATATCCTTTTCCTAATTCTTTTTCAAAATAATGAAAAGAACAATGAAAATACATTTAATATATTTCTTGAGAAAATTGTATTTTATGCATCGAAAAAAAAATGATTTTTACAACATAAAACATCAATTGAAAACTTGTTTATTTTAAAACCATTTTAAAATCAGAAAATATGATTTATTTTAAAGAAAATTATTTACAAAATATCCCTGTAATAATTCAATGGAAGCATCAAGTAAATGGGAGTCATAACATTGTGTAAGCCCATATATTCTGAACATTATTTTTTCCCAATAAAAGTTTATAAAAGATCCTTGATTAGAAAATTATAGGATGCATCCTTCTATTTTTTTAAAATTGGAATAAAATGGGTAAATATTCCCATTCAAAATCATATTATAATATTAAAACATTTTTTAAAATTATTTCGGAACACAAAATTTTGAATGAACTCATATTTCTGTCTGAATGGAGAAATCATGTCAGTTTTTCATAAAATTATTTTAATAATTCTGTTTGCTAACAAATATTGAACAAATGGTACAATTACCTTGATTTAAGATGATTATCTAGATAGAGAAAAATTCATGTGTGTTATTTCTATATTGATATTAATTTTTAATTGATTGGAGCATAATCTTAAACAATCCCATTGAATGATGAGATTGTAGCAATGAACTCTTACCACAAGGTAATAATAAATCATAGTGATATAGAAGTTATAACATTAAATTAATCATATAATTTCATTAAATGAGTGATATTATTTATAAAACAAGTCAAATGGAAGTATATAAATCTCATAAGAAATATGGGTGCATAACGAGGCATGTGTCTCAGAGAAGGTAGATTGGGACAAAATTGCATTATAGATACTGTAAATTTTAAACCATAAAAACCATGAGAAAGATATCATAAAATGGTTATTTAAAGAAAATAAATTTATTTTTAATAATCATATAATATAGTCATGTGTAGTATATACACCACACAAATTAAAAGTATGGTGAATATGGCCTAAATCCCATTGAATTCAAATTGAGATGATAAAACCCTTACCTTATGTCTTGACTTTCTTCGTACATGTACAAACCTAATTTATGATAAGTATATGTTTATTATAAATCTAAAAAAATATATTGTTAAATATAATACCATATATTTTTTGATTATAGCCTTTTATTACCTTTTTATTAAAAATTCCATGTAAATGTAATGTTTCAGGTATTAACTTCTTTGTCAATCACACATGTTTTCAATTGATATTTTATATCCACTTCTTATATATATAAATTAAAAAATAAAAATATATATATATGTATAATATATATTCATTATTTTAATATTCATTGCAATCTATAGAAAATTTAAATTTTAGATGTAATGCAATGTTTATGAGATGTTAGGCCATACGTTTGGATGAACAGTGGTTCCGTTTTATAGTCGTATTGAAAGAAAGAATACAAATGATATATATATATATAAATATATATTCATAAAATTATATTTATTATTTCATATATACCATATATTCTTACTAAACTAATCCTTAATAAATTTTATGTATTGTGTGAATGAATCACATTGCTATAAAGAGGTGGTCGTCCACACTTCCAAAAATAATGATATTGTATTCAATAAATAAGGAATGCATTAATATAGGATTTACATAATAAATAATGAAGTATAAATAGATAATATATATCATATATATCATATGAAATTATATTTTTCATCTTAATTCCAAACCATGTGATGTGATAAATGGAAAATGAACAACATTGTTTTGTGTGGGTGTAGTTCCCCATACAAAAAAAAATTGTATGTTTTCTACCCATTAAATGGAAGTGTCTGTAAGTTAATTTTGTACCATTAAAATAAAAAAACATCTAATTTATGGGATAATGATATTATTATAAAAATATGTTATATTAATGATTGAGGTGATGGAGAATGAAAATAAAACAAAGGAGCCTGAGGAAGGATGTTACATCTTATCTCCTCTTGGTTTTCACTAAAGGGATTCCTTAGATGGATTTTAACCAAAGTGGGGCTTATAATGTTAAGTGATGGATATTTGAATGATATTATTAGAGTTTTTTTGATCCAATGGGATTGATATTTTTGAATAAGTTGGAGGGGTGAGTGCATTTTTATAGTGGAGGAGGAGTGTGATTTATATAAACTTTTAAAATGGATTTACACCAATGTTTTTTTATCAAAATTAGACCAAATAAATATTAACATTTGAGAAAATGATTGATCGGGTGGAAATATTTCCATAAAATTTCTTTTTTAAATATTTCTATGTCATTTAGGGCCTTGAGATTATTGATTATTCTTTTATTTTCCAAAAGTTCCCCTTAATAATTATAATTAATTTTAATTAACGTCAAAAATATTATTGGTCAATAACTAAGACGAACATAATAGAAATTATTAATTATTATGATTCTAAATATGTAATCCATTTTTTCAAATATAAATTATATAAGTGATAGGAATGAAAATTATTTTAATTATAGAGATGGGACAACAAAGTTGGATTGAATAGAAAAATGTTCAAAAGTTTGCTAGGTTTTTGTATCCAATTTCAAGGTGAAATTGATTCTAATGCCCTATAAAGTATTAATTGATGTATAGTTGATCAAATTGAACTTTTAATGGTATAGATAAATTATTTAAACTTATAAATATATTATATGGAAAAATAATTATGTACTAATATTCAAAATGATACAATATTACTTAAAAATAAAACATCTATCGAAATACCAAAAAGTCAACATAAAATAATTTTTATCTAATGAATTAAAAAATAAATATCAATTATAAATGTATCAAAAAATTTATTTAAATTTTGTTCACCAATAAATTGTGTTAAAATTAACTTTCAGATAAATACATATTTTTACTCATAAAATTTTATTTAATATTATAATATAAATATAAAATACTTTGGATGAGTTTGAGAAATATTTGTTGAATATATAATAAATAAATGTTATTAATGATATTCATAAAAAGTGGTTTTTTTAAAATATTGAGATAAATTTATATTTATACATAGAAAAATATATTTCATAGAAAAGTAATTTCATTTTTTCTAATATTTTGTTATGTCAAATTATTGTAATTTATATGAAAAGGATTCATTTTACAAACTTGTGTAAATAATATTATCACAATTTAGTTAATATTATTCACAACATATATTCCAAGGTCTATGTTTTATAATAATAATAATTTATTTAGAATATTAATTATATATTGTAGTTAAATTAAACTCATCCTTGCGTGCAATAAAATCTATCGAATGGAGATTATATTTTGTGTAATAAAATACAAATTCAGTGTTGCATATACCACATGATAATATATGTTTTGTGTGTTGACCGCGATTAACACGGTGTCATGCATAATGTAATCCAAACATAGTGATTTAATATTTAAAACTATATTCATTGTTGTGTGATATAAAAAATTCCAAATGATTTTGTTATTTTGAAGAAAATTATTTCATAAAATGTCAGGTTGTTACAATATATATATTACAAACTATTGGGAGATGACTCCAAAATGATAGTCAAATATTCAATCATAAAGGAGGAATGTAACATTGATACTAGATACAAATGTATTTTTCTGATGAGTCAACAAGCTGGAAGTTAGGGTCTATGTGATTGGATAAATTAGCCACCCACACCATCGTTAGACTACCTTTCCTAAGAGAAACACTCGATGAACTGTGACATTATTTTCCCAAAACTAACCAAATCATCTTAAGGGTATTTTTCCAAAAAACATCCAATAAATGAACTTGTTTTGACACCAACCACTCATGAACTGACCCAAGTAGATGCTTGGGTATCAACTAACTAAATTCCATCTCCATTGGCCACTAGGTGTTAACCAGTGTTGAATGCATAACTGACCAATGGGAAGAATTTTCCCAAGTACCTACATGAAAAAATATATCCATCTTTATGGAGATGATAAGATTTAAAGAGTAAAATATGCAAAAAAAATTGAATATAAACCAAGAATACATAAAACCTATAAAGTTCAAGAAAATGAAATGATAAAATATAATGTAATGGGAAAAAACACATGCCCAACCAGAAATATTTTCCCAAATGATAATATAAGAAACATAAATTGATGAGAGTTCCCAGATCCTAAATCGCACGTTACTACAATTTTACATGGTCCAAATCACCATGTATCCTTAAGATCCTCTAGATTCACAGAAAACATGTCTATCCTCCTCATGATACATGACTCGTTCGAGTGAATTAAATATTGGGGAATGTATATACATACTCATTAGGACGCCCCAAAAGATTAAAGGGTAGAATTAAGAGATAAAAATATAAATAGAAAGAGGGTAGATGCCAGATACAATCAAATATAATATCTTACCCCAAACCAAGAGTGAAGGTATCCTAATCCAATAACATTTGAAAAATCATGATGAGTATATGGACAACCTGTAAAGTATTCATTGCATATAGCAAGAGTTTGGACTTATAATATGAGGAGAACCTAAACATTAAAATCACATTGAATAACCCCTGCATATTTTCAACTCCTAGAAGGAGATTAACCAAATACATAATGTGTATATAAAATAATATATATGCTCAGTAAAATGTGTCACAAATGAGATATTTAAGGGATAATTTTCTCAATACTCAACCCAAGAATAAGAGTATCCAATATTTAGAAATATCAATAAATGATTCCTAGTATCTCAAAGTTTATCCCATATTTAACCTTCCAACTGAATCCATGATTCTTAATTGTGCCACATAGTCGAGGGGTTGAAAACTGGATGTACGACACATGCACTCTCATACACTAGCAGGTTCAACTATGAATATATCCAAAGAGGACCCGTGCCCATGATAATGAGGGGGGTACACTCATGTCAGCATCAATGATTCCACTACCATGATCTAATGGATGGTGAACATAGTAATCATTAAGGAACACTAATTCCAAAATATGATGGAGGGTACTTCTCAGAATGGTTATCAAGGAACTCCACTACCCATCCTTGATAGAGGGAACATCTTAGAAAGGATAACAAGGGAATCCACATTCTATATAATTTGGAGGGTATCACTCAAATAGGTAATCCAAAAACTCCACAATCAAGCCCTAATGGAGTGTACCACTCAGAAGGGTATTCATGGAAATCCACTTCTCATGTAATCTAAAGGGGAATATGTGGAATGGTCTTTGAGGAACTTCACTACCAAACCCTACTAGAGGGTACCTCTCAGAATGGTCCTGGTGATCTTGTTTGATTACTAAAATCACCAGGCATTGCCTTATTTGGAATCATTCCTGAAACAATTCAAATCGTATCTCAATATCCAGAAGGATGGAAAATTCATGTTCTATATAGAAAAACACTATTGAAAGGTTTCTCATGGAAAAAATTTTGAGTTCAAATGAAGGTGATGTGAAAAATTGTTGTATCATCAAAAGAGGCTTAGGGGTTCACAATGATTGTGGGTACCCACATGACATGTGGTCCCGCTCTACCACATATCTTTGTACCTTTTAGTTACACTACTCCCAATTCATGTTATAGTACATGATGTGCAGGTGGAATTGAGACATGTCCAAGTCAATCTGGACCAGGATGTGCCCTTCTTTCCATGTCCATGTAGTTGACTCTAATTCAGTGTACTTCTGTACATGAAAATATAATTTTAGGTGTGATCCTTCTGTTGTGATCTAGAACATGAGTCTCCCAACCAGGGAAGTGGTACACATCATGTTGGATGGATACACGTATTTTCCCCCTTAAATTTTCGCAAAACCATATATGTCACCTCTAAAGGGATACATTTTGTGTCATCATCCCCATACAAATCTTGTAGTCATCCTTTCACATGATTTTTTATATCATCACATATTATTCTAGATTCTCTAATATGATCTCAATACTTTAAATCCCCATACAAATCATGTAGCCATGCTTTCACATTATTTTTTATGTCATTATATATTAATATATATTCTGTAATATGATCTCAATAATTTTAACATAGCTTTATACCCACCCAAAAAACAATGATCTAGTGGTAGATCTAGGTTTCCTGTCTCTTTTCACCAAAAATCATCCGCTATTTTTCTTTGGGGGTTCGTTTCATGAAATGTATGAAAATGTTCCTTCAAGAAATAGGGATTCATACTCTCATAATCAATAAAATATATTATTCTTTACAATAATCATTGATCTATCCATACTTCATCAATTTGAGATTTGTTTCTTAGTCAACCATAGTCTTCGTTGCCCGATATGGCTTCGTACCACTTGCCTATTTTGGATAGATACCACAAGGTCTAATAAATGATAAACATGATGAATATTTGGGATAAAAGAACCATAAAAATGTATAAATTTTTTTCCAAGTGTTCTTCTCCAATGTCCAATAAAGGTGATCCATGGATGAAACCCAACGAAATAAAACAATATTTCAATACTTGGGTTCTAGCAATTGGAATCTATTGGCGCAGATAAATGAAAAAGGATGGATATGATCCATGAATTTATCAAAAGGGATTAAATATATAGTTGATGAGTCCTATATGACTTTTTATCATTCATTGGTGAAGAATTTGATCACCAATGAGGAATAGTGATCATTTATTTATTTTTCTATATCCTTATCTACTAATATTTGGGATTTTTCATCATTAGATGTGATTCACCAATGGATGGATGTAGGAATTCATCATTATTCAATTCAGGATTATGAGGATAGTCATGGTAAATTCACCAAATAAGTATTATTACACATTTTCTCCATCCTTTAATGGAATTATGCATTTAATTTAATAATTAATTAGCTCACTAAAAATACCACCAATGAGTGTGGAGTCCAAACACCCTATGTAGATACATTTTGAGCCACACCTAGGGTCAAAATCACATTATAGACAAAACTATGGCCTCCTATTTATAATCTGAAATTCCATTTATGTCTTATCTTATTTACATTAATAATACATGTGCACTCGATATCGATCATATTAAATATTTTTATAAAATTAATTTCGAGCAGACATGACCATGAAATCACATGTCTTTCAATATGTAGATCTAGAAATATATGATGACATATTTCAATGTCTTATAGGGAAAAAATAGGTTCTCTACAAAGAACACTGAAAAGGTATACACATACCTACATCCAATACCGTTGGTTTTGCCTATAGTCACAACTAAAAAATTCTAAAACTTCTTATGAAGAAATCATGCCCAATCATTGGAACCAAAATTTGGACCTTCATTTACCATGTTTTGAAACGTGGGACCTCCAACCAAATTGGTCTAATACCATTTCTATATTTAATATCCTAGAATTAAAGGCCTTGGAGACCTCTAAAATACACATTTACACCTATGAAATTCCTTAAAATAATTATCCACTAAGGATTCATCAATATCATCCCACTGTATATGACTGTGTTATATATATTTGCAAGCACAATTAAAATATTGTATTCCATTTTTTGATAGGAATTAAAAATACATTTAGAGATATTCCACAATTTTCTTCCCCAAATAATATTAACTACATGATACAATCAATCATTTATTCCCTTACTATACATAGCCCTCTCTTTTGTAGTGCTTCAGGATGCTTATCTCGTTGATACCTCCTGGATTACCTTAAATGGATATTTTATACTACCACCAAGACTATTGAGTACTTGGTAAACACTTTAATATATCTCCACTATCCTAATTAATTAGATATGAATACACATGGTCCTCCAATTTTTTTGTTCTTAGCATATATCCACTGGTCATGTCTGTTCGGTTAATCTAGAAAGGCATGTCCATATATAATTACAACTAAAACCATTTAATGTATTTTCTTCACCCATCACACCATTATAAATAAAATAAAATTTTCATAAGTGGTACTAGTAAAAATAACCAACATTATGGGGATTAATGTTCATGGATTCCTGACTCTAAAAACATATAAACAAATCTAACTGGAAAAAATAAAATTGCATTTCAATGGTATGGATTTTATAACCATATATGTCCCATGATTGTTATTGTGACACAAACTTATAAGGATTCAGGTTCCTCATAAAATGGAACAGAAATATATGGGTTTTCATTCCCATCATAGGTATACAAATCTATCCTTTCTCATGGGAATAATGCTAACATCATATGACTAGTCAATTACCTTAATAGTTATTAAATATTGAGTGAAAAAATATAAAATAGTACTTGAGAATAACTAAAAAGGTGTGTATAGAGAACATGTCACAAAAACATAAGGATAACCAATAAAAAATATAAATAATTATATTGATTTATAGCAGTAATCATTTACTTCCACAACAAGCGTAATAAGTATAATTACTTAAAGTATTTCTGCAATATTTATTAACTATACAAGAGAATAAAAAATGTAGATAGTAATACCATTAAAGTATGATTCATTCAACGATACTATTTACCTGAGCATATTATTTGGAGTGATACATGCTTATCTTAATGACCACCCACCATTTGAATATATATCTACAACAAAACAATATATGAACAACAATTCAGGGGAGAATAATGTGCCATACGAAGATTGAGGGATGATGTAATCATTTTGAAGTTACAATGATGCAATGATAAAACAATTAATATTTAAAATGATAAATGTTCAATTTAAATGAAATAAAATGATGAAAAAAAGTATTATTATATCATACATAGTTATTTATGGTAAAATAACTTGGCTAATATTTTAATGTATGAGTAAATGAGAAATATAGAAAATATACTTCATAAATGTGTCAATATTTTTGAGACATGTATCAAAAGAACAATATTAACAAAATATACATATGATCCATGAGAGAAAATAAATTCCAATATACGATATAAACAAAGATATGTGTGGTGAGATGATTTTTATTTCAACCAATGAAAAGTTTTATTTTATTATTATTTTTTGGATTATTTTATAAACATGAATTATGATTATTTAATATATTTTTAACCACAATATATTAAGAAATTTATTCACTTTTATAAGTGTGAAAAATATCAAATAGGATGTTCTATATAAATATTACTCTTCAAAATTAGAACTCAAAAAGAGATTTTGGTGTTTTAGATATATGTTGAGAATAAAATAATATGCCATGAATATAGTGCTCCATATACCCCAAAACAACATATAGTATCTTAGTGGAAGAACTAGATTTTGTATAAATGGGTAGAAAACAGTTATTACTTCTTTGTACATTGAAATTATTTTCCTGTAATTATGAAAATGGGATGTCAAAATCTAGAATCATAATTTAGTCATACAATAATTTAGTCCATACACTATATGGGATATGGTTTTGAATGAAAATAAAAATGAAGTGGAGACAATTTTTTATCATGAATGATACAAAAAAATAAATGGAATACATTTGGTTAATGTTTATGAGAGATTTTAAATAGTTATATTTCATAGATAAATATCTTCTCGTAGGAATTACATGGGTTTTAATAAGAATCATTAATTTTTTTTAAAAAAAATCATCTAATTATGTAAAAAAATTAAAAACCTTGATAAGCCTAACCACCTGTTGATAATGATATTATAGATATATTTGAAGATAGAATTGGGAAAAATGGGTGTATTAACAATTTATAAGATTATTTTCAAAACTATCACGTTTATTATAAAATATACAGGGTTAAAAAGGCTCATTCATAGAGAGGCTATGTTTTCAAGAATGAGATATCAAGTTTTAGTTGAAAACATTCTTTGAGGTTTCTAGAAGGGAATTAAAATATAGAGGATTTTGAGGAAATTAAATAATTCCAATATTATTTATCACAATTAACTAAAA
This sequence comes from Viscum album, assembly GCA_963277665.1. Taxonomy (NCBI): domain Eukaryota; kingdom Viridiplantae; phylum Streptophyta; class Magnoliopsida; order Santalales; family Viscaceae; genus Viscum; species Viscum album. Next base: position 2,036,749,722 of record OY728160.1, on the reverse strand, counting down.
TGTTTTGATGAATCTATTCAAAATGAGTATTGGTTAATAAATATTAAAAAATAACCTAGTGGATTTTTTCAAAAACACTCAAATTTTTTCCATGTCTTATAGATAATAATATGTTAAGGGAGAAATTGGTTTTTATATGTAATGTAAATTATAATGGTAATGTAGTATTTTAAAATGTTCATCTTATTTCAGAGGTTATTCGTAAATTGATGTGGGGAATAGATTCAGATTAAATTATTTTTCTAGTCACAATATATTAAAAGATGTAAATATTTTTTCTAGTAAAATTTATTTTATAAATTTTAAAGTTCTCCAAATGAATTTGATTTTGGTGTTTCTAATTTACGAACATAAAGAATAGGTTTATATAGAAAAACTACTTGTTTTTTTGGAGATGATGGTTCTCATGTTTATGATTTGAAAAAGGATTTATAGGGGTAGAAATAATACATATAACCTCATATTGAATGCTATAAAATAACATAAAGAGAATTTAATTAAATTAATGTAATGTATAATCAAATATAATTGTTAATTAATATGATATAAAATTAATCATTAACATTATATAAATTGATGATTTTTTAACCTTTGAAAAAAATGAAAAAACATTTGGGGGAATTTTCCACCTAAAGTAGCGAACTCATTGAGATGTTAATGATTGGACATATGAATTATTTATTGGGATTTCAGGTTTTATGAAAAAATAGTTCCTATTTTCCATCAAAACATTAATATTATCATTATTTTTTAAAATAATGTGGTAAATAATAATTGATATAGCACTCTACTGCTATATCACATCAGAAAAAGTTGTCCATTGATAATGAAGTATGGATTATAGGTCAAATAGGGTATTAAATGATTATTTTTATCCTACTATATTTAACAATTTATTTAATAAAATAATAATTTTATTTAAATTATATGAATGATAAAAATTTATCCCTCATTAGTCACAACATGTAGGGGTGAAACAATACATTGGTAGCTTATGGTGACACACTATGCCAAATAAATCATTCCTACAAAAACTAAATAAAATAAATAATAAATTATAAATAATTCAATAGTTATATTTGAAATATTAACATAAATTTTGGGGAACCAAAACCATATTTCTCAATCTAGACATTAATCCTTAACCATATATGAAATATTATAAACTCTTTTGGGAACAAAAAAGTATAATCAGTTAAAACATTTCAATACATCACCATATCCACAATGAATAAAAATGGAATAAACCTCCCCATATAGGATTTAATAAAATATTCATAAATTTACCTCTTCCCTATATTGAAATATATAACATTAATAAACAAATAAAGATCAGTATTAGTTCTCGATTAGAACTGAAGAAATAAAAAATTCAAACTCCCACCTTAGTAGAAATCATGTATCATCTTTTGGGAACACATCAGTATTATTAAAAAAATAAATTGAAATACATATCCATCTCAACATTTAATGAAAAAATAATCAACCTCTCTATCTGATATGTAAAACACTTTAGATCAAAATTCATCTTCCCTAAAAAATCTCTTTTCCCAAAAAATATTTAAAGATCATTATTCGATATTGATAAAATCCGCATTTAATGATTGAAGTTGACCCATGATTATGTTGTGTACAACCAATACATTACAAGGATAACTATATATTTCTTTATTTTTACCAATATTTTGTTATAAGAGAAAAACGTTCTCATTATTATTATGTCTCAACCAATAATTTTCATAACATAATTTGACCTCTATAAAGAGTAGTCCATTATAGTGTCCACTAAATAATATATTTATGTGATTAAACACATAAGCTAATAAACACGTGAGAAAAAAATTCAAATAACAAGTATCAGTCAATATTAATGTATGATAATGATACCAAAAATTTCCAGTAGTCCCATTATATCTTAATCAATCATTACAAGGGGTTTTAAATAAAAAATTCCTCCACATTACCACCCCGAATAGATACATCTATCTCTTATTTTGTTATCTATTATCTATTTTAGATGCTAATATTCACCCTGATGTTATTTTATAGAACCAACCTACATTAATGGGTACAATATTCACTTATCAAATTATTACATTTGAAACTACCTTGTAGGAGGCAAATGGGTGGGTCTATATACTATCATACCTACTAAATACTCCTCCATATACAAAACACTAATATTTATATATTATAGTTTAATATACATTTCCACAAAATATAACATCATATGTGTTGATCCCATTCATTTTTGTGATGTTTATTGTGTTTCTAATGATGAGGTTGTCTTGTGAAGATGATATGAAGATGATATGTTTCATTTGTGGTATTTTTTTTAATGAATAAATCATGTTCAAAATCACATGAAATAACATATTATATATGATAAGATGGTTCTTGGAGGTTATAATCTATTTAGAACAAGTATGGGGTTGTTTGAAGATGATTTATGGTGGTTCTATAATTTCATATGAAAGCGTTATTTATTTAAAAGTCGGGTAAATTTCATATTATATAAACCCAATATGAATAAATATTTTTAAGATAGAAAGTTTAAAAAATTATTTTTTTCCGGTATTTTTTGTTCCATTTATGTTATCTTGAAATTAATTCAGGCTTATTTTCTTTCAAAATATATTAATGTATATGAATGTTACAACATTTTCATAAGATACTAAAATATGAAATATACCGATCATGAATAAAACTATTCACATAAGATATTTACAATTCATATGAAACTGGGATCACATAATCTACTCTAGTTTAATAAGATATCATATTTATGATAAATATTAGTTTTTTTATAATAAATTATCCATATGAAAATGTTTGAACCATGTAACACTTTTTAAATAAATCATCCTTGAAATAAACATTGAAAACAAAAGTTATTATTTAATATGATGTTTTGAGGTTCTGTATTGTAAAACTATGCTCTATAATTTGGTCTATATAAAATCCTGAACAACTAGAAGAAAATTTTAAAATATATATCTAAAACAGATATTATGGAGAATCATGAAGATAATATTATAAATTTTTTTAAGGAATGAAATACTATATCATGGATAAATATTATATTGAATTTTAAATTAGAATATTTTAAATTTATCTCCATGATATAGATGGAGAATTTTTTGACCACAACATATTAAATTTATCAATAATTCCAAATGATGTAGGATATTTATTAAACCACTTATCAAACTAATATTCAGTAGTTAACGTGAAAATAAAAGATGAACAAAGGAAGAGAATAACTATTGGAAAATTATTAATAGAGCATATATACTATATAATTGAACTCCTATTATATCAACGTGATGGTGAATAAAATAAAAGAATATGGGGATATTTTTTCAAATTAATGTAAAGGAAATTGAAGAGTTATAGTAACATATATACCTGAGGATAAGTGGGGAGAATCAATGACGCATGGTGAAAAACTATTGAATCATATAGGTAAAGGATTATCTTTCTATTTTGATGAATTTCTTTACCATTGTATCTATACGAGATCCACTAGAAGAATACTATACTATAATTCCCACTAATGGATAAATTCTACATACTGAAACTCACAATTTCATACTACTGGGTTGTATGGTTTTGTTTAAATATAGATCATGATAAGGATTATCCTTCATGAATTTATAGGATAAAAATATAAATATAACATTGTATTTTTTTAGAGTGTGTTGTAAGAGTGAAATCATTTGACATTAATTATAACTGATAATTTTTTACGAAATTATTAGAAATAGTTATAGATCAGTAACTCACCATTCTCTCAATGATCATAATGATCATATGAGTGTATTTTCATGTGGTATAAATGGAATAACATTTTTTAACTCGGGTATGATTTTAGGATGTGGAAGAAGTTATTAAACCATCGATTATCATTTCTAATAATATATAACATAAATCAAGTGAAGAATAATGGGGTTTCCATTTTTTATGGATATAATTTTTATATATTGAAATATAAGATATTATAGAATTTAATATCTATTAGTTTTGATGTCTACAAAGATAATGCTTACGGTTTTATTGCTCTTACTAAAGTATGTACAATATTTATATAATTTAAGTTAATAATATATAATAATGGATGCATTTTAAATTATATAATATCCCCTCTATCTTAGAGTAATTTTTTGATAGTTAAACATAATAGTATAGATTTTATGGTTGTATTTTTAATCAACAAGTCTCAATACTTATAGTTACATATGATGGAAAAAAGTGAAGTAGTTGAGGGGTTAGGATAAATTAATATCTATCGAATTTTTTTGATGTTTATTCTTGTGTGATAAAGATAAAGGCATGGGTAATATTTAGAAGGGAACAAGAAAAAAAGTGATTGTCATGAAGTGTTGTATCAATGGTGACCATTTTCAAAGGTAAATTCAAAGATTTTTTTTTCAATTATCTATAAAAACATCCCTTATCATATTCAATAACATGATGGAAATAATATTTCCCTGTCTAAAATCTTGATTCACACCACAAAGTGGTTCACTTTTAACGGGTTATTTGAGATGTTAATTAAGGTAGTAACTTGTTCTTTAAAAGGGGAAACATGAAAATGTATAGTAACATTCCTTCCTAGAATGAATATCACAGTCTCGAAGCACTGTGATTCATGATGATAAAATCCATTCAGAAAATAATTTCTTTATAAATCTATATATAGATTCTAACAAATTAACTAAATTATTTTGCGGGATAATAAAGGTAAATTGGATTAATAAAAAATTATGTCGATGATTTATAATCATAAATGGGATTCATTTAGTGGTACCACTATAGATCAAATTTCCATGAATGTGTAATAATGATTTTTTGGAGTTACATAATGGTAAATCAATAGATATAGATTTTGAACCAACATAATGGTAAATGCCATATAGGTAAGGTAAGTCCACCCATTTTAATAGTAGTGTAAATATAAAATAAAAATATATTTATATAAAATGTTATTATATAAAAATCACTCTAAATTTTACAACCTATGTAAAGGATTATTTAGAAATTTAATGGTATGGTTATTATTAATAATATTAGAATCTATAGATCAATTAAGGGAACATGATCTGCCTTTGTAAGTAATGATAATCAGAGTAATGATCAAATGAGATATATAAAATCCACTAAAGATCATTAAGAGTCCATATAATAATATAGTGGTTTGGATGAGGGGTTTATAAAAAAGGAAATAAGAAAATATATCAAAAGATTCCCATATATTGAGATCTATGCAAAAGTATCATAGAAACATGATATTTAATGATAAGTAGTCATGGAATTTATAATCACATCACATTGAGGAAATCCATAAAGATCATACATGTTTTACCTTCCACCATGGAAGAATTTTTTAATATCAAATATTATTGATCGATTTATTCTATTTCTCTATCATATAATTATGAAAAACACTATATATTTAGTTATATTAAAAATAATTCACCATCAAATTTTGGAATGGGTTTAAATAAATTTAAATAATAGCAATGCTATTTTGGATTTTCCCTATCACAAATAGGGAAACATTTATTCAAGAGAGTAATGTGTAGAAATGATATAAAGAAAAAAAATTTAGTTGGACTCTATTATATTGGATATTAATTTTTCCTTTTAAATAAAATAATGATATTATATTCCCTTATGTTGAAATTATATATTCATAGAAGATTTAATTGAGAGAATGAAGAAGGGAATCCTCAAATTTTATGACCAGAAAGATATACATGAGCTTACAAAGAAGAATAAGGTCAAGGAGAATGGAATAGTACTATTGTAATTTTCCAAATCTTGTAATGAGGTTTATAATGAACAACTATGAAAAAATAATCATAGGTTTTCTAATAAAATAATAATGACGAAATGGATGTTTATTTTTGGATAATTATTTGGTGGTTGAATAATTGTTCATCAGTTCAAGATAGATTATTTATGAATTGGTTTTTCCTATCTCAATTACTATATTTAATAATGGTTTTATCAATATAAAAAAACCATTCAATCAAGAATAATGATTTTTCCAACCATCATATATTGGGATTATATCATCCCAGAAATTATAAATTTCTTAAAATATACTTTCAATCACATAAAATAAAATTGATAATAAAATTTTTGTACTCATTAATGTCGAACAATGAACATCAGTATCCACATACACTTAGGTTGATCCCGATAAATATCATGAGATAATATTTTTTATTATAAAACATTTCATACATAGGTGAAGGATAATAGTGAATTTATTGATCCATTCTTCCTAAACATCGATGATCATTTAGAGTAAAAAGAAAATAAATAAGAAAAAAATATTGGGAAAATTGGGTACACTGATTTACCCCCATCTTATAATTTTACCTACAAGATCCACTATGCACTTCAAGTGGTATAAGAGCATTGGGTTTCATTTTATATGATCGGATTGTGTTTTCACCTATTTTTATTATAACCACTATATGAATTTCATATTTAAATAATTTTTTTTCTTATATATATAATAAAGAATCAGTATCAATTAAAATAGAAGTAGTGGTTTCATCCGAAAGCCTTAAATCGATGATGATGAATGTGGATAATTGATAATGAAAAATCTAAATATTGGGGAAGAATTATCAAAATCAATTTTATGTTGATTAAGGTGATAATTTATCAACATCAAAATCTATTTATATTTATTTTATAAACATTATGGGTTAAACATATGGATAATATAATGTGGGAAAATCTATCAGATCTATTGACGACTTATAATCTCAATTTTTTTGGTATGCACAAAATACACTTGATGATGTTTTTTCATATATTAATATTTTTTGTCAAGGGACCAATTTATAAAAGTTATAGATATATGAATTTTCTGAATAAATTGAAACTACATTTGTTTAAAAAATCCAAAGGGTCACTGACTGCACAAAATATATTGAATGGATAGACGAATATACATCCATTTGAAACAAATGTTTTTTATTTCATAATGTTAAATTTAAAATATTCATGTGTGATAATACTGTGATTAAAATTTTTCATAATTAATTTATCCATAAATTTATGAAATTGAAAAAAAACATACATGAATACAATGGAAACATTGTTAGAATCCAATGAAAAAAATTAATAATGATCATGATGATTCTTTACAAGAATCAAGTATGATACCCAAGGATAATTTTAAGAAGGTGAGGAGGGGATTTGAAAAAAAAAATGAAAATATTGGAGGATGATAAATACTCTAACAATATGATGTGTCCAAAACATATGATAATACAAAAAAATCTAGAAATCACTCTAACAAGAATATCCCATACTATTGAGAAATGTGATGGTACAACATAATCATTATATAACTATATTTTTCAAAAATACGATTATAAAGGTGGAAATAAGAACATGATATAATTTGAATATGTATACTCTATTTTATAGATGAAAATTATACAATCAATGTAATAAATATATTAATCTTGTCAAATAAATTTTTAGGGATATTGTGGGTTTTGAGATATTTTTTTACTAAAATGTATCATTTAAGGTTATAGGAAGACTACTATAACATAAAGGGTGGATAAAATAAGGAATTAAAGAGGTGGTTTGGTAGAGAAGCCAAAATGGTTGATAAGATAGTCCAAACACAATAGGATTCTAGTTTTGAACATTTCTTATAGCATGCATGCAAAATTAAAAAACCATGGGTTGTTGGCCTTTGTTCGTACTGCAATAGGTTTTGGTAAAGGGAAATGTATATTTATAACAAAATATAAACTTATTAGTTAAAATTATACAATATTGGTGGATTAGTCTTGATGGAGGAGAAGAACCAGATGACCAAATCTATATTACCCAAATTGGAGTAATCTATTTGTCGTGAATGATATATTTACTTGGAATTGTTCTTCAAATTTTTCTTTATATAGGGCCTCAATTTAAGATTGAGTTCTCGTGTTTTATAATATAGAAAAAAAAATTAATATGTTAATAAAAAGAAAATACTATAATTGAAATAGTGTTTGTTAAGAAAAGAATATGATGTTACACTATTGACCAAAAGTAAAAATTATTTTTCAACAAAAGATAATTTTTTGGCTGAATCACTCATTGGAAGTAAAAAAAAGGATTCAATGGATGTCAAGTGAAAAAAATGTTCTTTTATTATGGGAACATGTGTTACCCCGTGATTTTTCTAAAACTAAATGAAAAAATAAGAAGTATAAATCAATAATTAAATGAATAAAAAATCTATGAAAGAGATAAATGATATTTGTTTAGATTTTAAGGGAATTTTTGAGGATTAGTTTATGATTATACAAAATAAGGGTAATGAAATAAATTTAAAATAATTCATATTTATATTACTGTAAAACCGAATTTGGTTAATTATGTTTTTAGGTTATATGAAAATAACTTTTCGAGTAGGGAAGACGGATGGAAGGAGAAAAATTAGAAGTATGTTTTAATGAGATTAGAAAACACCAACATGAAAAATATGATTTTTATGAGGAGTTAAAAAACTGAATGTTTAGAAGAGTTGTGTGGGAGGTTTCAAATGGTTGGATATATTTTTATAAATTGTTTAACAATATTGATTGTAAAAAATGAGATTAAACAATAGTGAAATTTAATATAAAGAAAAAATAGTAAAATGAAAAAAAAATATTATAGAATATGATTAAAAAATATATAAATTTTTAATATAATTTTATTTTTAATAATTTAATTTAATTATTAATCCATCTTATCAAAATGGCAGCAACCTTATTCAAAAATATAAATACCAATATTAAAAAAAATCTATAGATCATGTCATTTTCGGAATGAGAAATCATCATAGTTCCATGGAATCAATATCGCAAGCCACATTATTTAGGTGGTATTTGAAAACAAATCTCGAAAACATAAACCTCTCACTACAAGCTTACATTATGTGGAGACTGATCAGTGAAAATTATGTTTCTACATTCTTCCTTAGAATTAGGTTCTTGAATTAACTAATATTTTGGATCATAAATTACTTGAAATTCTCTATGTGGCTTGATATTAAGAATGTTTTATCCCCGTATTTTGTTAACTCTCATTGGATGGTCAAATTGAATTCTTATCTAAATGTTTTGATAGAGAACTGGACAAAAACATAATTGGTGGATTTTATCAATGATGATAAGCATGATAATGATATCAAATCCGACATCATGGACTCTATGTCCTTCCTATAAACTTTACCATTGGGGGTCAAGAAAACATTTATATATTAAAATTTTTTTAATCAGGAAGATATGTTGATCTAAAAGATAGCGACGAAGGGTATTATCAGTTCAGTTTTATTTCATAATATACTAAATTTTGTAAATCCCATAATTGGATGATTAAATTCAATAATAAATCAGTATATACGTCTAGAATTACATTGATTTAGAGGATCACATTTCATATCTGATTTGAAAATGAATGTCTTCAATCTTTTGGCATTAATTTATGTTCAATTTGGGTCCACTTTTTGCAACATATAGAGGACATAAACCGTATTCTCATCAGCTTCAAGATAACTTCATCACTGTAAAAGGTTATATATAATAGATTTGAGTTATAACTGATGTATAAAGAGGTAATTCAGAATAATATTTTCTTATGGTCAAACCTACAAGTCTCCACTAAAATAATAAATTACATAACAACATCAATTAATTATATTTTTTACATTATCTAGTCACATAGGAATAAACACAGACATTTTCCAATAGAATAAATTGTCTAGATTGCAACATCTCAAATTATAGTGGCTATTCTGGTGGAAAATTATACAAAAATTAGTCATTTTAATAATTCAATATCTTATTATTCTATTCCTAAATAGTTGTGTGTTGTAGGAAATATTTTTTCCCCAACGGTAACATTGGATGGTTTATTGACGTCTCTTTTAATTTAATTGATCATGTTCAATATTGATGGCTTTCCATGATAGAATCTGTGGCCTATAGGATTTTCTGCAGTCCTCACATATCACAAGGAGATGATCATGGGTTTCCGCTTTATCCAATATAGATTAGATTCATCACATGAAGCTTAAATTTTGGCTATCATCCATACATTTGATATGAAAAAGGAAATAATATGGAACAACTAATTGTTTGAGTGTGACTCAACTACATTTTTTCAACCAGTTAAGATTGGTAATGCTCATTTAGCTTAGAAGCTAACATCCAAAATGATAAGATTATTTGAGAATCTATCAAGAATGAACTACATCATCACTCATGTGTACCATGAATAATAATACATTACCATCAACCTTGATAATAAATGGTTAAATTGTGATAACATTACCCCCAATCTTTTTATAACTTACCAATTTTCATATTTTTATCAAAGATAGTTTTCTAATATTTCACCCCTCAAACAAATGTAACATTTTTTTTATTTCAATAAAATTAGTACTATTGTAGAAAATAATCATTTTTATTAACATAATCAAATTAATCGAATTGTAATAATAATTATACTTTATTTTTATATACATTCATTTTTATGATAAAATAAACATTTTTCAGAAAACGAGTTTTTGTGCATTTTGTGAACATACATCAAATATAATTTCTAGTATATATATTATTTGAATCATATAAAAGGGATTATATATTATTATTTATAAAAAGTATGATTTAATTAATATTTCAAATTATTTTTTGTTCATAAAGAATAAAAACCATGGAAATTACTTATCACCTAGATTACTGGTATAATGTGATAAAAGTGTTCAAAACAAAGGAATATGCCTTCATGGTAACAAAATAATCATTCTCAAACCTCACTGGTTAGTTTAATGTTTGACATAATATTATAATTTTCTAATCTACTAAGATTTTGATCAACATTAATAGGTAAATGAATTTTAATTTATGCATTCATTTTTGTAATTAATGTGTGTCCCTCCCCAAACTTATGAATGGGAACCTATTCTCATTCATTAATAAAGAAATACCAAATCATCTTTCATATCCAATACCTAAAAAAATAACATAGTGTATATATTTACATTCATAATCTTCTGGTGTTGTCCTATGTTTATCAAAATACGGATTAAGGTGTAATCCAAAGGAGGTCACTCAATGAAGATGTAATTATCTATCATGACACATTCAATGTTTATTTCATCTTTTACTACCAATAAATCTCTTGTATCTATCCTAAAATAATGAATCTTTTTAGAGAAATATATTGAGATGTTGTTATGATTTTTATAAAACCATATTCTACCTCCTTTCCATCCTATAGAAAATAAAATACATCAGTTGTGTATAATTATGACCAACCATATCAACATAGCGGTGTACATAATTTTTCAACACCTATTTTATATGGGTCATTATAAATATTAAATTAATTAAATATATATTTTATTTATGTAATGAATAATATTATATCAATAAAATATATTTTATGCCTTATTGAACATCAATTCGTTTGAAAATGTTGACATCAATCATACATAAATGTGGACTACAAACTCCATTGTGCGATGTGATTTTTTCTTCCATTAACACCATAAAGGGATTATTTTATTATTTTAGAGAATGAATATAAGTTATATTGAATTAAATATTACGATTTATGAAATTATGGAACAATTTCTTGATACCATTAACCACATAATATTAATTGATGTAATTTTGTAGAAATTGACTAAACTACCATAATGAATTCAATATAAGAAAGAAGTATTCAATAGATATATATTAAATCCTTATAAAAATACTATATAAAAGAATAAATAAGAAAAATTATTTTGATAATGTATTTAATAAATTTAAATATATTTTATTGGTTTATCAAATATGTATGACTAAATTGAGGCCTATGGTAAGAGATTCATGTTACAATCTCATTTTTTAGGTTTATTTATATTCTGATATATTTTGTGAAAAATATATGTTCCTAATATTAAAAAAACCTTATATTTTATTATTTAATTAATATTTCTTGGGTGACATGATAATTTTTCCTTTATTCTCTCTATTTATCTAGAATCTAAAATAATATGAAAATATGATATTAAAATTTAAAAAATTTCTTTTAATTTTTTCATTCAATCATATTTTATTCCATGTGAATATTTTTTAAAATAATTTTCAATATTTATGTTAATATTCTTCAATGGGTTTTCAACTTCATTTTTTCCATGTTTTACTATCTATAAAATGGTTTAAAAATAACTTTCACGTCATTTTTTAATATGGTACTATTTACCAAAGTCCTGAATAAATTTTATTAATGTTCATTAAAGGAACTATATTTCCCATAATTATGAAAACAATATTATTGGAAGAATAATTTAAAATTTTATATGGTTATCTTCATATAAAATTAATTTATTAATATTTTTATAATTTTAATTTACAATTAAATCAAAAGATAATTATTTTAATTTATTCAAGGAATGAAAAGAAATTTGAAAAATTGTATATAACTCCATTCATAAATAAATATAAAGGAAATTTATTTATAATTTAATGATTATATTTTATTTTTAATGATTATTTATTAATAAAATACCTTTACTTATGACTAATCTGTGTTATTTAATAAATATTTTTTAAAAATGGATTATACAATATTTTGTGATCATCCACATTTTATTCATGTACTATATCATGGTCTATTATTTAACATTATTTTTCATTTTTCATGTTCATATTTTGGATAAAATGGTTGAATTATGAATAATTTATATTTCCTAGATGATGATTCTTCTATATATCATTTCTATATATGTAATCAATTTAAGGAAGATTACTGAGTATGTTTTTAAATTTACTGGGGAAATATCTTTTTCCATTAATCCCGATTCAATAAGGATAAAGTTCATCTTAAAAGTGATTATTTCGATGAATGTTTTCAATAATACAAATGATTAAAAATCCATATTACAAGAATGTAATGTCTGGTTCTTATTTTTCAAGTCGATTCATTGACATGTCTCTTAGGAGAAAATAATCTTCATTCAATATTAGATTTGTATTCATTTTAATAATACACAATAATTATAAATGATGAAATGGATGAAAGAACATAGTTATATTATTAAAGATAACTTGGTTGTTTCCTTTATGGTAGTGTTATATTTCAATGGATTTAGGCATTTATTTTATTATGAAATTAGTTTCCATTATCAATGTGATTCATATTTTATCATTTTCCATGCATGTTTATTGAACTCATGTTTTTGATTGAATGGAATATGATTTGATTTTACACTCTTCATTACTAATTATTCATTATTTAATCATGAAATCATCGAAAAAATATAATCTTTTCTGATCATCAAATTTAACCAATTATTATTTTTCCTTTCCACAGATTTTTAGAATGATATTATAAATGATTTAATTGTTTCTATAACGTTTCTGATGATTTGTATTCATTTATAATGAAATATTTCAAAACATTATTTTTCTTGTTTTTAATACTTCTAAATTGATCGATCCAACATGTTTTTATGACATGTATCTTATAACAATGAAATAAATTAAACCCCAATAACGGGATACTATAGTTGTGGTGTTATTATTGGAATCATACAAAAATTAGTAGGAATATTTGGAACTATATTTTAAATGAACATAATTGATATGAGAAATATTATAAATCATTATGGTATTTGATAAATTTTATCATTATATGTATTTTTTATCTATTTTTCAATGTTCAAGATGATTATTATAATCATAGTGTTTTAAATTGTTTAGAGATGAAAACCAGAGGACGAAATGGAATTGACACCCATAGTCAATACATGGATTTCCATAATGATAAATCTAATACCACTACTATTGGGATTGAGTAGTTGGGGGACATATTATGGAAGGTGACATAGGTTATGATTATTAAACATTCCTATATAGAGAAACATACTCCAAGACACTATTCACATATGTGAGATCACTTAATGTTATAGAATTATCTAAATTTTAACTGAACTTCTAAAAATTTGTCAAATTAAAATATTATTAGGTCCAATAAAAATATATTTATATCATAGGGACACAATAAAAATGTAGATTTTAATCATGAATTTCATATCCTATACATAGTTTCTAATCAATGGTGGCAATGGATCCAAAACACTAAGTTGTTAATGAAATAAAATATACAAAATGAATAACTTTTAAAGGAATATTATTCAACAAATACTTTCCTTGAGAACAATGTGTTAAACTTGAGTGGTAGTTCAACAATTTAAACAATAAGGGAGATCATAGTGTTTTAGAGTATGAGGAAAACTCTCAAAGCCTATATTGGTATAATATCGACATTGTATATAATCAATAAATAATGATTTAACATTTTTTTAACAAATGTTTTTCCAACTCTTTAATAGAAACTATGTTCTCAAATATTTTCATCATATTATGATATAATATATATTTCCATTGATCATTATAATGAATTATAAAGGAGTTATTTAATTGTTTGTAATATATAAAGGAATATGTTGGATAAAAACTAAGAAAAATGAATTGTGTCAAAGCAGAAGAAAAGAAATAGGTGACCTAGAAAATGGGATAATAGCAGAAAAAATACAATGTACTTTCTTAATAGTAATATGAATTTGGTTCATTTGGTGAATAAGGGATCCTAAATATTTCGAACGCAAGTGATAAAAGCAACCAATGATATCCTATCACACAAATTTAAAGAGTTGAGGATTTATTCAAACTAATATCTATTGCATTAATGGAATATCCTATATAAGAGGCAAAAGATAGGTCACCAATTATTAGAAGAGTAATATAGATTATGTTGATGTTCCATAAGAAAAAGGTGGTTGGTACTTTGATATTAGACCTAAATATAAGTAATTAATAATTTGAATTTATTTTCAAAGAAATTTTTTATATGTTCAATGTTTTTAAATAAAAATAGTTATTTTCCAAATACCGTAATAAGGTTGTGGTTAATCAATACTCATAGTAGAAATATTATTACAACAAGGATGTGTTAGTTAATTACCAACATGTCTCATAAACAAAAACTATTTTCACTCCTATTTATTATATATACAACTATCTTTGATATAATCCATGATAAATGATCCCGTGTAATTAGAGAAAAGAATAAATCATATGAATCATGTCATGATTCACATTTAGTATCCCTTCAAAAGGTAATTATTGGAAAATAAAATAAGAAACAACCTTTTAATGGATATGTAATCATATAATAGATTATCTTCTTATTGAATATGAATAAATTATTTTGTTTCCCAAGTAACTACATAAACATCATCTTAAAAATGAATATTATTTTTTTATTAGTCTCATCCCTAATTAAATACCTAAACCTAGTACTCCATGTAGTATGTACACAGTCTAATAAGTTTAACTAATTAAAAAATTAAATGATTTTTTTGATATGGGAATTAAATTCCCTAGTGTTTCTCCATGGGGTTCAATTAATTATTTTTTCTATTTGAAATATGATTACATGATTCTATGAATTGATTACAGGTGGGAAATTCTATTATTATAAATAAGAAGTATAATATTCCGTATTTTCTGGCCTTGTTTGACCAAATACCAGGTTCTCTATATTTTTCAAATATTGATCTTTGTTCTAGGTATCATTAATTGAGAGTATGGAAGGAATATATTTCACATATGTCATCCAGTATGAGGTGTGTATTTTTTTTAATTTATATAAATTCCCTATATAGTTACTATTTGAAATTATTTTTTTTAGATATGATATATAGAGTATTCGAGGATTATCATTATAATTTTGTTTCATGTTTTTATTTATGATATACTAATATAATTTAATACCAAGGATGATCATAAGAGCCATTTTAAAATCAATATTATTTCTCTTGAAAATAAAGTTATATGGAAAATTTACAAATTGTGAATTTTAGCTTCACGAAGATTATTTTCTATTCTATACTATCTCTTATAATTTAATATATGTTAATTATTCAGATAAAATGGTAGTGATGTATTGACCGAAACCAATGAATACAATTGAATTATGTATTTTCCCTAGAATATCATGTTTCTATCAACAAGTTACTCCGAACCTTGAACAAATAGTTGAAATGTTAACAAATTTGACATATAAAGGGGTTATGTTCATACATTCAAAAAAATTTAATGAATTTTTTAATAATTAAAAAGTAAAGTGTTCAATACACAAATAAGAAAAGCATAGTCATGAAGGTATGGATTTTTAATATAAAGTAATGAATTGAAGAATATAATATAATGTGTACTTATATATAAAAATGGAGTTCTTTCCAATTCATTAAGGTAGCTAATGATCCATGAAAATAAGTATCAAACCTATTATCTCATGTGGGTATAATTGATTTTTACATTAAATATTTAGATGATATACCATTATAAAAAAATGTGAAATAATTTGGAATCACTAAAATTCAAATAAATATTCTCAACAAAAACTACTCAACATGAGGCATAAAAAAAGTTAAAACTACTCAAGGATTATTTTTTTCAATTAACATCTTAACTAGGAATAAAAAGGAGTTGGACAATGCATGGAGTATGAATGATAATGGATATTTAAATAAAATAATTATTTTTATAGATCCTACATTCATGTATTTCGTAAATATTTTTATGAGAATCGTTATGGAATAAAAAACATAAAATCAATTCCATATTATTGACACACTATCCTTATTAGAGAAAATAAAAATGTACTTATCATTCTAATAATATTTTTTAACATATAATCAACGATGTGAATGATGGGAATTTGGTATAAGTGAACCATGAATATGTTATATTGAAATTTATGAAGAAGATATGTGTATTATCCCTGTATGAGGTAAAAAAAGAATTATTAGATGAATCTCATAGCTTAAAAATTTCTATAAAACATTGATTCCCAAATTTTTACTAGTATTAGAAAGTAATAATTTTGTTGGATAAAATAAAATGAAAAAAATTAGACTATTTATAATGATATTTGGTTCCTCAATAGTAAAATTCTTATTGAAATCATCCAAAATGATCTGTGAAATCTCTAACAATTATTGTATTGAAAGGAGTTGATATTAATTTTGAACATTCCAACATATTTCCATTTAAATATAGAAATAATGATTCCATATTGGTTATTTTTTATCATTTTACCAATACAGATACTTCATTGTTTTAAAGGTTTCCCTATCACTTATGTTCCTTACATGATTTTATATTAATGAAATGGTGAGAATTCATTGT
This sequence comes from Viscum album, assembly GCA_963277665.1. Taxonomy (NCBI): domain Eukaryota; kingdom Viridiplantae; phylum Streptophyta; class Magnoliopsida; order Santalales; family Viscaceae; genus Viscum; species Viscum album. Next base: position 2,036,732,461 of record OY728160.1, on the reverse strand, counting down.
GTATCTAATTAGATTATATCTAATAATTGCTCTTGTTTTTCCGTAAAATAATTTAAAATTCTCCAAAAGGATCTCAACACTGAGTAACATTTGATAATTTCTTATAATCCTTAGAAAAATGTACTATATAAAAGAACTATAAATACATTATAAGATAAATCAGGTTTTAGTCACATGATATTCAATTAATTTGGGATCAATAATAACTATACGGTAATTTTCAAATAAATATTACATTCATTCAATAATCTAAATGGAATTATAAAAAAATTTATATGAAATTATTATCCATAAAAACATGTTTTGATAAATTTGGTGAAAATATGATTTTATACCTGTAACATTTTTATGAGTCAATGAAGAATGTGATAACTATTTAGAGACATATAAATGTACATCATTGTGGGAAAAAGAAAATTTAAATTAACATAATGAAGGATTTATAATTTCCAGAAGTGGATCATGTTTTCGAGATATTAACTCTATAGATTATTGATATAATTAAAAATACATAAAAAACATGGACATTCCATTATATTTATGGAATACTTAATATATGAAACAATAAGATTCCATAATACAATATTAGTTTAGTATCTTGGGAAACTAGGAACACATTCTGCAAATTTGGTGAAATATCTTCAACATCTCATATAAAGATCACCCCCTTTAGTATTCTTACCTAAAAACATTCTTTTATCCTATGGAAATAAAGACATAAAAAGAGTGATCTCATATAGTTAGTAATGGTAATCAAGGAAAATATCAACAAAAACATAAACATAAGAATGTATGAACATGAACATAACTATTGATAATCATAACTTTTATCACAAGTATCAAAATCCTTTGTCCTGAAATAAACCCTGTAAGATAATAAGGAAAAAATACTAAATGAGCACGAACAATTATAAAATATCATTATCATAAAGCATTGAACTGTGGAAAACACATATTCAAAAAAATTAATTTCCATATTAGACATATCATATTTACATGACCATAATATAGGAAAAAGTTCATTACAGAATGAGTTCACTCCTCCTTCTTTCCCTATATCATTGAACTACATTTACAGGATATTCTATTTATGTATTACTAAAATACATTTAATTTCCTTTCCATTAATGTTTATATAATGAGATATAAATAGTTTTCCAATTCTTTCGAAGGAGATAAAGTTACCTCCCATCTTATAATGAAATCATTCTTATGTGTTCCACAAAAAGATAAATCATTCATCATTGCATAACCTAAAGAAAAAATGTGTTTTATAAAAACCATCATTGAATAACATAGTCTATAAAAATTGATTACATAAATATATTTTCATTATAATGATAATAAAGCATAGTAATAATATGTATATTCTACATTAAACATAACCATATTAAATTATTCCATCATAGATGGGAAATAATTTTGAATGAATAGTTAAAAGTAATTCTTGTGGAAAACATCATTTAAACTTTAGAAACATTTTATTTTCCCAAAATTAAACACAATTTTTAAATAAAATAATTTATTTGAAAACAACCATGGTATTTTTTAATGGAATATTCATTGAAAATACAGTGTTATGAAAATGCAAAGACCCATAATTCTGTATGTGTTAAAAGAAAATATTCTTCTTATACTTTTTCAGATAAGTCCAAAAGTACCTCATATCAAGAAATGACAAAATATTCATTTCATAAAATCTAATTAAATTTCATAAATGGGTCAAATTGATGTTAAAAAAATTTAAATTAATAGAAATAATATTTAATATTTAGGAATCACGGATGTGGATAACTAATATACTCTAGTAAATACTTAGGTTAAAATAATCTCAGATAGTAACGAGATTACAAAATTTTAACTTATAAACTATTATTCAGTCAAATTTTATGCTTTATTGAATGAATATAATTATATTTATAACAAAAACTTTATATTAAGAACTATATAAGAATTCGTGGTTCGTATAAATAAAACTCAAGAGAAATAGGTGGTGTATAAGGCATATGTCCACACATTAATAAAAGTGAGACCAAATAATCCCTTACTTTTTGTATGATATATATTGTATGTATTTGATAAAACCGTATAATGATTTAAATAATTACATTGATTTATTTTAGAATTATAGTTTATTTATGATATCTTATATTATATTATTGTCATTCTTTGTTAATAACATTAGTACTCGTCCATCGGGAAATAACTGGCTTAATTTCTTACACATGTTTCATTGGTAATGTTCTTGTTCCTCTTCTAAAAGTATAGTTATACCATTTCATGAATAATATTAATATAATATATATCATATTTTTTATTTTAATACAATTATAAAATTATTCTTTAATGGATATCATGTATAATGAATCACATCCCATCTTGGTGATGGTAGGCCATCCAAATGAATGAGCGGTGATATCATTCCCATAATTGTGATTTGTTATATAAGTGGATGGTTTATATATTTCTCTACAATACATATCATATTTAAATAATCATATATGGTTATTGTTTCTATAATTATACCCATCCATGTAAATTGGTATTCAAAAACATATTACACCACAATGTGGAGAAGTTAGGTCATAGGTATACAAGCGTGGTGATTTCGTTTTTCATAGGATGGATAAAAGGTGGAATAAGGTAGTTCTATAAAAATAATAAAATATTAGAATATACGTGATACAATATTAATTAATTTATTATGTAAACAACTCATTAAGAGGAATTATAAGAAGGAATTATTTGAAAGAATCAAAAGAGGATATTACATATTTTTCGACGTTATCCCTCAAGACCTCCTCTTAAAGGTAAATGAGTTGGAAGTTGGGAAGACCAGAACAACTAGAATGTAATTAAAGAAGTTTAAAAAGTGACATGGATAGGTTATAGAGGATCTTTATGGCTCAATTTTTTGTGAAGAGGTGAAGGAGGAGGTGCCCTTTTATAATTGAGGTGTGGGTAACATTTTTGATCTCAATAAATATTAATTTATTAATAATTCCAACCCCATCCAAAAACCTCCAAAATTAATCTATTTCATAGAATAGATTATATAAGGTTTTAGCATCATAAAAAAATATTTTGTAGATTTTATTTTAATCCTTATCAATTTTTTTACCCTTAATTATTTTCTTTCAATATTAACTACATTAATTGATTTTTCAATAGTATAATATAGAAACAATTACATATTTGATATAAATTACACCATAAATGAAAAATATATAATATTTCTGATTAAATCATAATATTTTAATAATTTTGTTAAATACATTGTGATTATTAAATAATTTAATAAAACATTATTTTGACAAAATATCAATAGTTTCATTTTGACACTATTAAATTAATTATTTTTTAAAATATCAAGATAAGTTGTTAACCTTGAAGCAAATATTTTATTATATATATGTGTGTGTGTGTGTGTGTGTGTTAAATGAAATCTATAATTTTTTTTTATATTAATTATCCAAAAATAAAATTTATTTTAGTATTTTTGGTCAAATTAATTTGATAATCCATTTATTAAAATATTGACAACATCAGTTTTATTCAATTATTTAATATACTTATATATTGAGTAAAAATGAAAAATAAATACCATGGATATGATAAATCTGTTATATTTCATAGTTATTTTTATAGTAAAATATATCTCCTATAAAATAATATATTAAAAATTCTATACATGTTAAAAAATGTATGGGACAACTTTACAATCACTTTATATAAATTAATCGAAGTGTCATTATATCTTCTACAATGCTTAAATTGGTCAATAACACAACTATTGAACGATTATGGAAGAGATATAGTCGAAAAAAATTATTTTTTTCAGGTTTTTTGGTCTTTTATTGAATATTATCTTTTTAATTAATATTAGTTTATTGATTTTTCATCAATTAAATATTTTTTTGCATCATCAATATATAAACCTTTAAGGTAATAATTTATTTAATAAAAATTAAAAATATAATACCATGACCAATAAAAAAAATTTAGATTTTGAATGAGTGTTTATAATTTTATTTATATTCTATATAACCTTACATTAATAATTACTTTGTTAATAAAATTTGAGTGAAACATATTTAACTTTTCATTAAATATAACATATTAAATGTACTAATCTCATCGTAGTTTTTTTAAAAGGGTATAATTTTGACTAAATTATAGTACATATAATTGAATATCCTCAAATCATATTAGGTAAAGTGTTAAGGAAATTTTATAAAATAATATTTACACTTAATTACATGTTTTCCTTTTTTCGTATTAATAAAAAATCCTAAAGTAGTAATTAATAATACCAATAAATAAAAGAATTTTATGAACATAATTTAGACTAACTTGTTCCAAATATATAAAAAAATTACAAATTCAAAACATAGAAGTTGAAATAATTAATTTATAATTAATCCCATTGTTGGAATGAAAAATGGTGTTTTAATGTTAAAACATTGTAAAAGATTTAAATTTTTTTACATCAAAATTAATTATAAAATTAATTCCAATGACCAAAAATATGTTAACTAAATAAATGTTTTCAATGTTTTCATTAAAACCATTCATTAATAAAATTTTCCCACATAAAATATTTCGATGAATAAATTTGTTTTCTATTAAAATTTAGTATATTTTTACTATGCCTCAAAACCAAAATCCTATGGGAAAATATAAGAAATTCATTAAAGGTAAATTTTTATATACAATGTATAATTGAGATGTTTATATTGCTAAATAGAATATATTAAACTATCAAAAACTAGATTTAAAATGGGTGGACAATCAAAAAGGTGTAAAACTACATTCTTTAAAAAATTACTAGTTTTATCCAAAAAAAATTAATTTGTGTTTATATAATGTCCACAAAACATATAAGATGAATTTAAAACATTATATTTAATATATATCAGGTGTAATACCTAAATAAAACCCATCATGACTGATTTTGTTGTTTTGTTAACTCAATTATTTTCATTTAAATAGTTCTTCAGATGAAATTTAGTACTTTCCATAACAACCATTATAATAACTAGGTTATATGGTAACATAATAATATTAACTTTTCAACTTATACATGGTATTGTGTCAAATTACTTATTCAAAACTAACTTGAAATTTTGTGCAACACAAGCCAAGCATAATGTTGCGTATATCTAAAGAAAGGTTGTTGTTGCATATAGCCCAATTTTATAATGGTGTAGCGTAAAACACAAGACATCAATGAAATAAAAAATAATTTATCTCATAAAATTCAAAGGGTGTTATATTTTCCCCCTTATTACACCCTTTAAATTCATCTATGTTGTTAAAGGATTTACTACATGAAATTTATTTCACAGAAACCCACATCATAATAAACATGCACTAAAAATTCCTTATAAAAATTGAATAGTTTGAAAATAACAATTACCTATGGTAAATCCTAACTAGGTATAAGGCCACAACCTTAAACCTTACATAATATTGAATTAAATAAATAATTCACATTGAGGATCTTTTCACGGTTTGAGAGTTTTAAAGAATTAGGACATAATTATTACATCTCAAAAGATTACAAAGTAGAAACTTCTACTAAGATTCCATTAAATAAAAACTCTTAAAAGGAATCATTCCTAGTTCCATGTTATAGATAGCATGACTTTCCCTTAATCCCATCCTTGACACTATTCCACATTAAGTCCTATGAAAAACCTTTCAAAAAAAACTGGGTGTGAGAATAAAAAGCACAGTAAAGGATACACAATGAGTGAAAACTTTTAGTTTTTCAAAACAACAACTAAACGATGTATAGTTTATCAAAGTAATACTTTTCACCTTTATGAAGTAGTAAAAACTATTCACTGAAATAAAATATCATTACTAACCCTTTTGTAACCAAAATATTACCATAATACCCATATAAAGATCACATAACATATATAGGTAACTTGGGACATAAACATACTTAAATGGAATAACCATACGGTCGAATTCCACACATTTCACTTAATGGAATAACCATACGGCCGAATTCCATACCCAATGCATTGGAGGTTATAACGTAACCACCCGTCCTGGTATTCATGGCACCACCGGTCATATTTGATTACCACGTAACTATCTGTCAAATGTCCAAGTACCATTATAAAAAAATAATACATGAAACAAATATAATGGAAAGAAAACATTTCCAAACATTGATCACAATATATCACATAAATATATTGACATAAAAAATCCATTATAAAAACCATTTTCAATACCAAATTACATAAAACAGTATGTGGTAGTTATTCCATTTTAAAAACATTACGGCTTTTTGAGGAAGCCAAAGACCAAATAATACTCACGGCGATGGAAAAGGTTGTTGTCACCGCGTACCATAAACAAAACATTCCTTTTTGTTGTTTGGTAAAATTCTTCATAGAAAAAACTTCCTTTTTTATAAAATTAAAAGTCAAAGGGGGTTATACACTGTATAAAATAAAGTTGTCTATAAAACGAAATATGCATCAATGAAAGGAGATTGAGATGAAGTCCCTTACAAAGTTAAATTTTTTAAATAAAATATATCTATTATGTGTGTTAACTATAAGTAAAAATAAATAAATTACGAATACATGATATGACATAGTAATATCATGACATAATTTGAAAGTAGGAGATTAACCCAAAGAATGGAAATTGGGTTAAGAAGTTCCCTTACCTCAGGTCCAACTTGACTCGATCGTACTTTAACTTCCTGAATAAAAAACATGAGCTAATATATACATGCTTAAAAACCTTTTTCAAGTTCATTATTACTTTTATATCACTTAATACCGTGTTATAAACATTATGTAATCATTTAAGTTAATAATGATTGTTTTGTTGATATTTTGTTCTTAAGTCGAAAGTGGACTTCTTACAATTACATGTTGTTCATGTGGTCAAAGGTTCTTTATATCCAGAATGATATTCATGATTTGGATATCATATATATCATATATATCCATCATATAAATTTATTTATAATATTACATAATCATTTATAGGTAAGAAATGAAATGCACTGTTCATGGAGACGGTAAGCCGTACGTACGCATGAACGCTACATTCATTTCTATGTCATATTAATGGAATTAAAACTAAATGAGAAATATGTATATTTTAATTCCATAATTATATTCATAATTTATATGTAACATGAATCATATATATTAACTTTTAATCCATTCTTTATACGTCCCACATATAGCATTAACGAATCAAATCACTTTGAGGGGGCGGTAGTCCGCACTTCCTAAAATGAAGATATCACGTATACCCATAATGGAATCCATAAAGGTATACCAGAAATGAAAAATACAGAATCATAAGACAAACATAAACATAATATATTTCATATATAAATTGAGTGACATCTTAATGGAAATCATTAAAGGTGTTAAATGAATATTGAACAATCATCGTTTCGTGAGGCAGAAATTCGACAACCACAGAAACAATATGTTCTTTAATCATTAGATAGAGGTGTGTGTATATGAAGCTAGAATACATATTATAACAACATACTAGTATATTTAAGATACTAGTGTTGTTACAAAATAAAGGAATAAAAAGAGTTTACAGGGTTGGAGAAGCAAAATAAAACAATAGAACACAAGAGAAAACACTACCTTTAAAACGGGTAACTCTTTTTGATATGATCTCAAAAGCATCCTTGGGAAGGATTCTGCCCAATGTGAGGCTTCTAGGAGTAATAGAGGGATTTGTAGAGGCAAAATGGGCAGATATTTGCCGAAAAAAACGCTTGAAAGGTGTGGGTAAGGTGGTAGAGGTGGGGGCCTTTTATTAGAGGAGAGGAGGGGCACTCTTGGAAAGTTATAAAAGATTACTTTATTATAAAATGATTTTCGGATTTTAAAGGTATAAAATTGAAATAATTCTAGGATAAGGTGATAAGGGTTTGAAATATACTCATCCAATATTTCTTTGAAAAGTTTATGTCTTATATTTTACATTATCGTTTCATTTTATTTAAATCGTTCATTAATGAGGTAATCCCTGCATCATCATGATGTCATACGTAATTTAATTTATTTAATGTATAAAAATTATAAAAAACTATCATGATGTAGGAAATCTTTTTATCTTCCTAATTTATATTTATAGTCAAAAATATGACTTGTATAACCCCATATAAAAATTGTTTTAGTAAAACAATTCATGTTTGTGACATTTTAATTTTAACATTAAACAAAAAGTTTTTAATGTAATTTTCCTACCAACGTGGCTCCATGGGGTCCCCATGTTGACCCATGGATTGTCTTGGTCTTCCATGACACATCCAATAAGGGTAGAACATGTTTCATGTTCATTTCATATTATTAAAACATTATTTTTTCCTTAAACTACACTAATTACCTCTAATTGCGATTAATAAACATAAAAGTTACTATTCACCAAAACGTTATTTTAATTCCATTGAACAACATTTTAATTCTTAATGACAAACATGTATGTAGTATTTTTTAAATTCAAAACACAAAGGTGGTAAAATTTCATTTAAACGAAAAATCAGTTTTTTAAGTACCACATAGTGGTTTCACTATTCATCAAAAATTGAAGTTTTTCAGAAAAATACCAAAACATCACCCTAAGCTATATTTGATATTCCGAATTCAAAAATGAATTCTAATTTACAAAATTTAAAACATATATGTTGCATTAATTAATTTAATAATTAATTCCCACTGTCAGAGCAAATAACGTGTTTTTATGAAACAATAAGTATCAAATGAATGACACTAGTTTAAGTTCGATTTCAAAGTGAAATTAATTCCAACGACCACTATTGGATTAAATGGTAAAAATATATTCTAATTTCACTTTAAAACCAATTCATACTATAATCTAATCATATAAATAATATATATTAAAAATAGGTTTTGAATTAAAATACAACATTTTCACTATTCATTAAAAAAATGAACTTTATCAGAAAAATACCAAAAAATTACACAAAGTAAATTTTGATGTCCTGATTCTAAAGAAGAATTTTATTTGGTCCAATATAATGTATAAGAGTGACCAAAACTATATTTAATTAATGTTCTCCATCAAAAGGTTACAGGTGGACCTTTAGTGAATATTAGAGTATCTATGCCTAAAATTGAATTCTTTCCTTATTTTAAGCCTTTATCCACTATTGGATAAATGTAAAAAAATTTAACAAACATATATAATCATATTTTAGTTATTTCTATTCATTCGAGCCAATACAATGGCTATGAGTTAACTACCATTTAAAATAATATTATTTTATTACTAGTGTGCAATGTATGATTTCAAAGAAACTCTTTGTTGCGTATCAGGTACGCTATCGAACATAACAACCCCTTTAAAGTAAAATTAATTTTTAATTCGTAAATGTTAATAAATATGAAAATGGTTTATTCTTTATTTACCTGGGATGTTACATCCTCCCCCCTTTTGGGAATTGCATCCTCGCAATTTTAATCACTTATCAAAATAAGTGGGGGTGTTTATCTCTCATAGCATTTTCATATTCCCACGTTGCCTCTTCATCCATATGGTTTTTCCAAAAAACCTTTACCTGGTGAATTACCTTATTTCGCAACACTTGCTCTCTTTGGTCAAGAATCTGGACTGGTTGTTCTTCATAAGAGAGATTATCTTTCAACTGAACTACCTCTAGCCTCAAAACAAGAGATGGATCTGGCATATACTTTCTCAACATCGAAATGTAAAAAACATTGTGTACCTGAGATAAACTCGTAGGTAAAGCCACTCGGTAAGCAACTGATCCAACTTTCTACAGAATTTCATATGGTCCAATGAACCTTGGACTCACCTTTCCTTTTTACCAACTCGCATAACACTTTTCCATGGTGAGACTTTGAAAAAAACATGATCACCTACCTTGAAAGAGAGATTCTTCCTCCTGTTGTCTGCATAACTTTTATGTCTGCTCTGAGCTGTTCTCATTTGTTTCTGAATCAAATAAACTTTTTCTGCCATCTCTTCTACCTGTTCTGGTCACATCAACTTCCTTTCACCCACTTCATCCCAGAAAGCTGGAGTTCGACACCACTTCCCATATAATGACTCAAATGGTGCCATCTGTATACAGGAATGAAAAATGTTGTTATATGAATACTCAACCAAAGAAAGATATTGGTCCCAACTTCCCTGATAATCCATAGAGCAAGCTCGTAGCATATCCTCCATGGTCTGAATTGTTCATTCTGACTGCCTATCTGATTGCGGATGAAAACCTGTACTAAAATTTAATTCAGTACCCAATGACTTCTAAAGGCCTTTCTAAAAGTTAGAAGTAAACCTGGGATCACGATCAGATAAAATGGATAGGGGAACTCCATGCATCCTGACTATCTCTTTAAGGTACAATTGAGAAAGTTTATCTAGGGAATAAGTATCTTTTATAGAAAGGAAATGATCATATTTAGTCAGGCGATCAACAATAACACAGATTGCATTATTTCAATGAGGTGTCTTCGGCAATCCCAAAATGAAGTACATGGATATATTCTCCCATTTCCAGTCTGGTACTGGTAAAGGCTGAAGCATCCCTTTCAGTGACTTCCACTCTTCTTTAATCTGTTGACATGTCAAACACTTCATAGTAAAATCAGCAATATCCCTTTTCATTACATCCCACTAGTAATACTCTCGCAGATCTCTATAAATCATTGTACTGCCAGGATGAACTAAAAATAGTGAACTATGAGCTTCACATAACAACTCTCTCTTCAACTGTAAATCACAAGGCACACACAATCTCTTCCCAAATCTCAAAACACAATAATTATCAAAGTTGAATTCAAGAAACATACCCTTCTGAACCAGCTCTACCTTTTTCTGCAACTCACTATCTTTCTTCTATGCTTGCTTGATTCTGTCTGTTAGAGAAGATTTCCCTGATACCTGAAACAAAATAGAAGAACATCCTGCACCAAAAACTTCTATACCAAGGTTCATCAAATCCTTAACCAATGAATTATGTTCCAAACACAGCATTATTAATGAAGCATTACTTTTTTGACTCAAATAATCATCCACTTTATTTTCTTTTCCTGGATGGTAATGAATTGTAAAATCATAATCCTTGATTAAATCTATCCATCTCCTCTGTCTCATGTTCAATTTTTTTGAGTGAATATATACTTTAAACTTTTGTGATCGGTATATATTTCACACTTTACTCCATACAAATGATGCCTCAAAATTTTTAAAGTGAAAACAACAGCAGCAAATTTCTAATCATGTGTAGGATAATTTACCTCATGAGTTTTCAACTGTCGTGAATCATAAGAAATTACCTGATCATTCTGCATAAGGACACAACCAAGTCCCTTCAATGAAGCATCACTTTATATTACAAACTCACCATTCTTGGAAGGAAGTTCCAAAACTGGAGCATTCACCAATCTTCTTTTCAACTCCGTAAAATAATCATCACATTCTTTTGTCCAGATAAACTTAAAACCCTTTCGAGTGAGCTTAGTCATTGGACTAGATAACCATGAAAAATTTCTAACAAACCTTCAGAAATAGCCTGCCAAACCAAGGATGCTACGAATATCAGTTACATTTGTGGGACTTGTCCATTCTTCAGCAACCTTTTTTTTTGCAGGATCAACAGTTATCTTATATTTAGAAGCAAGGTGACCAAGGAGAGAAATTTGTTGCAACCAAAACTCACAGTTGCTGAATTTCCCATACAATTTCTTTTCTTTTAAAGTTTACATAATAACCCTTAAATGTCTTTCTTTTTCCTATTTAATTTTAGAAAACACCAAAATTTCATCAAAAAAAACAACCAACATTTTTCACCTGAGTCAACTGAGTCATCACTACAACAAACTGTTTAGTTCTGATTCTGACCATATCTGGATACTGATTTGAAAGGTCATTTCCCTCTATATGGATTCCCAGAAAATATGTTCTGTTTATTTTTTGAAAACCATTCTTCACACATAAATATCTTAGGCGAAGCAACATGGTAATATTTAAATGCTATATCATTTAAATCATACCATAAATTAATTTATAATATAACAATTTTCTAACACATAATGTTGTCTAAACTGACCTCTAATACCAACTATAATGCCCCGACCATGAACCTTACTTAATATTGAATTAAATGAATAATTCACATTGAAGATCTTTTCACGGTTTAGAGTTTTAGATAATTAGGACATAACTATTACATCTCAAAAAATTACAAAGTAGAAACTTATACTATGTTTCCATAAAATAACAACTCTTAAAAGGAAACATGTCAAGTACCATGTTTTAGATAGCATGACTTTCCCTTGATCCCATCCTTGACCCTATTACACATTAAGTCTTGTGAAAAACATTTCAAAAAAAAACTGGGTGTGAGTATAAGAAGCTCAGTAAGGGATACACAATTAGTGAAAACTGTTAGTTTTTCAAAACAACAAGTAAACCATGTATACTTTATCAATGTAATACTTTTCACCATTATGAAGTAGTAAAAACTCTTCACTGAAATAAAATATCATTAATTACCCTTTTGAAACCAAAAGATTACAATAAAACCCATATAAAGATCACATAACATATATAGGTAACTTGGGACATAAACATACTTTAATGGAATAACCATACGGTCGACTTCCATACATATCACATAATGGAATAACAATACAGCCGAATTCCATACCCAATGCATTGGAGGTTATAACGTAACCACCCATCCTGGTATTCACAGAACCACCCGTCATATGGTTTATCATGTAACCACCCGTGAAATGTCCAAGTACCATTATAAAATTAGTAGACATAAAACAAATATAATGGAAAGAAAATATTCCCAAAATTTGATCACAATATATCAAATAAATATATTGACATAACAAATCCATTATAAAAACCATTTTCAATACCAAAATACATAAAAGTGTATATGATATTTATTTCATTTTAAAAACATTACAGCTTGTTGAGGAAGCCAAAGAACAAATAATACTCGCGGTGGTGGAAAAGGTCATTTTCACCACGTACATTAAATGAAACAATCCTTTTTGTTGTTTAGTAAAACTCTTCGTAGAAAAAAAATTCTTTTTTTATAAAATTAATAGTCAAAGGGTTTTATACACTGTATAAAAGAAAGTTGTCTATAAAACGAAATATGCCTCAATGAAAGGAGATTGAGAGGATGTCCCTTACAAAGATCAATTTTTTAAATAAAATAGATCTATTATGTGTATTCCCTATAAGTACACATTAAGAATTTACAAATAAAAGATATGACATAGTAATATCATGACATAATTTGAATGTAGGAGATTAACCCAAAGAACGGAAATTGGGTTAAGAAGTTACCTTACCTCAGGTCTGACTTGACTCGATCGTTCTTTAACGTCCTGAATAATAAACTTGATTAAATTTATAATTTCTTAAGAACATTTTTCAAGTTAATTATTACTTTTATATCACTTATTACCATGTTATAAACATTATTTAACCATTTCAGTTAACAATTTTTGTTTTGTCAATATTTGGTTCTTAAGTCGAAAGTGGACTTCTTACAATTACATATTGTTCGTGTGGTCAATGGTTCTTTATATCCATAATGATATTCATGATTTGGAAATCATATATATCATATATATCCAGCATATACATTTATTTATACTATAACATAATCATTTATAGGTAATAAATGAAATGCACCGTTCATGGAGACGGTAAGCCGTACGTACGCATGAACGCTACTTTCATTTCTATATCATATTAATGGAATTAAAACTAAATGAGAGGTATGCATATTTTAATTTGAGAATTATATTCATCATTTATATGTAACATACATCATATATAATAACATTAAATCCATCCTTTATACGTCCCACATATGGCATTAACGAATCAAATCACTTTGAGGGGGCGGTAGTCCGCACTTCCTAAAATGAAGATATCGAGTATATGCATAATGGATTCCATAAAGGTATACCAAAAATGAAAAATACCAAAGAATAAGGAAAACATAAACATAATATATATCATAAATAAATAGATTGACATCTTAATGGCCACCATTAAAGGTGTTAAGAGAAGATTTAACAATCATCGTTTCGTGAGGCAGAAATTCACCAACCACAGAAACAGTATGTTCTTTAACCATTAGACGGAGGTGTGTGTAGGTGTAGCTCGAATCCTTCTTATAAAAACATCCTAGTATATTGAAGAAACTGTTTTTGTAACAAAATAAAGTAATAAAAAGAGTTTATAGGGTTGTATAAGAAAAATAAAATAAAATAACACAAGAGAAAACACTACCTTTAAAACGGGTAACTCTTTTTGATTTGAGCTCAAAGGCTTCCTTGGGAAGACTTCTGCCCAAACTGAGGCTTCTAGGAGTAATAGAGGTATTTGGAGAGACAAAATGGGAATATATTTTCCGAACCAAAGGTTTGAGAGGTGTGGGTAAGGTGGTAGAGGTGGGGGCCTTTTATAAGAGGAGAGGAGGGGCACTCTTGGAAAGTTATAAAAGTTTACATTATTATAAAATGATTTTCGTATTTTAAAGGACCCTTATTGATATAATACGTGGATAAGGTGATAAGGGTTCGAAATATACTTATTAATTAGGCCTTTGACAAGTTTACGTCTTAGAGTTTACATTATCTTTTTATTTTATTTAAATCATTCATTAATGAGGTAATCGCTGCATCATCATGATGTCATAAATAATTTAATTTATATAATATCTAAAAATTATAAAAAAAATATCATGATTTAGGAAATATTTTTAGAATCCTAATGAATATTTATAGTCAAAAATATTACTTGTATAACCCCATATAAAAATTGTTTTAATAAAACAACTCATGTTTGTGACATTTTAATTCTAAGATTAAATAAAAAGTTTTTAATGTCATTTTCCTACCAAAGTGAATCCATGGGGTCCCCAAGTTGACCCATGGATTGCCTTGGTCTTCCATGACACATCCAATAATGTTATGATATGTGTCATGTTAATTTCATATTATTAAAACATTATTTTTACCTTAAACTGCACTAATTACCTCTAATTGCGATTAATAAACATAAAAGTTACTATTCAGAAAAAAATTATTTTAATCCCATTTGACCACATTATAATTATTAATTATAACTATGTATGTAGGATTTTAGAAATTCAAAACATATAGGAGGTAAAATTTTATTTAAACGAAAATCAGTTTTTTAAGTACCACTTAGTGGTTTCACTAATCATCAAAAATTGATGTTTTTCAGAAAAATACCAAAACATCACCCTAAGAAATATTTGATTTTCCGAATTCAAAAATGAATTGTATTTTACAAAATTAAAAAAATATAAGTTGCATTAATTTATTTAATAATTAATTCCTGCTGTCAGAGTAAATAGCGTGTTTTTATGAAACAATAAGTATCAAAAGATTGACACTAGTTTAAGTCCGATTTCAAAGAGAAATTAATTCCAACGACCACTATTCGCTTAAATAGTAAAAATATATTCTAATTTCACTTTAAAACAAATTCAAATGATAATAAAATAATATAAATAAATTAGATTAAAAAGAGTTTTTGAATTAAAATACAACATTTTTCACTATTCATTAAAAATGAACTTTATCGGAAAATTACCAAATATTTACACAAAGTAAATTTTGATGTCACGATTATAAATAAGAATTTTATTTGGTCCAATAGAATGTATAAGAGTGACCAAAACTATCTTTAATGACGGTTCTCCATCAAAAGGTGATAAGTGGACCTTTAGTGAATATTAGATTATTTATGCCTAAAATTGAATTCTTTTATTATTTTAGGCCTTTATCAATTATTGGATAAATGTAAAAACATTTAACAAACATATATAATCATATTTTAGTTATTTCTATTCATTCCCCCCAATACAACGGCTACATGTTCACTACCATGTAAAATAATATTATTTTATTACTACTGTGCAACGTATGATTTTAAAGAAACTATTTGTTGTGTATCGGGTATGCTATCGAACATAGAAACCCCTTTAAAGTAAAATTAATTTTTAATTCTTAAATATTAATAAATATGAAAATGTTTTATTCTTTATTTACCTGGGATGTTACACTATAACTCTACATAGAAGAACATAGATGAATATTGGGCATAGAGGAAAATAAATAATAATCATAAAGATTGATATAGATCACTGATCACGAGAAATTTTTTGATCAAGTAAAAGTTAAAAATTACAGAACCATAAAATAAATAAACATGAAGGAGGTAATTGATATCATCATAAATAATGACAATAAGACACCCTTTTAAATCACGATCCATTTTTCCATATGTGGATAATTTTATTGATAATATACACATAATTGTTTTGGTAAAATCTCATTATTGGTTGTGCCTTGATCAATTTATCCTTCAATTATTATTCAGTGAAATGAAGTATAATTTCTCATTCCAAAATATTTAACATATCATGCATTCAATAAATAGAAAAACAGTTCATTCCATGTATCATTACCATAAAAAACAAGATATAATAAGTTATCAAATATGCATAAGTCAAACTATGGTGAGATAATTGTATATTATATCAAAAATCATCCAATTATTAAATTAAACGTTATATAAATTGATATCCTTAATATTTTACCAAAAACTAAAAAAAATTGTAGATATGGGTATGTTAAATCGGCATTATATTTATCCTGCATATATCATAAGTTATCTCTTTTTGGTTATTTTCCAAACATGTGATCACCTATAACATTTATTCTCTTGAATCATGGTAATAATTTCAATTACCATAAATCCTTATTTAAAACATGTATGTTTCTTTATTCCAAAACTTATTTGACATATTCATTATGTCCAACTTTTTTGCACTTTATCCATGATATATTAACCAACATGAAAAAAATCCATAATTAGTTCTCTAGAAACAAGAATCATCCAAATTACTTACTGAGATCCAACATATCTTTATCGAAAAAACATTATATTTACAATCAAGGCATATTAATAGTTATATTTCCCCTAATCATGTGTTCTAGAAGTATATAAACTTACATATAAATAAATATAATAGGTCCATTGAACTGTTTATCATATCCTTTCTAATCCATAATGTAAAACCTATACTAAAAACACTTATATATTTCATGATTCATATAACATAATCCTTGAATATTGAAAAATATACCCATCACTCTTTTAACTATATTCAAAAACTGTTAATCCGAATAAATAATCATAGTCATTCAAAATAAAATAATCATTTCTTATGTTTCCAAAACCTTAATATGATCATGGTAGATTTTTTATAGTAAACAATACTAGAATAACACCACACACCTTTCACATCTCATTTAAAATAACATTATTCAAACTAGTATAAGCAATACTCATACATCCTTCTTGAATCTCATTATGAGATATCCAATTTGGAAATTGGTTTTCTTAATTCCCATACATTCCACTTTTGAAACATTCAAGGATTACTGTGTTTTATCTAGTTGGGATATTGACTAAGACCAGAGAGCTACGTGTGGGAAATAAATATCAATGATTTAAAGCACATATATAAGGTAAATTAATTATAATATTTCTGTCGTTGATATCTTTGGATGAATCCTTGGTTATTTAATATTTTCAAATAAAAACTCTTGTATTATAACATATACTTCAACTTATCCTTAGAATCCCAAGACATATCTTTATAGATCTCACGAAATTTGTCACATCCTGGATTGCAAAGTTTGACTAAACCTTTTCTCTTATATCAACTATAAACTCACAGGACTAACATACATTGACCTGACATTACATTTCAAGAATACATAACACCTGACACCAATTGATTCCTAAATACCATATTTGTTATGTGTCTTTGAAAACTGGGAACACATTATGATAATTTCATGAAAGATCTTTAACATCTTCCATAAAGATGTTCCCATTTAGTTTTCCTAGAAAACACATTCTTTATTTCCAGGGGAAAATAAAACATAATAAGGGTCACATCATATGATTAGTAAGGGTAAAAGATGAAAATATAAAATTAAACATGAACATAATAAGTATGAACATGAACATACATTTTGAAAATCATATGATGTATCAAAAATATCAAAATCCTGAGACATGAAATAAACCATCATATTTCATAAGACATTAATCATAAAATAAAAAGAATCATGATAAAATAGAATTTTCATAAAACATAGAATTATTGAAAACATATATGAATTTAAGATAATTTACATATTATACAATGATAATTTCCATGACCAACATAGCGGACCAATCCCATTACTGAATTGAGTTCCCTCCTCGTTCCGGCCCTATATCACTGAATTAGATTTACTTATTATTCAAGACCTATATTACTGAAACAGATTTACGTTTCATTCCATTAATTTCTATCTCATAAGATATAAATCCTTACACAATACATTAGTGGAATATATAGGTCCCACACATCAAATAATGTTATTATTCTTACATGTTCTACAAAAACATACATAATTCATCACAGCAGAACCTAATGAATAAAATGGGGTTTTAAACCATCATTAAATCATATCATAATCCTCAAAAAATGATTTCATAATTAGAAATTCATTGTAAAAATAATAAAGAATAAGAATAATAGGGATAATATACATGAAACATAACCTATTAAATAATTCTATGATAAATGGAACATAATATTTAAATAACACTGGAAATTAATTCTTGAGGAACTTATCCTGTCTTCTTCATGAAAATTTTATTTTCTCAAAATCCCAAAAAAAATATAATATGAATGAATTTACTAGAAAATAACCTTAAAATATTTCAATGGAATATTCATTAAAAATATGGTGTTATGGAAACTTAAAAACCTATCGTGTCATATATGTTAAATAAATTCATCTTTCTTGCCTTTTGTCGGAAAAGTCGAAAAGAAGATCATATAAAAAAATAAAAAATGAATACATTCATATTGTAAAATTAAAATTCCAAAAATGACTAAAATTGAGTTTAAAAAATTGAATAATAGTAGAAATAATATTACAAATTTATGGAAGATGGTTGTTAATGATTAATATACCCAAGTAAATACTTAGTATAACCAATCTCTGATAATAATGTGATAATCAAGTTATCCATTGCCAATTTATAATCTGTATAATCATATACATTATAAAAAATGAAATTATATTCTTATCCCAACCATCATATTAAGAACCATATAAATATTCATGGGTAGTATAAACACAACTCAAGAGAAATTGGTGGTGTATAAGGCATATGTCCCCCAAAAATAGAAGTTAGAAAAAAATTATCCTTTACCTTATGTCTGATATATTATTTTTTTATCCAAATATACTATATAGTGATTTAAATAAAGTCATTTATTTATTCCATAGTCACATTCTTTTATAGGATATCATATATAATACTATTGTGATCTCATTGTTAATAACATTATTACTCATCCATCATGTATTAATTGCTTTATTTCTGTGCGCATATTACATCTAATATGTTCTTTTTATTCGTCCTAGATTATAGTTATATCATTTTTATAATGATATTAATAAAATATATATCATTTTTTTCTTTCAATACATTTATATATTCATTCTTTAATTAGTATCATGTAGATTTAATCACATCGCATCTTGGAGACGGTAGGTCATACGTATGCACAAGCGATGATATAATTCCCATAATTGTGAAATGGTATTGAATCAGCTAAAATATTTTTTTTACAAAATCAATATCATGTTATAATAATCATATATAGTGTTTATTTCAAGAATTATACCCATCCAAGTAAATTGGTAGTGAAAACTGGATTACACCACAATGTGGAGACGATATGTCATACGTATGCACACATGTTGATTTCATTTTCCAAAAGATGGATAGAATACAGAATATTGTTGTTCCATATGCTTAATAATGTATCATAATTTAAGTGATTTGATGTTTATTACTTTAGGATGAAGGTAACTCTTAGTTTTATGGAGAGGAAGACATAAATTAAAAGAGTCTATAGAGGATATTATCTCTTCTTCGACATGATCCCTATAGACCTCCTCTTAATGGTAATAGAGCTTGTCTTCTAATAAGACAAGAACAACTATAATGTGACTAGGGATGTTGAGAATGGAAATGGGAATAGGATGGCCAATCTTGATGATAGTATTTGATGCCATGAGCTGAGGGAAGAGGTTCCCCTTTATAATTGGGGTGGGAGAACTTTTGGGATCTCCAAAAAATAAATTCATAATAAATTAAAACCTCATCTAGGAACCTCTAAAATTATTTTAATTAAAAAATGAGTTTGAGATAATGTTTTAATTTTATCAACAAATATTTTTTTATATTTTCTTATTTCATTGTAATCATAATCATTCTGTTTGACCATTAATTGTCCTCATTTAATTTTAACTAAGGAAAAAATTCACAAAATTAAAATAGTGTAACATTTACTTATTTGATATAAATTAAACCATGAATAAACAATATAGAAAATTTTTGAGTAACCATAATTATTTTATACATTTTGAAATATATTATTATTTTTAAATTATTTAACAGAACATTATTTTAAAAAAATATCAGTAGTTTCATTTTGACACAATTTATTTAATCGATTAATAAAAATACCAATATGTTATTTTAGCATATAAAAAATATTTTATTATGTAAAAAAGGATTAAATTTCATTATGAAAATAATTTAGATATATTTATTATCAAAAGTTATATTTATTTCAGCATTTTTAGTAACACAAATATGATATTTACATTATAAAAACTGTTACTAACTCAGTTTTGTGTAATTATTTAATATTATTTTATTGACAAAAAATAAAATATAAAAAATAAAAAAAAATAAAAATCATCTATATTTAAAAATAATAATTATATTTGAATATATCTCCAAGAAAATCATACATTAAAATGTTAAATATTTTAAATCATGAATGTGACAACTGTAAAATCACTTAAAATAAAATAATGTATGTGTCATAATATATTATATAAGGATCAAAATGGATTATAACACAAAACTTGTATGATTATTAATGTTATATACCCAATTAATAAGATTTTAACAATTGCTTGTGTATTTTAATGGTTACAATCATTTTAATAAAAATTTATTTATTCTATTTTCCTTAATTAAATAATTTCTCAGTCTTCAATATATAATCCATTAAAGAAATTATTTATTTACTAAAAATTAAAAATAAATTAGCATGATGAATAAAAAAATTATATTTAAATTGAGTAATATAATTGAATTTACGTTCTATACAACCAAATATTAGAACTGATTTAGTAAATGACATTTATGTGAAAATTATTTAACTTTTCATTAAATAAAATATAATAAATGTCCTAAAGTCATCCAATTGACTTCTAATGGGTATCATCAAGACCTAAGTATGGTTTAGGTAGAATCTAACACTTCTAATCATATAAGGAAAAGGGTTTAAGGTAATTTATAATATTATATTTACTCTTAATTACTAGATTTTCATATCCACTATATTTAAAAAATTAGTGAAATTAATATTCATAATTCCCAAAAAAAATAATTATATTTAAATAATTTGGACCTACTGATAAAAAATTTAAAATAATTTTAAAAAAGTTTAAAACATTGAATTTTCAGAATATAATTTCAAATTAAATCTATTATTATAATGAAAAATAGGATTTTAAAAGTTAAAACCTTGCAAAATATTGAAATGTTATTTCATAAAAATTAATTATAAAATTAATTAAAATTAAAAAAAAAATATTAAATGGTAAAAATATATTCTATTTTTACATTATAAAAATCATAAAATATAATTTTTCCACATAAATTATTTCAATGAAAAATGTGTTTTAATAAAAATGTAGACAATTTTTACTACTCATCAAAACATTAAACCTTTTAAAAAAATATTGAATGTTAATAAAAAGTAAATTTTTATATCCATTTATTGAATGAGTATCTATTTTTTAAAATAGAGTTTATAAAATTGTTAAAAATAGATTTAAAATGGGTGAGCCATCAAAAAATCCAGAAAAACTATATTTTTTGGAAAAATACATATATTATCTGGAAAATGGATTTTGTTATTATATCTTCTCTAGAAAAAATATAAACTAAATTTAAAAAATTAACTTGAATATATTACATTAATAAAATCCATCGACTATGATTTTATCATTTTAGGAACTCACGTATTTTCTTTTAAATATTTTTGTCAGAAGAAAGTTGATACAGTTCATACGAACCATTATAATGACTTGGTCATATAGAGACATTAAAATATTTACTTTTCATCATATACATAGTCCTCCATGAAAGAAATTCTTTCAAAATAACATTAAATTATCTGAAACAAAATCTGAAAAAATTGTTCCATATATTGAAAGCTAGGTCATTGTTGTGTATAGTGCAAGGCTATCAAGGTTTAGTATACAATAGAAGACATAAAATAAATTAAATATTACATTTCTCATAAAAATATCATGGTGTAAAATTGTAACCCCATTAAATCGAGTTTATCCCTCAAAATTTTCTTCAGTTTTTAATTTATTTAAGACATGAAATTTTATTTCATAGAAACCCACATCATAAAAACAAGGAATAAAATATCATTGTAAAATAAAATTTTTTTGAAAATATTTGTTACCAAATGGAAATCATAAAAAGGACTGTATATAAGAGAATATAAAAGAATATTGGGCTTGGTAAAAAAGAATAAATTATCATAGAGATTGATAAGGATCAATCATAATAAGGAAGTTGTTGATCTAGTGATGTTGATAGTCACAAAACCATAAACTAATGAATCATGAAATAGGTTATTGATATCATCAAAAATGAGTATAATAACACACAATTTTTTATCCTGATTCATTTTTCCTAATGTTGAATAATATTCATGAGAATATATACTCACTTTTTTGGGTACTATCTCACCATTGGTTGTTCCTTGAACAATTTCCCCTTAAGATCTTATTCAGTGAAATGAGGTTTAACTTTTCATTTTTGAAGCTTTTGTAGATAATGCGATGCATAAATATAATTATAGGTCATTCTTTATTCCTTTATCACAAAAAATAGGTTAGATCATGTTTTGAAGTAGTCCACCTATAGTGAGATAATACAAACATCATCCAGAGTTTAACTTATACTATCCATCAACTGATAACCTTCTAATCCTTCTAAAAACTAAAAATCTAAAGCATTTGAATGTTGTGCACTACATATGATTGAAATTTATCTCTAATATATCATAAGGATTCTCATATTAGTCACATTATAAACTAGTGACCACCATCATAATATATTATATTATGTCCTGATAATAACTAGAATTTCCATATTTCCATATGAAAACATGCTTGTTTCCTTATTAAAAAACTTATTGGATATATTCCTTTTGTCCAAAAAAGTTTTATACTTCATCCATGATAGAGTAACCCTATTAAAAAAATCCATTATTAGTGACAAATATCTAGTATCATCTAATTTACTTATTCAAATCTATCGTATATTTATCCAAACATCATTATCTTATCATAAGGGGCATAATAAAAGTTATCTTTACCTCAATCATGTGTAATAAAATTATTTAACCTCACCCTTAAATCACATTTATAGGTCCTTGGAATTATTCAACAAATATATTCCAATCATTAATGAAAAATTGTTTTCAAAATTCATATATATTTCAAGATACATATAATATAATCATTGAATTATGAAACAAATACACTTCAACCATTAAAATTTATTCTTAAACCCATCCTTGTGATCCATGTTATTATTGTTTTATAAAATATAAATAATGTATTAATGATCCTCAACCATAATCTAACAATTATTCACAAGATTAAAGTAAAAAATATTTATTGAACATCCCATACCATTCACATGTCATTTACACTATCTTTATTCTTAGCAGTATATCCCATACTAGTGACACCATATTCATTATATTCATGAGATTTCCACATTGGAAAATGATTTTAATAATACCAATACATTCTGCATCTGAAACATTTAATTTTAACCATGTTAAATCTAGTTCCATATATTGACTAAGACTATAAAGAAAAGTGTGAGAAAAAATTATCATAAATGAAAATTAGATAACCAAGGAAAATTTCTTATAATATTCTAATCTATGTTACCTTAAGAATAATTCTAGGTAATTCATGGTTGTACCAAAATTCTATGATTGTAACCTATAGCTAGACTTTTCCTTAGGGAATTCCTTATACACATTCTTAGAAATATATCTTTGTATCTCAGTAAATATTTTTCCTAATAGTTTTCAAAGGATGGCTAAACCTTAACTCGGATACCAACTATAGGGAACCTAGTTTAATGTACATGGAAATTACATTAATTTTTTAGAATAAATAATAAATTATACAAATAAACACCCAAAGGAAATTTTAGATTACTATATTTGAAAATGAGAAACATAAATAACCTATCCCTAATACATCTACATAATCTTATGATTTCTCAATCAAAACTAGAACCCCATTTGACACATCCTAGTTAGTACCATTCATTAAACCATAAGGGAATGAAAAATAAAATGGGATGAGCTCCGATACTTAGTAAAAAGTACACAAGGAAAATAGAAAATAATGCATGAACATAAGAGTGTAAAAACAAGAACAAAACATTTTCAAACCATACCATATATAAAATATATCAACAACTCGAGTTACGAAATAATTATTGGTAGTTTAGAAGGCATTAATCATAAATGAACAAGAGACATGACAAAATAACTTAGGCATACAACATGAATTTTTTGAAGATATATAAAAATATGAAGAAATTTCCATATTAATATAGGTTCATATCCAAAACAATTATAGAGGAAAAAATTATTATACTGAACATCGATCACTCTTTTTTCGAGCCCTATATTACTGAACTAGATTTAATTTCTGTTTTAGCCCTGTATTATTGAACCAGATAAACATTATATTCCTATCATATCTATCTCATGAGATATAAATGATTACCCAATTCATTGGAGATATATATATATATATATATGTAAGTCACAGAATTTCCATTTATTTATTTAAAATATATGAAAATTTTACGAGTCCGCGAAAATTGATGGCACATGATTCTGAGGCCCATTGCGCCCGAAATGAATTTCTGAACTTTTTTACAGGTACTTTCAGTAAACGTACAATCATGTTTTTTTAACTATTGAACCAGTGCTTGGAATTGAAATCTGATGGCACTGTTGAACTTGGAGCTCCAATATTCTCTTAAAGATACCATCACCTAGACCATATTGGGATTAAAATGAATGATAAAATGTTGTGCTTTTTGTGAATGAATAAAATAAAATAAAAATTTCTACCATTTTTCTTTATGAAACCCACTCAACAAGGGTTATGGTGGTGGGGTTCATCCGGGCCTAAAACCCCCCATTTTTTAATTCTTAAAGGTGGGGCCACTGAAACTCTCATAATGAGAGATAATCTTAAACTCCCTCTTTATTGTGGAGAAGTCTCTTGAAATTCATCCACATTAATTACGCCCACACCTCATGATTAATTGTTCCAATTCAAATTAAATTAATAAAACCTAATTTAATTTATATTGGCTATTATTTTGTTGGGAGAAATGTTGGAAAAGAACTTGAAGAATCTTTTAGAATCTCCAACGACGAACACCTCCCAATGAAGAATGACCACATGAGATCAATGAATGAGGAAACTCACCCTGATCCGAATCAGAATCACTTTGCAGAGGAAACCAACATAGGACATCGTTGATGACAACAAACCGACAATCAAGGAAATGTCGAAGTCACCGACTTCACCCCTTCCAACGTCAACAATCTATGAAGGTAGGAGTGTGTATAAAATTGATCACTGTTAAATTTTTCACCTCACATTGAATCATCCCCCTTGAGCGTCTTGCTACCGCTCTAACGCAGCGGGTGCAAGCCAGACAAACATGGCCCAACCCCTCTGTCGTTCTTCAATAATTGCGTGTTCTTCACGATGGATGAAGGTGGATTTATTCCATGATAACGAACGAAGATCGGTTTGCCGAACGGGCTTCCGATGAAGGTGTGGCGTGTTACAACACCCTGCAGAGAGGAAGGATGGCCCTCCGGCCAGTAGCGGTAGACCGCCACACTGCGACCACCCCGCCGCATCATGGTCTCGCCGCCGGACCATGGAATTCGCTCCATATCATGCCGAAACACGGCCATTAAGGCCTCTACCGCTCTGCAGCCCTCACAACCTTCACCTCCTCTTGGCCTCTGCAGCCCCGTGCCCCCTGCGGCCTCCATGTCTCCCACAACCTTCACGGCCCCCACAGCCTCTACGCCTCCCCCGTGTGGCCCCATGGCCTCTTTGTCGCACCGCGCGACCCCGCGGCCTCTGCGACCCCATGCCGCCCGTGGCCCACGGCAGCCGCAACCCCGCGTCGCCCGCATCCTCTATGGTCGCCTTGCCGCCACGCTGGCCTCTGCCTAGGCTGGCACCCCAGTGGGCCGGACCGCCCAGCGTGGGCCAGGCCAGACCCAGCAGGTTGGGCCGGGCCGGACTCAGTGGGTCGGGCCGGGCCGGACTCAGCGGGTTGGGCTGGGGCGACCCAATCTGTGTCGACCATGGTCGGGTCGAGCCGGGTCGGACCAGAACCAGAACAGTTTCCACTCTATATTCTCTTTTGGCCATAACATTGGCACCAAGTGTTCATTTGACGAGTCATCTGCTGCGCCAGAATCCTTGGATAGATCTCGTACATTTAGTATACCACACATGAGATTTGGATAAAGTTGGGGTATAGTCAGGATGGATCGAACATGAATCCAACAGGGCCCTCGAAACTAATGTCAAATAACTTACAGACCGGGCATCATATTGATGCACCATCTGTTGCCTTGAGATCCCTATTATGTGGTTGAATGTTGGGATAAATCTTCATGGGACATAGTGATAGATGGAGTATCAACTAGTGCGTGAATAGTGGACCCTAACAGAGTTGATAAATGTATGTTCTGGAACCCAATAGATGGCAAAGATGTGAAGAATGAATAGAGATCATGTGTGGGTCAGCACCGAGCGATCCTATTTGGGTCATCACCAAGCAATTTTGTGTGGGTCCGCACCAAGAAATATTGTGTGGGTCAGCACCATAAAATCCTGTGTTGGTCCGCAATAAGCGATCCTATCTGGATCTGCACCGAGTGATTTTGTGTGGGTCAGTACCTATAAATCCTATGTGGGTTTCACGTCGTACTAGAGATGTACTAGGATCCTGTGTGGGTCTGGCGACATTCTGATGAGGTACTAGGATCATGTGTTGGTCTGATGAAGTAATATGATCCACTGTGGGTCTGATTATGATTAGGGATCCTTCGGGGGTATACCTCTTAACAGTGTAAGATGATTCAGTAGTTACATGAAATCATCTATACTATTGTACCCATGAAATACCAAGTTTGAGCTGAGTCTGTACTATGTGGTACATTCCTCCGTGGACATAATTTGGTGGTATTCTTCTATGTGGCATACCTGTGTGGTATTAAAATTCATGGTATTCCTTTCTTTTGTGGAAAAATTGATATTTGTGATTTGAGTTTGACTATGTGTTTTTCTCATGATTGATACGTGTATACATGATTACTTTGGAATATGTGTGGGCATATACCTATGTAGGGTTGTCATTTGATTTCATGACTTGTTGTTTAACCTTGGTAGATTTTGTGAGACCTTTAGGGTCTTGGGGTCCATAATGAGTATTGTTATACTCACCCCTACATGGGATATGCCTGCACCTTGTTGTGTTTGGTGTAGACGATGGAAAACACTAATCGAGGCTCATGGTACATAGGCTAGAAAGGGCTCGGAGGTGGACCATACTGCGTAACGGTACGCAGAGGAGACGAGCGGATGTGGAGTGTTGAGGAGGCGATATGTACCTACCCTTCAGGTAGGATCCTCGGAGTACAACCCGGTCGCTACCTATATTTTTCATCAGTTCTATTGTATTTCAGTTGTACTTGTACCATTACTCTTGGGATTGTATTCTAGACCCTTTTTACATTCATCAAATTTTTTGTTATACTGTAGACTTGTTTTTATATCTTTATTTGTACTTGGATTCATGTGTTTATATGTTATAAAGGCAAGGCATTCCCAGTTTTTGGGAATATGCCTTTCGGTGCCTGTCGCCAGGCCCTTGCCTCTTGAAGGTGGTCTTGGGGTAGTCACGACACGGGCCCTGGGGGACAGGTCGTGAAAAATTTCTATCAAAGAAGTCGGTTCTACCATAGAACATATGACTCTAATCATTTTAAGGGTAATGGTGTTAAGTGTAGTGAGATTGGTTATCAGTTTAGGGAATCCAGTGTTGGTGCGGAAGCTGACATATCCCTACACCCGAACACTGACTTCTAATTTCTGACTCTGTGCATGAATACACCGATTGTGTGTGTTTTGAAGAGTTTTCTTTGTGATATTTTTGAGTCAGCTGACCATATATAACTTATTGACCATGGAGCACCTGTTTCTTTTCAGGTTGTCTTCATGCAGACATCCAGTTAGGGTTATGGATATAGTATGCACTGACAACCCACCGAGCATTGACGCCTCAGTGTAGGGCCCTCATCCAGTGGAGGCACCGGCTGTACTATTATGCGTTGGGCCATCGATGCCACCACCACCAGTAGCATATGGTGCATGCCTCTTAAGTTAATTGCACAAGTTCCAGCGCCATAGGCCTCCCAAGTTCAGGGGAGAGATGGACGCACAGGCGATTGAGGATTGGGTGGAGGCTATGGTGAGTCTTTTTACTGGTAGAGACACCAGCCGATCTCCGGGTGATCCTTGCCGCCAGTCTTCTATAGGATGCAATAAGCAAATGGCAGAGCATGATGATCCAGGGTCACGACGTGGTGATGCTTCCCTAGGCAGACTTGAAGACAATATTTTAGGATGTGTTTGTTCTAGTGACACTCCGCATAGTGCACATACATGAGCTTCTTCATTTATAGAAGGGCAGCATGACTATGGCTCAGTACTCAAAGAGGATAAGTAACATCTCACGCTACTCTGCTGATATGGTGTGGGACCCATTCTTCAGGTCACAGAAAATCGAGCTGGGACTCAGGCGAGAGACCAGGGCTTCGAAGATTTCATATAGGATTCTTCCGCAGGCGGGGGTATTAGTGTGAGACCTATTAGTGGAGAGATTCCTTGCTGAGTAGTCACCAATAGTGAGACCCACCATCGGACATCACGTAACAGAGTCGTCTACTGCTGGCAGTAGACAAATGTCATATAGGTTCATAATGACCAGACCTATAGGTGGACTATTGTAGGATTCAGGGTTAGTAGTGCAAGGTACCCGAAGTAGAGACAATCATGCCAAGAGTGGGCAGTGTTACCCATGCAGTTGGCAGGGTCACATGACTCATGACTGTCTGACCCGCCATACAGATAAATAGTATATGGTCAAAGGACCTCCCAGCAAAGGTCAATGGATTGACCATGGAATTTTTCTGGGAGTAGGTGGACGTGGTAGAGGAGTTGGCCATGTAGCTGGAGGTGGGCGACGATTCGATATATTAACGCCACCACCACCACGTGGTCTACCTCGACCACAGGGACCAAGAGGACAGGGGCGAGCTCAGCTCTATGTTGGTGATTCCTATGATCACGAAACTCCAGAGATGCTATGAGGTATGATCTATGTCTACTCCAAATTAGATTTATTACTTGTATACACATATGCCTGCAATTATTTTACTTCCACTACCCTCGTTCGGAGCTCGATGTTTCAGATGGAGCCATTGGCTCAATCCATAAAGAAATAGAGTCAATCGAGAGAAGATTCGATGATTACTATAAGACCCATACATTAAATACATTTTTATTACTTAAAAATTGAAGCACACTTATTACAAAATATAAAAAAACAATGAAAGGACCATATATGCATAGTGTCTTTAGAAACTGGGAAACATAAACAACTGGTTCATAAATCATCTACATTGTCTCCCTTTTATTTTATCATATCTAGAGTCCATTTTGAAATATCTTACATAATACCCTTCTTCCTGACCTGGGGAAAAGACAAAATACAAAAGGGTGAGCTAAAATGCTCAGTAAGGGTAAACAATGGAAATATCAGTCATATCATATTCATAAGAACATATCATTTTGAAAATCATAACCTGCAAAAGAGATCATAATATCATAACATTGGATAAATCATGGTGTTGAAATTTAATACCAATAATCTTAACATAAAACATGAACCATTTTGGCATACACACATAATCATAGAGAATCATTTCTTTGTTGTCAAGACTCATTGTCAAGACTATCCTAGTAGACAAAGTCCGTTTCTGAACCGAGTTCACTCCTCATTTCAGTCCTGTATCACTGAACCGGATTAACCTCTCGTTATAGCCTTGTGTATCTCATGAGATATAAATATTTACCCAATGCATTGGAGGGAGATATAGGTCCCACCTAACTCATAATGATATCATTCTTTTGTGTGTCACAATATCATAAATCATACATCAAAGAATAACCCATGTAATAAAAATGGGATTCTTATGCATCGTGCCATCATAACATAATCCATATAAGATAAAAGGACATCATAAAATAATACATCATAACATAATAAAATCAATGTAAAAATAGGGATATAAACATAACCCTATATTATCTTAGATGGAAAATAACTTTGATAAAATGCCTGAACTTTATTCTGGAGGATAATATCCTTTCTACTTTGAAAACATTTTTCCATTATTAACATGTCATAAAATTTTAAACTAAAAGATGTTGATTAAAAATAAAAATGAAAACTCATAAAGGAAGCTTCATGGAAATAATGTTCTATGAAATCATAAAAATCCATTTAGGCCATATAAGTTAAAAAAACATTCTTCTCGTCCTTTGGCCGAAAAAGTCAAAAAGTATCTCGTACTGAAAACGAAAAAAGATTCCTTTCATATATTTTACTAAAAATTCACCAATATGTAAAATTGGATTTAATAAATTGTACTAGTATAGAAATAATATTACATATTGAGTAAACATGAATGTGGATGATAAATATTCCCCAGTAAATTCTGAAGTATAAACAATCTCGAATAAAAATGAGACTTTGATATTTTCCCATAACTTAGGTCTGATATACTTCGTACGTATCTCAAACTACTCTATAATGATTTAAATAATGTCATTGATTTATTAATGAATAATATTAATTGTTATTATATCATTTATGGTCATATTATTATCTTTTTATTAGTAATATTTCCTTGCTACTTGTTATTTGGGTGCTCATTGCTTTATGTTCTTATGCGTGTTTTATAAAATAAATTCATATTAGTATTTTTTTGTTTTAGATAAATCACTTAAAAAATTATATTAGTATAATATATATCATATTAATTCATTAAGTTCATTTATATAGTCATTATTAAATGAAGATCACGTAGAACGAGTCACATCACATCGTAGAGACGGTATGCCATACATACGCACGAGCGATGATATCATTCCCATAATTATTGAATGGTATTGGAGTGGATTATGGAATGTCTAATAATTATTATCATGTTATAGTAACCATATATAGTTTTTACACCATTATACCAATCCATTTAAGGTGGTGTTGGAAAAACATATTACACCACAGCGTGGAGACGATATTCTGTAAGTACGCACGCAAAGTGATTTCATTTTCTGTAGGATGTATACAAGGTGAAATAGGGTAGTTTCATATATATAATAACATATAAATATATTAGTGATACTGATGTTTTTAATTTATGATGAAACAAATAAATAATAATAATTAGAATAATAAATAAATTAGAAAGAATCAGTAAAGGATATTACCTCTTCTTTGACGCCCCTCTTCTTAACCTCCTCTTAGGGCACTAAAGATGGTATTTGAAGAATACCAGGACCACTAGTATGTTTCTAGGGAAGTGGAGAAGGGAAATTGATAGGGGTTTTTTGAGCATGAAGGCCCAATGTGGTGTGAGGAGGAGAGGGAGGATGTGCCCTTTTTTAAGGGAGGAGAGGGGAACCTTTGGAATTATAAGAAATATTAATTTATAATTAATTGAAACCCCACTTAAAAACCTCAAAAAATTGACTCAATTCTAAGATGAGATGAGATAGGGTTGTAATATCATCAACTAATAAAATTTATACATGTTGTGAATTTATTTTAAACCTTATCAAATTTATTTAACCTTATTTAATCAATTTAATTTTATTTGTGGTAATAATATTCTAAATTTTCAATTGATATAAGTACTTAATTATGTGCTATGAATGATCCATAATTAGATACTATATGACATTTTAGACCTTATAAATTAAAATTTATAATTTTTAAATATTTTTATGATTTTTTAACAATTTTATAATATGTTATTTTTATAAAATAACAATAGTGTCAATTTTGAAACTATTCAATTATTTGAATTTAAATAAAATATACATAGAGGATATATTCTAAATAAAAACATTAATAGAGTCATACCATGTCATATTTATCTATAAAATTATTGGATCACATTAAATATTTCATATAATATTTATTTTAATATTTTAAAACCATTTATTTGATATTTAAGTCAATAAAATATTTGAAAATCAGTATTGTGTCACTGTTAATGATAATTATTTATTCCTTAAAATTATAACTAAATTCACATGATGTAGATAATTTTATTATATTTCTTGAGACTATTAAATTTTGATGTTTCATGATGTTTATCACTAAATTAAAATTATTATACTTATAAGATTTAATAGAGTGATCTGTTTTTACTTTCATTGGTTTTAATAATATTAAATTATTTTCATGGTCAAAAGTTCATAAAAATAATCTATTCCGACCCTTAGGTGATATGGGTCGACTTTTAGTCATCGTAATTTTTTTTGGCAGGTGTTAGGGTAATTTTATAATCTTATTTTTACCCTTAATTTCTCGATTCACCTTTAACTACAGTAAATAAAAATTACCGTAGTTGTTATTAATAATATCAAAAAATAAGAGTAACCTATTAAAATAATTTTGACCCATTGAATTATAATATGGAATACATTTTTCAAAATTCAAAACACATAAGTTATAGTAATTAATTTCAAATTAATCCCGTTGTTAAGAAAACAGGTTTTAAAAGTTAAAACATTGCCAAAGATTGAAATGTGTTATCTTTGAAATCAATGTAAAATTAATGGTAATGACATATATTATACTAATTGGTAAAAATATATTCTATTTATACTTTCAAAACATTAAATATTATAATTTAACCATATAAATTATTCTGAGGAAATTTTTTTTTTTAATTTAAAATATAGCGTGTTTTTACTATTCAATAAAATATGAAAGTTATCCGAATAATATGAAAAATGTATCCAAAGTAAATTTTTATATCCTAATTCCAATGAAGAATTTTATTTTGTAAAATTGATCTTATAAACCAGTAAAAAACTAGATTTAATGTGGGTGCGCCATCAAAAGGAGACAAAACTCTATTTTTTTAAATATAATTATTTTAACCGAAAACATTATTTTGTTCACATTCCATGTTTTAGAAAATGTGTAAGATGAATAATAATGTTCTAAATGAAGTTAATTATATTCAAAACGGATAGTACATAATAATATTATGGAAATATATCGTTGTTTAGTGAAACATGGTATTGCGTGCTACACATGCTATCGAGGAAGGTCACGATTGTGTGTAACGCAAGCCAAGACAGTGTCGTGTGTAGTAAAATATTTCCTTGGTGATGCATATAACATAAGAAATAAATAAATATATATATATATTTCTCACAAAATCTAATGGTGTTAAATTCTACCCGCTTAAAAAGAATTTCCCACTCGAAATTCGTTACTTCGTAACAAATAGATGAGGATACCTCTCCCTCATTATATCCTCATGTTCTCATAAAGATTATTCTAATTGGTGTTCCTCTATAAAACTTTAAACAAGAAAGTGGTTTTGTTTCACCGAACTTTTGCGCTATGATCTAGAATCTCTATCGACTGTTCTTCATAAGAAATATCTTGCTCCAGTAGTACAACTTCTGAGCTTAGTATATGTGAAGGATCAGGTATGTCTATTCTCGGGAGAGATACATGGAATACATCTTGAACTAGAGAGAGATTTGGTGGAAGAACCCATCGGTAAGCTACCTTCCCCACACGATCCAGTATCTCAAAATGACCAATATACCAAGGGCTCAGCTTTCCCTTCTTTCCAAATCTCATTACTCTCTTCCAAGGAGATACTCGTAAGAACACTTTATCTCCCACTTCAAACACTAGGTTTTTTCTTCAGTTATTGGCACAACTTTTTTGTCGACTCTGAGCTACTCTTATGTGTTGTTGAATAGATCAGACATTTTCGTCCATCTCATCAACAAGATCAGGCCCTAATATATTTCTTTCACCAACATCATCCCAACAAGTTGGAGTTCTGTATTTCTTTCCACAGAGAGCTTTATATGGAGCCATCTGAATAGTGGAGTGAAAGATATTTTTATAAGAAAATTACCCCAAAGGTAGGTTTTTATCCTAACAACCTTTGAAATCCATAGGGCATGTTCTCAACATGTCTTCTAGAGTTTTAATTGTCCCCTTAGACTGACCATCTGTCTGAGGATGATAAGCTGTGCTAAAACTCAACTCTGTATCTAGAGTATACTGATGACTTCCCCAAAATGTCGAGGTAAACCTCAGATCCCAACTAGATATAATGGAAAGTGGCACTCCATGCTATCTTACCACTTCCTTCACATATATCCTAGAAAGCTGATCAAGAGAGAAATCTTCTCTAATATCAACTAAGTGTGCTGACTCCGTAAGATGATCAACTATAACCCAGATAGCATTATTGCCTTTGGATGTTTTAGGATGTCCCGTGAAAAAGTCAATAGTGATGTTTTCTCATTTCCATTCTAGTATGGGTAATGGTTGTAACATCTCCTTTTAATTCTATCTCTTAGCTCTAACTTGCGGAAAAACCAAGCATCAAGAGACATATTCAGCAACATCTCTTTTCATGCCATCCCACCTGAAGTACTCCTTCAGGTTCATATAAATCTATAGGCTTCTAGGGTGAATAGAAAATGAAGAACTATGTACCTCATCCAATATTTTAATCTTTAATTCTGGGAAGGGAGGAACACAAACCCGATTCGAGAACCTTATTATTTCATCACAATAAATGTGAAATGTAGGAAAATTTCTCACCTCATTTTGTAACTCTAAATCTCCTTTTTGTGCCTATTTAATCATCACAGGTATAGATGGTTGATCTTTCATTTGATAAAGATAAAATTTTCTCCTTCCATTATAATTCCATGATCTATCCTTTATAAATCCATAAATTTTGGATCTTTTGTGATCCTCATCACCGACAAGCTAGCATGATCTAGTCGACTTAATACAGCTGCCACCTTGTTCGCTTTCCCAGGGTGGTAATGAATTGAGCATTCATAATCCATAATCAGCCCCAACCGTCTTGTTTGGCGCATATTCAGATCCTTTTGTGTGAATATATACTTTAAAATTTAATGATAAGTATAAATATCACACAATTCACCATAAAGTTAATGCCTCCAAATCTTTAATGAAAAGATTACCTCAGCTAACTCCAAATCATGAGTTGGGTAATTTTTCTCAGGGATTTTTAACTGTCGCGAGGCATAAGCTATCAACATATCGTTTTTCATGAGAACACACCCCTATCCCTTCTTGGTTCCATCACTCTAGATCACAAAACTTTCTATACTGCAAGGCAATGTGAGCACAGATGCACTGGATAACCTTATTTTAAACACATTGAAAATCTCTTCAAACTCCTCCATCCACAGGAACTTAAATCCTTTTCAAGTCAACCTGGTGAGTGGATTAGATAATTGCGAAAAATCATTCACAAAACGTAGATAATATCCATCCAAACCAAGAAAACATTGTATCTCACTTACAATTATTGGTTTTTACCATTTTCGATAACCTCTATTTTTGCTGGATCCACATATGTCCCCTCTTTTGAAATTATGTGACCCAAAAATGAAACTTTTTGAAACCAAAATTTACACTTGGTAAATTTGTCATAAATCTTCTCCTTTCTCAGGGTCTTTAATACAATTATCATGTGATATTCATGTTATTCCTTGATCTTTATATAGACAAGAATATCGTCTATAAAGACTACCACAAACTGATCAAGATAGCCTCTAAAGACTCTATTCATCAGATCCATGAAGATAGCAGGGGAATTTGTAGACCAAATGGCATCATTATATATTCATAGTGTCCACACCTTGTACGGAAATCCATGTTTGGTATATCCTCTTTTTTGACCCTTAATTAATGATATCCTGAATGAACATCAATCATGGAAAATTTTTGAGCTCTGCGTAGTTGGTCAAATAAGTAATCAATGCGTGGGAGATGATATTTTATTTTGATAGTGTTCTTTTTATGTTCTCGATAATCAATGCAGAGTCTCATTGATCTATCTTTCTTCCTAACAAACAGAACAGGTTCTCCCCAAGGTGATGCACTAGGGCGTATGAATCCTTTATCAAGATTCTCTTGGAGTTGCTTCTTCAATTCTTGCATCTCAATTTGGTACATTCTATAATTTGTATTTCAAATGGGCATATCACCCGGTATGAGTTATATTGAAAACTCAACTTCATGATCTGGTGTAAGACCTGGAAATTCCTCTGGAAAGACATCATCAAACTCCCATACAATGGGAATATTCTTAATCATTTGTTTCTCTCCAACCATTTGAGATAAATAACCTTCATTTATTGGAATCAAGACCCACAAGATGGAGTAAATTCCCACTGGAAGGTTATATTCATCCTTGCATTGATAGATGATCATAGATTAATCAGGAATACAAAATGTGACATCCTTTATTTGGAAATTGATATGAGCTCCATATAAGTAAAGGAAATCCATGCGAAGAATCACATAAAATTCAATTATAGGAAGGATCACAAGATTTTCAGGAAGAACTTTACCTCAAATGTCAATTGAAGAAGAATTATAAATTTTTGATTTAACCGTTGTGCCATTTGGAGTTATCACAGCTAACTCAACATCTAATTGTTAACGTAGTACGGTGATACCCTTAGAAAATTCATCAAAAATAAAAGAGTGGGTGGATCCATAATCAAATAAAACATTTGCTACTTTAGAGTGGATATAAAGTGTACATTTCACCACATCCTTATCGTAATCCACATCACCGATAGAAATTGCCTGTGACTTTCCTTTATCTTTGGCCTTAAGAGTTTTTTGACGTCGATCATCAACAACAACCCCTGGATTAGTGCATTGATTATCATAATGCCTCATTTCATTACACATGAAACATTGAAGTGTATGAGGTCCATTCTGTGTAGCCTTTTCTTTGTTGGTATCACTAGACATCTTTTTCCCATCATTGCGACATTCCAAAGCCTGATAACCTTATTTTCCACATTTGAAACATTTACATGTCCCTTTATGACAGTTCCCTCCATGTTTCTTTCTACACTTTGAGAATATGGGAAAACTCATCTCCTTTTCAGTGTGGTATTTAGATTTCCCTTTGAATTCCATTTTCCACATTTTATAATACCCATATGATTGATGGGTTACTCCAATATCCATCTCAACCTTGAGAGCACATCGAACAATTTCATTGTTTCTATTGAAGTCTCTTATGGCTAACTATCTTCGAATAATTTGTTTTAGGCCACTAAAGAATCAATCGATCATTATCTCAGGATGGATAATAATTCTGGAAGTGTACCTTGCAAGTCTTGTAAAATTTTCTTCATTGGTATCAACCAATTCATCATCCATTTTCTTCAGTTCAAGAAACACTGTCAATATCTTTGTTCGAAGACTACGAGGGTAGTACTTGTTGAAAAAAAAAGTTCCCGAACTTGTCCCATTCCATGGATTCAATTTCATATTGGGGCCTGGTATTCTTGATAAGATTCCACCATTGATCAGCTTCACCTTCCAAACGATATAGTTCTAAGATGACTTTATCATGTTCAGAATAGTGTAGAACTGAAAATACATTTTCCGTGGTTCTGATCCATTGTTCAGCCACTAATGGATCAGCAGACCCACTGAATGAGGGTGGACGCTACCTCATTAAGGATTCAATAGAATTTTTCTCCATCCTTTTCTTGTTTGGATGTCATGCATGAGTCAAATATTTTGAAAGTTGTGTTATCATGGCTACATGATTATTCATTCCAGCTCCCATAACGTTTGGTTGCTCAGGGGGACAATCATTGCATTGCTGGTCGCATTCATCATTAAGACGGTTCCTTCAGGTTCTAGACATTGACTAAAACCAATAAATACAGCATGAGAAACACAAATCATAATAGGAAGACCACATAATCAAGATTAAAATTTCACACTTTAGGCCTTATCATACTTTATTCATTGCCATTTCTATAATACTAATATTTTATTTTATGCTTAGACATATCCTTAGGGTTCTTAATAAGGCATTCACATTGTAGTTTCCAATGGTTGACTATATTCTTCCTCTAATACCAACTATAATGACCCATAGATTACATACCTTGTTATTACCTCAAAATTGAAGCACAGTTATTACAACATATAAGAAAACCCTGAAAGGACCGTATTTGTATACTGTCTTTAAAACTGGGAAACATAAATAACTGGTTCATAAATCATCTACAATGTATCCATTTTATTTTATCATATCTAGAGTCCCTTTTGGCATATCATACTTAATACCCTTCTTCCTAGCCTAGGGAAAAGAAAGCATACAAATGGGTGAGCTAAAATGCTCAGTAAGGGTAATCAAATGAAAAAACAATCTAATCATATTCATAAATACATAACATTTTGAAACTCTTAACCTGTAAAAGAGAGCATAATATCATAACATGGGATAAATCATGGTAGTGAAATGTAACCCCAATAATCTTAAAATAAAACATGAAACTTTGGGGCTTAAACACAGAATCAGAGAGAATCATTTCTTAGGATTCAAGACCCATTGTTACGACTACCCTAGTGGACAAAGTCCATTTCTAATCCAAGTTCACTCCTCGTTTCAGTCCGGTATCACTTAACCGGATTAACCTGCCATTCTAGCCATGTCTATCTCATGTGATATAAATCATTACCCAATGCATTGAAGGGTGATATAGGTCCCACCCATTTCATAATGATACCATTCTTACGTGTTCCACAAGATCATAAATCATACATCATAACATAACCCATCTAATAAAAATGAGATTTTTATGCATCATGCCATCATAACATAATACATATAAGATAAAAGCACATCATAAATATAATACATCATAACATAATAAAATCAATGTAAAAAAAGGGATTGAAAAAAACCCTATATTATATTAGTTGGAAAATAATTTCTATAAAATGCTTGAACTCTATTCTTGAGGAAAATATCCATTCTACTTCAAATTTTTTTTTCATTTCTTAACATGACAAAAAATTTTAAACTAAAATAAGTTGGTAAAAAATAAACATGAATACTAGTAAAGTAAGATTCATGGAAATAATGTTCTATGAAATCATAAAAATAAATTCACATCGTATAAGTTAAAAAAACATTCTTCTCGTACTTTGGTCGGAAAATTCAAAAAGTATCTCGTACTGAAAACGACAAAAGATTCCATTCACATATTTTACTAAAAATTCACCAATAGGTAAAAATTGATTTATACAATTTTATAAGGATAGAAATAATATTACATATTGACGAAACATGGATGTGGATGATAAATATTCCCTAGTAAATTCTGAAGTATAAACAATCTCGAATAAAAATGAGATTGCTGATTTTCCCTTACCTTAGGTCCTATATGCTTCATACATATCCGAACCTCTTGTATAATTATTTAAATAATTTCATTGACTTATTAAAGAATAATATTCATTTTTATTATATCATTTATGGTCATATTCTTATCTTCTTATTAGTAATATTTCATTGCTACTTGTTATTCGGGTGCTCATTGCTTTATGTTCTTATGCATGGTTTGTCGAATAAATTATTCTTATTATTTTTAGGTTATAGATAAGTTATTTAAATAATGTTATTAGTATAATATATATCATATTGATTCATTAAATTAATTTATATAATCATTATTCAATTAATATCATGTAGAACGTGTCTCATCTCATTGTGGTGACGGTAGGCCGTATGTACGAACGAGCGATGTTATCATTCCCATAATTATTGAATGGTATTGGAGTGGATGATGGAATGTCTCAGAATTAGTATCATGTTATAATAACCATATATAGTTATTCTTTACACCATTATATCCATCCATGTATGGTGGTGTTGGAAAAACATATTACACACCAACGTGGAGACAGTATTCCGTACGTACGCACACGCGGTGATTTCATTTTCTGTAGGATGAATAAAAGGTGAAATAGGGTTGTTTCATATTTATAATAACATATTGGTATACTATTGATACTTAGGTTTTTAATTTATGATGAAAAAAATAAATAATAATATGTAGAAGAAGAAATAAATTGGAATGAATTGGTAAAAGATGTTACCTCTTCTTTGACGCGCCTCTTATTATCCTCCTCTTATGGAACTAAAGATAGTCTTTGAAGAAGACCAGGACCTCTAGTAAGATTCTAGGGTAGTGGAGAATATAAATTGGGAGGGTTTGGCCAAGCTCGAAGGCTGAAAGTCGTGTGATGAGAAGAGGGAGTAGGTTCCCTTTTATAAGGGAGGAGAGGGGCACCTTTGGAATTATAAGAAATATTAATTTATAATAAATTACAACTCCACTTAAAAACCACAAAAATGACTCAATTATATGATTATATGGTATTGGGTTGTAAAATAATCAACCAATAAAATATAGACAAGGTGTGAATTTATTTTAAACCTTATCAAATTTATTTATCCATAATTAATCTATTTAATTTTATTTGTGGTAATAGTATTCTAAATTTTAATTTTATATAAGTAATTACTTATGTTCTAAGAATTATCCATAATAAGTTAATTTAAGACATTATAGACCATATAAATTTAAATTTATAATTTTTAAGTATTTTTGTGAATTTTAATAATTTTTATAATATGCTATTTTAATAAAATAATAATAGTGTCAATGTTGACATTTTTTATTAATTTGAATTTAAATAAAATATAAATAGAGGATATATTCGAACTAAAAGATTTAATATATTAATAACATGTTATATGTATCTATAAAATTAGTGGATAACATTAAATAGTATATATATTATTTATTTTAATATTTTTAAATCCATTTATTTGATATTTCAATCAATAAAATAATTTCAACATCACTATTGTGTCACATTTAATGATAATTATTTAAACCCTAAAAATTTTAAATAAATTCACATGATGTATATAATTTTATTATCTTTCTGTATACTATTCATGTTCGATGTTTCAAGAAATTTATCACTAAATTAAAATTATTATTCTTATAATATTTAAGATTGTGACATGTTGTGACTTTCTTTGGTTTTAATAATAATTAAATTATTATCAAGGTAAAAAGTCCATAAAATAAATCTATTCCGACCCGTAGGTGATATGGGTCGACTTTTAGTCATCGAATATAATTTTTTCAGGTGTTAGGGTAATTTTATAATCTTATTTTTACCCTTAATTACTCGATTTCCCTTTAAATGTAGTAAAAAAAATTACCGTAGTTACTATTCATAATATCAAAAAAATAGTAGTAACCAATTAACATACTTTGGAACCAATGAATTCAAATATGGAATCCATTTTTCAAATTCATAACACAGATGTTGTAGTAATAGATTTAAAATTAATCCCGTTGTTAAGAAAACGGGTTTTAAAAGTTAAAATTTTTCCAAAGATTGAAATGTTCTTTCCTATGAATTCAATGTAAAATTAATGGTAATGAAATACATTATATTAAATGGTAAAAATATATTCTATTTATACTTTAAAACCATTAAATATTATAATTTATTGATGTAATTTATTAGGATGAAAAAAGATGTTTTTAATTTAAAATATAGCGTGTTTTTACTATTCATAAAAATATGAAAGTCATCAGAATAATATGAAAATTTTATCCAAAGTAAATTTTTATATCCTGATTCCAAAGCAATTTTTTTTGTCAAATTTAACTTATAAACCTGTCAGAAACTAGATTTAATGTGGGTACGCCATCAATCGGCGATAAAACTGCAATTTTTTAAAAATACTTATTTTACCGAAAAAATTTATTTTTTTCACATACCATGTTTTAGAAAATGTGTAAGATGAATAATAATGTTAAAAATGTATTTTATACTATTCATAACATCTAGTACATCATAATATTATGACAATATATCATTGTTTAGTGAAACCTAGTATTGCGTACTGCACACGCTATCAAGGAAGGTCATGATTGAGTGTAACACAAGCCAAGACAGTGTTGTGTGTAGTGAAAGATTCCTTTGGTGATGCATATAATAAAAGAAAGAAATATATATATATATATATATATATTTCATAAAATCTTACGGTGTTACAATTACACATTAGTTCCATCATTGCGAGCTTACTCTAGGAGGCGAGAACTTCGGCTGTGATCTCCTAGTAGTGGCGTCGAGGACATACGAAGTCATTGTGAGTATGGAATGGTTATCTACAGTCCATGATTAGATTGACTGTATTAGGTGAAATGTGTGGTGTTTCCACATGGATGGGACTTGGTTTACCCTCACCGGTGAGAAGGGAGCCTTTGCAGTATATGATGAACTTACCCAGAGAAGAGTGCAGTTGATCACTCATCAGTTTGCTGGCCTTACCCTCAGAGAAGTTGATGTGGAGAGTCCGAGTTATCCTATAGTGGTGGAATAGTACATGGATGTCTTCCCTGATGATGACTTGTGTCTACCTCCTCGCATAGAGGTGGACTTTTACACTGACTTGTACCCCGGGACGACACCAATATCTACACCAGCGTATTAGATAGATCCCATGGAGCTCTGTGAGCTGCAGGTACAACTCGAGGACATACAGTGGAAAGGGTTCATTTGGACACGTGTTTCTCCTTAGGAAGCCCCAATTTTGTTCTCCAAGAAGGCGGATTAGAGATTTAGACATTTTTTAGACTATTGGAACCAGAACCAGGTGACCCTGAAGAATAGGTACCCACTTCCGAGGATTGAAGAACCACTTTGACCAGCTGAAGGGAGCATGGTGGTTATTGAAGATAGACCTCATATCACGCTATCACAAGCTCAGAGTACGAGACAAGGATGTGCAGGAGACAACTTTCAGATGTCGTTATGACTAATATGACTTCTTGGTAATGCCATTTGGTGTATCCAATGCTCCAGAACTGTTCATGGGACTCACAAATAAGATCTTTTTGAAATACCTTGATTGCTTTGAAGTAGTCTTCATCGATGACATTCTGATCTACTCAGCTACTGAGGAGGCCCATGCCTATCATTTTTAGGTAGAACTGGACACACATTGAGAGAACCAACTTTATGGTATGCTCTTGATGTTCCATTTTTGGATCCGAGAGGGTCACTTTATGGGACATGACATCTTAGAAGCTGGAGTTGCAGTGGTTCCTTTGATGATTGTGGCAGTACTTTCTTAGGAGCCACCCAGAAGTGTGACGTAGATAGGAAGTTTCCTAGGTTTTTCCTGATACTATTGGAGATTTCTTCCAAATTTTTCTAGAGTTGCAACACCATTATCATCATTGACGAAGAAGGGGAAACCCTTCGTGTGGTTGGAGAGATGCCATTAGTGTTTTCAAGAGCCGAGGAAGAGGCTGTCTAGTGCCACCATCTTCAGGCATCTAGAGGAGGTCATAGGGTGCATAGTCTACTGCGACACATCAAGGACTGGACTCAGATATGTCCTGATGCAAGAGTGATCAGTGATCACATATGGTTCTCAACATCTGAGGCAACATGATCAGAACTACGCTACCCATGACCTGGAGTTCGTAGCTGTGGTATTTGCTTTGAAGAAGTTGTGACATTACTTGATGGGTGAGAATATTATTCTGTACTATGATCACAAGAGTGTCAAGTATATCTTCTCTTAGATGGACCTAAACCTGAGACAGTGATTTTGCCTTGTGTTTATCCAGGACTATGACTTTGAGATAGTCTTTAAACATGGGAAGGGTAACATTGTAGAAGATGCACTCAGCTGGAGATCTGATATATAGCTTCTAGGTGAGGTGACGAAGAATTTGGCCGCTTTCCAGATACCCTTAATAGAACGTGATGGATCACATTTCCTTCAGTCTCATACATTCACTCCCCAACTTTTCAGCAATTCATAGAGGCGCAACATGGGGACACTGACAGCGAGACTTGACTTGCTCAGATATCTATAGGATAGGAACCTGATGGATTTTCTTAAGGTGGGGACCATGTAATCCTCTTCATTGGACGTACCAAGGTACCGATGTCAATTTGGGAGGAAGTTTCGTTGTAGTTCCACACTTCCCCTCTAGCGGTACATCCAATAGTAGAGAAGATTTTTAAGGGTCTCTGACAACATCACTAGTGGCCGAGAATGAAGAAAGCAGTTGCAAAGAATGTGTCTTGGTGCCTCACATGTTAGCAAGTGAAGGTGGACAATAAATAACCAGAAGGCTTGGTTCAGCCTTTAGAAGTCCCAGACTGGAAGGGGGATTGGATATCCATGGGATTCGTGATAGGACTTACACGTACATCCAAGGGGCATGACTCGATTTGGGTTATCATCGACCGACTCACCAAGTCATCCCACTTCCTACCGATTAGAGAGTAGGGTTCAATAAATTTCTTGGGACTCCTCAATGTGAAGAAGATTTTGTGGCT
Organism: Viscum album; assembly: GCA_963277665.1. Lineage (NCBI taxonomy): Eukaryota > Viridiplantae > Streptophyta > Magnoliopsida > Santalales > Viscaceae > Viscum > Viscum album. Next base: position 2,036,687,476 of record OY728160.1, on the reverse strand, counting down.
ACATGGAGTACCGTCAACGATTTTCTCCAATCGTGATGCACATTTTCGTTCTGGGATATGGAAGGGGTTTTAAGAGGCTTTCGGGACGCAGATTCGTTTGTGCACCACCTTCCATCCTCAGATGGATGGTAAAATTGTGCAGAACATTCAAACCCTCAAGGAAATGTTGCATTCTTGTGTCCTTGACTTCGGTCGCTGCTTGGAGGATCACTTGTCTTTGGTGGAGTTTTCATACAAAAACAGCTATCACGCAACCATTGAGATGGATCATTTTGAGGCATTGTAGGGGTGACCTTGCAGATCACCTTTGTGTTGGACTGACTCAGGATAGTCAACACTAGTGTGACCAAAGATTGTTGGGGCTACCACAGAGAAAGAGAAGATCATCCAGGAGTGGATAAAGACTTTACAGAGAAGGCATAAGTCTTATGATGACGAGAGAGGGAGAACTCTAGAGTTCGAGGATGGTGACCATGTCTTTCTACGTGTCTCACACCAATGAGGTTTGTGGAGTTTTGGCAGAGGTGGAAAGTTATCTCTGAGGATCATCGGACAATTTCATGTCCTTAGCATAGTGGGAGAGGTGGCTTACCGCTTAGATCTTACACCTCAGTTGCACCAGGTGAACAACATCTTCCACGTATCTGAGTTGAGAAGATACGTTCATGACCCCGTTCACATCATTGACCACGGTGAGCTGGACATTGATGATGAGGAAACTTTTACGGAGGTTCCAGTAGAGATTGATGATCGACAGGACCGTGTCCTTTGGGGGAAGTTGATACCTCTGATGCGAGTTCACTGGAAATAGAAGAACCTCCAGGAGATCACATGGGAGCGGGATTCTCAAATTCTTACTCAGTACCCCAACTTGTTTCCTTAGTTTGTGGTGTGGCTTACGGGAATGCAAAGCCCTGAGGTGGGGAGAATGTAAATACCCTTAATATCCATGTACGTTTTTTAAATATATGGGAATTTTAAATGTCCATGAAATTTTCCGGTGTGTGATTCTGAGGCCCGATGTTCCTGGAATGAATTTATAAACAAATTTTCGAGTACATTCTGTAAACATGCGAGTGGGTTTTGGTAACATTTGAACCGGTGCTCGGAATTGAAATCTGAGGGCACAATTAAACTCACAGGGCAGGTAATTTCATAAGGAGACCATTACCTTGACCGTAGTGGGTTGAGAGTTAAGGATAAATTTTTGTGCTTTTCATGAAGGAATAAAATATAATAAACATTTATAGAATTTTTATTTTACAAACCCCCTCAACATGGGTTACGGTGGTGGGGACCACCTGAGCCTAAAACCCCCCAATTTTCAATTCTTAAAGGTGGGGCTACCCAAACCCTCATAATGGGAGAAACTCTTAAACTCCATAATTAATATGGAGAAGTCTCTTGAACTTCATCCACATTAATTATTCCAACACCTATTGATTAATGGTTCCAACTAAAATTTAATTAATAAAACACAATTTAATTTATATTGGATATTCTTTTGTTGGGTGAAATGTTGAAAAATAAATTGGAGAAACTTTTACAATCGTCAACGAAGAACACCTCACAACGAATAAGGACCACTGAAGATCGATGAACGAGGAAACCGACCTCGAGCCAGAACGAAAGAACCTTGACTTGGAAACCTATGTAGGACGTCTGCGACGACAACGAACTAAAGATCGGGGAAATGTCGATGTCACAAACTTCACCCCTTACAATATCAATGAGAAATACAGGTTTGGGTTTGTATAAAATTGATCTATGTTAATTTTTCTCCTCACATTGAATCATCCCCCTTGAGACGCTTGCAACTGCTCTAACGCAGAGGGTAAGGGCCAAACAAACATGGCCCGACCCCTCCGTCTTTCTTCATGAATGATGTGTTCATTGAAATAGGGAATGTAAATTTTTTTTCCCTGGAGTAGAACAAAGAGTGTCTGGCCGAACCGGCCGCCGGAGAAGGCACGACGCGCGACCGCACATCGGAGAGGGGACGGCTGGCCATCCGGCCAGCAGCGGGAGACCGCCTTACTCCGGCCACCACACCACACCTAGGCCACCCCGCCACACTACGGCCTCATTTCTGCCTCGAGCCACCCCATGGATTCCGCGGCCCCCATGGCCTCTGCCGCTCAGTGGCCACCGCGGCCCCTCACTGCCTACGACCTCCTTGGCCCCTACGACCTCTACAGCTCCACGCCCCCCATGGCCTCCACTGCCCCGTAGCCTTCGCGGCCCCGTGGCGCCCACCTCCACCATTGATCCCACATCCTTCACGGCCCCCTTGTGGAATCCTCTCTGCCCCGCGCTGATCTGTGGACTCCGCGGCATCGCGCTACCCGCGACCCCGTGCCGCACGCGGCCTCCGCGGCCCCGCGCCGCCCACGCCCTCCCTGTCTCTGCACCGCTCGCAGCCAGTGCGGCCCTACACCACCCACTGGAAACTGCCTAGGCTAGGCCACCCATTGGGATGGTGCACCTAGCATGGGATGAGATGGGTCGTCCTTTACTGTGTCAATCCAGTCTGGGTCGGATAGTGTTGGTCCGACCAAGTCGGACCGGACCTGGACTAGTTTCAACCCTATACACTATTTTGTGTATAACTTTGACAGCGAGCGTCCGTTTGAAGAACCGTCTGCGGTGCTGGAAACCTTGAATCCCGCCGATCCTTTTGGTATACCTCAAACGAGATTTGGATAAGATTGGTGTATAGTTGGGTTGGATCTAACCCGAATCTAACCGGGGCCCTTGAAATAAAAGGCTAATAACTTACAGACCGGGTGTCCGATTGATGCACCGTCTATTTCGTTGATAACCCTATTACGTGGCAGAATATTGTGATACTTCTTTGTGGGACTTCATGATATTTGGAGTATCAACAAGTTTTTGATGAGAATACCCTCCCAAAAAACAAGAATTCTTAGATCGTGAACCCATTAACTAGCTGAGATGTGATGAATGAATAGTGATACTGTGTGAGTAAGCACCGAGCGATCCTGTGTGGGTCAACACCTAGCGATCATCTGTGGGTCAGCACTGAGTGCACCTGTGTGGGTCAGCACCTAGAGATCATATGTGGGTCGGATGATGTACTGGTGATGTACTAGGATCCTGTGTGGGTCTGACGACGTATTGACAAGGTACTAGGATCTTGTGTGGGTATGAAAATTTACAATGATCCTCCGTGGGACTGATAATGATTAGGGATCCATCGTGGTTCTGCCTTTTAATAGAGTAATATGATTCAGTAGTTACATCTAATCATCCCTACTATTGTACCAAACAAATACCTGGTGTGAGCTGAGTCTATTACATGTGGTACTTTCCTTCGTGGTAATACCCATGGGTTATTATTTTGTATGGCGCACCTGTGTGGTACTTACCTTCGTGGTATTTCATCCATTTTGGAAATGTTGATCTTTGATATTTGAGTTCGACTATGTGTTTTCCTCATGATTGAGATGGGTATACTTGATAACTTAAGAATATGTATTGGCATATAACAAAGTAGTTTTGTTAGTTAATTTCATGCCTTGTGGTTTATGCTTTGTGGATTTTGTGAGACCTCGATGGTCTCAAGGTCCCTACTTGGCATCGTTATACTCAAGGTTGTATGGGATATGCCCCCACATTGTTGTGTTTGTTGTAGATGACAGACAGCACTGATCGAGGCAGAGGGTACCCAGGCTAGGTGGGTTCTATAGGTGGACCATACGGTGTGAAGGTTCGCAGAGGAGACGGGCAGACGTGGAGTGCCGATGAGGCGATCTGTACCTACCTTTCAGGTAAGACCCTCAGAGGATGACCCGGTAGCTTCTTTTCTTTTTCTTTAGTTGTATTTTTTTTACTTTTACTTGTACCATTACTATCGAACCTATATTTCGGCCCCTTTTTACTTTCTACACCATTTTTTCAATACATTTGACTTGTGTTCGTATGTTGATGTGTGCTTGGTTGCGTGTGTTTTAAGGTTATAAAGGCAATGCCATCCCAGTTTTAGGGAATATGGATTTCGATGCTAGTCACCAGCCCCTGGCCTATGGAAGGTGATCTTGGGGTTGTCACGACACATGCCCAGGGGATGGCTTGTGACAATATATAACAACCATGCAAATTATTTCGCACCTAAATAAGATTTATTATATAAAGGTTTCACATTATTAAACAGAGGAGATCTATAAGTCTAGTGTTATTGGGGATTAGGGACATTACATAATAACTTAGAACAAAAAAACCAACATCTTTATTGAAAGATTCTTTTACATGACCACAACATTCATTTGTACATAACATTTCATAGGATACCATAAGGACATTCATAAGAAATTGGTGATATATAAATCCCTGTGTGGGAGTAAAAAAAACATGAATAATCTAGTAAATTCTATTAAATGGGCATATCAGTGGAGCGCAAGAAAAACATGAACATAAAGGCATTATATAGATTTATTATCATAATATGGGAAAGTGACTACAACATTTAACATGATATTAGCATAATACAAGGGTAATTGCACATAGGTCCTGATTAAAACCTCATTTCACAAGAATTTTCAAGAGTAATCCTTCATTTCACATCACGTAACATCATACCAATCATTACCCAATGCATTGAAGTGCTATCAGGGCACACCCTTCTTAATCATTTCTTTTCATGTATAAGTGTGCCACATGGATCATATAACATGGATTCATTAAACCACATCATTTATTCCATTATAAAGGAATGTGGAATTAATATATAAAACATTATATGAAATAAGTAAATGCTCATAAAGGTGAATACCCTTGATAAATAAATGGTCATGGTATTCACTACACAATGACTTGGGCTTGAAAAATCACGATGCAATTTCGGCAGCATAACGATGTGACATAGCATTTCCTAAAAACAGATGATGACAGTTAAAAGGATGTCTCATAATATGATAATGAAATTGAAATTAAAGAGGTTTATATAGATACATGTCCCAATATATGTAATGAAATTCAGATTCATTTTACCAAACAATTTATTGAATGTAAATGAGGAGAGAGAAATCTATTATAGAATTTCAGCATGGTAACGAGTGTACATGGGAGGAATTAATGAGAGATAAAGGGGTCTCATATCATTAAATCATAAAGAGGAATGTATAGGGGTGGTAGGAAATAATACCACAACTTTTTTAATTGAAAATAAAAGTGTTTAGAAACATAATGAATGCCAGAAAAAAGTTAGAGAAGAAGAAATCCCTTACTTGGAAGTGTGATACCATTGTGATGGGAGGGGCTTCAGAGAGTCATATTGGGTGCCTGGGGAACCTTGGGGGATTTTAGAGAGAGGATCCTAGGGTATGGATTTTCTCCAAGGGTTCTGATTGAAGAGAAGTGGGAGCCTGGGTGGGTTTATATAGGAAAAGAGAGGGAATTATTTATTATTTAGGTTTTGGCCACTATACATTAATCTTATAAAAACAACAAACCAACCCAAGGTTTTTGAAAAATGGAATTGAATAAAATTATTTTATATGTCCAATTTCTGAAATTACTAAAATATTAGGTTTGCGTATGTGGAGGTGAGTCACACTATCAAGGAAATCATTTTAAAATGTTGAAATGTTTTATAAATTTTGGAGGGTCCTCTAAGTCTTTGTAAAATTAATCAGTCACATCTAAAATAAAATTTTGGTAAAGGTAAATAATATTTTTGTTGAACATCACTTTTATAGTATTTTATTACATAAATATTAGGTCATTATGATGTCATAAAACTCATTATATTTTTAAATATTATTTAATTTTAACCAAAAAATGATATTGTCTCGGAAAATTATAAAATATTCACCATGAGATAATTTCGACACCCTGATTTCAAAAATAATATTCATTTTATCTAAATAATTTTATAAATATATGAATTTTTACTTTTAGAAAGATGACATTTATCTAAAATTCATGGGATTTGTAAAAAACTATTTTGAAACCATAAAAATAAATAAAATTTTATTCACAAAATATATAAAATAATTTATAATTAATAAAAAGTAATTTAGGAATAATATTTTTCAAATACATTATTTAATTCAAAAATCGACTAATTCATCAAAATATATTTCTTAATTGAATATTAACTAAGAAATACCATTTTTTCTTAAAAACTATTTACAAAGTAATAATAATAAAATGAATGTATATTATTTATTCTATACAAAAATAATGCACATAAACATAGTGTTATGGTCTTGTTACAACACCCTATATATCTCCCACATAAGTCCTTAGGGTATGGTGTGCGGCGGTGACAGACTCTTGGGGAGGCTCAGATAACATCTCTCGGGTCGTAGTCACTATTAAGTTCCACTTCTCCGATTGGATGTTCCATTCATGTTTAACGTGTTAAAGCTCAAAATTGAATGGGTCAGGAGAGAATCCTAGTGATTCTCACTCATTTCCATGCTATGACAAATTTGGCTTCATATGGATCAAATATACTAGATGAGGCCATTGCTCCCATTGTCTGAGTAAATTGGATTTGTTAAAGACCTATATTTATACTAATCATATTATCAATATTAAATGGATATATTTGAAATGGTTATAATTCTTAACAGTACATTGAAATCCAAAAACATAAAACTGAGGAAGTGTATATGTTATATAACCATTTTACATAATAATAAATTTAATAAGATCAAGATGAATTTTAATTAATAAAAGATTTTTTTGTTACAATATTATCCCATTAAGAATTTTCTCCCTCAAAATTCTATTTTCACCCACTAAAATATATGACGGTAACTCTACTTCATCACTTCCTCTGATTCACATGTTGCTTCTTAAAACGTGTGGTTTCTTCACAATAACATATCAACGGGCATTTTATTATTTAGTTGAACTTTTTTCATTATGATCTAAGATACTGACAAGCTTCTATTCATATGAGAGGTCATAATCCTTTGGTAGAACTTCTGGATTGAGTACATGTTATGGGTTAGGTATGTATTTCATCATGAGTGATAAATGGAATAAGTTGTGTACTTTTGATTGGTTTGGTGTGAGTTCTAGTTAATAGGACACTACTCCTATGTGATCAAGTATCTCAAAATGTCCTATTACCTAGGACTAAGCTTTACCTTCTTCCCAAATCACATAACTCTCTTCCATGTAGATAGGCAGAGGAATACAATTTATCCAACATCAAACTCTAAGTCTCATCGATGATTATCACCATAGCATTTTTGATTACTTTGAGTAGATTTAATGTGCTACTTGATGGTTAAAACCTTCTCTGCCATTTCCTAAACTAGTTTTATACTGAGGAGTTTTCTCTCCCTTACGTTATCCCAACATTCTCATGTTCTGCTCCTCTTCCCATAAAAGACATCATATGGAGTCATTTGGATGACTGAGTGGAAACAGTTATTGAAAGGGAACTCATCCATGGGAAGATGTTGATCCCATACTTTATTGAATTCCATTGATAATTCTATCAAAATGTCCTGAAGTGTTTGGATAGTCCACTTATATTGGCCATAATTTTTTGGATGAAAATTCATAATGAAGTTTATCTCAATATTCAGAGTCTGTTTGAGACTCTTCCAGATCATATAGGTGAATCATGGATCTCGGTCGAATACAAACGGTAGTGGTACTACTTGTAGCCTTACCACTTGTTTGATGCATATATGTGCTGGTGGATCCAATGAGAAATCCTCCCAAATTACAATGAAGTGTGCAATATTTTTATGACGATCAGCAATAACCATGATATCCTTGTTTTCTTTGGATGGCATTGGTATTCTGGTGATAACATCCATGGTGATTTTCTACAATTTCAAAGATGGTATGGGTAATAGTTGCATCATCCGCTTAGACTTCTCCCTCATATCCTTCACTTTTTGATATACCAGGAACATTGATGTATACTTAGCGATCTCTTTCTTCATGTTATCCCAAAAAAATTCTCTCATAGTTCTCAAAAAATCATTGTGTTTCCTAGGGGAATGGAGAAATTTGATCTCTGTGCATCATCTAAAAGTTTACTATTTAAGTCTAGATTTGATGGAACTCATAATCATGATGAAAATCTCACAATTCCTTATTCATTAACATTGAACTATGAGGACTTCCCTTTTCTGATAGTTTCCACAATCATCTGAGTCCCCACATCATCTTTTAGAGCAACCTTTTTCATTCCCAAAAGATATGGTTGAGAAACAATTTGTGAAAGGATTGAAGATGTTCTCTTATTTATTGTTCCAATGTACTTATTAATCAACCCAAAGAATATTGGATCCTTTCCAATTCCCAAAAATTATTGAAATAGTAGGTCCTTTCTACTTAGATCATCCGCCACCTGTTTTCTTTCACAGGGTGGTAATGCATTGAGCAATCATAGTCTTTGACCATCTCTAACCATCTCCGTCGGCACATGTTCAACTATTTCGGGTGAATATATACTTGAAGTTTTTGTGATCCGTGTTTATTTTACACTTCTCCCCAAAGAGGTAATGTCACCAAATATTTAAAGCGATGATTATGAAATTCACTAAATACCACAATAAGTTACCCACTTGTCAGTTGTGTGAGCATGGGTGTAGTGACAAGCCACATTTTCAACTCCTTGATTCTCTCATCACATTCATCAACCTAAGAAAACATTACTCTATTCCGAGTTAGCTAGGTAAGAATGTTGAACAATCATGTGAAATTTCTCGCAAATTGGCGATAATATCCAGCTAACCCCAAGAAGCTACTTATATTTATCATTAATGTTGACCTCAGCAATCCTGCAGTTGAAGTTGTTTCGGAGGGATTAACAAATATCTGATTTCTTATGATGATTTACCAATGAATGAGAACTAATTCAACCAAAACGCACATATGTTTTACTTTGTGTAGAACTTTTCTTTTATCAAGGTCTCTAGTATAGTTCATAGTATCTCCTCATACTCCTCCTTGGTTTTGGAGAATATTTGATTATCATCTATAAATACCACCACAAATTTATCGAGTTAATATCTAAAGAATCTACTAAAAATGTCCATGAATGTTTCTAGATCATCAGTGAGTCTGAAAGAAAATAATATGAAATCATAGTGCCCGCATCCTATACAAAAATAGGTCTTGTTGATATCATCCTTCTTCACCCTTTCTTGATAATATCCTAACCGTAGATCCGCCTAGGAGAAGTATTGTGTCCCACGTAGCTGATCGAACATGTCATCGATTATTTGTAGTGGATACTTGTTCTTTATTTTGATTTTGTTGAGCTCATGAGATTCAATGCAATGGCGCACTAACCCTACCTTCTTCATGATGAAGATGAATAGTGCAGCCCATGGGGAATAACTTGGGCATATAAACAAATTATCCATATTCTCTTGTAGTTTTTTTTTCATCTCCACTTGCTCTAAAAGAACCATCCAATACAGAGTCTTGGATATTGGCAAGGCCCTAGGTATATGATCAATTGAGAATTCAACAACTCTTCTTAGAGGAACACTAGAAAATTTCTCAGTAAACACTTCAGCGAATTCCCTCACAATAGGCATGTCTTCAAGGATGGTTTCTTCATTAGAATAAATCATGTGATCAATATATACATGCTCATTGGGAAGTAATATCCTTTCCTGAGATGATGTTTCTAAATAAGATTAATCATCCTCCTTGAACTTGTATAGAATTAGGGGGTCGATTTTCCATATGGAGAGTTATATCTTTCTCATACAAATTTATGTTGGCTCTAAATAAGGATTACCAATCCATGCTATAAATTTCATCCTATTCCACCAGAGGCAGTATGTCGAGTTTCTCTAGGAAGTTAAATCCAAAAATTATGACAAGGGTGGTGTTATATTAATGGAATGAAATTATTGTCCCATATGCTATTCTCACCGACATTTATACTTCCTAGATTTTTGGTGGTGTTGAGATTGTTCTACTAAACGTTACGGGTATATAAATATTTGTAGAACTTGAATAAAAAATTGTGTTCAATATTCATGAATGAATAACTTGCATACCTATAACCACTTCGTAGTTGGGGTTCATTTCGGAGGTAGTTATGGAAAAGATCACCTGTGCTGCCTTAGAGGATGTTTATTGCCTCGGAAAACCATTTCCTTAGGAAACTGGTCTGAAACGTTCCCTGGTTATTTGCAGTTGAAGAAATCAACAACCAGTTTATTGTTGAACGGAGTGTTCCTATCCTCTATCATGGTGACATGTTTTTATTTATGGAATTTAATGTCTAAGTTACCATCTCTTCCACACCTTGTACATTTCCTCATCCCTTTCAGGAAATATCTAGGGTTCTTATTTCATCACCACTGTCATGTTGGGTGATAGATTTTCCTAGCACCATTGGATTTATCCAATGAACCACCATAATAAATATCCACCATATTCTTATTACCTCCATGATACCCCTGAGATTCACTATTCTATATTTCAAACTTTAGGTTACATTGGAAAATTTCCACATAGCTCTCAATGTCAGGGATCCCTTGGCCTTTCTATAATATAGATTTTCACCCACCAAAGAAGTTTTCAATATTCAATTCAGGGGTAACGAAAAAACTGGAGGTGTATTGTGCAATACATGTGATGTTTTCCTCATACACTCTGATGGATTCTTTATGTTTTTGGTTGAGATAAAAGTAGTCCCTTTATATCTTATTTTAGAGGGTGTAAGGAATGTATTTGTCTAAAAACATTATCCAGAAATCATTTCATTCCAAATCATCGATCAGTTACCTAGGATTCATATTTTTTATCAATGTCCAACATTTGTAGCCTTCACACTCCATACAATAAGCAACCATAAGAACCTTCTATTGTTCAAAACATCGAATGATGGAAGAGATCTATTAAATGGATTTGACCCATTGTTCAGCAATTGAGGGATTAAATGATCCATTAAATGTAGGAGGTCATTATCTCATTAATATCTTGATTGTGGGTTGTTCATTCATGGGGGGGGGGGTTGGACTATCCTCTTGAACAATGATTCTATTCAAAACTCATGTTAACTGAGAGATTATCCTGACAATGTTTGCGATTCCCACTCCATTGGATTGGGAATCCCATAAAAACAATAATAATATTGGTTGTTAGCCCAAGTCCCCCAATTACCATCCATTGGATGGATTGATAGTAAATTTAGGGGTAACAAATAAATGGGAATCCAATGAAAAAAATGGATAACATATAAATTACATGTATTTCCTTAATGTATCTATGTTATTCATGATCTATTTTTCAAAATATATTCTTAGGGGTATTTATTTAATTCCCATAATGACGGTTTATAAGAATTTTATGAATTTTATGAACCATATCCCCTGGTAATGTCATAACAATGAGTGTAGCAAGGCGGTGGATTGTACACCATTTCACATTCGAGTATAGCTAATTGAAGCGTTTTCAGGATTTACACCTAGATACATCTTTTCCAGAACCATCTCAACCTGCTCATATCCAGACAAGATTGTATTTTATTGGTAAACCTCTTACATAATACTTACCAAAATATATTGATGTTTTTATTATAATTAGTCTTATTCTTAAGGCCTTCACTGGGGTTTTGTAATCCTAATCCCAAATAATAACTAATCATATCCTCTAATACTAACTATAACAACCCTACTATTTAGTTCACATCTAAACACAATTTATTACATAATTTTTTCACGTGATACATAATATAATATCCAGAGTTATTGTTTCATTGTGTATTAGGAACAGTACATAACAACATATAACATAAAACACAGAATCTTTATTGAAATCTTCATTTACATGACCAGAACATTCCTTCGTGTTTTGGATTGCATGGGATAACCTGAGGGCATGCATAAAAAATGGTGAGCTATAAATCCCAGTAAGTGAGTAAACAAAAAATAACATGAATAATACAATACATTCTATGAAATATTCATATCAATGGAGCATAAGAGAAACATGAACATAAAGGCATGATATAACATGATTATCCTGACATTAAAACGTGGTTACAACATTTAACAAGATATTAGCATGAGCCAAGGCTCATTGAACATGTAACATGAGTAAAACCTCATTTTCCTGAATTATAATGAGTAAAAACTCATTTCACTTGAAATATCATGATTCTAGTCATTTCCCAATGCAATGGAGTGCTATTAGGGAACACCTTTTATAATCATTTCATTTCGTTCATAAGTGTGCCACCTGGATCATATAAAATTGATTCATTAAACATAATCATTCATTCAATGGAAAAGGAATGTGAAATTTATACATGAAACACTATAATCCATATGTAAATGTGCATAATGGTGAATACCTTTGATAGAGAAATTGGAAAAATATTCACTACACATGGACATTGGCTTGGAAATCATGGTGCAATTTCAACAACATAAAATCATGTCGTAAGATTTCATAAAAATGGTTTATGAGAGAGAAATGTGAGTATAATAATATTTAAATGAAATTGAATGTATAGGGGTCATATAGATACATTTCCCAACATATGTAAGGGAATATAGATACATAATACCAAATAATTGCTAGAATGTTAATGAGGAGAGAGAAACCCCTTACAGAATTTACACATGGTAACGGGTGTACATGGGAGGCATCAATAAGAGATAAAAGGGTATCTTATCATAATAACATAATAATGGATGTATATGGGAGGTTATAATTCATACCTCAACATTTTTAATTTAAAATAAAAGGGTATATCAATAAAAAGAAACATAGAAAAAAATGAGGGAAGAAGAAATCCCTTAAATGGTAGTTTGATCCAAAAGGCTTGGGATGGGATTGGGAGCAGATTATTCAGTTATTGGGGAACCTTGTGAGGGTTTTTGAAAGAATAGGGTAGTGTAGGGACATGATCCATGGGTTTTGAGTGATGAGAAGTGGGATCATGGGTGGTTTTATTAATGAAAAGTGAGGGACCTTCTTATTATTTTTCTTTTGGAAACAACACATTAAACTAATCAAAATGAAAAACCAACCCATTTTTTATCCAATTGTTTATTAAAAAGGGGAGTGAAAAACATTATTTTATAAGGCCAGTGTCCAAAATTATGAAAATATTAGTCATTTTTATCTAGAGGTTAGTCACACTCTCAAGGAAATCATTTTAAAATGTTAAAATGTTTTATATGTTTGGGTGGGTCTGCTATGGATTTTTATAACTAATCACACAAATATATAATCACAATTATTTAAAGATAAAATATATATTGGTTGAAAAAATATTTAATAGTATATTATTACATCACTATAGGGTCATCACTATGTCAGAAAACACATTATATATTTAATGGCTATTTAATTTTTACCCAAAAATTTGATTGTCTCACTAAATTATGAAAAACTAATCATTGGACATTTTTGACCTCCATATTTCAAAAATAATATTCATTTTATCTAAATAATTTTCTAAATATGTAATATTTTACATTTTAAAAAAATGTGATATTTATAAGAAATTCATGGGTTTTGACAATAACAGTTTTTAAACCACAAAAATATTACAATTTTATTCACAAAAATTATATAATCATTTATATCAAATAAAAAAAATTAGGAATAATATTTTATTAAAATATTATTTAATTTAAAAATCTATTAATTCATAAAAATATATTTTCATAATTTAATATTAACTAAAAAAAATTCTTTTAAATTTATTTATAATGTGACAACAATAAAATGAATGTATATTATTTATCCTATATATAAATAATTCACATAATCATATTTCTAGGGTCCCTTAACATATCTTCTTATAAGACCAACATAATACCTATGTTTAAGGTGAGTGATGGAAAAATAATCTTTGGGAGGCTCGAATAACATCACCCGAGTGGCAATCAATATTAAATTTCACTTCTCCCATATATAGTTCCAATCAAGATTAGAATATTGAAGATCAGCTTGGGCTTCGTCAACAACGAATCCCAATGACACTAAATCATTTCTAAGCTCTAAAAAATGGGATTTGTATGGAACGATTTTACAAGATGAGGCCATCGCTTCCTTTTCCTGAGTAAATTGGATTTGTTGTAGCGCTATATTTATACATAAAAGGTGATAACTGTTCAAAAACTATATTACCCAGGATAACAATTATTAATGTTATTTTGAAATTCAAAAAATATATAAATCCTTGTAAGTGCATATATTATATAAAGATTTTACATAATAAGACATTTAATTAGATCAAGAGGTATCATTCATTAGTAAATCTTAGGGTCATTTTAATATATGTCTCACCATTCACATAATTAATTAATTCCTAGATGTATCACAAAAACATAAATCATTCATCATAACATAACCCAAGGAATAAAATGTAATTCTTAAACATCATTCCATCGTAAAATATTCCATATAAAAAATAGACTTCATAAATATCATTCCATCATAAAACTAATCAGACCATAGTTATAATAGGGTTTGAAACGTAACCCAATTTAAATTATTTTATAATAAATGGAAAATAATTTTGATAAAACACTTGAAATTAAAACTTGATGACAATAATCTTTCTCCATTGAATAATGTTTTATTTTCTCAATGTACCACATAATTTTAATAGGAAATAATTCATTTCAAAATAAACACGAAATAATATAAAGGAATATTCATGGAAACATGGTTTTATGAAAATATAAAAATCCATTTATGCTGTATAATTAATCAGAATACAATCCCTTTGTAATTATGTTAGAAGGTCCAAAAGAACCTCTAATGGAAATGAAAGAAAGATTCCTTAAAAATCATATAATAAAACTAAAAAATTGGTAAAAATAACTTCATAAATCTGTATAATAATATAAAAACATTTTACGGAAACACTCTTTGAAAGCATGTACATAGATGACAAATATAAGCTAGAAAATACATATGTATAAACAATATTGGATAAAAAGGATATTTCCATATTATCCCTTTCCAATTTATAATCAGTCATATCCTATTTCTCATAAAAAAATGTTATATGGATATTATAAATTTGATAAAATGTTTCATAAAATCCTTTAAGGGAATCATAAACACAACTCATAAGAAATATGTAGTTCATAAGTCAAATGTCACATAAAAATAAAAGTGAGACAAAATAATCCCTTATATTAGGTTTGATATCCTTTGTATGTATCTGAACCTCAAATATAAATAGTTAAATAATTTGATTAATTTATTTCCTAATAATAGTCATTTTTATGATATCCTATATGATTATATTATCATCTATATATTACTAACATTTCATTGTTACTCATAATTCAGGTATTAAATGCTTTATCTTCTTATACATGTTTTCCCCAGTATGAATAGGTTATCCTACTTAGGTAATATTTATATCATTAAAAATTGTTATAAACATAAAATATACATCATTTATTCATTATTATGATTTATATATTTATTATTTCACGGATATTTGGTGAATGAATTGCATCGAATTGTGGAAACTGTTGGTCGTCCGTACACACGAGCGACGATATCATTCCAATAATTGTGAAATGGCATGGAATTGGATTGTATATATGTTGTAATAGAATCCAAATAATGTTATAATTATCATATATATTTAACATTTCCATCATTATATACATCCATTTAAGGTGGTGGTCAATAACATGTTACACTACGGAGTGGAGATGATTTGTTGTACGTACACAGATGTGGTGATTTATTCTTTCATAGAATGGATCCAATGTGGAGTATGGTTATTATATAATTATTATAAAATCTCAATATATAATATATAATATATTTATTACATAAGAATGGGAACAAATCATTTTGATGAAGTAGAAGATGAAATAATTTTAAAAAATTTGTAGATTAAATTGACTCTTCTTCGACATGCTCTATCTAGATCTCCTATTAAAGCACTAGAGTTGGTCTTTTGAGATGAAAAAACCCCTAGAATGGGAATAAGTATGTTGAGAAGGGATATGGGAAGGGGTGGTCAAGATTTTAGCCTTAATGTAACGTGAAGAGGAGAGGGAGGAGGTTCCATTTTATAATTAAGCTGATGGACCTTTTGAAAGTTTCCAAATTATTAATTTATAATAAACTCAAGACACATCAAAATAAAAATAAAAAATGTTCTTATTTAAAATATGACACGATATAAGGTAGTAATATCATCACCCAATTATTTTTATTCATATTTTGATATCATTTTAAACCTTATCATTTCATTTTACACATAATAATTCTCATTTAATTTTATATGTGGTAATAGAATTTTCAATATTAAAAAATAAATTTTATACATATTTGAAGTCAATAACAGAATAAATGAAGAATAAAGAATATTTTATATGAAACCATAATTAATTTACCTTTTTTTAAAATATTTTTGGATTTTTTAATTAATTTATGAAAACATTATTTTGACAAAATATCAACAGGGTAAATTTTGAATCTATTCATTTAATGGATTTTTATAAATATCGAGATATGGTGTTAACATCAGAAAAATTATTTTATTAATTCTATATTGGTTAAAGGTCATCTATAATTTAATATATATATTAATTATCCAATATTGTATTTATTTTATTATTTTTAATAATATTAATTTGATATTTCCATTAATAAAATAATTATTACATCAATTTTGTGAAATTATTTAATATACATATTTTTTGGGTAAAAATTAAAAATAAAATTCAATGAAGAACATAAATCTACTAGATTTTGGAATATATTTTAATATGTATTCTAGAAAATTCATTATAAAGATGCAAAACTTATTATATTATGAATTGACAACTTTATCTTTACATCAAATAATATATGATAAGTGTCACAATAATTTTCATATGGCTCCAATGGGTCAATAACATGACCATTGATTATAGTATATATATACTGTATAAATGAAATTTGGCCATGTTTTTTGGTGTTTTAATTGTTATTATCATTTTAATAAAAATTATTGTATTTATTTTTCATCCAATAAATAATTTCTTCATCGTCATTGTATAAGACTTTATGGTAATTATTTTATATCTAAAAATTCAAAATAAATTACCCTGGTGTGTCTAATTTCATTATAAATCTAGATTATATTTATATTCATTTTTTTACCATTTATATGAACATATTAAAATAATTATAATTATATGAAATAAGAGGGTGACATTTTCTCACTTTCATGGCACAATCATTTATTTTAATAATATTTCTGTAATTTTCCAATAAGAAGTCAATAATATGAATAAATTACGATCATAAGGTGTTATGTGTTAATGGTATTTCTCCCAATATGATGTTGGTTGATTTTTGGGAAATTTTATTATTTATATTATATTAATTTGTTACCTCAATTACCTGATTTACCATTAATCGCTTTAAAAAAAGTGTAGTTATTATTAATAAAATACAAAAAAATAAACCAACTAACATAATTTGGAACCACTAATTCAAAATATGGAATCAATTTTTCTAAATATTATGTAGATAGGTTGTTGTAAAGAAATTATAAGTAATCTTATTGAATGAATGAGAAAACATGTTTTTAAAAATTGAAAGCCGTCAATGGATTGACAAGTGATTATTTCAAACATCAATGTGAAATTATTTTCCAATGAAAAAATTAGATTAAATTATAATTTATATTACATTTTACATTAAAACCATTCAATAATACAATTTATCAGTACAAATTATTTTGATGAAAATGTCATTTTCAATTAATATTTATTATATTTTTAAAATTCAAAAAAACATAAAACGTATTAGAAAAATATCAAAAACTCATCCAATTTAAATTTTTATATACCTTTTCCAAATAAGATATTTATTTTTATATATTGAATGTATAAATGTGTTAAAAATTATATATAAAATGGAAGCACCAACAAAAGGCAGGAATACTGCCTTTTTTTAAAAGTACTTCTTTTATCCAAAAAAATGAATTTGTTGTTATATCATGTTTATAAAACCTAAAATATAAATTTTAGACATTATATTTAGTATATTAAATATATATTAAATTAATGAAATCCTTGAAGACTGATTTTATAATTTTATAAACACACATATTTTCAATTATATAGTCATTCAGAAGAAAGTTAATAATATTCATATGTCCGGTTATAATTATTACGATATAATAATATTTAGTTTTTCACTTAAACATATTCTATTGTGAAATGAAATCTATCAAATGAACATGAAATTTTATATGACACAATCCAAGAATTTTGTTGAATATACTGAAATCTATGTCTATGTTGCATATAATGCAAGCTTATGTTGGTGCAACATACAACACATGACATCCATGAAATAAAAAATAATATATCTCATAAAAATATTGGTGTGTTATAATCTACCCCCATTAAAATGAATATATCCATTTAAAGTTATCTAGGTTGTGTAATGTTTTAATATGTTAAGGATTATCTCACAAAAACCCACATCATAAAACTGATGACTAAAAAATCCCTCTAAAAAGTAATAGAGAGAAAACAAAAGATACCCAATGTAAATTAAAACTATGTCTCTAGATCGGAGAACATAGTTAATGATTAGGCATGGAGGAAAAAAATAAATAAACATAGAGATTGATAAGTATCACCAATCACAAAAATTATTGTGATCTAGTGAATGTTAATAATCTCAACACCAATAACTAAATATGAATGAAATAATTCATTGATATTATCTAAAATGATGATAATAAGGCACCCATTTACATTACGGTCCCTTTATTATAATAATGAATAATTTAATTGCAATGATATAATTACTTGATTTTGGTAAAATCTCACTGTTGGCCATGCCTTGGACAAATTAAAATTTAATTCTCATTCAATGAAATGAAGTTGAATTTTTCATTCTCTAAGCATTAACAGATCATGCGATCAATAAATAGAATTATAGGTCATTCCAACTATATATATCATTATTAAAAGGATTTCATGGGACATGCATAAGTCCAGCTATAATGAGATTATAAAAACCTCATCAAGAGTTTACATTATTCTATCCATAAATGTACAACCATACAAATACATTTGGAAACATAAGATCAAAAAAAAAATTTAAAATGGTTCACGAAATTTTCATTACATTTATCTCCCATATATCATAAGGTATCTCCAATTAGCCACATTCCAAAATTTTGAAAACATTTATCATGTATTCTCTTGAGCAATGATTATTACCCGAATTACCAAATATCCTTATTGAAATCATTCATGCATTATTATTAACAAACATAATGTTTATATTCCATAAATCCCAAAAAAATTATACTTCATATATGGATGCATAACACTATTGAAAAAAATACATCATTCATTCACATGAAACATGTATCATCCAATTTACTAATTCAAACCCAACACATCTTTATCCAGACATCATTATCAAAACATAAGGGACATATTAAGGGTTATATTTACCTTAATCATGAGTTCTACAAATGTAAAACCCTACCCTTAAATCACATTTCTCAGTCCTTAGAACTATTAAAAATATCATTTCCAATCATTAATGAAAAACAAATACTTAAAAAGGTATATCATTAATTAAATAACAAATATAATCATTAAAATTTAATACATATAAACCGTAATCTTACGACTTTATTCTTAAACCATTACCCAGGATCAATCGTTATGGGATTTCATAAAATAAAAATCATTTTTAAGTTTACTCAACCATAATCTATCCAATATTATTATATTTAATTTAAACAATAAATATTAAATAACCCCTAAATTTTACATTTCATTTATATCGTCTTAATTTTTTAAAGTATAACCAATAATTGTGCCACCATTATTATTATTTTCATGATATTTAAAGATAGGAAATTGATTATCATAATACCCATATTTCCAAAAATGAAACATCGAATTTAATCCATGGTATATCTAGTTCCATAAATTGACCAAGACCTAATTGCAAAGTGTGAGAAACAATCATCATAGATGAAAATCAATTAAACAAGTGAAATTTTTATAATATTTCAATTTATGACACTGTAGGTTTAATCATATGTTATTCATGGTTGTTTCAAAAATTATAGGATTGTAAAGTAAAATTATACTTATCCTTAAGGTCATCCCTAAACAAATCCTAATAAATATATTTAGGTATCTCAATAATGTTTTCTCATCTTAGATTCTAAATGATGACTAAACCATCGCTCTGATACCAAATTTAATGAGATAATATTTACATACATGGAAATTACATTAATTTTTTTGGAATACTTAATATATTATAGATATAGACTCCCAAAGACATTATTAGTTTACTGTCTTTGGAATCTTTGAAACATAAAAAATTGGTTCCTAAAACATATACGTCAACTCTTTCTTTTTTATTTAAAAACTAGAATCACTTTTTGACATAAGTTATTAGTACCATTTTTCATATAATGGGGAAAAGAATCATAAAAAGGGGTGAGCATAGGATCTCAGTAGAGGGTAAAATGGTAAAATATAAAATAAAAATGAAAATAAAAATGTAAAAAATGAACCCAACTTTTGAAAACCATAAAACTTATGACATATATAAATATCATGAGTTTTGAAATAAATCTTGGTAGTTTAAAACACATAAAGCATAAACTAACATGAGCCCCGAGAGAATAACCATTGTATAAAACCAGTAATTGGGGTAAACACATAATCATAGAAAATCATTTCCATATTAAAAGAGGCTCATTTCCAACACCATCATAGTGAAAAAAATTTTATACTGAATCGTGTTTACTCTTTACTATGACCCTCTATTACTAAACCATATTTACATTCCATTAAAACCTTGTATTACTGAATCGAATTAAAATATTTTCCATCTTATGTCTATATCATGAGATATAATTCCTCTAATTCGTTATAGGGAGATATAGGTCTCACCTTTCAAAAAATGAAATCATTTTTACATGTTCCACAAAAATAGAAAGAATTCATCATTGCATAACTAATGGAATATAATGTGTTTCTTAAACATCATTCTATCATAACATATTTAATTTACGACAAATGGACTTTATAAATATGAGTACATCATAAAAATAATCAATCCATAGTAATAGTAGGGATGTAAACATAATACTTTTTAAAGAATGAAATCTTATATCTAAAATAGTTTTGATAAAACCCTTAAAATTAATTTTTGAATAAAATATAACTTCTTCTTCAGAAATGTTTTCATTTCTCAAAATATCATAAGATTCTGAGAGAAAATAATTTCATTGAAAATAAACATGAAATAATGTAATGTAAGATTCATGGAAATATAGTTTTATGAATAAATAAATATTTTTTCATACCATATAAGTTAATGGAAAACACGATTATCATACTTTTGTTGGATGTTCAAAAAGTACCAGGTATGGATAATGAAAAAAATATTACCTCCAAACCTTGTATTAAAAGTAAAAATTGATATAAAATGGCTTGAAAAATCCATATGAGAACAGTATCATAATTTATGGGTCAACCCCTATCCTCATATACTCTTTTATTTTTTCCTTTTATTAGTTTTGGGACTTTTTATTGATGTTTGTGTTTGAGTTCTAATCGAAATAATTTAATTTTAAATTTTTTGGATAGGGTTTCCAGGTGTTGAATGTGTACTAAATTATTTGAAGAGACTGTGCGGCTGAGTTGTGATATAGGTATAAGTTAAAAAATAACCTTCCACCTGACTAGATCATAGTCATGTAGTAAATCCCTATTAAGTATGCAATAGTACTTCCATTGGTAGAGGTTTTTGAACGTTTACCACATGGTTTGGAAAACTGTGTGACCAAAACCTACAGTCGGGCAAGTCATTAAAAACATGAAACCCTATTCCCTATCTCCCCCCATATTACCCTAACCCAAGCCTACCTTCATGCCTATCATTTTTGGTGCACTAAGGGGTCTTGAAACCCATTTACCATGGATCTCCATCCCTCCATGGGGAATCTCCTATGGATCTAATGTAATTTTTACCGTTTCTAGGTTATTTTAAACCCTTTTCCCTCTTCCCCCCAATTTTTCTTGGTTTTGGGGTCTCCCACCCCTATAAGAACATTAATTACTGGGGTTTATATTTGGTAAATTATTCATTTGTTATAGGGTGGTCGGTTGGTCAGTGGGGGCCTTGTTCTTTCCTGTTTTTATTTTTAATTCCATTTGCACCAGGTTGATGTTGGAATTTTCAAAATTTTCTTATATGAAACAATCCATGGACACATGTGTATTTTCAATTAATTTCTAAATTTCATTCAATCCACAATAATACCAATGTCTAGACTTTAATTGTGATTTTATGTTGGTATAATTCACTAAACATGGGTATTCTAAGAGATTTTGTTGCAAAGACTAGGTTTATGTGACCATCTGTGTTTGTTAAAATAACATTGTGCATTTGATGTGAAATTACTGGGTATTAAGTAATTTTTTACTTTAATTATATTGAGATGTTATTTTTTGTTTGTGAATTTGGTTTGGTCTATATAACGTGGAAATGTTATGAAATAATGGTTGTGTAAAAACACATTGTAAAGGGATTTTTGGTTTTAAGGGGATGGTTTTTTTAAATAATGTTAGTTGTTATATTTGGATTCAAAGGGAATTGTGATTTTGTGAAAGTATATATTGAGTGTATTCTCAGCTGTTAGGTGTTCCATTTGATGTTGGAACATCCATGGATTCACTGGTTGCACAAATGTATGTGCCCTCAAATAAAGATGGAATATTTAAAATGGTTATTTCATAAAACCATGGTTTATTTAATGGTATATTGGTTTCGAAAGGATGTGGTTACCATTATGAAATTTCAAAAGAATGATTTCAAAATTAAATCTGAAATGGTATGCCTCTTTTTCCCTTGGCGTGTCTTTCAGTGAATGTATGGCTTAAGGGGTCATTTATATTTTTCATATGTTTCTGTGTTTTCCCAAAAATTGATTTGTGTTTATGAAATTCATTATAGACATTTTACATAATGGCTTGATTGTTTCTTCAATCTCTATAGTGATACTTATGTTAATTTTTAGAAAGGAATGGGGATTTGCCACGATGTGTGACCAGTTGGAAATTTTATGTGTTTTTTGAAATGGTTTGATGTTCATATGATATGATGACATCGTTGGCACTGTAGTGATGTGATATATATATATGGTGAACCTATATAGATAGGACTTCCCTTTTATGGTTTATCACATAGTGGTGTCTATGTTCGGGGTAGGCAAGTGCAGTGACAATAAGTAAGATAAGTCCCAAGTGAAATAACCACCAACATACATTATTTTGCCACCACCAACGGTTCCTGGGATTATTTTAGATATTTAAGTGATGGTAGATTACCGTGGATAGTATGGGATTTGAGTCTTTATGTTTGTACGTTTTGGACTATGGGATGACAATGGAGGCAAACCAGTTTCATCTTGTGGCCTCACATGGAGTAGTAACCCAAGTGGAGTTCATGTTCCTAGTTCAAGGTCCTTGTAATTATATTCCTTACATTGGTCATGTACTATTACCATATCACTAGTACATGCATAGGAATTATCTTCTCATTCCATTAGTTTTATTGTTGGCTGTGTTTGATTTTGATTTTGGTTAGTGTAAGTGTATGATGAAAACCAAAGTGGATTTTGAAATTAGAATAGATTTACAATCAACATTCGTTCCATAAATAATATTAAATTCGTGAAGTGGTTTTTAATATTGAATGTGTTTTATGTTTGAGTATATTGATTGGGTGCGATTCCTGGTGTTCCTTTTGGATGTTTTCTTGTGTGTGGTATGTGTGTGTTAACATGAATGGAAGGTAATGTGTTGATACAGATGTGAAATTTCATGGGATTCCATGTCTTATTAATTGAAATTGAATTATTGGACATATTTTTTAATGTATTTTAAAAGAGGAAAGGATTTTGGAAATTGAATTTAATTTAGTGAGAGGGTTTTTCTATTTATCAATAGTCCTCGGGAAAAGGAAATTGTAAAATTTAAAAGAAAATAGTGGTTTTTGAAAAGGGATATTTTGGTTGTGTTTCTATTTTTTGGGATTTCGATCCATTTGTTTTTTCTTGAGGTGTTACATTTAATTGTTCCTTTGTTTGATGTTGGATTTGGTAAGTTTTTTTTATGTTTCCTAGAAAATTCCACATAGAAATGCTCCCAATGTTTCTAATAAGTCATGATAGGTTTTTGGTCCTCGAGTGATACTTATTTTCCATGGATATCAAGGAACGTTAGTGGATGTGGACTGGCATGAGGAAGTCGATTTTTTGTTCATGTTCTTTGGAACTCCTTAATCTGTTAGAGTCAATGTCGTTCGGAGGTTATTTTAGGGTATAATTTTGGACTATTGGGAGTTGTTTACCCCATCATCAATGTATGTTGTGATGATATGGGATGTTTTCAAGACCAATTTATTCAACGTTTTATAGTAGAGGAGCTGAAGATGAGATATTTGTCATAATTTCATGATGTTTGGTGGGGAAAATATCCTGTAATGTAATACATTGACCAATTTAAATAGAAGATAACATTTTCTTTGGATGTAAAATTAGATTATAATATGAAAATCCCTATCTTTCTAGGTTATTAATCTTGAGATCATAGAAAATGTGCTCTCATTCGATGAGACCTATTTACAGATGTTTTTGTATGAAGGATTTCTGGATGAAATGGTTTTCAGTGTTCAGTTAGTGGTGGTTGTTTCTTATAAAGGTTACCCATCCAGAAATAAGTGCATGCTGGAGAAACCGATTTCAAATGAATCTCCATCACTATTCCAATTTCCTCTTTTTTCATAAAATTCACTTGTATGTTTCCAATTCAACCAGTTTGGACACTCGATGTCATCTTGCCACATCCCTCTGAAAACCATCCATCACCCTGGTTGTTTGGTTCGTCTAGAGAAGATATATAGGAATAATTGCATGAAGAAGGGGTTATGATCGGGAGATACTCTTGTCAGACTATATGGCAATAGTAGCTTCAGCCATCAGATCCCTAGCCATAAGTCATAGAGTGATGGTTGGGCATAATTAAGAGTTTCCAAGGGTGTGTAAAACCATGTCCTGGTTTTGTTTTATGTGTTTCTATGGAATTTTTAAAACATTCTTGGTTATTGGTTTTTCTGTATCTTAGATTTTAACATTTCAATGTATGGTTATGATGTATTTATAATGTTATTATCCATGAAATTATAACTATTTGAATGTGGATTTTGAAAGCATTATTTTCCTTTAAAGGATATTTGAACAATAAATAAAAAGGTTTTTTATGTCTTGTTTTTGGTTTTTGGTTCAACACTACTTGTTCGGGAAATATTTATGTATTGTGAATAGGTTGAGAAGTAGATTAGTTTAATTGATTAGTTTTAGTTTGATTTTTTATCATAGGTTCTCCTTGGTGTTTAGGAAATTTATTGGTGTAGATAATCCAAAATTCCACCAATGATGTAGTCACCATTTTGTGGAGGTTTGTTGGTTCTTGCAGGATTTTTCCCCGTTTCGACGCCATTTTATGTTGTGTTTCTTCATAGTATGTTCTTAGTTTGTGTCCTTGGGTTGGTGTATGTTTTCTTGAGCTAGGGGAGTCATTTTTTTAGAGGTTAATAATTAATTAGTCTCTAGTTATGATATGGCCAATACATGGTTAGTGTGAATAGGTTGGGTAAATTTGGTTGGAGAGATCCTACATTAGCCACTCCTTGTGGTCTTGTGTTTGGTTTTTAATAATTTAGTGTTATTGGAATTCATGTGGTGGGGTGAACTCTCTCATGTTCTCCCCATGGTATTGGGCTTCATTTTCTTCTTGAATCGGTCGGATGTGACATGTAGACAGTAAGGTCATCCCACGATTTGTTGTTTTCCTTAGTTTTGTCTAGTCATGTACTAGATTTTTTGTTAACTATCAGCTTGGTGATTTTTTGGGGTCATACAATTTTTTTTGGGGATAATTGTAACACCCTGGACTTGGATAGTCCTTTATTTTCCCATTTTATTATTCTTTAGAATTTTTTCCGATGTTTGGGTATGAGTCCAATGAAAGTTTTTTGAGTTATTAAAATTTTGGATGAGTTTCCATGTGATATGGGTACTTCTCAGTTAATATAAACCGTGAGGCCCAGTCGCCCGACAGGTATTGGTTCGAAAAGAACCTAACACTTGAACAACACATTGATGGGTGGTAAATACCATGTAATAGTGTGATGGTCCATCTGTGGGTATAGGTTTCCACAAAATTACCACATGGTTTGGAAAAACGTGTGGCCAAATCGGGCGGTTGTGCAATGTCATTAAAAAATATAATCCTACTTTTCTCTATCAATCTATTTTACCCTCACAAGAGCCTCCCTTCTTCTCTATAAATTTGGCCAAACCAAGTGGTCCCAAAACCCCTTCCCTTGGATCTCTCTCCAATCATGGTACTTCTCCTTTAGATCAAAGGTAATTTTTATGGTTTTATTGTTGTTTTACTCTATTTTTTTGTGGGGTTTTAGGGTATCCTTCTCTATACCAAAACATAATGTCTAGGATTTATATTTGGTACATTTTTTATTAGTTTTAGGGTGTGTGGTTGGTGCATGGGGGCCTTGGTCCTCCTCCCATGAAAGCATTGTTTCATCTGCACATGGTTGAGGTATGAGTTTCTAAATTTTTCCTTACCCGCAAAATACATTGTCACTTATGAGTTTTAAATTAATTTATAAATGTCATTATCACCTATATACTACCTATTTATATATTTTAATGATGACTTCATGGTGGTATAATTCAAAAAAAATTGGTTTTCAAAGATGTTTTTGGGAAATTTCTAGGTATATGTGACAAAGGGTTTTTGTTGAAATGCTATTGTTCATTTATAGTGAAATTATGGATTTTATGGAATGTTTAGCCTTAATTAGGATGTATTGATTTTTTTGAATTTTGTTTGGTGTGTATAATTTGGTAATTTTATGGGTTTATGGTTTTGTTAAAAAGACATGGAAATGGATTTATGGGTTTAAGGGGTTGGTTTGTGTTTTTTTAAATAAAGTGAGTGGTTGATTTGGTTTCAATAAAAATTGTGATTTTTTGAAAATTGTTT